>CM059426.1:206804808-208040296 GCA_030390025.1 Squalus acanthias
TGATGCATATAAAGTTCTTACAGGGCCTGTTTCCTCCTGGCAGGGGAGTCTAGAACTAGAGGTCACAGTATCAGAATAAGGGGTCGGCCATTTAGGACTAAGATGAGGAGAGATTTCTTCACTCAGGGGGTGGTGAATCTTTGGAATTCCGTACCCCACAGGGCTGTGGAGGCTCAGTTGTTGAGTATATTCAAGACCGAGATTGATAGATTTTTGTATATTAAGGGAATCAAGGATATGGGGATAGTGCGGGAAGGTGGCGCTGAGGTCGAAGATCAGCCATGATCTTATTGAGTGGCTCGAAGGGCCGAATGGCCTACACCTGCTCCTATTTCTTATGTTCTTATGTAATATATTTAGATTCCAACCACAATATTGGTGCAAAGGAGTTTGGTTTTATACCGACGCTGCAGTTATAGTGTAAATGGGATCTGAATTCGGGGTCAGTACTCAACCTGCCACTGATGTGAGGTGGCACGAGACTCCCTGGAGAAGGAAGTCTCACCCCCGAGTTTACACAGCACAGGTTTAGCCCCAGTGTGAATACACCCTAATATTTGGAGAAATGTACCCGATTACTTTGTTAATCAGAGAGATTCTAATACTGTTGATAAATCTCACACAGTGAAATCTGCGCAGGCTGATGCTGCGACACAGGAAACATTAAATGCCATCGAGGAGCTGAGGTGGAGAGTCTTGCGCGGAGCTGTGGCGTCCAATGTAGTTTTAAGTCACTTCACGGATATCCTGGGCACCACACCTCAGGAGGGATGTGTTGGCCTTGGAGGGGGTGCAGCACAGATTCATCAGAATGATACCGGGGCTAAAAGAGTTAAATTATGAGGCCAGGTTGCATAGACTAGGCTTGTATTCCCTTGAGTACAGAAGATTAAAAAGGGTGATCTAATTGAGGTGTTTAAGATGAGTAACGGAGTTGATAGGGTAGAGAGAGAGAATCAATTTCCTCTGGTGGGGGAGTCCAGAAAAATGGGGTATAACCTTAAAATTAGAGCTAGGCCATTCAGGGGTGATGTCAGGAAGTATTTCTTCATGCAATGAGTAGTGAAATCTGGAATTCTCTCTCCCAAAAAGCTGTTGAGGCTAGGGGTCAATTAAAAATTAAAAAACCCATGTTGATAGATTTTTGTTAGGCAGGGGTATAAAGGGATATGGAATAAAGTTGGGATACAGATCAGCCATGATCTAATTGAATGGCGGAACAGGCTGGAGCGGATGAATGGCCCACTCTTGTTCCTATCTTCTTAAACACCTCAATTAGATCATCTCTTAATCGTTTATATTTAAGGGAATACAAGCCCAGTCTATGCAAACCTGTCCTCATAATTGAACCCTTTTAGCCCCGGTGTGAATCTGGTGAATCTGTGGAAGCTACGGGCATCTGGCTTAAGGTCCTCCCGAAGATCGAAATAGGTGGGAAACAAGTGGCAAGTCAGCACTCCGGCCAGTCGCGCTATCTCGGGCCTGTTACCGGCGGGGCAGGCGGGGCAGTAGGGAGACAAAATCCGCCCCCCAGGTGGCTTGAATCCACTGAACAAATAAGGAGCCGGAGCTGCTACTCATTGGTCACAAGTAAAATGAGTTTGAATACTCGCAGGGCAGTGAAACGAACAAACATTCATAGCATCATAGCTCCAGTCCATATTCAGCATATAACCTCTCGGTGGCAACCCCGTCACAACCGAGGTTAAGACTCCATTAGATGCAGAGAGGATGTTTCCCCTCGTGGGGAAATCTAGAACTCAGGGGCATAGTTTCAGAATAAAGGGTCGCCCTTTTAGAACTGAGATGAGGAGGAATTTCTTCTCTCAGAGGGTCGTAAATCTGTGGAATTCTCTGCCACAGAGAGCCGTGGAGGCTGGGTCATTAAATACATTTAAGGTGGAGATAGACAGATTTTGGCAAGATAAGGGAGTGAAGGGTTATGGGGAGCGGCTTTGAGCCCAAGATCAGCCATGATCTTATTGAATGGCGGAGCAGGCTCGAGGGGCCAAGTGGACTATTCCTGCTCCTATTTCTTATGTTCTTATGTAGAGATCTGTGATCTGATGTCGCTGGCCATACAATAAAACATGTCAACCGTAAGGAACCTGAATGTTATTGCTGATCTAAATTATATATATTATATGAATTTTAATGGATGAAATGTGAAAATCTGCATCTGTGGTTTAGGCACAGTATGGAGAGCTTTAGCCTGTGTTATACCCGACCTGGGAGAGCTTCGTACTGAGACCTGAGTGCAGAAAGTGGAATACACTCAGTCATCTGCTGCTGTTATACTTCACCTTGATGAGCACAGAATGAACCCCCAACAAAACTTCATTAGATATGAATAAAATATATGCATAAAATAAAATAATTAACAATTGTCCACTGCCATCATTCTTCACCTTAATGAGCGTAAAATGTCAGAAAACTGGACTGGTGCCAACTATAATGAGATCTCTCTCTGTGGGCCTCATTTAGTCTCTCTCTTCATTCTTCGCTTTCACTTTTGCTTTTCTTTTTAATTTTATATGATTGAAATTCCACCCTTTCACCATTATCCTAATCCCTGTCAAATACAAACTGCCTAACTCATGCAGAATGAGATTACCAGTATCAGCACGTGCATCTTAACCCACTCGGGTGCCACAGTACTGACACTGCATCGCCCGCTTCTGCTGATGACTCCTACTGCAATAGGGACATCTTCCGCGGAACTAACTTGGCTCTTTTGGTTTAAGGTGCGGTTAGACCGCTGCTTTGGTGCTGACACTATGTGGCAATGGTGCACATCTACACGGTAGTGGGATGGTAACTCTGGAGTCAGATTACAATTGGACACCCAGGGGGTGATTTTGCCAGCCCTGGGGGGGCAGGTAAAGAGGCAGAACTGCTGGGAAAATGGCAGAATCTGGGGGCGGGTACCCATCCCGCCCCCAACCTGCTTCACTGCCACCTTCCCAGGTAGTTAACAGGCAGTTTTTTTGAGAAACCCTATTTTCAGCCCTGAAGCGTGGGCTTCCCGATGGCTCTGAACCTCGCCGGGGTCAGCGAGGCGGGCCGTCGGTCTGCGGGGGTTGGAGGGGTCGAAATGTATGGTGTGCAGGTGAGTGATGGGTGCAAGTGTGGAGAGGTAAGTGTGTGACGTGTGTGTAAAGTGCTTTAATAAGTTTTACTTACCTTTACTTCTTCCTGCAGGCTTCCTCCCTTCAGGTCTTGGGAGTCCCTCAGCTCACCGGCACAGAAAGCAGAATGGCCGCTGAACTGTCAAAAGCTGCAGCCTTCTGCTTTCTGCTCAGGAGAGATCAAGTGAGCCTGAGTGGAAGGGCTCAACTTAGAGGACAGATTGTCAGTGTTTGACAGCTTCACAGAGCCATCAAACGCTGACATTTCATCTGTCAAAAGCTCTTGACAGATGAAACGTCACTCGCTGACGTCACCAGTAACCGGCTTTCCCTTAATTGGCCTGCCCCGAACCAGTTATTGAGTGGCGCCCCCTGTCTTTCCGCCTGCCGCTAGCAACGACAGGTTGAGGGGAACGTTTTTCAGGTCAAGCAAGGGAAAATAGCGTGGGTTGGCCACAAGTCGATGGAGGTGGGACTAAAACCCGACAAGTGGGAGTCCCGCCTCCAAAAACTCCCCGTTGAGAAAATCCAGACCCCAGGTGTAGCGAAGCCAAATGTTATGAGACACCAAAAAAAATGACTTGCATTTATATAGCGCCTTTCACGACCACCGGACCTCTCAAAGTGCTTTACAGTCAATTAAGTACTTTTTGAAGTGTTGCCACTGTTGTAATGTAGGAAACGCAGCAGCCAATTTGCGCACAGCAAGCTCCCACAAACAGCAATGTGATAATGACCAGATAATCTGTTTTAGTGATGTTGACTGAAGGATAAATATTGGCCAGGACACCGGGGATACCTCCCCTGCTCTTCTATGAAATAGTGCCGTGGATTTTTACGTCCACCTGAGAGAGCAGACGGGGCCTCGGTTTAACGTCTCACCTGAAAGACAGTACCTCCGACAGTGCAGCGCTCCCTCAGCACTGCACCGGAGCAACAGCCTAGAGTTTTGTGCTCAAGTCTCTGGCGTGGGACTTGAACCCACAACCTTCTGGCTCAGAGGTGAGAGTGCTACCAACTGAGCTGGGGCTGGCGCAATTCAAGATTCAAGAGGTCACCTCGCACCAGTTTGAAATGGCACCTATCGAACCATAGTTTCATACAGCACAGAAGGAGGCCGTTTGGCCCATTGTGCCTGCGGTAGCTCTTCGGAAGAGCCTCAGAGTATTGCTCTGGAACGGTAGAATGGTGCATTGTAAAAGAGCCCTGGCATTCTCTGTTGGGTCACCCAACAGGTCTATGCCATGAGGAGAAAGCGACTCCTCTGGCCCTGCTCTCCTAATGTTAAAAATTAGCCACCTAAGTAAGGGAGCAGCTATGTGGCTCACCTCAGTGTGACTATGCTGTTACAGCTATGCGTCTAACTCCATCAATTCCAATCCGCTGCAATATGAATGAAGCCTGAAGTCCACTTCAGTGACAGAGGAGCAGCTACATGAACACCCAACTTTTGTATTTTATTATATTGAAGTAACTATTTAAACCATTCACTTATTTACGATCCATTTGCAGTAAACTGTATTAGGAATAATCAGAGGGAATGGTAGCATAGTGTTTATGTTGCTGGTCTAATAATCTAGAGGCCTGGACTAATGATCCAGAGATAACAACAGAAAACGCTGGAAAAACTCAGCAGGCCAGGCAGCATCCGTGGAGAGAGAAACAGAGTTAACGTTTCAGGTCGAAGACCCTTCGTCAGAACCATGAGTTTATAATCCCAGCACAGCAGCTGGGGAATTTAAATTCAGTTAATGAAATAGGGCAACTAGGGATGGGCAATAAATGCGGGCATTGCTAGCGACACCCTGATCCCATAAACGAAAAAAATAAAATAAAATAAATCTGGAATAAAAAGCAAGTATCAGTAATGATGACCATGTAACTACCGAATTGTCATAAAAACCCATCTGGTTCACTAATGTCCTTTAGGGAAGGAAATCTGCTGTCCTTACCCGGTCTGGCCTCTATGTGACTCCAGACCCACAGCAATGTGGTTGAATCTTAACAGCCCTCTGAAATGGCCTAGCAAGCCACTCAGTCAAGGGCAATTTGGGATGGGTAAAAAATGCTGGCCTTGCCAGCGACACCCACATCCCGCGAATGAATTAAAAAAGAATAAGTTCTAGTGATGATGTAGATATTTGAATACACAGTCAAATGGAGCTGTTATACTATCACCTTGATGAGCACAAAATGAACCCCCACCCTCACGTACCCCCCGCCCAACAAATCTCCACATATCGACATTGTCATTTCAACTTACTCCAAATACTAACACTGTTAAATTGAATGAAAGGAAAGACTGGTGGAATAATTTTTTTTGTCAGAAAAAGAAGCTATCACAGACCATTTTTGAGATAAATTGTAAATGTAGCCTGAATCCTGGGTGGGGACCTGAAGTAAAGTGCAGTGAGATTCCCTTATATGTAAATTAAATGCATGCATAAAAGAAAATAATTGACCTTCATCCAGTGCTACCATCCTTCAACTTAACGAGCTCAGCGTTATAAGAACATAAGAATTAAGAGCAGGAGTAAGTCATACGCCCCTCGAGCTTGCTCCATCATTCAATAAGATCATGGCTGATCTTTGACCTCAACTCCACTTTCCCGCCCGATCTCCATATCCCTTGATTCCCCTAGAGTCCAAAAATCTATCGATCTCAGCCTTGAATATACTCAACGATGGTGTGAAGCTGAAACTATTCACGCTGACAGTAAACTAGTGTAAATATATCCTTAGTTACTTCACACTATTGCAGTCAAAAGCGATAGTTAGCTTAGCACTCAGCCATTTTAGGCCACCGTTTATCCAACAAATGTTCTCATGCCTGTTTACCCTGTGCTGTATTATGATGAGTGATAATATTTCTCCAGAACATCTAGACTTTGTTACCTCTAGATTTGACTAGTCCAACGCTTTCCTGGCTGGCCTCCCATCTTCCACCCTCCATAAATTGAACTCATCCAAAACTCTGCTCCCCATCTCCTAATTCACACCAAGTCCCGTTCACCCATTCCTCCTGTGCTCGCTGACCTACATTGGCTCCCGCTCCGGCAACGCCACAATTTTAAAATTCTTATCCTTGGTTTCAAATTCCTCCATGCCCCGCCCCTCCCTATCTCTGTAACCTCCTCCAGCCCTACAATTATCCAAGATCTCTGCGCTACTCCAATTCTGGCCTCTTGCGCATCCCCTATTTTCATCGCTCCACCATTGGCGGCCGTGCCTTCAGCTGCCTGGGCCCTAGGCTCTGGAATTCCCTCCATAAACCTATCCGCCTCTCTCTCTCCTCCTTTAAGATGCTCCTTAAAACCTACCTCTTTGACCAAGCTTTTGGTCACCTGTCCCAATATCTCTTTTTGTGGCTTGGTTTCAAAGTTTGTTTGATAGCGCTCCTGTAAAGCATCTTGGGGTGTTTTACTACATTAAAAGCACAATATAAATGCAAGTTTTTGCTGTTGTAGTTACAAGACACCTCAAAGCAACTATGTATGTTAATCTTAGCTCAGTGCCCTCGCCTCTGAGTCAGAAGGTTGTGGGTTCAAGCCCTAGTCCAGAGACTTCAGTACGTAATCTAGGCTGACAAAAGTGATAGTCAGTTCAGCATTCAACCATTTTAGGCCACATGTGATGGCACCGCGGCTGTTTTTCAGGTGCAAAACAAACTCCTAAGCATTCAATACGGTGCACGTTCATTGCGTGCTGAGAGTGCACCACCTACCATATCGGTAAATCCAGAAAAAGAGGCATCCAGGGACCAGGCCTGAAACAGGCATTAGGCCCTTTGAAAACAGCAACTTATACAACAAAATGCAAATACGGGGGGTCCAAGGCCTGTTTGAGGTCCCCTCTCCATCGTCCCCCCCCCCTCCCTCTCCTGATCGAATCTCCTCCCTCTCCCGATCACCCCTTCCCTCTCCCTATCAGCTCCTCCCTACCGATCGCTCCCCCTCCCTCTCCTGATCACCTTCTCCCGACCTATCGCCCCCACCCCTCCCGATTGGCCTTTCCATTTCCCGATCACCCCACTCCCTCGTGATTGCTACCCCCCCCCCCTCCCCTCCCGGGACCTACCTGAGGTCCGCTCCCGGCGACGCAATGGCCCAATATTGAATTCCTCTTTGCTGCCGAGCTGCCTGGGGATGCCCAACAGGTGTCTGCATTTTGATGGTCTCAGGTATCTGGGTTCACCTCGGGCCTACCCTGTTCTGGTGCAAGGGATCATTCCCTGCACCCAGTTCACACCAGCAAACCAATTTCTAGGCTGCTGTATTTGGATGAGATGTTAAACTGAGGCCCTGTCTGCCCTCTCTGGTGGCCATAAAAGATCCCTCCGCACTATTTGAAAAATGAGCAGGGGAATTCTCTCAGTGTCCTGTCCAACTTTCAATCCCTCAACCAATGCCACTGAAACAAAAGACCTGGTCATTTATCTCATTGCTGTTTGTGGGGCCTAGCTGTGTACCAATTGGCTCCCGCGTTTTCCTGCATTACCACAGTGACTACATTTCAAAAGGACTTCATTGGCTGTGAATTGCTTTGAGCTGTTGCGACAACATGAAAGTCACTCTATAAATGCAAGTTCTTTCTTGTTCATCTCTACAATTGGTTTCTGATGCCAACACTGCTAAACTTAAGCAAGATTGGTGGAACAGGAATAAAAAGTGATGACAGACTATTTTTGAGACAAATTGCTCACACGTAAAGACATGAGTGATCTACGACCCTTTTATAATTTGAAAGATAGTGGAAGGTTAAAATAAACTCAGTGCATTAACATTGTAAAATTTTCTTGCGCGATACTTATAAGTATTTTAATACAGTTGTCATTGCCAATGTCTATCTAACATTGGAAGCTATTTATTACAATGTAATGTTGAGTAAGGTTACCTAAATGACTAGTATAATTCCAGCACCGTAAAGTTGTCATTGTACAAGTGTAGCTTGACACTTCTTTTACTTAACAATATCCAAAGGTGTACATAATTTATTTGACCTGACAAATCCCAAAAAACTGGAATAATCTTGCGCTATAATGAATTGCCTTGAAGACAAAAGATATGGTCCCTGAAATTAGGCAGAGTGGCACTAGCTATGAAATTCCTCGCTCTTATTTTTATGTAGGGTTTCAAGATAGAGAGGAATTTCAGGCAAATGTGTTAAAGTACCATCCTACGTAATAATTTCTCAACCGTAGATTTTTTCGTGTGGCGATCTATTAATCATTTCAATCAAGGTTGCTGAAAAGAATAGTGGGATCCTATGAACGTGGTTAAAATTTGATAATACGGCAATCTTTTTGATTAAATGGGGCAGGGTTGTCTGGTCTGATAAAAGAGTGAGTTGAGTAATAGGCAACTCCTCTATCATTGTTTCCACATGAGACAATTCCATATAAATAAAATAAAAGTGCAGATAATACTCAGAACTGCATTCTCTGGAGCTCTCTGGCAAAACGGAGATGACAACCCATTGAATTCGACTCCCAGAGATCAGCTTGGGTTCTGGAATCAGATCTCTGATGGTTGGACCTATTTTTATGGACCAGTAAGGGTGACACCGAGTTGCCCCAGTGCCAACTGACAAAAAACAGCAACACCACAAGTGCTCCTTTGAAGGGCGCCACTAATGTAGTAAACAAACATACGGTCCAATCAAACCAAACGATGCCAAAATAAGCAACAAAGTCCCAACAGATCCAAAAGGAACCAACTGAATGATAATGTGACGATCAGTGTCTATTCCCCACGTTGCCCATTGGTCACGGAAGGTCTCCGATGGTTGGGAGGGAAGGCGGCTGTACTGGAAGGTGATTTGTGCGGTTCAATAGATTTTGAACTGCTGGCTGTTGAGCATTCATTTGATTTTTGGTGCTGAAAGCCTTTGAGGAGATGCATGGAGCTTGGCACTGGCTCATATTACAGAAGGTGATGCATTTTGGCAGAAGGAACAGGGAGAGGCAATATGCACTTAATGGCACAGTTTTAAAGAGTGTGCTGGGACAGAGGGACCTGGGAGTTAATGTGCACAGGTCCCTGAAAGTGGCAGGACATATTGAATGGTTAGCAAAGTATATGGGATCTTGGGCTTCATAAATAGAAGTATTGAGTACAAAAGTGGAGAAGTTATGCTGAACCTTTATAAAGCGCTGGTTAGGCCACAACTGGAGTATTGCATCCAGTTCTGGTCCCCACACTTTAGGAAGGATGTGAAGGCCCTTGAGAGGGTGCAGAGGAGATTTACCAGAATGGTTCCGGGGATGGGGGATCTTAGCTACAAGGACAGGTTGGAGAAGCTGGATTTGTTTTCATTAGAGCAAAGGAGGTTGAGGGGTGATTTGATAGAGGTGTACAAGATTATGATGTGTTTGGATAGGCTAGGCGGGGAAAGGCTGTTCCCACTAGTTGATGGTACAAGGACTAGGGGACACAGATTTAAGGTTTTGGGCAAGAGATACAGGGGGGATGTGAGGGAAAATATTTTTACGCAGCGAGTGCTGATGACCTGGAATTCACTGCCGATGGAAGTGGTGGAAGTGGAGACACTCAATGTTTTCAAGGGGCGACTGGATAGGCACTTGAGGGAAATAAACTTGCAGGGCTACGGGGATAGAGCGGGGGAATGGGACTGACTGGATTGCTCTACAGAGAGCCGGCAGGGACTCGATGGGCCGAATAACCTCCTTCTATGCCGTTATGACTCTATGACTCTAAGAACATAAGAAATAGGAGCAGGAGTAGGCCTTATGGCCCTTCAAGACATCTCCGCCATTCAATAAGATCATAGCTGATCTTCTACCTCAACTCCACTTTCCCGTCCTATCCCCATATTGCAAGCCTTTGTTTCTTAATGGGCAGCAAAGCTGCTTTCTCTATTCCTGACAAACTCATTCATATCCTTCGCTCAAACAGCAGCAATGCCAATTGCTAAATTCCACCAGTCTGATTTGGCCTTGTCTAAATACATGACAAAGCAGTCTGCTTGATCGGTAGCCAATCCGCTAGCTAAAATATCCATTCCCTCCACCACGGACTCACCGTGGCTGCAGTGTGTCCTATCTACAGGATACAATGTAGCAACTTGCCAAGGCTTATTTGACAGCACAACCCAAACCCACAACCTCTATCGCCTAGAAGGACAAGGGCAGCAGGCATTTGGGAACACCATCACCTCTAAGTTGCCTTCTAAGTCAATAGCACAATCTTGACTCAGACAAATATCGCCCTTCCTTCATTGTCAATGGGTCAAAATCCTGGAACCCTACTTAACAGCCCTGTGGGAGTACCATTAGGGATGGGCAATAAATGCTGGCTTTGCTAAAGACACCCGGATCCCCAGAATTAATTTAAAAAATCCCAAGCTCTTCCTGTTTGCCTCTCCTCCTGAACTTTTCCAGGATTTTGGAAGGTTATTGGATTCACTTGATACAATGCCACACAGTCCAGTATATTTCCACTATCTAACTAGCATCTTAGGTGTCAGCCTCGGCTCAGTCAGTAACACTCTCTCACCTCTGCGTCACAAGGGGGTGGGTTCAAGTCCCACTCCAGAGACTTCAGCACAAAAACCTAGGCTGACACTTCAGTGCAGCGCTGAGGGAGTGCTGCACTGTCAGAGGTGCCGTCTTTCAGATGAGACGTTAAACTGAGGCCCCATCTGCCCTCTCAGCTGGATGTAAAAGATCCTGTGGCACTATTTTGAAGAAGAGCAGCATAGTTATCCCTGGCATCCTGGCCAATATTTATCCCTCAATCATTATCACATTGCTGTTTGTGGGAGCTTGCTGTGCGCAAATTGGCTGGGGCGTTTCCTACATTACAACAGTGAGGACACTTCAAAAGTTCTGTAAAGTGCTTCGGGATGTCCGGAGGTGGTGAAAGGTGCTATAGAAATGCAAGGTTTTTTTTTACATTCTGTCTTGCATATCTCCTGTTAGTTTCCCCAATTCCTGGCTCCCTCCTGTTGCCCTTTATCTATCTCCTTCCTTCCCCACCCTTGCTTTGCTTTTTTATTCATCGGGTACAGTCCCCATGTTGGTTGTAGACTTCCTGCATTTCAAAGGTGTTTAAGCTCTTGCGCTCAAGCTTTTAAAATTGCCGAAACGCCGACAGAGGCTTCGACTGAGTGTAACCAGTGACACCTTGTGTACACTTGCTCCGCTGTTTAAAATACAGAAGCGATCGCGGAGATCTCTCACCTTATTCATTCTCACCGCGGCCAGATAAACCAGGTCATCCAGATCCATGCATGCAGCCTTCTGGGTCAGAAATGACTCCCCCAGGAAAAAGTCAGATTAATGCAGCTTTAACCATCTGAAGGATGTGAGAGGGGGACGCATGTGATCACAGGCAAATGACTCTTTCACCGCCGCTCCACTTTAAAGAGCACGAGTGGAATTGGTGAGAGGTATTTGTTGAGGTATCAAGCCTATTGATGGAAAATTCATGACAGTGCGAGATTATTTCAGCTTTAGGAATTTGTCAGGTCAATTAAATCACCTGCACCCTTGGTCAGGATTTTTGTACCGATTCTTAATCGGTGCCAATCCCGCTGAAGTCCTAATATAAATCACAATTGGTCACTTTCTATTTGAAATCGATCACATTACAATGTTAAACATTACAAAAAATAACTCCCACTCCAGGGACTTCAGCACAGAAATCTAGGCTGACACTCCAGTGCAGTGCTGCACTGTCGGAGGTGCCGTCTTTCAGATGAGAAGTTAAACCGAGGCCCCTTCTGCCCTCTCAGGTGGACGTAAAAGATCCCATGGCACAATTTGGAAGAAAAGCAGAGTTATCCCCCGTGTCCTGGCCAATATTTATCCCTCAATCAACATCACAAAAACAGATTATCTGGCCATTATCACATTGCTGTTTGTGGGAGCTTGCTGTGTGCAAATTAGCTGCCGTGATTACATCAGTGACTACACTTCAAAAAGTACTTCATTGCCTGTAAAGCGCTTTGGGACGTCCTGAGGCTGTGAAAGGCGCTGTAGAAATGCAAGTCTTTCTTTTTATCCTTTGTAATTCTGATGAACACTATCTGAATCGACAAGGGTAATGAAATAAGAAACCAGATTAAAAAAAGCAAACCAAGCACTAGGGTTTATTTCTAGAGGTATAGAATTGAAAAGTAGGGAAGTTATGCTAAACCTGTATTGAACCTTGGTTAGACCACACATAGATTATTGTGTACAGTTGTGGTCGCCGTATTATAAAACGGATATAGAGGCACTGGAGAGGGTGCACAGAAGATTTACAAGGATGTTACCAGAAATGCGAGGGTATACATATGAGGAAAGGATGAACAGGCTGGGTCTCTTTACTCTTGCAAAAAGGGTGACCTAATAGAGGTCTTTAAAATTATGAAAACATTTGATAGAGTGGATACAGAGAGAATGTTTCCATTTGTGGGGAAGAGCATAACTAGAGGCCATCAATATAAGATAGTCACCAAGAAATCCAATAGGGAATTCAGAAGAAACTTCTTTACCCAAAGAGTGGTGAGAATGTGGAACTCGCTACCACAGGGAGTGGTTGATGTGAATAGTATAGATGCATTTAAGGGGAGGCTGGACAAGCATATGAGGGAGAAGGGAATAGAGGGTTATGCTGATAGAGTTAGATGAGGAAAGACGGGAGGAGGCTCGAGTGGAGCATAAACACCAGCATGGACTGGTTGGGCCGAATGGCCTGTTTCTGTGCCGTATATCCTACGTAATCCTGTGTAAAGAGACAAGTAATAACTGTTTAAAACATTAATGTATGTTGTGTGAAGACAGATGCCCTCGCTGTAAAATGGGGACAATTCCAGTCTTCAGTATTCACGTTAACTGGCAGGTGTTTTTAAGCAATCAACAACCTTGACCAACGCCCTTGTTCACATGAGAACTGATGATCTCATAATTAAAAGACCAAACGGCTTCTAAATTAGACAGTCTGAAAGAGAGGGAAGGAAAGAAAAGGAAGACAAGTGCTTGATGTGGGACGTTAAGGTTTGGGAGCAGAGTGGGATTAAGAAAGACTTACATTTCTACAGTCAATGAAGTACTTTTAAAGTGTAGTCACTGTTGTAATGTAGGAAACGCGGCAGCCAATTTGAGCACAGCAAGCTCCCACAAACAGCGATGAGATAATGACCCGATAATCTGTTTTTGATATGTTGATTGAGGGATAAATATTGGCGGTTACAACTTGACAGCTTGTGTTGCCAAATGAGACTGACAGCATTTCTTGACTGTTAACATTTCTTGCGATCAAAACTCAGATTTGAAAAGGGGGCAAAATTAGGAGGCAATTTGTACCCTTGAAACTGGGTAGAGAATTCGTTCTTCTAGTTTAAGCTAGCTTTTAGAAATAGACGAGGACAGTAAGTAGAAGGCTAATATATCTAATTCCACTATGTCCCACTGGATGTATTAAAATAATTGATATCGCTCACACACCCACATACCTGCAGGTACAGCCGCGAGTTATTTATATGCAGAGCTAGACATGATCCCAAATGTATTGGTTGCGTTGACCTGTTTAAATCGCATTGTCAATATATATATATATATATAAAATATATATAATTTACCGTCGGGTTTTACTTTGTTGAACGGGTTGAGAGAGTGGAAATGGATTAACTCCCTGTCTCCCAGTTATCAGGGAGAGCCAGGCTTTTAGAAAATAGTTTTGTTTTCAAAAGGAATTTTTTTTAAAAGAAACTCCCTTTTACACACCTGGTTACAAAAGATAGGTGAAAATAAATCTGGAAGGCGGGTTGACATCCGGAAATGCCAGTGATCGAGCTGTCAGATAGTTCCACTCGAAAATCGAGCGTCTCCACTCAGTCGCAATATATTTATGAGACCCTTAAAGAGGCAGTTTTTTTTTTAAAGCGGGGATATATTCGGAATCCAGGAGTGCATGTGACAGATGTGCACTAGCTGTATATCCTTGTTATTGAAACTGTTTGGATCTTATCTTGATTTTAAAGCATTAGTTCATTCATTCCCTCATCCTTCTGTCGGTCAAACAGCTGTATAACCAAGCTTGGGGTGTTTTTTTTATAGGGGATGTGGCGTTGCACTCAATGGGTTAAATACATTACATGCTCACTACATTAAAGCGGCGGCCTGGTAGTAATTCTGATTGATGCTTCGTGTGAGTGCGTGCAGAATGTAGCACTCGGAGGAGCGGGCTGGTGGTGCTGCACTGGTGTACAGTCCTCCAGAAAGCGCAGTGCCTGAGCTATTCATGGACTTGGGAGCCGGACACGCATGAGACCGTGTGGCTGCCGGACAAACAGCAGAAGAGGGAGAACGAGATGTGGGAGCACAGCGCAGATACCGCGGCTGCCTTCAAATGGTTAAAACTGGGCTCCAAACTCGGATCTCTGTTGCCAGGCGGGCTGGCGGTCGCCTATGTAGGACAGCCCTGATCCCTAGACCATTCCAGCGCTGTTCTCAGTTCCACGAAGAGACTCGTAAAAGGCAGCGCCTGTGATTCTCATTGCCAACCTGGTTTATATTGAGATGCTGGGTACTGGCTGTTAAGGAGCAGCAGATTGATGCTGTTGTTGCTTATTATTTTATATATATATATATATATGTTTCTGCTGCTAGGCGGTGTATTCCTAAGCAACGTGGTGCTGATGCTGGGCGTCCTCTCTCTCTCTCTCTATCTCGAAACCAGTGCAAGTCCGCAGCTCTCGGTTCGGTTGGTGTCTTTCTCTCTATCTCTCATCCTCGTCCTCTACACCTCGTCAAGAAACGAAAAGTTTACCTGCGTGTGTGTGTGTAAATATATTGAAAGGAGGAGGGGCGGGGGCGCAACCTCCTCAACAGACTGGGTCCGAGCGACTTTGGTGGATTCGGAAATCTTGATATGTTATCCACTCGGCTCCTTGCGTGCAGCACCTGAAGACGCAACTCTTTTTTTTTGCTGTTTGAATCAGAAGATTTCTCTCCGAATTCTTTCCAAGGGCTTTCTCTTCAGCGGTTCCCCAGTCTCCTTCTTTCCAAATGCAGATCTATTCAAAATATATCTTCTCCATTGACTTGCGAGACCAGACCAATTGAAGTTATGCATTTCTCTCTCTGATGCAAACATCTCCTCGCTTGCTTGCGTTGCACAGTCAGTGTTATTCCATGTGAAATACATGTTGGATTATAACTGGATTCGCTTTTTTTTTGCCTATATTTTAAAAATCGAGAGGATTTGCGTGACTTTTTTGTGGCGTGTCCGTCCAAATGTGAGGATAAACACAAATCCGGAGGGTTTCTTTTTTCAATCAAAGGGCGAGATTCGATCGCAGAGAGGGGACGAGAGCGAAAGGAATAGTGAGGAGGGGGAGAAAAGTGAATCTACTGCGCCGAGCAAAAGGACGCCCCATCTCTCTCTCTCTGTCTCTCTCTCTTGTTTCTACTCGGTTCTGGCAACTATTCCCAGGCACCGTCCGCCCACCGACACGGAGCGAAAATCGGGAGAGAGAAAAATCCCCCCCAAAATAAGGGGAAGGAAATGGAAGTTTTGTCAGCGATCCTCCTGGTGTCGGTCTTGTGCTCTTTCTGCACCGATGTGGTGACCGCAGATTCCATCATACACATTGGTAAGGTTAAACTGCAGCCTCACCCCTTGTTTTAAAATCTGTTTATTTCTGTGTGCTTTTTCGCTCTGATGTGAGAGGGGAAACGGGAGGCGATTTGTTTATTGTATGGTCTCGCTTGCCTGAGCTGCTGATTAAAAGTTGCACACCTCCCCAACCCTCAAATATAAATCGCTGGTTTGACTGTGGGACTTCTGCCTGGATTCCAGTCGGTTGAGTTTGCGCTGGCAACCGGCGAACACACACACACACACACACACTCTCTCTCACTCTTGCAAACCTCGTCTGGTTTGGCAACGCGTGTTTAAAATAGGAATGGGGGTAAAAAAAAATGACTTGTGATCCTACAGAGCGAAGGACATTGACAGGCGAGCTAATAAACCGAAGGGCTAGAGAACTTGCAATTTCCGATTCATTTCCTATCCTATGTTGAGAAATATTAATTTTGGAGAGGGGAAAAATTGGGGGCATTGTCCCCCAAGTGTCTTTAAAACGGCGTTCAAGTGGAGCGAAGGATAGAAATACCAAAGAAAAGGTCCATTCGGATTTTCAATAGACATACCCCGTGCTTTTGCTATGCGTTGTGTTTGCAATGGGCAGCATTGAGCCTGCAAGGTTTTCTGTGCGAGGGGACTGGCGGTGTGCCTGCACTCGCTGTGCTCTTGTAAGCTGTGTGTGTGTATGTGTGTGTGTAAAATGGGACTGATGAGTGATCTGATCACAATCAGACTCCCGGGCTGCACAAAGCCTCCCTCAATGATTCTCTTCTGCTTTCGCCAACCAACAGCGCCCGTGCTTGTGATGTGAATTGTAAGCACCCTGAGCAACAGAGCGAGTGTAAAAAACACACACACACACAAAATACAGCCCCCCTTTCCCCGTGCTCACAAACGTCCCACACCAATCGGGCTATTTTACCTGCAAATCCTTACCAACAACTCTGGCAGTCTAGAAATTTGATCGTTTCAGTCATGTCTGCATTGAGGTGCTTATCTGGGAATATTGAGGAGGGAGAAAAATACATTTAAAGAGTTTAAGATTAATAAACACACCCTTGTTGGTCATTTACCACTTGCAGGACATGCCCCTGTGTCTGTGTCTGTCCATGACTATCTTTATCCACACGTGTTGCCAAACCTTATAGATTCATCCCCCTGCTCGGTGGCATTTCTACACACTGGAACTAAACCGCGAAGGTCAAGGCTGTGTGGCAAAGAGTTTAAAAAAGAAATCATGCTTAATGATTCGTAAACGGAGGTTGAATCCACAGGGATTTTTTTGTTCGGAGGTATCTCCATAGCTTTATTTAATATTACGAGCCTCCAACACTCGTACCTCATCGGAGAAGGCTGGAGGGAGAGCTGTGGATAGATACTACGGTGAGAGTATTAACTGTTGCCACAGCATTGCACAGGAAATATATTGCTTCGCTGTTTTAATATGCCAGAGAGCGGCATTGGCCCGGGATTAGGAAATGAACACTGCAGGTGTTAAAACTGCATCAAGATAATTAAATCTAATGAATGGGAATTCAGATTTCAGTTTATTTTTATATCCCATTTGTTTCCCTGGGAGCTGTATGCTAATTCACACCCCTAATCTAAACGCCAGTGATTTTGATCAAGTGCAGTTTATGCAACACTTAAATGCTTTGTGTGGCGGTGTTCAATTTGCTATCGTGGAAAAAAACAATGCTGAAGAATTAATCCTTCAATTCGAAATTGGGAGGTTTCTGCTCAGAAACGATCCGCGTTAATTTGCTGTTGAACTTCTTAAGCCTTGTTTTTTTAAAAAAACAAATAATGATACACAAACCTCTGCTTCAGCCTGTTTTCATAAGCAAACCCCGCTGTCTTTTTTAAACAGTGACAAATCGGGTCTGGGAAAACACTGGACACGACGCAGAATGTCGAACTAAAGAAACAAATTAATCACTGCGGTATGCAGATCATTCGCTCCCAGCTCTAACACACACAATGCGTGCACATTGCGAGACTCGGCACCTCATCAACCATTTCGTATCAATACAGTAAAAAAAAACCTGTGTTCCCATTAATCTGCATTCGGCCGCATCTGCTTTCAACAGATGTTTTTTTTTCCAGCCCCGGTTAAGCAGCCACCGCGGCTGAGTGACCTGTTGGGTCACTTTGTGGACAAGGTCTGCTCAGTACATCAACGGTGCAAAGCCCTCCAATGCTCTGTTGCACAAGTATAAAATGAACAGGTGATCAGACGGCCAGGAGTGCCAGAAGTACTGTACTGAGAAACTGCAACTCCTGTTTTCTTTTGAAGGTAGACTTAGAGAAGATGTTTGCACTTGTTGGGGGGTGGGGGGAGTCCAAAACTAGGGTCCATAAATTTAAAATAGTCACTAATAAATCTAGTAAAGAATTCAGGAGAAACTTGTTTCCCCAGAGAGTGGTTAGGATGTGGAACTCGCTACCACAGGGAGTGGTTGAGGCGAATAGAGTAGACACATTTAAGAGGAAGCTAGGTAAGCGCATGAGGGAGACAGGAATAGAAGAATATGTCGATAGGGTGAGATGAAGTAGGGTGGGAGGAGGCTGGTGTGGAGTATAAACACTGGCACAGACCAGTTGGGGCAAATAGTCTGTTTCTATGCTGCAAATTCGATGTAGTACCTATCTACATCCTGTTTATCTATCTCTCTGTTTATTGCTCTGTTCATCTATCTGTCTATAATATATCTGTGTATCTGGTTTTATTTGTACACCATACTCCTAACCCAGCGTATGTTCTAGGATGCTGCTGTACTTTGCCCACCCTCTGATGTTGGATGCTGATTTGTTCTCTTATGCTCTTGTGATGCCGCACACCCAAAAGTTTTCATTAATAATGACTTCTTGACCCGTGAAGGCAGAGCCCCCCGACACTCATCAGTCGCTTTTCACAATGGAGACAATTTGACACCCCACAAAATTAAAATTAGTTTTTCAAGGCCATAACGTTTGTTTAGCAGTCAACACGCTGTTAAAACCCCAGTTACACCTAATCCAACAAGGTCTAACATTTAACGGGGTATTTAACAGCGATATTACTGCGGGAAAACCCAAGTTTTTTGACAGTTTCACTGATTTCCCCGATTACAATGATTGCCGGCTATGGCGGGCGGGGGTGGGGGGGGGGGTGGGGGTGGGCATAGCGCAGCCAGTGTTGGAGCAGAGAATGACTGACTGCAACTTCGGGATTTTCGCCCTTAGATGCGCAATGCCCTACATCCTGAAGTTGCGGTCAGTTTCAAAGGGTGTTTGTTATTACCCACCGCAAATTCCTGACCATTATCTACAGTACACCCAAATACGGAGTGCATGTGGTCACTGGTTGCTGTTGTACTTGTATGTTGCTTAAAACAAATCCAGTCCCATGTCTGTTATCCACCCTGAATATCCATTATATATCCAGTTTATGAGTTCCAGCTAATCATCATTCTCGCCACATTTTTATTTGAAAAATCTAATTGGTGGACCGATTAGTGAATTGGTTAACCAATTTCCATCCTGATGACCTGAAACAAAACGTATCAAACAGTAGCATAAAACACTGCAAATATCATTTGTGTCTCTCCTTGGTTTCCAAGTATTTTGTAAGTGATTTAAATCTTCACAGTAAAGTAATTGACACCAACTTTAACATTAATTTCTTTTGTCTAATTCTTGAACAATATTTAAACACAACTGACTTGCGCGAACTATTCAACTTGGCATTGAGAGGGAGAAATCAACATGAGCGGTGGAACTGATAATTGCAGAGGCCACTTGGTTTATAACTGTCTCTACTAGTTAATTTAGCTTCCTCACATCAGGGATCCCAGAAACTCATTCAAACTAATTTTCTCCCAATTATGCCATTGGCACTTGGTGTATCAATAAAAAAAAATTCAGAAATAAGGTGTTAAAGTCAATTAAATCCTTCCAATAATTGGATTTTCAATGGATTGGTGAAATCTGCTCTTCTGAGCAGTTACTTTTGATGATGAAATCACTTTAAACTTTGAATTAACAGTTGGAGATATACTACTCAATAACTTGACATCAAAGAAAAGATTAATTGACCATAATTTCTTGCATGATTTAGATGTAAACAATGTAAAGAGTTGGGGCCTACTTTACAGGTGGGCAATGTGGGCAACTGCCCAGGGTGCCATGGTCAAGAGGGTCAGACATTTCTGGCGAAGAGCTTGGCAATCTCCAAAGTCTGCTTCCAATGGACTGTAGTGCTCCTCAAAAAGTGCAAATTTCAAGTTTCAAGAGCAAGTTCCCAAACACATGGGTAGCACTCAGGATCCTGTTAACCATGCCCGTATTGGTGGCGAGCAGTGAAAGGAGCTAATCAAAGTTGAAGCTCATAAAAACATATATGCAATTGACCATGGGAGATGATAGGCTATCTTCGCTGGTCATCCTGTCTATTGAAAATGATTAGTTTATTGCCTAATTTAATGTTTAGTTTATTTGTCACTTAGCTATAATGTTATTTTTTATGACATATAGGGGGAAAAATTTGGTTGCTTAGCACCTCCCGTTAGCTAACGGGGCGCAAAGCAACTAGCGACCGGACGCAGCCATGTTTGTGCCACTCGCGAAATTGACCAGACATTTTGCGGCAGCGCTAAGCACTACTGCCACGTTCTCCTGCGCCCGCAAATCATGACGTCAGTCGAGCGTGCAACGCCCCGGTAGCGTAAACTTTGCGCCCGGCCGATAATTGCGCCCCAAGTGGGGCGATACCGAATTTCTCCCCCATAGTGTTTATTATTTACCTTATAAAAAACTTTTGAGATTACAGCTTTATTTCTGAAACTTTCCCTTCTACTACTACATAATTTAACTCAAAGGGCGCCAAAATACAAGTTCGCCCAGGGTGACATTTTCCCTAAGGCCGGCCCTGGATCTAATGGCACTATTTCAAAGAAGAGCAGCGGAGTGCTCCCAATATTTATTTATCCCTCAACCAACATTGCTAAAAATAGATCATTTGGTCATTTTCACATTGCTGTTTGTGGGACCTTGCTGTGCGCAACGTGGCTGCTGCATTTCCTACATTAGAACAGTGACTACACTTCAAATGTACTTCATTGGATGTAAAGCGCTTTGGGACATCCTGAGGCTGTGAAAGGCGCTATATAAATGCAAGTCTTTCCTTTCTTTACAAACATATAATTTGTAATTGGGCAATTTAGAATTTAGGTTAGAGTCAAAACAGAGTGCTGGATGCCCTACACTGTTGAGCCACATCAAGAGTTTTCAGCATGTTGTAACCTACTGTAATTAAGACGCATTCATTTGGGTTTCTGCTGAATGAGATAGTGTAGTATTTATTATGTCCAAGTCTAATGGTAATTATTCAAGTTTAATCAATTCCTGTGCAAGAGTATTAGAAAATTTGAATCAATTGTTTTCTATAAGTGGCACTGGTGTAGAGTTATCCTGATGTACAAGTTCTTCTCTATTGAAAGAACTTTCAAGGACACAACAAATCTCAGTTTCTACTGCTGTCTGCATACAAATATGTGCACACATATATAAGGTTGTGATGGGTACTTAGTGCAATGCATTGTGATCGAGCATCTGGGTAACGTGCTGCAGCTGACTTGCTGTCCTATAGGGGATGGGTTGAGCAAAGTCCTTGAATTTGCCCAAATTGAGGGAGGGAGATTTGGACCAAAATGAACCCGAGTCATTCGTGGGCACGTCCTAGCTGTTAATTCAGAGCAGCATTAGCATTGACAGAGATCTGAAGTGAGTTGCCTGCCTTGTAGGACTTATGGAGTAAAAATGAATACGTACTCTCAGAAAATGGATGGAGTGGGTGCTGGGGCAGGTAGAATGATAAATGCTTTCAGAAAATAGGGGAGGGGGAGATAGGAATGAAGGCCCATCTATTCAAGGCGCCCCTCTGGCTCTCATAACATTTAGGTCCCTGCCACAGGACCATTTCAACCATCTTAATTTCTCGCCTTACTCAATGGCCAGCTCATTTCCCAGGAACATGCTAATTTCTTCTTGATTCAACTCTGTTGCATTCACTACTGGAAGTGGAAGTCAGTTTCATAGCATCGCCATATCTGTGTCATTGTGAAGCAGTTTCCACAATATAGCGCTGGAGTCGGATCTTGATCTTGCGCTTGAACACAGCAACGCAAGACTCTCTTGGGGTAACCATTTCAATGGAGTGTCACTCTAGTGCGGCATCGGGCTAGGTTGAAAAAGTGCTTGGGTGGCCCATTGGGCTTCCTGGGAACTTATAAACTGAGGCAGAGGGTTTATTAATGCTCTGGACACTCCTGCATGTGTGTAAGCAGGGCCTCTAACTGGCCATGCATTGTAAGTGCAACATTATTTGAGAACCCAAATGGTGAAGTTATTACTTAAGTTATAACTTTTCTCTATCTGTCGTATTTTAGATGTCACACTGCAAGTGTAAAATGTCTTAAATTTTATGATATATAAGTGAAACTCTGTCATTTTATGCTTTTTTTTCCTGAAATGAAGCCAGAAATGTGCAAGCACTTTTCAATCTGCAAATTTCCCTCAACAATACAGCCTTAGAACTCTGAGTGTTGTCAGGCTGTGCTGGCTTATAACAATTAGAGTTTGTGTCCTAAAAGGGGTAGGCCATCTAAAACACAGAACCGTCTCAGCAGCAGAATAATACATTGCAGGTGACATGGTATAATGCTTTTGTCATGATAAAGCCATATTTCATTAGACTTGCTGTGAACAACCATTTCTTCCTGTTAATCACTATCCGGAGATCCCGATTGTAGAGTCGTGCTATTTCTGGCCTTTGTTTTCCGTATTTGTTTGTTCATCAAATGTGAGGGACGAGTGTTCCAACTTTGTATTGAGTAACTACAACAGCATCATGCTAGTCCAACCAGTGCAAAGCTTCTTCTAAGTTGTACCCACATCTCAATGATAGACGACACTACCCAACCCCCCATCCACCCCAACCCCACCCCACTCCCCACAGCTGCTGGTCTTGGTACCCACTCTCTTCTAAAGTAAGGATAGCAACAGGGTAGGGGTATGGTGGCATGGTGGTTATGTTACTGGGCTTGTAATCCAGGGGCCTGGACTTAATGATCTGGAGATATGTGTTCAAATACCCACCATGGCAGCTGTGGAATTTAAATTCAGTTGATGAAATAAATCTGCAATATAAAGCTAGTATTAGTACTGATGACCAGGGAGCTACCAGATTGTCATTAAAAACCCATCTGGTTCACTCATGTCCTTTAGGGAAGGAAATCTGCCGTCCTTACCCGGTCGGTCTAGCCTATATGTGACCCGAGACCCACAGCAATGTTGGTTGACTCTTAACTCCCTCTGAAATGGCCTAACAAGCCATTCAGTTGTGTAAGGCAGCCCACCACCTTCTCAAAGGCAATTAGGGATGGCCATAAATGCCAGCCTTGCCCACATTTTGAATAAAAAAAACAACTTGCATTTATATTGTGCCTTTAACATAGGAAAATGTTCCAAGGCGCTTCACAAGAGTACAACCGGACAAAAAGTGACACAGGGCCATTGAAGGAGATATTAGGACATGTGACTTAAAGCTTGGTCGAAGAGGTAGGTTTTAAGGAGGAGAGAGAGGTGGCGAGGTTTAGGGAGGGAGTTCCAGAGCTTAGGGTTTAGACAACTTAAGGCATGGTGGGCAAAGGGAGTGGGGGATGCAGAAGAGGCCAGAGTTGGAGGGTTGTAGGGCTAGAGGAGGTTACAGAGATGGGGGCGGAGCAAGGTCATGGAGGATTTTGAGCACAAGGATGAGAATTTTATAATCGAGACGTTGGTGGACCGGTAGCCAATGTCGGTCAGCGGAGGGTGATTAGAACCATATTTGGTGCGGCTGTACAACGCAGACGCACAACCAGTTGAGATTGCCCAAACTCATTTTGCAGAGGAACATTAGCCATTGGAAAGAAAGAAAAAGCTTGCATGCTTTTTCTGGGCGAGAGTCAAACCAAAGGCTGACATGACAGAAGTATGGCCATTTTTTCCCCCTTTTCCCTCCTCCGAAAAAAAGAAAAAGAAAGACTTGCATCACGAACACCGGACGCCCCAGAGCGCTTTACAGCCAATGAAGCAGTTTTGAAGTGTAGTCGATGCTGTAATGTAGGAAATGCGACAGCCAATTTGTGCACAGCAAGCTCCCACAAACAGCCATGTGATAATGACCTTATTAGTGATGCTGATTGAGGGGTAAATATTGGCCGGGACACCGGGGATAACTCCCCCTGCTCTTCTTCGAAATAGTGCCATGGGATCTTTTATGAGAAAGCAGACAGGGGCCTCGGTTTAACGTCTCATCCGAAAGATGGCACCTCTGACAGTGCAGCACTCCCTCAGCACTGCACTGGTGTGCCAGACTGGATTTCTGTGCTCAAGTCTCTGGAGCGGGACTTGAACCCACAACCTTCTGACTCAAAGGTGTCGACACTTGCTCAGGTGAAAGAGTGGTGTTAGAACATGCTGCCAATACAGTCCACCATTTAAGCACAAGAAACAAACAATACAGTAACATTATTAAGGGTCTTGCTTATGTTGCTTGAAGGATAATTTCCCAGTTGCTGATTGTAGTTGATGTGCACTATCAGCTGCTGCTGCTGAAAGCAGATTAGACACCGAGGATAACATTTTCCACTTGATGCAGCACCACAAATGATGTTTGCCTCATTGTTAATGTATTGTAAACTATTATAACGGCTGGTGCATGAGCTGTTACAATAGATGAGAGCTGGCGCTGAATCAACATAATGCCCCCCACTCCGCCCACCCCCAGACAAAGGTAAACATACCTGACATGGCAGAAGTATGGGCATTATTCACCCTTTTACCTCCGCTGAAAGATGTTGACACTTGCTAGAATCGTAGAAGTTTACGGCACAGAAGGAGGCCATTCGGCCCATTGTGTCGGTACCAGCCGAAAAACAGCTCTCCAGCCTAATCCCACTTTCCAACTCTTGGTCCGTAGCCCTGTAGGTCACGGCACTTCAAGTGCATATCCAAGTACTTTTTAAATGTGATGAGGGTTTCTGCCTCTACCACCCTCTGAGTGAAAACATTTCTCCTCAACTCCCCTCTAATCCTTCTACCAATTACTTTAAATCTATGCCCCCTGGTTTTGACCTCTCTGCTAAGGAAAATAGGTCCTTCCTATCCACTCTATCTAGGCCCCTCATAATTTTATACACCTCGATTAAGTCTCCCCTGAGCCTCCTCTGTCCAAGGAAAACACCCCCGGCCTATCCAATCTTTCCTCATAGCTAAAATTCTCCAGTCCTGGGTGCAGAGCCAAAGGCAACCAGCAGCTCTCTAGTACCTCAACCAAGGGGCCATTCTTAATTTTTGAGCCTGGACTGCAAGTATTGGCAGGATATTAGACTATGATGGCATCATAGCTGTTCATCACTTGATACCCACACACACATGCACTCTCCATTAGGTGTCACTGGCCAAAGATCAGGAGCAGGAATTCTGAATGATTTGTTTGTCCCATAGCCCTTGGATCCTGAGGGGAATTTTTAATGCCTTGACCTCCTCTCTGGCTGAGATCAGGACTGGGCACAGACAGGTGATCGATCTGTGTGGTTCGGTGCCACACATTTACCCAATAACCGTGATGGGAGATTTATATTTGTTTAATTTGCACTTAAAAATTAAATAAACGTGGATATTTTGACACTTCTCAATATGGCCATTGGAATAGAGCAGTGTTGTCCAAGAGAAATTGCTGACTAGCTACAACTGTGACTATTGTTTCAGTCACATGCACCAATTTTAGTAGAGAATGCCTTGAATACATGCACACAATACAGGTAAATATACTTCGCATGTGTGTAATAACTTAACAATCATCCACCACCAGTCAGTAACCAAGGAAGTAAAGTTCTCACAATGATCAAAAAAACTCACACACTCTGCTTTTTGATTCACCATTTTACCAACAAACGCGCAAAAAGGTTACAGCCCGCATGCGTACACCGAGTGAATATGAGCATCGAGATCACGTGCCCAGTGACACTGTCTGTCACTCATTTTTTAAAATTTACTGATCAGAAATTCAATTAGCCACATCTGGCTTCCCAATTAGCCACACACGGCTAATGGTTAATGTATTGGAATGGAGTAAAGGTTCTGTTTTAATCAGGTGTGACGTGTACGTATATTGAAATTGGCAGCTCACCCTTGGGTGGAAGGGACTGGTGATGCAGGTTTATGTTTCCACTCCCTGCCACAAATGCCATGCTTTTCCAAGCAATCGGGAAGATATTTCTTGTGAGCTGTTATCACAGAGAGCTGTGTTTTACGTCAATCGTTTATTGAGAAACACAATCTTCGACCCTGTTTTCTGGGAGTGAGCCTTTCCCACCTCTGGACCTAGAAGGTGCAGGGTTCGAACCCCACTCCAGACAGTCCCGGTGGGTGGAGTCGGATCTCCGGCTTTGAATTCTGGGTTGACACCCAGCGGGATACTCACGTCCGGTGGGTGTGGGTGGCCCTTCCCCCCATCGTAAGGGTTGTGGGAGCCCATAAAACCCTCCCACCGTATAGGACTCACCACCCTATTGGCTGTTATAAAGATGGTTACGGACATGGAAGGAGTGTTACCGCGGCCAGTGTGACTGTTAATCAGCCTGCGAATCATTCCACTTCGACCTGATACGTTAACTCTGTTTCTCTCTCCACGGATGCTGCCTGGCCTGCTGAGTTTTTCCAGCGTTTTCTGTTGTTATTTCACTACTTCACACTGTTGCCTTTGGGGACCACTAAATGAAGACCCTTACCTAAGAAAGGATATACTTGCCATAGAGGGAGTGCAGCGAAGGTTTACCAGACTGATTCCTGGGATGGCAGGACTGTCGTATGAGGAGAGATTGGGTCGACTAGGCCTGCATTCACTAGAGTTTAGAAGAATGAGAGGGGATCTCATTGAAACGTATAAAATTCTGACAAGGCTAGACAGACTGGATGCAGGGAGGATGTTTCCCCTGGCTGGCGGGGGTCTAGAACGAGGGGTCACAGTCTCAGGATACGGGGTAGGACATTTAGGACTGAGATGAGGAGAAATTTCTTCACTCAGAGGGTGGTGAACCTGTGGAATTCTCTACCACAGAAGGCTGTGGAGGCCAAGTCACTGAATATATTTAAGAAGGAGATAGATAGATTTCTAGACACAAAAGGCATCAAGGGGTATGGGGAGAGAGCGGGAATATGGTATTGAGATAGAGAATCAGCCATGATCATATTGAACAGTGGAGCAGGCTCGAAGGGCTGAATGGCTGACTCTTGTTCCTATTTTTCTATGTTTCTATGTTTTACGACTGTTGGGTCACGTCAGTGATATGAGATTTCTCTGTCAGTATTTCAAAACCGTTGTTAACCATTTTACTTTAAATGGGCTAACGCCTCAGTTACAACATCAGACCGAAGAGGGCAATATGAATGTATTAAATTTTCATTGGTTTGTGTCACTAACAGTCATTTCTAGGCTTGTGTGTGTGTGTCTCTGTTCTGTTGTGAAGAATTCCAGTTTGTCGTGTGACTACTTGTCACTTTCAGTGGGAAGTGTTTTCGCTTCTTGGACTTCACTGTCCTTTGCATCTAGACGCAGTTAGATACCCTGCAGATCTCACTGTGTGCCTGTAGCTCCATTATATAACTTCCTGAGGAATTGTAGCTCATAAATTAAACAGATAATCGTGGCTTTCTTTAGGAGCCAACATTTTATGAAAAGTTATGAAAGCCAGTTAGATAAAAGAAAGACTTGCATTTATATAGCGCCTTTCACGACCTCAGGAACTCTCAAAGCACATTACAGCTAATAGAAGTACTCCTTGAAGTGTAGTCACTGTTGTAATGTAGGAAACACGGCAGCCAAGCTCCCACAAACAGCACTGTGATCATTTGTTTTTGTTATGCTGATTGAGGTATAAATATTGGCTAGGACACCAGGGAAGAACTCCCCTACGATAGTGGCCATGGGATCTTTTACATCCACCTGAGAGAGCAGACGGGGCCTCGGTTTAACGTCTCATCCGAAAGACGGCACCTCCGACAGTGCGGTGCTCCTTCAGTACTGTACTGGAGTGTCAGCCTAGATTTTTGTGCTCAAGTCTCTGGAGTGGGACTGTGAACCCACAACCCTCTGGCTCAGAGGCGAGAGTGCTACCCACTGAGCCATGGCTGTCACACAAGATAACCACAGTGATGCCGTTCTACCCGAAAGCACTGCATGAAAAGCCATTGATAGCATTCTTGTGGGGAAAGTACTGCATTCCATGCTGGCTTTGTTTGAAATATGGCAGGGCATTTTTTTTTAATGTTATTAAAACATTGGGAACGATTTTGTGAGTGAACATTTATTTTGGGCATGGGGTGAAGTTAGAAAACCCAGTGGTGCGGTCAGTCAGAATACGTGACGCTAGAATGGCCTGCCTTATTCTTTTGAAGGTTCATTGCCAAATGGGGGCGATCACAAGGACGCGATCTCTAGTAAAAGCTTACGCCTTTATCTGTGTGCTGCAGTATCAAACTTAGGGTCGAGGTCGTTAACAGGTGAATATTGCCTTTACAATAAAGAATAATATTTGAAATTATGGAAGATTCCAAGCACCAAAATAATTTCTTGAACACCACCTATAAAACTGTTGAAGTTTATTCGGAAATTAATATGTCTGGTCTGTTCAAATGGAAAGTAAAGGTTCTTGGGGGGAGATTAGGTGGCACAGTGAGTTAGTGCACTTTCCTTTCACCTCTGGGAGCTGGGGTTTGATTCCACCGCAGACCAAAAGGATGCCATTCTCTTTACTCAGATGGCTTTCAGAGTCTTGATTGGAATAATGTTGGCCAACCTCGATCCGTTTCCTAGATGGGGTTTAGGGTAATTGCACAGAAGTGCGAAAGATTTCGCCCTGACTGACATATTCATGGATTGAGGCCATGAGTTTGGCGTGAAAAATGGAAAAATGTCACGCTGATGACGTAACTGCTGCCCCTCTGAGTTTGGAGTTGGACGCATTGTTGAGACAGAGTAGAGCAGAGGGAGCTTTGCTTGGCTAAACATGACCTGACGTGTACACTGTTGACATTAATTGCCCAAAAATAGAAGGCTCTTCCCTTGCATTGTCTTGTCTCAACTTGAGCATTAAAATTCGCCAACCAACTGTACCGATGTATTTAGTGTTTGGATGGAAAGCTTTTAAAAATGTGAGGAATAATGTTTTGTTGGTGTAGATACGTTATTATTAAATGACCATTGAGAGGGGTAGAGGAGGCATTTAATCATTTCATTTACTACAACAACAACAACAACTTGCATTTATATAGCGCCTTTAACGTAGTAAAATGTCGCAAGGCGTTTAACAGGAGTATTATCAGACAAAAAATTTGACACTAAGCCACATAAGGAGAAATTAGGGCAGGTGGCCAAAAGCTTTGATTCCACCGCAGACCAAAAGGATGCCATTCTCTTTACTCAGATGGCCTTAAAGGAGGAAAGAGAGGTAGAGGGGCGGAGAGGTTTAGGCAGGGAATTTCAGAACTTAGGGCCTAGGCAACAGAATGCACGGCCACCAATGGTTGAGTGATTATAATCAGGGATGCTCAAGAGGCCAGAATTAGAGGAGCGCAGATATCTCGGGGCGGGGTGTTGTGGGGCTGGACGAGATTACAGAGATAGGGAGGAGCGAGGCCATGGAGGGATTTGAAAACAAGGATGAGAATTTTGAAATGAGGCGCTGCTTAACCAGGTCAGCTTAATGTAGGTCAGCGAGCACAGGGGTGATGAACGAACGGGACTTGGTGCGAGTTAGGACACGGGCAGCAGAGTTTTGGATGACCTCAAGTTTACGAAGGGTAGAACGTGGGAGGCCAGCCAGGAGTGCGTTGGAATAGTCAAGTCTAGAGGTAACAACGGCATGGATGAGGGTTTCAGCAATGGATGAGCTGAGGCAGGGGCGGAGACGGGCGATGTTACGGAGGTGGAAATAGGCGTTTTTTGTTACGGCAGATATAAAAGCTTATTTATGGCAGATATAAAAGTCATACTATTTCTTGCATGAACCTTTGGACACTTTGATGCCTGATCTATAAATAATGCCAATGTCGGTCCTTTCAATGTTCCCTACTCTCTTCTGAACATATTCTGACATCATTTTCACATCAGTTTTCCAGAATGCAGAAACAAGTGTGATGGAAAACTCAATACTTTTCAGAAGCTTAAGATCATTCAACCCTCAGAGGACATGTTCGCGATCACTATTCAAATCTGCATTTGAAAAACCACACTACTGTCTTTTTTTAAAATATTATTCACACAGTAATCAGCCCGATGTCAAATATGCAGCATTTTATTTCAGTAACCATGCTACATTGTTAAAATAGGGCTTTCTCCTCAACACTGACCTTGAATAGCTCATTTGGAGCCGGTTTTTTTTAATGTCCCATTGTTGCTTAAGGTACAGCCACTCTGCAAGCTAATCTTTACCAATACAGCACATCCAGCTGAGTAATTGATAAGCCCTGTCTGAAAAGGATGCAGCAAATCTGACAGAACAGAGCTGGATAATAATTGTTCATTTTAAAGTTTCAGTTGCTTGAAAATGCATGCTCCTTGTATCTGAGCCAGAGGATTTTAACTTAACTGACTCTGGGCATATAAATACTTACGGATCTCAAACGAAGAAATCAAAGGGTAAGTTCACGAATGATGATGTTATGAAGAAAGAACTCTACCATGTGCCAACTCTAGTAATTCCCTACAACTGCAGGCATGGCAATGCAAATATGTGTTTTAGTACAAACCACCCCTTGTTCTATTTATACACTTCTTTTATTCGAAAAGGGAATCAATCAGCTGGGAATATAGTTATGAGAAGGTTCTTTCAGCTGGGAATATTGTTAAGTTAGATGTTTTAAATTCACATGCTGATTCCTTCAGAAGTGACACATTTGCAGATTGATTCCCAGTGAAACTACATCAGCAGTTATGGACTTTGCTTAGTAGAAATTGTCTGATAATTCTGCCACAACAGGCATTGTCTTATTATGGAGTTTTTCAAGTGATCTATTTGGATCTCGGTTCAGCAACACCTCGAATTTAAAATTTTCATCCTTGTGTTCAAATCCTTCCAGTGCCACGTCCCTCCCTATCTCTGTAACCTCCCCCAGCCCTACAATCCTCCCGAGAACTCTGTGTGTTCCTCCAATTCTGGCCTCTTGTGCATCTCTGATTTCCTTCATCCTCCCACTGCCTTCAGCTGCCTGGGCCCTAAACTTCTTTTCCTCTGTATTGCTCTTTCCTCCTTTAAGATGCTCCTTAAAACCTGCTTCTTTGACCAAGCTTTTGGTCACCTGTCCTAATATCTCCTTAATCTAGGCTGACACTCCCACTGCAGTGCTGAGGGACTGCTGCACTGTCGGAGGTGCCGTCTTTCGGATGAGATGTTAAACCGAGGCCCCGTCTGCTCTCTCAGGAGGACGTAAAAGATCCATTGGCACTATTTCGAAGAAGAGCAGGGGAGTTATCCCCGGTGTCCTGGCCAATATTTATCCCTCAACCAACATAATAAAAACAGATTATCCGTCATTATCACATTGCTGTTTGTGGGAGCTTGCTGTGCGCAAATTAGCTGCCGCGTTTCCCACATTACAACAGTGACTCCACTTCAAAAGTACTTCATTGGCTGTAAAGCACTTTGAGACGTCCGGTGGTCGTGAAAGGCGCTATATAAATGCAAGTCTTTCTTTTCTTTCTTCTATGTGCCTTGGTGTCAAATTTTGTCGAATAGCGTTATGATCATCAATTATTTATCAAAGAAGTTTCCGGAACAATGGTGTTAACAGAATGACGCCTCTAATTGCTGATTTTGCTGGGACTGAATTTTTTTTAAGAGTAAGTTATAGGTGTTACTTGCCCAATACGTACTAACGTAGCTTTAGAGGTGTTACTGATGTCTCTCAGATTCTGTGTCATAGTTTTAATTGAATTCTCCCCATCAATGTTTCCCCAAATTCAACAGTGACATATTGTTTGAGAAACAGCAAATGCAGCATAATTCTGAAGCAGGGTATGTGTGCCCGTCACTACACAGGAATACTTTAATGCACTCTTGTCAATACTTCAATACCAACTTTAACAGAAGGGAAATGTCACTTGGATTTACATAACGGTGTTCTCGGTCTAAAAAAGGGGTGATATTTTGGTTTGAGAACTCATCAAACCATGAAGCCTTCAACACATTTTGACAGGCTGCATTTGCATTGGAGCAAAGGTTTTTCAACAAACATATTTGCCACCCCAATGTTCTGCAGGTGTGTTGTGTGCAAAATGCACAGAAGCCAATAAATGCCAACATGTATTAAGAAAAGACCCTCGTACATTTGTATGGGGGAAATAGAAGAATAATTCTGTAATAACAACTCCCTCAATACACTGATGTTCATGCCAAAGTCCAGCAACGGCCGTGTAAATAGTCTGGTTTGACCTTTTGTTAAAGCCTGTTCCGTGTAACTGGAATAAATACAAAGAAAAATAAAAGACTTGGGGGGCGGGGGGGGGGGGAAATTTCGGTTGATTTGCGCCTCCCGTTAGCGCCCTAAGAGGGCTAACGGGGCGCAAAGCAACGAGCGCCTGGGCGCGGCGCCGCTAACGCTGGTGGAAGTGGCTTCAATTTTTAAATCCGCTCCCCTGCCCAAGAGTGGATTTGCTCAGGTGGGTGGAAAGCCCACCTATCATCATTCCAGCAAAGCTGGCGCTATGTCTGGCGATGGTTCTTACGTAGGAAAATGATGAGGCAATTTGCATCAGGAAATGACTTGCAGCTCTGCTGTAGCCTCTCTCCTTAAGCAGATGATTCCTCCTTGACATCCAATTTAATTTATTATGCAGGTTTATTGTACACTCATCCTCTTATTAACATACAACTGGGAATTTGTAGCAATAGATTAGTGAACGATAGCACTTGTGGAGTTAGCTCCTTTTAATGACTTGTCTAAAAGACAGACTCTTGGAGATCTTGCTTCCATTTTGTGTATTGTGTTTGACAACTAATTAAAAAATAAAGACATCGCATTTAGATAGCGCCTTTCATGACCACAGAACCCCCCCCCCAAGCCAATGAAGTACTTTGGAAGTGTAGTCACAATTGTAATGTAGGAAATGTGGCTGCCAATTTGTGCACAGTAAGGTCCCACAAACAGCAGTAAATGAAATGGCCAGATAATCTGCTTTAGTGATGTTGGTTGAAGGATATTGGCCAAGACACCGGAGAGAACTGCCTTGCTCTTCTTCGAAATAGTGGCATGGGATCTTTTACGCCCACCTGAGAGACGGCTCCTCCAACAGTGTAGCACTCCCATACTACTGCACTGAAGTACTCTTGTTTTGACCTCACATCATGAGTGAAGCAGTACCGCAAGGAACCAAGCTGATCAGTTCTGTTTCACAGATTTACTTCAGCTGTTGCAACTGTAAGAGACTTTGCAAGCATAATAAAATCATAATGTTTTGGGGAGGGGAGGATTAGAACATACTTAACTGATTTGAATAAATTGCTTAAAAATGCAGTGTCCTGAACTGCTGAGTTGGGGGCTGTTCAAATTCAGTGGATTAGAGTCCGACTCAATTGAGGAGATTCTAAAAATGTGATCGTGGTGTGCACTGATCACCACCTCATCCATGCTTTTGTTAACCCCAGACTCAACTATTCCAGTGCGCGCCTGGCTGTCCTACCATCTTCCACCCTCCGTAAACTTCAGTTCATCCAAAACACTGCTGCCCATATCCTAACTCGCACCAAGTCCTGTTCACCCATCACCCCTGTGCCCACCAATCTACTTTGGCTCCTGGTCCAGCAATACCTCAAATTTAAAATTCTCATCCTTGTGTTCAAATCCCTCATGGTCTCGCCCCTCCCTATCTCTATAACCTCCTGCAGCCCTACAACCCTCCGAGAACTCTGTGTTCCTCCAATTCTGGCCTCTTGTGCAAACCCAATTTCCTTCGCCCCACCACTGGCGGTCGTGCCTTCAGCTGCCCGGGCCCTAAGCTCTAGAATTCCCTCCCTAAACCTCTCTGCCTCTCTCTCCTCCTTCAAATCACTCCTTTAAACCTACCTCCAAGCTTTTTGTCACCTGTCCTAATATCTCCTTATGTGGTTCAGTGTCAAATTTTGTCTGATAATTCTTCTGTGAAGCGCCTTGTGATGTTTTACTGTTTAAGGCGCTATATAAATGAAGTGTTCCCAATTCCAAAAGCTGTGCAGGACCAGAAAATGTGTTGGTCGCTCAATCAGTGACAAGACCTAACCTAAAATAATAATGGACTCTGCCTATACTGCATTGGTGTAGTGCCAGTGAAGTGAGACTAGCAGACCATTTGAAAGACTCTTGATCCCTGTGAACTCATCTACTTGTCCTTAATTCCCCGGTATAATCCAGGTGTAGTCCCCCAGTATAATCCAGGTGTAGTCCATTCGGATTAATATTTAAAAATGACCTGTTGAACTCATTTTTTGTAGTCATCTGTAAATTTGCGTCTCTGATGTTCAGTGGGTAGCACTTTCGCCTCTGAGTCAGAAGGTTGTGGGTTCAAGTCCCACTCCAGAGACTTGAGCATAAAAATCTAGACTGACACTCCAGCGCAGTGCTGAGGGAGTGCTGCACTGTCGGAGGTGCCGGAGATGTTAAACCGAGGCCCTGTCTGCTCTCTCAGGTGGACATAAAAGACCCCATGGCACTATTCGAAGGGGAGTTATACCCGGTGTCTTGGCCAACATTTATCCCTCAATCAACATCAGTAAAACAGATTGGGGGAAAAATTCAGTATCGCCCCGTTTGGGGCGCCATTATCGGCCGGGCGCAAAGTTTAGCGCCTGGCGCTAATTATCGCCTCTGACTGTAAACTTGACTTTTATCGCCCCTGGAGGTGATTGGAGCACTAAATCAGGCGCTACACACCTCTCTTAAGGCGCTAACACCGAGGAGCGAGGCGCTACCTCAGAGCGTTGGCGAAGCTCATGAGATGTCAGTCAGCAATGGAACACAGACACATTGGCGCCAGCCAGTTCTTAAAGGGGAGGGTCGATCTTGCTCTACATCCACACCCTGCTCATTGCAGCCTTGAATCTTGGCCTGGAGAGACCTGTACATCAAATCTGCTGGAAAGAACAATGGAGAGGCCCAGGGAAAGAGCTCAGACTGCAGCCCCCTTCTCTTCTAAATCGATGCAAGGAAGATCAAATCAGAAAGAACCTGCAAAGTGCTGCTCAGTACCCAAAACTCCTTCACACAGCGTTGAATATCTCCTGCAGTCTCTCTCTCTCACTCAGAATGCGTGGTGCAAAAATTTCGCCGACAAAAAAAGACAGGAAGCGGTCGCCTTTAAATAGCGCTCCCCTAGTCCCTTCCCTACTGCAAAACGCTCCCCTCAACCTGTCGTTGCTAACGGCAGGCAGTAAGACAGGGGGCACTTCTCAATATCCGGTCTGGGGCGCTACCGGGGCGTTGCACTCTCGACTGACGTCACAATCTGCGGGCGCAGGAGATCGTGGCGGTAGTGTTTAGCGCCGCTGCAAAATGTCTAGTTAATTTTGTGAGCGGCGCAAAGATCGCCGCGCATGGGCGCTAGTTGCTTTGCGCCCCATTAGCGCCCTCTTAAGGCGCTAACGGGAGGCGCAATCCAACTGAATTTTCCCCCCATTATCTGGTCATTATCACATTGCTGTTTGTGGGAGCTTGCTGTGCACAAATTGGCTGCCGCGTTTCCTACATTACAACAGTGACTACATTTCAAAAGTACTTCATTGGCGGTAAAGCGCTTTGGGACATCCTGGGCTGAATTTTGCCGGCGCTCAGAGTGCGGGTTTGGAGGCGGGTCCGCTGTCAAAATCACAAAGATTGTCAGCGGGTCAGTATCCCGCTGCAAACCTGCCTCATTGTCAGTTTCCCAAGTGTCGAGTCTGTCATCCCTGAACAGAACCGACACCAAGCGGCGGGTCAGCCAATTTAGATAGTTAAAAGCTTATTAACTGGTAGTTAAGAACCATTTTCCCATGTACTTATCATTTTCCCAGGTTTTCAATGAGGTTCCTGGAGAGTGGCTATCACGTCAGGTAAGTATGTCGGATTCTCAATGACTGTGGATTGCTGTGAATCGGTGAAAGCTGCAAAAGTGGTCTAAAACCTACCATTTCACAGCTGTTCACTTCCCAATCTTAGAAGCTGGAGCATTAATGATTTGGAACCCACTTTTGAGCTTTATGCACTTTTGAAGTGTTTGGAGTAATCTCACTATCCACTGTCACCGCCTTGGAACAACCTATCTAAACATTGACAGATTACTTCTGTCATCTCAACCTCACCTGCCATCTATTCCATCAGCATCGGTGCCCTTGAGAAAATCTCACCTTGGTCTTCAGAATCCCAACACGATCAGCCCCAACATCAGCATCACCGGGCACACCAGCAGCACCAACGTCCACACCAGCCTTCTCCGCAATCAACTGATGCTGCACTGGACACAGGGCATCATCACACGTGCACATTGCTGCCCAGGACACCAGTGATGGCCTCACCATGTCCAGATTTGCTTCACTTAACACTGTACACCCTGGCTGCCACATGATGCACCAGCTTGGCACCAACCCACACCAGCACCATAAAGCATCCCTACAATGTCCAAGCCATTCCTTTCACACTCATCACCATTGTGGGGACAGGGACGTTATGTCTCACCATTCATTGGAACTCACTAAGACACTTTCAAAGGTGCACACAAATATGTCCAAGAAGGCAAAGTGGAGACAATAAGGATTTCAATGCTTGACAACACATTAACAGAAAGTTTACATGACCATTGGCTGAAACACCCAAGCGCCTACCCTTGTGTGTTGTTAGTTGGTATGATTGGACTAGGCTGAGGGTGAGTGTGAGGGCTGGCTAGTGAGATGGGGAAGTGATAATGTAGATAGAGGGGGATGGGTGGAGGTGCAAGGTAAGTTGGTGTGAGTAAGGATGTGCAGGAGTAGGGTAGGGAAGGCAGAGTGATAGGGATGTGATGAGTGGCACAGGAGGATGAGGTTGAGTGTGGCTTTTGCAATAACGTTTCGTGATCTACTGAGATCATTGAAAGGTTTGTGCCACTGCAGCCTGGTCCTCCTGACAACATCCCTGCTTGTGTCTTCCTGTGCAATGTGCAACCAGGCTGCGTTGGTGTCCTGGGGAGGTCTCTTCCGCCCATTGGAAGGGAAAAGGACCTCCCTGCGTGCTGTGACACCCTCCATAAGCATATGGAGGCAGTCATGGGAGAGCCTGGGTGCAGCCCTGCACCTCTGTGCAGTGCTTGTCAGTGTTTGCAGCACCTCCGTGTTGTAGAACACTGACAGCACAAATGTCAAATTGAATTTGGACATGGCCCCTTTAAGGAAACCGGCTGATGACGCGTCATCAGATGATGTCATCAGATCCGCTTCCTTTAATTTGCCGGGAACCTCGCAGGACGGGCTGAACAAGCCCAATCAATGGAAAATCGCTTGGAGGAGGCGGGATGAAGACGGGTGCGGAGTTTGCCGCCACCGTCTGCTCCGGCCGCTGCCGACTCGCCACGGCTGGCGAAATCGCGGCCCCTAAAGGTCGCGCGAGAGGCGCCATGTAAATGCAAGTCTTTCTCTCTCTAAGCAATTCCTTGACTTAAGTGAATTCTGCTCAGTCTGTTTTGTTGACCACTATTCACAAAGTTTAATCCGTGACCTGCTAAAAAGTTTCTACCAAGGACATTGTGCATTCTCCGTTTCCGATTCGGTAAGTAACTGTTTGCAGATAAGAGAAATGATCACCAAAAGGTGTTGCAAACAGGGCTCCTAGGAAGCAGTGCTAATGAGTCGCTGTATATGTCTTAAAAGTCTAATTCCAAGCAGTTCTTAGCCAATTACAATCGATCACATACAGGTGAACTCCACAGTATTAAAGATAATTCAGCAAATTGTGATAGGGTGGTATTTACAATGAGTGATCTACCCCCCTGAGAGATTGATTCCTCTTGAATGGAGTAGAAAAGCAGATAATCAGATGTGAGCTGATTGAAGCTTCAAACCCACTATTCATCAAAAGTCTATTCACTCCTTTTTGTGGCTCTGTTAATGGCTCAGCAGGTTTGCCCGTTGAGCCGTAGGGGGAACCAGGCAGATCCCCAGGTTTTACTGCAGATCTGTGCGGAGTTAGACGATCTCATCGCGTTGGCAACGGAGCTCTGCGCGACCTCCACTCCCGTGGGTTAGCGATTGAGAAAATTGTCCAGGGTTCCCACTCCTGATCACTAGCTCTGGTGGAAGTACGGGTTCCCGGTGAGGGACAAGATTGGGCTTGGCTGCGATGAAAAGAAATCATTTTCATTTATAAAGTACCTTTCGCGACATCTCGAAGCACTTCGAAACCAATGAAGCATGTTTTGAGGTGTAGTCGCTGTTGTAATGTGGGAAAATGTGGCAGTCAATCTGTAAACATCAAGGTCCCACAAACAGTAAGGGATAAATGACCAAATAAATCTCTCTTAGTGATGGTACTAATTATTTTAATATTAACCCAGCATTGGGAAATCCTGCTTAACTTTTACCAGCAGCTTAAGGGTTAGAATGTGTTGGTGGGAAGAAAACAACTTGCATTCATATAGTTCCTTTCGTACCCTCAGGACTTCCCAAAGCCATTTACAGCCAATGAAGGACTTTTGAAGTGTTGTCGCCTGTATGAAATGTAGGAAACATGTCAGCCAATTTTCTGCACAGCAAGGTCCCACAAACAGCAATGAGATAATGACCAGATAATCTGTTTTTGAGATGTTGGTTGAGGGATAAATATTGGCCCAGGGCACGAGGAGAACACCCCTGCACATCTTCAAATAGTGCTGTGGGATCTTTTATGGCCACCTGAGAGGTCAGGCAGTGGCAGTTTAACGTCGTGTTTGAAAGACGGCACCTCCGACAGTGCAGCGCTCCCTCAGTACTTAAGCGTCAGCCTAGCTTATGTGCTCAAGACCTGGAGTGGGTCTTGAACCCATGACTTTCCGGCTCCAGAGACCAGATTCCTACAGACTGAGCCAAGACTGACGCCTGATGCCACATGGGGTCACTTGAGTGAGGTCTTAGGCGCTGGCTGGTCACTAAACAGCGGCACCCCAGTCGTGCTGTCAATCGCTGTAATGGCGGGTGGGGATGACGGGTGAGATGGGGGTGGCGGGAAAGGAATTTGTCTGAAAAATTTTGACATTTAGCCAATTGATAAGATTGAAAACATTACTTTCATAAAGCACAGTATTAATTTAAAAGAAAATTAATTTAATTTCAGCATAAGATGCAATAGGAAATTGAGAGTAAGCCCGAAGGAGTTGCAGTCTGTGATGTTGCGCAGTTGACTGAAAAGTGAAATGACCTTAGCAGAGGTACTCTTCTCCCTGTGAGTGACTTATTTGAATGGGCTGTCCATCTCTGCTATCTGATACAAATATATTCCCTCATTTGTATGGGTCCAGAGTTACCTTTGGACACCATATGATGAATTGAGATCACTGACTGTCAGGTGAAGGTGGAAGTAACCGAAGTGCCGAATGATTTCATGGCCTGAAGCCATGGAAGGCTTTTTTTTAATATTAGAAATTGGTTTTCAGAGCCACAACCCCAGTTGCAGGGGCAAGTTTCCATCTGACAACTGGAATGATGCTCGGGACTGTCAGGTGTCCAGACAGACAGCCGGGGCCCGAGGGCCCCTCTCATCTGCCATCATTGCATCTCCGAGCTAATACATTCCCAGCAGATTAAATTCAAATGTGCCTCGGTATCGACACTATGCCGCCCGTGAAGATAAATAGGAATGCATGCTGGATGCAGGGGCTGCAATATTGCTGTTGAGGGGAAAGGGCTGACTGATGTGAAAACTGTGGGAACATTGAAAAAACTGTATGTCAAGTAGAATGCAGACTGTGTGATCTCCGACCCATTATGTACTGAATTTTCTTTAAAATTTTCAGATGTGTTTTCCACCGTATAACATTTGTAACTGAAACAGAGGCCTGTCTTGCTTCAACCGTTCAGAAAGAAGAAAGTTGTGCATTTCTATAGCGTCTTTCACGACCTCAGGACGTTCCAAAGTGCTTTACAGCCAATGAAGTACTTTTGAAGTAAAAACAGAAAATGCTGGAAACACTCAGCAGGTCAGGCAGCATCTGTGGAGAGAGAAACAGAGTTAACGTTTCAGGTCGATGACCCTTCGTCAGAACTGGGACTTTTGAAGGGTAGTCACTGTTGTAATGGGGGAAACGCCGCAGCCAATTTGCGCACAGCAAGCTCCCACAAACAGCAATGAGATAATGACCAGATAATCTGTTTTAGTGATGTTGGTTGAGGGGTAAATGTTGGCCAGGACACCGGGCGCTATATAGATGCTATATAAATGCAAGTTCTTTCTTTGAGTGTCACGAGCCAGTGTTTAATACGGCAGCCTTGGTTTCCTTGGTGCTATACTTTCCCTATTTGCTGAGATTGATAGAGTTTTGTTAAGTGTGGAAATTAAGGGTTACTGAACCAAGGCGGGTAGATGGAGTCAAGATACAGACCAGCCATGATCTCATTGAATGGAGGAACAGGCTCGAGGGGCTGAACGGCCTCCTCCTGTTCCTATGTTCCTTCTTCAAACAAACAGATTTCCCTAAAAATCAAGGCATTGTGAAAGCTTCTTGGGGAGTAGTCCTTGCTCTGTATGATTTTGTGCAGATGGTCACATATGTCCACATGGAGATTAAAAAATAAATCCCTTTCGGTTCATGTGGGGCACAGCATTGTGGAGAGGAGCCTGATGATTACGTGGGTTCAGGCAATGACCCTGGAACTCTGGGGAAGCCAGCAGTTCTGCAAAATTATGTCGCTCTGTCATGACTGTGACATCCTTGATGCATCTGTGGGCAGTAAACTGATTGATACTGTGGACATCTTTTTGCAGAAGGTGTGTCGAAGGCTGAAAAATGGAGTCACTTTGCACCATTTATAGTGCTACCTTTGTGTTCAAGGTTGTCTGCAGGTCTGCTTGCATCATACGGCACAGCTGTGTAGCTGTTCCCTGTGAAACCCAGACCTCTGAAGGTTGGTGGTGCTCCTCACTCATTACCAGGTAGCTGGACCTGGACCTGCAGATGTGATGGACAATTTACAAGCAGATCTGGACAGTACGCCTCCTGTGCCATTTGACGTCCTTAGCAGTGCATCGCTGCTCCTGCTTGTCCTCCTCCACTAAATCAAGTGATGGGAGCACTGAAAGCAATTCCATTGCTGTGAACTTTCTGACTGTTAAAACTAATTGACATTGTTGCAGTTGACTCCTCACATGTGACAACCTGCCTGTGCTCTACTACTCATGTTACATGGGCAAGATTAGTGCATCGCAGGCGCATTGCATGAATACGCGCCAAGGCTTCTTCGGCAGCACCTCCCAAACCCACGACCTTTACCACCTAGAAGGACAAGGTCAGCAGGCGCATGGGAACACCACCACCTCCAAGTTCCCCTCCAAGTCACACACCATCCTGACTTGGAAGTATATCGCCCGTTCCTTCATCGTCGCTGGGTCAAAATCCTGGAACTCCCTCCCTAACAGCACTGTGGGAGTACCTTGACCACACGGTCTGCAGCGGTTCAAGAAGGCGGCTCACCACCACCTTCTCAAGAGGCAGTTAGGGACGGGCAATAAATGCTGGCATTGCCAGCGATGCCCACATCCCATGAACGAATAAAAAAAAATACATCAACATTTTGGACTTCCCTTTAACAAGTAGCGATCTCCCAATTTGCATGGAGAACAAGCAAATGCAGAGTCTCACAGCGCAGAAGCACCTCAAAAAGAAAGAAAAGAAAGACTTGCATTTATATAGCGCCTTTCACGACCACCGGAAGTCCCAAAGTGCTTTACAGCCAGTGAAGTACTTTTGAAATGTAGTCACTGTTGTAATGTAGGAAACGCGGCAGCCAATTTGTGCACAGCAAGCTCCCACAAAAAGCCCAATACTTTAAGAGAGGTGAGTATTGTGTCTACTCCCAAACCCCAATAATTGCTGGGCACCATCGCAAATTGGCATTGAAGTCACGCTCTGTGTCAGCAGCAATTACTAAGCTCTTGTTGTTCGTGTTTCGTTAGTGTGAAGCAATCATTTGTCTGTGAGGCATAATCATCTGTTTGAGTCTGATCTTTGTGTTAATCACTCTCCTTGATAGTAATTACTTCTCTCTTATTTGTTCAGGAGTTTTGGTTTAGAAGAATCAACCTGTGGTGGCAGGTCTGGTCCTGCATACTCGTTATGAATAGTTAAATATCATATCAAAAAATTTCAGCCGCTCCTGTCCTTGGTTGTATTTATGAATTATTAACCTGTTCTCTCAAGCTGCAATTGTGGTTCTCCCTGGTGTCCTGGTCAATATTTATCCCTCAACTAACATCACTGAAACAGATGATCTGGTCATTTAGAAACATAGAAACTAGGAGCAGGAGTAGGCCATTCGGCCCGTCGAGCCTGCTCCACCATTCAATACGATCATGGCTGATCATCCAAATCCAGTACCCTGTCCCTGCTTTCTCACACAGAATCCCCATCGAGCCTGCACCGACACATATCCCACCCTATCCCCGTAACCCCACGTATTTAATTCCCCCTAACATATCCCTTCCTATCCTATCCCAGTAACCCCACATATTTAATCCCCCCCTAACACTAAGGGTCAATTTATCATAGCCAAATCAACCTAACCCGCACATTTTTGGACTGTGGGAGGAAACCGGAGCACCCGGAGGAAACCCACGCAGACACGGGGAGAATGTGCAAACTCCACACAGACAGTCACCCGAGGCCAGATTCGAACCCGGGTCCCTGGCGCTGTGAGGCACCAATGCTAACCACTATGCCACCGTGTTGCCCACATGCCACCGTGTTGCCCACTCATTGCTGTTTGTGGGAGCTTGCTGTGTGCAAATTGGCTGCTGCATTTCCTACATTACAACAGCAACTACACTTCAAAACGTACTCAATTGGTTGTAAAGCGCTTTGGGATGTCCTGAGATCGTGAAAGGCGCTATAGAAATGCAAGGTTTTTTCTTTTCTTTTTATTTATTTGCTTTTCTATCTCAGGGTTGGCCCTGTGGTTCATTAAAGTTGTGCGAAAATAGCCCAGGATAATTCAATAACCTGCAACACATCAATTAGGGCTGCTAATGTATTTTGTTGTAGGAGTGGATCCTTCCCAGTAATTTATTTACGCAAGATCCACAGCTTGAAAGCAGGAGCACCATCACTCAGGCTGGTGGAACAGGAGGTGTAGCACTGACACCAGGAGTGGAGAACTGGCATCTCCGAATAGGGAGCAACTGTCGTAGTGGCTTTATGAAATATGATTGATGAGAAAATGCTCAAGGAGAAAGCAGAAGCCCGAAAGACGTCAGCGAAACCAAACAAAAAAAACCCCACACACGTACAGATACTCCAATGATGCAGCGATTCAGCCACAGATTGATGTTTTAGCGGGGGCACTTGCTTTTGTGGAGCTGGAGTAGTATTCAGTAGAATCCCAATGATGAGCCAAGACATAAAAGCTATTGTAATGGGGCATTGCTAAGATGTTTTGCCGGCCCATAAGACATAATCACATTGGTCACGTTTCACTGCACAAAGAACGAGTTCACTAGGAACCAGTTTGATCCATGAATCATTAACTCTCTGTTTATTTGTGTGTTTTTTAGTTTAATTCTGGGTATTGACCGTGAAACCACAACGAATGCTCAATGCCTGAAATTTCCCTTTCGCCTATTTGAGTGGACATATTAACCCATTTAAAATAAACATCATACAGCATAATTTCTGGGCCATTTAATGCACTATGATGATTTTAAAGGGAGCCTGTGGCCATTGGCTCGAAATCACTCCATTAGCAGGACACTCGGCCCATAATAAAATGAGTTCACTAGCCGAGTTTCAGAAGCTCCAGTTTATACTGACAGGTGACATGTCCATTCACTTCAGAATCAAAGATTATTATATTTGGATTACTTTAGGAAGGGGTTTAACTGTTATTCAAATACATCTGCGAGTCGCATAGATGCATTTATGGGGAGGCTAGATAAGCATATGAGGGTGAAGGGAATAGAGGGTTCTGCTGATAGAGTTAGATGAGGAAAGACAGGAGGAGGCTCAAGTGAAGCATAAACGGCGGCATGGACTGGCTGGACCCTGGTCAGCTGTGGCTCAGCGGGTAGCACACTTGCCTTCAGAGTCAGAGGTTGTGGGTACAAGCCCCCCTCCAGGGACTTGAACACATAAAGCTAGGCTGACACTCCAGTGCAGTGCTGAGGGAGTGCCGCACTGTCGGAAGTGCTGTCATTAAACCGAGGCCCTGTCTGCTCTCTCAGATGGACATAAAAGATCCCATAGCACTATTTCAAAGAAGAGCAGGGGAGTTCTACCCAGTGTTCTGAGCAATATTTATCCCTCAATCAACATAACAAAAACAGATTATCTGGTCATTATCACATTGCTGTTTGTGGGAGCTGCATTTCCCACATTACAACAGTGACTACACTCCAAAAAAAGTACTTAATTGGCTGTTTTGCGCTCTGAGACATCCAGTGGTCGTGAAAGGCGCAAAAAAATGCAATTCTTTCTTTCTAACCTTATCCAGTGTTTACTTAGTAACAATTAGATTTTGGCCTTAAACAGGCAGCCATATATTCTGAATTACATCTTCTAAAATAACATATTGGCCCGAAAATTAGACCTAATACGCGAGAGTACGCACTGTGTACTCTCGCGTATTAGGTCTCCAATTGCCGGTTTCCTGCATGCACTGCGCATGCGTGGGAAACCGGCACTTCGTGAATTCAAAAGGGGGCGGTTCCTAAGTGAACCGCGTGCCCACTACAGGCTGTGCGCACGCAGTGCACTTAGTTATTTTTTCAGCTTTGAACACGCAGGTAAGTGGTGAACAGTTTACACATAAAGAAAGCAGGCGTAGGACCCCCTTTTAACAAGGTAAGTAGTTAATTAAGTGTTATTTTAAATTTTTTTCAACAGGTTTATCTTTTTTAGAGACTTTAAAGAAAGGTAAGTTTATTTTTATAACTTTTAAAAAGATTTTAAATTTTTTCAAAAATTTAATTTTTTGTTTAAAGTGGTTAATTTATTTAACTATACTTATTTTATTAATGTGATGTTTTTTTTTAATTTAATTGAGGTTTAGCTGTTCTTTTGGGGGGGGTATAGTATTCATAGCTTTGACAGGTCTTCCTGTCAAAACTATGAATGAAAGATGGTGTGCTGCCATTGGCTCTAACTGAATCACGTGATCCCAGAGCTCGCACAAACTAATTGCGTCTCTGGGTCACGCAAGCACTGCACGGTTCCGAGAGAGAGAGCCTTTCAGACTAAAGTTCGTGTGGGCCCGGAGCAAAAAGGTAGGCGTGGAGTGCGATATCGCGGGGATTCCTTACCCCCGCGGGAACCCTCACTGTTTAATTTCTGGGCCATTATGTGACTTACTATGAGCAGCACCAGAGGCTGTTCACTAGTTTGCATTAAAAAATTTTAACTCCATCTCTCTTCAAAGTGTCAAAAGTCTAAATGAAAAAGGGAAACAAAGACAGTTATTTCATGCTGGAAATTTGCAAGCACTTGTCAATCTTTCAACTTCCTTAACCAACAAATAGAGTTTATTATTAAAGCGAACGTGTTTATTTATATTAAAAAAAAGTGGGTAACACCCTCGCCTTCAGAGTCAGAAGGTTGTGGGTTCAAGTCCCACTCCAGATACTTGAGTACATAAATCTAGGCTGACACTCCAGTGCAGTGCTGAAGGAGTGCTGCACTGTCGGAGGTGCTGTCTTTCAGATGAGACGTTAAACTAATGGCCTGTCTGCGCTCTCAGGTGGATGTAAATGATCCCATGGCACTATTTTGAAGAAGAGCAGGGGAGTTGTCCCCGGTGTCCTGGCCAATATTTATCCCTCAATCAACATCACTGGAACAGATCATCTGGTCATTGTCACATTGCTGTTTGTGGGAGCTTGCTGTGTGTAATTTGGCTTCCGTGTTTCCCACATTACAACAGCGACTACACTTTAGAAAAGTACTTCATTGGCTGTAAAGCGCTTTGAGACGTCCGGTGGTCGTGAAAGGCACTATATAAATGCAAGTCTTTCTTTCTTGGTTTAACACCTCATTGAAAAGACAGCACCTCTGACAGTGCAGCTCTCCCTCCGTGTTCCCCTGAAGTGTCAGTATAGATTATGTGATCCAGCTCCTGGAGTGGGGTTTGAACTCATGACCTACTGACTCAGGTGAGATTGCAACCAATAAGCCAAGGCTGACATCTAGTTAGAACCCCACTTAGAATCATAAAGTGCCTGAAAAATCTATTATTTCACTATGTACTGTTTCCATTATTAAAGGGCAGAAAGGCAATTTGTGAGGAAAAGGGAATTAACAAGAAGGGTTTGAAGGGCTTCTTAATGCCAGGAAAGACCTTGTTGAAGTCAAATAAAGAGAAACCTAGGTGAAATTCCATAGGGTGCAATATAAATCAAAATACAGTTCTGAACTCCCACTAAAGTGTTGCCTTGCAAAAGGGAAAAGCAAGATTTCGTGGCAGATGAAATTTAACGCAGAAAAGTGCGAAGTGATACATTTTGGGAGAAAGAATGAGGAGAGGAAATATAAACTAAAGGGTACAATCCTAAAGGGGGTGCATGAATAGAGAGACCCGGGGGTATATGTGCACAAATCATTGAAGGTGGCAGGGCAGATTGAGAAAGCGGTTAAAAAAGCACATGGGATCCTGGCCTTCATAAATAGAGGCATGGGCTGGATTTTGTCTTGGGGTCGGGTTGGGGTCGTGTCATCCGCATTTCGTGTTATCCACCCGCCTGCAACTGGATGTGGGAGATTGATGCAATTTTCACTTAATTGGGCAATTGAGTTCCAGCATGTGGGAACCCATGAACCAATTAGTGGTTTCAGTCTGAAAGTTGCCTCTGATGATGACATCATTGCTGACTGCCGAGTCTCAGAGACTATTGGTGAGAGAGGACCTGCCTGGCTTGCTTTTGATATGAGTGGAACTGGATGCAAAATATGGGGGGAAGGAGAGAGAGAGAGAGAGAGAGAAGGAGAGAGAGAAGGAGAGAGAGAAGGAGAGAGAGAGCGAGAGAGAGAGAGAAGGAGAGAGAGAGAGAATTTTTTTTGCATCCAAGTCCTCTCACAGCAAAGGCCAGGCACTCTCTGAACACATTCAATGCAGCAGCGGCGACTTTCAGACCTAATACTACTACTACTTTCATCACATCTCCGTTGTAATAGTGGACCTGCAGCTGATAGTCAGCTGTCCACTTGTGCTCCCGCCAGGTTTCACTGGAGTGTTTCACACCAGGCGTACTTCACGTCAGAAAAGGGTTAAACTAGCTAAAATGTTTCAAAATGGCATTACAGAGCCAATTTAGAGCTTGTTAAGGGCTTTAATGGCCTCTCCCGCCTCTTGGAGGCGGGACGGAGTCGGGAACCCCGTGACTGATTTTGTCAAAATTGCATGGAGTCGGGATGGGGTCGGAAACCCCGACCCCGCAAATTTAACCCCCCACATGCCTCCAAACCCGACTCCATGGGTCATTCAAAATCCAGGACATTGAGTACAAAAGCAAGGAAGTTATGATGAACCTTTCTAAAACACTGGTTCAGCCTCAACTGGAGTATTGTGTCCAATTCTGGGCACCGCACTTTAGGAAGGATGTGAAGGCCTTAGAGAGGGTGCAGAAAAGATTTACGAGAATGGTTCCAGGGATGAGGGACTTCAGTTACGTGGATAGACTAGAGAAGCTGGGGTTGTTCTCCTTAGAGCAGAGAAGGTTGAGAGGAGATGTGATAGAGGTATTCAAAATCATGAGGGGTCTGGACAGAGTAGATAGAGAGAAACTGTTTCCATTGGCAGAAGGGTCGAGAACCAGAGGACACAGATTTAAGGTGATTGGCAGAAGATGCAAAGGCGACATGAGGAAAAACTTTTTTACTCAGCGAGTGGTTAGGATCTGGAACGCACTGTCTGAAAGGGTGGTGGAGGCAGACTCAATTGTGGCTTTCAAAAGGGAGTTGGATAAGTACCTGAAGGAAAAAAATTGCAGGGCTACGGGGAAAGGGCGGGGGAGTGGGACCAGCTGAAGTGCTCTTGCAGAGAGCTGGCACGGGCTCAACGGGCCGAATGGCCTCCTTCTGTGCTGTAACCATTCTATGATTCTTTGAAGAGGTCAGATGAGGAATGTATGAAATTCCAGCCAGCTATTTAGCAAACTGAGTCTTGTACTGTCCACACTGAGACTTACGATATTTACTGTATTGGCTGTCGCGTTTCCTACAGTGTCCACACTTCAAAAAGTACTTCAGTGGGACCTCCCCGAGGTCGTGAAAGGCACTATATAAATGCAAGTCTGTTCTTTCTTTTTATTTGTTAACCATCTCGTTAGCTATTTGAGAAGTGTGAAAAGGTTATTGCAGGTTTCATTTAATTGGCTTGTTTCTAGCATTTGCCATTAATTAGTGTGAGAGATGAGCCCACCAGCAGGCAGCCCTGCAGCAGTGATTAGTTTAACCGCTAATCATTGGCTGCAACCAGTCATTAGACTCCCTAAGAGATCCCATGGGACGAATCGAAGAAGAGCAGGGGAGTTCTCCCTGGTGTCCTGGCCGGTATTTATCCTTCAACCAACATCGCTAAAATCGATGATCTGGTCATTAGCACTTTGCTGTTTGTGGGAGCTTGCTGTGCACAAATTGGCTGCCGCGTTTCCTACTCTACAACAGTTACTGCACTTTGAAAGTACTTCATTGGCTGTAAAGTGCTTTGGGATAACTTGAGGTGGTGAAATGCATTTTATTAAAAGAGCATAATATAACCCTTGTAAACATAATTTTGCCGGAGTTTGAACGCTGTTCACGAGATATAACCACCCAGAGCTGAACTGGAGAAAAAATTGCAGGGATATGGGGAAAGATAGGGGGAGTGGGGCTAAATGGATTGCGCTTCGAAAGAGCCGGCCCAGACTCGCTGGGCCGAATGGCCTCCTTCTACGCTGCACTGTTCTGTCATGCAGCAAGCTACCTGTACACCGTCCTGCGTTTACAGGTGTTCAACCTCCTCCCGTCGTTTGTTTAACATATTGGTATATTCTGTCTTAATCACGCAGAAAGTGGTTGGTATTCCCATCATCAAAGTGAGGTTTGGCAGTGCTGGAAAAATGGAACACTTGGCCACTTTTTGCCACCTAGCATCAGCATCAAGCTCAGGCTGGGATAGGCTGCACACGCTCGAACAATTTGCTCCAATGACCTGCCTTAACTCCAACCTCGGGGGAACATCCCCTACTACACCAGTCTCGGCCTTTTCCATTTCTCATACCAACTGAGTGTGGCATTTCTTTGAGATTGTAAATTTAGTGCCAATTTGTACCAAATTGCAGACAGTTTTTTGTCCTGTAGAAGCTGGTTTGCGCCTGTTCAGATCCATTTAGCTCGACACCTCGTGGAAGGCAGGGAAAAGAGATTTTCATCCCATCAATCCGAGCTGCATTCAGATCCAGCACCGGAGATAAAAAGCGCGTTAACCAAATGTGACACGCAGTCCCCCTGGGTTCCCACAGTTTTGAATGGTACACTCTGGATGATGGTGCTTAAAAGACTTACTTCTCTGTTGTAGTTTTTAATCGCAGGTACCTGCCTCAGCTCCCGATTACAGTTTACATCTCCGTCTGGAGGTTGAGCGCTGATTGCCTCTTCATGTACTTTGTGGCAAGTATGGGGCTTGCGGCCTTTGATGTGACATTTTAATTGTTGCTGAGGTTTTTCTCTGACAGTGGCGGTGTTTAACTTGGATTCCATCTTCTGGAAAACTTTCAGCTTCCTCTTCACTTTTGCAATACAAATGATTCAGAATATTCCCGTCTCAGCTTGATTTTAGTTATAGAATCATACAGCACAGAAGGAGGCCATTCGGCCCATCGTGCCTGTGCCGGCTCTTTGAAAGCGCTGTCCAATTAGTCCCACTCCCCCGTTCTTTCCCTATAGCCCTGCAAATCTTTCCTTTTCAAGTATTTATCCAACACGGTGGCATAGTGGTTAGCACTGGTGCCTCACAGCGCCAGAGACCCGGGTTCGAATCTGACCTCGGGTGACTGTCTGTGTGGAGTTTGCACATTCTCCCCGTGTCTGCGTGGGTTTCCTCCGGGTGCTCCGGTTTCCTCCCACAGTCCAAAAATGTGTGGGTTAGGTTGATTTGGCTATGATAAATTGACCCTTAGTGTTAGGGGGGGATTAAATATGTGGGGTTATGGGGATAGGATGGGATATGTTAGGGGGAATTAAATACGTGGGGTTACGGGGGTAGGGTGGGATATGTGTACTGTGGGGATTAAAGCAGGGACAGGGTACTGGATTTGGATGATCAGCCATGATCGTATTGAATGGCGGAGCAGGCTCGACGGGCCGAATGGCCTACTCCTGCTCCTAGATTCTATGTTTCTATGTTTCTAATTCCCTCTGCAAAGTTGCGATTGAATCTGCTTCCACCACCCTTTCTGGCAGTGTATTCCAGATCATTATAACTCGCTGCGTAAAAAACATTCTCCTCCTCTCCCCTCTGGTTCTTTCACCAATTAGCTTAAATCTGTGAACTCTGGTTACCGACCCTTCTGCCAGTGGAAACCCTTCATAATTTTGAGCACTTCTTTCCATTCTCCCCATAACCTTCTCTGCTCTAGGGAGAACAATCCCAGCTTCTCTAGTCTCTCCACATAACTGAAGTGCCTCATCCCTGGCACCATTCGAATATATCTCCTCTGCACCCTATCTCAGTCCTTGACATCCTTCCAAAAGTGAGCTAAAAGAAAGAAAAATAGAAAGAAAGAAAGAAAGAAAGAAAGAAAGAACGACTAGCATTTATATAGCCCCTTCCATGACCACCGGACGTCTCAAAGTGCTTGACAGCCAATGAAGTACTTTTTGAAGTGTAGTCACTGTTGTAATGTAAGAAACGCCAGAATTGGACACAATACTGCAGCTGATGACTAACCAGCGATTTATAACGGCTTCGCATAACTTCCGTGCTTTTGTATGTATGTTTTCTTGTTCTGATTTCCTCTTCTGTTCCACTTTTGATGCATTTAATTCTTCACAATTAGTATCAGAAAATCAGAGTTTGCCTCTTCTTTGGCACCTCTGACAATCTTCTAGGTTATTGGTAAAGGCTGAGCTTTTTGCTATTTCTCCATTGTTACTGCAGTCTCCACCACTTAACACTGTCCATGCTTATCATGGGCAGCCGCCTCTTTCAGGCAAATAGCGCTAACCATTTGGCATTACCATAGGAGTCAGGTACAAAGGCTTTTTTTAATTCATTCTGGGATGTGTGCGTCATTGGCAAGGCCAGCATTTATTGCCCATCCCTAATTGCCCTGGAGAAGGTGGTGGTGAGCAGTCTTCTTGAACCGCTGCAGTCCGTGTGGTGAAGGTGCTCCCACAGTGCTGTTAGGGAGGGAGTTCCAGGATTTTGACCCAGCGACGATGAAGGAACGGCCGATATATTTCCAAGGCAGGATGGTGTGTGACTTGGAGGGGAACTCGGAGGTGGTGGTGTTCCCAGGCGCCTGCTGCATAATGTATTTAGTGTGCCAGCTAAATCAGGCAGTGTCTGTGCCTGTTCAAAGGGGAAGCACTGATGGTCACAGCTCATTCTGTGTCTATTCAAAAAACATAAGATCAGAGAAGAAGATGCTGCACTCCTCTTGCTCCAATTGGTTCGTTGATTGAGGAATAACCGTGGGTACGAAATTGGAATCTAATCAGCCGTTTGCTTCCTTCTCTTTTCCCGTTCCCGTTCCCTCTCGGTGTCTCTCAATGATGACGCACTGCTTGGATCAGGAATCGAGCTCAGATCAGCCCTGAGACGGACAGACTGGAACCCATCATTGAATCACCGAGACACAGGGAATGTTGTTAAATCCACCACAGGGCCTCTTTCATGGGTGGTGAGGCGACTTCATAAATGGTGGGGATTGTTTTTGGTTATCTTTACGACCAACCTATTATGGTTTTACTCTCCAACACTTATAGTGGGCTAGTCGTATTAACACTAATGTACCCGCTATAAATGGCGGGGGCTGTTAGTAGTTTTGTTAAAGACAAGAAAAGATTTTTAGGAATAGAAACAGAAAATGCTGGAAATAGTCAGCAGGTCAGGCAGCATCTGTAGAGAGAGAAACAGAGTTAACGTTTCAGGTCAATGACCTTTCGTCAGAACTGGAAAAAGTTAGAGATGGAACGGATTTTAAGCAGGTGCAGAGGCAGGGAAAGGGGGGAGGAAAGAACAAAAGGGAAGGTCTGTGATAGGGTGGAAGGCAGGAGAGATTAAATGACAAAAGGGATGATAGTACAAAGCAAAAGGAGACGGTAATGGGACAAGAAAAGAAACAAGAGATGAGTCTAGAAGAGGTGTAAATGGGAATGGCAGAGTCGTCAACAGCTGCCATGTGAAAATATTGGGTCAGAGGTTATGATCTGAAATTGTTAATCAAAATGTAGATGCTGTTCCTCGAGCTTACGTTGAGCTTCGCTGGAACAGTGTAAGAGGCCGAGGACAGAGAGACCAGAGTGGGAGTGGAGCGGAGAATTAAAGTGACAGGCGACCGGAAGCTCAGGGTCACCCTTACGGACTGAACGGAGGTGTTCCGCAAAACGGTCACCCAATCTGTGTTTGGTCTCCCCAATGTAGAGGAGACCGCATCGCGAGCAGCGAGTACAGTATACTAAATTGCAAGAAGTACAAGTAAATCACTGTTTCACCCGGAAGAGGTGTTTGGGGCCCTGAGCAGTGGGAAGGGAGGAGGTGAAAGGGCAGGTGTTGCATCTCCTGCGCTTGCACAGGAAGGTGCCGTGGGAAGGAGAGGGGGTGTTTGGGTTGATTGAGGAGTGGACCAGAGTGTCTCAGAGGGAGCGGTCCCTTCGGAATGCTGAAAGGGGAGGGGAGAGGGAGATGTGTTTGGTGGTGGGATCACGCTGGGGGTGGCGGAAATGGCGGAAGATGATCCGTTGAATGTGGAGGCTGGTGAGGTGAAAGGGGAGGACAAGAGGAACCCTATTGTGGTTCTGGGAGGGAGGGGATGGGGTGAGAGCAGAAGTGCGGGAAATGGAACGGACATGGTCGAGTGCCATGTCAACCATGGTAGAGGGGAATCCTCAGTTGAGGAAAAAGGAAGACATACCGGAAGCACTAGTATGGAAGGTGGCATTGTCAGAACAGATACGATGGAGATGGAGAAACTGGAAGAATGAAATAGAATCCTTACAGGAAGCGGGGTGGGAGGAAGTGTAGTCCAGGTAGCTGTAGGAGTCAGTGGGCTTATAGTGGATGTTTGTCGATAGCCTATCCCCAGAATTGGTGACAGAGAAGTCAAGAAAGGGAAGGGATTTAATCTCTCCTGCCTTCCACCCTATCACAGACCTTCCCTTTTGTTCTTTCCTCCCCTCCCCCCTTTCCCTGCCTCTGCACCTGCTTAAAATCTGTTACATCTCCAACCTTTTCCAGTTCTGACGCAAGGTCATCGACCTGAAACGTTAACCCTGTTTCTCTCTCCACAGATGCTGCCTGACCGGCTGAGGATTTCCTGTATTTTCTGTTTCTATTTCAGATTTCCAGCAGCCTCAGTATTTTGCTTCAGTAAAAGATTTTTAGGTACACTTTTAGCAAAATAATCCAAATTGGAAAAAATAAATCTGAAATAATTCCCTTGTCTGTGTTCTTCAATGGGATTCAGCAGTGAAATTGTTTCTGGTCTCAAACGTGCCTCAGTCTGGTTACTCTATTTCCTGTGGCTCCATATTCTAATTGGCTTCTGTGTTTCATAGCCAAGGTGCAACCCAATATTGGTAGATGACCCAATATTGGTAGACAACTCAATATTGTTAAACCCCGTAAAAGATGTTTCCAGCAATGGGTTGGTGGTAAACTGTAGTCTCTGGTGTGTCGTCTATCTGTTTCATCCTGCACTCTCTGCTGACAATAATAAACCACAGCCTCCAAAGTGTAGATTTTTCTTGTAATAAAAACAGAAAATGCTGGAAACACTCAACAGGTGAGGCAGCATCTTTGGAGAGAAAAACAGAGGTAACGGCCAGAATTTTCCGGGGTGTCAGCGGGCGGGATCGGTGGCTGGTCGGGTGGGAAAGTGTTTTTTTTTTGACAGCGGGTCAGGCACCCGCTGTCAACCCGCCGCAACGCGCCTTTCCCAATGTCGGGTCTGTCAGCGTTGAGCAGACCCAACAGGCAGCGGCGGGCGACCCAATTAAGCTCATATAATGTACTTACCAGACCCATAACAGGCTTTTTTACCTTACTTTTTTAACTTTAACTTCATGGCCACGGGAACCACACTGTTCGGTGACCACGGCTGTCAACCTGAGGCGGGAGTTCAGTGGCCATTGCTCCAGCTGATTCCTTGACAGCTTTAATTGTACAGTAAAAGCTCCCACCTGACAGAGATCACTTCCCTCAGCCACAAGCTGTTGCTCACTGCATTTCCACAACAGATTCACCATGCTGCAAGTCTTTCCACAAGTCTCCATCCAGTCTCACCTCATTACCTCTCTCACCATTGACAGATCACTTCTGTCATCTCTCCTTCACCTGCTATCTATTCCATCAACATGGGTGCCGTTTATACTGGGGGTGATTTTATCAGTGGCAACGTGATGGAGGCGGGAAAGCTGCTTGTCGGGTTTTAGTTCTGCCTCCATCGACGTCTGGCCAACCCACGCTATTTTCCCTTGATTGGCCTTGTTAAGCCCGCCCAGTGGGCTTAGCTGGCCAATTAAGGGAAAGCCGGTGACCGATGACGTCAGCGAATGACGTTTCATCTGTCAAGATTTTTTGACAGATGAACTGTTATCGTTTGACAGCTCTGCGAAGCTGTCAAACACTGACAATCTGTCTTCTAAGTTGAGACCTTGGACACAGGCTCACTTAGAAAGCTTTCCTGAGCAGAAAGCAGAAGGCTGCTGCATTTAAGAATGCTGCGGCCATTCTGCTTTCTCTGCCGGTGAGATGAGGCAGCTCCGCAGCCTAAAGGGATGAAGTCTGGAGGAAGAAGCAAAGGTAAATAATCTTATGAAAACACTTTAGACTCGCCTCACACACTTACCTCTCCACACTTGCACTCATCACTCACCTGTACACCAGACATTTCGGCCCCTCCGAACCCCGCAGACCCATGGCTCGTTTCGCTGACCCTGGCGAGGTTCGGAGCCGTCGGGAAGCCCACACTTTAGGGCTCAAAATAGGGATTAGCCAAAAAACTGCCTGTTAATTACCTGTTAAGAGGCAGTTAATTGGCAGTAATCCCCTCCCGCCTCAAGGAGACGGGACCCAGCGCGGGTCAGGTACCCGCCTCCTGGGAAGATGGCACAGAGGTGGGTTGGGGGCAGGATGGCTACCCGCTCCCAGATTCTGCCATTTTCCCGGCAGTCCCGCCTCTATACCCGCCTCCCCAGGGCTGGGAAAATCGCCTCCACTGTCTCAGCTTGGTCCTTAGAATCGGACCACGATGAGCCCCAACACCAACAGCACCTGGCACACCAACCGCACCAACAACAACACCAACCTTCTCTGCAATCACCTGATGCTGCACAGGACAGAGAGCATCATCACCCAAGCACATTGCTGCCCGGGAGGCCAGGGATGGCTTCATCTTGGCCACATTTACTTAACTTTATGCTGTACGCCCTGGCTGCCACATGATGCGCCAGGTTGGCACCACCCCACACCAACACCATAAAGCATCCCAATAACCAAGCCATTCCTTTCACACTCATCACCATTGTGGGAGGTACCGTTATGTCTCACCATTCACTGCAACTCACTAAGCCACCTCCAAAGGTGCACACAAATGTGTGCAAGACCAGAAAGTGTTGAAAATAAAGATTTCAAAGTTTGAGAGCACATTAATAGAAACCTTATATAAACATCGGATAAAACACCCAAGTGCCTACCCTTGTGTGTTGTTAGTTGGTATGATTGCACTAGGATGAGGGTGTGTGTGAGGGGTGGCTAGTGAGATGGGGATGTGATAATGTAGATAAAGAGGGATGGGTGGAGGTGCAAGGTAAGTTGGTGTGAGTAAGGATGTGCAGGAGTAGGGTAGAGAAGTCAGAGTGATGGGGATGTGATGAGTGGCACAGCAGGATGAGGTTGACTGTGGCTTTGCAGTAGCGTTTCCTGATCGAATAAGATCATTGAAACATTTGTGGCACTGCACCCAGGTCCTCCTGACCACATCCCTGGTTGTGCCCTCCTGTGCAATGTGCAACTAGGCTGTGTTGGTCTCCTGGGAAGGTTTCTTCCACACATGGGAAGGGAAGAGGATCTCCCTGCATGCTCTGACTCCCTCCATAAGCATATGGAAGGAGTCATGGGAGAACCTGGGTGCAGCCCTGCACCTCTGAGCAGTGATTGTCAGTGTTTGCAGCACCTCAATGCTGTAGAACACTGACAGCACAAATGTCAAAAGAAAGTTGGCCATGGTCCCTTTAAGGAAAACAGCTGATGACGCGTCATGAATGATGTCACCAGACCCGCTTTCTCTAATTGGGCTGGGAAACGCACTGGGTGGAGCTTAACAAGCTCCATTAAGGTAAGTTCGTTCTGGGTAGCGTGATGGAGCCAGCAGCGGGGCCGCGACCCGCCACCGACATGGCCCGCCCGGACCCGTCAAGGTAAGGAAAGTCCCGGCCAATGTTTCAGGTCGAAGAACTTTCATCAGAAAAGGCAAGATTTTCTTGCGCTGGGTTGCACCAAAACATCCCCCCAGTCTTCATGCGTGTATTTTGCAAGGGAGAAAATATTTTGAAGGGTGCATTGGCAGTAAACATATTCATGGATAAAATATAGGAATAGGAGTAGGCCATTCAGCCCTTTGAACCTGTTCCGCCATTCAATTAGATCATGGCTGATCTGTATCTTAACTACATCTACCTGCCTTGGTTCCGTAACCCTTGCCAAACAAAAATCTATCAAACTCTGTTTTGAAATTTCCAATTGACCTAGTCTCAACAGTTTTTTTGGGGGGAGAGAGTTCCAGATTTTCCACTACCCTTTGTGTGAAGATGTGCTTCCTGGCATCACCCCCTGAACGGCCTGGCTCTAATTTTAAGGTTATGCCTCTTTGTTCTGGACTCCCCCACCAGAGGAAATAGTTTCTCTCTATCTTACCATATCAACTCCTTTAATCATCTTAAACACCTCACCCCTTAATCTTCTATACTCAAGGAAATACAAGCCTAGTTTATGCAACCTGTCCTCAAAATTTAAGTTCATCTATTACAGGAACAACCGCTTGTTTGACTTTAGCTAACTAGGGTAGGTTTCTCGCAAAGGCAGTAAAATAGACACACCTCTAGTTAGAATAATTAAGCACGTTTTTGAAGTTGCCCACATAGGAGCCTTAGTTCTCCATTGTTACCAGGGACTGCTTTGGGGTGAGATTCACTTCCGAAACAATAGAATCAGAGAGTTGACCTTGTAGCTGGGGCTGTCAGTCTTCTGACTGGTATCTTGTGAAGGTATGTATTTATTTATTGGACAGCGTTTTGAGCCCACAGTAACTACATCACCTTACAGGCTGCATTCGTCCTCTAAAGAAACTCTAGCTTGTACTTTCTACATGTTTATTTTATAAAAATTGCAGCTGTCACCTCTAGACTTGACTATTCCAGCGCACTCCTGGAAAGCCTCCCATGTTCTACCCTACGTAAACTTGAGGTCATCCAAAACTCTGCTGCCTGTGTCCTAACTAGCACCAAGTCCCGTTCGCCCATCACCCACTGTGCTCGCTGACCTACATTGGCTCCCGGTTAAGCAACGCTTCGATTTCAAAATCTTATCCTTGTTTTCAAATCCCTCCATGGCCTCGCCCCTCCCTATCTCTGTAATCTCCTCCAGCTCCACAACCCCCCCGAGATATCTGCGCTCCTCTAATTCTGGCCTCTTGAGCATCCCCGATTTTAATCGCTCTGCCATTGGCGGCCGTGCCTTCAGCTGCCAAGGCCCTAAGCTCTGGAATTCCCTCCCTAAACCTCTCCGCCTCTCTACCTCTCTCTCCTCCTTTAAGATGCTCCTTAAAACCTACCTCTTTGACCAAGCTTTTGGTCATCTGCCCGAATGTCTCTTTATGAGGCTCAGTGTCAGATTTTGTTTGACAGTCGCTCCTGTGAAGCACCTTGGGATGTTTTGCTACGTTAAAGACGCTATGTAAATGCAAGTTGTTGTCGAGCAGATTACACATAATTAGAAAAAAAGTATTGCGCCAGCACGAAAAGAGCAAATTAATCATATTTTTCCTCATGTTCTATCACAGTAATCCTCGAAAGGTTAACATTCAAAATATGGTTACTATCTCTCGTATCAAGAGCATTGTAGCAAATAATTCAAATGTAAATCTACCATTTAAGAAAGGTTTGATTGTCCTTTTCAGAGGATTATATATTTAGTTCAAACAGATCATCAAGAGCTGTTTTCTTTCTGAAAATGTATTCACTGCACTATTAGCAATTTAAGCTTCAATTACTGTGAATGGTACTTCTAACTGATAACACAAAAGAGCTCTACCTATGCAAACTCTCAAAATTCAAACTTCATACATTGTTATTATTATGAAAGGGTTTTATGATTAAAAACAGTTCAAAACATCAAATCAAAAGAACCCGAGAATTAAAATCAGTTATTTCTAATTGAATGGAGTTTAAGGGTACACTTTTTAATGAAATAAATATCGGATCCTACTTTGAATAAACAGTCCCTCGTACAAAAACGTCTCTCTTCAATGAAGTAGAAAATATTGCGACTGAGAAAATATCTCCTCAGTATTTCCTCAGAGAGTGGTTAGAATGTAGAACTCGCTACCTGGCGTGGTTGAGGTGAATAGCATAAATGCATTTCAGGGGAAGCTGGACAAGCATACGAGGGAGAAGGGAATAAAAGGATATGGTGATAGGATAAGGTGGGAGGAGACGCGCGTCGAGGATAAACAACGGCATAGACTTGTTGGGCTGAATGGCCTGTTAAAATTCTATGTGATTCTATCGCAACTGGAACCTCTTGGTATCTTGTGTTTCCGAAGAAATAGAATTTGAAACAACCTTTTTTTTCTAGTGTCCCTTTACTTTGTTTCTCTTTCTGACTACATATTTTTTTATTCCAATCGTGCCTGCTTAAACCTAATCGAAGGAAATGGCTGGGAAGAGCATCCCGAGGCTGATGGTACGAGGGAGTGGGATTAACATTCGTAAACACAATCATTAGCAGAGTTGGCTGCCTGGGAGGAGTTGCTGAGCCCAGCATTGCAAGGGAGCTGGATTTTACATCAATGCAGTGATTAACATAAGTGGAGAGGAGTTACTGAGCCTGACTGCAAGAACACAGAATTAACTTCAGTGAAATGCCACCATTAATTTAGTCTCATCATTTCAATAATATGTTTGATTTCATTCCTATTTTGATAATGGGCTCAGATGGCTTCCCAAATGATTTCATCAGTGTCAAACTATTTGAAATTAAAAAATGACTAAAAGGGGGAAAAATCAAGCTAGAGGGTATATTTTACAACTACAGGAAACTCTTTATTAACCGGCACCGACGGGACCGGCGTGGTGCCGGTTTATCGAAAGTACCGGATAACGGAGAGTTATATCTACCGAGGCTATTTTTAACAAAGAAAAATAAATAAATCAAGAAATGTGCAGTATACTTCCGACAGCGCCAGGAGGCCGAGTAGTGGCACTTTTGAAAACTACCCCTACTGACTAAATCGGCATTCGCGGACTCGGACTCGGGATCGGCAACATTGCCGGTTATTTGAGAGGAGTTTTCGGAGTACTCGGCGTTCGCGGAGACTCGACTGCGACTCGGCAACATTGCCGGTTATTTGAGAGGAGTTTTCGGAGGATGATTTTTGCCGGTTAAGCGAGAATTCCGGATATTTGGGTGCCGGATAAACAAAAGTTTCCTATACTTGCTTCTGTGTGGAGCCTTGCCCACTGGGAGCACATAGTAGGACGCAAGCCCCCTGAAATTGTCTGTCCTCCGGCCCTACAACCCTCCGGGATCTCTGCGCTCCTCTAATTCTGGCCTCTTGCGCATCTGTGATTTTCATCGCTCCACCATTGGCGGCCGTGCCTCCAGCTGCCAAGGTCCCAAACTCTGGAACTCCCTCCCTAAACCTCTCCACCTTTCTACCTCTCACTCCTCCTTTAAGAGGATCCTTTAATAGCTACCTCTTTGACCAAGCTTTTGGTCACCTGTCCTAATATCTCCTTATGTGGCTCGGTGTCAAATTTTGTTTGATAATCACTCCTGTGAAGCGCCTTGGGACGTTTTATTATGTTAAAGGTCTTATAGAAATGCAAGTTGTTGTTGTTGTCTGTTTTCAGGAAATGCACCCCAACCCTTATCCCCAACCGTCCCCCGCATCCCCCACCACTGAGTGATTTTCCATCCATCAACAATTCTATTGAAGATTAACATTTTTAGATCCATATTCATAATTAGTGCGAAGGGCTTTTCACACTTATATACACGTTTATTGGTGGTGTACGCTATTCCACAATAAAGGGTGTGTCCCCCTGTGTACAATGCTTACACAACAAAGGAAAAGGGACCTCAACAAGCAAGTGATAAAATGGCAATCATTTTAATAGACGAATAATTGCGGAGTGTGGGAGGTGTGGCCGATGTTGCTGTTGGACTCCGAGTGGGAAAGATTCCGTGTCAGGACCATGTATTCCTAACATTTACCCTTAAAAGACAAAATTAGTTAAAGTCTTTGTACTGTTTTAATTCTTTTAAAAAAATTACTGAGGGTGACATTTCCTCTTTAAGATCAATCCTGTCGGACAAAGTTCTATTACATGTATCAGCCGTGGCTCTGTTGGTAGCACCCTTGTCTATAAGTGATGGGCTGTAGGCTGTACGAAATCTTCTGCTCTACCCCTGGTAAAACAATAGCAATGCATCATAATAAGTGATTTATAATGGTCCAGAAATTTGACTCGGAGGCTTGCCGCGGGGGTAAGGATCACCTACCGCGCCTGCCGTTGTGTTTCGGGCCCACAGGAACTTCGGGTCCTGGGCCTCTCCCTGGTGCCGGCGCGCAGTGTGTGCGTGTCCCAGGGGCGCAGTTAGTGCGATGCGACTCCTGGGATCACGTGGGCCATGGAGAGCCAATGGCAGCAGACCATCTTTCATTCATAGATTTGACAGGAGACCTGTCAAATCTATGAATACAAATCGCCCCCAAAAGAACAGCTAAACCTCAAATAATTTTTTTTTAAAAACCATCACATTAATAAAATAAGAAAAGTTAAATAAATTAACCACTTTAAACAAAAATTAAAATTTTTGAAAAAATTAAAATTCTTTTTAAAAGTTATAAAAATAAACTTACCTTTCTTTAAAGTCTCTAAAAAAGATAAACCTGTTGAAAAATTTTTTAAATTATACTTAATTAACTACTTACCTTGTTAAAAGGGGGTCTTACGCCTCCTTTTTACGTGTGTAAAATCTTCCATACTTACCCTCGCGTTGAAACCTGAAAAAAAACCTAAGTGTGCTGCGTGCGCGCAGCCTCTAGTGCGCACGCAGTTCACCTAGGAACCGCCTCCTTCACCATACCGGAAGTGCCGGTTTCCCGCGCATGCGCAGTGCATGCAGGAAACCGGCACTTCGGGACCGAATACGGGTGAGTACGCAGCGGGTACTCTCCCGTATTCGGCCGAATTTTTGGGCCAATATGTCTACATGTTATTTAGAGCCATATCTTTTCAGTAGCGGTATTCCCTCAAAGACTAGTCAGCATGTTTAAAAATAGCCCAGCAGACACCACACTGTCCTCCTTCCACACCTGTCATCCTCAGAAGGTGCAGGGTTCAAACCCCACTCCAGACAGTCCTGGTGAGTGGAGACCGGAGCTCTGGCTCTGAATTCTGGGTTGACATCCAGCAGGGATACTTGCGTCCAGTGGGTGAAGGTGGTCCTCCCCTCACTGTATGGGGGATAAAATCCTCTTACAGTATAGGACTAACCCCCCTTTGGGTTGGTCTAAAGATGGTTATGGCCATGTCCTTGTACAAGACCATGGTTAGACTTGTTAGAATACACTGTCCAGTTTTGGTCTCCTCACATGGTGGGTGATATTGAGCCTTTGGAAAAGGTACAGAGAAAGGCCCCAAGATTAATTCCCAGTTTAAAGATAGGCTCAAAGAGCTGGGACTCTATACTTTAGAGAAGCATAGACTGAGGGGTGGTTTGATGAAGGGATTAGATTGTGTTTGTGTAGGCAATTTTTTTCAACTGGACAGGTTAGGGAGGTCCTGGGTCACACTCTGAAGTTATGTAGGGGCAGAAATAGGTTAGATGTTAGGCAGTTCTTCTTTTCCCAGAGAATAGTGGACCTGTAGAACAGGCTGCAGGCTCGTGTGGCGAACGTGGATTTGCTGAATTGCTTCAAACGAGAGCTTGACCTGTTTCTGGCTGAAGATCACCTCATACAGGACACAGCCGTGCAACGTAAATCAGGGCCAGGGTGATCTCTTGGACTAGTTTTGATTGTCTAAGGGGGTGAGAGAGAATTTAAAAAAAATATATTATCCCCCCGCCCTAATTGGCCTTGATTTTTTTCTGGTTTTTTGCCTCCCTCAGGAGATTACAAGGCATCCAGGTGGGTGGGGAGTGTATGTACTGTGGTGGGACAGTCTGGAGGGACGAGAGGGTCTTTTCCTCTCCATCATTTTTCGTATCCATCTCTCATGGTATCCATGGACCATGTACAGCAGGCACCTCAAAGCACTGGAGAGGTACCACCAACGCTGCCTCTGCAAGATCCTGCAAATCCATTGGCAGGATAGGCGCACCAACATCAGTGTTCTCGCTCAGGCCAACATCCCCAGCATCGAAGCTTTGACCACGCTCGATCAGCTCCGATGGAAGGGTCACATTGTCCGCATGCCCGATATGAGACTCCCAAAACAAGCGCTCTACTCGGAGCTCCGACACGGCAAGAGAGCCCCAGGTGGGCAGAGGAAACGCTTCAAGGACACCCTCAAAGCCTCCTTGAAAAAGTACAACATCCCCACCGACACCTGGGAATCCCTGGTCCAAGACCGCACAAAGTGGAGGAGAAGCATGACACCTCGAGTCTCTTCGCCGGGAGCAAGTGGAAGCCAAGCGCAAACAGCGGAAGGAGCGCACGTCAACCCAAGCACCCCACCCACCCGTTCAACCACCGTCTGCCCCACCTGTGACAGAGACTGTAGGTCCCGCATTGGACTCATCAGTCACCTGAGAACTCATTTTTAGTGTGGAAGCAAGTCATCCTCGGTTCCGAGGGACTGCCTAAGAAGAGAAGGAGAAGATTTTTCGTATGCTTGTATAGAAGAAGCATTCACGTCAAGGCCTGTCAAACTGTTAACCAGCCTGTGAATCCTTCCACTGCTTCACGCTGTTCTCCAGGGGAAGAGTGTGAAGATATGAAAATAACAACCTGTCTACCAGTCAATAGCCATATAGAAAGTAAACATGTGCCACCAGGTGGCATATAAACATATATTCTGGTGTCATCTCCACATCAAATCTTTGAACGCTTTCAGCTAAATAATATCAGCAAGTAGCAAAATGTTGGCTACTGCTTTGCTAATATGTCAATGGAGTTGCCAAAGAATTGGAACCCATTCAGAATTGTGCGAAGGATGTTTCGCACTTAATTGCTGTTGCAAACTATTTCAACATATAGAATATGTGTATAGTGCTTGAACTACAAGGGAATAGCATAAGCAAGTTCCAATAAGCAAGTTCCAAAATGAGATTCTGTGAGGTCCACGAGTTGTGCAAATGTCTTGTGACATTGACAGCCATAGGATGCATGGTCGATAACGCTTAGATTATGCTGGAAAATAACAGCACATCCATTCTTACTCAATACTTCAAAAAAGCTCTTGAATTTTAAGACATCTGTTTCCACTGAAGTGAAGCAATGTTAAGAGATGGTAGAGCGATTGGATCCAGTGTTAAGAGATGGTAGAGAGATTGGATCCAATGTTAAGAGATGGTAGAGAGATTGGATCCAGTGTTAAGAAATGGTAGAGAGATTGGATCCTTTGTTAAGAAATGGTAGAGAGATTGGATCCAGTGTTAAGAAATGGTAGAGAGATTGGATCCAATGTTAAGGGATGGTAGAGAGATTGGATCCAGTGTTAAGAGAGGGTAGAGAATGGGGTCCGTGTTAGATATGGTACAGATATGGGGTCAATGTGAGATAGGGTACAGAAATAGGGGATGGAATTTTCAACTTTGGCGAGGGCATAAAACAGGCAGCAGCAGATTGGCTGCCCGTTATACACCCTGCTAAATTTACATTCTGTTGACTTCAATGGTAAGGAAAATCGGGCAGCTTGTATAGCTGGCAGCCGATCTGCTGCTGTCCATTTAATGCTCCTACCAATGTTAGTTATAAGAAAGAAAAAGAAGGACTTGCGTTTCTACAGCGCCTTTCACGACCAGTGGATGTCCCAAAGTGCTTTACAGCCAAATTAATTACTTTTTGAAGCGTAGTCACTGTTGTGATGTAGGAACCGCGGCAGCCAATTTACGCACAGCAAGCTCCCACAAACAGCGATGTGAGAATGACCAGATAATCTGTTTTTGGTGATGTTGGTTGAGGGATAAATATTGGCCCCAGGACGCCGGGGATAACTCCCCTGCTCTTCTTCGAAATAGCGCCACGGGATCTTTTAAGTCCACCTGAGAGAGCAGACAGGACCTCGGTTTAATGTCTCATCCGAAAGATGGATATGGAAGAGAATGGGGTCCGATGTTATATACGGTACAGTGATGCGGTCCACTGTTGGATATGGTATAGAGATGGGCTTCAGTGCATCCACTGCTATAACACATTGCAAAAACACATTGCCAAAATGATTTGGCTTCACAAGCCACGGTACACACTATGTTGCTGCCGTTATTGTACATGTGCAGTGTGTCTATGCCATTTCTGAACAAGACAAACAGAGGGGAAAGATAGAACATTATCATTTAGTACAGTCTTGAATGAACAATTGACAGAGGCTTTGTTAAGCTTTGTCAAACGTGTTGCGAAATGTAACACATGAAAAATAATTTAAATTACATGAGGCAAGGGAAGAGGCCAAATCCGGGGTTCATCCATTATTTATGTTTTGGGGTGAGCTGCCACTTCACATCATGCAGTGTCTCTTATGGGAAAAGGTGAAGGATAGAATTATTTGCGTGCCGTGCAATTACTTTTCCATTACAGGATTTAGCATGAATGTCGCGTTGGGTGGAACCTAATTAACACAATTGTGCTCATTCTCTTGAAGTTAAAGATTTTGAAATGCGAGTTCTGGAAAAGATGGCTTGTTTCTGACTGTTCAATCATGTCCTTCCTTTCAAGCTTAGCACCCTCGCAAATGAATCAGTAAGGTCCAATGCCCTTGAGCTGGTTCTGGTGACTCGGCGGATTTACAGCTTCGATTCAAGGATGCTGATTTACGGTTTTCATGGACAAATGTTCAGAAATGTGGGACACGAGTCCCAAAGCAGCAGTAAAACAAAATCTGGAAAGCTAAATAATAATTGTATAATTAGACCCTACTTATAATTATCAATTTGTGGCTTTGGTACCTTGGCATCTCAAATCTTGCATTGTGTTAAAGGTGATGCTGTAATGTAAATTCACAGAACGGGAGAGAAATTCAACTCGCGGGATAATCATATTATGCCCATAAAAAAGGGGGCGACCAGCAGTTTAAAATGGGCGGGGTGGGGGGGGAGGTGGGTGGGGGGGGGGAGGTGGGTTGGGGGGGAGGTGGGGGAAGAACCTCAAATAAAAACAGAAAATGCTGGAAATACTCAGCAGGTCAGGCAGCATCTGTGGAGAGAGAAACAGAGTTAACGATGACCCTTCGTCAGAATGGGGGGAAGAACCTCGAATGGCCCTTTGATGGCCAAGTCCCGCCTGATCCAATATTCAAACTGGCCTGTAAATGGTCGATAAAAGTCACAATTTACAAAAATAATTAGGACCTTCCAAAACACTATAATAACAATCAGGCCGTTTGGCCAGCAGCACGCCTTTAAAAATGAAGCTGTCCCAAAGAATTCGAACCAACTTTCAGGAAGAATGAGAATTGACTTCTTCATCTTCATCTTCATTTTTCACAGTGTTTCGAGCCGAGACTACTGAGCAATGGCCTTATTAGGAGAACTGTCTGGGAGGAGTTACTATGCCTTGCATAGAGCTGAATTAATGAAATTGCAAGGTCACGTTTTTCCTCCTCCTGAGCTAATGACCAATTCTGTTGATGTTAATTCCGCTCCTTTGTGCTGTCGGATTTAGTAGCTCCTCAAGGTCAGTTCATTCAATGTTGTCATCAGCACTGTCTCTTTGAAGAACAGCTTTGAATTCAAAACAGAAATGAAAGGATGTTTGTATGGCAAAATAACAATCATGATTACACTTGAAAAGTGATTCATTTATTGTGAAATGCTTTGGGATGTCCTGCGGATGTGAAGATGTGTCTTTTTTAATTGAAAATTTGTTTGTTCATTCTTTCCCTCTCACTGTTTCTCTCTCTCTCTCTCTCTTTAGCTTTCTTTTTTATTTCTTTCAGCCTTGCCTCAACGGTTCCACTCTTAGCTCCTGTGTCAGAAGGTCATGGGTTCAAGCCCCACTGCAAGACATTGGCCCAGAAATTAGACTTCGATGGTTGCCGCGGGGGTAAGGATCGCGCGTGATCTTACCTACCGCGCCTGCCTTTATGGTTCGGGCCCACACGAACTTCTGGTCCTGGACCTCTCCCTGGTGCCGGCGCGCAGTGTGTGCGTGTCCCAGAGGCGCAGTTAGTTCGATGCGACCTCTGGGATTACGTGGGCCAGTTAGAGCCAATGGCAGCACACCATCTTTCATTCATAGTTTTGACAGCAGAACTGTCAAAACTATGAATACAACTTGCCCCCAAAAGAACAGCTAAACCTCAATTAAATTTTTTTTAAAAACCATCACATTAATAAAATAACTATAGTTAAATAAATTTAAATTCTTTTTAAAAGTTATAAAAATAAACTTACCTTTCTTTAAAGTCTCTAAGAAAGATAAACCTGTTGAAAAAAATTTAAAATAATACTTAATTAACTACTTACCTTGTTAAAAGGGGGTCTTACGCCTCCTTTTTTCATGTGTAAAATCTTCCATACTTACCCTCGCGTTCAAACCTGAAAAAAAACCTAAGTGTGCTGCGTGCGCACAGCCTGTAGCGCGCACGCGGTTCACTGAGGAACCGCCCCCTTCGCAATATCGGAAGTGCCGGTTTCCCGCGCATGCGCAGTGCATGCAGGAAACCGGCACTTTGGGACCGAAATACGGGTGAGTACGCAGTGCGTACTCTCCCGTATTCGGCCGAATTTCTGGGCCATTAGCCCATAAGCTAGACTGACACTTGAGTGCAGTGTTGAGAGAGTTCTGCACTGTTGGAGCTGCTCGATTTTGGATAAAGTGTTAAACCGAGGCCCTGTCTGCCTGTTCAGATGGAGGTAAAAGAACCCATGGCACTATTTGAAGAATAGCAGAATTCTCCCGGTGTCCTGGCCAACATTTACCCCACAACAAATGACACCAAAAGTAGATTAGCTGGTCATTTATTTCATTCTTGTTGTGGAACCTCACTCTGTTAAAATTGGCTTCCGCATTTACAGGTCAAACAGTGACAGGACTTCAAAAGTAATTTATTGGATTTGAAGTAATTTGGGATGGGCCTGAGGACCATGAAAGGTGCTGTATAACTGCGTTTGTTTGCTTTGTTTTTCTTTACTTTCTCTCTCTCTCTCGCTCTCTTTCTTTCTCTCCCTTTTTAAAAAAATTGGGCTTTTTTTTGGGAGTCCGGCCCCGGGTCTCGTAACAAATAGGAGCAGGAGTAGGCCATTCCCGCCCATCGCACCTGCTCCTGACAACTCCCAGAATCCCAATATCATGGCAGCTTTCAAAAAAAAGGCTCAGTTTAATACTGCAGTCGTTGAGATTTTCTACCAGGGCTATTCCCACGGTGGTTACGTTACAAAAAATGAATGGTACCCTTTAGCTGCCATGAGTGTCGAGTGCAATTTGAACACGCTGCAATCAGTGTCGTGGCAACCAGGAGATCCAGCAATAACAGGTGGCAGAAATTCGGTGCTGCACCCAACAGTTTTTTATTCAGACTCAGGATGTGGGCATCACTGGCAAGGCCAGCATTCATTGCCCATCCCTCATTGCCCTGAGAAGGTGGTGGTGGGCCGACTTCTATTCTGATACAATGAGTGACTTATCAGACCACTTTCAGAGGGCAATTCAGAGTCGACCACATTAGTATGAAACTCGAGTCACATATAGGCCATATCGGGTAAGGACAACAACAACAACTTGTATTTATATAGCGCCTTTAACGTAGTAAAACATCCCAAGGCGCTGCACAGGAGTATTTTAAGACAAATAATTTGACACCGAGCCACATAAGGATAAATTAGGGCAGGTGACCAAAAGCTTGGTCAAAGAGGTAGGTTTTAAGGAGCGTCTTAAAGGAGGAAAGAGAGGCGGAGAGGTTTAGGGAGGGAATTCCAGAGCTTAGGGCTCAGACAACAGAAGGCAGGGCCACCAAAGGTTAAACGATTACAATCAGGGATGCTCAAGAGGGCAGAATTAGAGGAGCGTAGATATCTCGGGGCGGTTGTGGGGCTGAAGGAGATTACAGAGATAGGGAGGGGCGAGGCCATGGAGGGATTTGAAAAAGGAAGAGAATTTTGAAATCGAGGACAGCAGGTTTCCTTCCCTAAAGGAGATTAGTGGCCCAGTTGGGTTTTTACAACAATCCCGGCAGTTTCATGGTCACTTCAAACTGGTACAAGCTTTTTTATTTAAACTGAACTCAAATTCTCAAACTGCCTCAGTGGGATTTGTGGTCCGGTCCTCTGCATTTCTAGTCCAGTAACATAAACACTACACGACCATACCTGTTCAAATAACTTTAGTAACTACCTGGGGGCATCTGCTCAGATCAATTTCCTCCCAGATAGTAACTTACCAGCATCACTTTTCAGAGTGTGTGCTGGTGAGGGCAAGATTTCTCCGCTCCAAAGCGTACTCTGGAGCGAAGAACTGAGCAAAAATTTTCTCCAATTAAATATTGGGAAGAACGCAGCCATTGTTTTCGGTCCCCGCCACAAACTCCGTTCCCTAGCCACTGACTCCATCCCTCTCCCTAACATCTGTCTGAGGCTGAACCACACTGTTCGCAACCTTGGTGTCATATTTGACCCTGAAATGAGCTTCCGACCACATATCCGCAGCATAACAAAGACCGCCGACTTCCACCTCCATAACATCGCCCGTCTCCGCCCTTGCATCAGCTCATCCGTTGCTGAAATCCTCATCCGTGCCTTTGTTACCTCTAGACTTGACTATTCCAACGCACTCCTGGCTGGCCTTCCACATTCCACCCTACGTAAACTTGAGGTCATCCAAAACTCGGCTGCCCGTGTCCTAACTCGCACCAAGTCATGTTCACCCATCACCCCTGTGCTCGCTGACCTGCATTGGCTCCCGGTTAAGCACGCCTCGATTTCAAAATTCTCATCCTTGTTTTCAAATCCCTCCATGGCCTCGCCCCTCCCCATCTCTGTAATCTCCTCAGCCCCACAATCCCGAGATCTCTGTGCTCCTCTAATTCTGCCCTCTTGAGCATCCCTGATTATAATCGTTCAACCATTGGCGGCCGTGCCTTCTGTTGCCTGGGCCCCAAGCTCTGAAATTCCCTGCCTAAACCTCTCCGCCTCGCTACCTCTCTCTCCTCCTTTAAGACGCTCCTTAAAACCTACCTCTTTGACCAAGCTTTTGGTCACCTGCCCTAATTTCTTCTTATGTGGCTCGGTGTCAAATTTGTTGTCTTAAAATACTCCTGTGAAGCGCCTTGGGACGTTTTACTACGTTAAAGGTGCTATATAAATACAAGTTGTTGTTGTTATTGTATTTGGAAAACTCCCCCACCCTTGATATGGTCAAACAAATGAATTATCTTAAGGTCGCACAGATTTAGATCGCCTGAGGGGGTCGGAGGAGAATTTTTCCAGAGTATTTTTTCCTTTATTGGCCCTGGGCATTTCTTTTTGTTTTTGCCTCTCCCAGGAGATTGCATGGCTGCTGGGAGAGAAGGAAAGTGTCTAGACATGATGCTCCAGCCATCATGAGGTGTGGGGCAGTTTTGATGGCAATTTTATATGTTTCTTACGTTCCTATCACTGGCTTCAAAAGCCTGATTTAACCGTACCAAAAACGTTAATTAAAAAAAAAAGAGTCTAGCCATTGTGCAACTTTGTCAGATTTCGAAACACTCAGTTCTGTTTACGGTATGGTCCCAGAAAAATCTGTCTAATGTTTTGCTGGAAGGAATTTGTGAAAGATTTTTTTTTTCAATCTGCGCTCACTCCAGATCCTGAGGCTGAAAAAAAAAAGGAATATTTTTTTAACCAAAATCCCTTGTCTAATTAATTGATACCAATCAATATAGCAATTCCCATCACTGCGATTTGGAAAGATTGGAGGGAGGGGGGAGTTTCAGACCCCTGACTGACTGACGTAGGCAAAATGTTTCTGAGCAGTGGTGAAACTGATGGAGACAGCCATTTTAATATATTTTTTAAAATCAGTCTGCTCAATACCTTGCTGACTTCAGTGGGATCATTCACTTTGAGCTGCAATATCTATTCTACAGGCCTGGTCTTAATGCTTGCTCAGTGAGGCAGACCAGAGTTATACCGCCAGGGATACCGAGCTGCGAGACACACTAGGGTCAGCGACAATGAAGAGCCATATTCTAGCATGTGATTAAGTGGTTTCAACTGGTCTATTTTATTTTTTTTACAAAGCAACATTAGGTTTCAACTGTTCTATAAGAACTGTTTTAAAAAGCAACACCATAAGCACTTGTATGTGATTTAGAATGACATCGAAGAGTCAAATGTGAATTGTAGCGAGGGTGTCTCGGTGAGTGAGAGGACTGTCCCTTCACCTCTAGGATACAGCTTTGAATCCTGCCCGGAATGAAGGGATGAAAGTCTCCTCTTTCTCCCTGCTGTAAGAGTTGTAAGGGAAATGAATCTGGGTAGGCTCAATCAAACTGCTGGTGGCTGCGAGTGGACTGCACCAACATTAATTGACACGCAATAGGCAAGAAGGTGCTGATGATGAAAATGGAAAGGCCATACTCAAATAGTAGGTGATGTTCTTCTGAAAGTTCGGGTTGAAACACATTGGTCCTGAATTTGCGGTCGGAGGCTTCCTGCGGGGAAATGCCTCCGATCCGCAAATAAAATGCCCGCGTACCTGGTGGTCCGGGTGGTACGGAGACTCGTACTCCTGGGCCTCTCCGGGTACCCGTGGGCAGAGGTCCACGTATCCCAGGGGCGCAGGCGGTTCGCAAGCGCCCCTGGGATCACATGGGCCGGCCCAACCAATGAAAGAAGGGGATCCCCATTCATGCTTATGGGGATTCCATATGTACAGAATCCTCATCAGTATGAATGGGAATACCCCAAAAAATACATCTACACATCAAATAAATAAATAAAAAATTAAGTATTTAAAAAGCCATTTAATTAAATATTTAAAACAAAAATTTAATTGTTTGAAAAATAAATTAAAATGTTTTAAAGGGGCTAAAAATAACCTTACCTTATTTCACAGGTTTTTTTAATGTTTAAATGATTGAAAAAAAAATATTTTAATGTTTTTTTTAAACTCTTACGCTGGTAAAAGCAAGCCTGCTTTTTACCAGGCATAAGAATTTCACGGGCATTTGCTGGTTAGAAATCGGGCAAATAGCCCAACTCTCCGCCCACGGATGCCTTTTTCCCGTTGATGCGTTGGATCTGTCAAGAAAATTCTTGACGGATCGCAAGTTCCGGGTTTTCGCGCACACGCTTCACGCGCGAAAGCCCGGAACTTGCGTGGCCCTTACAGACGCGTACGCACCTCGTACACACCCGTAGGGGCCGCAAGTTACGGGCCATTGTTAGAGCATGGTAGTGAGAGCTTTACGATGCATTTAATTCATGCCGCACTTGGCCTGTTGATGTTTGATGCTGACACTGGGTGCTAAAAGTGGAACATGTACCATTCTGCAGCACTTGCCTCAACACAGTTGAGCAGATAAAATGAGCCAAAGTTCTTATTTAAATTAAAAAGTGTCAAGAACTAACTTCCAAAACTATATGAAAGTACTCTCTGACAGGAAGATGTACAATTACAGTTGAAAGGGATGCAGTTGAACAGGTGGAAAAGTTTGTAAACCCTGGTGCATTAGTGTAGTAGTGGGTTGTGAAGAAGACATCAAAAGAAGGAGTGGGCTTGCTTCTGCTGCTTTTTGTAGATTAAGCAGGGCATGGAAGGCAGAAGATAATTCTGTAAAAACAAAGGTTAGAGTTTATGAAGCGATGGTTATCCCCAGATTACGGATCTGAACGCTGGAGCAGGAGAAAAGTTGACAAGGAAGAGACTAGCTGCAGAGATGAGTAAGCAGGTTGCAAAGGATCAAGAATGGTATTGTTAGAAGAGGAGTAAATGTATGTTCTTACTTATAACATACTCCTCAAGTCAATAGGGTTCACAACATTGAATGTCAAGATGTCACAGGTTTATGAAGTACACAGTAAAACATACACTTAAAGAAGCAGTACTTACGACCAAACCTTGCAAGCTTAGTTGGGGAGGACTCAAACGTGTTCCAGTTCGGAGCTCGGTATAGACAGGTTGATCAGACCTTAATCGAATTCCAAAGTATCTGTTCCAATACCCACTTTTTCGTACCTTTTTCTTTACCCCCACCTACATGACAACCCACAGGTTTCTGCATGACCTAATACAACTCCATATAAGTTGGATTTTAATGAACTTGTCCCTTATCAATAATTTTAGATTACAAGTTATTTTTTTTCCATAGACCGGTACAACTCCCCAACTTTGTTACCTTATCGTCAGTCTCACCTGTGTTGCTGTTCAACCAAGCAAAACTTCTAATTGGAAACCTGTATTAATCCATATTAATCTGCTGCTTCTGAAAAGGATGATGGATTGGCAGATGCATCCTACTGCAGAACTAATAGCAACTGATTAAAGTTCTCTGCAGCATGCACTGGAATGTTTTTTAAATTAGGTTTGTTGGCAAAACTGACCATTGCTTTAAAGATCAATCTTAATTCACCAGTTCAGTGGCCAGTGCATCTACATTGACTTCTACCTCTTCACTTAACAGGCAAAAAGCTAAAGCTTTTTATCATTACAATATAAAGAGAAATCAATACCAGTATAACATTAGTAGACGTCAGGACACTCTGATTAACCCTTTCCTTAGAACATGGCTTGGACAAGAGACCACTTGTACAGAAGATCCAAGAGAGACGACTGCAATGGTTTGGGTACGTTTCAAGGATGGAAACAGCTGGACTACCCTTCACGGCCCTGCATACAGATGAACAAGAAGCTGAGGAAGACCAAGGAAGCGCTGGATAGACAACCTCAAGAATCATAGAATCATAGAAATTTACAGCGCAGAAGGAGGCCATTCGGCCCATCTTGTCCGTGACTTGTCACAGAAAAGGATACAGATAAAGAAAAGAAAGACTTGCATTTATATAGCGCCTTTCACGACCACCAGATGTCTCAAAGCGCTTTACAGCCAATTAAGTACTTTTTTGGAGTGTAGTCACTGTTGTAATGTGGGAAACGTGGCAGCCAATTTGCGCACAGCAAACTCCCGCAAACAGCAATGTGATAATGACCAGATAATCTGTTTTTGTTATGTTGATGGAGGGATTAATATTGGCCAGCACACCGGGGATAACTCCCCTGCTCTTCTTCGAAATAGTGCCACGGGATCTTTTACGTCCACCTGCGAGAGCAGACGGGGCCTCGGTTTAATGTCTCATCCGAAAGACGGCACTTCTGACAGTGCAGCACTCCCTCAGCACTGCGTTGGAGTGTCAGCCTAGCTTTATGTGCACAAGTCCCCGGAGTGGGACTGTGAACCCACGACCTTCTGACTCAGAGGCGAGTGTGCTACCCACTGAGCCACAGCTGACACAGATGACTGAAGCGGCCAGGCTAGTTCAGAACCGACAACAGTGGAGTGAATTCATTCACCCCCATTGTCGCTGCTGAGCTGATAGATGAGAATCTGATAGCAGTAATGCTCCCTCAGCTATACTGTATGGCAGGAATGACGTATGAAGAGAGATTGGGACGATTGGGCTTGTATTCGCTAGAGTTTAGAAGAATGAGAGGGGATCTCATTGAAACTTATAAAATTCTAACAGGACTAGACAGACTAGATGCAGGAAGGATGTTCCCGATGGCGGGGGAGTCCAGAACCAGGGGTCACAGTCTAAGGATAAGGGGTAAGCCATTTAGGACTGAGATGAGGAGCAATTTCTTCACCCAGAGAGTGATGAACCTGTGGAATTCTCTACCACAGAAGGCAGTTGAGGCCAATTCATTAAATATATTCAAGAAGGAGTTAGATATATTTCTTAAAGCTAAGGGGATCAAGGGATATGGAGAGAAGGCAGGGACAGGGTACTGAATTTGGATGATCAGCCATGATCTCATTAAATGGCGGAGCAGGCTCGAGGGGCCGAATGGCCTACTCCTGCTCCTATCTTCTATGTTTCTATTTAATCTCTGCAGGGGTAAGGATTCTTCTGGTTGATATATGTAGTGATATTGTAAACACACTGGTGTTTTAGAATATATCTAATGAGTCCACTAGAATATAGAACAATGGGGGTAATTTTTTAACTTTGCTGCCTGGGCAGTATCTGGCAGAGTGTATTAAAACATAAGAAATAGGAGCGGCAGTAGGCCATTCAGCCCTTCAAGCCTGCTCTGCTGTTCAATAAGAATATGGCTGATCTTCTCTCTCAACGCCATCTTCCCGCACTATCCCCATATCCCTTGGTTCCCTGAGTATCCAAAAATCTATCACACTCTGTCGTGAATATACTCAACGACTGAGCATCCACAGCCCTCCCTTTATCGAACCCGCCCGATGTTTGGACCAAGTGGCTTCGACACGAATGGGCAATCAGGTTACCGCCCAGCTGGCATCATGGCATGGCCACGTTTTACATTTAATGTAATGTAGTGGTTACGTTGCTGGACTAATAATCTGGAGAACGTGAGTTCAAATCCCACCATGGTAGTTTGAGAATTTGAAATAAAAAGCTGGTCTCAGTAAAAGTGACCATGAAGCTGTCGGATTGTCGTAAAAACCCAACTGGTTCACTAATGTCCTTTAGGGGAGGAAACCTGCCGCCCTTGCCCGGTGTGGTCTATACATGACTCCAGTCTCACACCAACCTGGTTGACTCTTAAGTGTCCTCTGAAGTTATCATCGAGTTATACAGCACAGAAAGAGGCCCTTCGGCCCATCGTGTCCACGCTGGCCATCAAGCCCTGTCTATTCTAATCCCATTTTCCAGCACTTGGTCCGTAGCCTTGTATGCTATGGCGTTTCAAGTGCTCATCTAAATGCTTCTTGAATGTTTTGAGGGTTCCTGCCTCTACCACCCTTTCAGGCAGTGAGTTCCAGATTCCAACCACCCTCTGGGTGAAAAAGCTTTTCCTCAAATCCCCTCTAAACCTTCTGCCCCTTACCTTGAAACTATGCCCCCTGGTTATTGACCCCTCTACTAAGGGGAAAAGTTCCTTTCTATCTACCCTATCTATGCCCCTCATAATTTTGTACACCTCAATCAGGTCCCCCCTCAACCTTCTCTGCTCTAAGGAAAACAACCCCAGCCTGTCCAGTCTCTCTTCATAGCTGAAGCGCTGCAGCCCAGGTAACATCCTGGTAAATCTCTTCTGCACCCTCGCCAATGCAATCACATCCCTCCTATAGTGTGGTGACCAGAACTGCACACAGTATTCCACTCAGCTGATCAAAGCGATACACTGTAGAGGTTCGGGAAGAAGGCCCACTGCCACCTTCACAGGGTAACTAGGGATGGGCAATAAACGTCAGCCTTGCCAGCAACACTCTCATCCTGAGAATGATTCGTTTTTTAAACATTGTTGCGACACAGAGCAACCAGAGAAATGCTTCCCCTTGTGTTGGTATATCTCATTATTTTATACATTTTGGCTTGCTCTGTCTCCATATCAAGCACAGTAACACTATTTTTACACATCCACTGAGACCCGAACGTCTCGTACGGGAGCTAACCTTTGTAAATAGGCAGCAGTGCAATTAATTATAAGAAGGTTATCAGCAAGAATTCAACATCTAGAGCTTCGACTGTAATAATCCTGAACGTGCCTCAGATCTATAGGAATAAGTTAAACTCTTAAAAAGGTTGTAACAAATAGAGCGGTTGTCATAATTAAATTAAGTGATGACATAAAATATAAAAGGTCATTTGGCTTAAAAGGAAATATTACTTTTTGATTTTCTTTCAATGGTTTTATGGGTTCTAAAACTCTCCAGAGATCTTTGGCGTACGCTTTTCTTTAAAAAGAGCCAATAATCTTTTGCGACAGAGGGCCGATAGGCTTGTACAATATTTTCCTTCGATTATACATTAGACGTAGCAGTAACAATGTCGTCACGGCGACTACAGGAGAAGTGTTTCCTCAAATTGAAGGGGGAATGGTTGCCGTGAGACTTGACCTGTGCAGCTTGCCCACTTTCCAACAGTTGGCGAAAGAGTAGCCTTGGCAAATGATTGGGAACAAGCGCCCTTCCATCTGTCAGCTGGGGAATGATGCGAGATGCTGGGAGATGTAAGAAGGGCAAAGACAACAAAATAATCAGCAAAATGTTTTCAAATATAGGACAAAATTCCCTTTCATATATTCGTCACAGTAACACAGGATCTGAACGTACACAGTAAGAGTACAGCTTGGTTATGTACTTAAATTGGAGTCTTGCATCATCTGAACCGAATATATATACACATATATATATATATACACACACTAGCAACAACTTGTATTTATATGGCACCTTTAACGTAATAAAACATCCCAAGGCGCTTCACAGGAGTGTTAAAAAACAAAATTTGACACCAAGCCACATAAGGAGATATTAGGGCAGATGCCAATAAGCTTGGTCAAAGAGTAGGCTGACCATACGTCCCCGTTTTCCGGGGACAGTCCCCAGTTGTGTCCCCGGGCAGAAAATGACCCCAGAAGAGTCCCCGGTTCAGGAAACTCGTCCCCGAACACGCGCAGGTGCAAATCAGGAGCCACATGACCCCGAGCTGCCCTGCGGTTGGCCAATAAAGTGGGTGAGGCTGTGCGGTGGGGCGGGTTCTGATTGGTGGGAGGGCTGCCAATCTCCTGTTTTCAACCAGTAGAAGGGGTGGACTCACTGAGGGACTTTAATTTATGCAGAGCTCGCGTCCTGTGGTCGCAGTACGCATGCTCCGCCCCGTCAGCCCCCAACCCCCGCCACCCCCACCGAATCCCCGGATAGTTTTGTGAAATTGGGTTGAAGAGGAATCAGCCCCGGAGCCAAAATGTCCGAGTAGCGGGGGGTCCGCTGGTAACCGGACTAATGAGCGACGGCTGGAGCCGGGCCATGTGGATGTCCGGGGAGCCAGATCAGCGCGCGCTCCGCGGCCTTGGATGGTGTGGGTGAGCGTCGGGCCGTGAGGAGAGGGCGGAGCCGCTGATTGCGGCCGGCAGAGGCTGTGAACAGCGGCCGCATTATTCGGGCGGAAAGTTCTGGCACCGCTTTTTGCAGCTTCAGTTTGCATCAAAATAACAACAATCTTTGCCTCGCTACACTGCGCAACCGACATATTTCGTCCTGGCTACTTTGCTGTGCTCCCACCCTGTGTGTCCCCGGATTCGGTTTAGGAAATAATGGTCACCCTCTCAAAGAGGTAGGTTTTAAGGAGCGTCTAGAAGGAGGAAAGAGAGGTAACGAGGCGAACACGGTGGCATAGTGGTTAGCACTGGTGCCTCACAGCGCAGGGACCCGGGTTCGAATCTGGCCTCGGGTGACTGTCTGTGTGGAGTTTGCACATTCTCCCCGTGTCTGCGTGGGTTTCCTCCGGGTACTCCGGTTTCCTCCCACAGTCCAAAAATGTGCGGATTAGGTTGATTTGGCTATGATAAATTGACCCTTAGTGTTAGGGGGGGATTAAATATGTGGGGTTACAGGGATAGGATGGGATATGTTAGGGGGAATTAAATACGTGGGGTTACGGGGATAGGGTGGGATATGTGTTGGTGCAGGCTCGATGGGGATTCTGTGTGAGAAAGCAGGGACAGGGTACTGGATTTGGATGATCAGCCATGATCGTATTGAATGGTGGAGCAGGCTCGACGGGCCGAATGGCCTACTCCTGCTCCTAGTTTCTATGTTTCTATGTTTCTATGAACAGGTTTAGGCAGGGAATTCCAGAGCTTCGGGCCTAGGCAGCTGAAGGCCCGGCCACCAAAGGTGGAGCGATTATAATCAGGGATGCTCAAGAGGCCAGAATTAGAGGAGCGCAGAGATCTCAGAGGGTTGTGGGGCTGTAGGAGATTACAGAGATAGAGAGGGGCGAGGTCATGGAGGGATTTGAAAACAAAGATGAGAATTTTGAAATCGAGGCGTTGCTTAACTGGGAGCCAATGTAGGTCAGCGAGCACAGGAGCGATGGGCGAACGGGACTTGGGGCGAGTTAGGGCACGGGCAGCAGAGTTTTAGATGACCTCAAGTTTACGGACGGTAGAACGTGGGAGGCCAGCCAGGCCACATACACACACACATGTAAACATATACATCAATGTTAAACATGGAAACATTTAATTCTACTCCCTCCAAGTTCACAATTAAGATAAAGACTGAAATCTTTCTGCAAATGTAGAGTTAAAACCTGGGTGAGAGGGAGCACTTTGTTTTCTTCATTCCAAGTAAGAACTTTGCACATTGAGGATTCACCTTGGACACTGGCTGATTCCTTTCCATTAATTTTAATGGGTGAAAAATGTGGGCCGATGCCCAAATTCCCAATTTATGCTCCCGGAGCTCTCTGCCTGGAGTTCCAAAGACTGGAATTTATTCTGTAGATTGTTCCTTCTGTGTCAGCTCGCAGGTTCATCAGTGATGTGAGTGTGTGGAAGATGGTTGGACAAACCTCTCCATTAACAAGAGCACTGTCAGTGTTTCTATTCCTGTTCCTATCTCTGTTTCATCTTCCACCTTGTTAATCTTCTAAATCTTACTTTGATGACTTCTAGCATTACCTCCACAAGTAGCTCCATCTGCTGAATGGATGTGCAACAGCATGATCTAGTTTTAAAAACGTTAATCAGCTGCCGTAAATATATTATGATGCGGAGATGCCGGTGTTGGACTGGGGTGGACAAAAATGAGAAGTCGCACAACACCAGGTTATAGTCCAACAGTTTTATTTGAAATTACGAGCTTTCGGAGCGCTGCTCCTTCGTCAGGTAAAGTGAGGGAATACAAATCAGATACAAAGCATATATAGACAGAGAACAATGTGTTTGCAGAGATACAATCCGTCAGGGAGGCATTACATCAAAGACACAGCAGAATACAGGTAAGACAATGAGGTGGGGTCACAGGGGGTCCAACGTGTCAAATGCTGCAGTCTGCAGTTAAGCTTATATATTAAGTAAATATATTAAGCACCATCATTATTTGGTACAATCTGGCACCAAACAAAGCTTTGTCTGGCAATAGGCAGGCTTTCCTCAGCATGTATTGACATTCCCACAGCCTCAACAGGAGATGCCTCAAGCTCAGCACAGCATAGGGGGACGCGCAATAAAGTAGCATGAAGGATTAGTACGACATCAGGTGGGAGCGATGCATCACGATGTAGGCTTAGTGCGGCAGCAGGGAGCCTTGGTATAGCTCGGCTCAGTACAAGGCAATTAGACACTCAGTTCAGCATCACACTGCCTCCGGTCAGTATCGTACAAAGTCGCCATGATGCCACACAGACTGGTTATGCCTGCATGAAGGTTGAGTCCTCAGTGCGTGTTGTTAAACAAATAGCAGTGCCTGCAGTCTTTGAAATAAGAGGTTCTGAGTTGGTAAACCAGAATGTATTGGTACAACTCTATGGCTTGAAACGAAAGTCTCTAATGCCTAATTCTCTGTTGCAATACTGTCCATGAGTTTAAAAACTCTTCAGTTCACTATCAATGTACTGAAAATTTTGCCTTTTTCACTGCAGGCGTTGAACTTATGGGATCATCGCAGCACAGAAGGATGTTCAGCTCATCCCACCTGTGCAGATGCTGCTACACTGAAGCTATCTATTCTAATCACCATTTCTTTTTCCCCTCATAAAGACACTTTGCTATCATCCTGCACAGCTACTTTTAATTGGAAATGTACCAAAGGAACTCATCATTTCAGATAAATAAGTTTCCATTTTCACTGAGGCATGCGCATAAATAAAGCCCCAGTTCTATTGGAGGCTTTTCTTCACTGGACCTTATCTTTGCAGCTGTGTCAAATGCAATATTTCATCGACTGCCCAACCTCCTTCTGCATCAGTATGTCAACAATTATTTAAGTGGACAAAATATTGGCAGGAAGTACACCTGGTAAAATATTGGGGAAATGGGGACTGTTGGGTTGCGGGGTTGCTGGGGGGGGGGGTGGGGGGGAGATCATACAATACACTACTGGCCAATTCCAATACATCAAGTCTATCATAGGAGTTGCTAATGGAAAGGGCAGGGGATGCCTGTGAAATGCCTCTTAACAGTCACGATTGCAGCTTGTTGAAGTGTAAGTGTATCCGGAGGCATTGGTAATATAAGCACATTTATGGATTAATGCATCACCAAGAGTGGCATTTAGCCTCTGTGTAATAGTCAGTCTGCACATTAGTGTGAAAATGTACTTATCTATGTGAGGATTACGCGATCATCTTTGCTTATTAAATGACGCGGACTCTTGGAAGAGGCTATTTTCCATTTCTTAGTGGATTTATTTGAACGATTACATGGTTTGTATGAGTATGACATTTATGCTTAGCTTTCAACTGTTGAACTTTGACATGAACAGGTATGATGATGTACACCATGGTAACAGAGGCTCTAAGCTCTAAGTATATAAGAAGTGAGAAAAGGGAGTGCAAACATGTTGTAAATCATTATCATTATTTTTAAATGGATACTCAAAGATTTGTGGGATGAAATCGCTATAAGATATTCCTCTCACTGCTATGTTACCAAAGATGTAGATCCATTTCGAAGGATATACTAACAGGGTGAGATGAAGAGAGGTGGGAGGAGGCTCGTGTGGAGCATAAACACCGGCATGGACCAATTGGGCCGAATGGCCTACTTCTGTACTGTACGTTCTATGTAATTCTATGAAAAATAAATGGGACCCAGTGGTCTTAGCACTCCGTTAAATCCAATATAAAAGTACCTATTGTTTCATCTCTAACAGCAGGTTTGCCTGATGGTGTAAAACAGTTGAGTTCCTTATGGCTGAGATTCTTGTATGTCAACAGCATTGGGCTACCAGAATTGAGAGGATGCATCTATCAGGAGCGATTGAGCAGACTGGGGCTTTTTTTCTCTTGAAAACTAACGGCTAGGAGGAGACCTGATGGAGATCGTTAAAATTATGGAGGGGTTCAATAGGGTGAATGTGGAGAAACTCTTTCCACTTGTGGGTGAGTCCAGAACAAAGGGGGCATAAATATAAAATGGCCACTAACAGATCAAATCAAGGATTTTGGAGGAATTTCATGACATGGAGACTGGTGAGAATGTGGACACTCGCTGCCACATGGAGGGGTTGGAGCATTGATGCATTTACAGGATGGTTTGATGCGTACAGGAGGGAGAAGGGAATAGAAAAATTCTCCTCATCTCGCCTCTGGTTCTTTTACCAATCACCTTAAATCTGTGTCCTATGGTTACCAACCCTCCTGCCACTGGAAACAGTTTCTCCTTATTTACTCTATCAAGACCAATGTTCCCTTTAAGCCGCACAGTGTGTTATTAAAATAAATTACTGCTCATGGGATTGGGGGTAATATACTAGCACGGATTGAGGATTGGTTAACGGACAGAAAACAGAGAGTAGGAATAAACGGGTCATTTTCGAATTGACAGGCTGTAACTAGTGGGGTACCGCAAGGATCAGTGCTTTGGCCTCAGCTATTCACAATCTATATCAATGATTTGGATGAGGGGACCAAATGTAATCTATCCAAGTTTTGCTGATGATACAAAGCTGGGTGGGAATGTAAGTTGTGAGGAGGATGCAAAGGAGCTTCAAGGGGATACAGACAAGCTAAGTGAATGGACAAGAACTTGGCAAATGGAATATAATGTGGAGAAATGTGAAGTTATCCACTTTGGTAGGAAAAATAGAAAAGCAGAGTGTTTTTTAAATGGTGAGAGATTGGGAAATGTTGGTGTTCAGAGGGACCTGGGTGTCCTTGTACACGAATCACTGAAAGTTAACGTGCAGGTACAGCAAGCAATTAGGAAACCAAATGGTATGTTGGCCTTTATTACAAGAGGATTTGAGTGTAAGAGTAAAGACGTCTTACTGTAATTATATAGGGCCCTGGTGAGACCACATCTGGAGTATTGTGTACAGTTTTGGTCTCCTTACCTAAGGAAGGATATACTTGCCATAGCGGGAGTGAAACAAAGGTTCACCAGACTGATTCCTGGGATGGGGGGATTGTCCTATGAGGAGAGATTGAGTAGACTAGGCTTATATTCTCTAGAATGTAGAAGAATGAGAGGTGATCTCATTGAAACATACAAAATTCTTACAGGGCTTGATAGGGTAGATGCAGGGAGGATGTTTCCCCTGGCTGGGGAGTCTAGAAACAGGGGTCACAGTCTCAGAATAAGGGGTCGACCATTTAGGACTGAGATGAGGAGAAATTTCTTCACTCAGAGGGTGGTGAATCTTTGGAATTCTCTACCCCAGAGGGCTGTGGAGGCTCAGGTGTTGAATATATTCAAGACAGAGGTTGATAGATTTTTGGATATTAAGGGAATCAAGGGATATGGAGATAGTGCAGGAAAGTGGAGTTGAGGTAGAAGACCAGCCATGATCTTATTGAACGGCGGAGCAGGCTCGAGGGGCCGAATGGCCTACTCCTGCTCCTATTTCTTATGTTCTTATGTGTGAATTGGCTGCTATGTTTACCTACAAAAACAACAGTGTCTGTACTTAAAAAGTAATCAATTGGCTGTAAAGCACTTTGGGGCAGGATGTGGAAGGCACTGTATAAATCACAGTTCGTGCTTCTTTTTCTCCAATAAGTTGCTTTCAGATTACAATAACACAGCATTAACTGCATTCAGCTTATCATAGCGTAACTCAGTTCAGAATGAGTGTTGCCTATGTGACTGGAGGACAGTCCGGTCACTCTTGTGCTACTCCAGAAGCAGTGGACTATTTTGGTTCCACTTAAAAATGCTGCTATAGTCCTCTCTGAGGGGCTAATATACGTATGGTATAATTTCCTGGGTAAGAATTTTCCATTTCGTCACATTGCATGCAAGTTCAGTAGATTATTTTATGCAAGTAAAAGAACATAAAAGGCTAACATTTGATGGCCCAAGCCATGATGTTTACAGCCTATGAATAAATGCTTGGCACTGTGCCCTATCGCTAAATTAAGAGACCCTCACTTTCAAGGCACTCTCAATAAAAATTCTTTTTTTAATTGAAGGAAGCCATGCGCCATCTATTGTGCTGCCTTCAATTCAGATTTCTAATAAATTCAGTTTAATACGGACACAGGCTCCTTCCGGGCAGTCTAATATTCTGGAGCTTCCCAGCTGATGTGGGACTATATATTGAGACACTCCTCTGCCCAGCAAAAAGGGATGGTGTGCCACTAATACAAAAGCAAAATACTGCAGATGCTGGAAATCTGAAATAAAAACAAGAGAATGCTGGAAACACTCAGCAGGTCAGGCAGCATCTGTGGAGAGAGAGAGGAACAGAGTTAACGTTTCACTTCAGTGACCTTTTGTCAGAACTGGCAAAAGTTAGAGATGTAACAGATTTCAAGCAAGGGCAGAGGCAGGGAAAGGGGGGAGGGGAGGAAAGAACAAAAGGGACGGTTAGTGATAGGGTGGAAGGCAGGAGAGATTAAATGAGAAAAGTGTAATATATGTGGGTAGAACAAATGAAGGACAGAGACACCAGTTGCTAGTTCATGTGCTTGCTTTACTAGGCCAGAGCGAACTGAGCATGCTCATACTAAACCATGTGACAAACCATGTGATAATACATTACAATGCTTTCCCCTTAAAAAAAATGTACATATTCCCCTCTCAAATACAACAAAACTATGGTCCCACCTTTCCCAGCGTTACATGGACCACATAACAAAAACTCCTGGCTTTTTTTCTTTTAAATCAACTACAAATGCTACAAATGAACTATAAATCCAGTTTAATAACAGGTTTGCGGAGCCTTCCTGATCTCCTTAAAAAAGGCTTTGGTGTTGAACCAATTTTCGGGCTGTTTTGTTCTGGTTCCGAACTCAATGATGATCCTGTTTCCATCTCAGATTTGTTTGAACCTGGTACTTCAGTTTCTGAAGTCTGAACTGAGTCAAACTCATGTATGTGTTCATGATCAAGTGGTTCAAGATCACGTCTTGGTTCATCTGTAGCAGAGATCATTTGATCTACATGAACACTTTGGATGTTGTCACCAATCTCAACCAAATATCTCTTGGTTCCACCAACCTCGACTGCGGTTCCTATATCCCACTTGTGTGAACTCGACTTTCATGGGGGGACTGAGAAAACGAACACACTCGTTTTGTCTGAAACTGTGTTCTTTCCGAATGCTGTCATAATAATGTTTCTGACTCAACTGTTTCTGTTCAACTCTTGAGGCCAAATTTGGTTGAACAAGACTCAATCATGTTCTCAATCTCCTCTTCATCAAGAGTTCTGCTGGGGCATATCCAGTTGTAGTGTGCAGAGTAGTTCTGTACTTCAGCAAGAAATTTGCCAAACGTTGCTTCATGCTGAGTCCTGAACAACCCTGAAACACTTGCTTTTTGAGAGCTTCTTTTACTATTCTGACTGACCTTTCAGCTGCTCCGTTTGAAGCTGGATGATATGGTGGAATGAGAGTGTGTTTGATACCATTCCCTTTCATGAACTCTTGGAATAGAGCAGAATGGAACTGAGGGCCATTGTCAGAAACAAGCTCTTCAGGTAAGCCATGACATGTGAAGATAGACCTCAACTCATCTATGGTATGTTCAGTTGTAGTATTTGAACCCATGTGTTTCACTTCAATCACTTTGAGTGACTATCGACAAGTACCAGGAAATAATCATTTGCTTTTTCACAGAAGTCTACATGTACTCTCTGAAAAAATCTACTTGGCCATGACCAGGGTTGTAGTGGAGTTTTGGGTGGTTTGTTTCTGCAATTTTGGCTAACACTGCATTTGCTGACAAGTGATTCAAGATCACTGTCCAATCCAGGCCAGTAAACAAAGTTTCTTGCAATTGATTTCATACTGATGATCCCTGGATGTTCAGTATGAAGTTCTTCCAGAATTCTATCTCTCAAAGAAGTAGGTACCGCCACTCAGTTTCCCCACTTGATACAACCTTGCTCACAAGACAGTTCAGTATGACTATTATGGAATGGTTTCAACTCTGTGTCCGTACACTGATCAGTCCATCCATTCAAGGTGTTTTCATACACTCTTTTCAGTACTGAGTCCTTTTGAGTCTCATTTGCAATCTCAGTTGCATTCACAGGAAAGTCTTTGTCAACTGCACCTAGCATGAAAAATCTCACCTTCACTCCCAACAGAGTCTTCATGTGGCAACCTGGACAAAGCATCTGCGATTGCGTTTTGCTTTGAAGTGCGATATTTAATCGAGTAGTCATATTGTGACAACAACACTGCCCAACGTTGCATTCTTGATGCGGCCATTGCAGGGATGGCAGATTTGGGCCCCAATATTGCTAGGAGCGGTTTGTGATCGGTTATCAGGGTAAACTTTCTGGCGATCAGGAGCTGTTGAAATTTTCAATTTGCGCGTAATTTCTTTCACTCTTTGAGCGATTGGTCTCTCTTGGCCGTCATCCATTACGTGGCTTATGACAGCTCCCACACCATAGCTAGAAGCATCACACGCTAACTTAAGCTCATGCTCTGTGTCATAGTGCACAAGTAGAGCATCGCTAGAGAGACTTCTCTTACAAGCATCGTAAGCTTCATGTTGCACTTTTGTCCACTTCCACTGGACATCCTTCTTGAAGAGCTCATGCAATGGAGCTAACATGGTTGCTAACTCAGGTAAGAAACGTGCATAGTACTGGACTATTCCAAGGAAAGATCTTAACTCAGACATATTCTGTGGCTTTGGAGCATTGATGACAGCATCAACCTATTCATTAACTGGTTGCAAGCCATTTGCATCAAATTTCAAACCAAGGTACACAACTTTGGGCTGCACAGAAGCACATTTGCTCCTTTTCAATTTGGCATTCAACCTTTGAAGCATTAAATCTAACACTTCTAGATTTTCTTCCTCACTGCTTGTTGCGATCAGCGCATCGTCTAGATTGCATAAACAATTTGGAATTCCTTGCAAAATCTTATCCATCGTAGCCTGGAAGATTTTGGGGGAGGACTTTACACCATATGGCACCTTGGTGTATGAGTACAGTCCCTTGTGTGTGTTGATAGTGAGATACTGTTGACTCTCTTTGTCAACATTCAGCTGAGCGTAAGCGTGTGACAGGTCAAGCTTAGAGAAAACCTTTGACCCAGAGAGTGCTGCATACAAATCTTGTGATGTAGGTAACTGGTACTGTTTGACGTAAGAAAACTACTAGGCACTTGGTCTAAGCGTTAAACAAAGCTTTAATCAACTGTTTTTTAAACATGGAGGTCTAGTTGTGTCCTTCGTCTAGTTCCTGTTAAAGAATGTCCTGAGCAAGCTGGCCCCATGCCCGAGTATTTATACTCTCCCTGGACAGCGCCACCAGCAGGCCGCCCAGTATTATTTCATAAGTCATTTCCACATGAATGACAAGATTCATGTCACTGTTCATCGTCAACTGCTTGGTTGATAGTAATTTTGTAGTCACCATACAAGCATACAGTTTTGTCTGCTTTGGGCACTACCACCATTCATTTTTGTCAGTTTTTACTAGCACTCTGTTCTCTCTCAGTTTCTCTAGCTCTTCCTCCACCTGACTTTTCAACGCATAGGGGACCAGCCTTGCCTTACAATAGACAGGCTTCGTGTTGGACTTGATGTGGATATGCGCGTCATACCCAGTGATGTCCTGATAACTGTCTGAGAACATGCTTTTATACTTGTTCAGCAATGTGTCGAGTCCCTTCTTTGAAGCATTTACACTGAAGATGTTTTTCCAGTCTAGTTTCAACTTTCTCAATCAATCTTTGCCCATGAGGGTTGCCCTGTTGTTGTAGCTCGCTACAATAATAGGCAGCTTTACTAACTGGTCATTGTGCTGAACTGTACATTCCATTTGTCCACATGTCTCTAGGATTTCTCCGGAGTAGGTTTTTAACTCTACGGTACTCTTTGTAAGTGGTATTTGATTAAACTTACTCTCAGATTTGTGCCCTTACTCATTAAAGAGCAGTCCGCCGCCGTGTCGATATACGTATCAATATATTGGTCATTGATCAAAAGTTTTGTATGGAAGTCTTTCTCACGACTGCTAGCATTGTCGCTAGTGGCATAGATACTGTAGATGCCTAGTTCTTCAATATTAGATGTGTTTACTTCAATATTGTGAATTCCTCCCTTTTGTTGTTGCCGCTTTGCATTGCCACTAGAATGGTTCTTACTCCCTGCTTTCTAGCTTTGCAAGCTATTGAAACATGGCCTTGCTTCTGGCAGTGAAAACACTTCACATTTCTGTATTGGCAGGTCTGTGGTGAGTGATTTCCATTGCAGTGATAACAATTCACTGGACTGCTCTCACTGAAATGCTTTTGACCCGGTATCATAGCTTTAGGTTTGGCGGTGGCTTTGTGACTGTAGACCTCAGCTGCACTAGTCACTTGAGTTGGACGGAGCTCCCTAGCATTCTTAGACGCTATCTGCATAGATAGGGCAATTTAGCATGCTATGTCAAACGTTAGGTTCGGAGTGTTACGATGCAAAGACAGGTTCTTAAGAGCTACAATGTACTCACTGATGGTTTCACTTTGTTTTTGGTTTCTGGTACCAAACTTATTTCTAAAGGCTTTGGGTTGAAATGGTCCTCGAGTTTCTCGACAATGTCTTCAAACGACACATCCTTTGCTTTCCCTGGCGCAAGTAAATTTGTCAATGTTCCGTAGACATCTGGCCCGATCTCCGTTAGAAAAATTGTTTTCTTCCGTTCACGAATTACTTTCTTTTGAGTGTGAACATTCTCTACTGCACCTTCGGTCTCAATAATGTTATTGGCCCTAAAAAACTGAATGGTTCACGAGCTCAGTCATACGTGCCGAGGCTTCTAATGAATCCCATAGGCGCGGCCATGATTGTCCCCATCCCGTCGAACAGTGATCAGAACGCTACCTGTGTACCTGTGAGAATCAACACCACTGTGGCTGTGTATACATACACGCGAAGGCGAAGCACAGACGATTCTGCATCAGCACTAACAGTAAAACATCGCAAAAAATTCAGTTTAGGTGTCACAGATTCACCTTAAACTTTTCCACTTGAAGGTTGGACACTGTGTCCTTCCATGATCCCTAAAAATGGCTTTGGGATCCCATCCTCATCGCCAAAAATGTAATATATGTGGGTAGAAGAAATGAGGGACAGAGACACCAGTTACAAGTTGATGAGCTTGCTTTACTAGGCCAGAGCGAACTGAGCATGCTCATACTAAACCATGTGACAAACCATGTGATAATACATTTACAAAAATGTCAGGCAAAGGCAAAATGGGATAAGTAATGGATTCATTACCAACAGCTGCTGTCCAAAAAAATGCGAGCAGTGGTTATGATCTGAAATTGTGGAACTCGATGTTGAGCCCGGAAGGCAGTAAAGTGCCTAATTGAAAGATGAGCTGCTGTTCCTCGAGCTTCCGTTGAGCATCATTGGAACAGTGTAGGAGGCCGAGGACGGAGAGGTTTGCACCTAAGCTGGGTGAACTGGGTCATTGTAAAGCATGTCATGTGTTCCAATCCAGCAAATAAATAGTCCGCTTTCTACAAATGAAGTAATTTCATGCAAGGAGTTTGAGAAACACTCCTTCTAACTGATCTTTACCATTCTCCACTGAGACTACATAGATTTACAACATTTGTTTGAAAGGCGCTATAGGCTACAATTAAAATATGTAAGATTGTCTCACAACGAAATCATTTTTTTAAAAATGCAGTACTTTTTTAATTAAAAGAATGATGTCATTCTAATTGGCTTGATCTCGTTAACATTTCCAGGTCTGGTAATTTATAACCTGGTTCCCAGGGAACTAGGCTATCCAATCATACGGATGACACTACTTTGCATTCGTGTGGAAACGTCTATATCTATACATAAATAAAAGCTTGATTTCTGAAAGTTGTTCAAAGACATATCGTAATTGGAAACTTCTGTTTTTAAAAAAAAAAAAGAACCTCGCAGAGAGAAGGACAGGTTAACATCAGTGAGGTCCACAGCTCTACAGAAAGAGTGACCCATCCCAGAAACACCCCTGGAGCAGGTGAGATAGCAAGGGTGCCCCACCCAGCTGCGTTGTCTCTCCGCCCACCCCCCCCCCCCACCACCCCGCCCCACACAGCCACCTTGAACCTGAAGTGTGTTTACATTCGGTACAAATATACACAACTAGGCCATCAACAGCGACGACAACGTGCATTGGAATAGAGCCTTTAATGTAGCAAAACGTCCCAAGGCGCTTAAATGTGCCCTTCTATAAATGCCGTACTACATCCAGTTTAAAGACCAGTGTACAATTGATCACTTTTATTTTGAAGGAAGCTTTTGAATATTTTAAAACATAATTTTTATTATATATACCTGAATCGTTGCACCAGTTTCCCTGTTTCAGTTTGTAATTTTTGGCTTCTTGAAAGAAAATTTGAAGGGAAATAAAATGGTGTTTTGTTTTGTTTTATGAGGATGGGAATGTTTGTAATCCTAAAGGCTGCCCGCTTGTTGAGTCCTTTTTGTTTGCTGCGAAGTTGACTCTGTTTCTTTTGGGACGAGCTGGTTTCTTTCCGATCCTAGGGCTTGATTCTGGTCGCCCATCACTCTCTCTGCATCGCAGCGCTCACCCATATCTCGATATTGTTAGCTTCATCTGGAGCTGCGGCTCTTTGCAATTGGCTGTGCCTATTGTCTAGGATGCTGTTGGCAATGACTTTCTATGAACTTTGTTGCATTCTTACCAATTTAGTTCTTTAAAGGAGATTTTAGACTCTTTAAATTCTCCCTATTCTGCTTTTATTCTAATATTCCTCCCATCCTCCTCCCTCCATTAATGTGAGCTCATCCAAAACGCTGCTGCCCGTATCCTAACCCTCACCAAGTCCTGTTCACCCATCACTCTATGGTTACTGACCTACATTGGCTTCCAGCCCACCAACACATTGGGCGCGAAATTCGATATCGCCCCAACTAGGCCACCAGGGCGGCGTGGAGCCATGGCAGCAGCCTGGCGCCAAGACGCGGTGCTGGGCTGCGCGATGGCGGCCAGGACCACGCTACGGAGGGCTGACCTGGAGATCGGCAAAAAGAAAATAAAATGGCGGTGCAGGTTGCGGCCACACTTCGCCCTTAATTACCGTCCCGCGAGCGGAGGTTGGTCCGACTCACGACCCGCGAGGCTGGTGCTGACACCGCCCGTGGCAGCCTCACGGGGTGCAGCCGAATTTCTGCCGCGGAGCGATAAGGGGTCGCCGCACACGGTGATGACATCATTACCAGAGGTGCAGCGGCCCTGGGATGCTACCGGCAGGGGCGCGGCGCTATCGGGTAGCGCCTCAGCAACACCTCACCAAATTTCGCGGGAGATGCTTTTTTCACACCCCCCAGCCGGGCGATAACCCCTTTGTGCCCCGTTAGCGCCCCCTGGAGGCGCTAACAGCAGGCGCAAAGGAGCCGAATTTCACCCCCATAAAATTTAAAATTCAAATCCTCGTGTGGAAATCCCTCCATGGCCTCATCCCTCCCTATTTCTCTAACCTCCACCAACCCTACAACCCTCTGAAAATTCTGGCTTCTTACGCCAAACCTACTCCACCATTGATGGCCGTGTCTTCACCTGCCTAGGCACTAAGCTCTCGGATTCCTTCCCTAAACCTCTCTGCCTCTACCGCTCTCTCCTCCTTTAAGACACTCTTATCTCTTTGATCATGCTTTTAGTCATCCCTCCTAATATCTCCTTCTTTGGCTTGGTGTCAGTTTTTTGTCTGATTACAATTCGAAGAAGGACCTAGGGACATCTTCCTACGTTAAAGGCGCTAGATAAATGAAAGCTGTTGTTGTTCTTCCCCAGCCTTTATCAGAGGCTTTAAAATTGAAGTTTATTTCTTTTTCCTCTTCGCCTCCACCCCATGATACTAAATGAGAATCCCTGAAGGTTGACATGTTGATAGAGAGTCCTGACAGTCCCATGCAAGCGGAAATTTAGTGTGGCATCTTTTTTTGAACTCTTGCCTTTGCTGACGGGGACAGCAATTAGAAGCAGTGGCTTCCTGCCAGCAGGAACTGTGACAATGCTGGTTTTGTGATCTTTCCTGGGCCAGTGCCTTCTGATGTTCCGATGTGTAGTGGGCACGGTGGGGTTCGACGCCTATTGCAGCATTGACTTGAGAGAGAACCACAGGAGGGTTCGTGAGTGCTCGTAAAAAAAAAAGGTAAGATAATGGAAAATATTTCACTTTACCATGCCCCGAAATTTCCTTGGAGCTACTCCCGCTGGCAGTGCTGTAGAAACCCCGAGACAAAGGGAAAATGGAGAGAAATTTTGGACTGAGTTTTAACAGCCAGAAACGGGTGGGTTGGGGTTGGGACAGATGTTAAAATTTGAAAAATCTGAACCCAGACTCCAACCTTAGGAAACCCGACAGCTGAAGGGAGGTGAGGACAGCTTCGGAGAGAAGGTAAATACTGTTAATGCACTGCTTGTGGGCCAACAGGAACAGGAGTGCTTACCCCAGGCCCCACATGCTCCCCCCACCCCATACAATGACCCCCGAGATCGGAACACCCTCCCGGGATCGGGGATTAGACTCCCCCTGGGATTGGACCCCCCACCTGGATCGAAACCCCCACCTGGATCGAAACCCCTGGGATTGGAACCCAACCCCCCCTGTGATCGCCCCCCTCAGGGCCAGGGATTGGACCGACCCCCTGCCCCCCGGGTTGTGGATTGGACCTACCCGCTCCCCGCCCGACTGGAAGCCAAGCCTGTCAATCAGACTGACTTCCAGGTGGTGAACCTGTCAATGATATAAGGTGCACACTGTGGAACTCCACAGCATGCGGGGAAACCCGGCAGCCCACCCCCACCCCCACCCCAGCCTACGTAACCCGCCCCTGTTAATATCCAGATGGGCAGTGGTGGGGGGAAGGGTATAGAGTCAAGAGATTTACGGAGAAAACGAGAAAGGATCTGAGAAAGAGAAGCAAGACCTGCAGAAGAAGTCAGTTGTTGAAACAGAAAGAACATGCATTTATATAGCGCCTTTTACCATGGTTGTCCAAAAGTGCTTCACATCAATTATTTTTGAAGTGTAGTCACTGTGGTTTGTGGGCAAAAGTCACAGCCAAATTGCACTCAGCAAGGTCCCATGGACAGCAGTGAGGTAAGACCAGGTGCTCTGTTTTTGGTGGTGTTGGTTAAGTGATAAATGTTGGGCCAGGAAAATGGGAGAACTCCTCTGCTCTTCATTAAACAGTGCCATAGAATCTTTTATGTCCACCGGAGATGGCAGATAGGGCCGCGAATTTAATGAGGTCCTCTGACCGTGCAGTCCTCCCTCAGTCCTGCACTGGAGTGTCAGCCTAGATGATGTGCTCAAGTCCAGGAGAGGGACTAACCTTCTGACTCAGAGATAAGAGTGCTACCACTTTGAGAAATCCCCCAAGACAATAGAAACTAGTCAGGTGAGCAAATTGGCAAGTAGGTATATGTTGGTTCATTTGCAGGCAAGACCTAGTTAATTTTTACAAGATTATAATAACCTCAGGCATTGGTGAAGAGCTGGAATAAAGATTAGGTCACGTGCTAGAATAGTAATTAATCTAATTACTCCAAAGTAGGAGAAACAAATTAAATTACCAATTCCATCTTCAGTATTTGAGATAAGTTGCACCCTAGTATTTGGGCTGCCTGAAATTCATTAGTTAATGAGTAAGGAACGGTTGCTACTTTCTCGGAGAGATCGACTTTCGAAGCTTTCGTATTGAATTTGCTTTGTGTAGCATTGTTAAAATTTCCTTATTTGTAAGGAAAATAAATCACCAAAGTCTCTTTAAGTATTGGAAAATATGAATTACAGTTGCTGTAGACAACAGTCGATTTTAAAATTCCCATCCTGGTTTTCAAATCCCTCCATGGCCTCACCCCTCACTATCACTGTAACCTCCTCCAACCCCACAACCCTCCGAGATCTCTGCGCTCCTCCAATTCTGGCCTCATCCGCATCCCCAATTGTCATCGCTCCATCATTGGCAGTCATGCATTCAGCAGCCGAGACCCAAAGCTGTGAATTCCCTCCCTAAACCTCTCCGCCTCTCTCTCTCTTCCTTTACAACGCTCCTTAAAAACTACCTCTTTGATGAAGCTTTTGGTCACCAGTCCTAATATCTCCTTGTATGGCTAGATGTCAAATTGTGTTTGATAATCGCTCCTGTGAAACGCTTTGGGATGTTTTTACTACGTTTGAGGTGCTATATAAATGCAAGCTGTTGTTGTTGTAGGCGTGATGGAATAGAGTGACACTTCTCCACCAGAATAGTCATTTTTAACACTGTTGGGCTGACAAGACTACAGCTGCTCATTCCTACATCCCTTAAACTTAACTGTATTGTCTAGACATATGTGAGTTACAGACATATGTGAGTGACGGACAGTATCATTTCTGTCACTTCTGTCGCTCCATCTGATTTGGCGAGAGACAGGTCAGGGGTGCGAGTACAAAGGAATAGCTACAAAATGATCAATTTCAACAAAAGAAATGAGGCAAACGGCTCCACTAATGTGTTGAAATGTGTATTGTGAGGAGGGTTAAGGCAAGTCAGCTTCATCCCAGCCAATCTGCTGATGGTGAGATAGGGAATGATGACACGTCAAAGGTCATTATTCTGCACAATTAAGCGAGGTCACGGTTTACTACATATAGAAAAAATATAGATTGTACGCAATTGCACAGCAAATCCATTTTGAAAACTGACATTAAAATAAGAACATTTCCATTTTGTGGAATATACCCTGACCTCAGAACCTGACATTTAGGGCTTTTTGGGCCAAAACACAATTCCACAACCAAGATGGTGAGAAGACAAACTACTCCAAGGCTTCTTCCAATGGTACTGTTCTGCTGCATAAAGAGTGACTGAGGGCCGTTCGCTCTGCTTTTGGTTGTGCCCTACGGGCACAGGACTGGCCCATGTGCTTGGTGCCACCTCCCAATGTCATGGCCAGCATTCTGAATTTGTGCCCCATCACTCCATGGCACAGCACATTGGACTGCCAGCAAGGCGCCCCGCTGTGGCTATTGCTGCAATCCGAAATGCACTTCCATGATGCAGAGCAAATCCCGCCGCTCGTGATTTAACAATCGTCCCTTGTGAGTATGGGGTTTTATCTTCCTTTTTTTTGTTATGCATCATTTCCTGGGTCCGTCTTAAAACGAAACGTATTGGCGATCATTTCCCTTCATTGGTCCAATATCCTGAGCAGCATCTGAACTTTGGTCTATAGCTTCATCTCTGCAAGTGCTCGCTAACCTACGTTGGCTCTGTTGGACATCCTGTAGAGATGTCAGGTTGGACATCTTGGGGAGTTAAGGGTTAACAGTCAAACTTCTTCATATCATGGAGCAATACACATTCCAATATAAACAGGATGACGTTGAAGTGTCATGAGAGGAAAGCCTAGCTTGTCTTCTGATATGAAAAGTGCTTGTGTAACAAATACATGACAGTAATGACATCAGCCATGAGTGATTAGAATGTAAGTTTAGGGGTTAGGTTAATAAACATGGGTAGGAGGTATGCATTAGCTACAGTATAGAAAGATAGTGGTTGACAAAGCTTTTTCTTCAAAGATGTTAGTAACAGTTAGATCAGAAAGTCTTGTTTAGGGGAAGTAGCTTTGGAATAAAAACTACAAGTGTTTACATGAATAGACTGTCTTCAAAGGATTTTGGAATAGATACGTCATGAAGTCTTATCCATAACATGTACCTTTTGATGTCGGCAAAATATGGTGTATAATGGAGCAAGGTTTTCAACAGTTCTTCAGAGGGCTCAAAAGATAGAATTTGAAGCTGAAAAGCCACTCTCATCGTCTTTCGGATGAGACGTTAAACCGAGGCCCCGTCTGCCCGCTCAGGTGGATGTGAAAGATCCCACGGCACTATTTCGAAGAAGAGCAGGGGAGTTCTCCCTGGTGCTCTGGCCAATACCTATCCTTCAATCAGCATCACTAAAACAGATTATCTGGTCCTTGTCACATTGCTGTTTGTGGGAGCTTGCTGTACGCAGATTGACTGCTGCGTTTCCTACATTACAACAGTGACTACACTTCAAAAAATACTTCATTGGCTGAAAAAGCAATTTGGGACGTCTTGAGGTTGTGAAAGGCTCTATATAAATGCAAGTCTTTATTTATTTTCTTTCTTTTGCTGTCTACACTTTGGCCGATCACTTGTACTGTTCCATATATTACACTACGAAGTGTCTTGTGCTTACTCAAAACGTGTTGCTGTGAACCATAGAAGCAAGGAGGTTGCATGTTAACAGGCTCCTGGTCCGGCAACACCTCAATTTTAACATTTCCATCCGTGTTTTCAAATCCCTCCATGGCCTCGCCCCTCCCTACCTCTGTAACTCCTCCAGTCCCACAACCCTCCGAGATCTCTACGCTCCTCCATTTCTGGCTTCTTGCACATCCCTTATTTTAATCGATCTACCATTGGCGGCCGTACTTTCAGCTGCCTAGGCCCTAAGCTTTGGAATTCCCTCCCTAAACCTCTCTGCCTCTCTTCACCTTTAAGACGCTCCCTAAAACCTACCTCTTTGACCAAGCTTTTGGTCACCTGTCCTAATATCTCCTGAGGTGGCTCGGTGTTAAATCTTGTTTGATAATCACTCCTGAGAAGCGCCTTGGGATGTTTTACTAATTAAAGGTGCTGTATAAATGCAAGTTGTTGTTTTTGTTGTAATGACCTTACCCCAAAGTGTGTTATCAATCTCTGCTTTTACTAATACTGTTGGTCGATGAGTTCTGCACGCAGGTGTGATGTTTAAAGCCCAGGCCGATTCAAGAATACTTTTCTACCCTTTAGCACCTCTCTTTTTGTATATTGTATATTCTGTATTACAAGCAGTTTGTTTTCAGCGCCTAATCCAATAATCTCCTGTTTAACTGTGCCATCAGTCAACTCATTCTATTTCTTCCTGGAACAAGGAAAACCTAAAAATAGTCATGATGCGGAGATGCCGGTGTGAGGTGGGGTCACAGGGGGTCCAACGTGTCAAATGCTGCAGTCTGTATGGTTAAGCTTTTCACTTTTTTTTATAACTGGAAATCACATCTGTGAACAAGCCAACGACGACTCGAGTCTGGATGACTCTACGTCCTGTAGCGTGACATGAAACCAAGATCCCGGTTGAGGCCGTCCTCATGGGTGCGGAATAAAAATAGTCCTTCTAGAATAATTTCATAAGTTACAATTCTATATTGTTGACAGCTGAAAGTGCCAACAATTACCAGTTATTCTTCCGTCAAAGAGTATAATCAATTTCATAGGGTGAATATATGTGTAATTGTCGGGTTATTCACAAAATGAGTGAAATTATTTTCTGCTGTTGAAACTAATATGGGGGTATGCTATTACGAGGCAAGGATTTTATCTTAGGCTTTCTTTGGAAGTGTCACAATGAATCGATTCAACCGTCAAGTACAGTATCTATGTGCTGCCAACGTAGGCTGCCAAGATGGGCAGTCCGAGTCCTGGACGCTTACGCTCTAACCTCGGCTGGTGTCTGCACTCATTTGTCCTCATTGATTAAAGGTGTTACCAGTTCTCCGTGGGGCCATTTCCTGGAGCAGTGTGTGAGATGATCACGCTCACCCAGGGCAATTGGAAGAGCGGAGAGTTGCTCGCGGCTCCCACTATGGTTACCAACTCCGGTTGGACTTATTCCTGGAGGTTTCAACACATGTGGAAAAGTAAGACGTGAGGAGGACGCAAAGAGCCTGCAAAGGGATCTAGACAGGATAAGTGAGTGGGCAATAAGGTGGCAGATGGAGTATAATGTGAGGAAATGTGAGGTTATTAACTATGGTAGGAAGAATAGAAAAACAGAATATTTTTTAACTGGTGAGAAACTATTAAATGTTGGAGTTCTGAGAGATTTAGGCGTCCTAGTACAAGAAACACAGAAGGCTAGCATGCAGGTACAGCAAACAATTAAGAAGGCAAATGGCATGTTGGCCTTTATCGCTAGAAGGTTGGAGTACAAGAGTAAGGAAGTCTTGCTACAATTGTACAGGGCTCTGGTGAGACCACACCTGGAGTACTGTGCACAGTTTTGGTCTCCTTACCTAAGGAAGGATATACTTGCCTTGAAGGCGGTGCAACAAAGGTTCACTAGATTGATCCCTGGGATGAGAGGGTTGTCCTATGATGAGAAATTGAGTAGATTGGGCCTATACTCTCTGGAGTTTAGAAGAATGGGAGGTGATCTCATTGAAACATATGAGATTCTGAGGGGGATTGACAGGATAAATGCTGAGAGATTGTTTTCCCTGGCTGGAGAGTCTACAACTAGGGGGCACAGTCTCAGGATAAGGGGGTCGGCCTTTTAAGACTGAGATGAGGAGGAATTTCTTCACTCAGAGGGTTGTGAATCTTTGGAATTCTCTACCCCAAAGTGCTGAGGATGCTCAGCCGTTGAGTATATTCAAGGTTGAGATCGATAGATTTTTGGACTCTAGGGGAATCAAGGGATATGGGAATCGGGCAGGAAAGTGGAGTTGAGGTCGAAGATCAGCCATGATCTTATTGAATGGCGGAGCAGGCTCGAGGAGCTGTATGGCCTACTCCTGCTCCTAATTCTTATGTTCTAATGTTCTTATGACCTCTTGCTTCCACCTTGAGTAATTTCGATATGACATGTGCTAAGTGTAGCGTGCTTGGGAGGAACAGGTGACTTTGGACCTATGGTTCCCAAAGCTCTCCACCACTGAGGGTTTTCCTCGTGTCATGTCTGGGTCTGTGGGAGACTCCTTGATAGAGGTTAATTGCTGTGATTAGTCAACAACTCCATTATCATTGCATCATGCAACTACCAGGATGGTAGAAGACGAACTAGATGGACTTTGGTCTTTTTTCGTCTAGCAATTCCTATGTATTTCATTTGAGAATGTGAGGGATGAATTGGAGGCTCGAGAACTAAACCTGTGGACTCCAGCCTCTCCACCTGTTGATCAGTTGTAAATTGTTCAAATGTTCAAAGCATTCATGGATTGGCACATGAGGTGGGTCACTTCAGTCAATCCAGCTCAATGAGGAGTGGAAGGCAGCAATGGGGGGGGCGGAAGCTAACCAGGGAAAAGAAAGATGCAAAATTCTGACAGGACCTCCTTGCCAAGCGCCGTGAATTTGGAAGAAACGCACAGGAAGATTGCAATAGTTTCCATTAAAACCATTTGTGCTTCAACTGTGATGCTGAAATGTCCTAAGGCTATTTGTAATTCTTCAAGAGCTCAGCATAAGGTTTGTGGAAGTTTGTTCATCAGAGGGGGGATACACCGTGAAAAGTATAAACTTATCATATCTTAGCAATGAAAGATAGAGTCAGGAAAGTCAGTAACCAGAGGACACCGATTTAAGATAATTGGCAAAAAAGCCAGGGTTGAGATGAGGAGAATGTTTTTTTTTAACTCAGAGTTGTTGTGATCTGGAATGCGCTGCCTGAAAGGGCGGTGGAAGCAGATTCAATAGTAACTTTCAAAAGGGAATTGGAGATCTACTTGAAAAGGAAAAATGTCCAGGGCTATGGGGAAAAGGCAGGGGAATGGGACTAATTGGAGAGCTCTTTCAAAGAGCTGGCACGGGCGCGATGGGCCGAATGGCCTCCTCCTATGCTGCATGATTCTATGATTGTTGTGAGGGGTAATAAGTGATGGGGAAAGCATTTTCTTTTTGTTTTGGCACCACCGACGACATCAAGGACTTTTTGGTCAGGTTGGGTATAAGTCAAATGAAATGAGCTGGAGACTGCCTTGAATTGGATTGAAGCCCTGATCTATGAGCTGAAAAGATAATATTCCAATAATACACCGAACCTTGTGATACTGCAGCTTTGTAGTAAATTTGCCAGGTTATAATGTTTGGACTCATTAGAACATATCTCTCATTATTCGCCCTACACTGTTAGCGGCTGCCCTGACCCTAAGGTAATTACAATACTGTACTTTTAAGGTTTTAGGACAAGGCGATTCTTTTACGTTCTTTTACTGATGGAGAAGTCCACGGTGCTCAAACCCATAAAATTGAGTTTCAAGGCAGAGAAATAGCGAGCCAATCACCAGCTTCCCACGTTTTGCTGAGCAGTACAAGCTGCAGAAGAGTCTGGCTCTGATTTATTCTTTCACATTAACAAAATATTGCGAATGTCAAATAAAACTTTGCATGGGACCCTGCCAAAACTGATTCCATGGGAAGATGTGTTGGCCGCAATTTTACGAACCTCGGCGGGTCCGTGGCAGGCGATGTCAGTGGCAGGTTCCAACCCCGCTGCTGGCTCCATCCTGGCCTCTGAACTGACTTTCCCCTGATTGGGCTTGTTAAGCCCACCCAGCGAGTTTCCCAGCCAATTAGAAGAAGCGAGTCTGGTGATGTCATTTGATGACGCGTCATCAGCCGGTTTCCTTAAAGGGACCATGGCCAACTTTCTTTTGACATTTGTGCTGTCAGTGTTCTACAGCATTGAGGTGCTGCAAAAACTGACACTGACTGCCCAGAGGTGCGGGGCTGCACCCAGACTCTCCCATGACTCCCTCAGTCTGCTTATGGAGGGAGTCACAGCATGCAGGGAGGTCCTCTTCCCTTCCAATGGGCGGAAGAGACCTCCCCAGGAGACCAACGCAGCCTGGTTGCACATTGCAGAGGAGGACACAAGCAGGGATGTGGTCAGGAGGACCAGGCTGCAGTGGTGCAAACCTTTCAATGATCTCAGTAGATCACGAAACGTTAGTACAAAGCCACACTCAAACTCATCCTGCTGTGCCACTCATCACATCCCCATCACTCTACCTTCCCTACCCTACTCCTGCACATCTTTACTCACTCCAACTTACCTTGCACCTCCACCCATCCCTCTCTATCTATATTATCACTTCCTCATCTCACTAGTCACCCCTCACATTCACCCTCATCCTAGTGCCATCATACCAACTAACAACACACAAGGGTAGCCACTTGGGTGTTTTATGCAATGTTCATATAAAGTTTCTGTTAATGTGGTGTCAAACATTAAAAACTTTATTTTCAACACTTTGCATTCTTGGACAGATTTGTATGCACCTTTGGAAGTGTCTTAGTGAGTTGCAGTGAATGGTGAGACATAATGGTATCCCCCACAATGGTGATGAGTGTGAAAGGAATGATTTGGGCATTGTAGGAATGCCTTATGGTGCTGGTGTGGGGTGGTGCCAACCTGGCCCATCATGTGGTAGCCAGGGTGTACAGCGTCAAGTGAAGTAAATCTGGCCATGGTGAGGCCATCCCTGACCTCCCGAGTAGCAATGTGGTCGGGTGCTGATGCCCATGTCCTGTGCAGCATCAGTTGATTGCGGAGAAGGTTGGGGTCATTGTTGGTGCTGCTGGTGTGCCTGGTGCTGCTGGTGTTGGGGCTGATCGTGGTGGGATTCTGAGGACCAAGGTCAGAGAGTTTCAGTGGCATCTGTGCTGATGGAATAGATGGCAGGTGAAGTAGAGATGACAGAAGCGATCTGTCAATGGTGAGAGAGGTAATGATGTCAGACTGGATGGAGACTTGTGTAAAGACTTGCAGCATCCTGAATCTGTTGTGGAAATGCAGTGGTTAAGGAAACATTTCTCAATCAGCTGGGAGCTTTGACTTGACATTTGAAGATGTCAACTCATCAGCTGATTCAATGGCCACTGACCTCACGCCTCAGCTTCACAGACGAGGTCTCGGCACAGCGGGAAACCGGTGGGCGACCTATCAAATCCAAAAAGCTGGGAAAAAAACCATTGATAAGTGGCTGTAAAGAAGCCACTAATTACTTTAATTGCCTCCCCCGCCACTGTGTGTCGGGTCTGCTCAATGCTGACAGACCCGACATTTGGTGAAGGCGCAAGGCAGCGGGTTGACAGCGGGGTCCCGACCTGCTGGGGAAAAAAATCACTTTCCCACCCAACCCACCACCGATCGCGCCCGCTGAACCCCTGCAAAATCCAGCCTGAAGTGTGCAAGTCTTTTTCCTTTGTAAGAAGAGCTTTGTTCTTCATGCTCTGTCTAACTCTTCCCCGTAGAATTGATCTGAAGCATTGCTTCTCCCCCGGACCTTTTTTTTTAATCCTAACTTGCTTTGATCCTAATCTCACCGAAACCATCAATTGAATAAAAGCCAATGGAAAGACGGACTCTTGCTTCAAGCTTTCCTCTTCTGCCGAGTGCTATATCCCACGGGCGAATGTTCCAGAGGGCCTGAAATAAAAGCAGCCGTTACATTACCACACCAACTTGAGTGTTTATCGGACATACCGCATGAGTCTGGAGCACAGCCTGCTGCCAAAGGAGGCAGATCGTGTCAAAAGGCACTGTAAGCATTCAAACAGCTATCACTAATGTTCAACGGAGCTCTACGCTCTTTTCAAAGATGGCTTTGGAAGTGGTACAAAATGACCCGTAAAGCAAGTCAAAAGAGAAATTATTTCTCCTATCTCCACCCCTCCCCAACCTCAAAACATGTTGTTCCAGAGACTAGAAAAGCTGGGATTGTTCTCCTCAGAGCAGAGAAGGTTAAGGGGAGATTTAATAGAGGTGTTTATACTCATGTGGAGCATAAACCCCGGCATAGACCAGTTGGGCCGAATGGCCTGTTTCTGTGCTGCACTCTCGAAGTTCAAAATTTATTTAATGGTGGTGTTCAAAATTATGAGGGGTTTTGATAGATTAAATAAGGAGAAACTGCTTCCACTGGTGGGTGGGTCAGTAGCCAGAGGACACAGATTTAAGATAATTGCCAAAAGAAGGGAGAGGAGGTGAACTTTTTTCCGCACCGAGTTATGATCTGGAATGCACTGTCTGAAAGGGTGGTGAAAGCCGATTCAATTGAAACTTTCAAACGAGAATGGGGCGTAGGAAATATTTGCAGGGCTATGGGGAAAGTGTGGGGCGAGTGGGACTGATTGGATCGCGCTTTCAAAGAGTCGGCACAGGCACGATGGACTGAATGGCCTCCTTCTGTGCTGTAAGATTCGATGATTTTCTCCTCTCTCCTATGAAAGTGGTCACTCGTGCGGGGGTATGGTTCCATCGAATGCTTCACTCAGGCATCCACCCATCCAGATGAGAGTGTTTTTCTGCAGTCTGTTCAACTATAGGTGGCATCACTGCAAGGCCTAACCTTGCCCTGATTTCGCATCTCATAAGAACATAAGAAATAGGAGCAGGAATAGGCCACTTGGCCCCCCCCCCCCCCCCAAGCCTGCTCTGCCATTCAATAAGATCATGGCTGATCTTCGGCTCAAAGCCACTTCCCTGCCCGCTCCCCACACGTGCACTGCTCCGCGGAGGTCGCTGGATAGCGATAAGGAGAGACATAGGATTGCCCTAGAGTCTCCAGGAATTGAAGGTTAATCCCCAAGACACTGCTGTGAGCAAAACCCCGGAGAAAAATCATACAGGGGGGTGGCGGGGTGGGGGTGGGGGGGGGGGGGCGGTTATAAAATTGTGGGGTTCTTTTTAATTTTCTTTGAACATTTTTATTTATTAGTTATAAAAATATTGAAGATGAGGGGGAAGGCAGTTTCACTAACTGTCAAGATTAATCCAATTGGGTAACAAAGAGTCTGTTCCCTTTCCAGTTATGATGTGGAGATGCCGGTGTTGGACTGGGGTGGACAAATGTGAGAAGTCGCACAACACCAGGTTATAGTCCAACAGCTTTATTTGAAATCACAAGCTTTCGGAGCGCTGCTCCTTCGTCAGGTGAAGGAGCAGCGCTCCGAAAGCTTGTGATTTCAAATAAAGCTGTTGGACTATGACCTGGTGTTGTGCGACTTCTCACATTTCCCTTTCCAGTTGGCATAGGAAGACGGACCAATGGTGGGAGTGTGGGGGCGGGGTGGTTCGAGGCCGGCAGTCATGTGATGAAAGCTCCAGGAATACACCCGACCAGAGTTGGCGACCATGGTTGGTTTTTCTCCGCAGGGAATGCAAGAGCCCTTGATTTTTAGTGCATTGTCACACGTGGCGGAGATGACCTGGCTCATCATGGACCAGGGATGGAATCTGAGCCCTGACCTGGGCTTTCACAAGTCTTGTATGTCCCAGTGCCATGCCGTGCCATATCATTTTTTCATTTGTTCGCAGGATGTGCCCATCCCTAATTGCCCTTGAGAAGGTGGTGGTGAGCCGCCTTCTTGAACCGCTGCAGTCTGTGATACTTGTTTGTCGTGGTTTGGTACAACTGAGTGTCTTGCTAGGCCATTTCAGAGGGCAGTTAAGAGTCAACCACATTGCTGTCGGTCTGGAGTCACTTATAGGCCAGACCGGGTAAGGATGGCAGATTTACGTCTCTAAAGGACATTAGTGAATCAGATGGGTTTTTATCACAATCCAGTAGTTTCATGGCCACCATTACTGATAGTAGCTTTTTAATTCCAGATTAATTTATTAACTGAATTTAAATTCCCCAGCTGCCGTGGTGGGATTTGAACTCACGTCTCTGCCTCTGGATTACTAGTTCAGTAACATAACCACGATGCTACCGTACCCCATGCATGAAACCGATAAGCCATGGAGGAACCTGGAAGGTGCAGCCATTCTTATTTTGTAAGAGCTTACGTTTGGCAGTGACATACGGGTATGGTCTCTGCATCAAATGGTTGTGACATTACCCAAGTGAAGAGGGTGTGGACCGTTTAAGAATAGCACGGATTCTGCTATCCTTGAAACAGTGTGGAAGCGTTAAATGCTTTTCTCGGATTTCCTCTAGACCAAACTGTTTTCCTAATGCTTTGCAGTGCTGAAGTGCAGAGGGAAATCACAAGGATATCTATGGGCAAGGAAGACCATTTTTTTCCCATTTTAACTCATTCACCCATTTAAGAAAAAAACTATCGCCCCCCGCCCCCCCTTCTCCCTCAATCGCAGCTTATTATTAAATGATTCCAAGATTTGTGCTTGCATCACCCTAAAGTGGAAGACAATGCCACATGTTCATCATTATTTGACTGTGAACTATTTCCCAGTTTGGACCTGTGCTGGCTTGGCCTGCTTCAGTTGAATATTCCTTCTGGATTTGCCTTCTCTATACAGTTTAGAGTCCTCCATATGCCTGCAAAATCCCCTCTCAGCTCCTCTTTTCAAGTGTAAAGATTCCTGGTTTCTCCTGCATTTCATTGTAACTCCGGCCTTTGACACACAGGATGAGAGTTGTAGCTCTTTCCTGCACCGATGCAGAAGAGAGCAACCAGAATGATCGAGGGGATTGGACTATGAGGAGCGATGACCTAAATTGGACATGTTCTCACTGGAAAAGAGAAGGTGAGAGGTGATCTGAATGATTGCTGTTTTTAGGATTGTAAAGGGACTAGATAATGTCGATCATGACGGGCTGCTTTCACCTTGTCCAGAACATTAGAACCAGAGGACACGGCTTGTGTTTGAAGGGGGGTAAATTCAAAACTGATCTGCGGCAACAATATTTCAGTGAGCGAGTGGTCAGTCTATGGAACAAGCTCGCTAGGGAGACAGTAGAACCAGTTAGTATTGATTCATTCAAATGTAAATTAGATTGATTTCTTTCAGAAAATAACAATTTCGATACAGTATCTGAGTAATCTGAGACATGACCTTTGCTAAGTGTAGCATGATTGGGAGGAACAGGTGACTGTGGACCTATGGTTCCCAAAGCTCTCCACCACTAGGGATTTTTCTCGTGTCATGTCTGGGTCTGTTGTAGACTAATTGGTAGAGATTGATTGCTGTGATTCATCAACAACTCCATTATCATTGTATCATGTGACGACCAGGAGGGTAGAAGGCGAACTAGATGGACCGTGGTCTTTCTTTCATCTAGCAATTCCCATGTTCCTATGTTTCCAAGCCTGGAATTTTTTCCCTGGAGGAGTTGGGGTGGGGTTGACATCTCACCTTCACCTCTTGGGTGGTAAACTGGCGGAGTGGATTACCAATGTGTCAAGCGGATTCTATCGTGGGCAAAGCAATCCACTTCGCCAGTTTATGCCCTAGCAGTGCAGGTGAAAATCGATCTCCTCGTGTTCAATGTTAGCAGTGAGATTAGAAAAAAATGAGTGCCCTCAACAAATTATATTCAAAGTCTAGTACTAACAACAAAACATTTGTTCTCTTTCGTTGTCTATCTACCTCTTATTATTTGTTTTATTTCACTAAGCTTGCTATTGTATCAATTTCATTCCATATGAATAAATTATAGTGCTGTACTACATTTACATGGGCATTTGAATGAAGACATTTCAATCTTCCACTGTTTGAAGAACATATTGCTTTGCCTGTAACCAGCCAATGGCTCATTAAACATTAAACAGTATACTGTGGGGGGAAAAAACAGGATTCAATTCAGCAGTGCTGGGTAGTTTAACACAGACAAATTTCAAATTGTCAGTATCCCAACAAATTAAAATCAGCCACGTTGAATGTGCGAGTGTTTTCAGCAACAAAACACACAGTAAGTAAATCTTGCTGTGTTTAGACAGCCACAACTAATTCAGTGTGGTTGGTAATTAGTCACAAGATCTCCCCCATGTAAACAGAAGATGTGATTGTCCAATTACAGCAAGCAGCTGAGAAAAGAACAGCAAATTGCTCACAGGCTTTTTAGAGATATCATAATAATCTAATTAGCACCGCGAGACAAAACGTTATACGGCTTGTTTTTTTGAGGTCTTTGTAATTACAAAAAACTTGCATTTAAATAGCGCCTTGAACGTGGTAAAACTTCCCAAGGCACTTCGCACGAGCAATATCAGATAAAATTTGACACCGAGCCACATGAGGAGATATTAGGACAGGTGAAGATACAGGTTTTAACCATCGTCTTAAAGGAGGAGAGGTAGAGAGGCGGAGAGGTTTAGGGAGGGAATTCCAGAGCTTAGGAACTAGGCAGCTGAAAGTACGGCTGCCAATGGTTGAGCGGTGAAAATCGGGGATGCGCAAGAGGCCAGAATTGGAAGCGCACAGAGATCTCGGAGGGTTGTAGGGCTGGAGGAGGTTACAGAGATAAGGAGGGCGAGGCCATGGAGGGATTTGAACACCAGGATGAACATTTTAAAATCGAGGCGTTGCTGGACTGGGAGCCAATGTAGGTCAGCGAGCACATCGGGTGATGAGTGAATGAGACTTGGTGCGAGTTAGGGTACATTTATCCGCATTGCTCTGAAACTTCGGTTGAATGACTGGAGTTGCGGCCCTTCCATTTGCTACATTTTGCTACAGTATCAGATGTGGAAATCACATGGGGGTAAGTCATTTCCCCGGGGGTCCTCTCAATGACCCGCTGTAATTTTGGTGGAAACCCCAGAGAAACACCGTAAACAGCTGTTTCCCCCATTTCTCATGGAGGTTTCTGCCAATGTTACAGCTGGAGACTGGGAGAACTCCCCCTCCCCCCCCCGCACCCCATTGAAATTCTACCCCATGATCTATACAGAAGAGCCTAAAAAAGAAAAAAGACTCACAGTTATATCGTGCCTTTCACAATCAAAGGATGTCCCAAAATGCTTTACAGCCAATTAAGTACTCTTTGAAGTGTAGCCACTGTTGTAATGTAGGGAAACAAGGCAGCCAATTTGCACACAGCAAGCTCTCACAATAATGACCAGATGATCTGTGTTTTTAGTGACGTCGGTTGAGGGATAAATATTGGCCAGGGCACTGTGGGAGAACCCCTCTGCTCTTCTGGGATTTTTACGGCCACCTGAGAAGCCAGACGGGACCTTGGTTTAACACCTCATCTAAAAGACAGCACCTCTGACAGTGCAGCACTCCGTCAGTGTTCCATTGAAGTGTCAGCATAGATTTTGCATTCAAGTCTCTGGAGTGGGACTTGAGCCCGCAACCTTCTGAGGCGAGAGTGTTACCACTGAGACACGGCTGATACCGAGTTCAGTACTGAGGGAAAGCTGTACCATTGGCGGTGCCATATTTCAGATAAGGCCTTAAACTGAGTGCTGCATTATCTGAGGTGCCATCTTTCAGATTCATTGGGCTGGATATTCCGACCCCCACGGGTGTGTACGAGGTGCGTACGCACCCATAGGGGCCTCGCAAGTGCCGGTTTCAGGCATGCGAAGCGCATGCGCTAAAACCCGGCACTTCCGATCTGTCAAGAAATCTCTTGACAGATCATCCGCCTGCCCGGGAGAAGGGCCTCCGCAGGCAGAGAGTTCCGCTTCCTGCACAACTTCCGCCCGCTGAAAACCTTAAAAAATCTTATGCCTGGTAAAAGCCGGCGTAAGGCCTGCTTTTACCAGCATAAGAGTTTAAAAAAAAAATTTTCCACTCATTTATAATTTTAAAATACTTTTAAAAAAGGTAAGTTTATTTTTAGCCCCGTAAAAAACTTTTAAGTATTTTTTTCAAAAAATTTAATTTTGTTTAAAATATTTAATTTAATGTAATTTTAACAAATTTTAAATATGTGATTTAAAAAAAAAATTATTTAATTTTTAAATGTGATCCCCATTCTCACTTTTGACAGGGTCTTGAGGGAAGTGACAGTAGGAATTGTGGATGCTTTGGTAATAATTTTCCAAAACTCCCTGAACTCAGCAAAGGTCCCGGCAGATTGGAAAACTGCTAATGTAACACCCTTATTTAAAAAGGGTTGTAGGCAGAAGGCTGGAAATTATAGACCAGTTAGCCTAACATCTGTGGTGGGTAAAATTTTGGAGTCTATTATTAAGGAGACAGTAACGGAACATTTAGATAAACATAATTTAATAGGACAAAGTCAGCATGGCTTTATGAAGGGGAAGTCATGTCTGACAAATTTGCTCGAGTTCTTTGAGGACATAACGTACAGGGTGGATAAAGGGGAACCAGTGGATGTAGTGTATTTAGACTTCCAGAAGGCATTCGACAAGGTGCCACATAAAAGATTATTACTCAAGATAAAAAATCACTGGATTGGGGGTAATATTCTGGCATGGGTGGAGGATTGGTTATCTAACAGGAAGCAGAGAGTTGGGATAAATGGTTCATTCTCGGACTGGCAACCAGTAGCCAGTGGTGTTCCGCAGGGGTCGGTGCTGGGTCCCCAACTCTTTACAATCTATATTAACGATTTGGAGGAGGGGACCGAGTGTAACATATCAAAGTTTGCAGATGATACAAAGATGGGAGGGAATGTAGAGAGTGAGGAGGACATAAAAAACCTACAAGGGGATATAGACAGGCTGGGTGAGTGGGCAGAGATTTGGCAGATGCAATACAATATTGGAAAATGTGAGGTTATGCACTTTGGCAGGAAAAATCAAAGAGCAAGTTATTATCTTAATGGCGAGAAACTGGAAAGTACTGCAGTACAAAGGGATCTGGGGGTCTTGGTGCAAGAAAATCAAAAAGTTAGTATGCAGGTGCAGCAGGTGATCAAGAAAGCCAATGGAATGTTGGCTTTTATTGCTAGGGGGATAGAATATAAAAACAGGGAGGTATTGCTGCAGTTGTATAGGGTATTGGTGAGACCGCACCTGGAGTACTGCATACAGTTTTGGTGTCCATACTTAAGAAAAGACATACTTGCTCTCGAGGCAGTACAAAGAAGGTTCACTCGGTTAATTCCGGGGATGAGGGTTGGACATACGAGGAGAGGTTGAGTTGATTGGGACTCTACTCATTGGAGTTCAGAAGAATGAGAGGCGATCTTATTGAAACATATAAGATTGTGAAGGGGCTTGATCGGGTGGACGCGGTGAGGATGTTCCCAATGATGGGTGAAACTAGAACTAGGGGACATAATCTTAGAATAAGGGGCTCCTCTTTCAAAACTGAGATGAGGAGAAACTTTTTCACTCAGAGGGTAGTGGGTCTGTGGAATTTGCTACCCCAGGAAGCTGTGGAAGCTACTTCATTAAATAAATTTAAAACAGAAATAGACCGTTTCCTAGAAGTAAAGGGAATCAGGGGTTACGGGGAGCGGGCTGGAAATTGGACATGAGTTTGAGTTCGGATCGGTCAAGGCCCTGTGGGTGGCGGAGCGGGCCCAGGGGCCGAGTGGCCTGGTCCTGCTTCTACTTCTTGTGTTCTTTAGAGTTGAGGTTGGATCAGATCAGCCATGATCTCATTGAATGGCGGAGCTGGCTCGAGGGGCCGATTGGTCTACTCTGCTCCTATTTCTTATGTTCTTAGATCTGCTCGTACAGACCTGTCAAAAGTGTGAAGGGGGATTCCCTTCTTTGATTGGTTCCCCATGGCCCACGTGATCCCAGGGACGCTTGCGAACCGCCTGTGCCCCTGGGATACCTGGGCCTCTGCGCGCGCGGACCAGGAGAGGCCCAGGATCGGAAGCCTCGGGACCTACGGAGCCAGCAGGTAAGTGCGTAGATTTTTCCCGATTGCAAGAAGACTCCGATCGGAAAATCCAGCCCAATGTTAAACCGAGGGCCATCTGTGGAAATAAAAAAAAATGGCACTATTTGAAGGAGAGCAGGGGAGCTCTCCCAGTGTCCTGGCCAACATTTGTCCCTCAACCAACACCACCAAAAATCCATTAATTACCATTTATTTCATGGCTGTTTGTGAGACCTTTCTGTGTGCAAATTGGCTGCTGTGCTTCCCCACAAAGCAGTGTATACACCGATGAAAGTAATTCACTGCCTGTGAAGCACTGGGAACGCTGCAAGGATGTGGAAAAGTATTAACACAAAAGCAAGTTTGTTCTTTCTTTAGTTACAAAAGCTGCTGAATTAATAAGGCTGAAAGCCAAGGTATGTCAGAACAGAAAGTGATGCTCAAAGTAACGTAAACTGATAGGACGAAAATGTAATAAACCATTTCTGACCTTGGCTGAGTCATCTTTACAGAGCCGCAGAAAATCATATGATTTACAGAAATGGTAAAAGTTTATCTGCAAGGGACTATTTGCTGAGGGGGGAAATGTTTAAGCAGATCGACAAAAGCTTTGTTAATAACTGCATTTGTGTGCAATGGGAGGAAGAATTCCATTATGTTTATTAAACAGAAGGGAAATAAAAATAAAAAGACCAGATCTGAAACTTCCTCCGACGGTAAAGTTCATCCAACACACAAATAAATGTGCAGCGAAATGACCTTAATTAAAATACATTGGGCTAAATTCCCACTGATTTGGATGACGCAGCAAATAAATTAAAAAGAGAAAATGCTGGAAATGCTCAGCAGGTCGGGCAGCATCCGCGGAGAGAGAATCAGAGTTGACGTTTCAGGTCGTTGGCCTTCCGTCAGAACTGGAAAAAGTTCGAGATGTAACGGGTTTTAATCAAGTACAGAGGCAGGGTAAAGGGAGGAGGGGAGGAAAGAAGGGAAGGGAAGGCCTGTGATCGGGTGGAAGGCGGGAGAGATTAAATGATGGGATGATGGTGCAAGGCGAAAGGAGACAGTGATGGGACTAAGTAAAGAAACAAAAGACGGGTGTAGAGGAGGTGTAAATGGGAATATCAGAATCATCAGCAACAGCTGCCGTCTGTAAAAATGGGGGCGGAGGTTCCGATCTGAAATTGTTGAACTCAATGTTGTGTCCGGAAGGCATGATCTCATTGAATGGCGGAGCAGGCTCGAGGGGCCGATTGGTCTACTCCTGCTCCTATTTCTTCTGTTCTTATGTAAAGTGCCTAATAGAAAGATGAGGTGCTGTTCCTCGAGCTTCTTTTGAGCTTCATTGAAACAGTAGGAGGCCGAGGACAGAGTGGGAGTGGTCCAGAGAATGAAAATGACAGGCGACCAGAAGCTCGGGGTCACGCTTGCGGACTGAACGGAGCAAAGCAGTCACCCAATCTGCGTTTGGTCTCCCCGATGTACAGCAAATAAAATAATCGATCATGTTGCCTCTATTTACACATGACAAAAAAATAGGATATTTCAAGATCTATCAAACTAATTTGTGCCCTTTCAAGGTTGAAAGAAATGAATTTGCGCTAAACCTAGATAACTGGGTATTATGCTGATGAGCAAGCACTTCTTTCCGGGTGGGGTCACAATTCCGACTCAAAAAACAGTTGTGAATATTATGATGCTTGGCCCCGACAAAAAAAGCATATTTTACAATTTGACCAAAGGAAAAAATGGTCATGGGTGAACGAAGGGTAGCAGGCTTGAAGATTTCCTATCCAGTATATGAGTGCCAGCACTTTCATCAAGTGACAGGAGTAACCAATGTGTTGAAGCATCCACCATCTCCCGGCTCAGTGCAATGTGTAAACAATTCACTCTTCAAAGACTCTGCTCGTTCAGTCGTGACCTGAACAATATCAAATTGCATCAAGTTTAGATGTTATGACATTGTAACTGTACCAGTGAAGCTATAGTGAGCTGTGCTGGTCAGAACTAGCCAAGAAATGCATTTTACCAAATGCATTTTTTAGAAAACTCTTACCGTCCTGTCATTATTCAGTAATACTTGCATTATTGTATTACATTAAAACATCACCGTGACAAAACACATTTTGGTCGGAAGAATAAGGAGGCCACATACTCTTCGGAAAGTAAGGGGGCGGAATTCCCCTCTTTTGCGCCTCCGGTGGTAGGCGCTAATGGGGCGTAAATGGCTTTGCGCCCCCCCCCCAGCTGAGGCGATAACTGCGCCCCCCGTGAAATTCGGCCGGTTTTCATCCTGATCTTCTGCGCCCGGAGATCATGACGTCATCTCCGGGCGCATCGCCCCGTTAGCGCTTCCAATGCAAAATTCCCATTTTTCGCCTGCCTGTGCGCCTCTGTTTTTTAGCGACAGGTTCGGCAGGCGTTTTCCAGTCGGGGGGGCCTGTGGAGGAGCGCTGTTCAAAGGCGTCCACTTCCGCCGGTTGTTGTTTGTGTCGGCCAGGACACCGAACTTTTTGCTGCTCAGAAGCAAAGAGCCCTTTTGATTATTGGAAGCGCTTTTTGAGATTTCAGAGTTTGCTGCTGAATAAGGAATCTTCATTTGCATGAGGGTGTGATTTGTTGGTTATTAGGCAGTTGTTCTCAGAGCAATGAAAAGCATCTGCAGTGTGTGTCTGTTCTCCTCGAAGCAAGCAAAGCTGCAAATGAGCATCTGGTGAATGATCGGACCTCCCCTTTAAGAGCTGCAAAGAAGCAGCATGACTGATAAAATCTGTTTGGAACTCATAGAAACATAGAAGATAGGAACAGGAGTAGGCCATTCGGCCCCTCGAGCCTGCTCCGCCATTTAATGCGATCATGGCTGATCATCCAAATTCAGTACCCTGTCCCTGCTTTCTCCCCATATCCCTTGATCCCCTTAGCCTTAAGAAATATATCCAACTCCTTCTTGAATATATTTAATGAATTGGACTCAACTGCCTTCTGTGGTAGAGAATTCCACAGGTTCACCACTCTCTGGGTGAAGAAATTCCTCCTCATCTCAGTCCTAAATGGCTTACCCCTTATCCTTAGACTGTGACCCCTGGTTCTGGACTCCCCCGCCATCGGGAACAGCCTTCCTGCATCTAGTCTGTCTAGTCCTGTTAGAATTTTATAAGTTTCAATGAGATCCCCTCTCATTCTTCTAAACTCTAGTGAATATAAGCCTAATCGACCCAATCTCTCTTCATACGTCATTCCTGCCATCCCAGGTATCAGTCTGGTGAATCTTCGCTGCACTCCCTCCATGGCAAGAATATCCTTCCTCAGATAAGGCGACCAAAACTGCACACAATACTCAAGGTGTGGTCTCACCAAGGCCTTGTACAACTGCAGCAAGACATCCTTGCTCCTGTACTCGAATCCTCTCGCTATGAAGGCCAACATACCATTTGCCTTCTTAACCGCCTGCTGCACCTGCATGCTTACCTTCAGCGACTGGTGCACAAGGACACCCAGGTCTCACCTGAAATTCAGCAGCTCTCTGGTGTTAGCGCCCCCGTAGCGCCCCACTGAGGACATTAGCGCTTGATTTAGCGCCCCTCTCCCTTCCTGGGGCGAATTCAGGGAATTTAGGTGAGGTTCAGAATCATTAGCGCCGGGCGCTAACTTTTCAAACTTTTTGCAGTTAGCGCCCCAAATGGCCCTCAAGGGGAATTTCTCCCCCTAAGTGTTTAAATGGGGTCGAGGAGCAGAGGGATCTGGGGGTACAGATACATAAATCGCTAAAAGTAGTGACGCAGGTTAATAAGGCCATTAAAAAAAGCAAAGCACTGGGGTTCAATTCTAGCGGGATAGAATTGAAAAGCAGCGAAGTAATGTTAAACTTGTATACAACCTTGGTTAGATCACACTTGGAGCACTCTGAACAGTTCTGGTCTCCATATTATAAAAATGACACAGAGGCACTGGAGAAGGTGCAAAAAAGATTTACTAGAATGATACCAGAACTGAGAGGTTATACCTATCAGGAAAGATCGAACAGGCTGGGGCTCTTTTCTCTAGAAGACTGAGGGGTGACCTAATAGAGGTCTTTAAGATTATGAAAGGGTTTGATCGGGTTTTCGTAGAGAAAATGTTTCCATTTGCGGGGGAGACCAGAACAAGGGCCATAAATATAAGAGAGTCACTAATAAATTCAATAGGAAATTCGGAAGAAACTTCTTTACCAAGAATGCAGAACACACTACCACAAGGAATAGTTGAGATGACTAACATAGATGCATTCATGGGGTAGCTAGATAAACAAATCATGAGGGTGAAAAGAATAGAAGGATATGGTGATGCGATTAGATGAAGAAGGGTGGGAGGAGGCTCATGTGGAGCATAAACACCGACATGGACCTGTTGAACCGAATGGCTTGTTTCTGTGCTGTAAATACTATGTAATACATCAGTAGAGTCCTGAAGGAAAACATGTTATTCAAAGTACCTAAGCAATCCAGGTTCAGCAGAAAGGTGAAAGCTAATCTCAGAATTTAGTGGAAGAAATTAGCTCCAAGTTAAATTTAATTTTCCTGTGAGTGGTTCGCTCGGCTGCCCATTTTACACTCACCCTATTTCCTGTCCATTGACTTCACTGACCCACTTCTGTCCATTTCCATCTCCACCTAACCCCCCACCCTAGTGGGAAAAAGTTAAAATCGACTCCACTGTATTTCCTTATTGAACTTCGGACCATCACTGCCCTTTACTAATCTGTGCCTGCCAGCTCACCCCCTAATTCCCCATCGCCCAATGCCTCTTCAGTGTATCAGCCAATTCGGTGCACAGCTTCTTCCTCGAAAGCAGTCCATATTGTCAGGGTAGGTTCTCCCCCCCCATAGATGTTGGTTGCTGCTGATTATGGGCCATCGTTTCCATTGCAAGGGTGAACACAGAGTGAGGAAGGCACCTCCCTGCCAGTAAATTTATCTTCACACATGTGTCTCCATCCATTACAACACACTGATACAATAGCAAAATACTGCGGATGCTGGAAAACTGAAATAACAACAGAAAGCGCTGGAAAAACTCAGCAGGCCAGGCAACATCCAAGGAGAGAGAAACAGAGTTAACGTTTCAGGTCGAAGACCCTTCGTCAGAACTGAGAAAAAAGCAGGAAATGAAACAGATGAAAAAGCAAGTTTGGAGGCTGGGGGAGGGAATAAAAGAACAAAAGGGGAGGTCTGTGATAAGTAGAGACATTAAGAGATACACAAGGCGAGACGAGATGGTAATGGGACAGGTTAAGAAACAAAAGATGGCTCAGAAGTGTGAAATGCGCTGGCAGGATGAAAGACAGCTGCCATGTGGGAGAGAGCAAAAAAAAAGGGAAAAGGCACAAACCAAAAGGGGGGATAAAAATGGTAGGGGCCGAGGTTATGATCTGAAATTGTTGAACTCGATATTGAGTCCAGAAGGCTGTAAAGTGCCTAATCGGAAGATGAGGTGCTGTTCCTCGAGCTTACGCTGAGCTTCCGTGGAACAATGCACGAGGCCGAGGACGGTGAGGTCTGAGTGGGCGTGGAGCGGTGAGTTAAAATGACAGGCGACCGGAAGCTCGGGGTCACCCTTACGGACTGAACGGAGGTGTTCCGCAATGCGGTCACCCAATCTGCGTTTGGTCTCCCCAATGTAGAGGAGACCACATCGTGAGCAGCTCCATTCCCTGGTGATGATGCTTTCACGTGCAGGATAGCAACAGTCATCTTTCATTTGAGCATGACAGTGCCACCCTTGATCTCAAGCTTGAGGAGTGGCTCATTTGTGTTCAAGGGTCCACGTGACTTCACTTACCTTGGCCAACCTTGTTAGGTCATTAAACTATTTTTTGCACTGTGTGGCAGTGCGTGAGGTAGTGTCCGTCTGGCCACCTCCTGCCACAGAGTCTCTTCTGTGGCTTCCTTTCTCAAGTGCTGAGGGACCACTCTCTCCTTGCTCTAAACTTAGCCAAAGGTATATCAACAGAAGTATCTGAGAATCTGGGGGCTCTTCCCACCACAGAATTCCCCAGTGCTGCTCTTCCCTATCTTCTCCTGCCATTTCCAGCAATGCCTTCTCTAGTTGCCATGGTTTCTGGCCCGTTAATCAGCTGCAACCTTTAAAGCTGTAGCTGCATGGCATTTCCAAGCCGGGTGCGGAAAAAAAGACTTGCATTTATGTAGCGACTTTAGGATGTCCCAAAGCACTTTATAGCCAATGAAGTGCTTTTGAAGTTGTAATGTAGGAAACGCGGCAGCCAATTTGTGCGTAGCAAGGTCTCACAAATAGCAATGAGATAAATAACCAGATAATCTGTTTTAGTGATCTTGGTTGGGGGATGAATATTAGCCTGGACTCCGGGGAGAACTCCCCTGCTCTTCTTCGAAATAGTGGCCGTGGGATCTTTTACATCCACCTGAGAGAGCAGATGGGGACCTCGGTTTAAAGCCTTATCTGAAAGGCGGCCTCTCCTACAGTGCAGCGCGCCGTCAGTACTGCACTGAAATGCCAGCCTAGATTTTGTGCTCAAGTCTCTAGAGTGGGACTCAACTCATGACCTTTTGAATCCGAGGCGATAGTGGTAGCGCTGGGGTACGGCCGACATCTGAAAACCCACACTCCCCGCCCCTGGCTACAGGACAATGAAATGAGTTTCCACCAGTCACACATGGGTGGATAGGAGTCTCACCCAGCTGTGTTTCTGATAGGTGGAGAGAAATTCAGGCCTTGTAGTAAGCCATCTATTTTATACAAGGGGTGGAAATGGATACGGGGTGGACAGGGCTAATTTCTAGTAATTGCTCTCAAATTGGTTATGGCATATCACTGTAATGGTGCAAGCTACGCATATAAGGCAAATGAAAGAATCAATTGCACTAGATTGTAATCAGGTTTTTTTCACTGAATAATCCATTTTTATTCACCCTGCATTTCAGACGGGTTTAGCTTATTGCTGCTGCTTTTGACTGATGCACAAGTCTGTAATTACTATAAAATTGCTTGATTCCAGGAGGCATAACAAGGATGAGATTTGTGTTATCTTAATAGCTCATACTTGCTGTCAGACAAACAAGCAATTTCCAGAATACCCTCTCAATATCGAGCCTTGGAACTTGCGTGGAAGTCTCTGCAACTGCATAATTTCAGGTGACAGCAGAATAACGGCAGAACTTGCTTTCAAGTGCCTTCTCTGGTGACTGATAGGTTGTAAATGTGCCCACAGGAACAGAACTACGATCACAAATTTAAATCAAGTTCCGTGTAATCCAAATCCCTCGACACATCTACGCAAGCGCAACTAAACGGACATTAGACTCCCGGTGGACGATTGGTGGATTTTAAGTTAAATTGAGTTTTTTCGAAAGGTGTCGAGGACTAGTCAATGAGGGACTGGGGTTCATTGTTGGCAAGTTAACATTAACCTTCTCCAACCCCACTATTTAAATGTATATTGCCAAGGAAACTCTGCACCTCTACGATGAGGACATTTTCCTTGTCCTTGTTGCTTGGACCATAGGGAACCTTGTCCTATTAGGCTCTGCCACTGCAAATAAATCCGGGCACGGGACCAAAGCTATCAATGACAACAACTTGCATTGACATAGCGTCTGTAACATGGGAAAACATCGCAAGGTGTTTCACAGGAGCGCGATGAGACAAAAATCGATATCAAGCTGAAGAAGGAGATATTAAGAGGGGTGACTTAAAAGCTTGGTCAAAAAGGTAGGTTTTAAGGAGGGCCTTGGAGGAGGAGAGAAAGATAGAGAGGCGGGGAGGTTCAGGGAAGGAATTCCAGAGCTTAGAACCTAGATGGCTGGAGTCGTGGAAAAGTGAGCACGGATTTGGGAATTGACAGCACGTTCAAGGATTTTGAAGAGGAAAGGGAGTTTGAAGATGTTGTGGTAGTTTGCAAGGACAGATGGGTCAAGGTTGGTTCTTTTCAGGAGGGTGCCGATGACGACAGATTTGAAAGGGAGGGGGACAATACTTGAGGAAAGGGAACTGTTTACAATATCAGCTAGCATGGGGGCCAGGAAGGGAAGTTGGGTGGTCAGATGTTTAGCGGGATAGGGTTGAGACAGCAGGAGTTGGTAATCGTGCACAAGAGAAGCTCAGAGAGGACATGAGGGGAGACAGGAGAGAAACTAGAGAAAGATGCGGTTTCCGGGCTTGGGCATGAGGGAATCCTGGGGGCGAGGCTTGGCTTGGCGGGGTAAGGGGCAGGGAGGGAGGCAAAAGGAACGGATAGTCTCAATCTTAATTACAAGACGTCCATGAGTTCCATGCACGCTTTTGGGGATGAGGGTGGAAGGGGCAGGGTCTGAGAAGGGTTTAAGGAGATGGGTGGTAGAGTGGAGAAAATAACCCTGGGGTTATCTTTTGCATTCTAGGATAGTCCTGGAACAGTGAGCAGTTTTGGCAGAGGAGAGCAGAGCCTGATACTGCTTGATGTGGTGCAGCCAAATCTGGCGATGCATGGCTGATCTAGTTATTGGCAAAGGCACGGCAGCCAGAAATGAGTCACGGACCACAATGTAAAAGAAACGGTGGTGTGTTTCTACTGAGCTGTGGAATCTATCCTGCACCAGAAGGCAACTTGGACAGGTGGCATCAATAGTGGTCAAAGACAAGAATTCATTTGGCATTATAAATCACGAGAGTGCAGTTTGAGTGGCTTCTGAAGCTATGATTAGATTATAGGCTGAAAATTAAGTTTTTGGTCACCATTACTATTAATAGAATGTACTGTTTTAATATTATGTGGGACTTTTATTCTGCTTTTGGACATTTTTTTATGCTGGCTGTCGACAGTGTTGAGCCATATTCTTGATATGTGATGCTATTCACACAAAGCAATCAATGATTGCAGTGTCTTCAGAGCAATGATTGCAGTGTCTTCAGAGCAATGCTGACCCTCCCCATTTTTCTCACCAGATATCTCCCTTTCTTTCATGATGATGATGATGATGACGACTCCTTCGTGGAGTTTAGTTTCATGGGGCATCTCATGGCTTTTTATTCCTTCCCTAACCCCAGGCATTGAAGCCAATTTGTAGCCACCCAGGCAGAGATGAGCAAAGTTAGTGTAGACCAGGGGTCAATCCTGGCATCTTCTTGGTCCTCTGCAGCTTTGCTGCTCACAGGATAAACCCACTGATCTACTGGGGAGACTTCGCTCCATGTATAGTGAACTGCAATCTACAGCGGATGAATTATCAGAAAGTTCATATAAATTTTAGGCCTGTAACAAGAAGCAGACTCTCTGGTATGCAGCACACCATCTTTCATTCATAGTTTTCACATCAAGTGCTGTGAAAGCTATGAATCTATACCCCCCAAAAGAACAGCTAAACCTCAATTAATTTTTTTTTTAAAACCATCACCTTAATAAAATAAGTATAGTTAAATAAATTAACCACTTTAAACAAAAAATTAAATTTTTGAAAAAATTTAAAATCTTTTAAAAAGTTATAAAAATAAATTTACCTTTCTTTAAAGTCTCTAAAAAAGATATACCTGTTGAAAAAAATTCAAAATAATACTTAATTAACTACTTACCTTGTTAAAAGAGGGTCTTACGCCTCCTTTCTTTATGTGCAAAATCTTCCATGCTTACCTGCGCGTTCAAAGCACTAAGTGCACTGCGTGCGCGCAGCCTGTAGCGCGCACGCGGTTCACTTAGGAACCGCCCCCTTTTGAAATCACCAAGTGCCGGTTTTCAGCGCATGCGCAGTGCATGCAGAAAACCGGCAATTGGAGACAGAATACACGAGAGTACACAGTGCGTACTCTCGCGTAGAGGCACTAATTTTTGGGCCATTGTCAATAAGGAAGTTACTGTTATCAATGAGTCTAACGGGGTAGAGGCAATGTTCCTGTCAAGCTGCGCGGCCACGCAGCAGTTTGGAGGTCCCGCGCAGGCCACTCAGCGGCTTTTAAATAGAAAAACCACGCACGCGCGGAAATTTGAATGGGCCGCGCAGCTCGTTAAAGGGGCCGCGCACCCAGAAAGAAAATTAGCAGGAACTTTGGGTCGAGTCACAAAGGGATCTAGGGATCCACAAATCGTTAAAGGTAGCAGCGCAGGATAACAAAGCCATAAAAAGTGCAAACAAAGCACCGGGGTTCATTTCGAGAGGAATAGAATTCAAAAGCAAAGAAGTTATGTTAGATTTATATAGAACCTTGATTGGACCGCATTTAGAGTACTGCGCACAGTTCTGGTCTCCAGATTACAAAAGGAATATAGAAGCACTGGGGAAAGTGGTAACTAGGGATGGGCGATAAATACTGGCCTAGTCAGCGATGTTCACATCCCGAGAATGAATTTTAAAAATGGATTTGGTCAGTGCCTTGGTATGTTTTACTATGTTAAAGGCATTGTATAAATACAAGTTGTTGCAGATGTTGTTGGGCCTGAGTCACGTAGCCACACAAGCACAACTGAATGTAACTAGTACACACTGAAGCACCTTGGGACATTTTATGACGTTAAAGGCGCTCTATAAAGAGCAAGTTTTGCAGAATTACTTTAGAAAACCAGATCGGCGATTTAACAAACAATTGACACTTTCCAAACTTGTTCTCGATACCAGCTGCGTTCTCAGTATGGGGCAGGGAATAGGTTAGAACATGATAACGTGACACTTGCAGGCAATGCTCCCTCTAAGCTGCGCGGCCGCAGCAATGGGAAAGGTCCCACGCAGGCCGCTCGGCGGCTTCTCCACTGTAAATACCGCGCACGCACGGAAATTTAAAGGGACCGCGCACTAAAAGAAACAGGCTGCGCAGAACAAAACGCAGCTTACCGGGGAACATTGCTTGCAGGGTGTACGCTGTGGATCAGTTGTTTTTCTTCAGCACTAATAGCCTATGATTGACAATTCAATCAAAGCTATCTGGATTCTCATCTCTGGGGATAAGATCCCGGGGGTCTTTTAGATCTAATCTGAAGAGTATCATGCCATGAGTTGTTAACTGTTTGCGTGTCAAAACAGTATCACTGTGAACTTAAAAAAAGGGAGATTCTAGAATACCTATAAGAGTATCGCATCAACAGCAGGAGTTAGTTTATAATTCCTGTATCTGTTTTGGCTGATCTGTGACTGTGTCCTATTTCCACGGTCATCTTTTCATTAAACTGTGTATTTCCCCCTTTGGTACGACTTCAGGAGGACAAAATGCTGCAGTCTAAGGAGGATGATAAGGTCAAAGACACAAAAATCACTGAGAGACGAATGTCTGTGCTGTGCAGTGGAAGTTGGTGTGAATCTGGGAAAGAAACCTGAACTCTGCTGAATGGGGTCAATCCGAAAGACTTGCATCAAAACCTCAATTGTCCTTTCAAGAGCAAATGTAGAAATTCCATTCCCTTTTATTTACAGTAGCAAGGGTGTTTGGTCAGGGTCAATTACAAATGTTCAAGGCAGGAAAGCGTGTAAAATTCCGTTAGTACTCGTGGTAAGAAAGGATGTGGTCAGATAGAATGTCTCCACAAATAAGGAATGATGCATCTGTAGACAGACAATAGAATTAGCTGTGTCCCAGAAAGCTGGGCTAGAAATAAAAAGGTCTACAATCAGATGGGCAGCCTTGTAACTCAATCCCTAAACCAATGAGCTGGAATCTGCACACCAACTACATGGTTGCTAATAAAAGAAAGACTTGCATTTATGTAGCGCCTTTCATGATGTCAGCACGTACCAAAGTGCTTTTTTTTAATATTCGTTCATGGGATGTGGGCATCGCTGACAAGGCCAGCATTTATTGCCCATCACTAGTTGCCCTTGAGAAGGTGGTGGTGAGCCGCCTTCTTGAACCGCTGCAGTCCGTGTGGTGAAGGTACTCCCACAGTGCTGTGAGGGAGGGAGTTCCAGGATTTTGAACCAGCGACGATGAAGGATCGGCCGATATACTTCCAAGTCAGGATGGTGTGTGACTTGGAGGGGAACTTGGAGGTGGCGGTGTTCCCGTGCACCTGTTGCCCTTGTCCTTCTAGGTGATAGAGGTCGCGTGTTTGGGAGATGCTGCCGAAGAAGCCTTGGCGATGAAGTACTTTTGAAGTTTAGTTACTGTTGCAGTACAGGTAATCTGTTGTAATCCCTTCATTTATATTCTTCAGTGGTATGAAAAAATGGCATTAGCACAAAGTCTGTGGTGGGGTGCAGATTCAGGTGTGATATTATATCCGGCAAACGGTTCACCCCACCCCCACCCCACCCCACCCCCCTGCCCTAAAGTATCAGATAATCAGTCCTTCCTCCAAGCGTTGCACAGACAGAACCATGTGGTGTGCCATCCTGATCAATCCTAAATTGAGTTTCAAACCCCATAGTCCTATTGATCTCCAAGATTAATTCTTTCCGTCTTTGAAATATCTGCCTCCAACCAGACCTCATTACCATTAGAACCTCTGTTAGTGTTAGCCGAGGCTCGGTGGTAGCACTCCCTCCTCTGAGTCAGGGGGTTGTGGTTTCAAGGTCCATTCCAGTGACTTGAGTGCAAAATCTAACACGCCAGCGCAGTACTGAGGGAGAGCTGTGCTGTCGGAGGTGCTGTCTTTCGGATGAGACGTTAAAGCGAGGTGCTGTATGCCCTCTCAGGTGGATGTAAATGATTCCGTGGCATTATTCAAGGAAGAGCAGGGCAGTTCTCCCAATGTCCTGGCAGCATTTTGTTGCATGCGGCAAGTTAGGCTTTGCCGGCTCGTGATCACTCTGGAATTACTTCTTTTCCGCAGTACCACTGAAACAGTCACATGCCACCGTGCTTCTGAAGATGTATCTGAAGTAACCGCTAGTCAGGTCTTCACACATCTCTGAGCCATTGGGTCTGCTGTAGCAATGCACCTTCAAAGATAGAGCCTCCACATTGACTAATCGTCAGCCAGAGCCAGGTCTGGTCCGCTCTGCAGATATAGGTGTGCAGGTGCTGATGGATGGGCACAGAGCACCTCTTGTGCAGCTTGAGCTGCCTGGCATCCTGCCTGATCACCCTCCTCTTCTTACAAATATTTCAGATATGGGAATTCCCGTTGGGAAACCCATGGTGTGATGATGCCAAGGAAAAAACAAAGTATTGGCACAAAGGCTTTATACTTCCAAGTACATAAGAACATAAGAAAAAGGAGCAGAAGTAGGTCATATGGCCCCTCGAGCCTGCTCCGCCATTCAATAAGATCATGGCTGATCATCGACCTCAATTCCACTTTCCCGCCCGATCTCCATATCCCTTGATTCCTCTAGAGTTCAAAAATCTATCGATCTCAGCCTTGAATATACTCAACGACTCAGCATTCACAGCCCTCTGGGGCAGAGAATTCAAAGATTCACAACCCTCTGAGTGAAGAACTTCCTCCTCATCTCAGTCTTAAATGGCCGACTTCCTTATCCTAAGACTATGCCCCCTAGTTCTAGACTCTCCAGCCAGGGGAAACAACCTCTCAGCATCCACCCTGTCAATCCCCTTCAGAATCTTGTTTCATTGAGATCACCTCTCATTCTTCTAAACTCCAGAGAGTATTGGCCCATTCTACACAATCTCTCATCATAGGACAGCCCTCTCATCCCAGGAATCAATCGAGTGAACCTTTGTTGCACCGCCTCCAAGGCAAGTATATCCTTCCTTAGATAAGGAGACCAAAACTGTGCACAGTACTCCAGGTGTGGTCTCACCAAGGTCCTGTACAATTGTAGCAAGACTTCCTTACTCTTATACTCCAACCCCCTTGCAATAAAGGCCAACATGCCATTTCCCTTCCTATTTGCTTGCTGTACCTGCATGCTAGCTTTCTGTGGTTCTTGCACGAGGACACCCAAATCGCTCTGAACATCAACATTTGAAAGTTTCTCGCCATTTAAAAAATATTCTGTTTTTCTGTTCTTCCTACCAAAGTGAATAACCTCACATTTCCCTACATTATACTCCATCTGCCACCTTACTGCTCCGCGCCTCACAGACGCTGGACACCCATCCCTTTGCAAGCAGAGTAGACACAGCATAAAAGCCACAAAAAGAAACAGGAGTTACTTGTTGCATATGATAACGAAGTACCCATCTGTTTGCAAGCAGACCATCCTCCACCCACTCCCCAGCCCACCAGGAAAGTGGAAAACAGGAAGGGATGGGGGAGAACTGATGATGTGGGTCTCCCAGTCTCTGTGAACTGGTGCACATGGAGTACAAGAGGCAACAAAATCCTCTCCATCCCCCTTCCCATATCTCTACAATATGAGCAATGTGGCTCAATAGACTGAGTCAGACACACCGTTATAAGTATTTGCCATTCAGGAATTTGCATCCTAACTCTGCAGTGGATGCTTGCAAATGTATTTTGCGCGTTTATCTATCAACACGCATATAAAATAACAAATACAAAAGCCAAGTTTCAAGGCAGTTCTAAACCCCTTGTTACTGCTTTGTCGTACATTGCATCTATACATTATGCAGCTATGTCGATGTCTAGATTGTTCAGTAGAAGTCGGCAACTGTGATATAACATGTACTCCACAAGTAAACATTGGGGCAGGATGATCTAGGTAAATCACAGTCAGACCGTGCCCGTATTCTGCTTCTTAACTAAAAAGAAATACTTGCATTTCTATAGCGCCTTTCATGACCACCGGACGTCCCAAAGCACTTTGCCACCAATGCAGTACTTTTTGAAGTGTAGTTACTGTTGTAATGTAGGAAACGCAGCAGCCAATTTGCACACAGCAAGCTCCACAAACAGCAATGTGATAATGACCAGATAATCTGTTTTTGTGATGTTGATTGAGGGATAAATATTGTCCAGGACACCGGGGAGAACTCCCCTGCTCTTCTTCGAAATAGTGCCATGGGATCTTTTACGTCAACCTGAGAGGGCAGACGGGGCCTCGGTTTAACGTCTCATCCGAAAGACGGCACCTCCGACAGTGCAGCACTCCCTCAGGATTGCCAGCCTAGATTTTTTGTGCTCAAGTCTCTGGAGTGGGACTTGAACCCACAACCTTCCAACTGAGCCACGGCTCCCTGACGCACTACGTACAAGGAACCTGACAGTAAACACTGTAACATCTTGCTGTTTTGTGTTTCTCATTTTCCTCCCTATACCATAATTTATCACTATCGACAGTGACCTATGCTAATAAAACTAACTGCACTAGCACTTATTTCCAGTACAAACAATTCTCAGGGAAATGATCTTTTCTGGTCAGAACTCCACCGAACAATTGAAAATTCTATTTATCCGCAGTAGTCAGCCTTAAAAAACACTTGAGGATTTAAGTCATTTTTAGATTCTTCAGTGTATATATATTTCCGAAGCTTTCCATGTTAAGCAGTAGAAGGGAGCTGAGAGCTATAAATAATTATCATTCAAGGTTTTTTTTTGACAATTGTTTCCCTTCCACAAGAACAGCCTTTGTATTTTCATGCTCCATTGCAAAAAACATTCTTTTTTTTTGCCAGCTGCCATATCCTCCGAGAAATGAAAGCCGAAGATTTGTTCTTTATGTCTGCTCCGTGAGCTATCCGAAACAATAGGGAATACTCTGTATTTCGCATGTGGCTGACGAGTTCGCAGTCTGCCAGGGCTGGCATTGTTATTATCACTGCGTGAGGCCTCGCTCCCTGAATCATCTGCAGTTTCAGTTCCCTGAACTGATAAAAGGTCAAATCAAAGTGCCTGCTTTCACTCATTTCTGAGAATTCAAATTCATTTCAACATTTTCTTAACGTCCTCACCAGATCTCGGGTGGGCAGGCTATTATCTCTCTCTCATTCACTTATTCTGTGCTGGGCTGTAGCTGTGTTCGTCATTGTACTTCATTGGCTGTGAAATGCTTTGGGGAAGTCCTGGGGTTGTGAAAGGCGGTAAGAAAAAATTGGAGTCGCTTAGGACTGTCTGTGCAAAGGTTCAATGCTGACTCCATATTGTGAGAAGTCGCACAACACCAGGTTATAGTCCAACAGTTTTATTTGAAATCACAAGCTCTCGGAGCGGCTGCTCCTTCGTCAGGTGACCTGGTGTTGTGCGACTTCTCACTTTTGTCCACCCCAGTCCAACACCGGCATCTCCGCATCATGACTCCATATTGGGAAGAGCTATGATTTTATTTAAGCATAAGTGAGAGTTAATATATTACAGTATTTGAGCTGCAGTTTACAAAGTACAATTAAGAATCAATATTACCCATTATAACTCTCCTAACAGTCCTTTGGGTAGTCGGCGTGGCCCATTCCTCGTTCCTTCTACTCGCCTACGCATTTGCACTGGTTCGGATCAGTGCCCTTCCTGACCCTTCTACACTGGGAATGACCCAAACTCACCAGGATATACCCCAAGAGCCAGAACTACAGAAATATCTGCCCAATATCTATCTTCCATACACCCCATTCTACCCATACCCTCTATTCTACACAATCAGGAGCCCGACAAGGTCTGTGGCCAACACAGGCCTTGGGCCTCCCTTATCTGAATGCAAGCCTTTTCTGTTTCCATGGTGATGACGTAACCCAGGACCTTGGTGACAACAGGTTCTAATTAGAGTCTGGTTTTAAAGCATGCTTTAACCTAAATCTAATAGAGGTAAGACTATTAATAAACCAATACTAACTCAATAAATCTTAGTATTGAACTACAGGTCTAGCAAAGCTGAATACTGAAAATTCGTGAAAGGAATATAGCTAGTTATGTTTTGGTGGTTCACTTTCCCACATACAATAACCAGATAAGAGGTAAGACTGAGACAGCTCGGAGCCTCCCTAGTTCTCTTCCCTAGCCTTTCTAGCAATAAACAAGGGCAATTCAACCATAAACAAGGCCATCCACAATGCACCCTGCACCTGCAGTCTGTGGAATTCTGCAGAATAGCTGTCTAACGAAAAGCTTGGGGTCATCTAACTCTTGCAATGCCTGATCCCTCAAAATCCCCTCAAAAGCCCATATTCTTACAAGGCAATATATAAATGCAAGTTATTTCCTTCCTTTCATCTTTACTTCCTTCTTTCATTCCTCCTTTCTTTCTTTTCCTTCCTTCTTCCTTCCTTCCTTCCTTCTCTCCCTCCTTTCCTTCCTTTCCTTCCTTCCCTCCTTCCTCCTTTCCTTTCTCTCTCTATGAGGAACTGCACCAGTACCATCACTAATTGATGTCATTACTGGGCTATATTTTGCAGATGCTGTGAATAATTCCCATGCATGTACCTGTCCAGAGACACACAGACATACAAGGAAGAAAACATTTGTGATTGAGCACACAAAGAATTCCAATATTGAACGACGCTTCAGTCATGCTGATTGAGAGGCCGGTTCTTTTCAAATTGCACTTGTAATACAGTAAAGAAAGAACTTGCATTTATATAACATCTTATCACATTCTCAGGATGTTCCAAAGCACTTTATAAGTGATGGAATTCTATTTGAAATGCAGTCACTATGGCTTTGTAGGCAACTATGGAAGCCCAATTTGCACACAGTAGGGACCTTCAAACAGCAAGTGAAGGAATGACCAAATAACTTGCTTTTGGTGTTTTTTTTGGGGAGAAATGCTGGCCAGGACACCAGAGGAATTCCCTGCTCTTCTTCAAAAATGTACCATGGTATTTGCATCCATGATACCTTGACTTAAAGATGGCACCAGACAATGCAGCACTCCCTCAGATCTGCACCAAAGTGTCACCTTAGATTTTGTGCTCAGGTCTCTGGAGTGGGGCTTGAACCCACAATTTTCTGCCTCGGAGGCAAACCTGGTACTACTGAAGCAAACTGGTACTTGTTGTTCAATGTTCTTACATTGAACAACTTCTCCTTTGACTCTTGTGTCCCAGCTTAATTTAGTTAGTCGGACCATCACTTCTCCTTCAGAAAATTGTAGGTTTAAGACCTATACCAGGATTTGAATTCATCATCTGACACTCTGGCCACGATTTTGCCGGCGCTCAGAGAGCGGGTTTGGAGGCGGGTCAGCTGTTAAATTCAAAATGATTGACGACGGGTTGTCAACCTGCCGCGATCCCGCCTCCGTGTGAGTTTCAAGCGTGTTGGGTCTGTGATCTCAGAACAGACCCGACACCAAGCGACGGCTGAGAGATTTAAGACACCTTGTTAAGTGCTTGTTAATTGCTATTTGGACAGCCTTTTCCTATTTTCCCTGCATTTTAAACGGGTTTCACGACGTTCAGAGATCGGGTCAGGTAAGTATGTCGGGAGTAGCAGTTAGCTGCATAGTTCATAGCTGCAACTGCAGTATAAAAGCTGAACTCTCACATCTGTTCACCTTCAAATGTTAGAGTTGTCTGATTTCAGGATTTGGATGACACACTTGATCTGTCTGAAGGTGAACAGATGTGAGAGTTCAGCTTTTATATGCACTGTCACCTCCTTGGAGCAAGCTCTCTCACCATTGACAGATCGCTTCTGCCATCTCAACTGCAGCTGCCTGCTGTTCCAGCAGCATCGGTGCCCTTGGAAAAAATCTCACCTTGGTCCTCAGAATCCCTCCACGATCAGCCCCAACACCAACATCACCAACCTTCTCCGCAATCACCTGATGCTGCACAGGACACAGGGCATCAGCACCCAACCACATTGCTGCCCAGGAGTCCAGCGATGGCATCACCATGGCAAGATTTACTTCGCTTGACGCTGTACACTCAGGCTGCCACATGATGCGCCAGGTTAACACCACCCCACACCGACATCATAACATATTGCTACAATGACTAAGCCATTCCTTTCACACTCATCACCATTGCGGGTGATACCGTTATGTCTCACCATTCACTGCAACTCACAAAGACACTTCCAAAGGTGAACACAGATCTGTACAATAAGGCAAAGAGTTTAAAATAAAGATTTCAATGTTTGACAACACATTAACAGAAAATTTACATGAACATTGCATAACATATCCAAGTGCCTACCCTTGTGTGTTGTTAGTTAGTATGATTGGACTAGGATGAGGGTGAGTGTGAGGAGTGGCTAGTGAGATGGAGAAGTGATAATGTAGATATGGAGGGATGGGTGGAGGTGCAAAGTAAGTTGGTGTGAGTAAGGATGTGCAGGAGTAGGGTAGCGAACCAGAGTGATGGGGATGTGATGAGAGGCACAGCAGGATGAGGTTGAGTGTGGCTTTGCAGTAACGTTTCGTGATCTACTGAGATCATTGAAAGGCTTGCACCACTGCAGCCAGGGACTCTGACCACATCCCTGCTTGTGCCCTCCTGTGCAATGTGTAACCAGGCTGCGTTGGTGTCCTGGGGAGGTCTCTTCCGCCCATGGGAAGGGAAGAGAGCCTCCCTGCGTGCTGTGACACCCTCCATAAGCATATGGAGGGAGTCATGCGTGAGCCTGGGTGCAGTTGTGCACCTTTGTGCCATGCTCATCAGTGTTTGCAGCACCTCAATGCTGCAGCGCACTGACAGCACAACTGTCAAAATCAATGTGGACGTGGTCCCTTTAAGGAAACCGGCTGATGACATGTCATCAAATGACGTCATCAGATTTGCTTCCTTTTAATTGGCCAGGAACCCCGCAGGGCGGGCTTAACAAGCCCCATCAACGGAAAATCATTTTCACAGAGTGGCTGCAGACGGGAGCGGGACCGGAACCCGCCAACCAGCTCCCGTCTCCGCAGGGAAAATCCTGCCCTATCGTTCAGTACTACATTGAAAAGTGTGCTGCAGTGTCGAGGCGCTAACTTTCAGATGAGACTTTAATCAAAGGATCCATATTCCTGTTCGTAATGGTTCAGGTGGATGTTAAAGAACTCGTGGCGCTATTCCAAGAAGAGTAAGGAGTTCTGGTGTACCAGCATTCGTTCCCCAACCAGTATCGTCAAAGAATCAGGTTAACTGCTCATTCATCTCAACTGCTGTTTGTGGGGCACTATTGGTAAATAGCTGCTGCATTTGTCTGCACAACAATGGCTACTGCACTTCAAAGTAATCTATTGCAGGAAGTGCTTTGCAATATAATAAGCTGCTATCTAACTGCAAGAATTGCTTATTTCCAATAGCACATGGTGTCTTCCTGCAGTGAGACAGTTACACAAAGATGAATTGAAACAACCTTGGCCTAGGCTATGCCTTACGATCAGCCCATAGGCTATATTCAAGTAGGAGCGCATCATTTTGTGGTCATACTCTTTACCTTGTACAAATGGCCTGACTCTTCCCTCCTGCTGGTTTCCATCAAAAAAAGGGAATAGCCATATTCCTGTCTTATTTCTTCACCTGACGAAGGGGCAGCAGCTCCGAAAGCTTGTGATTTCAAATAAAACTGTTGGACTATAACCTGGTGTTGTGCGACTTCTCACTTTTGTCTTATTTCTGTTCAGGATGGCCATGAGGCCAGGATTTGAATTGTCAACACTGTGTACCCCTACTATTCGGATTCATTTCAACGCGGAACGTTTCACCCCTTTACAAACGACTTTGCATGTTGTGTTTTGAAGCGCACTTCAAATCTCTTTCCATGGGTATGAATAATTATTTAATTCTTTGACAGCATCATAATTCACTGCACTGAATTACTGCTTAATAGGCTGAGTCTAGCATGTGCTGAAAACATAATAAGCTAATCAATTAATGGCCCTTTGTCTGAGCTTCTCTAAGTCTCTGATGTGTGATTGTGTATCTTGCTTATGCTCTTTTCTCTTGTTCATATTGGAGGAGAGAATATCTTTTGTTGGGTAATGGCATTGCAGAAACCAAGATTTTCTCCATTCCTTATTTCTAATGAAATTGTGAAACGTGTTCCAACGAATGTATCAATGATTTTATTACAAAAGGAGAGGAATTTTTGCACCTTGTTTCTTTCTGTGCCTTTGATCTTCAGCCTAGGACTTGCTGTTGAGTTTCCTGGACACGGGCAGTTGGGAGAATTTTGACTTTGGACGCCAATGTGTTCAATTCAGGGGTGAAAATTCCCTTATCGCTCCTGGTGTGTGCTGGGTTTGCTTATTGCAAAATTGCGCACACCCAGCCCTTGTCCCATTCATAATGAACTTATTTTTTTCACCCATCATTCAGCATAGAAGGCACTTTAAAGGGGAGTTACGCCTATCTTGCTGCAGGAATATATGGCTGGAGGAACGGGTTTATTATTGACACCTCGAAGTGATGTTAAGATAGAGGCTGCACTGGGAAAGCTGGAGTCTTCATTTAAAGGTGAATAGATCCATAATTTTCTTTTAATATTCTGGGTTTTAGCCACTACAGGAGCTGTATTCAGCGCTCTGCTAGCACTGAATGCACTTCCTGCAGTGACTCAAGCCAACCAGAGTTGGAACCAAGCTCATGCTACAAGCAAAATTTGTATTGAATAATTTCTTTTTATCTCTGGATAATGGGCAGCCTTCCAGTTCAACTTCCCCACCCATCCCTCCCTAGGCTTAATGACCAAGATGGCAAAGGCATGGTAGAATAAAGGGAAGAAAATGCCAATGAGGAATTAACAACAGTGCCAGCAATACAGCAAGGGAGACTGGTGAGCCAGGCACTAACTCCAGATGACTTCCAAAAAGTGCCCAAGTTACACCATTTCTTAAAAGACCAAACAGTATCTTCCAACTCTAATTCTGCCCAAACTACCTTGACCTACACTTTCGTACCCAGTTCTCCCATAAATTCCAACTATCCGCATTTCGAATCGACAACCAGCATTCTGAGGTCTGTGTCTACATGGATCAATTCCGCTTCTGCATAACTGCTCCTGGGTTTAAGTTGTAACAGATATCGTTCAGGGATGGGGATACATCAGTTCGAAACTCCCAATGTTTTCTACTGCAAAGCTTTGGGTTCTTGCCAACATTCAGAACTGGAGGCAATTTTAAAACCATTGACTAATCGGATTCAGTAACAGTGAGTACCAGTGCATGTTCATGATAGCCGGCAATTGCCCCCGAAGAATACGCCTGGGAAAAGCCATGTCATTTTTGACACAGTCTTCTCTTATACAAGTTGGTTGTTGTGTATACGGGCAGCTTAACTTATGATAAGCTCTCGCCCCACTACACTTTCTGTGATTAATCATCAACAGCTAGGTTTAAAGCTGTTTTTGGGGGCTGTATCAAATATTTTTAGAAGCTGCGTGGCGACTTATGCTAGTTTTCTATATAGGCAGGTATGTTCTTCAAATACTAGCTGATTCTGGACTCCTGCTAGATTCTAACACTTGACAATTAAATACTCAGCACAAAATTCACGTCAAGTAAAGCTCTTTCTTTCACCCCCCTCTATTATGTGATGGGAGAATGTTAACATAAATGTTGACAGCTTAAATTGGCATGGTTCTGCCCATTGGTATTTGTGGTTTGTTTCATAGAATCATAGAATGATAGAGGACAGAAGGAGGGCATTTGGCCTATCGTGCCTGTGCCGACTCTATGGGGAAGGAGTGGGAGAGTGGGACTAGCTATCCAACTAGTCCCACTCCCCACTCCTTCCCCATAGTCCTGCAAATGTTTTACCTCTCAAGTATTTATCCAATTCCCTTTTGAAATTTACTAATGAATCAGCTTCCACCGCCTTTCAGGTAGTATATTCCAGATCACAACTCGCTGTGTTTAACAAAAAATGTTTCCTCATGTTGTGAAGGAATAGCCATATTCAGAAAAATTCACCATCCGATGAAATATTCTGACTTTATTAAACATGACAAACGGCTTGAAAATCTAAAAAACCTGACAATGGAGAAGCTGTAAACAGCATACAAGCTTTTGAGATAAGATAAGTTGTTGACACTGAAACAATAGCCCTATTGAAGCAGAGGGTTAGAGCTTCCAGAAAGTCTGAAGCTTGGAAAGAACACAATGGTATAACCCAGTTAAAGTGTCTTAAACCAACATTTTGAAATGAAACACAGAACATTAAAGAAACATGTGCCTTTGTAAAAATGACATCAAGTAAAAGGAACACATGCTGTCAAATCGTTTTTATGTTAAACTTAGAACACGGAGACAGGAGTCTATGATACAACCAACTGAGGTAGCTAAGAAGACAATGATGTACCCGGTTGAGGTGTTTTTAATTTACGTTGTAAAAAGATACAAACAGAAGACTTTCATAAATATGACATCAATAGATGCAACAGCCATCACATTGTTTTTGTGTTGAACTTGGAACACCTAGGAGACACAAAGCCTGCTTACAACCAGCTGAGGTGACTTAAGAATTGCACAGAAGACTTTGATAAGAATGGCATCAAATAGATGCACCTGTTACAACTGTTTTTTATGATAAGTTTTGAACACCTAAAGGTAGAGACACAAGACTGAAAGCTACAAGCTGAACTAACTGTAAGAATAGAAGGGGTCAACAGAAAAATGACTAGAGATAATTAGCTTACATCAGCAGAAAACTTCAAAGGATATACCACTGAGAAAGAGTATAAATATAGAACTTTCAAATAGGAAGACAGAATTCGCTGGAAGGGGCAAAGCGGTTCTCAGACTTCAGAGGCAAGCTCTGTAAGTTTTCAACTCTTTAAGTCTCGGGTATCAAGGTATTTGATTTTGGTGGATATCCTGGAATAAGACTAAGTAAGAACTGTAAAAATGTAACGAAGTTAAGATTTGAGAATAAGGATCTCTGATGATAAGAATTGTAAGCTTTTTGTATTTGGAATTGGTAAAGTTGCGATTGAATCACCAACTGTAAACTACATGTCGGTTCTTTAATAAATCTATATATTTTTTAGAATTGTCTCACATAGTACTTCTGTATCAAACTCGCAAACTCAATCTCTGTACACTCTTTGGTGAGGAGTTGCAGAATTCTGGGGGAGTTTTCCGGAAGGTTACAGTCTAGCTAAACTTATTAAAAGTGCTATCTGGAGGACGGTAACATCTTCAGGTCATTCCTTTCCTTTAGGGAGAGATAGTCTGGACCTTTAGACCCAATTAAGCATCTTTAGGATCCGGCTACCTCTAACTTTAGTTGAAGGTGAATGTCTGGGGAATATGCCTGATCCGGGGTAGCCCGAAAAGGGCTAGGACTAGTAATTATCCTTTCAGTGTCGCCTCTGGTTCTTTTGCCAATCACCTTAAATCTGTGTCCTCTGGTTACCAACCCTTCTGCCACTGGAAACAGTTTCTCCTTATTTGCTCTATCAAAACTGTTCATGATTTTGAACACCTCAACAAATCTCCTCTTAACTGTAATATAAAAACAAAATACTGCAGATGCTGGAAATCTGAAATAAGAACAGAAAATGCTGGTCAGGCAGCATCTGTGAAGAGACAAAACAGAGTTAACGTTTCAGGTCGATGGCCTTTCATCAGAACTTAACCTTCTCTGCTCTAAGGAGTTTCAGATGTGCAACCTATCACTCCCAAGCGGTTCCCTTATGGAAGGAGTAAGCGCGCTAGCTGGCCGCAAGACTTCATGGACTGCCTCTGGGATGCTGGGGCCACAGGCATCCTTGGGCTAGTCATTCCAAAGATCTTGCCTGTGAAGTCAGCCACATCTTAGACTGCGGCGGTTACCTGCTCATCTTATCGCACCTGCACTAGGTAATTCTGTGGAAGGAATAGGTGAGCAGTCCCTTAAATTGTGTGCCTTCTCTCCCTCAGAGCCTTGCAGAAAAGTCCGCTGCTTCTGGCCTGTAAAATTGTCTATCCACTCTCATCAATGCCCAATTCCCAATTCTACAGCAACTTGGTGAGTAATCAGCTGGCGTTGCTTTCCCAGTGCTGTTGCATGGTGCTTAACTGTCTCCTAATTGCACTTCATTATGTCCTAATTGCACTTCACAGCTGATTTAGAAGATGAGCTTCTTTGCATTGGGTAGTCCATTATGTGGGAGAAAACTCCCATATCAAGAACGAAAAGAGCAAAATCGTGCATAAACCAACAGGAATAAAAAATTCCAGTAACCTGCTGATCACCCCTGAATAGGACATCAGCAGCAATTTCTAGGTTTTTCTCTTTGTGTGTCTGTGGCTGCTATTATGTTACAGGTATAGTGAGACAGATTAGGAATCTACGTTTGAATTTCACAGCGAGTTTCATGTAGATAAGCCTTGGAAAGTGCCTTGCATCAGTATGAATGTGGTAGTATCGTGGCAGGCAGAGTTTCCCGTGGCTCAGTGGGTAGCACTCTCGCCTCTGAGTCAGAAGTTTGTGGGTTCAAGTCCCCACTCCAGAGACTTGCACACAAAAATCTAGGCTGACGCTCCAGTGCAGTACTGAGGGAGTGCTGCACTGTTGGAGGTGCCGTCTTTTCGGATGAGACGTTAAACTGAGGCCCCGTCTACCCTCTCGGGTGGATGTGAAAGATCTCACGGTACTGGTTCGAAGACGAGCAGGGGGAGTTTTTCCCGGTGTCCAGGCCAACATTGATCCCTCAACCATTATCACTAAAAACAAATTATCTCGTCATTAAAACATTGCTGTTTGTGGGACCTTGCTGTGCGCAAAATTAGCTGCTGCGTTTCCTACATTACAACAGTGACTACTCTTCAAATGTATCTCATTAGAAATCCTGAGATCATAAAAGGTACTATATAGATGCAAGTTATTTCTTTCTTTGTGCAACATCAACTTACATTTATGCAGCGCCTTTAACGTAGTAAAACGTCACAAGGTGCTTCACAGAGCGTTATCAAACAAAATTTGACACCGAGCCATATAAGGAGATATTAGGGCAGGAGGAGGTAGGTTTTAAGGAGAGTCTTAAAGGAGGAGAGAGAGGCGGAGAGGTTTAGGGAGTGAATTCAAGAGCTTGGCGCCTTGGCAGCTGAAGGCACGGCCGCCCATGGTGGAGTGATTAAAATCGGAGATGTGCAAATATATGTATCTCCCACTTTCTCACTCTGTTTTCCACCATCACTTCTTTCTTTCTTTCTGCTTGTCTATGTGTGTCTCAGCACCAGTGTGTGTGTGTTTGTGAGAGAGATTCTATCCTTGCCTCTTTGTACATCTCCTTTCTCTCTGGTTCTCCTTGCGTTTGTGTATCTCTCCTTTCTCATTGCTCTTTTCCAATTAGCCTCACAAGTCAAAAAAAAACAATGTTTGCGAATTCTGTCCTAACAGGGGGAAGGAGGAAGAAAGATCCCGTCTAGCTAGGATCTGTAAAGAGATAAAGAAACCCAGGACACTCTGATTACACACACGTGTAAGATCTTTGTGAACGCATTGGGGTAGATAACAGATGTTGTGTATGCTCACTCCTCAGCAGGTTCTTGTTCCGAGACAGCAAATTGGCAAATATACAGAGGAAAATAATCCTTCGAACATTAACAAAAATGCCGCTTGCAACCTCATCAAATGTTAATCTAATTGTAGACATCAAAGTGCCTCAATGACCTATGAATCTTCTAATGCTCTGTTTTGCCGGTGCTGTATTAATGAGGACTGGCCGACCCACACATTCACATGGACAAATACCTTACGGTCATATAAATGAGCCTCCTTTACAGCGGGCTCAGTAAAAATGAATCACCCATAGATTGATCAGAAAGTGTCACCACAGATGGTGTATTAATAATGTTTGTTGGCTCAAGGAAAAGCCTATCATAACTCATGCCTGCAGCATTTGTGATGGGTGTTTTATACTCATGAAAGAAATTTAATAATAAACCACCGTTGGCGCACTATCTCAGATATATAGATGTTTCCTTTGCAGTGTTTTTTAAAAATCTTTGTGGCAGAGATATTTCTGGACAGACTCGTTTCCTTTTTTATGTTGAAAGCTTTCATTACCCAATTTAAAATTTTGGAAGTATGATACAGAAATAAGGAGTTGCGAGCCAAGGGAAACACGCATTCTATTAGCAACAGATTTCGGATCCCGTGCCCTATTCTGTTTAATGAGCCTGGGACAGCAGGGCCTCGGTATTATCAGGGCAAATGTCATGATTTGATGCTCCCGTTTGCAGAGCTTTAGTTGACGGATGTGGAAAGCAGGAGCTCGGGGGGGGCAGAGCTGAACGTGCCTGAATTTGTGGCCCAACCCCACTCCGTGATTTTCGATCTATTCATTTTAATGGCCAGTGACGTGAAGAGTTGTGTGTTTTGGGCGTGCTCAACTGTGAAATGTACCCCAGGCCCAATTCAGGCCTCCGATTAAAATCTATCTAGCTCATTGACGACCTGAGAGATCCAGCAGTGCGAGAGTGACCAGGAGAGAGTCGAACACCAGAGACAGTGAAGCGGCATTTTTGACGAAAAGCAAACGTTGGAACAGAAAAGATGTTGAGAGTGAGTTCAAAAGCATTGAAATCATTCTGCAAAGGATCCAGGAGTTGGATCCTGGTAGCGATCAGTAGTCATCCAACTCATCAAATGAGGTGACTAATTCCTAGATTACCCCAGCAACAAGAGGGGTACTCTGTACGTCTACATGTCTAGGGGGGATTTTTTTTTTATTTGTTCATGGGATGTGGGCGTCGCTGGCAAGGCCAGCATTTATTGCCCATCTCTAGTTGCCCTTGAGAAGGTGGTGGTGAGCCGCCTTCTTGAACCGCTGCAGTCCGTGTGGTGAAGGTACTGCCACAGTGCTGTTAGGGAGGGAGTTCCAGGATTTTGACCCAGCGACGATGAAGGATCGGCGATATACTTCTAAGTCAGGATGGTGTGTGACTTGCAGGGGAACTTGGAGGTGGTGGTGTTCCCATACACCTGCTGCCCTTGTCCTTCTAGGTGGAAGAGGTCGCGGGTTTGGGAGGTGCTGCCGAAGAAGGCTTGGCGAGTTGCTGCAGTGCATCTTGTAGATGGTACACACTGCAGCCACGGTACACCGGTGGTGGAGGCAGTGAATGTTTAAGGTGGTGGATGGGGTTCAACCACTTCTATTATGTAGTGTTGCAGAAACACAAACCAAAGTCAAAACAAGCATACGGTTTGCAAAATTATAAGCACTGTGCAAACATTCACTCTACCAAGTAATACTGCTAAACTTCTATGTACATGGTTTTTCTCAATGATACCATTTTGAAATATATGCACGCACAAACATAGTTACAACTCAGTCATACTTGCTACTGGTTATTGTGATATTTGTGTGGGAGATTTGTTGACATTCTTTTATTGCCTATATTACAATAATGAAAAAGGGATTATCATGTAACATGTGAAGGAGTGTTATATCTGTGAAAAACCAAGAGTGTGTTATCTTAGGTTGCGATATTTACAAGAGTATGCCCGTGCAAAACAAGAGTTATATTATTTTATTTCATATATTATATAGAGGCATAAAACCATGGTAACATACAGTGTAATACAAGCCAATGTATCTGCCGTTCCATGCATATGGCACAATTCATGTCATTTAGTCCCAGGAGCCTGTTCTCTATTGCTGTGTGTAATAATACCCAGAATGTGATGTGCCTGTAGCTCAGAATGCATTATTTGAGACCCTCAATTCCTGTCAGTTACTATATCTAGAACCACACTTGGTTAGACCACACTTGGAATACTGTGAAAAGTTCTGGTCTCCATATTATAAAAAGGACATCGAGGCACTGGGGAAGGTGCAAAATAGATTTACCAGAATGATACCAGAACTGAGAGATTATACCTATCGGGAAAGATTGAACAGACTGGGGCTCTTGTTTCTAGAAAAGAGATGACTGAGAGGTGACCTCATAGAGGTCTTTAAGATTATGAAAGGATTTGATAGGAAAGACAAAGAGAAGATGTTTCCACTTGTGGGCGAGACCAGAACTAGGGGCCATAAATATAAGATAGTCACTAATAAATCCAATAAGGAATTCCGGAGAAACTTCTTTACCCAGACAGTGGTTAGAATGTGGAACTCGCTACCACAAGGAGTAGTTGAGGCGAATAACACAGATGCGTTCAAGGGGAAGCTAGATAAACAAATGAAGGAGAAAGGAATAGAAGGATATGTTCATGGGGATTAGATGAAGAGGGGTGGGAGGATAAACACTGGCATGGACCTGTTGGGCCAAATGGCCTGTTTCTGTGCTGTAAATACTTTGTAATACTTTGTAATCTAATCTTGGTATAGTATCACAGTGCTGTAAAACATTCCCTTCCTATAGGGTGACAAGAGTTACACATAAAGAAAAAACACAGGAGCTATAATGCTCACAGTTAGCAGTGGTAATGGGAGATACAAGCTCTGAATTTCCAATGGGAAAGCTTGCAAAACAAACAGAGCTAAACCAAGACCCAAGTGTTTTGATACATGTTTGCGAGGCTGTACCACATTATGGTGGTTCAGAAGATAACCATGTGCTAGCCCCCTCAAGCGAGTGTGCGAATTGCAGCCTCGTGACACGCTCCCAGCCATCATTCATTTTCTTTCTGCTGTGCATCCAGCAGTAGCCCCTTTGGGAGTTTTGCCTGGCATCTAAACCCTAATGGGTAATGCTATATTGTAATAAAATATTGATATGTATCCTTAAGCCTTTTGTGGCCCAACACATCTCAACTCATGCAATGTTTTTACCACCACTATAGTATCAGTATCAGTCTCGTTGAGTAAAAGACTTATAACATGATAAGAGAATAGACAGCAAATTACATCAATATTATTAACAATCCCTTATTTACATTTAGAGTAAGTCTATGGTTGAATTTATTCCCTCTGGCTTGAGTCCAATATCATACAACTTCCACAGTCAACCTGAAATATGAGGATGCATGAATAAAAGTTAATCATTGAAAGAAAGTAGACACGGGTGATTAAAATGCATTATTTATAGTTGAATTGATTGTGGGTTAGTGACCAAAGTAATTCTTGCTGCAGTGGCCAGTCTGTAGCTCTCAGTAAAATGTGTTGCATTTTACATCAGGACTTTCATGGGAAATAGAGGTATTTTTATCCAAGGGCCTAGTCATAGAGATTTAAAAAATGTAAATTTTAATTCAAAATGTGCATAAAATAAATTGCACCTGCTATCTGGCAGAGAGCTCCTCTGATAGGAGTGCGCATCGTTAGAAATTAATTTTAATAAATCCCGTGATTAGGTGTCATGAATTGTGTATTGACATTTATCTGGGTAAACACATTTCAGTAATGTTCAATGCCTGGTGCAGCTTGACAATGTCAGCTAGGACAACTGGTGTGATGACAACAGCTGCTGGGTTCCTGTAATGCAGCAGCAAGGTTTACAATGCCTTGGAAAATGAAGACCAGTCCTATCATTCTGGGAATTATCCTTTCAAGAATATGCAATCTGGTGTAATTGTGATTTGATTTTTTTTTAATTAAGTGATTAAAAAAAACAACATTTTTGGTATTGTATCACTAATTTGCTTGAATGCTTGTCCCTCCGTCTCTCTACCTCACTCTCTCTCTCTCTCTCTCGCTCCCCTCCTTAAACCTACCTCATTGACCAAGCTTTTCGGTAACCTGACTCCACCTTTGGCTCGGTGTCAATATTTGTCCGATTGCGCTCCCGTGAAGCGCCTTGGGACGTTTTTACTACCTTCAAGACGCACTTGTAAATGTAAGTTGTTGTTGTAGAGATCATTGGCTATTATCCTCAGCCAATTCCCACTTTAATCAGCAGGGAAGAGCTAGTTTAAAAAGAAAATCAATGAACAAATCACATGGAGCAAAAATTTACGCTGTGCAGCAAAATAATAACCCTCGTCTTTCTAAGCACGTTTACGATTTAGGTGCACATAAATCAGAATGGATATCTCCCTCCCCCAATACTGTGTGTGTGTGTGTGTGTGTGTGTGTGTGTGTGTGTGAATTGGCACATTCCACAGGCCAAGTACATCACTGACAGTCAGGCTAGTTTTTTCCATTACAAAAGCAAAATACTGCAAAAAGTAGAGGACAAGGGGATGTCTATTGATGTTATTTATATGGACCTCCAGAAGGCATTTGATAAAGTCCCACATAAGAGACTGTTAATTAAGGTAGAAGCCCATGGAATTGAGAGCAAATTATTGACCTGGTTAGGAAATTGGCTGAGCGGCAGGAGACAGGCAGTAGGGATAATGGGTAGGTACTCAAATTGGCAGGATGTGACTAGTGGTGTCCCGCAGGGATCTGTTTTGGGGCCTCAGCTATTCACGGTATTAATTAACGGGTTAGATGATGGCAGAGAAAATCATATATCCAAATTTGCCGATGACACAAAGATAGGCAGCACTGTAGGCAGTGTAGATGGAAGCATAAAATTACGAAGGGCTATCGACAGATTAAGTGAATGGACAAAACTGTGGCAAATGGATTTCAATGTAGGCAAACGTGAGGTCATCCACTTTGGACATAAAAGGGATAGAACAGGGTACTTTCTAAATGGTGATAAGCTAAAAACAGTGGAGCTCCAAAGAGACTTGGGGGTCCAGGTACATAGATCATTAAAATGTCATGAACAGATACAGAAAATAATTTAAAATGCTAATGGAATGCTGGCCTTTAAATCTAGAGGACTAGAATAGAAGTTATGCTGCAGCTGTACAAAGCCCTGGTTAGGCCACACCTGGAGCACTGTGAGCAGTTCTGGGCACCACAGCTCAGGAAGGATATATTGGCCTTGGAGGGACTGCAGCGTAGGTTTACCAGAATGAAACCCGGACTTCAAGGGTTAAGCCTGTGCCAAGACTGGAGTGCTCCCGGGAGGCGCAGAGTTCCGCTGCTGGACCTCTCCAAACTGCCGGTGCGCAGGGCCCACGTATCCCAGAGGCGCAGGCAGTTCGCAGCGTCCCTGGGATCACGTGGGCCATGGGGAGCCAATCAGAGAAGGGAATCTCCCTTCATACATTTGACAGGAAGACCTGTCAAATATATGAATAGAGATCACCCCAAAAACATCGTAAAACTTTAAATAATTTTTTTTAAAAAATCACATTTTTAAAATGACTTTAAATTACAATAAATTAAGTATTTTAAACAGAAATTTTATTTTTTGTAAAAAATAATTAAAGTTTTTAACGGGGCTAAAAATAAACTTACCTTTCTTTAAAGTATTTTTAAATGATAAATCAGTGGAAATTTTAAAAAAACTTTTTTTCAACTCTTATCCTGGTAAAAGCAGGCCTTACGCCTGCTTTTACCAGGAGCAAGAATTGCAAGTGTTTTCTGCGGGCGGAGGGTCTCCAAAAAGCGGAACTCTCCCCCCGCAGAGGCCCTGCTCCCGGGCAGCCGGAGGATCTGTCAAGAGCTTTCTTGACAGATCGGAAATGTCGGTTTCCAGCGCATGCGCAGTGCATGCCTGAAACCGGCATTTCCGATGTCCCTACGGGTGAGTACACAGCGCGTACCCACCCGTAGGAATCGGAATTTCTGGGCCAAGAAGGGATAATTACTAGTCCTAGCCCCTTTAGGGCTACCCCAGATCAGGCGTATTCCCCAGACGTTCACTTTCAACTAAAGTTGGAGGTAGCCGAATCCTAAAGACGCTTAATTGGGTCTAAAGGTCCGGACTATCTCTCCCTAAAGGAAAGGAACAACCTGAAAATGTTACCGTCCTCCAGATAGCACTTTTAATAAGTTTAGCTAGACTGTAACGTTCCGGATATTATGAGGGTCCGGAAAACTCCTCCAGAATTCTGCAACTCCTCACCAAAGAGTGTACAGAGATTGAGTTTGCGAGTTTGATACAGAAGTCTTATGTGAGACAATTCTAAAAATATATAGATTTATTAAAGAACCGACATGCAATTTACAGTTGGTGAGTCAATCACAACATTAACAGTTCCAAAAAGAGAAAGCTTTACAATCTTATTATCAGAGATCTTATTCTCAAAACTTAACTTTGCTACAGTTTTACACTTCTTAGTCTTATTCAGGATATCCACCAAAATCAAATACAGTACCTATTGATCCCTGAGACACAAAGAGTTGTAGACTTTCAGAACCGCCTCTGAAGCCTGAGAATCGCTTTGCCCCTTAACAGCAAATCTATCATCCTATTTGAGAGCTCAATATTTATACCCTTTTCCAGTTTTCCAGTTCTTAGTTTTAGTGGTATTTCCTTTAAGGTTTTCTGCTGATGTAAGCTAATTATCTCTAGTAATTTTTCTGCTGACTTCTGCAATTCTTAGTCACCTCAGCTGGCAGCAATACAGACTCATGTCTCTCCTCTAGGTGTTCGAAGCTTACCATAAAAAACGGTGTAACAGCAGGTGCATTTCATTTGATGTCATTTTTACTAAGGCCTTCTGTTTGTGCCTCTTTACGAAGTGTAAATTAGAACACCTTGTACAGGGTGAAGCATTGTTTTGTTCCGAAAGATTCAGACTGTCAGGAGCCTTTAACCTTCCGCTTCAATAAGGTTATTGATTCAGTGTCAACAACTATCTTATCTCAATAGCCTATATGCTGTTACAGCTTTAGATTGTTGAGGCTTCCAGATTTCCAAACCCAGTTTGTCATGTTTTAATAAGGCTAGAATTCTTTCATAGAATGGTGTATTTTTCTGAATAGGTTATATGGCTTATTCCTTCACCACCTCCCCACCCCCCACCCCACCCCCCTTGACCAAAAAATGAACTCGAGCATCAAAACAGAGTTTGGTCAATGTTACTAATAAGGTTACAATAGCACATTAATGTCACTAAATTCACAAAAGCCTAATCATGTGCTACATGAAAATTCCTTTTAAGTCATCCCAGGACAATGTTTTGCCTTATTTTAAATTGAACACAAATTAAAAGGATGACAGGTACATTGTCATGCAATTAACGAAACAACATGTACTTAGAATGTCCAATTGGCAGATGTACATTCCGTAGAGGTGAGTTATTCATACGAGTCAAGGAGACATCATTTGGAACTAGCTGAAGCTTGACACGCTGTTCCTTTGATCCAGCGTGTGGACAGATTCTTGTTTTTGTAAAGGCCTTGCCAGGAGCTCAGTTGATTCCTTCTTCATCCACAGTGTTTTCCTCCTTCGTTGAAGTAACTCATTGATCTTTACTTGTTTCGGTTGTGGCTTTTTGCAAATCCAATTCCTGAGGCGTTGCCAAGCATCGTGTGGAGGAGTCGGCGACACCGTCTGGCTGACCATCGTCAGTAGTTTGATCACATCCATTTCCTGTGTCGTGCTCCAAGCTGGGTCTTGAAAGACAGTGTACCTTGTATTGTTCCTCCATTTCGGTATCCCGCAGGACATCTTTTGAGATTGCCTATGGAGACAGTTTTAAGAATATGCTTGCCATTCGGCTGATTAATATGTATTTTAACTGTTCTTTCGTTAATAACAGAATGTATGTGAACAGGTTTTTTCCACTTCGGTCTTAAACCAGGTTTTTGCTCGAACTTCTTTTCCTGTACCCATTCTCCTACAAGGGGTTGCCATGCTTTGTTTGTCAATTTTTTCTGCCTATTTGCCTCCCTTATCCTCTGATCAATTTGATGAATCTCCTCTGTTACTTCTTTTTTTAAATCTAACTGTCGCTGTCAGGTCAAGGACTCAGAGAGTGTAGAGGCAATAAAAGAACTATGGGTAAGCGGTGTATGCATCTCAACCCCATACATCAGATAATATGGAGTTTTAGGGGACACTGTCCCTGATGCAGATGTGGGCACATTATTAAGTGATAGCTGCACCTCCGGAATGACAGTGGTCCACTTATTTCCCCTGATTCTCAACAGTTTGACCAATAGCTTTTTTACTTCCTGGTTTTTATGTTTCACCAGCCCCGCTGATTGCGGATGACGTGGCGTGCTGTGCTCTAACCCAATCCCCCTTTGTTCGCAGTAGTCTTTGAAGATCTTGGAGACAAAGGCTCCACCTTGACTGGAGTGTAAGATTTTGGGTGCACCAGCTACAGTAATTATGTCAGTAATAGCATTGGCGAGTGCCCGTTTTCCGAAACAGTTTTTGTGGGGACCAGCCAGCAGAAGGAAGTACATCCATCTGCACAAACGAGAACATGTCTGTATCCCAAAGACGGGGGAAGTGGTCCAATAAAGTCAATAAAGAATGTTCCCATTGGCTCATCAGCTTTCACAGGAGCCAATGGTGGTGGCTTAATTAGTGATGACTTATTGGTTAAATAGCATGGCTCACAATTTGCCACGTATGTTTTACAGGCCTTAAGCATGCCTGGCCACCAATATAAGGGAGTCAATTTGCAGAATGTTGTTCTGGCACCACAATGTGCTTGACCTATGCCCCCGTGAGCTTCTTTTACAAGCTGTTCTCGTTTGTGTCTCGGGGGTACCTCTCGGTTTCCCTTGGGCAACTTAACTAGCACAATACCCGTAGGGGTTTCTGAGTAAAAGTACTTTGGTGGATATCCTGGTGGATTCTCTTTGGTTGGGTCTAATAGCTGAATCAGTTCCTCATCCTGATTAGCTGCCCGTTCTGCCCTAGTGATTACACTAATATTGGCAGGCCCCTCTCGAGGGGGTGTCATGCAGGCCGAACGTTTCGCTTGTTCATCTGCAAGACTGTTTCCTTTTGAGTGTACTGTCCCAGTGGTATGCCTGTTTACATGAATCACCTGACAATTCTGTTTCTCCATTCTCCAACGGAGAATGTCTTCCCACAATGACTTATGTTTTATGGGTTTACCCTTATGATTGGTAAAATTTGTATGTTCCCAGAAAACTAGATCTTGGTTATATCCTCTTTTACAGTAGTCATTATCCGTACAGATTAGTGTGGGTTTAATAGGGTCTGCCTTTTCTAAAGCATACCGTAGTGCTGCAGCTTCAGCATATTGCGTTGTCTTATGGCCAAGGGGTATGGACAGTAATTCTTCTGGATAAAAAGAATAGGAATCTTAAAGTCCCTACTACTATCCCCATCCCAGCTGAGGATTGTTGGAATGTCCCTTTTTTAATCGTCATTGACGATCCATCAAAAATTATTACTTGGTCTTGTGGAGGTATCGGGATAAGATTATTTCCCCTAATAAAGCAATCGTTTGAATTTCCTAATAACAAACTGGGCCAATTCCGACAGGGTTTGCCATTTCATCAGGACCTAACCTCGGTTAGGGTTTAATATGAACTTTATAAGAAATTTCTAGACCTCAATGGTATATTGAGGGAGTTCTGATTTAAGTTCTAGAAGGCCTGATCAGGGACTTGTCGTCTCTAGAGACTTAAATCTGGGTCTTAGTACCACTGTCAGTAAAACACTCCTTCTATACTTAACAATCTACGAGATGGATATAGATATAAATATAAGTATAGGTTCTGTATCAACTCGTTAACACACACGTTGGGCGCCAACTGAAGGGATATTTACTAGTCCTAGCCCCTTTAGGGCTACCCCAGATCAGGCATATTCCCCAGACGTTCACTTTCAACTAAAGTTTGAAGTAGCCGAATCCTAAAGACGCTTAATTGGGTCGAAAGGTCTTGACCATCTTTCCCTAAAGGAAAGGAACAACCTGAAGATGTTACCGTCCTCCAGATAGCACTTTTAATAAGTTTAGCTAGACTGTAATGTTCCAGATATTATGAGGGTCCGGAAAACTCCCTCAGAATTCTGCAACTCCTCACCAAAGAGTGTACAGAGATTGAGTTTGCAAGTTTGATACAGAAGGATTATGTGAGACAATTCTAAAAATATATAGATTTATTAAAGAACCGACATGTATTTTACAGTTGGTGAGTCAATTGCAACATTAACAGTTCCAAAAGGAGAAAGCTTTACAGTCTTATTATCAGCGATCTTATTCTCAAATCTTAACTTCGCTACAGTTTTACAGTTCTTAGTCTTATTCAGGATATCCACCAAAATCAAATATAATACCTTTTCATCCCCGAGGTACAAAGAGTTGTAGACTTACAGAGCCACCTCTGAAGCTTGAGCATCACTTTGCCTCTTTACAGCGAATCTATCATCCTATTTGAGAGCTCAATATTTATACCCTTTTCCAGTTTTCCAGTTCTTAGTTTTAGTGGTATTTCCTTTAAGGTTTTCTGCTGATGTAAGCTAATTATCTCTAGTCATTTTTCTGCTGACTTCTGTCATTCTTAGTCACCTCAGCTGGAAGCAATACAGACTCCGTGTCTCTCCTCTAGGTGTTTGAAGCTTACCATAAAAAACGGTGTAACAGGTGCATTTCATTTGATATCATTTTTACTAAGGCCTTCTGTTTGTGCCTCTTTACGAAGTGTAAATTAGAACACCTTGTACAGGGTGAAGCATTGTTTTGTTCCGAAAGATTCAGACTGTCAGGAGCCTTTAACCTTCCGCTTCAATAAGGTTATTGATTCAGTGTCAACAACTATCTTATCTCAATAGCCTGTATGCTGTTATAGCTTTAGATTGTTGAGGCTTCCAGATTTCCAAACCCAGTTTGTCATGTTTTAATAAGGCTAGAATTCTTTCATAGAATGGTGTATTTTTCTGAATAGGTTATATGGCTTATTCCTTCACACACTCACCCTCATCCTAGTCCAATCATAGCAGCTAACAACACACAAGGGTAGGCACTTGGGTGCTTTATGCAATGTTCATGTAAATTTCCTGTTAATGTGTTGTCAAACATTGAAATCTATATTTTCAGCACTTTGCCTTATTGGAAGGATCTGTGCTCACCTTCGGAAGTGTCTTAGTGAGTTCCAGTGAATGTTGAGACATAACTCCCCCGCCCCACCACCCACAATTGTAATGAGTGTGAAATGAATGGCTTGGACATTGTAGGAATGCTTTATGGTCCTGGTGTGCGGTGGTGTCAACCTGGCACATCATGTGGCAGCCAGGATGTACAGCGTCAAGTGAAGTAAATCTGGCCATGGTGATGCTATCGTTGGACTCCCGGGCAGCAATGTGGTTGGGTGCTGATGCCCTGTGTCCTGTGCAGCATCAGGTGATTGCGGAGAAGGTTAGTGTTGTTGTTGGTGATGTTGGTGTGCCTGGTGATGTTGGTGTTGGGGCTGATCGTGAAGGGATTCAGATGAGCAAGGTGAGATTTTTTCAAGGGCACAGAGGTTGCTGGAATAGATGGCAGCTGAAGTTGAGATGACAGAAGCGATCTGTCAATGGTGAGAGAGCTTGCTCCAAGGAGGTGACAGTGGATAGAGAGAGAGTTTACTTCAAACACTTCCAAACTGCATAAAGCTCAAAAGTGTCTTCCAAGTCCTGAAGGCTCAAGCTTCTGACATTGGAAAGTGACCAGCTGTGAAATGGTAGCTTGTATACCACTTTTGCAGCTGTCGCCTATTCACAGGAATAGGGAGACATAGAGAACCCGACCTACTTACCTGATGTGATCTCCGAACACCGGGAACCCCATTAAAAAAGTGGGAAATAGAAAAAGACTGGCAAAATAGTAGTTAACAAGCATTTAACTATCTTAAATGCCTTCCCCGCCGCTTGGTGCCGGGTCTGTTCTGAAATCGCAGACCCAACACTTTGGAAACGTACATGGAGGTGGGTTCGGAGCGAGCTCCCAACCCACTGTCAATCATTTTGATTTTGCCAACGGACCCGCCTCCAAACCCACCTCCATGATGGGACTTGGGCTATAATGGTGCAGAAGACGGAGAGCAAAGCAATAGTAGTATCAGTTGGGGTGTAATACTGTCGGAAACTGTCCGCCTTTGAAAATTGCCTTAATTAGCACTGCCATCCTGGTATTAGTTGATCGCCCGCTGCTAATTAATGTCAATTAAGGGCTTGTTGAGGGCTGGATTCCAGTGGATGCAATAAATTCTCCAATGGTGCCCTGACTCTGCCGTTATTTCATCTCTAACAAAGGTAAAGATGCTTGTGATGAGTATGGCTACTGTAATTAAGGAGCAGTGATATTATAATAGTCACTATTACTAATGAACATGTGCTGATATCCTTTGGCCTCCAGACAAAAGGCCTAGACAGCATGATATTTCAATTAGTGGCGATAAGTAGCATTCATTAGTGTGTGTGTGTGCTTGTCTAAGTTGGTCATATTTTTGCCTGTAAAGCAGAATGTTGTGGGTTCAAGCCCCACTCCAGGATTTAGGTACATAACCGAGTATGTAGCTAAATCCTGGAGCGGGACTTGAACCCACAGCCTTCTGCTTTAGAGGGAGTGCTGCACTGTGGGAAGTGCCGTCTATTCAGATGAAATGTTCACCTGACTGCCTGATCGAGTGGATGTAAAAGATCCCATGGCACTACTTGGCGAAGTGCAGCGAAGTTCTCCTGGTGCCCTGGCCAACATTTATCCCCCCAGCCAAAAAACAGATTAATTGGTTATTTCTGTCATTGCTGTCTGTGGAACCTTGCTGTGTTTTGGCCTCGAGAACAATGGTGACTGCACTTCAGAAGTAATTCACTGGGTGTAAAGCACGTTGAGGCACCCCAAGGATGTGGAAGGCGCTATATAAATGTAAGGGTTTTTTTCTGTTATGCTCTTTCTCTCTTTCTCTCTCTTTCTCTCCTTGGCTCACCCCCGAGTCAGAAGGTTGTGGGGTCAATTCCAGCTCCAGAGATTTTGAGCACCTAATCCAGGCTGACACTCTCGTGCAGTACTGAAGGAGTGCTGCACTGTTGGAGGTGCCGTCTTTCAGATGAAATGTTAAACTGCTCGCTCAGGCGGACGTAAAAGGTCCCATGGCACTATTCGGAGAAGAGCATTGAGGGGGAGAAATTCGGTATCGCCCCGGTTGGGGCGCAATTATCGGCCGGGCACAAAGTTTAGCGCCTGGCGCTAATTATCGCCTCCGACTGCAATCTTGGCTTTCTATCGCCCCTGGAGGTGATTGGAGCGCTAACTCAGGTGCTACACACCTGTCTTAAGATGCTAACGCTGAGGAGCGAGGCGCTACCTCAGAGCGCTGGCGAAGCTCATGTGATGTCAGTCAGCAATGGAACACAGACACACTGGCGCCGGCCAGATCTTAAAGGGGAGGGTTGATCTTGCTTTCCATCCACATCCTGCTCATTGCAGCCTTGAATCTCGGCCTGGAGAGACCTGTACATCAAATCTGCTGGAAAGAACAATGGAGAGGCCCAGGGAAAGAGCTCAGAGTGAATCGATGCAAGGAAGGTCAAATCAAAATGAACCTGCAAAGTGCTGCTCAGTACCCAAAACTCCTTCACACAGCGTTGAATCTCTCCAGAAGTCTCGCTCTCTCTCTCAGAATGCGTGGTGCAAAAATGTCGCCGACAAAAAAAGGCAGGAAGCGGTCGCCTTTAAATAGCACTCCCCCAGTCCCTTCCTGACTGCAAAACGCTCCCCTCAACCTGTCGTTGCTAGCGGCAGGCGGTAAGGCAGGGGGTGCCACTCAATATCCGGTCCGGGACGCTACCGGGGCGTTGCGCACTCGACTGACGTGATGATCTGCGGGCGCAGGAGATCGTGGTAGTAGTGTTTAGCGCCACCGCAAGCTGTCTGGTCAATTTTGTGAGTGGCACAAACATCACCGCGCCCGGGCGCTAGTTGCTTTGTGCCCCATTAGCACCCTCTTAGGGTGCTAACGGGAGGTGCAAAGCAACCAAATTTTTCCCCCTGAGTTCTCTGGTGGTGTCCTGGCTATTTTATCTCTCAATAAACATCACTAAAAACATATTATCTGGTCATGTATCTCACTGCAGTTTGTGGGATCTTGCTGTGTGCAAGTTTGCTACCGCGTTTCCTACATTACAACAGTGACTCTGGGTGGGTCCGTTGTGGCCGATGTCCGTGGTGGGTCCCAACCCCGCTGCTGGCTCCATCCCGCTGTACAAAATTAACTTACCTTAATGGGGCCTATTAAGCCCGCCCAGTGCATTACCCGGCCCAATTAGATGGAGCAGGTCTGGTGACGTCATTTATGACGTGTTTTAAGCTGGGATCCTTAAAGGGACCATGGCCACATTAAATTTTAAGTTTCATCTAACAGTGGATGTTGAAACTTTACTGTACAATAATATAATAAAATTTATATATGAGTGACAAAGACATTTTAAATAAAATTATCATTAAGTAATATGACTCCATCTACAAATACGATCAGGAACATAATTTAAAAAGTACATTAATTGGGAAGTTATTGGTGCTTTAGTCACAAGTCTATAGACATTTGTATCAGTAACTGGTACAAATAAAAGATGTGTGTGTAGCGGTAACACATAAAATTAGCAGATTTTAAATGTAATTGTAAAGGAGTGGATTTACAATCTTATGCAAGTTCAGTGGAAGAGCTGCGGAATCCCTGACAAACAGTGTAAGTGGTGCTTACAATGTGTTTCTGGGACCTCTGCAGCTCTTCCGTTGAAGTTAACAATGGACAAGTGAGAGAATCTCTGCAGAAATTCACCCTACAGTCTCAGACTGAAAAATTAAATTATTCATATTCAGGGACTGAAAGCAAATTGAACCAGTGGAGTGAGTGATGAGAATGAAATTGTTACGGTTGATGACTTGATTTAATGTGTAGCTGGACAATCACAGTATACTGTGAGAAAAACCTGACCAGAAACAACACAAACATTTATTTAAATGGTTTATGTCATTTTTTATAGTGCAGATCAATTCACTACAATTACTGTTCAGTTGGAAGGCAACAGCCGAGAATGGCCAGTGAAAAATTAACATTTACCAGTAGCTTTTCAAGTAGAACAGACTCTCCCTTAGTTCCCGAGCTGCGTGAATCTCGTGGCCATGCAGGGAACTTTAAAAAGTGGGGGGCGGGGGTGTGGGGGGGAAGGCTCTTATGTGCCTGTAAGGTACCTCATAATGATTTTAATTGGGTCCCCCACTGCTGCAGGTCGGGTCGGCTCCACGCTGACAGACGCGCCTGTGGGAAAGACGACCCGCTGTCAAAAATAACAACTTTTCCACCCGACCCGCCACCGATCTCACCCGCTACCACACGGAAAATTCAGCCCTACACTTCAAAAGTAATTCATTGGTTGTAAAGCGCTTTCGGATGTTCTGAGGTTGTGAAAGGCGCTATATAAACCCAAGTTCTTTCTTTCCCTTAAGTTCTTCCTTTATATTAATATGTGCCTCACTGATGTATGTGTCTTGTTGTTCTACCCTATGGAGCTGCGTGCCATTAAATTAAATTGTTACTGTGCTCATGTATATCTGAATTATAGCTGGCGAGGCGGTATCCTCAAGCTCTAGCCATGAATAATCCCGGTGCAGTAGCATCAGTCTTAAGAGCTCTCTGAAATGTTGCTGCTCCAACAACCTAAGGGCCAGAGGTATGCTTCACTGATGCTTGTGTCTCGGTTGGTGTTGGCAGAGATGGCCAGCAACCTCTGACTGTCGATTCTCACCCAGCTGGAGAGCAGGGGGTCCATGAGATACACTGGCTCGCCGCAGCATAGGATGATGCAACCTGTGCGAGGTGCTCCTGCAGTATAACTGCAAAACACTGGAAGCTGGACTTCTCGGTGTCGCTCAGCTTGTCCTCCCAGGGCTTCGATACTGACATTGCGAGCATCAATGCGAACTTCACGCAATGGGCGACCACGATCTGATTCCCTGTCATTGTAGCACCAGCTCTGCTCAGTCGGTACTACTCCCACCTCTGTGTCTGAACGCTGTGGGTTCAAGCCACACCTTAGAGCTAACGCACATAATCTAGGCTGATACTTTGGTGCGATACGAAGGGGACTGCTGCAGTGTCAGAGGTGCTGTACTTTGGATGAGACATTAATCTGGAGCGCTGTTTGGGTGGACATAGAAGATTCTATGGCAGTCTTTAAAGGAGAGGGGTTCGCCTCCCTCTAACCAATGCCACCACTTTAACTGGCCCGTCATCTGATTTGTGGTTTGTGGGATCTTGCTATGTGCATTTAATGTTGTGTTTGCCTACATAGCAACATTGATTTACACTTCAAAAGTAATGAAGCACTTTGGGATGTCCTGAAGACACTATAGGGTGCTATATAACTACAAGTTTCCTCACATCTGCCCAGGTCCTTTGGGTGCTTGACACAGTGTTCACTAACTGGGCGATTCACTCCTATGCAAGCCTCCCTCGCTGCATATTTGGAACCCTTCTTCCCCCACCCAAAAATATTGTCATAATGCTCTGTTACAGCACTCATGAAAGCTGGCGGCAAATCATGACTCAAACGAGATTTCCTTGGTGCGTTTTTTCTTTCAGCCATTTTGTGCCAGAATTGCACTCGCCACAGCTGAATCAATGACCTCCAGGACTGGTTAAATGGATCATTAGCTGCTTGAGAGGTGAAGGGTCATTCTGGCATCATGATTGGCTGATAGATCTTCATCACCATATAGGGAATCTTTCTTGCAGGGAGTTGACCCTTGTGAGTTCTTCCGTCTTCATTAATGATTTGCGATCAGGGAACGAATGTCGGCCTCTCTCGTATATTTTGTGCAAATTGTAACGTTGGTTCCAATGCTTCTCTTTTCTCGATTCCACTTTTCAGTTTTTCTGCTCAACATTGACTTCTCTCAGCAGAGGGTAATGACTGAAGTGTTAAATTCTGAGCAATATTGTCCTGTGGACCAGTGAATCACTAGAAAGAGAGAAAGACTTGCATTTATATAGTGCCTTTCAAGACCTCAGGATGTCCCAAAGTGCTTTACAGCCAATGATGTACTTTTTGAAGTCACTGTTGTAATGTAGGAAACGCGGCAGCCAATTTGTACACAGCAAGCTCCCACAAACAGCAATGGGGTAATGAACAGATAATCTGTTTTTAGTGATGTTGGTTGAGGGATCAATATTGGCCCAGGACCTCTAATTTTTATTTTTGTACTGAGCGGGTCACGAACTCCTTTGAGCGCGACCTTTTCGTCCGTGCGCAAATTTTAAAACAACAACAACCTTTACAACAACAATGACAGCAACAGCAACCACCTAAAAGCAGGAATACAGTAATGTCATATTGCCACCCCACCGTCTCAAATCATGAGACAGTCAGACAAGGTTCGATACAAGTTTAACATAACTTCTCTGCTTTGAATTCTATTCCTCTAGAAATGAGCCCCAGTGCTTTATTTGCTCTTTTATGGCTTTTTTAACATGCATTACTACTTTGAATGATTTGTGAATCTATGTCCCTAGATCCCTTTGCACCTCTACCCCATTTAGCCTCCTTATTCCTCCTATCAAAATGCACCACCTCACACTTACCTATATTGAAATTCATTTGTCATTTACATGTCCATTCTGCAAGTTTGTTTACGGTAGGATTAATGAAAAGCTTTAGTTCGTCATGTACAAACTCTATTTAATAAAAAATTACTTGTCAGAAATGACTGGGATATAAAAGAACTGCATAATAATGCATTAACACTTCAGAAACGTCACTCAGTTACACGGTTATGCATCGACAAACAATCCAAAAGCCCAAGGTGAGCTGAAAGAGGCCTATCTATTCGTGCAATTTGTATTAATTTTGAAGTTTTCAATGTATTAGCCCATCCCTCATGTCACTATAGCAGTGGCTGCACAAGCAGCAGGAGCAGCGGCTTTCCTATGGCGCTGACGTGCTGTGCGTCCACATAAGTCATTAGAATATTAATCACAATGCAACCAGACAACCAACAAATATAAAGTGCTGTAATTCTTTAGTTCACAGTATTAAAAAGAATTGAACAATAACAGGTATCCGTATTTCCAACTTCAATCACTTCCATTAATAAACGCTGTCTTCTGGAACCAGCACACCCCACATGTAACATGTCAGAAATGCAGCACTTATTCACAAGTGCAGAAAAACACAAACACAATTTGCGTCACTGAATTAAAAACAAAAAGCAGGAAAAGTTATGATTTAACAGAAATAAACATTCATCTTTCTTCCTGGACAGGAGAACCAATCAGACTGACTTGGAAATGTTTACTAATATGTTGATGTAAAGATGTTAATTTACAAATTTCGCTTCTAATGTTTTTCTCTCAAACATTCTCCACAATATTAATTCCTGCTCTTATCGCGAAAAAGTGTTGAATTATTTTAGGTACTTCCGAATTAAATAACAGGAAACAAACTTCATTGTACTCTCAATTTTTAATCTCCTATTTCAAACATTTACTCCAAATCAAAATTGTACATTATCAGTTTAATCAAAGTATTTCTGTGTCTTTCTCAATAAACAAATAGTAGTTTCTTCTAAAGTAGCTTCCTGCAATTTTTATACATCATTACATAACTCTTGTTTCTATTAACACTCCACTAAATGTTTAAGAGGAAATCTATATTTACATTATTCCTGGGACTTGTTCGGACTATAGAACGACAGACAACATAAAATGGTTTGTGTTTTTCCTCTTTTTTGGTTCTCTTCCTAAATGTCTTAATGATACTTTTTATTGACTTTAAAAAATATAATATGTAACTCCTACAAATCCTCCCCGTCCTCCCCCTCCTCAACAGCATGGTTCAGTATCTATCTCTGTAACCTCCTTCAGCCCCACAACCCCCCTGAGATCTCTGCGCTCCTCTAATTCTGCCCTCTTGAGCATCCCTGATTATAATCGCTCAACCATTGGTGGCCGTGCCTTCTGTTGCCTAGGTCCTAAGCTCTGGAATTCCCTGATTAAACCTCTCCCCCTCTCTACCTCTCTCTCCTCCTTTCAGACGCTCCTTAAAACCTACCTCTTTGACCAAGCTTTTGGTCACCTGCCTTCTGTGGCTTGGTGTCAAAAATGTTTTTATTGATATTGTTTTTGTGAAGCGCCTTGGGATGTTTTGCGATGTGAAATGCGCTATATAAATTTAAGTTTATGTTGTTGTCATCTTCAAATAGTAGAAATGTCAGAGGGGGTGGGTATGAGACCAGTTTATTTTTGTGACTTCGTAGACCGCTTGAAGATTCTGTTGTCCTCCAAACTGCCAAAGTAAAGCGTAGCCTGATTTCCCCCTCCCAGCTCGTCCGTGGTTTCATGTACAACTGAGATCCTTATCCGGACATTAGGCCATCAGCTCTGAGATGAAGTGACTGTGAGAGACTAGTTTAGATGTTTTTGAAAATGACTCCAATCAGTGTTTCATCTTCAAAATGGACTGGAAGGTCCCAGAAGACAGAGTGACAGATGTTCCCGGGCATCGTTCATTTTAACCAGTCAGGGTAATGTTTTCGAAAAAGACTATTTTTCAGATTGAACGCATTCATTACGTTCAAGCTATGATAACAGGAAATTGGAATAGGCCCCAAGCATCAAAGATTGAGGAGTGTTAATGGTGCTCGGATCAGAATGAAAAGCAGACTCATCTTTGATCTTTAGAAGCCATTTTTCCCCCTTGTTATACTGTAATAGAGGATGCACAATGACATCACTTTTAATACAGAACATGCTAAATGCAAAAGGGATCAAATAAGCTATAAGGCTCAGTGGTGGACTATTCAATGGCTTGTGATATTGTAAATGGTTCCCTCTCCTCAGGCACTGTTCCCTCTTCCCCCTTTAATACTATTGTCATCATTCCCTCCTCAAGAAACCCACCCTCAACTCTGTCCTCGCAAACTACCTCCCATCTCCAATTTCCTTTTCCTCTCCAAAGTAGCTGAATATGTTGTCATCTCCCAAACCTGTGTCCATCTTTCCAGAAACTCCATGTTTTAATCTTTCCAATCAGATTTCCACCCCTGACACTAAAAAGGTGCCAATCAAAGTCACAAATGACATCCACTGTGACCTTGAGTGTGGAGCACTATCCCTCCTCCACCTCTCTGCTCCCTCTGAGATGGTCAAACACAGTGTCCCCCTCCAGCATTTCTCCTCTGTTCCCCGGCTCAGTGGGACTGCCCTTCGGTTTGGTTGCTCTCTTACTGATCTAATTGTAGCCGGAGCATCTCCAGCAATGGCCTGTCTTCCTGCCCCTGCACCTATCCTTGGCCCCCTCCTCTTCCTCAGCTACATGCTGCCCCTTCATAACTTTGTACTGAGGGAGTGCTGCACTGTCAGAGGTTCCGTCTTTCGGATGAGACATTAAACCAAGGCCCTCTCAGGGGAATGTAAAAGATTCCATGGCACTATTTCGAAGAAGAGCAGGGGAGTTCTCCCCGGTGTCCTGGGCCAATATTTATCCCTCAATCAACATTATTAAAAAACAGATTATCTGGTCATTATCACATTGCTGTTTGTGGGAGCTTGGCGGTCGTGAAAGGTGCTACATATATGCAAGTCTTTCTTTCTTTTTCAATTTGCAGTCAATGTGACAAGTTCAAAAGTCTCAAGGAAGTACATCATAGTACAACCATGCCCATCTTAAGTGCCATCTGAGTGAGAGTGTGGATAGGCCGAATCAAGTGACATTCTAACTACCTCCTGACATGTTGTAACATCAAGATGACAACATTCAATTTTTAGTAAATTGTGTTTTTGGAACAGGCTGATGAAACAGGAGACCCTGTTAGCAGCTTAGTACTGGTACCTGGGCCAATTCAAATTCTGACAACACATTGCCAACACGTCTTATCAACAACCATTCTTGTTGCTGTGACCATATTCTGAAATCAGTTCTTTAAAGAGAGAGTCATCCAGAACTCTGATTAAAAATAAGTTGCAAAAAGCTATAACTTGCTTTTTTTGCACCTAAAAAAAAAAGAAAGATTTGCATTTATATAGCGCCTTTGGATGCCCAAAGTGCTTTACAGCCAATGAAGTACTTTTTGAAGTTTAGTCACTGTTGTAATGTAGGAAACGCCACAGCCAATTTGCACACAGCAATCATAATGACCAGATAATCTGTTTTTCAGTAATGTTGGTTGGGAGATAAATCTTGGCCAGAACACCAGGGAGAATGCCCTGTTCTTTGAAATAGTGCCATGGGACTTTTTACGTCTATCTGAGAAGGCAGACGGGGTTTCAGTTAACATCTCACCTGAAAGACGGCACCTCCAACAGTGCAGCACTCTCTCAGCACAGCAGGAGTGGCAGCCTGGATTTTGTGCTCAAGTCTCTGGAGTGGGACCATGAACCCACAAATCTTCTGACTCAGAGGCAAGAGGTCTACTACTGAGCCACGGCTGACAAATCTGTCGCATCTCAGTACTTTACAAGGGTTAGAGAGAAATGCTGAGCAGGAGACGAGACTGATTAAGGGTAGGGGACTGAGGCTCTCGCTGAAGTTCATATTTTTTTAATCTATCCATTTTTTTTGCATCACTGAGTACTTTTGTTGAAATGATGAATGTAGATTACATCATTGGGGGAATTCACTGGAAGAAGCTTTAGAGCTTAACGGTGTAGGAGAACTAAATTAATATTAATGTCATTAATCCAGGCTAAAGATTTTGAAGTTAATTGTAATTTGAATTAGCAGTTTGATCGTGGAATCCCTTGAGGAGGGGAAAGAGTTGGATTGATAATAAATAACAGCAAATTTATATAAGCGGTATTTGATATGCTTATTGCAGGTCAGAATAAGGTGCAAAACAATTATTAACTGGTGACTGACATTGCCAGTAACTACTTCCGAGTAGTGTGATCATTTTGCTGTCGAAGTCAGTCATTTGTTTAGTGGGGCTATAAAGTTGGGAATAGGAACCCTGTTGAGGGCCTGCGCCAATTTCTTCCTCGTATCTCATCCACATTGTGCACTAATAATGAGGAAGTTGAAGCATTTAAGTTATGTCTGGATGTGGCTTGACTGCAGTCATGGCCAATAATGTGGTTTGTGGATAGGCTGGATTTTCTCCAGCAGGTGGGTGGGTGTCCTCCAATTAATTACTGTCAGGATTTTTTTTTTAGTCAATCTTTGGCACCAGGGCAGTGAAGTGCTATTGTCTTAATGAAAACGGGAAGCCATTTGTCGAGCAGAATTGTCTCTTTAAAAAAAAAATCTTGCCTCAATTGTGCAGAGTTTAGACCTGGATTCCTATATAACAAAGACATCCGAACTGTGGTTCGTGGCCATGTACAATTAGGCTGACAAAGCCTAGGCAACTCAGTTCTATGTGCACATATGTTACTGGTTCGTCCTGTTTTGAATTCTGTTACATTAGAAGTTTTCAGCTGACCATTTTTAACACGGTTGTCCCACTGGACCAGCCACGTAAATGCCGTGGCTACTAGAGCATCCCCAATTTTCATCGCTCCACCATTGGCGGCCGTGCCTTCAGCTGCCGAGGCCCTGAGCTCTGGAATTCCCTCCCTGATCCTCTCCGCCTCTCTACCTCTCCTCCTTTAAGACATTCCTTAAAACCTACCTCTCTGACCAAACCTGTCCTAATATCTCTTTACGTGGCACGGTGTCAAACTTTGTTTGATAACGCGCCTGTGAAGCGCCTTAGGACGTTTTACTATGTTAAAAGGCGCTATATAAATGTAAGTTGTTGTTGTTGTGATGATTCACGTGGTAAGTCCCTCGCCTTAGGAGAACTGAAAGGGAATGTGACTGAGTGCAAGCTGGACACTCTTCTGTAAGGGCATAGATAAGCTGGAAGGCACATCACCCAGGGATACTCTCTTGTACCTTTTTAGCAAACATTTATTGGAATCATCATACACTAAGAAAAGATTACCCCAAGCAATGCTCCAGCTCTGGGGAAGGAAGTTGGCCGTGATATTTAATGTTGTATTCCAATAAACTTGAATTGTTTTGATGAGCGGTTAATTTGTACCTCCAACGGTCCAGATTTGGGAGTGAAAAGATGGCTGCCTTCTGCCAGGACAGAGCACTTGAAAGTTCACAGGACTCGACTTAAACTGGAACTGCTCTGGAAATGGTTAATTGGCTCCAGGTGTGCAAGTATAGAAGATTTGTCAAAAAGATTTTTATTTAAGGAAAAGTTTGACGTTCGAATTTAAACAACCCTGTAGATGTAAATGGTGCAGATCGTGATGTAGAGGCTTTGATGTTATGAAAACAGGACTTCAAAAGCGATTTAGCATTTAATAGTTCTCGAGTGTTTGTTGAGCTTTGGCTCATTGTTAATTATTGCTGGTACTCTTCCAGTTGATAGATGTAGTTTGTGCCTTGATATTCGGTGCTGTGGGAATTAACTGGAAATTGAGATCATTGCTTCCTAATTACTGGAAAATGCCAAAGTTGTGGAAATAGTTTTTGTTTCTGGGCATACAGGGGAACTGCAGGATAAGGGCAAATGATACAGGATGGGCATTATTGTCAAGGAATTACAGACTATGATTATTGGTTTGATTTGTACTCTTGCTTTTTGGAGCATCTGCATTGCTCAGGAGCTGCTGTCAACAAAAGATCTTCGAATAGAAAGTTGGAGGGTCGTCCTGCATGGGTCATGAGGATGGTTGCCACCTGCATGTGGCAGCTGGGATCAGTTTGGAAAACTCGGAATGTGGTATTTCCACCGTGGATGTGAGGGTAGCATGGTGAGATGAGAGGCTTTGGTTTAGTCTGGTTGTGCCCAACTGGTATTTTGATCGTTAAGATCTAAGCAGTTGTCGTGGCGCAAAGGTCAAAAACTGAGGAGGTCAAATGGAACATCAGAGGAACTAGCTCTCCAGCTAAAAGGGCACGAGTCGCTACGAATCTCAGTAGGCTGATAAAGTTGTGGCTTCCATACATAACCTCCTCTCGTAGAACAAAGCGTTGATTTTCCAGCATTTCCCCATAACTACTTAATTTATGAGAAGTCGCACAACACCAGGTTATAGTCCAACAGCTTTATTTGAAATCACAAGCTTTCGGAGCGCTGCTCCTTCGTCACCTGATTTCAAATAAAGCTGTTGGACTATAACCTGGTGTTGTGCGACTTCTCACATTTGTCCACTCCCAGTCCAACACCGGCATCTCCACATCATACTTAATTTACGACTAGGCACTGTGGACTCACTGGCCTCCTTCCAAGCTGATTGATTCTACGATTCAGAAACCTGTCTTAAAGTCTTCCACACTACGGTTTCCTTTTGACGCTCAGATTGAGGAGGAAGATAGCCAAATGCTCTTTAACACAAACAAATACGAAAGCCCCTCGCAGAAAATTTCAAAGTCACAAGGCCGGTCTCCCAGGACCTATTTTCAACAACCACTTGCGTTTATATAGTGATTTTAATGTAGAAAATGCCCTGAGGTGTTACACAGAGGGACGGAAGGGAAAAATATATCCGAATGGACAGACAAAGTGAGAAGCTAACAATCTGGCAGATTTGTAGACTGAAAAGCTATGAGACGTCAATGCTAACAACTTTGCAATTAAAGAAGATTGGCACATTAAGGCCACCTTATTTCCTCGGAGCAATTTATAGTCCGATTGTGTGTTGAGACCAGTACACTAGCTCATGGATGTACATCACTCAAAACTGTGTTTTTTAAGAAAACCATTTTTTTAACCTTGGAAATATTATAAATCCATCTTGGACAAAGTATCAACTCTAGCTAGAACATCTGAAAATGTCCCTGGAACTGAGCCTTGCACAGAAGAAATAGTTCTGATTAAGTCCAACCTGCCCTTTTACGAGAGGGATGAGAAGTGACAGTAAAGGAAATGATGATAAATCACGATGAAGCAAAAACCCTTGGTTAATGCACAACTAGTTTGCTAAACTGCCTGAGACTCATTATCCTGTCGTAAAATACAATTTTTTAATTTCAGCCAGCTTGAATAAAGTCATAAAAGTTGCAAATGAGTCTCGGTCATCTTCGTGAATGGAAACCATCAAGGTAAATTTTATGAAGAGAGACACTCTCTGGCTGTGACCGCACACCGGTTGCAGCTGTCGGGAAACTGCAAGTGTCCTGCTCGCTCTCCCGCCAATGACACAAAGACGGGGCGTGACCTGGGTTGAGTGATCTGCTAAACGCACTCGTGCCATTTTTATAAATTGAGAGGTTAGCGGCCGGCTGGATTTATCTTAAATTCCGCTTCTCCGCTATTCTAGAGGAGTACTCAACTTCTTCATTTCAAATGGGCTAAAGCTGGCGCTAACATAGCGGAGAGAGGAATTTTGGGCTAATGTTTAATGCGTGATTTTCCCACAGTAGAAATTCAGGCCTTCGGTTCTCCCGAGAGTCTTTGACATCTCCGCGAGAGACATATGGCAAAAGGGAAGCTGATGTTTGCTGCAACGCAGTGCTTTGTGACTTTTTAAGGTGCCAGTAACGTCATCATCGGTGGCCGTGCCTTCAGCTGCCTCGGCCCTAAGCTCTGGAATTCCCTCCCTAAACCTCTCCGCCTCTCAACCTCTCTTTCCTCCTTTAAGACGCTCCTTAAAACCATCCCTTTGACCAAGCTTTTGATCAGCTGGCCTAATATCTCTTTATGTGGCTCGTGTCAAATTTTGTTTGATAATCGCTCCTGTGAAGCGCCTTGGGATGTTTTACTCTGTTAAAGGTGCTATATAAATGCAAGTTGTTGTTGTTCTTGTGATGCAAGTTGATTGAGACCAGGGGAAGCTTTCATGGACACCAATGAATCTTTGCAAACCAGAAGGTTTGAGAACACTTTCCTAAACTGCCGTGAGCCACGGTTTGGAGTGCGATTTTATATATATTTTTTGAATTCTATGCCTGGACCAGGAGATCTATAGGCACCACATAAGGGCAAGCAGTTTGCAAATATGTTGCACCGTGACTCATTTAATCATTCCTTCAGCAATTTAATCTGAACAAAACCAACTGAAAGCTCTTCATGAATAGAGGTTTTGCAGGAAGGCGATGGGAATGTCTGCAGTAAATTAAAATACTGTTCTCAGTGTGCAGAACCTCGTAAAATGGCAGATCACTGGAAAACACTTTCTGTCTGAATCAGGGTTTCTGTTAAGTGTATGCTAGGATTTAGTAGTTCGGTATAATGGAATGGGCTTTGGTATTGGGAATTGTATAATTGGTTCAGGATTATGCTTCATCAAATAGGCATTGATCTGGAGTTGGTTCACTGTCACCCTCGTAGATATAGCAATTCCTTACAATACTTTTAGAATTGCAGTATTTAAACACTATTGCTTATTCTCAACTTGGCAGAACAGTCAGTTGCTGATTTACTGTCCTCAAGGTTTTATGTTCTTTTGATCACCTTCAACTGGGTCACCAAGCATTGGGCTGTCTAAACAGCATCACTCGCACCCAACTTACTGCCTGCAGTTGCATCTTGCATGACACGAAAGCAACATTGAGACAATAATTGAAGCATTTTCAGTCGATCTTGAAGGCTGTGCTCTCCTCGGCAGGTAAGGTCTAAGGAATAAATAGATGCAAGATAACAGATGATGAGGCAGGTGGAGCATGCTAGCCCTGTTCTTGTTTCCATGCCAACAAGGGAGCCCATGAAAAATAATAATAAATTGCTTGTCTTTGTTGAACGTTAGTCAAGATGGCCTTGAGTGATTTTGATCATGGTGGGATAAATAGAAAGAGTGTGGTCATTACTCCTAGCGACACTTGTAAATTAGTTTTGTGAAGAAAGTGCAGGATGTCAAAGTTTAATTCAATTTTCCATTTTACTTTCCTTTAAGAGGGCAGCCAAACCAGACCCACAATTATGCCAGCTGGGCCTAATATAGGTATAGATGAAGAAGTGGTGGATTTAGTGTGGGACATCCCACTTGTAGCATGAGTTAAAACTGTCAGCCATGACCCAATCCTCACGAGTCAGATCTTTTTTCTTATTCGTTCATGGGACGTAGGCGTCACTGGCAAGGCCAGCATTTATTGCCCGTCCCTAATTGCCCTTGAGAAGGTGAGACGCCTTCTTGAACCGCTGCAGTCCGTGTGGTGAAGGTACTCCCACAGTGCTTTTAGGGAGGGAGTTCCAGGATTTTGTCCCAGCGACGATGAAGGAACGGTGATATGTTTCCAAGTCAGAATGATGTGTGAGTTGGAGGGGAACTTGGAGGTGGTGGTGTTCCCATGTGCCTGCTGCCCTTGTCGTTCTAGGTGGTAGTGGTCGCGGGTTTGGTAGGCACTGTCGAAGAAGCCTTGGCGAGTTGCACAGTGTTCAGTCCTATTCGCAACTCCCCATATAATGAAGCAGTCCATGCCCGCATGCAACAAGACCTGGACAACATTCAGGCATGGGTTGGTAAGTGGCATGTAATATTTGCGCCACACAATTGCCAGGCAATGACTATCTCTAACAAGAGAGAGTCTAAACACCGCCCCTTGATGGTGGTTCAACGGGATTACCATCGCCGAATCCCCCACCATCAACATCCTGGGGGTCACCATTGACCAGAAACTTAACTGGACCAAAATGAGAAGTCGCACAACACCAGGTTATAGTCCAACAGATTTATTTAAAATTACAAGCTTTTGGAGCTGTTGCCCCTTCGACAGGTAAAGGTACAATGAGGGAATCTACAGTATTACACAGCATATAAACACAGAAAGCATTGTCAGAGATACAATCTTTCAGGGAGGCATTACATCAAAGACACACCAGAGCACAGCCAAGACAATGAGATGGGTCACAGGGGGTCCAACGTGTCAAATCCTTCCGTCTGCAGTTGAGCTTTTAACCTATTTTTAACTGGACCAGCCACATAAATACTGTGGCTACAAGAGCAGATCAGAGGCTAGGTATTCTGCGGCGAGTGTCTCACCTCCTAACTCCCCAAAGCCTTTCCACCATCTACAAGGCACAAGTCAGGAGTGTGATGGAATACTCTCCACTTGCCTGGATGAGTGCAGCTCCAACAACACTCAAGAAGCTCGACACCATCCAGGAAACATCTTCTCTACATCTACCCTAACAAACCCCTATATCATACGGGCAACATGACCCCTTTGGATGCTGAAAAGCTAGAGGAGGTACACCAAAGTAGGATGAATATACCTGAGGCTGAGGGCCTCTTTCCTTTAAAAGTTCACGTGCCGGTTGAATGAAGGGAAGGTGCTGATCAAGTCAATAAAGTCGCTCGTAGCTGTTGTCCCTGGCTACAAATGAGAAAGAATTTGATGGTATCGGGAGCAAGAAGCTCCAGCATTTTCCTTGCTTTTTGCACACATAGGGTAGCCCATCAAACATATTTGCATGCCCTTTCATTGCACTTAAACTGCATGGAACACATTTCTTGAAGGTGGAACTGGCCTGCAATGTAAAGACTGGGCATGCAGGTGAATAGTTTACTGCACCAGACTTGTAGGGTCCATGCCCGTGATTCCCAACATACCACAACAGATTTTTTTTTACTCCAGCTTCCTAAATGGTTGTTTGCAATGTATGAAGAGGTGCTTTTCTTTGGCTGACAACTGCAAGCACTTCTCTGCTTCAAGCTGATCAGACCTTAGAGGGAGGATGGGGTAAAGCAAGCGAGTAGGCTGATTTGAAGAGGAAATAAGCTTTAGTCATCCACTTGCCTGGATGAGTGCAGCTCCAACAACACTCAAGAAGCTCGACACCATCCAGGACAAAGCAGCCCGCTTGATTGGCACCTCATCCACCACTTTAAACATTCACTCCCTCCACCACCGGCGTACCGTGTCTGCAGTGTGTACCATCTTCAAGATGCACTGCAGCAACTCGCCAAGGCTTCTTCGGCAGCACCTCCCAAACCCGCGACCTCTTCCACTTAGAAGGACAAGGGCAGCAGGCGCATAGGAACACCGCCACCGCCAAGTTCCCCTCCAAGTCACACACCATCCTGACTTGGAAATATATGGGCCGTTCCTTCATCGTCGCTGTGTCAAAATCCTGGAAATCCCTCCCTAACAGCACTGTGGGAGTACCTTCACCACACGGACTGCAGCAGTTCAAGAAGGCGGCTCACCACCACTTTCTCAAGGGCAATTAGGGATGGGCAATAAATGCTGGCCTTGCCAGCGACACCCAAATCCTGTGAATGAATCAAAAAAGAAGGTGCACTTTCTCTAGAATGGTCCAAGATGGTAAAATGGGACAACATCGTGAAAAAGAGATCACAATGTGGCAAGGCAAAAAAGGAAAACTCGCCAAAGCAGAGCAATCGAATGAAAATGTATAAGGAACAAAATTGGGGAACTAGAGTAATTACAGTAGATTTTCAGCTCGTTATGCAGGCGTAAGACTGGCGTTGTGGATAGACGCTGGCTATTGTAAATGGCCGATATTTATCTCCATTGAAATCAGTAGAAATTAAAATGGTGGTTGGGGGGGGTGGTGGTGTGGTGCAGAGGGGGATGTTTCTATAATGTGCAGCCGATCCACAGTGCCAGTTTTGAAATGGGCGGCAAGTTTAAAATCAACCTCGTTAGTTTAATTAGAAAATCATGATGCTATAGGGTAACTGAAGCATGGCTACAGCTGGGACAGGATTAAATATAACACTTTCATGAGGGGAATAGGGAAAGAAGAAAGGGAAGAGAGAGGTATTAATTAGAGGTAATATCATAGTGGATTGGGGCACAGATCAATTTCTGGAGGAGGGTTTATTTCTGTGTTGTAATATTCCATGATCAGGAGATGATCCTAAATTCAAGATCTCTCCTTTCCTAAAGTACAGACTGCGCAAACAAGGACCAATCCTAAAATCAATAAGCTAGACTTTATTATCAGCTCTGTGACTTTAATGATGTGATTTATATGTTGGATGCCATTAGGAGTCTCTTGCATCTGACAGCCATAAGCAGCATGATAAAATGACTACAATGGAAGATTTTATTAATAATAAAAAAAAACATAATTTCAAGTCAGCAAGAGGAAGACATGAACAAAAGACTAGAAAAATGCAATATTCATAAATCAAGTGTATTGTCTTAAAATTGATTTTTTTCTATTCCACTAAATACTCTACACTGTTCCCAAATGTACTTAAAAATAACTTCCGTGCTTTGATTAAAATACCTTGGACTGTGCCCTCTGCTTTTAATTAACAAAAAAGCCATTATTGCCTTGTGCACAAAGAACTTGTAGAAGGTTTTACCTAAATATGACCATGACACATCAAGATTTACTTAGCATATTTTTTTTTCTCTAACAGAAAGGCTCACCATATCTGTCAATTTATAAAATAAATTATCACCTTGTTGTTAACACAGGAAAGCCTGGAAATTACTGTTTGTTCCTGGTAATTTGAAGTTACTTCATTCGAATGATTGAATAACTTGAATAATTCAGATTTGAATTGCACTGAAAAGCCTCCGGTACTATTTTTATTCCGTGTGCTTAATTCAGATTAGATTTATTTTTAACGTGAAATATTGACTCGGAGCCCTGAATTTCCTCAGACCTTCTGCCTCTGCACTGCCGTAACCTCACTGGAGGTGTGACGCAAACCCCGTTTACAAGGATAAATGAGATGGGGGGTGGGGGGGCAAGGATACATATTTGCGTTGACAGTGCAGGAGTGAGATACCAAGCCACGGCAAGAGATGCTCTGGTTGCGATTGGATCGTGAAAGTGTGACCAAGGGAGGGAGCGGTCCCATCAAGCTGGTCAATTAAGAAGAAGCAGAGAGGAGGATGGTGTGGGCAACCATGTCGAAGGATGCGGAGGGGTTGAGGAAAATGAAAGAGAGACTTGCATTTTATATCGCGCCTTCCACGACCTCAGGACGTCCTGGGGTGCGTTACAGCCAATGCAGTACTTTTACAACCGTAGTCACTGTTGTAAAGTAGGAAACCCGGCAGCCAATTTGTGCACGGCAAGATCCCACAAACAGCAATGTGATAATGGCCAGATAATCTTTATTTTATGTGGTGTAGGTTGAAGGAATGGCATAATGGCACCAGGACACCGGGCAGAACTTCCTTGCTCTTCTTCGAAATGGTGCCATGGGATCCTTTATGTCCACCCACGAGGGCAGACGGAGCCCTGCTTTAATGCCTCATCCAAAAGACTTCTCTTCGGCCCTTAGCTGCCCAATCATGCTTCACCCCCCCACTCACCCATGACCAGTGAGCTGTCTCTGGGGCCACGGCGATCATGTACAGCTTGCCGGTACTATTCTGAAGAAGCCAGAGGACGAATTTGCCGTGGTCCTACCGACCTCATTAGACGCGTGGGGCCTCCACCTCTGCCGGTGTACTGACCTGAATGCCAGTATAAGAACATAAGAACATAAGAAATAGGAGCAGGAGGCCCCTCGAGCCTGCTCCGCCATTCAATAAGATCATGGCTGATCTGATCTTGGCCTCAACTCCACTTTCCCGTCCGCTCCCCATAACCCTCGACTCCCCTGTAGCTCAAAAATCTGTCTATCTCCGCCTTGAATATATTCAATGACCCAGCCTCCACAGCTCTCTTTGGGTAGAGAATTCCCAAAGATTCACGACCCTCTGAGAGAAGAAATTCCTCCTCATCTCCATTTTAAATGGGTGCCCCCTTATTCCGAAACTATGCCCCCTAGTTCTAGATTCCCCCACAAGGGGAAACATCCTCCCTGCATCTACCCTGTCAAGCCCCCTCAGAATCTTATATGTTTCAATAAGATCACCTCTCATTCTTCTAAACTCCAATGATTATAGGCCCAACCTGCTCAACCTTTCTTCATAAGACAACCCTTTCAACTCAGGAATCAATCTCGTGAACCTTCTCTGAACTGCCTCCAATGCAAGTATATGCCTCCTTAAATAAGGAGCCCAAAACTGCACACAGTACTCCAGATGTGGTCTCACCAGTGCCCTAATAGCTAGATCACGGAACGGAAAGGAAACGCGAGCAGTAGAAATTCTTGTGGGTGACACCGTCCTACTAGCCCCACCTCCTTCCAGATATCAGGCTTCTTTTTAATTGACAAGAACTGGAATGGAGATGGGGGTTAAATTCAGGGCAGCATCCTTACCTCTGCATTCACTGCCATTTTAACCCCTGGCTTTTGGGAGGAGTCGGAGGGGCTCGCCGCAGTGCAGGTGAGGGCCTCCTCAGTATGCAAAAATCACGGGCCTATAAAAGAATAGAACGAAAGAAGTTGCAATTATGTAGCACCTTTCACAACCTCAGGACATCCCAAAGCGCTTTACAGCCAATGAAGTTACTTTTGAGATGTATTCGTTATTGTAATGTAGGAAATTAATGCAGCAGCTAATTTGCACACAGCAAGCTCCCACAAACAACAATGAGATAATGACCAGATAATCTGTTTTAGTGATGTTGGTCAAGGGATAAATATTGGCCAGGACACCACTGGGGTAGAACTCCCCTGCTCTTCTCAAATAGTGTTATGAGATCTTTTACGTCCACCTGAGAGGGCAGACGGGGCCTCAGTTTAATGTCTCATCCGAAAGACGGCACCTCCAACAGTGCAGCACTCTCTCAGTCTGGATTTTGTGCTCAAGTCTCTGGAGTGGGACTTGAACCCACAACCTTCTAACTCAAGGCGAGAGTGCCACCAACTGAGTCACGGCTGACACCTGTGATATTATGAGGCAGTTCGGACTCCCATGCGATTTTAACTTGGGATTGGGTGAGTTGGGCACAGTGCTGGACCCGCCTGGCGGCTGACAGCATCGGGGCCAGAAGAGGTCCAGGATGGTAAGTAATTCCATTTTTTTTTTCAGTTTTCCTCCGGCCCCCCCACAAAGCAACGTTGCGTTGCCCTGCCCCGGTCTTCTCTCCCCTCCCTCTCACCGCAGTCCCCTCCGAGTGCCCCCCACCTGCCAACCACTTACCTCGGGGCTCACTGTGGCAGCCCTCTGCTGCTCGGAAACCCGCTCCCATCTGAGTGATTCCTGCTGAGAGGAAGTTGGCCTTTCAACATGGCAGTGAGGCCCGGGAGTTAAAGGGCTGGATTTTCAATGACCCGTGGAGTCGGGTTTGGAGGCATGTGGGGGGTTAAAGTTGCAGATTTGGGGGTCCCAACCCCATCCCGCCTCCAACCCGCCTCCACGCAATTTTGACAAAATCGTGTGCAGTGTTCCCGCCTCCAAGAGGTGGGAGAGGCCATTAAAGCCCTTAACAAGCCCTAAATTGGCTCTGTAATGCCATTTTGAAACGTTTTAGCTAGTTTAACCCTTTTCCGATGTGAAGCACGCCTGATGTGAAACACACCAGTGAAACCTGGCGGGAGCACAAGTGGATAGCTGACTATCAGCTGCAGGTCCACTATTACAACAGAGATGTGATGAAGGTAGTAGTAGTATTAGGTCTGAAAGTCGCCTCAGAGACTTCTCTCTCTCTCTCTCTCTCTCTCTCTCTCTCTCTTTTGCATCCAGGTCCTCTCACACCAAAAGCCAGGCAGTCTTTGACCTGACCTGCAATGCTGCAGCAATGATGATATCATCAGAGGCGACTTTCAGACTAATTGGTTCATGGGTTCCCACATGCTGGAACTCAATTGCTCAATTAAGTGAAAATTGCATCAATCTCCCACATCCAAATGCAGTCGGGTGGATAACACGAAATGCGGATGACACGACTCCAACCCGCCCCAGTATCAAAATCCAGCCCATAATCTCTCCAGGGTCCCAGGCGGTGCTTGTTTGCCACTCACCCCGGCCCCCATAGGCTGCAATCACCCCATGTTAAGTACCTTAGTTGGCAGCGAGGGCCCAGGGCTACAATGAAGGGAGATCGTGGTGACAGATTTCTGTGAGGTTCGGTGGGCTTCATGCAAATGCCTGCGTCTTTTTTTAAGCTGTGATTTCCAATTTGAAACGAGCACTCCCAGCTTCTAAAGCAGGCTAGCTTAGGTCGCCTGCTGTGACTGACCATGTAACATTTTCAGCAGATTCTTTAAAGCCATTCTCGTCGCCTTTCTTTCACTGGTGACTTTCACAAACATCTATAGGGAGAGCGTTCTTTTCTTTTGCTTCTGTGCGACTGGGCAAATCTCCGACTGTATTCTTCTAAGTAATTACAAAGAGCCTCATTAATTAATGCTTTAAAGCAATTTGCATATTTGACTATAAAATAGTATCCCTCACTTCTAATTGAAAAAAACCCACTAAATTAACAATGTATTTCTGTTTGTATAATTTGTTGATAAAAAAAAAATTGCTTGTAGCTATCCATTCTGTCTGGTACAATGGATGCAATTAGTGTCAATTTTTAAATTGAATATTACATAAAATTACATGGAATTTTACAGCTAAGTGACAGGCCATTCGGCCCAACAGGTCCATGCCGGTGTTGATGCTCCACACAAGCCTCCTCCCACCTTACTTCATCTCACCCTATCATCATATCCTTCTATTCCTTCCTCTGTCCTGTACTTATCTAGCTTCCCCTTAAAAAAAGCTTATCTAGTGTGTGCTAATCTGGGAGAGTTATAAGGCAGATAATATGACAGGAGATAGATTTTACAACCATTGTTGTCATGTTGCCTTGAGTCGTTTCTTTACAAAATCATCAAGCATCTATTGACCAGAAGCTTAACTGGACCAGCCTTATGGACACTGTAGCAGAGCAGACCCTGGGTACTGCTCAAATGGTTCACCACCTGCTGGTTAAAAGTTTCTCCACCATTGATAAGACACAAGTCAGGAGTGTGATGGAATGCTTAACACTCGCCTGTAAGAATACACAAGAAGCTTCACGCCATCTAGGACAAGGCAGCATACTTAATCGGCGCTTCTCTAACTGGACTCAATGTCCCCCATCAGTGCCCTGCACTGTGACTATGGCATCTATCATCAATAGGATGCACTGCAGCAACTCACCAAGCTTTACATTGACAGCAGGGTGCCGGCTCCATGACATCTACCACTGAGATGGTGAAGAGCATCAGTGTAATGAGGCTTCGTCAACGCTACATTCCCTTCCCAAGTCACACATCATCCTGACTTGGACAGATTAGAGAACCAATGCAAATGAACTAAAACAGACACATGCACACACACCAGACATCTCCTCCCCCCTCCCCCCCCCCCACACACACATACACACACACACACACATCCGCAACCCACACACACACACACGCATCCTCCCACACACATACATCCATGCACATAGATTAATCAGCAAGATACTGAACACCTAACTTTTAATTGTGTAATATTCCATAAAAGAAAGAAAGACTTGCATTTCTATAGCGCCTTTCATGACCACCGGATGTCCCAAAGCACTTTGCAGCCAATGACGTTATTTTTTTGAAGTGTAGTCACTGTTGTAAAGTAGGAAACGCCGCAGTCAATCTGCACACAGCAAGCTCCCACAAACAGCAATGTGATAATGACCAGATAATCTGTTTTTGTGATGTTGATTGAGGGATTAATATTGGCCAGGGCACCGGGGAGAACTCCCCTGCTCTTCTTCAATATAGTGCCATGGGATCTTTTACGTCCAACTGAGAGGGCAGATGGGACCTCAGTTTAACATCTCATTTGAAGGACGGCACCTCCAACAGTGTCAGCCTAGGTTATTGTGCTCAAGTCTCACTGGAGTGGGACTTGAACCCACAACCTTCAGACTCCCAAGTGAGAGTGCTGACCGACTGAGCCACGGCTGGCACGACATAATGGCCCAAAAATTACTGCCGCTACGCGAGAGTACGCACTGTGTACTCTCGCGTATTCTGTCTCCAATTGCCGGTTTTCTGCATGCACTGTGTATGCGCTGAAAACCGGCACTTGGTGATTTCAAAAGGGGGCGGTTCCTAGGTGAACCGCGTGCGCGCTACAGGCTGCGCGCACGCAGTGCACTTAGTGCTTTGAACGCGCAGGTAAGCATGGAACATTTTACACATAAAGAAAGGAGGCGTAAGACCCTCTTTTAACAAGGTAAGTAGTTAATTAAGTATTATTTTGAATTTTTTTCAACAGGTATATCTTTTTTAGAGACTTTAAAGAAAGGTAAGTTTATTTTTATAACTTTTTAAAAGATTTTAAATTTTTTCAAAAATTTAATTTTTTATTTAAAGTGGTTAATTTATTTAACTATACTTATTTTATTAATGTGATGGTTTTTAAAAAAAAATTAATTGAGGTTTAGCTGTTCTTTTGGGGGGGTATAGTATTCATAGCTTTCACAGCCGTGCTGTGAAAGCTATGAATGAAAGATGGTGTGCTGCCATTGGCTCTAACTGAGTCACGTGATCCCACAGCTCGCACGAATTAACTGCGCCTGTGGGATACGAAAGCACTGCACAGCTGCTGTCCAGAACATCAAGTTCGTGCGAGCTGGGAATAAAAAAGCCAGCGCGCAGTGAGAGATCGCGGGGAAGCCTTACCCTCGCACGAAGGCTCACTCACTAATTTTTGGGCCAATGATTTCTAAAGCAGAGGAGCTTGTTTATTAAAGCACACAGAAACTTCTTAAAAGTTCCATTTAATAATCAGTGGGCAGACATTTCATTTAATGTATACGGGAGCTGGCAAAAGGAGTAATTCACTGCTGCTGGGAATTTAGTTCGATTGAAGCGAATGGGGTGGAAATCCATAAACGGATCACATCAGCCGTCATCGGTTTTGGTGTTTGGTTGAGATTCACATCATTACGCGAATGAAAGAGCTCATGTCAAGAGTGAGTGAACAGAGCCCCCGGGGCCAGGTTACTGAGCTGTACAAATCAGGAAGGTCCCAAGGTTTGACCCTGACAAACCTATCTTGAGTGGCATGTCCATGTTTATATACTTAATGCCTAATGTAAGCAGTCATATATAGTATCTACTGGTGGAAAAGTAAGCACTTATTGTGTGTTTCATAGAATAGTTTATAAAGCAACAATATCAAATTCCTGATGTCGGGAAAGGTGCTATATAAATGCAAGTTCTTTCTTTTCTTTTACGAACACCCCACAACAGCACTGAGATGACTAGTTAATCTGTCTTTTTTTGGTGGTGTTGTATAGGAGATGAATGTTGACTGGGGACATCTACTCTTCTTCAAGTAGTATCGTGGGATCTTTTGGCATCAACCTGAGCCACTGGAACAACTAAATAGGACTTCCGTTTAGCATCTCATACAAAATGGCAACATCTCAACAACAACAACAACTTGTATTTATACAGCACCTTTAATGTCATAAAATGTCCCAAGACCTTCACAGGAGCGATTATCAAACAAAATTTGACACTGAGCTACATAAGGAGATATTAGAGCAGATGACCAAAGGGTTGGTCAAAGAGGTAGGCTTTAAGGAGCGTCTTAAAGGAGGAAAAGGAGGCAGAGAGGTTTAGGGAGGGAATTCCAAAGAACATAAGAACCTAAGAACTAGGAGCAGGAGTTGGCCATTTGGCCCCTCGAGCCTGCTCCGCCATTCAATAAGATCATGGCTGATCTGATCTTGGCCTCAACTCCACTTTCCTGCCCACTCCACATAACCCTTGACTCCCCTGTAGCTCAAATATCTGTCAATATCCGCCTTGAATATAATCAATGACTCCGCCTCCACAGCTCTCTGGGGTAGAGAATTCCAAAGATTCACAACCCTCTGAGAGAAGACTTTGTCTTCATACCTTTGTAATTGCCTTTATTTAAGTTTAGGACACTAGTTTCAGACCCAAGTTTCTCACCCTCAAACTGAATTTGAAATTCAATCATGCAATGATCACTCTTCCCTAGAGGATCCTTTACATTGAGATCATTAATTAATCCTGTCTCATTACACATTTGAGAGGTCGCACAACACCAGGTTATAGTCCAACAGTTTTATTTTAAATCACAAGCTTTCGGAGTTACAACTCCTTCGTCGGGTGAAGTGAGGAGATACAGAATCGTCAAAGCATATATAGATCGAGAACAATGCATGTGTAACTTACAATTGCAGACAACTGAATTCAATCATCCTGACTGTTTATCTGCCGAGGTGTGATAAAGTTAATCAGGTCAGCCAGGAAGGTACCACATCAAAGACATAGCAAGATACCACTGAGACAATGAGGTGGAATCGCATGGGGTCTAACGTGTCAAAAGCTGCCGTCTGTATGTAAAACGATTAACTTTAAAATTTTTACTTTTTTACTGGGAATCACATCTGTGAAACAAGCCAACGACGACTCGAGTCCGGATCAGTCCAACACCGGCATCTCCGCATCATCATTGCACATTACCAGATCTAAAATAGCCTGCTCCCTGGTTGGTTCCACAATGTATTGTTCTAAGAAACCATCCTGAATACACTCTATGAACTCATCCTCAAGGCTACCCTTGCCAATTTGATTTGTCCAATCAATATGAAGATTAAAATTGCCCATGATTATTGCAGTACCTTTCTTACAAGCCCCCATTATTTCTTGATTTATACTCTGTCCTGCAGTGTAGCTACTGTTAGGGGGTCAATAGACTACTCCCAACAGTGACTTCTTTCCCTTACTTTTTCTTATCTCCACCCAAACTGATTCTACATCTTGAGCTTAGGGCCTAGGCAGCTGAAGGCATGGCCGCCAATGGGGATACTCAAGAGGCCAGATTTAGAAGAGTGCGGAACTCTCAGAGGGTTGTAGGGCTGGAGGAGGTTACAGAGATAAGGAGGGGTGAGGCCATGGAGGGATTTGAAAACAAGGATAAGAATTTTAAAATTGAGGCGTTGCTTAACCGGGGGCCAATGTCGGTCAGCGAGCACAGGGGTGATGGATGAATGGAAATTGGTGCAAGATAGGACATGGGCAGCAGAGTTTTGGATGACCTCAAGTTTAAGCAAGTTAACTCCGTATTAATCGAGTGTCCAGTGAAGTAGGACAGTTCCACTCCCTGTAGATTTGTGTTATTAGATCTTAAACTGACTGCTAAAGTGGACAGTCAACAAAAAAGCATTTGGAAAGAGTTAACTTGGACTGCATTCATCCGCAACCAAGTCCCCCTCCAGAGACTTAAGCACGTAATCTTGGCTGACACTTCAATGCAGTTCTGTGGGAGTGCTGCACTGTCGGAGGTGCTGTCTTTCAGAGGAGACGTTAAACTGAGGCCTGATCTGCCTTCTCAGGAGGACATAAAAGATCCCACGCCATTATTGGAAGAAGAGCAAGGGAGTTCCCCCAGTGTCCTGGCCAATATTTATCCCTCAACGGACATCACTACAAGAATATCTGGTCATTACCTCAGTGCTGTTTGTGGGAGCTTGCTGTATGCAAATTGGCTGCCACATTTCTTACATTACAAAGTGACTACACTTCAAAAATACTTCATTGGCTACAAAGCACTTTGGGATGTTCTGAGGTTGTGAAAGGCGATACATAAATGCAAGTCCTTTCTTTTTGTTCTTTGACATAACTGCCTTTGTATAAGTTGCAGAGGCAATTTATGTACCTTTTATTATCTTACTTATAGTAACAAATACAATGTGATGTTTATTATGGGATGTTCCAGGGCTGTGTTGTTCAGTAGTACACTGGAAGGTGCACTAAAGAAAGAAAAGAAAGACTTACATTTCTGTAGTGCATTTCACGACCACCGGACGTCCCAAAGCGCTTTACAGCCAATGAAGTACTTTTTGAAGTGCAGTCACTGTTGCAGTGTAGGAAACACCGGCTGCCAGTCTGCGCACAGCAAGCTCCCACAAACAGCAATGTGATAATGACCAGATAATCTGTTTTAGTGATGCTGATTCACTGACAAAGCTACCAGGGGAATTGTATTCAACGTGTTAATGGTTTATTAATCAACTCATGATTGTAATCCATCATAATCATACACACACACACACACACATACCACACACATTCACATGCGTAGGCAATGATTGACAAAGCAGTGCATTTCATAAGATTGCTTTCAAGTTCTGCCAGACTTTGAGAAGATGTGGAAAATATTTCTAGGGAGCCTTGTCTCAGTGTAAACCAGGGAGCTTTGAAAGGGCATCAGGAATGCTAGAATAAAGAAGTTTCAAGTACTCTTCGAACTGAATGGCAGAGTCACATTCATCAATGTGGCTGAAAATGAGGTTGTGTGTGACTCCCACTGCTTGCCCAGAGCACTCTGGGAGTAAAACCTCTCAGAACTCGTTAGTAAACACAAGTCAGTCAAGCCGATCCATTCGTGAGCCTCCTGAATGGCAATGTCTTTGGACAATTTGACCTCTCATGAACTGCATTGCTGTCAAGCCTCTCAGTCCTCTGATTACTCCCTTCGTATCCAAAAAACACTGGATTAAAAAATATCTTGGCTGGTTTGGCATTGTAAGGATTCTCCTGGTTTCTAAGTTGTTTCTTTTTAAATCTTTGAACATGATTGTAAGGATTCCATCCATATTTTACATGGGCAGAAGACTTCTCATTGCCGGAAGCTCTGTTCAATATACATGGCACAGATGAGATGGAACGCGTCATTATTTTGTTACAGACTAATTTCTGTGCTGAGTATTAAACCTTTTGCTGGTTACTGCTGGTTACCTTAGTAGTGGTAGGAAAGATCACTCTCTGTCTTGGGAATGCAATCTAAAGTCAAAATTAATTGAAAGGCTCAACTATTCATTGAAGTGAATACAGAAAGACCCCAGAGGTGGATTTACACTTTTACTGTCAGTAACAGAACCCATCGGATTTTCCTGGCCACTGAAATTAATCCAAGGAAATTATGATGGGTTCTGCAAGAGGTGTGGGATCTTCCCCGCCAGGTTTTGCTCGCTCTGCCCCGCCCGGGAGATGTTTAACATCTACTGCAAGATGAAAATCTACCCGCAGTGGCTTTGGTTCTACAGCCCTGATTTTAACCGGGAGCGAGAATCGGGCGCCGTGCTGAAGGAGGGGGAGGTGAGCGACAAATTCCCCCCCCCCCCCGCTACCCCACCCCGACCTCGGGCAGTGTGAGACCCGGGCGGTTTTAACTCCCGGTACACATCTGTATGCTGCTGTTCAGCTGCCCGCCCAAAACATACGGGAAGCAGGGAGTTGGCCGGTGGGCTGGATGAGGGCAGCCTCCAGCTCCGAAGGAACGGTCACTGACAACGAGGTAAGTCACGGGATGGGAGGCGGGGTGAGGTTTAGGAGGGTGTCGTGGGAGGGGGGGAGGGGATGCCCGAGGCAGATGAGGCCTAAACTTTCCTTTGTGGGGCCCCAGAGCAGCACTCGTGTACCTCCAGGGCCCCAACATGAAAAGTTACCTTAAATGGCCTCTTCTGGTTCCCAATTCTCTTCCTGCTGTCTTCAGCTGGTGGGAAAGCCACAGAGACTTCACTTCTCGGGAAACCAGTTAAAATTGCGTTATCGGACCCTGATCTGTGTATTTAAAGAAGTACCCAGTCTGGCTTCAGCCAGGTGTTCTTGCCGCCTGTTCAGAAGAGCGTTGTAAAATTCCGAAAACTCGGATTTGTGCGGGTAAGTCACCCGGACGATTTTAACTGCGGGTGGGCAGGGTTATACTCGCCTCTTATGTGTTAGCAAGATGATAGACATGTGTTAACAGCTTATAATGTAAAACAAATGTATATAATTTGTTTTTTTTGGAAGCCTGCTAAAGCAAGCACCTCAAACTCCAGCAAGATTCTTAAAAAGTGTGATTAAACATAACAACCTGATATGAACAAAAAAAGAACGGGAATGTGACGTATATTCCGTCGCGGGGTATACATCATTTTTACGGTACCATTACGGGATCACATTAATTGAACCTGCAGGTAATTCACTGTGATTATAGTTTTGCATAACCATTAGTGCAATTGACCTTCATTACCTCTTCCCGGGGCTCAATTTCAAAATGTACCTGTGATCATTTCTCCCGAGAATTACTCCTTCAAGTCATTAACGATGATCATTGAAGCGGTGACCTTATTGTTTGTTAGCCCCTTGGACCTACTATAAAATGTTTCTCATTGTAGTTGGTGGTTCTTTGGATGGTAATGAGTAACAAAGTGTGCTCTCCAACATAACCTTGATAGTTACTGTTGAAATGGTTCAGATTCGGGAGGTTATAAATATTTCAAGACTGTGGTAGAATGTAAGAACGAAAAGAAAGCAAGCACTTTCCTTTCACAACCTCAGGATATCATAAAGTGCTTTACAACCAGCAAAGAACCTTTGCAGTGCCGTCACTGTTGTACTGTAGGAAATGTGCGCACAGCCAGGTTCGACAAACAGCAATGAAATAAATGACCTGATCATATGTTTTAGTTGTTGGTTGAGGGATAAATATTGGGCAGATCTCCCCAGCTCTTCTTCGAGTAGTGCTGCGGGATCTTCTACGTCCACCTGAGAGGGCAGACGGGGGTCTCGGTTTTAACATCTCATCCGAAAGACGGCTCCTCCGACAGAGCAGCACTCCCTCGGCACTGCACTGGGAGGGTCAGCCGAGATGACGTGCTCAAGCCTCTGGAGTGGGACAATGAACCCACAGGCTTGTGACTCAGAGGCGAGAGTGCTGCCCACTGAGCCACAGCTGATACCTTATATCACACCATGACCTATCAGTGAGTTCCTCCAGACACATCCCACTTCCCTTTTTCCCGTTCCCCCATCCCCTATTCTCCAGGAGGGAGGTAAGGTGGTATCTGATGTTACAGGTGCTTGGCTGCGATATTTTACTTAAGCATCTTTTTACTTCAACAGGGGCAATTTTTGATGAATCTGCCAAGAAGGATGAAGAAGTGTTTCGACTGGCTGTGACTGATCTCAACACGAACGAGGAAATTTTACAGACAGAGAAAATTACTTTTTCTGTGACATTTGTGGACAGCAACAACCCTTTTCAGGTTGTGCAGGAAGGTAAGAATCAATTATCAAATGTTTGGTTGAGCTTGAATGTGTCTTGTAACCATTAGAACTTATGCCCCATTGTTGCTCTAGGTTACCATTGCAATACCCAATAAGAAATGGTCTGTTTGTCTATCTCAATGGTCCAGTGGAAAAATCTTGATCCTTCAATTATTGAATTGCTTTGTACAACAAAATAAAGCATTTAGTTCATTTATTAAAGCTTTAGTGCGATGCAGTAGAAATATATCATTCTGAAAACTCTCATTACTGTCTTCATTTTTTTTGTTGATAAACTGCACCAAAGAAGTCTTGGAAGAAAGGGGGAGGACTTTTAAGCTAACTCGCCTGGCAGGGAACTGAGCAGATCAGATCTGATCGGCCTGGCGTTTTACACTCCGCCAGGCAGGGTCTGAATCGAGCGGGTAATCCGATCGCGTCAGTTTCCCCGCTGGGTGGGTTAATTTAAAATGGCCCCTGAGTACTTGGGATTCATTCTGCAAACGTGTTGGTTCTTCCGGGCTGGGACGTGATCAATGTTGTACCACACGTCTGGTTTGAGACGGTGTAAGTTTTTATTTTAAATCTTCATACTTTGACTGCAACATACATTGGATTAAATAAAAAGATTTACACTTGAGAAAGTAGCCTCGCAAATAAAATATGACAGAATGGGGTAGATTTTCAACGTTTTGCCCGCAATGAAAACCACCTGGTTCCATTGGAATTATTGGTGGTTTCTGCAACGGGTAACGACTCGCAATGCCAGCCTCACTCCCCCAAGGTGGTAAGTTGAAAATCCACCCCAATATTTCACTGCGAGGCCACTGGCTTAATGTGATTTGAGCAAATCAAATTCTGTTATTGTGGGACTCTTACCAGGATTTCGAGGATCGCGGAGGAGAGGGGTGGGGGTGAGGGGGGGGGGGCGGCGGAGGCGGGATTCTGCACTTCCACCAGGAACCAAACACAATTTGACTTTACTAGACCTCTTCTGGCTCCAGGCTACTGTTGCCAGCTGGTTTGGATTAGGTAGGGAAGCCACCACTGCCCCCTCTGCCCCGCTCAGGCAGATCGGACCCCGACGATGTAGTATAAACAATGTGGTCCTGACAGCAGGTTCCAAAGATGAGTTGATCTAAAATCCAAATCGCACAAGTTTTTCTTCACCCTGCTAAAATTAGTCAGGTGCGGAAATACACGTAGATTCTGGGGGACAATTGGAGCTTTCGAGACTGAGATGGAGAGATTTTTGTTCGGTAAGGGTGTCAAAGGATGAGGAGCAAAGGCAGGAAAATGGAGTTGAGGGGCAGATCAGCCATGATCTGATAGAATGGCAGAACAGGTTTGAGGGCCTGAATGGCCTACTCCTGCTCCTAATGTCACGGCAACGTACTGTGTGCGGTGCGCCCGCAGACAGCACAGGTGCAAAGTGCGTCCCCCTCTCCGGGCCTGATTTTTTTGGGGCGGGGCAAGAAAATATTGGGAAATATCAAATTATTTTTCTCTCAAAGTCGGGCGGAAATCAGATTCGTCCCCAACACCCCACCCCCCCACAAAAAAAATCCATGAATTTATCAGTGGAAGCCAACGTTCCCGTTAAGCTGTGGGGTTGCGCAGAGGTCTGGAGGTCCCGCGCAGGCCGCTCACCAGCTTCCAAATGGGAAAAAAAAAACGCGCGTGCATGGAAATTTGAATGGGCCGCGCTGCCACTTAAAGGGGCAGTACACCCAAAAAAACATTTAGAGGGAACATTGGTGGAATCCATTAAAATTAGGGATCGCTGGGGAAGTTTTTTTTTGAAGAATGCAAACTCGTTTAACAGAGCAAGGTGTGGTCAAAACTGAGCAGTCAACAAATGTCCGCTAGCTGTTAGCACGCTGGAGTTTTTAACAAACTGAATGGTGACGGTACATATTTGAATAATCTTCAAAGCTCGGGGACGGCGGGGGGGTGGGGAGGGGGGTAGCGGTGGGGGTTGAGCTTATTCGGCTCCGCCATGTAACTGTTACCACGTTCACGCAGGCAGACAGGGTTTCTGCCACAGTTCTGCCGAATTTATGGCAGTGGAGCGGGGAGGGACCCCCGGGAGGGATCCCCCCGCCCCCCCCCCCGTGAAATTCTATCGCTTGCCCTGTCTTTTTTTTAAATTATTCATTCACGGGATGTGTGCGTCGCTGGCAAGGCTGGCATTTATTGCCCATCCCTAGTTGCCCTTGAGAAGGTGGTGGTCGGTCTTCTTGAACCGCTGCAGTCCGTGTGGTGAAGGTACTCCCACAGTGCTGTTAGGGAGAGAGTTCTAGGATTCTGACCCAGCGATGATGAAGGATCGGACGATATATTTCCAAGTCAGGATGGTGTGTGACTTGGAGGGGAACTTGGAAGTGGTGTTGTTCATTATATTATATTATATTTTATTATATTATCTCATATTATATTGTCTCATACTATCTCATTATATTATCTCCATTATACCATTTACTTAAGGGTCGTTAGTAAAATAGTTAGTTTCAGGTTACGTTTTAAAACCTAAATATTTATTGAACAAAGTGTCGTGTGTGCCTCATTCACCCACAATATCAACCGACGTGTGTCTCCGCTAATCGCGCACAAGCTGCAGATGGTGCAGTGGAACAATTGCTGGAGGACCTTTGTTCAGGCCTGTACATCAGCTGATGGCGACACCGTCTCTCGGAACGCCGTGTCGGAGAAGTTGTAACGACTGCAGTTCTGCTGGTGGCCTCCTTCCCGCTGAGCGCAGTGACAGCTTCCCGTTTTTGCAGCGCTTTGGAAGTAACTGGGTCAAAGGATTTAAAACAAGCGTGTGCAGTCAGATTTTCCAACAACGAGTCCTGCTGCCTGGAATGCCTCAGGACGTACCAGCAGTGAGCCAGTGATATCACATACCACCAGCACGCTGTACTTCACAACGCTGGACTTCCTGATCATTTCCATAGGACATAGCCAGGACAAATAGTCACTTACACGTATCCCATGGGCTGCTTCTAATTATTTTACCTATTGTTTTTTGCCTTAAGGAGTTGGCAGTGATGAGATAACGCCTTGCGTTCCAAGTCCCTCTTGGTGGCTTTAACGGTTACTGTTTTGGCGAAGATTTCTAAAGCGACGCTCGTTCACTATGATAGGGCTGCTTGGCAGGCCGTGCCTGAGAACCCAACATGTTCAGTTGTCCTTTTACTGGCGGAGTCAGCTTGCTTATTTTAACTGGGCTTAAAATAGAGGAAATTCAGGAAATATTGTCCGTCCTGGAGCAGCAGCTGGGCGGCTCGGCCGGTTTTAATGGCCAGGCCTCATTTAACATGCTGCTGGCCGACACCCTGACCAAGACGGCCGGGAAGTCAGCGGGATGCGTTCCTTTCCCCATCCCCCACTCCCACAAATACCAGGCGACAGACCACAAACCCTGCACATTGTTGGGAAACGTCGCAAAACTGGTCTGACAACCCTTGGTCTGCAACTTCCAATCCTTTTACAGGAGACTGCACAGAAACAAAAGGTGCATCTTTACTCTCAAACTGCGGGAACTGAAGCCTTGGCGGCCTTGGCAACCGATGCTGGAACGATGTTTCCGTTGGCACGCTTGCCGTTATATCCCACTGAGCAAAAGCTCGCTTTCTTCTCAGGCTGTGGCTCTTGTGCTGTGTTCTTGCCCAGATATCATGAATTTTCAGATGTTTTAATACAACGGTTTGCCTGTACTCCTCAAGCTTCATCTGAAGCAAAATGACAGGAAAATAATTCCTTAAAAATGGGATTTAACTAGAATGTGGCTGGGGGGCTCATTGTGACTTTGTGCGATAGTGTAAAACGGGCGATGGCGAATCTTACAGCCCGTTTTACATCTCTCCCGATTTTTATTTCCTTTGACTTCATTATTACCCCAGTTGTGTTTTTATCAAGGTGTCTATGACTCACATTGATGTTTAACTTGGTTAAGGTAGGGTCTCAATGGGTCAGTGTGTACACCGATTGGACCTCTTCATCCTACTTCAGTTTGAATGCTTTGTGTGTACCCCATTCTCGAGACACTTTGTACATGGAAAGAATTAAATGTTGAGTTTCCCTTGGTTTCAAATCCCTCCATGGCCTCCCACCTCCCCTACCTCTGTAACCTCCTCCGGCCCTACAACCCACCAAGACCGCTGCGCTCCTCCAATTCTGGCCTCTTGCGCATCCCCGATTTCCATCGCTTTACCATTGGCGGCCGTGCCTTCAGCTGCTGGGGCCCTAAGCTCTGGAATTCCCTCCCTAAACCTCTCCGCCTCTCTCCTTCTCTCTCCTCCTTTAAGACGTTTCTTAAAAGCTACCTCTTTGACTAAGCTTTTGCTCACCTGCCCTAATATCTCTTATGCTTTGTTTGATAATCGCTCCTGTGAAGCGCCTTGGAATGTTTTATTACGTTTAAAGCGCTATTTAAATGCAAGTTGTTGTTTCTGTGGTAAGATTCGTCAGGTTGGGATGCTGAAAGATTCTTTCCCCTCGGTGTGTCTTCTGGTTTTAGCTCTGAAACAGAATAGAAGGATTATGGATGCCTTTGTGTGTTGTTATTGAGATTAGTGCGTTTTACAGTTATGGAAGCTCTTTAATTTTTGCTGTTTGAATGATGAATGCTTAAGGCGTTTTCTCATCACATCGTACCAGACTTAACACACCTGACAAAACAGACAACGTTTCAGCGAAGACTGACAGGCAAATGAAAATGAAAAATACCGTTTTGTTTATAAAGAAAATAATAAAGAAGAGGGACAAGCACAAAATGTATTGTTGTTCAAATTCCATTCTGTAATTGGGAACAAATGTTTAGCATTTGAAAGCCTGGAATTTTGGAGGAACAGTTATGCATGGAGTTTCTTTGTCAAGCAATGAATGAGCTATCTCTTAATACTGGCAATAAATTATAAAGCGGGACTGTGCCAAAACCGTCAATCAGTGCTAATTAAATTCTGCTTATTGATCGCAATTGCTGTTCCACCCTACTGTACTTTAAAGGTTAACTAAAAATATCTTGGATGGTGAGGGAACACGAAAACCTTGTTTTATTTTATATATAGGCGGCATTTGGAAAGTCCATTAAATCTGAATTTAAGCTTTATTAAGAAGCAGCAGACGGCAAATTCTCACCATCATGAAACGGCCTCCACCACATCAATTGTCTTTGCCCATCTGCAGCTGAAGCCCTCATCCCTGCCACTGCCATCTCAGTACTGGGCTATTCCATCGCCCTCTCAGCTGGCCTCCCGTCTACCACCCTCCGTCAACTTCAGCTCATCCAAAACTCTGCTGCCTGTGTCTCACCCTATGCCAAGTCCCACTCGCCCATCACACCTGTCCTTGTTGCTGTACATTGGCCTCCGGTTCCCCAACACCTCAAATTTAAAATTGTCGTGGAAGCACAATGTTGCCTCGAGCTGCGTAACTCAGGTAGGGAGTTTCAAATGAGCCGCACACTGTCTTTTTTTCTGAGGAGCCTTCTTTAATTCTAGCAAAAAAAACCGAACAATCTGTAGATGGATCCACCAACGTAAAGGGTAGGTGGGACTCTTTAGCCTTGGGTGCAGCACACCTAGGAGAAGCTGCTCCCAAGATTAAAAACGGCGAGGAAGGCAATGGGAAACCACCTCAGCTACTCTCCCTTCGTAAGTGGCTCAAGGATCTCAAGGACTTGAGTTAGAACCTGCCCGAGAGCAGAACACAGCGTACGGATGGGCAGAGGCACTGTTGGACTCTTGTTGGATGTAGTTCTCGACGGCTTTCAAACCAAGAAATCATTTGAAGCAATGTAAATGCTCGATGCACATTGTAGCTGCTGTGGCAGTTAGGTTCTCATCTCTGACAAAGCATTTGACAGTAAGCCATGGCATCTCGGCTGAGCATCAGTGTCAACACATCAACTCCCACGAGTGCCCGAAGGTGCAGTCCTGCTGTGGAATTGCAGTCAATGTCACCTAGATGCCACCACCACTGGGAATAACTTGGATTCGAACAGACATGTTTGCCCAAAATGGCTGTCAGGGGAACGCGATAAAGTGGAATATTAAGAATTACAAAAAGGAACAGCTTTGGAGGGGCGAACATTTTAAAGCAGCTTGGAATGTGCAGATCGCAATGAAAGTGTGAGTTCCTCAATCTTGGTGCTGAGGCAACTTTTAAATTTACAATGTCAGTAAAGGGCTTGGCACCATTTACGTCACAGATATACTGGCTACTCACTCTGCTGTTAAGAAGGTGCGAAGTTAAAAGCCCATGGGATCCAGGGCAAAGTGTCAGGTTGGATTCAAAACTAGCTCAGAGACAGGAAGCAGAGGGTAATGGTTGATGGGTGTTTTTGTGACTGGAAGGCTGTTTCCAGTGGGATTCCGCAAGGCTCAGTACTAGGTCCCTTGCTTTTTGTGGTAAATATCAATAATCTAGACTTGAATACAGGGGGTATGATTAAGAAGTTTGCAGATGATACTAAAATTGGCTGTGTGGTTGATACTGAAGAAGGAAGCTGTAGACTACAGGAAGATATCAATAAATTGGTCAGGTGGGCAGAACAGTGGCAAATGGAATTCAATCCGGAGAAGTGTGAGGTAATGCATTTGGGGAGGGCTAACAAGGAAAGGGAATACACATTAAATGGTAGGACACTGAGTAGTACAGAGGAACAAAGGGACCTTGGAGTGCATGTCCACAGATCCCTGAACGTAGCAGGCCAGGTAGATAAGGTGGTTAAGAAGGCATACGGAAGGCTTGCCTTTATTAGCCGTGGCATAGAATACAAGAGCAGGGGGGTTATGCTTCAACTGTATAAAACACTGGTTAGGCCTCAGCTAGACTACTGCGTGCAGTTCTGGTTACCACATTACAGTAAAGATGTGATTGCACTAGAGAGGGTACAGAGGAGATTTACAAGGATGTTGCCGGGAGTAGAGAATCTTAGCTATGAGGAAAGACTGGATAGGCTGGGTTTGTTTTCCTTGGAACAGAGGAGGCTGAGGGGAGACCTTATTGAGGTGTATAAAATTATGAGGGGCCTAGATAAAGTGGATAGAAAGGACCTATTTCCCTTAGCAGAGGGGTCAAAAACCAAGGGGCACAGATTTAAAGTAATTGGGGGAAGGTTTAGAGGGGATTTGAGGGGAATTTTCTTCACCCAGATGGTTGTGGGAGTCTGGAATTCACTGCCTGAAAGGGTGGTAGAGGCAGGAACCCTAACCACATTTAAAAAGTACTTGGATGTGCACTTGGGATGCTCTAACCTGCAGGGCTACGGACCAAGAGCTGGGAAGTGGGATTAGGCTGGATAGCTCTTTGTTGGCCGGCGCGGACACGATGGGCCAAAATGGCCTCCTTCCGTGCTGTAACTTTCTATGATTCTATGAGCTCTGAACAGGAATGTGACTCCTCGGCCTCCTGGATTGCTGCTGTGTTTTCTCCTGATTGCAAAGGGCCAATGGGACTGTTCTGTTATTTCCTTTGTTCTGCGCGGCCTGTTTCTTTTAATTCGCGGTCCCTTTAAATTTCTGCGCCTGTGCGGTATTTGCAGTGTAAAAGCCAGTGAGCGGGCTGCGCGGGACCTTTCTCATTATTGCGCGGCCGCTCAACTTAGAGTGAACATTTTTCCTCTCTCTGTAAGCTCCTCCAGCCCTAAAACCCTCCGAGATATTTGCGCTCCTCCAATTCTGACCTATTGTGCATCCCCGATTTTCATCGCTCCATCATTGGCGGCCGTACATTCAGCTTTCTCGGCCCTAAGCTCTGAAATTCCCTCCCTAAACCTCTATCCTCCTTTAAGACGCTCCTTAAAACCTACCTCTTTGACCAAGCTTTTGGTCACCTGCCCTAATTTCTCCTTATGTGACTCGGTGTCAACTTTTGTCTGATAACGCCCCCGTGAAGCGCCTTGGGACGTTTTACTAGGTTAAAGGCGCTATATAAATGCAAGTTGTTGAGTATAAAATAGAATGACTGTGCAGGGGACAACCTACACTTTGAGGGCCTCTGGTTAAACTGCAGCCAGTACAAAGAAAAACCAACAAAGTTCCAGGTCTGGGGAGTGGCTTATTCCGTCTTTGTGCTGGTTGCGGTGGGACTGCACCCACCGTCTGATCTTGTGCGATGACCGCGCGCCCGAACCGAGAATCCCGAGGATCGATGGAAATTGGTTCTTGCGCCTCGTCAACCTACTCGACGCGAGCTGTCGGCGCTGGTCGCACCTCCACAGACAGCTCGACCGAGCATAGACGTCAATGTCAGGCCACCTGCCTCGCCGGCAGTGGCCCTCAGGTGAGTCCCGGGAGGGGCGATGGGGGAGGAAAGGGATGGGTGGGAACCGATTGCAACTCCTGGCTCCATGGGAAGGTTAAAAAAGAAAGATTTGCATTTCTATAGCTCCTTTCACGACCACCGGACATCTCAAAGCACTTTACAGCGAATGAAGTACTTTTGAAGCGTACTCTCTGTTGTAATGTAGGAAACGCGGCAGCCAATTTGCGCACAGCAAGCTCCCACAAACAACAATGTGATAATGACCAGATAATCTGTTTTTATTATGTGGGTTGAGGGAGAAATATTGGCCAGGACACTGGGGAGAACTCCCCTGCTCTTCTTCAAAATAGTGCCACGGGATCTTTTACGTCCCCCTAAGAGAGCAGACGGGGTCTCGGTTTAACGTCTCATCAGAAAGACGGCACCTCCGACAGTGCGGCACTCCCTCAGCACTGCACTGGAGTTTCAGCCTAGCTTTATGTGCTCCAAGTCCCCGGAGTAGGATACTTGAACCCACAACCTTCTGACTCAGAGGCAGGCGTGCTACCAACTGAGCCACTGCTGATTCTCGGAATAAAAGAAATTCTTACTTGCCTTTCGTTGGCCACTGAAAAAGTTGGCGCTTGTGTTTGAAAACAGGCCCTTTAACAGGAGTTAGAGCCGCTAATTTGCACAGTTAAGGGGCCCAACGCCTGTTTTAGGCATTCGCCTAATAAAAGGACCCCACTAATTTAGCAGTGGGCGCAACACCGGCAGAGATTTGGCGCAGACCGTCCCGTCGCTAAATTGGTATGCTTTGCACCCAATGTCCCCGTTAAGCTGCGTGGTCACGCGGCCGCACAACGCTCTGTGGAGGTCCCGCGCAGGCCACTTGCCGGCTTCACGATGGAAAAACCGCGCGCGCGCGAAAATTTGAATGGGCCGCGCAGCCCGTTAAAGGAGCCGCGCAACCCCCCCCCAAAAAAAATTAGAGGGAACATTGGCCGCAACGCGTTCCGATTTCTACACGACTGTTTCATTTGAGCTTAGCAGGTGGTGATGGCCACTCCATGACCCTGTAGCAACCACATTGCGGTTCTCAATCCTCCGGTGTCGATGGCAACAGGTGGAGAATTCACTGGTCGACCGCCATGCACCATTGTCAGCCAAAATTATGTGAACCAAATGAAACAGTCCCAGAATTGTGATAATTGTATGGGAGCGGTTACAAGCCAGGAAGCTCAACGTTCGGTTCAACAGATGATTATAAGCTGTTTGAATTTCACTCTCATGGTTTAGAATGTTCTCCAATGTTATTACCATTGTGCAATCATTTCTGGGTAGCTATTTTTCTATTTCTGTCTGGGAGGCAGTTACTGTTATAATAACTATCCATCTACCACGTCCTCAGTATTATCTTTTAAAGTGCTCTGATCCAGCTTAGTATTTCCCTGTCTGATGTCGACAGAAACATCAATTCCATACGAGAGAACGTGCCCACAGATATCTTGGTCGTCTTTCTGATGGCTTAAGACTGCATCATGAACATCTGTATGGTCCACTGAGTTCTAGGATAAGCGAGACTGTCAGTCTTCTCATTTTTTGTACGAACCAGCTGCTACTATTTCGGGGTTTTACACAACAGTCTTCTCTCTCTCAGTGCCTAACAGAAGGGCCCGTAAGCAGACATCCTTCCTTCCTTCCAGTCGACAAGCTGTACCGTTCTGGCGAAAGGTCATCGACCTGAAACGTTGACTCTGTTTCTCTCTCCACAGGATGCTGCCTGGCCCGCTGAGTGTTTCCAGCATTTTCTGTTTTTTATTTCGGATTTCCAGCATCCGCAGTATTTTTTGCTTTTGTACCTTTTCTATACCCTGTTCTCTTAAAGGCGTGTATCTTAGGTTTAACAGTACAATAACCATCACGCGGGGTTTAGTGTGTCGGGTAACGTTGCAGATTCTGCAGAAGCTGGGGTTGTTCTCCTTCGAGCAGAGAAGGTTGAGTGGAGATTTGATGGAGGTATTCAAAAATCATGAGGGGTCTGGACAGAGTAGATAGAGGGAAACTGTTCCCATTGGCAGAAGGGTCGAGAACCAGAGGGCACAGATTTAAGGTGATTGGCAAAAGAACCAAAGGCGAAATGAGGAAAAACTTTTTAACGCAGTGAGTGGTTAGGATCTGAAAGGGTGGTGGAGGCAGACTCAATCATGGCTTTCAAAAGGGAGTTGGAGAAGTACCTGAAGTAAAAACATTTGCAGTGCTACGGGGAAAGGGCGGGGGGGAGTGGGACCGGCTGAAGTGCTCGTGCAGAGAGCCGGCACGGATTCGACGGGCCGAATGACCTCCTTCTGTGCTTTAACCATTCTATGATTGACACTGCCGGCGGCAGACTTTGACTGATGAGAGCACACAAGGAGGCCACTTATTCTCCAGGCCTGGTTGGCAGCCATGTGGCCAGGGATTAAAATCGAGCCATGGTCCGAATGATGTCACCGGCAATGTTCTCTTTAAGCTGAGCGGCCGCACGGCCCTCCTGAACTCCCGCGCAGCCGCTGAGCCGGCTTTTAAATTGGAAAAAATACACATGTGCAGAATTTTGAATGGGCCGCGCAGCCCTTTACAGGGGGCACACGGTCCCCCCCCCCCCAAAAAAAAATTACAGGGAACATTGGCCACCGGACCGCGACTTGTCCATTTTGAACGAGGACCTCACTTTGCACACTGGCTGAAACCTGCTTGATAAAATGGCGTGGGGCGAGAGTGCGGTGTGTACAAGGTGAGTACTACGCTGCCCGCATTTTGAACCCCATCACATACCTGTTCTCATCGGGTATGGCGTGGGCAATGGGGGATTAAAATCGGGGCTTACAACTCTCAGACATATAATAGCACTGGCACCGGCTATGTTCAAGGCAACCCAATTTTGCACAGGGAGCCTCAAACAGACGTTAGGCCCCTTATTTGCATATGCAAAGGGCCTAACCCTTGTTTCAGGCGCAGGCCCTGGATGCCTATTTTTTGACCCACGGCAGGTGGTGCACTTCCAGCTCATAATGAGCGCGCACTTCCTGCCCACCATATCGGAGGCTTCACCGCCCGTTAAGCACCCGAGAAACGGGCACGGGGGCCATCGAACTTTTCGTGTATGTGAAGGATTCTTTGCTGATGACTTCTGCAGGTAGAAGTGAGATTACGAAGGTAAAATTTGACCTGGGTGAAAGAATCAACAGAGGGGTTTATGGTAAAGTGAATTTAAATATAATTTTGTTGCCGACACATTTGCTGCAAATCCTTGTTAAAATTTGATGAAGTGCTTCCAGGAGAGTACATTCGTATATTAAGATGGTCGGCATGGATAATTTGGGAGCTGTGGATTCTCAAGGTTCAAGGCAATCCATTTGGTCTTGGTCCCAGTAGTTGGAACGTGGAGGCACAATAGGTCCCACTGACATTAACTGGTGGTCCTGTTTGGGAAGGCGGGGGAAATGGCCCTCGGCTGGCTTCAGTTGAGGGATTGCTGTTAACTTGCTTTGCCCTCCTGTTTTTGTCTTCAATCTCCTTCCGCGAGGTGATTTACAGACACATGGTATCCTATTTAGTGTCAATAGACGACACAGACACACAATGCAAAGCTGTTTCACAGTGGAGCATTATTGTTGTTTATATTTATTCGTTCCTGGGATGTGGGTGTCGTTGGCAAGGCCAGCATTTATTGCCCATCCCTAATTGCCCTTGAGAATGCGGTGGTGAGCCGCCTTCTTGAACCACTGCAGTCAAGGTACTCCCACAGTACTGTTAGGGAGTTCCAGGATTTTGACCCAGCGACGATGAAGGAACGGCAATATAATTCCAAGTCAGGATGGTGTGTGACTTGAAGGGGAACTTGGAGGTGATGGTGTTCCCATGCACCTGCTGCCCTTTTCCTTCTAGGTGGTAGAGGTCGCAGGTTTGGGAGGTGCTGCCAAAGAAGTCTTATGAGTTGCTGCAGTGCATCTTGTAGATGGTACACACTGCAGCCACGATACGTGGAGGAAGTGAATGTTTAAGGTGGTGGATGGGTGGCAATCAAGTGGGCTGCTTTGTTCTGGATGGTGCCGAGCTTCTTGAGTGTTGTTGGAGCTGCACTCATTCAGGCAAGTGGTGAGTATTTTTTCACACTCCTGACTTGTGCCTTGTAGATGGTGGAAAGGCTTTGGGGAGTCAGGAGGTGAGACACTCGCCCCAGAATATCCAGCCTCTGACCTGCTCCTGTCGCCACAGTATTTATGTGGCTGGTCCAGTTAAGTTTCTGGTTAATGGTGACCCTTAGGATGTTGATGGTGGGGGATTCGACGATGGTAATACCGTTGAATGTCAAGGAGCGGTGATGAGACTCTCGCTTGTTGGAGATAGTCCTTGCCTGGCACTTGTGTGACACGAATGTTACTTGCCACTTATCAGCCCAAGCCTGAACGTCGTCCAGGTCTTGCTGCATTCGGGCATGGACTGCTTCATTATCTCAGGAGTTGTGAATGGCACTGGACACTGTGCAGTCATCAGCAAACATCCCCATTTCTGACCTTATGATGGAGGGAAGGTCATTGATGAAGCAGTTGAAGATGGTTGGGCCTAGGACACTGCCCTGAGGAACTCCTGCAGCGATGTCCTGGGGCTGAGATGATTGACCTCCAACAACTACAACCATCTCCCTTTGTGCTAGCTATGACTCCAGCCAGTGGAGCGTTTTCCCCCTGATTCCCATTGATGCCAATTTTACTAGAGCTCCTTGATGCCACACATGTTGGAGCATCACAATAAAAGTATCACTCATCCACAATGTACTAAAGTTGGCTATAGATCATGTACATCTAGTATTAGCATTAAGTACTCTTCAGGTTAGATATGCCACAAGTAAAGCTCCCTCTACTCTGTTCCAACAACCTGCCTTTGCTCCAAACTCGAAAGAGCATCTCTTACTTTTTCCATCGCTCACACCCACCATACTTGTGGCCCCTGTGATAATTTAGTGTCAAGTTTGAGCCTACCAGATATTACGATCATTTCACAGCGAATCCTTACAGCCCAGCAAAGAAAGCAGGTCTATTCTATATCTAGTCTATATTCTATTCTATTCATCTTTCATCCCTATCCTATCCTTTAATTCCTATCCTCCCCTCCTATCCTCTGCTCTGCTCTCCTCTCCGATCCTACTAATACAAGTTTAGTGACTCATATTTTCACTCGATGGAAAACAGCAATTTTAGATTTTGCTAACCTAATGCCAAGCACATATAAATATACACTGACGGACCAGAGAAATAGTAACATGCTTGGCCCCTCAGTGAAGCACTTCACTTGTTAATCGCTGCAATGTTCTGCATTATGCGGGAACGGTAGTAATCCAGAGGCCTGGTCTAATGATCCGGCGACATGAGTTCAAATCCCACCACGGCAGCTGGGGAATTTAAAATTCAGTTAATTAAATAAATCTGGAATAAAAAGCTAGTATCAGTAATGGTGACCAGGTAACTACCGGATTGTCGTAAAAACCCATCTGGTTCACTCATGCCCTTTAGTGGAAGGAAATCTGCCGTCCTTACCCGGTCTGGCCTATATTTGACTCCAGACCCACAGCAATGTGGTTGACTCGTAACTGCTGCCCTTTGAAATGGCCGAGCGAGACACTCAGTCGTACTAAACCGCTACATCGCCACACGGACTGCAGCGGTTCAAGAAGGCGACTCACCACCACCTTCTCGAGGACAAATAGGGGGGAACGGACAATAAGTGACGGCCTTACCAGCGACGCCCGCATCCCGCAAACGGATTTAACAAAACATTATTTTCAGAAGATCTTCAAGGAGACAACAGGGAGTTTAATTTCACCCATGTATTCAGGTTAATGACTTGTGTTAAAACGGTGCGCATAGGAATCTTACACAATCACATTAACCAGCGGACTACCTGGGAGAAGGAAACCTTTGGCTCAAAACCTAATCTTGGCCTAAGCCCATATTTGAATTTGGATTAAAATGAGAGCAATCTATAAATTATCAGGTAAGCAGCGAAGTGCTGATGAAAACTTGCATAATTGTTCGCAGACATTCTTCAACCCGAAAAAACTGTTATTTCCACTTCCCCCTCCCCAGCTCATTGTTCGGCTCTTAGCTTTCGTACGCAGCATTCTGATAACACTAATGAGCAGGCGGCAAAATTAATAGCTGAATTTCACCATCCATGGAACGTTTTTAATTTGAACTATTTATCACTACATAAACCCCTGACACTTTCAGAAAATAAGCAAGATTTTTAATGAAATTATGTCAGAAGAATTTTATGATATTTAATGAAACCATTCCTGTGGCATATAGATGTGAACATATACATTAATTACCAGTCAATTAATCCCCATTCTACCATAACCAGGTGCTAAATAATCATGGTGAGGCGACCTTGGAATATATGAGGACTAGGATATGAGCATTGTCAGTAAGGTTACCATAGTAACCAGTCCTTACACAGTTTAAGAATGAATGTGTGAACGTAGCCTATAAACTGTGGTTTGTTTACATTTAGGCCTTGATTGGTGATCTAAAATGGCCTCTTTTTCACACGTGGAAAATAAATTGAAATTCAAATGGCTTATCCATGTTATCATCCTGCTCAGTCATCACCCCCAGCCTCGCTGGCATACATTGGCTCTAGGTCCTTCACTGCCTTAGATTTAAAAATGTCACATCCTTCGCATAGAAATTCCGTGGAGACCAGCAGGGCCGCCCCCCCCCCACTCCACAGAGAAACGGTCTCAATGGCTTAAAATGGCCAAGTTATGGTGGGAGACTGGGAGAACCCCATGAAATTTCAGGGCCCTTGTGTTTAAATCCTTCCATGGCATCGTCAACACTTTATCTCTGTGACCTTCTCCAGCGCTACAACCCTCTGACAAGCTCTCTGTTCCTCTGACCACAACTCCTGTGCACCCTCCCCTCGTCCCGCCATTGGCGGCCATGCCTTTGGCGCCCCCTCCCCCCCCCCCCCCCCCACCCCCCAGCCCCATGCTTCGGAAAAGCCTCTCCGCCTCTCTCGCCTCCTTTACGACCCTGCTTTAAAACCATCTCTTTGACCAAACTTTTGGTCACTTCTCCTACCATCTCCTCCTCTGGTTCAGCATCCATATTTTTCCTTACATCTCTGTAAAGTGCCTTTGATGTTCTTAGAAACATAGAAACATAGAAGATAGGAGCAGGAGTAGGCCATTCGGCCCCTTGAGCCTGTTCCGCCATTCGATGAGATCATAGCTGATCATCCAAATTCAGTACCCTGTCCCTGCTTTCTCCCCATATCCCTTGATCCCTTTAGCCTTAAGAAATATATCTAACTCCTTCTTGAATATATTTAATGAATTGGCCTCAACTGCCTTGAATGGTAGAGAATTCCACAGGTTCACCACTCTCTGGGTGGAGAAATTCCTCCTCATCTCAGTCCTAAATGGCTTACCCCTTATCCTTAGACTGTGACCCCTGGTTCTGGACTCCCCCGCCATCGGGAACATCCTTCCTGCATCTAGTCTGTCTAGTCCTGTTAGAATTTTATAAGTTTCTATGCTAAAGCACTATATAAATGCATGTTGTAACTAGGATGGACCAGCTCACTACCAGTAGTGGTAGTGAGTAATATGGGTCACATGTTAAAAGTTAAAACTGTGAATCCACTTTAGTCTCTGACAAACGTGCTAACTTACTATATTGAGGAGCAAATGAAATGTAGTTATTGCTTTTAAAGAATATCAGTTAGGAACATAAGGACATAGGAACAGGAGCAGGCCATTCAACCCCTCGAGCCTTTTCCACCATTTAATTAGATCATGGTCGATCTGCACCTTAACCCCATTTAGCCGCCTTTGTTCCACATGCTTTGATACTCTTACCCAACAAAACCCTTGTCGTTCTAAGTCTTGAAAGCTTCAATTTACCCAGCGACCACAGCATTTTAGGGGGCATAGTTTCAGAATAAGGGGTCGCCCATTTAAAACTGAGATGAGGAGGAATTTCTTCTCTGAGGGTCGTAAATCTGTGGACCCCAGAGAGCTGTGGAGGCTGGATCTTTGAATATATTCAAGGTGGAGATAGACAGATTTTTGAACAATAAGGGAGTGATGGGTTATGGGGAGCGGGCAGGGAAATGGAGCTGAGCCCAAGATCAGATCAGCCATGATCTCATTCAATGGCGGAGCAGGCTCGAGGGGCCAAGTGGCCGACTCCTGCTCCTATTTCTTATGTTTTTATGAGAGAGTTCCAGATTTCTGCTACTCTCTGTGTGAAAAACTGCTTCCTGATTTTACACCTGAATGGTCTGGTTCTGATTTTAGGATTATGTCCCTTTGTTCTGAATTTCCCCACCAGAGGAAATAGTTTCTCCTTATCTACCCTATCGAATGCTTTTACCATTGTAAACATCCCAATTAGATCAACCCTTAATCTTCTGTACTTAAGTTATTTTCTTCAATAAGCCCCTAAGAAGTCCAATGACACTAATGTTCTTGCTAATGTTTCCTAAATCCACTACAATGATATTCGTTTAACTTGGAAATACAGCAACCGAACACTTGAACATTTGATATATCACATTGTCCCAAGCTCCAAATACTTTGGAGATGAGGGAGAAAGATTAGATTATCTGTGACATACTAAATAATCACTGGTATACAAGTAAACCTCAGCCTGGAAAATGGATGATATGTTTGAATAAAACTGCAATATTGAATGCATGTTCTGATTTTTTTAATGATTATATATGGATCCACTTGAAACGACACTTTCTTTTTATGTAATGTGTCCTGTTTTAAGTGCGGTCATTGGATGAGTCTATAGTTAATGTGGACAACCTATTTGACCTTGAACTGAGCTTCTGTCCCCATATCCTCTCCATCACAAAGACCATCGACTTTCACCTCATTAATATCACCCATCTCCGCCCTACTTCAGCCCATCTGCAGCTGGAATCCTCATCCATGTTTGTGGTACCTCCAGACTTGCCTATTCCACAGCTCTTCTGTCCGGCCTTCCATCTTCCACACTCTATAAGCATCAGCTCATCCAAAACTTTGCTGCCCATATTTTATCCCACACTAAGTCCCACGCACTTACATTGCTGACCTACGTTGGCTCCTGGTCCTGCAAAACCTCCAATTCTAAAATTCTCACCCTCGGGTTTAAATCCCTTCATGGCTTCGCCCCCCCCCGCTCCCCCACCCCGCCCTTCCTATCTCTGTAACCTTCTCCAGCCCCGAACTATCTATTCCTGACTCTGACCTTTTGTCTATCCGCGCCTTCCCTTCGCCTCACCATTGGCGGTCATGCCTTCAGCCGTCCAGACCCTATGCTCTGCAATTCCCTGCCTAAGTCGCTCTGCTACCCCACCTCTCTCTCCTCCATCATCACCCCTTCTTTATCACCACCTTTGGACCGGCATCCCTTTATTTCTGATCATTTTGAATGACCCATGGAGTCGGGTTTGGAGACGTGTGGGGGGTTAAATTTGCGGGGTCGGGGGTCCCGACCCCATCCCGCCTTCACGCAATTTTGACAAAATCAGTCTCGGGGTTCCCGACTCCGTCCCGCCTCCAAGAGGCGGGAGAGGCCATTAAAGCCCTTAACAAGCCCTAAATTGGCTCTGTAATGCCATTTTGAAACGTTTTAGCTAGTTTAACCCTTTTCTGATGTGAAACACTCCAGTGAAACCTGGCGGGAGCACAAGTGGATAGCTGACTATCAGCTGCAGGTCCACTATTACAACGGAGATGTGATGAAGGTAGTAGTATTAGGTCTGAAAGTCGCCTCTGATGCTGCTGAATGTCTTCAGAGACTGCATGGCCTTTGCTGTGAGAGGACTTGGATGCAAAAAAATCTCTCTCTCTCTCTCTCTCTTCTCTCTCTCTCTCTCTCCATTTTGCATCCAGATCCACTCACAGCAAAAGCCAGGCAGGTCCTATCTCACCAACATCCAGTCAGTCTCTGACCTGCAATGCAGCATCAATGATGACATCATCAGAGGCGACTTTCAGACTGAAACCACTAATTAGTTCATGGGTTCCCACATGCTGGAACTCAATTGCCCAATTAAGTGAAAATTGCATCATTCATCCACATTAATCTGGAGTCGGGGGGGAAACACGAAATGCGGATGACACGACCCCAACCCGACCCCAAGACAAAATCCAGCCCATAGAGTTATACAGCACAGAAAGAGGCCCTTCGGCCCATCGTGTCCGCGCTGGCCATCAAGCTCTGTCTATTCTAATCCCATTTTCCAGCACTTGGTCCATAGCCTTGTATGCTATGGCATTCAAGTGCTCATCTAAATGCTTCTTGAATGTTGTGAGGGTTCCTGCCTCTACCACCCTTTCAGGCAGTGAGTTCCAGATTCCAACCACCCTCTGGGTGAAAAAGTTTTTCCTCAAATCCCCTCTAAACCTCCTGCCCCTTACCTTGAAACTATGCCCCCTGGTTATTGATCCCTCTACTAAGGGGAAAAGTTCCTTTCTATCTACCCTATCTATGCCCCTCATAATTTTGTACACCTCCATCAGGTCCCCCCTCAGCCTTCTCTGCTCTAAGGAAAACAACCCCAGCCTGTCCAGTCTCTTCATAGCTGAAACGCTCCAGCCCAGGTAACATCCTGGTGAATCTCCTCTGCACCCTCTCCAATGCAATCACATCCTTCCTATAGTGTGGCGACCAGAACTGCACACAGTATTCCAGCTGTGGCCTAACTAGCGTTTTGTACAGCTCCATCATAACCTCCCTGCTCTTATATTCTATGCCTCGGCTAATGAAGGCAAGTATCCCATATGCCTTCTTAACCACTTTATCTACCTGTCCTGCTGCCTTCAGCGATCTATGTACATGCACACCAAGGTCCCTCTGATCCTCTGTCCTTCCTAGGGTCCTACCATTCATTGTGTATTCCCTTGCCTTCTTAGTCCTCCCAAAGTGCATCACCTCTCACTTTTCAGGGTTAAATTACATTTGCCACTGTTCTGCCCATGTTATGCCTGTGTGAAATGCCTCAGGACATGTTTCTACGTTACTAAGTTACTATTGTTGTTAATGAATCCAGACATTTCTTACAATTAGTGTATCTCTTCACCAACACCCTTTGTCTCATCCATTACAACAGACTGCATCAATACAGCAGGATGGAATTCAAATTATAAAAAAAAAATCACATTTTGCAAAAGAGATAAACAGAATTTCTCATTGGAATAGTTAATTTGTGATCCAAAGTCAAAGGGGGAAAAATTGGGTGTTGCCCCTTTTGGGGTTTCCGGGTTTAGATGCACATGCGCTACATCCTGAAGTTGCGGTAAGTTTCAAAGGGGTAATAACCGCAAACGCTGTTCGTTCACCGTTATTACCCACCGCAAATTCCGGGCCAATATCTATATTCGGACCAAAGCATTCTCCAAACTGTTCCATTTTTTTTCCCTCTACAACTTATATCTGCAGTGTGTCATTTTAGGTCAGAGATAAGCAGAATTAATATATTGTAACTGCAACTAGCTTTCTGCAAAGTCACATCCTATTAGTGCACTTTACATTCCAATTCCCTAGCCTCTGTAATTATAGAGGGCCATCAATGGCAGCTAAGAGGATTAAATACTTTGCTCTATCTAGTTGTGAGTTGAGCAGACATCTTGAGGTTTCTTACCGATTTCATGAATTGCTAATGTGAAGAAAGCAAAGCTCAAACCATATTTTTCATGCAAATATGTGTCACCCTTGACTGTCATGCTGAAACGTGCAAGTGTGGTGGTAGTGTGCTGTACGCACCATGCAAAATCTCACCCTGACGCGCAAAATGTGGGAGCTAACTATACGGCAATCGTACAAAAGAGACACAAAATTTATCTCGGAGATGTACCTAACTTGTTCAACTGTTTTCTCTACTGAAAATGTTAGTTAAATCTGTATGTCTATGTCACTCACACCTCTTGCGTTGATCTCAAATGCTGAGTGCCCCTGTATTTTTGTTTCATTCAATCTTGGGATGTGGGCGTCGTTGGCAAGGCTGGCATTTGTTGCCCATTTCTAATTGACATCCGAGAAGGTGGTGGTGAGCCGCATTCATGAACCACTGCAATCCGTGTGGTGAAGGTGCTCCCACAGTGCTTTTAGGTCGGGAATTCCAGGATTTTGACCCAGCGACGATGAAGGAACGGTGATCTGTGTGTCCAAGCCAGGACAGTGGGTGACTCGGAGGGGGACCTGGAGGTGATGGCGTTCCCATACACCTGTCGCCCTTGTCCTTCGAGGTGGTGGAGTTTGTGGGTTTGGGAGGTGCTGCTGAAGAAGCCTTGGCGAGTTGCTGCAGTGCATCCTGTAGATAGGACACTACAGCCACGGTGCGCCAATGGTGGAGGGAGTGAATGTTTAAGCCATCCACTGACACATGTTGGCCATACAACCTACCTGCTTTGCGGCATCTTCCTATGAGTTGTGCACAAGCATTACAGCATCACATGAAAGTGAATTATCATCCTTTACCCAGGATGCTGAAGGTCCTGTCATTGATGAGAAAATGAAAGCGGTTATGATGAACATAAAGTCTTTGTGGAAAATAATTAGTTTTTTACCAAATGTACATGGAAACCAAAATTAATTTTGAAGAAAACCTGCATTTTTGAGATGTAAACTCACGTCATTAAGTGCGGCGTGCTGAGTAAATTCATTGATGGATCAGCACAAAGGAAATTTAGATTGTGAGAACTGTAAAATCCTTGATGTGCACAGATTCATTAGGGGTAAAATTGGGTGCCTTTGCGCCTCCCGTTATCGCCCCCGGTGGGGCACAAATGGCTTTGCGACCGGGCGCGGCGCTGACATCGACTTTCGCCATATTCGCCGGGAGTTTTGCGGCGGCGCTACGGCGGCGCGCCCCCGATCTCCTTCACCCGGAGATTGTGACGTCATCGCCATGCCCATCGCCCCGGTAACGCCCCGGACCCGAAATTGACTTCTGCCCGCTGCAGCAGCGCCGGGCGAAAACACCGACAGCTGCAGGAGGCGCGCATCGGGCGGTCGGCCGCTTCAGGGGTCGATGATTAAAGGCGAGGTGGCCGAGGTAAGTGAAAGAAAAACTTACCTTTCTGTTCTAGTTTTTTTCGCGGGTTCCTGCCTGCGATCGATCAGCCCGGCGCTCTGCTTGAGCGCTGGGCTGATCGCGTGGGATCGTGGCTGCCTCGGTGGTCCAGGTAGGTACCTTTTAAATTGCAGAGCCTGCAGCGATGGCCCTTCCCTTTAAGGGAGGGAAGGAGCCTTTGAACGCGGCAGCGCTGCACGGCCCAGTGTGCAGCGCTGCTGAAGTCTCCACCCCGCTCTCCGACGTTAGCGCCCTAAGAAGGAAGTGGAACGCTTGATTTAACGCTCCACTTACCTCTTGCGGCGCTAAAACTCAATTTCGCGGTCGCCGGCGCAAATTAAAGTTAGCGCCCAAGCGATGTTAGCGCCCCAAAACGGTCGATACCGAATTTTTCCCCCATTGAGTCTCCATCACTGCTACTATTGGAAAGCCAAGGGACAGAAAAGAAAAGCTGCCGCAAATGAGTTTAAAACATTGCGACAAATAAAATGAAACCAAGGTGTAAGCACTGGGTGTCTTTTTTAATGTAATAGCTTGGCGAAGGACCAAAGCCCACAGTGCACGACACCACCAAGACTGAAAAGAATAGCGAAGGCAAGGTAGATCAAGAAGGAATGTGAAAAAGGAAGTTAGATGTCAATAGGTTCAACCAGGGGCATGGCAAACTAATATGATATTGTGAAATAAGGGGTAATTTTCACTTTCACCACTTGGGCAGTGAACCGATGGAGTCGATTGCCCGCTGGTAATGGAACACGCCTGATTATTATTTTCATTGAAATCCACGGAAATGAAAATCGGATGGGTTCTATTACATAGAATGTACAGCACAGCAACAGGCCAGTCGTCCCCATCGCTCTATGCCGGTGTTTACACTCCACACCTCCTCCCACCCTATAACTGGTGGGCAATCCACTCCGCCAGTTTACTGGCCAATGGTGAAAATGAAAGTTACCCCAAAGGAAAGGAGAGTTGAGCAAATAGTGAGAAACGGGCACCGTTACTTTGGTACAACAGCAGATGCCCTTTATGTTGGTTGACCCTTATCTAAAGAATGTAGTAAAATATCTCTGTATAATGCTCACCAATCGGCAGTGAAAGAGAAGAAAGAAAGGCTTGCATTTATACAACGCCTTTCACCACCTCAGGATGTCCCAAAGCGCTTTACAGCTAATAAGTTACTTTTGAAATGTAGCCACTTTTATAATGTAGGAGATGTGGCAGCCAATTTGAGCATAGCAAGCTCCCACAAACAGCAATGAGATAATGACCAGATGTTATGCTGATGTTGGTTGAGGGATAAAATGTTGGCCAGGCTGCCGGGGTGGACTCCCTTGCTTTTCTTTGAAATAAGGTGTTAATTTTCGCCTTCATCACTTGGGCAGTAAACTGCTGGAGTAGATTTCTCGCCACTAATGGAACCGTGGGATCTTTTACGTCCACCTGAGAGGGCAGAGAGAGCCTCAGTTTAAAGTCTTATCTGAAAGTTGGCACCTCCGACAGTTCAGCACTTCCTCAGTACATTAAAAAGAAGAAAAGAAAGACTTGCATTTATATAGCGCCTTTCATGACCACCGGATGTCCCAAACGCTTTGCAGCCAATGAAGTAATTTTTTTGAAGTGTGGTCACTGTTGTAATGTAGGACACGTGGCAGCCAATTTGCGCACAGCAAGCTCCCACAAACAGCAATGTGATAATGACCAGATAATCTGTTTTTTTTAGAGATGTTGATTGAGGGATAAATATTGGCCAGGACACCAGGGATAATTCCCCTGCTCTTCTTCAAAATAGTGCCATAGGATCTTTTATTCTACCTGAGAGGGCAGATGGGGTCTTGGTTTAACGTCTCATCTGAAATTTCCTCCGAGAGTGCGGCACTCCCTCAGTACTGCACTGGGAGTGTCAGCCTAGATTTTTGTGCTCAAGTCTCTGGAGTGGGACTTAAACCCACAACCTTCTGACTCAGGCGAGAGTGGTACCCACTGAGCCATGACTGACACTGCACAGAACAATTATCTTTGCTTTTCTAAATAGGAAAAGCCTCATGCTAAATGTTCGACTCTATAACTGTCCAACCAAAGCAGATCAGATGCTCGATCTGATCCCAGCTCGGGAAAATTATAATCATTTATTTCATTTCATGGAAATTTTTTGAACTGTTGTCACATTAATGAGCATTAAATTAATGTCCAGCATACTCTCATACTCAGTCACTATGTTTTTCAGATGTTGGGACCATCTTTCATGTGTTCACAAATAGTGTTTAGCGCCACCGCAAAATGTCTGGTCAATTTCGCGAGCGGCGCAAATATCGCCGCGTCCAGGCGCTAGTTGCTTTGTGCCCCATTAGTGCCCTCTTAAGGCGCTAACGGGAGGCACAAAGCAACCGAATTTTTCCCCCTTAGTATCCTCTGTCATAAGGTGTAGGAATCACAGAATCATACAACACAGAAGGAAGCCATTCAGCCCTTCGTGCCTGTGCTGGCTCTTTGAAAGAGCTCTCCAATTAGTCCCACTCCCCCTACTCTTTCCCCATAGTCCTGCAATTTTTTCCACTTGAAGCATTTATCCAATTCCCTTTTGAAAGTTACTATTGAATCTGCTTCCACCGCCCTTTCAGGTAGTGCATTCCAGTGGTCTGCTGACTGCACTTTGACTGTTATCATAGATATGAATTTTGTGACAGTACTGTTTCCTTAAGTCTAGAAGTCTTAGTATTATTGTCAAACCATATTATTGTTTGAATTGCACTTCTAAAATGAAAGCTTAATTTGAGAAATTACTGATAAACGAGGGCTAATGGAATATTACAAATATAGTGACAATCACCTATAATGAACTCGAATAGACTACAACTACATTTATAGTAAAGAACCTCCACTGATTTAAATTATGACATGCTTGTTACAACAAGCAAGCCAGCAGTTTATTTGTTTTTAGTGCAAACTTGAGCACTAATCGTCCATTACTTTATCTGAAAAGGGCAGTGCAACAGTGGAAACCAACGGTGCCAGTCATGGATTGTAAGAAGAGGCTGAGATGTGCTGTGAAAGTAGGTTCAGCGAGTTAGTGCACCATTCAGATGCGATAGTGGAGGGGTTGGATACTGGGTCTAGCAGGAGGACGTTGGTGCTGGCCTTCTTGAGTGTTGTCACGGTTGCACCCATCCAGACGAGCGATGAGTATTCCGTCGCAATCCTGATGGAGATGGTGGAGACGTTTGGTGAGGTCAGGAGGAGAGCCGCTCGTTGCGCAGTAAGCAGTCTCAGTCCTGCTCCTGTAGCCACGGTGTAGATATGACTGGTCTAGTGATGCTTCTGATGAATGGTGACCTCCCCACCTCCCACCCCCCCCCAAACTGCCCAAGATGTTGAAGCTGGGGAACTTGCCCGTGGTGGTGTTGTTGAAGGTTGGTGGAAGTGATGGGGCTTCATATTGTTGGAGATGGTTCGCACCTGGTAATTGCGAGATAAAAGAGTGAGTCACTTAATAAAATAATTACATATTTTGTTTAAACCTGACTCAGCCTGCATAAAAATGTTCACATTGCTATAAATGTATTATAAAGCTCTGATCCCAGCACTTTATAATCTTCCTGTAGTGCGACTATTCATTACCGACGCCTTAGAGTGGCAGCAAACAGGTCCTAATATTTGCTGATAAAATGTGCTCAGAAATCATTCAGGCTAGGGCAGGACAATTGGCTGCAGCGGGACTGAGCAGGTGAGGACTAGGTATTCATAAGCTTATGTGATAAGGCGCATTGTATATCCTACATAAGCCTTGCTACGTCTTATAGGATTTATCAGAACTTAGAACGCAGTTTCAAAATTCGTGGCAGGTGGGTATTAACCGTGAGCTCCAAGGTTGTATGCGCAGTACACACCCCCAGTACCTGAGCTGTAATGGCAACACAGGAGTTGTTATCTGAGCTGCGATGTTAAATTAGCAATGTCACAATTCACTAATCCAGCAAGAGACTTTTGATAATTATAATTATAACATATAAGATAGTCACCAAGAAATCAAAGAGGGAATTCAGAAGAAACTTCTTAACCCAGGGAGTGCTGAGAATGTGGAACACACGAGCACAGGGAGTAGTTGAGGCAAATAGTACAGATGCATTTAAGGGGAAGCTAGATAAGTTTCCTACACTACAACAGTGACTACACTTCAAAAAGTACTTCATTGGCTGTAAAGCACTTTGGGACGTCCGGTGGTCGTGAAAGGTGCTATATAAATGCAAGTCTTTCTCTTCTTTCTTTCATATGAGGGAGAAGGGAATAGAGGGTTATGCTGATAGAGTTAGATGAGGAAGGATGGGAGGAGGCTCGAGTGGAGCATAACCGCCGGCATGGACTGGTTGGGCCGAATGGCCTGTTTCTGTGCCGTATATCCTATGTAATTCTAGGTAATTCACTGGCATTGAGTTAAAAATTGAATGGATCAGACTGGACTGGATTGGTGCATTTTTATCCCGATTCTGATTCCAAATCCAGTTGGAGATTTTAGTTGTGGTTATGTAGATGTCTTCGATCATTTTTCTGGTCACGCACTTAGCCTTGTCGTAGTGCTTCCCACACCTGAGATGAAAGTCAGAGAAGATGACAGTGGCAAGGGTAGAAAACAGCCATCATCATTGCTTACTGCCCGTAAAGACAACTTCAAAATATTCACACTGAATATTTCAACTGCCCAAATTAAAATGTTGCAGAAGGTCAGAACTATTTGAGATACATATAGAACAGATCTGATTTGAAATTTTTTATGACTTTTTTTAAAAATTGCAGTCTAAGTAGTTAAGCAAAAATGATCCTGCCTCATTGTCAATTACTGATCTAATGATGAATTATTTAAATCATAGAGATTGTGGTTAACGGCATTTATTGTGTAAGAACTATATTGTATCCTATGCTTTATATAGGATGAAACTGATGTAGTGGTCTTTGGAATACGTGACTATTGGGATTAATATCATGATAAAAAGAGACCGATTATAGCACAAGAACTGGAATTCTTTTTAAAGGCTGATGCTGTTGACTTAGTATAAAGTTTTCAAGGAGGGTTAATTCTTCAAACAAGTTTCTTTGAAAACTCCATTCATTCCAGGCCGTAGAGTGGCACAGTACCTTGTGGTATCAATGACCTGTGCCTTAAAGAAAGAAAGACTTTGGGCCTGAATTTGCGCTCGGAGGCTTCAGGTGGATGCCTCCGACCAGCAAAAAATCTACGAACCTACCTGATAGTCCCGGAGGTTCGGACACTTGCGCTCCTGGGCCTCCATGCGTAGGCCTGCGTAGAGGCCCGCGTATCCCAGAGGCGCAGGCGGTTTGCAAGCGCCCCCTGGGATCACGCGGGCCGGCCCAACCAATGAAAGAAAGGGATCCCCATTCATGCTTGCTTTTACTAGGCGTAAGAATTTCACGGGCATTCGCTGGGCAGATGTTAAGCAAATCCGCCCGCTGAGGCCCATCTCCCGGGGATGCCGATGATCTGTCAAGAGAATTCTTGACAGGTCGCAAGTTTTCGGGTTTTAGCGCATGCGCTTCGCATGCCTAAACCCAGAACTTGCGCGGCCCTTATGGGCGCGTGCACACCTCGTACGCGCGCGTAGGGGCCTCAAATTACGGCCCTTTGCATTTATATATAGCGCCTTTCACCAACTCAGGACATTCCTAGAGCGCTTTACAGCCAATTAAATACATTTAAAGTGTAGTCACTGTTATAATTATAAGGAAACGCGGCAGCCAATTTGCACACAGCTAAATCCCACAAACAACTAAATGACCAGAAATATCTGTTTTGGTTGAGGGATACATATTGGCCAGGACAACTCCACTGCTCTTGTTTGAATAGTGCCCACGGGATCCATTATGTCCACCTGAGAGGGCAGACAGGGCCTCGGTTTAACGTCTGATCTGAAAGGTCGCACCTCTGGCAGTCCAGTAAACCATAAGTACTGCACTGCCAGCCTAGATTATGTGCTCAAATTCTCTGGAGTGGGGCTTGAACCCATGACCTTCTGATATCAGAGGCGAGCGTGCTACCACCGAGCCAAGGCTGACACCTGGACTAGTATGACCCAGGTTCACATCTGCAATTTAAAAAAAAAGAAATTTACTCTCCAATGTGGGGGAGTTGCAAAGGGTTAACCACTTATAAGGACAAGAAAATAGTAAGCTCCGTCACCCAAAGGTACTCTTGATCACCGGTGCCCAGTTCAAGAGTAGAATTGAGACAGTCTTAGGAACATTTGGCATGCTGATAAAAAAAATGGAGCACGGTCCAAGGAGACCTGACAGAACAAGAAGAGAATAAAATTGCATTTAAGCTGCCACTTTTGTGTTGATACAAATAGGTTTTGGCTGTGCAGTATCACAAAAGTAGCAGTTTTATTTAGGAGTCTAGTCCCAGTATTACTTGGAAATCTGTTTCTAATTTTGCTCCTGAGGGTATTAAAGCCAAGCAGTGTAAAATGCTTCCTCGCAGGCTGTCTCACACCTCTCGTACTTTGCACCAGGTGGATTATAACTCCAGTTCTACCAGTAAAACATGCTGAGGCGGGTCACTTCCATATAGAAGAGATTGGATCTTCTGGGAAATTTATAAACTTAGTATGAACGTTCTGAGAATATGGGCGTTGCTCCCTGGCAAAAATAGCCATCCTGTGCGTGCATGTCAGCACATATAAGCAGAGCTTTCTCTTGCCAGGTAGAGTGCAAGTCAGAGCTAGGCACAGTCCACAGTATAACTCTGATCTTGCTGGCTATCTTCACCCTCTGCAGCTACCAGTCACAGAGCGGTTGTGCAGCATAAATACAGTCTTAAATATGGGTGTGGCAGAGACAAATCTCTTCAAACATTATCGCCTCAATTCCCACATTACGTTTGTCCGGCACGTCATGAACTTTTTGCAGGGACAGTTTTTAGGTTTGATCTCTGTTTTTATTCCAATTACACTTCAAATTAAATTTGGTAGCATTAATTGCAATCGATGCCATCACATCACCAAACATCATTGCACCTCACTGTTTACAAACCCGGCAAAAACATCGTAGAGGATATTTTATCAGGTAACGACGCACACATTTAATTTAAAAAAATACAATGGTAAATGCTGGAAACACTTAGCAGGCCGGTCAGCATCTGTGGAGAGAACCGGGGAGTTGAAGTCTCAGGTGTGGCCCCTTTGTCCGACATGGAAATAAATGCAGATGGTAAAGGAACATAAGAACATAAGAAATAGGAGCAGGAGTAGGCCATTCGGCCCTTCGAGCCTGCTCCGCCATTCAATGAGATCATGGCTGATCTTCTGCCTCAATTCCATTCACCGGCACCTATCGCCATATCCCTTGATGCCCTTACTAGTCAGAAATCTATCGACTTCTGTTTTGAATATACCCAATGACTGAGCCTCCACAGCCCTCTGGGGTAGAGAATTCCGAAGATTCACCCCCCTCTGTGTGAAGAAATTTCTTCTCATCTCAGTCCTGAATGGCCTACCCTTTATCTTGAGGCTGTGGCCCCTGGTTCTAGACTCCCCAGCCAAAGGAAACATTCTCCCAGCATCCACAGAATGAGGGAAAGAACAAGTGCGTGCTCGTACAAACGTAGAAAGTCCTGTAAAGTGCTGAATGGGAAACAGGAGACAGGAGATGGTTTCCTGTTTTGCATTTAAGCACTTTACAGCTCATTCTACTTCCCCTCTAGTGTGAGCATGTGTGTATATTTCCACCCCCCTCCCTATGAACTTTTTAAATGCTGAGGCATCAGATCCCAGTTGACCGGAATAAGACCAACGTGATGCCATTTTCAAAAGGAGCGACAAACCAGAAGCAGGAAAGTACAGGACTTATTAGTCTCAAATGAACATGTAAAACATTGAAGTCTGTTATCAGGAGAGAATATAAGGGTTATCTGTCCAATAATAACTTAGTAAACAGCAGTCAGCATGGATTCGGTAAGGAAAGAATTGCCTGACCAACTTCTTGACGTTTCGAGAAAGTGATATGCCAAGAAACAGTCTGTTCATCTGTATTTTTCCCCAGTCCTGATGAAGAATCCACACCTAAACTATTGGCTCTTCCACAAAAGCAAAATACCGCGGATGCTGGAAATCTGAAATAAAAAACAGAAAATGCTGGAAACGTTCAGCGGGTCGGGCAGCATCTGTGGAGAGAAAAACAGGAGTTGACGTTTCAGGTCGACGACCCTTCGTCAGAACTGGAAAAAGTTGGAGATGGAACAGGTTTTAAGTAGGTGCAGAGGCTGGGAAAGGGGGGTGGAGATGAAGAAAGGACAAAACGGAAGGTCTGTGATAGGGTGGAAGGCAGGAGAGTTTAAATGACAAAAGGGAGGATGGTGCGAGGCAAAAGGAGGTGGTAATGGGACAAGTAAAAGAAACAAAAGATGGGTCTAGAGGAGGTGTTCTCTCCACAGATGCTGACTGACCTGCTCAGTGTTTCTATAATTTTCTCTTTCTAATTCAGATTTTCAGCTTTTGCAGATTTTTTTGCTTGATTTTTGACACTCCTTTGGGAGTTGGACAGAAAGAATGTGCACTTCACTGGATTAAGGTTTGTAGTGATCAACATTCAGGCCACATTTCAAACATCCTGCGGTTCTGGCTACGTTATCATTGAAATAGCATTGCCGTGTTGGAGAGAACTCAAAGAAAAGAGCAACACGAATAATTCCAAAACCTGGGGCTCTACATTGTGATAAGAGACTTAGGAAACTGAACTTAAGCTCATCAGAAAAAAGAAGATTGAGAGGAGACATGATCTAGGTTTTAAGAATATTCCGAGGAATGGATAGTGTGAACGCAGGCAGATTATTTAACCTGCGCCGTGAATACAGAGCAAGAGGGCACAAGAATATAGAATTAATAAACCTTAAGAAAGGCTTTAAATAAGAACTGAGTTCTCCACACTTGCTAGTGTCTATGCGGGACCGACTCTAAACCAGTTAACGCAGTGGCGACTGGCACCTTTTAAAGAAAAGAGATGCATAAATGTCTGGTTGGAGGAGGGATTGAGCGAGATAAGGATAAGTGCAGCAGGCAGAGGAAATCAAATGTTGCGTGGAATAGGATGATTGCTGAGCTGCTGGACTCATTGAACTGTTACGTTAAAGAAACCTCATTTAAAGCTGTACAATATTGGATTAAGTATAGATTCATATTCTGGAGATTTTATTTGATTTAGTATGGGAGCCAGGGAGAAATTTTTCTCAAGAATTAAATTGATTGGGTAGAGTCCACAATAGAGTAGATTGGACATGGTTTGGTGGAAAGAAAGAACTTGCATTTCTATAGCACCTTTCACAACCTCAGGACATTCCAAAGCGCTTTACAGCCAATGAAGTACTTTTGAAGTGTAGTCGCTGTTGTAATGTGGGAAATGCAGCAGCCCATTTGAACACAGCAAGCTCCCACAAACAGCAATGTGATAATGACCAGCTAATCTGTTTTAGTGATTTTGGTTGAGGGATAAATATTGGACAGGACACTGGGGATAACTCCCCTTGCTCTTCTTCAAAATAGTTCCATAGGATGTTTTACGTCCACCTGAGAGAGAGTAGATGTCTTATCCGAAAGATGGCACCTCCGACAGTGTCAGTGCTCCCTCAGTACCACACTGGAGTGTCAGCCTAGGATTTTGTGCTCAAGTCTCTGGAGTGGGACTTGAACCCACTAAACCTTCTGACTCAGGGGTGAGAGTGCTACCCACTGAGCCACCACTGATATAGAAGGAAGGAAGGATTGATGGGTGAGTGGGGGTTCTTCTCATTCAATAATTCAATGCTTATGATCTTCATGTCATCCAAGTCTGCCATTTGGAAATATGTAGATGCTAGTTTTCTTTGCCGCAGAAAGATGCGCGTTTCGCAGGATAGCCACTAAAATACACAAGGGCTGGGAATTTCCTCGAAACTGCACCCACCCCGTCACTGCAATTTCGCCTGAAACCCAATTTATGCGGGTACACAGAGCCCCCGGTGAAGTTGCGGCAGTGGAGCGGGATCAGCTCTCAGGAAATTCCCGGCCACGCCTGGTCTGTTCTTCAGATCTGGCAGCGCAACCGCTCGGTGAGAAAGATGCCGGCGGTGCATCTCGATATTTTCAACAAGTGTTGTAAAGTGAGGCTAAGCTTCGTGTACACCGTTCATGAATGAAGCGAGCAATGCTACCTCTCGCTGAAGTTGTAAGTGTGCCAGGCACCAATGTCCACAGTATGTACCAGTGCCTGAGATGGGGTTATTTGGTAGCATAATGGTTATGTTACTGGGTTAGTAATTCTAGTAGCTCTGGACTAAATGATCTGCATAAATGTGAGTTCAAATCCTACCACAGGCAATCTGGAATTAATAAAGGTAGTGTCAGTAATGGTGACCAAGAAACAATCAGATTGTTGTAAAAACCCATCTGGTTCACTAATGTCCTTTAGGGAAGGAAATCTGCCATCCTTACCCGGTTTGGCCTATATGTGACTCCCAACCCACAGCAATGTGGTTGACTCTTAACTTCCCTCTGTGTTCAAGAAGGTGGCTCACCTTCTCAAGGGCAATTAGGGATGGGCAATAAATGCTGGCCTTGCCAGCGATGCCCACACCCATGAACGAATAAAAAAAATAAAACATTCTCACTGAAACTTACATTTTCATAAATTGCCCTTAGTGATGGACTTTTGCCTGTTTTAAGCACAGGAGCTGCGTTTTAATTTTTTTTAAAAAGGATTATGCTCATCAAACTGAGGGATGTCAGTGCCAGGAAATGGAACTCTTTCCATGTCAGGCATCCTCTGTTGGCATCAACAACAACAACTTGTATTTAATACAGCGCCTTTAACGTAGTAAAACGTCCCAAGGTGCTTCACAGGAGCGTTATAGAACAAAATTTGACACCGAGCCACATCAGGAGATATTAGGGCAGATGACCAAAAGGTTGGTCAAAGAGGTAGGTGTTAAGGAGCGTCTTAAAGGAGGGAAGAGAGGTAGAGGGGCGGAAAGGTTTATGGAGGGAATTCCAGAGCTTAGGGCCTTGGCAGCTGAAGGCACGGCCGCCAATGGTTGAGTGATTATAATCAGGGATGCTTGAAGCCAGAATTAGAGGAGCATAGAGATCTCAGCGGGTTGTGGGGCTGAAGGAGATTCCAGAGATAGGGAGGGGTGAGGCCATGGAGGGATTTGAAAACAAGGATGAGAATTTTAAAATCGAGGCGTTGCTTATCAAGCACTCCCAGGTCAAGTATAAAGAAAGACTTGCATTTTTACAGCACCTTTCGCGACCTCAAGATGTCCCAAAGCGCTTTACAGCCAATGAAATACTTTTTTAAGTTTCCTCACTGTTGTAATGTAGGAAATGAAGCAGCCAATTTGCACACAGCAAGCTCCCACAAACAGCAATGAGATAAATGACCAGATAATCTGTTTTAATGATGTTGGTTGAGGGATAAATATTGGTCATGACACTGGGGAGAACTCCCCTGCTCTTCATCAAAATAGTGCCATGGGATCTTTCACATTAACCTGAGGGAGCAGACAGGGCCTCGGTTTAACTTTCCATCTTAAAGACGGCACCTCTGACAGCGCAGCACTCCCTCAATACTGCACTGGATTATGTCAGCCCAGATCATGTGCTCAAGTCGCTGGAGTGTTACATGAACCCACACCTTCTGATTCAGAGGTGAGAGTGCTACCAAACTGAGCCACAGCACGAGATAGCATTGCAGAACTCGGTGCAAAGGAAAGCTCCTCCCTCTAACCTCAGAGAGCATCTCTTACTGCGTCAACGTGGCATTTTTTCCCCTGGGTTTACGCTGTTTTCCTACGGTATCCAGGGCTTGTCTGCCGAGGATACATTGGACAAGCAGGACCCATGCGAAAATTTACCCTCTCACCCCAGTGTCCAACCCTTTGTGCCTTTTATTTAGAAATTGCAAAAATATGGAGTTAGATTTTGGCAACCCAGCCTTGTTGGGGTTGCCAACCCTCCAGGATTACCCTGGAGTCTCCAGGAATTAAAAAATAATCTCCTGGACACGGCTGCGAACAACCCAGGAGAAAAAATGATAGAGCCATTAAAAAAAAATTGTGTGATTATTTCATTCTTTTTTTGAACACTTCCATTTATTAGTAATAAAAATATTGGAGATGGGGAAAAAAGGTCGTTAGATTGGGCAGGGCAGTTGGAGGCAAGAGGACATATGATGACACCTCCAGAATACTTTGAACAAGAGTTGGCAACTGGAGGCCTCATACCTGTTCCAACAATTACTTAGCAAATTCAACTCAGCTTACCGTTGATAATAACCGCTCGAAAGTCAGCTCCCAGTGCGGGAGAAGTTGGGTAACGAAAACTAGGATCTGGTGTTGTGCTCCAATTGTCGACTGTGCCAACATAACATAAATTTGCAACAGCACAAGGAGGTGAGAGTTGAACTCATCGTCTAGTCTGTTGTACCCTTCGTCAGTAAATATAGCATTAATAATAAAACACAGGTGCATTCCTTAAACAAAAGCAAAATACGGCGGATGCTGGAAATCTGAAATATAAACAGAAAATGCTAGAAACACTCAGCAGGTCAGGCCGCCTCTGTGGAGAGAGACACAGGGTTAACGTTTCAGCTCGATGACCTTGCGTCAGAACTGGAAGAAGTTAGAGATTTAACAGTTTTTAAGCAAGTACAGAGGCAGGCAAAGTGGGGAGGGAAGGAAAGAACAAAAGGGAAGGTCTGTGATAGGGTGGAGGGCAGCAGAGATTAAATGACAAAAGGGATGATGATGCAAGGCAGAAGGGGGTGAATGTGGGACAAGTAAAGAAACAAAAGATGGGTCCAGAAAAGGTGTAAATGATAACAACAGAGCCATTACCAGCACCTGTGGTCTGAGAAAATGGGAGCGGTGGTTGTGATATGAAGTTCCTGAAATATGGGCTATTACAAATGTTCATATTTTATCGGGGAAAAATTAGGTCGCGCCCCCTTTGGGGCGCTAACTTTGCTGGGGTGCTACTTTTAGCGCCCCGTGTAAGTTAGCGCCCCCACGCCGTAAATTGAATGGTAGCGCCCCAAGCAGGAGGCGTGGCGCTACTGGAAGCGACCCCCTCCTCCCTCTTGGGGAGCTACCATTCAATATCGCGGTGCTACGTGCAATAGTGCCACATGCGTGTCGGCATGTAGCGCCGCGGTATTACAGGCCTCCCTCCCCTGATTAAATGAGAGGGGCCTAGCGCAGCGCACACCGGGGACCCTAATCGCGGCCGGCACTCCACTTGAGGGAGCGAAAGGGGGCAAGTACTGGCAGGCAGCCCAAAAAAAATGGCTGCCCGGCACCTGCCCTTTAATCAGGGCCGCCGCAGCCGCAAAAGCACCACCCTGACCCTGTTGGATATAGCGTCCGGCGGTAGATCAGGGGGTGCAACTGAAGTTTGCGGCCGGGGCGCTGTGCACGGCGATGACGTCATCGCCAGAGGCGCAGCGCCACGGGGCGCTACCAGCTACCGCCGCCACTAACCTCCTGCTGAATTTTGCAGGAGGCGTTAGCGGCGCCGTGCCCAGGCGCTAAGGAATTTGCGTCCCGTTAGAGGCCCCACCCCCTCCCCGGGGCGCTAACGAGAGGCGCAAAGCAACCCAATTTTTCCCCCTATGTGTCATTTTGATGAAAATCTCCTCTTTTTCCCATAGGACTGTTGCATCACTGTATCCCCCTGTTGAACATTAATGAACAATTACTTGATTAGTGTCAAGGATTGTTCATGTGTTACAAATTTCTGTTGGCGAGTTTGACAGGGGGTCACATAAGCACGCTGACAGCACTGTCGATGTCAATTACATGTTAGGAGTGACAGTTATGATTGGCTGGAGTGACACAGATTGCAAATACATTTGAGAATAGAGCTGTGTTTATTTTCAAGAGTGACACGCATGAAAACACGTCACATTTTTAAATGGAGGTGAGTGGTCGTCAGTCTGAATGAGTGACACTTGGCAGACCTGCATAGAATTGCATGGAATGTGCAGCACAGAAACAGGCCATTTGGCCCAACAGGTCCATGGGGAGTTTATGCTCCACATGAGTTGCCTCCCGCCCTACTCCATCTCACCCTATCAGCATAACCTTCTATTCCTTTCTCCCTCATATGTTTATCTAGCTTCCCCTTAAATGCATCTATGCTATTCGCCTCAACCACTCCCTGTGGGAGCGAGTTCCACATTCTCACCACTCTCTGGGTAAAGAAGTTTCTCCTGAATTCCCTGTTGGACTTATTAGTGACTATTTATATTTATGGCCCCTAGTTTTGGATTCACCCACAAGTGGAAACATCTTCTCTACGTCTACCCTATCAAACCCCTTCATAATGTTAAAAGACCTTTGTTAGGTCACCCTCAGCCTTCTCTTTTCTAGAGCAAAGAGCCCCAGCCTCTCCATCTTTCAACTTTGTACTGTTGGTACTCCAGCAGACTTGATGAGCCTTGGTGACTGGACTGAAATTATTCCAGTCCTTCAGACACAAGCAAAACACACATATTTTGTTGGAGTGTGACAGCCGGAGATGAGTTCAGCGAGTCACACGTTGCTCTTCTCAAACATTGGGTCCATCAACAAAGATCAGGTTGAGGGAGGCCTAAGTGACTCAAACTGGTGCAAAGACAGAGATATTCCTTCAATTAAGGATGTGCATTCCAGGTCGCCCTTCAGACCTTGGGACTTCCTCGCTACTAATTTTCTCTTTACCCTCCAATTCAGGTCACAATGTGGGAGAGATTATTTACTGAGAAACATCTCAATTTTCTTTTCAATTGACTTCAATAGAACAGAAAATTGGGTGGGGCATAAAATTGTGCTGCCGATTCGCTATCACTCGCTTTGTATTACTACACAACACCAATTTCACCCCCAAGATTTCAAAATACTTGAATACATGATCTAAGCTATCACTCCGGTGCAGTGCTGCACCATCTGAGGTGCCATCTTTAAAATAAGGCGTTAAATCGAGGTCCTGTCTGTCCCCTTGGATGGACATAAAAGATCCCACAGCACTATTTCGAAGAAGAGCAGGGGAGTTCTCCCCTGGTGTCCTGGCCAATACTTATCCCTCAACCAACATTCACTAAAATGTCCTGAAGTTGTGAAAAGTGTTGTATAAATGCTAGTCTTTCTTTCTTTTATGTATCATTTTCTACCCAAGATGGAGGAAATAGTTTTGAGACTAGGTCTATAGTCCCTAGAATTTAGAAGAATGAGAGGTGATCTCATTGAAACTTATAAGATTCTTACAGTGCTTCACAGGGTAGATGCAGGGAAGATGTTTCCCCTGGCTGGGGAGTCTAGAACCAGGGGTCACAGTCTCAGAATAAGGGGTCAGCCATTTCGGACTGAGATCAGGAGAAATTTCTTCACTCAAAGGGTTGGGAAACTTTGGAATTCTCTACCCCAGAGGGCTGTGGATATGCAGTTGTTGAGTATATTCAAGACAGAGATCGATAGATTATTGGATAGTAAGGGAATCAAGAGATATGAAGATAGAGCGAGAAGGTGGAGTTGAGGTAGAAGGTCAGCCATGATCTTATTGACTGGCGGAGCAGGCTTGAAGGGCCAAATGGCCGACTCCTGCTCCTAATTCTTATCTTCTAACTTGAGTACCGTATTCAGTGTGAGACACGATTAGCTGATCCAGTCATCAGGTTCCCTCCTATTCTGACTAAGATCCCATTGTGTATCTTTTGCCCCACATTGTAATCCACTTTTTCTTACAAGCCTAGTATTTGTTGTCTGGAATATTACTGAACAATCACTTAAGGTTGACATTATTTGTCTGATATTTTAGGCGTGAGCCTAATTAAAATAAACTTGCTCATACCGCTGTTAAAATAATGAGCAAAGGATTGCCTTTTGAATGCGCTAAGTAATTGCCCCCTGATCTTGCCAACAGTAATGTCTAGGTTATATCCTATGTAGTTTTCAATGTCGATGTATTGTTAAAATTAGATATAATTTATAACACAGTCATGGTGATGAATGAAATTTCACTTCTTAGGAGATTTACGAGGATGTTGCCAGGACTGGGGAGTTTTAGCTATGAGGAAAGATTGGTAGAAATTTACGGCACTGAATCATAGAATCATAGAATGGTTACAGCACAGAAGGAGGCCAGTCGGCCTGTCGAGCCCGTGCCAGCTCTCTGCAAGAGCACTTCAGCTAGTCCCACTCCCCCGCCCTTTCCCCGTAGCCCTGCAATTTTTTTCCCCTGAGGTACTTATCCAATTCCTTTTTGAAAGCCATGATTGAGTCTGCCTCCACCACCCTTTCAGGCAGTGCATTCCAGATCCTAACCACTCACTGCATAAAAAAGTTTTTTCTTATGTCGCCTTTGGTTCTTTTGCCAATCACCTTAAATCTGTGTCCTCTGGTTCTCGACCCTTCCACCAATGGGAATAGTTTCTCTCTATCTACTCTGTCTAGACTTCTCATGATTTTGAATACCTCTATCAAATCTCCTCTCAATCTTCTCTGCTCTAAGGAGAACAACCCCAGCTTCTCTAGTCTATCCACGTAACTGAAGTCCCTCATCCCTGGAATCATTCTCGTAAATCTTTTCTGCACCCTCTCTAAGGCCTTCACATCCTTCCTAAAGTGCGGTGCCCAGAATTGGACACAATACGAACCAGTGTTTTATAAAGGTTCATCATAACTTCCTTGTACTCTATGCCGCTATTTATGAAGCCCAGGATCCCGTATGCTTTTTTAACCACTTTCTCAACCTGCCCTGCCACCTTCAATGATTTGTGCACATATACCCCCAGGTCTCTCTGTTCATGCACCCCCTTTAGGATTCTACCCTTTAGTTTATATTGCCTCTCCTCGTTCTTCCGACCAAAATGTATCACTTCGCACATTTCTGCATTAAATTTCATCTGCCGCGTGTCCGCTCATTCCACCAGCCTGTCTATGTCCTCTTGAAGTCTATCACTATCCTCCTCACTATTCACTATACCTCCAAGTTTAGTGTCATCTGCAAATTTTGAAATTGTGCCCTGTACTCCCAAGTCCAAGTCATTAATATATATTAAGAAAGCTTTGGTCCTAGTACCGACTCCTGGGGAACACCACTGTATACCTTCCTCCAGTCCGATAAACACCCGTTCCCCACGACACTCTGTTTCCTGCCACTTAGCCAATTTCGTATCCATGCTGCCACTGTCCCTTTTATTTCATGGTCTTCAACTTTGCTGGTAAGCCTATTATGTGACACTTCGACCCGTCATGTCTGTGCCGGCCGAAAAAGAGCGATCCAGCCTAATCCCACTTTCCAACTCTTGGTCCTGTAGGATATGGCACCGCAAGTGTTGTTTTCTTTGGAACAGAGGAGGCTGAGGGGAGACTTAATTGAAGTGTATAAAATTATGAGGGGCTCAGATAGAGTGGATAGGAAGGACCTATTTCCCTTAGCAGAGAGGTCAATAACCAGGGGGCATAGATTTAAAGTAAATGGTACAAGGATTAGAGGGGAGTTGAGGAGAACTTTTTTCACCCACAGGGTGGTGGGGGTCTGGAACTCACTGCCTGAAAGGGTGGTAGAGGCAGAAACCCTCATTGCATTGGATATGCACTTGAAGTGCAGTAACCTACAAGGCGATGGAGCAAGAGCTGGAAAGTGGGATTAGGCTGGAGAGCTCTTTTTCGGCCGGCACAAACACGATGGGCCGAATGGCCTCCTTCTGTGCCGTAAATTTCTATCATTCTAGTGATCTAAATTTACCTCATCTGATTAACATTCTACGCTGATCCACCGAATTTAAAACATTGCCATTGCATGCCCTGGAGCACAGTGCAGCTTTCACCGCTTGCCGCTGTCGAGCTGCACTCTTATTGAAGTACAGAGAACGCAGTGTTTGCTTTATCTGACCATTTATTCCAGTAGGGTGAAAGTTCTGCTGCTGCTGTAACAAGATAGTGCCCTGAAAGCATCGCAATTCGCTTTTGAAAGGGTAACGGAGCGATACATACTACAGGGCGGAATCTGTCACTTTGCTCCATTTAAATAATATTATTATCACTGAAAAATTAAATAACCTCAAAAAAAAATCTGATCTTAACAACCGGAAAGAGAAGATGTTAACTGGTGCTGCGAGCACAAAGCTGTAATTTACAGTGTTTAATTTCTTGTGGCGTATTGAGTGCAGAATATGGAGCTGATGTTAGACATAAGAAGGTCACAGATTCACCAATGGAGTAAGTTACATTCTGTTCTTGGGTGTCTGTGCTTGAAGCTACAGTATTGACACCCAATTATACAAGGTGACTCATTAAAGCAAACGTGATCGATAGATTGAGTGACACAAAAATAAATCGTTCAGAGGCTAATGGACTAACTTGATGCATCATCGGACAATTACACAGGGCTTTGTTAGGAGGACAGCCTTGTCCAGAAGCATCTGAAACGAAATGAACTTCATTTAAATGGTGTGAGACCTGTCTGTTTTCATATGCCAGCACAGATCAGTGGGTGTTGCTGTGAAGCAGTGAGGAGGCATTTGAAAACGGAGAAATCGCACTCGTAATTTCTGCTCCAAAATGCAGGAAAAAGCACCAAATAAAGTGTTAAAAAAAAAATCAACATTTCTTCAGAAGCATTTTTTTAAAGAAAAAATCTTGTTCCTCCTGCACTTGTGTCCATCCCACTTCAGAAATGTATAAACCCGCTACAGTTGGTCAGTTGTGAGTAAAGGTGGGTGTAATTAGGATGGCTGGTTGACCTAGGGGTATGGTTCTCGCTTTGGTTGATTCATGATTGAAAATTGTGAGAGGTCCTGCATTCAAATCTCAGATGAGCCCTTGTTTCTGGCTGAATGGCCTCCATCCGTGCTGTGTCATTCTATTGGTTTGCTAACTAGTATTTGATTTTCTTCCCCCTCTTTCCCTAATGTATGCTCCATTTCTGCTCAACAGACTAAATCGATGAGCTGCCCCGAGGCTCCTGTCTGTGCCTGAGGTGATACTTTGAAATCCTCCCCTTGTGTTAAGCTCATTAACAACAGGTCTGACCTTTCTGATTTGACTGTCCATCTGTAAAAAGATTGCACTGCTTCCTCATTAATGACAAGATTTAACGGGCACTGTTTGGCTTTTTCTTAACTACTGTTTTGCTAATAGACTTGAATCCATTTTTGGAGCAGTAGAGATTGTCAGTGTGAGGTGAATCATGCCTGAAATATTTTAAAAAAGGAAGCCTCGTATTTATAGAGCGTCTTTCATGACCTCAGGACATCCCAAAGCAATTTACAGCCAATGAAATACCTTTGGTGTATAGTCACTGTTGTAATGTAGGAAATGTGGCAGCTAATTTGCACACAGCAAGATCCCACAAACAGCAAAGTGATAATGAACAGATAATCTGTTTTGGAGATGTTGGTTGAGGGATAAATATTGGCCAGGACACCGGGGATAACTCCCCTGCTCTTCTTTGAAATAGCCTAGATTTTGTGCTCGAGTACCTGGAGTGGGGCTTGAAAGAAAGAAAAAAAAGAAAGAAATAAAAGAAAGACTTGCATTTATAATTGAACCAAAACCTTCCGTCTCAGGGGCAAAAGTGATACCACTGAGCCAACCTGGCACTAACTGTGTGTGTTTTCGGAAGGGAAATACTAGAATATCTCATCATCAAAGAGAGTACATACATCTCTGGGACGTATAACCCAGTAGGAAAATAGGAAAGAATCAGGTCAATTGAGCTGGAGATCTGGGATCTTTTTTTAATTTGTTCATGGGAAGTGGGCGTCGCTGGCAAGGCCAGCATTTATTGCCCATCCCTAATTGCCCTTGAGAAGGTGGTGGTGAGCTGCCTTCTTGAACCGCTGCAGTCCGTGTGGTGAAGGTACTCCCACAGCGCTGTTAGGGAGGGACTTCCAGGATTTGGACCCAGCAACGATGAAGGAACAGCCGATATACTTCCAAGTCAGGATGGTGCGTGTCTTGGAGGGTAACTTGGAGGTGATGGTGTTCCCCTGCGCCTGCTGCCCTTGTCCTTCTAGGGAGTAAAGGTCGCGGGCTTGGGAGGTGCTGTCGAAGAAGTCTTGGCGAGTTGCTGCAGTGCATCTGACCCTGTTGGGTCTTAATGGAAATAAGGTGAAATTTAAGGGGGCACTGTGGAATGCCCAGTACCTTGGACCAGCCTGTACATATTCATTAGTATTAAGGATACAACTTGGTAGAGCCTCATCAGGTTCAACCTCCAACTACTTATCATCGAGATTTACATTCTAACTTGTTCTATGGATATGGGAGTTAATGAACCCTTGACTTTGAAAATTAAAGTAGGTCATAGAGTTTAATAGAATGTGAATAAGTTACAGTTCCTTTTTGCAATGTTTCTTTAAAACTCTAGATGATATATTTTATAACCTTGGGTCCAATCGTTTGCAGTCCACGTCCTACCACAACAATCCAGCTTAATTATGGGTACGGTAGCATAGTGGTTATGTTACAGGACTAGTAACCCTGGTTATGTTACTGGACTAGTAACCCTGGTTATGTTACAGGACTAGTAACCCTGGTTATGTTACTGGACTAGTAACCCTGGTTGTGTTACTGGACTAGTAACCCTGGTTATGTTACAGGACTAGTAACCCTGGTTATGTTACTGGACTGGTAACCCTGGTTATGTTACAGGACTGGTAACCCTGGTTATGTTACTGGACTAGTAACCCTGGTTATGTTACTGGACTGGTAACCCTGGTTATGTTACTGGACTAGTAACCCTGGTTATGTTACTGGACTGGTAACCCTGGTTATGTTACAGGACTAGTAACCCTGGTTATGTTACAGGACTAGTAACCTTGGTTATGTTACTGGACTAGTAACCCTGGTTATGTTACTGGACTAGTAACCCTGGTTATGTTACTGGACTAGTAACCCTGGTTATGTTACTGGACTAGTAACCCTGGTTATGTTACTGGACTAGTAACCCTGGTTATGTTACAGGACTAGTAACCCTGGTTATGTTACTGGACTAGTAATCCAGAGACCTGGACGAATGATCTGGAGACGTGAGTTCCAAATCCCACCACAGGCAGCTGGGGGAATTTGAATTCAGTTAATTAAATAAATCTGGAATAAAAAGCTAGTGTCAGTAATGGTGACCATGAAACTACCGGTTTGTCGTTAAAAACCCATCTGGTTCACTAATGTCCTTTAGGGAAGGAAATCTGCCGTCCTTACCCGGTCTGGCCTATATGTGACTCCAGACCCACAGCAATGTGGTTGACTCTTATCTGCCCTCTGCGGTTAAAGAAGGCGGCTCACCACCACCTTCTCAAGCGCACTTAGGGATGGGCAATAAATACCTGCCTTGCCAGCGACACCCGCATCCCAGGAATGAATAAAACAAAAATTCCGGCAGGTTGGAAGTCATATTTCAGGATGTCTAGAGTGCGCAATCCATGTTATGAACGTACATCATGACAGAATTAAGGGGAGCATGGTCGGCCGGACTGAGTCACTCCACCCCCCTCCCTTTGTGTCTAAAAGAAAGACTTGAAAGACTTGCATTTCTGTAGCTCCTTTCACGACCACCGGACGTCTCAAAGCGCTTTACAGCCAATGAAGTACTGTTTAAAGTGAAGTCACTGTTGTAATGTGGGAAACGCGGCAGCCAATTTGCGCACAGTAAGCTCCCACAAACAGCAATGTGAAAATGACCAGATAATCTGTTTTTATTATGTTGGTTGAGGGAGAAATATTGGCCAGGACACCGGGGATAACTCTTCTACTCTTTTTCGAAATAGTGCCATGGGATCTTTTACATCCACCTGGGAGAGCAGACGGGGCCTCGGTTTAACGTCTCATCCGAAAGACGGCACCTCCGACAGTGCAGCACTAGCTTTATGTCTAAGGAGAAATGGGGTCAGCATTCTAAAATTGTCACTTTTTTTGAGGCAGAGGGGTGTGTGTGGTGGGGGAATGTTCCAGTTGGCTCCTTAAACATTCACTCCCTCCACCACCGACGTACCATGGCTGCAGTGTGTACCATCTACCATCTACAAGATGCACTGCAGCAACTCGCCAAGGCTTCATATTTTTTGTTAATTCATTCTCGAGATAGGGGCATCCCTGGCAAAGTTGGCATTTATTGCACATCCCCTAGTTGCCCCTGAGTAGGTGGTGGTGAGCCGCCTTCTTGAACCGCTGCAGTCCGTGTGGTGAAGGTGCCCCCACAGTGCTGTTAGCATTGGAGTACGATTCTGGCACCCCACTCGGATTTTGCTTTACATGAAGTCAATGGAAACTAAAATGTGGTGGAGTGCAAAAATGCGCTGCCAATTCGCCGTCGTCTGTTTGGCGCTACCATCCAAGACAACTTTAAATCCCTCTGTCTCTTGGTCCTTTCCCTTTCTCTCCATTCGTGATGATCAATTCCACCACAGAGGGTTGATCATTCCCAGAATCTCTCTCATGGAAAAGTTTACCCAGAGTGCATAGCACTGCTGAAACCGTCATAAATGACCATGCAGCCCAAAACCATTACGCAGTCACCATAGATCTTTGTGATTGATAACTCGTCCATCCATTAGTTTTTACAATATACGGCCTTATTATTTCTTGAAGCTTCCAAATAAATTGTCACTGTCACTGGAGAATAGGTTGGCTGCACGGGTGAGGAAGCAGGCAGTTGATAATGAAGAACAATAGACGTACGAAGTCAGAGGCACCACAGCGCAATGGATGGCTGGTGTTAGAGGGGCAAGACATGTGGGGAAATCACAATGCACATTCCGAACTCAAAGCATGACCATTATAAGGTTACCTTTTCAGGTATAGGACAATACGACATCTTGCCTCCGATGTTCCCTGTCATTTTTTTTCTGGCCCTGCGCGACCCCTTTGAGGGGCAAGCGCAGGGCCATTCAAAAATACCGCACGTGCATAGTTTTTACATTGAAAAGCCGGCTGCGTGGGTTCCCTGGAGTATTGCGTGGTTGCGCAGCTGAAAGGGAGCATTGCTTGCATCTGTTCTGCAGAGATTAACAAATGCTGGTCGTGTATTTTGGGACTGTAACGCATTCATTGAACGACATCACATGTCGGGTTAGATCTTGACTTTGTGCGATGGTGTAAAATGGACCATAGTGAGCCGGCAGCCCGTTTTATATCTCTCCCGATCTTCATTTCCATTGACTTCAACGGCTGCCAATTCGCGATCACCTTTTTTACACTTATCGCACAAACGCGAGATCTACCCCGCTGAATGATCAAACTCCAAGAGATTCTACGAAGTCAATCAAACTCAGAGCACATCCATAGCTACTTGGATTTTTTTTTATATGACACTAACAAATCTCCTCTGGCATTGCTCACAGTGAGTGAGAAGAATGTAATGGGGAAAGTAGGATGGAAAAAGTGGTACAGGAAGTAAATGTGACACATACATGCGTGCACTACATGCAAGAAATTTAATAATATTACATAGGATTACATAGGATATACGGCACAGAAACAGGCCATTCGGCCCAACCAGTCCATGCCGGCGTTTATGCTCCACTTGAGCCTCCTCCCGTCTTTCCTCATCTAACTCGATCAGCATAACCCTCTATTCCCTTCTCCCTCATATGCTTGTCTATCCTCCCCTTAAATGCATCTATACTATTTGCCTCAACCACTCCCTGTGGTAGCAAGTTCCACATTCTCACCACTCTTTGGGTAAAGAAGTTTCTTCTGAATTCCCTATTGGATTTCTTGGTGACTATTTTATATTGATGGCCTCTAGTTATGCTCTTTCCTACAAGTGGAAACATTCTCTCTGTATCCACTCTATCAAAAATCTTTCATAATTTTAAAGACCTCTATCAGGTCACCCCTCAGCATTCTTTTTTCAAGAGAAAAGGGACCCAGCCTGTTCGTCCTTTCCTGATATGTATACCCTCGCATTTCTGGTATCATCCTTGCAAATCTTCTCTGCACCCTCTCTAGTGCCTCTATATCCTTTTTATACTATGGCAACCAGAACTGTACGCAATACTCTAAGTGTGGTCTAACCAAGGTTCGATACAGGTTTAGTATAACTTCCCTACTTTTCAGTTCTATACCTCTAGAAATAAACCCTAGTGCTTGGTTTGCTTTTTTTTATGGCCTTGCTAATCTGGGTCGTAGCTTTTAGTGATTTGTGTATTTGTACTCCGAGATCCCTTTGTTCCTTTACCCCAACTAGACTCACACCTTCTGAGTAATAAGTGACCTGCCTATTCTTCCTACCAAAATGTAATAACTTTTAATGCAGGCAAAGTGGTACTCGGTAAAATAATGGGACTCAAGGCGGATAAATCACCTGGACCTGATGGCTTACATCCTAGAGTCTTGAAGGAAGTGGCGGTAGGGATTGTAGATGCATTGGTAATAATTTTTCAAAACTCCCTGGATTCCGCTAAGGTCCCGGCAGACTGGAAAACTGCTAATGTAACACCCTTATTTAAAAAGGGCAGTAGACAGAAGGCTGGTAACTATAGACCGGTTCGCCTAACATCTGTGGTAGGTAAAATTTTGGAGTCCATTATTAAGGAAACAGTAACAGGACATTTGGATAATCATAATTTAATAGGACAAAGTCAGCATGGTTTTACGAAGGGGAAGTCATGTTTGACAAATTTGCTGGAGTTCTTTGAGGAAGTAACATATAGAGTGGATAAAGGGGAACCAGTGGACGTAGTGTATTTAGACTTCCAAAAGGCATTTGACAAGGTGCCACACAAAAGATTATTGCTTAAGGTAAAAAATCACGGGATTGGGGGTAATATTCTGGCATGGATAGAGGATTGGCTATCTAACAGAAAGCAAAGAGTTGGGATAAATGGTTCATTCTCAGACTGGCAATCAGTAACTAGTGGTGTTCCACAGGGGTCAGTGCTGGGTCCCCAACTCTTCACAATCTATATTAACGATTTGGAGGAAGGGACCAAGTGTAACATATCAAAATTTGCAGATGATACAAAGATGGGAGGGAAAGTAGTGAGTGAGGAGGACATAAAAAACCTGCAAGGGGACATAGACAGGCTAAGTAAGTGGGCAGAGATTTGGCAGATGGAATACAACACTGGAAAGTGTGAGGTGATGCACTTTGGCAGGAAAAATCCTAGAGCAATTTATTATCTTAATGGCAAGAAACTGGAGAGTACTGAAGTGCAAAGGGATCTGGGGGTCCTGGTGCACGAAACTCAAAAGGTTAGTATGCAGGTGCAGCAAGTGATTAAGAAGGCAAATGGAATGTTGGCTTTCATTGCTAGGGGGACAGAATATAAAAATAGGGAGGTATTGCTTCAGTTGTACAAGGTATTGGTGAGACCGCACCTGGAATACTGCATACAGTTTTGGTGTCCTTACTTAAGGAAAGACATCCTTGCTCTCGAGGCAGTGCAAAAAAGGTTCACTCGGTTAATCCCGGGGATGAGGGGGTGGTCATATGAGGAGAGGTTGGGTAGATTGGGACTCTACTCATTGGAGTTCAGAAGAATGAGAGGCGATCTTATTGAAACATATAAGATTGTGAAGGGGTTGGATCGGGTGGATGCGGGGAGGATGTTCCCGATGACGGGTGAGACGAGAACTAGGGGACATAGTCTTAGAATAAGGGGCTGCTCTTTCAAAACTGAGATGAGGAGGAACTACTTCACTCAGAGGGTGGTAGGTCCATGGAATATGCTGCCACAAAAAGCTGTAGAAGCTACAACATTAATTAAATTTAAAACAGAAATAGACAGTTTCCTAGAAGTAAAGGGCATTAAGGGTTACGGGAAGCGGGCAGGAATTTGGACATGAGTCTAGGTTCGGATCGGTCATGGCCCTGTGGGTAGTGGAGCGGGCCCAGGGACTGTGTAGCCTGATTCTGCTCCTATTTCGTGTGTGCAATTCTGTTAGATGCAGGAGATGGTTCTGTGATAGATAGTAGATTGGCGGTTAGGATCAGATCAGCCATGATCTTATTGAATGGCGGAGCAGGCTCGAGGGGCCGATTGGCCTACTCCTGCTCCTATTTCTTATGTTCTTATGTTCTTATGTTCTTATAAAACCACATTAAAATGCAAGTTGAGAAACAGGAATATGGAGGAACATTTTAACAGCCATTGGACCATATTTTCCGATGCCTACGGGTGTATACGAACTGTGTACACACGCGTAGGGACATCGGAAATGCCAGTTTCAGGCATGCGAAGCGCATGCGCTGAAAACCGGCATTTCCGATCTGTCAAGAATCCTCTTGACAGATCCTCCGCCTGCCCTGGAGAAGGGCCTCTGCGGGTGGAGAGTTCCGCTTTCTGGAGAACCTCCGCCCGCTGAAAACCCTTAGAAATCTTACGCCAGGTAAAAGCCTGTATAAGGCCTGCTTTTACCAGCATAAGAGTTTTAAAAAGTTTTTAAAATATTTTTTTTTCATTCATGTATAATTTAAAAATATTTTTAAAAACGGTAAGTTTACTTTTAGCCCTGTAAAAAACTTTAATTATTTTTTTCAAAATATTAAATTTTTGTTTAAAATATTTAATTTAATGTAATTTTAACTCATTTTAAAAATGTGATTTAAAAAAAAAATTATTGAATGTTTTAGTGTCTTTTTGAGGTGATCTCCATTCATACTTTTGACAGGTCTATCTGTCAAAGGTATGAAGGGAGATTCCCTTCTTTCATTGGCTGGCCTGGCCCACGTGATCCCAGGGACGCTTGTGAACCACCTGCGCCCTTGGGATATGTGGGCCCTGCACATTTCGACTGTGGAGAGGCCCAGCATCGGAAGTGTCCGGACCTCGGGAGCCCTCAGGTAAGTGTGTAGAATTTTTTCCGACAGGAGGCATCCGCACGCAGGAAGCCTCCTATCGGAAATTACGGGCCATTATGTCAGACAAAGGCCGCTTGTAACCAAGGGCAAAGCTTGGGTTGCTATGGGACCAGCAGAACCGGCTTGGTACTGTCTTGAGATAAGACACTGCGAACTGCAACAAGTGACACGCATGATGATGTAACCCCACTCAACTTTGAACCAACCATGAACAACAAAGGGAATAGCCACGCTTGAAGGAACCAATCATTCAGATATGCATGTGAAAATCATGAGGGAAGTGTGGACACAAAGAATATAAGAACTTAACAATACCTAGCTCCTTTTACTGCAATCAGCAAGGACAGACGTGTCCTGGTCTAACGGAAAGAAGATGTCTAAAGATTTCAACAGACTTCAGGTGATCGTCAGTTTGGCCAACCGAGCACTTGAAGACTCCAGGACAGGTCTAGTTGTGTTTCTTATTTAATCCGTGTGTTAGTGGTTAAATAAAAGATCTCTGTGAGAGAGATAGTGTATTCGTATGTTTCTGGTAGGTTGGATTCAGGTCAATGGATTCCACTTTAACACCCAACATGGGAGGTGTGAAAGTCATAGATAATTCTTTCAATTTTATATTTCTATTGCAACATACTGGGGCTGTTTCTCATTATTAGTGGACATTGGGTCGGTAGTGGGCGCAGCATGCGCTGTCTGCCCAATGTTCTCGATGCGAGGCCCCAGCCATTTTGATTGTTGGGTCACATTTGCATTTGATTGGTGAGCTGTCAACTTGGAAGCAGCCCTCACAGGCAGCTTGTGGTGGAGGAGGGGGTGGGGCGGGGAGGGGGGAGGAAATCTGGTGTCTCCTCCACTGGCCCCCACAAAAACCATTCTGAAAACTCACCCATGCTGTTTCCGGACCAGCCTGCAGCGGTCCCTTTTAAAGACCGGCTGGTTAGACTGCTGTACGCCTAGTGCCAGTGGGCAGAGCCCGCTCAGCACACGCTCCGCTCATTGGTACCCGAAAACCGCACTGGGGTCCTGTGTACATTATCGATCCCAATTTTCCTGCCTTGATCAGGTGCCCATCTGAAACAAGCGGGTGCAATGACCACCCGTTTCCTGGGGCGGTTGGAAATGGGAGCGGGCAGATCGGGAGCAGGCGCAGTGTGGTACGTTCAGCGCTGTCATTTTTTTGGAGTGCCTCTGCCCTGTTCCCGCCCAGCAGAGAAAGCGAACATTACCCCTACCCTAGCTACATTTATCATGGAAAAGGCCGATGTGACCTTTTATGCTGTAATTACACCCTCCTGCCAGTGGTGGCGCTGCAGCGTCTCCAATCGGGGAAAGGGTGCAATGACAGCCTGAGACTCTTTACAGAGGCAGATCCCATTATAAATGTAGATAAAAGAATTTAAAATATACATTTTCAGGAAGTGCGTGCAGACGCAAGATTTCTAGTGGCAGATTTTTGCATGGCATTGATCATTATAAGTTAGAGGGTGTTATCAAGTAAGTGTGATGGGGAAAGTGTTACAGTAAGTGTGACTTTTAATAAAGTCCAGAAAAATGGACTCGTTTTAGGTATTAAACCAAATAATTCTGAATTTTGTGATTCCAGTATTGACGGTGAGTTTGTGTCTCTCAGCAGCATGGGCGATGTCACCCTTACCATAGACAATATAGCAGGTCCATGACACTATTTCGAAGAAGAGCAGGGGAGTTCTGTCCGGTGTCCTGGCCAAAATTTATCCCCCAATCAACACCTAAAATAGATTATTTGGTTATTGTCACATTGCTGTTTGTGGGAGCTTGCTGTGCACAAATTGTCTGCCGTGTTTCCTACATTGCAACAGTGACTACACTTCAAAAAGTACTTCATTGGCTGTAAAGCGCTCTGGGATGTCCTGAGGTTGTGAAAGGCACTATATGAATGCAAGTCTATCTTCTTCTCTACATTGGGGAGACCAAACGCAGATTGGGTGACCGCTTTGCAGAACAGCTCGTTCAGTCCGTAAGGGTGACCCCGAGCTTCTGTTCGCCTATCAATTTAATTCTCCGCTTCACTCCCACTCTGACCGCTCTGTTCTCGGCCTCCTACACTGTTCCCACGAAGCCCAGCGTAAGCTCGAGGAACAGCACCTCATCTTTCGATTAGGCTCTTTACAGCCTTCCGGACTCAACATCGAGTTCAGCAATTTCAGGCCATAACCTCTGCCCCTGTTTTTTCAGGCGGCAGCTGTTGATGATTCTGCCATCCCCATTTGCAACATTTAATCTCTCCTGCCTTCCACCCCATCACAGACCGTCCCTTTAGTTCTTTCCTCCCCTCCCCCCCTTTCCCTGCCCTCTGCACCTGCTTAAAACCCGTTACATCTCTAACTTTTTCCAGTTCTGATGAAGGGTCTTCGACCTGAAACGTTGACTCTGTTTCTCGCTCCAAGGATGCTGCCTGGCCTGCTGAGTGTTTCCAGCAATTTTCTGTTTTGGTTTCGGATTCCAGCATCCGCAGTACTTTGCGATTGTCTATCTTTTTCTTTCTTTGTGATATAAAATATCTGGACTTGACATGATTATGACATGCATAGCACTATATGGGGGAACTCACCGATCCTGCACTCCCCCTGCCCAAAGGAAATGCGGGTGAGAGAAGGGGCACGAAGCTGTATCTCTCACCCTCACTTTTGTTTCGAATGCAACTCCCCACTGGGAAAGTAACATTGTGAAGGAGAAGGCTTCCTGAAATATGAGATCTTGGATTCCACGGGTGCATCATTCTCCTATGTAGTATGGAGCATAAGAAATGCTTTTTCTGAGTTCATCTAATGGGCAGGTCCTTGAAATACTGCAGTAAGCATGTGCATTGTTGTTTTCTCCGTTTGATTTATGTACTTTTAAGGGGTAGAGATTCCACGGGAGTTCCTCCATCTCACACGCCATAACTTCGATGGAAACCCCGGAGGAAGGGCATAAATGGACATTAGCACTATTTCCTTGGAGTTTTGTCGATCTTCCACCAAAGTTACGGAGGGTGGGGTGGGGAGTGTGGGGGGGGAGGCGGGGGGTGTTCGATCGAAGAACCCCCGCGGAAATTACTATTATAAAGGTTCAGGTTTACTTTCCAAAATATAGAAACAACTTGGTGTATTTTAATCTCAAAAAGTCTTTAAAAATAAAAGAAAAATGTCTTAATGAGGTTTGATGAAGCAACTACTCTTAGAAACTTAATGCAGCTTCCGTCATTTTTTATTAGGACATCTGGGGAAATTCTCATTCTTGAATTTAAATCAATATAGTGCCTTTAACGTAGTAAAACGTCCCAAGGCGCTTCACAGGAGTATTATAAGACAAAAAATCTGACACTGAGCCACATAAGGAGAAATTAGGGCAGGTGACCAAAAGCTTGGTCAATGAGGTAGGTTTTAAGGAGCGTCTTAAAGGAGGAAAGAGAGGTGGAGAGGTTTAGGCAGGGAATTCCAGAGATTAGGGCCTAGGCAACAGAAGGCACGGCCACCAATGGTTGAGCGATTTATAATCAGGGATGCTCAAGAGGGCAGAATTAGAGGAGCGCAGATATCCCGGAGGGTTGTGGGGCTGAAGGAGATTACAGAGATAGAGAGGGGCGAGGCCATGGAGGGATTTGAAAACAAGGATGAGACTTTTGAAATCGAGGCGTTGCTTAACCGGGAGCCAATGTAGGTCAGCGAGCACAGGGGTGATGGGTGAATGGGACTTGGTGCGAGTTAGGACACGGGCAGCCGAGTTTTGGATCACCTCAAATCCCTCCTGAGCTCTGTAACATCCTTCAGCCCTACAACCCTCCAAGATCTCTGCGTTCCTCCAATTCTGGCCACTTGTGTATCCGCGATTTCTTTCGCCCCTCTGCCGTGCCTTCAGCCATCTCAGCCCTAAGCTCTGGAATTCCCTCCATAAACCTCTCCACCTCACTATCCTCCTTTAAGAGGCTCCTTACAATCTACCTCTTTGACCAATCACCTGTCCTAATGCCTCCTTCTTTGGCTTGGTGTCAGTCTTTGATTAAGCTCATGCGAAGCACCTTTGGACCAATGTTCCTGCTAAGCTGCGTGGCCGTGCAGTCATCTGCAAGGTCCCGCCCAGTCCGCTCACCGCCTTTTACATTTTAGGTGCCGCGCATGCGCAAAAATTTGAATGGGCCGCGCATTGGGGGAGGCCGGCCACGCAGGAGGCAGTGCGGCTTACGGGGGGGTCATTGCTTGGGACGTTTTACTGTGTTAAAGGCGCTATATAAATGTTAGTCGTTGAAGGGCTATGGCCTTCAACATCATCGGTGAGAATGGTGTATAGTGCAAATTAAAAAGTGTAAAGAACATCTTAAAACTATGTACAGCAGCTTGAATGTCGTTATTTCAGTCCAGTTTCTACAAAACACAAGTGGTACAAGACACCACTGAGGTCGAAAAGAGTAGGAGATGAGGTGGACAAAGGAGAGCTACCTAATGCTAAGCTTGGGTTTAAACAGGCTGCACACAGAGATCCTTCATAAAATCAACTCTGATTAGTTATGAACAAAAAAAAAATTCAGCTGTTCAGATATATCCAAAACCAAACACCCTGCAAATGCAATGAAATTCCCTGTAAAAAATTCAATTCTACCGCAAAATAATTTCCTGATTTCTTTTCCGTTGGGTTTGACTGAGGGATTTCTTATTTCTCTGCAACATCGTCATTTGTATTTCAGGTTTTATTTCTGACCCAGTAGCCAGATCAGTTTATTTATTGTCAGACGTTCAGTCACCGAGGGGCTTGTGAGCCTGCTTGATCTGTGATGTCTTTCTGTCTGTCCACCATACATCTCGGGCTACCACCGTAGCACTGTTCGATTAATATATGGAGTCTCGCTGATATTGCTGCCAATTCAAAGATGTTCTGAGCTTATTTTTTGTGACTGATATAAATATTTCATGGGCAACGACACAAAGCACCACCTCTGCAGAGAAAGTAATAAAAGTTAAATCAAATGACAAAATCTGATGGAGTGTAAGCAATCATGCTTTTTCTTTTGGTGTTGGCCGTGGCTCAGTTGGTAGCACTCTTGCCTCTGAGTCAGAAGGTTGCCAGAGACTTGAGCACAAAAATCTAGGCTGACACTCCAGTGCAGTGCTGAGGGAGTGCTGCACTGTCGGAGGTGCCGTCTTTCAGATGAGGCGTTAAACCGAGGCCCCGTCTGCCCCTCTCAGGTGGACGTAAAAGATCCCATGGGACCAATCAAAGAAGAGCAGCGGCGTAATCCCTGGTGACCTGGCTTATATTTATCCCCGGCCATTATCACATTGCTGTTTGTGGGAGCTTGCTGTGCGTAAATTGGCTGCCATGTTTCCTACATTACAACAGTGACTCCACTTCAAAAGTACTTCATTGGCTGTAAAGCGCTTTGGGATGTGCTGAGGTCATGAAATGCGCTGTGTAAATGCAAGTCTTTCTTTTTCTTAAGGGCTGACTTGAGTAAAATTCGTACCTGAGTGATATCCTACAACTCCATAAGAAAAAAAAAATTTATTATACTCTAGATTTTGAAACATTGGACTGAGGTAAAATAGTGCACGCAATTTAACATAACATTAAAATGGTCTTTCCTTTTCTCTTGGACTTTTGATATAAAAAGATTGAGAAAAAATGTCAGTTAACAGTTGACTTTGGCACCTTAAGTCTCACTCTCTCTCCTAAAATCATAGAATCATAGAAAGTTACGGCACAGATGGAGACCATTCGACCCATCGTCCCTGTGCCGGCCGAAGAAGAGCTATCCAGCCTAATCCCACTTTCCAGCTCTTGGTCCGCAGCTTTGTAGGTTACAGCACTTCAAGTGCACATCCAAGTACCTTTTAAATCTTCCACTCTTGCTTGCTCTCCCTCTGTCTCTTTCTCTCGTTAACATTGAGTATGGGATCGCACTGGCCATTCCCCAATTTACCAATTGCTAGGTTTCATGCGACACAAGATGTTTTCCGATTTTGCTGCTGCATTATTCCGTTGGCTAGTTTTATGGTGAGTTGAGCTGGGACAAAAATAAAATCCAACTTTATCCTTTCTGAAAATACACCAGTAAATTGACATCTTGTCATTAAACTGCTAACCTAGATTTCCTGGCTGAGCTGAACTCTGGATTACAGATGGACACAAACTCTGAGCCTGATACGGTGCTGCCTTCAATGTTTCCCATTCAATTTTTTACTCCACACGTAAATCAGTCCACTCCAGAGGCATGTGCGTACTGGGTTTGAGGCGCTGTCTCGTGCTTACTTTCATTGTGTCACCTGAACTGCACCGACCTACGTAGTTTGTAAGTGTTGCTGGATGGAATGCTGTCGGCTGTAGCCTTATGAGCTGGAGCTTAATTGATCTGGAGTGCTACGGAAATGGTGTGAAAACTAAAAATGCCATGGATGGATCGGTGATTGTAAATCGCGATTTCCATTCTGAATATCTTTTCCGTGCAACCACAACTGCGTCTGCTATTGTTCTAGATGTGCCTCAGATAGAGAGAAACTGTTCCCATTGGCGGAAGGGTCGAGAACCAGAGGACACAGATTTAAGGTGATTGGCAGAAGATCCAAAGGCGACATGAGGAAAAACATTTTTGCGCAGCGAGTGGTTAGGATCTGGAATTCACTGCCTGAAAGGGTGCTGGAGGCAGACTCAATCGCAGCTTTCAAAAGGGAATTGGATAAGTACCTGAAGGAAATAAATTTGCTGGGCTACGGGGAAAGGGCGGGGGAGTGGGACTAGCTGAAGTGCTCGTGCAGAGAGCCGGCACGGGCTCGACTGTCCGAATGGCCTCCGACTCTGTAGTAACGATTCTGTGATTCTATGAAAAGAAAGGCTGATCCTAATTAGACTCGACTGAAGTGTCTCTTCTAGAATCCCTTCATTAATTTATATTAAACTCTTTAAAAGTTACATTATTAATTTAAACCCTCAGCTAGTTCCAAGTAAATTTAATTAGGTGATCGCCTACCCACAGTTTTCTTAAGTTACAGAAAAAAAATGAGATGGGTATCCAAAATGTCAGAAGTCATCAGCGAATTGTGTGGGTGTTACTGATGGGGTTTGGCATATATAATGAGAAATATTTAACCTGTGCAGCACTAATGGATGCAATAATCATTTCATTAGTGAAATTTTTAACAAGAACTTTTTTTCTTCTGAATTCTCAACCTGCTTGCTCAGCACGTGCAACTTGTATACAAAAAATGTCAGAAGTGTGAGACCTCACTCCTGAGACCTACAGGGTAATGATTCGTATTTGAGATTTATGAGAAATTACACGAGACACATGAGTTCCGTCTTTAAGATTTTATTGTCCTTAAGACAGATTCAAAACCCCTATCACTATTGCTATGAATTCGAGCAGTACACCAATAATGTTACAAGCGATCATACACACAACCACCCACAGATGATCAGTCCAGCGTTGATTGTATGTCCTCGTAGGCGAGATGACTGGCCAAACCACCTCCTTCCGACTGCAGTGCTGATGTCTTTTAGTCGCTGTCTTTTATCCAGCTCTTGTTCTTCTCTGTAAATTTCCATCATGCAGGGGCTGTGAGGGGAGTTCCTCCAATGTTCGGCTTAAGTTGTCTGAGCTGTCAATCTCTCAAGCATACACATCTTGTGTCTGCTGGCCATTTGGTCACAATACACATTGTGCAAAACTCATTAACTCATGTCCTGTTTTTGTATGAACTCCCAGGGTCTGTCTCCTCCCTTCAGCTACAGATGTCTCGTTTCATGACCCCATCTGAACTGATTGCATTATCTGGCTTTATCAGCCATTTAGAATAACGGGGTTAATGCTTCACAGTTTAGCAATTCAGCAAATTTTCCAGAAGAAGTTTACCCATCAGCACTGCTTAACGCTTCTCAAAGCATGCTGGTGAATTTGGTCAAGTTCTTAGCCTTCGCTCATTAAAGTTGTTATCCATCTCCATTAAATCCTCACAGCAAGATTTAAAGAACGTTCTTATTTTCCTTTTATCCGTGAAAAACAGCTTGTTGCACTCAGCAGCTTTACTTCGAAAAGTCTTTTGGCCTGGCAAAGTATTTTAATACACACAAGATTTAAGGGTCTGTACATTCTTACAGTGGGTATAAAACGAGACATTTTTTCGTTGCGGCAGCATGCTATAATTGTAGAGAGATTTATGTCGTTTGGGCGTCTATCTTGCTCAAACCCAGCCAGCGTTTCGAGTGGATGCCATATATGGACATTCGCACTTCAGTCGAAATTTGGATTTATACGATTTCAATTTTGTCCGAATTCACAGGCAAAGTCCAAAATGAGCAAGACTTAAAGGAAAACCTCCTCGAGGCCAGTGGTTCTCAAACTTTTTTAGGTTGACGAACCCCTTTTCAAATGGATTAGTAATCACGGAATCACCATTTCAGTTATAACACTATGTAATACGCAGAAACAATGTTCCCCCTATATTTTTTTGGGTGTGCGGCCCATTCACAGTTTCACGCATGCGCGAATTTTAACATTAGAAAAGCCAACCCCAGACTGCATGGGACCGGCAGAGAGCTGCGTGGCCACGCAACTTCGAGGGAACTTTACTCATAATATAGAAGTGCTGCATGTAAAGAGTGTTTTAAGAAAGCTTTGAAGAAAACAGGTATTTACTTGCAGATATCAGTGTGATGGATGAGCCAAACTATCATCGGTCAACTTTTTGGTGCCCACCACCAGCCTTGGTAACTGCGGGTCTAACTGCCGATCTTCATGCCGCTTTCAGCGCTCTTCCATGCGCCTACTCTGCGCTGCATGTGTGGCGGCCGCATTCCGCTCCCGCCTCCCGGCTTGTACCAAGCCCGCCTCTGGCCGCCGCTCATTCACTTACACTTGACCACGGCACCCCCCGCCCCCCCCCCTTGCTGGCCCTGCTTCATGCTCACATTATTTTGCGGACCCGCTAGAAGGTCTCTACGGACCCCCCGGGGGTTCGCGGACCCCAGCTTGAGAACCACTCCTCTAGATCACTTGGGAATTTGGCGCACACCCTCACTATTAGAGAAGTGGACAAGCACCGTGCGATTTTTTACTACGTTAAAGGCGTTATATAAATGCAAGTTGGTTAGTTAGCTTCAATGGCCCATGGGGAAAGTGGATACGTACCAGTCACATGATGTCCAAGAGAGCCAAGTAGATGTAGCCTGAGACTAATACAAAAAAAAAAGATGTGGAGATGCCGGTGTTGGACTGGGGTGGACAAATATGAGAAGTCGCACAACACCAGGTTATAGTCCAACAGCTTTATTTGAAATCACGAGCTTTCGGAGCTGCTGCCCCTTCGTCAGGTGAAGAAAAAAAAGATGCATAGACATTGATGCGACCATGAGGAATATCCATTAGACCAAACAAATTACTGGTGAATAAATCACTTAAGACATCAGCACGGTCTGTGGTAGTGTAAAAAGAGCAAATAGGGTCTTGGGGCTCCACAGCCAAAGGACAAGTTTGAGTTTGTGTAGTGCACTCGTCGGACTCCACCTGGGGTACAGTATACAATTCTGGTCACTATTACGAGAAAGACATCTCCAGGAATTAGAGAGAGGGTTCAATAAGGACGCCTAAATGGATAGCTGGGATTTGGCATTCAAGTTACGAGGAGACTGCAGAAGCTGGGAATGTTTACACTGGAGAAGAGCAGGCATATGGGTGACCTAATGAAGGTATTCAAAATCCTGAAGGTCATGTAAGGGTTTCTCTGAACCTGTGAGATTCGTGTGGCTCTGTGCAGCCTGGATGCTAGTGCGGGTTTAGGCCTTGTTGCCTGTTCTGGTCTCCAGCCAGTCTGGGAGCACTAGACACCTGTGAATGGTTCGACCCACTCGCCCTTACGGTTCTGACACTGGACTTAGATGCGAGAGCAGTAATGGAGAGAAAACTCAGGTAGACCCGGTTGAATGGTACGAAATGGAAAATCTTTATTGCATATTATTCAAGATTACGAAATACATGTCATAAGCACAGATTAATGACAGTACAATCTTACACGCAGTTATGTAACTAATTTCAGGGAAACAAGGAACGAACGACACATCGTAAATGGGGGCACACATTACAATTATCCTTAAAACTTAAACCCTCCCCTATCAATACCTGCTCTAAACTAGACTTGTAGGATCGAGACTCATGCTCACCACTCGTGATAACTCGGAGAATTCCGAAAACTCTGATCGGATGTTTTTCCACCGCAGCACCTGATCACCCACGTGTTGGTCAGGGGTCTCTGTACCCCACTTGTTTACTCGTTTCTGCTCCGGCTAGCAGGCTGGAACGTCTGCTGTCATGAAGATCTGTGTTGACCTTGGATTCCCGATCAAAACCTACAAAGTTCACTTATTTCAGGCGCGGTCGGGGTTTACTGACCGTGACGAGATGTATTGTCGTCTTCTCTTCTCATCTCATCTCATCTCATCTCATCTCGGGCCTTCGGTTCCAACACCGTTTACCGACTTCTCGGGATGGTGCGCCCGTTTCAAGGCTTCACAGCCCAGTTCCACACAGATCTTCGCGGCAAGCCACGAGGCAGATCCTGGCGGATCGTAAAGTTCAACAGTCTTTAAAGCTGCAAGAGGCAGAGACACGAGGCAAGCGGCAAGAAGTTGACAGAATAAGAGCACAAGAGCAGCCACGAGGATAAACGCCAGCAGGATAAGAGAAAGATGGACGGTTGGAGCTTGCAGTTATAGTGCAAAACTCTTCCTTTTCCCGCCCAACCTTAATGTCCTTTTCTTTGTTGGGGTTTGGCGCTCAAATTTCTTGTATAGGGTGATCTCCGTTTTAAATGGGTTTCGGGGATACTCGTAACTGTCTGAGTACCTGTTAATATTTTTCCCATTGTTTAATCGGTCGGTATTCTCCCTGGAGGGGTTATGGGGCTCCCAAATGTTTTCTGTAACTACCCGCTAACGGCTCTCTCATCGTAGAGTCGTTGGGATTTTGCATAGTAATGTCTTTGGATGGGTTCTTGATTACTTGGTACAATAGCCCTTATTCGCACCTGGGAGACCGATTTCAGTATTTATGTGTATACTGCAAACCCATGATGTCTCGTGTATTATCTTAAATGTGCTTAGTCTTGATCGATCTTGCACAAATGTTTATTGGAACGCCATCTTGTCTGCTTGTCGAAAAGTCTAGAATGTTCTGCCACGAGGCGTGGCGGCCATTTTACAGGCTGCTTGTGTCCACTTTGAAAACCTGACAGCATTCTGCTGAAATAAAGCTGTTTGAACGAAACTATGTGTTTTCTCCTTATTTATAAAATCGCGATATATTGCGAATTCTACAGTCATCGACAAAATAAACATCGAGAGGGTAGATTTTCTCTTTCAGTGGTGGCGGAAACAGGTGGTAGTGGATCTGCCGCCTGTTATACACCCTGCCCGATTGTCTTATGCTTAACTTTGTCACAGATTCTACAACAGGAGGGCCTAGCCTCAAACTTAGAAGAGGGAGAGTGCTCTGACAGTTTAGATGAAACTTCTTTATGCAGAGAATGTTGAATGTATTGAACAGACTGCCAGGGAGGTGGTGGGGAGGCTGATTGAATCAGGAACTTCAATAAAGAGTTGGGTAAATTGGTGAACAATTTGATAGAGGGGCACGAGAGGTGTCGTGGGATAGGATATTTCCTGGCCCCTAGGAATGGCCAGCTGAACTATGGTGGTCTTCTCCTATGTTGCCCAATGACACAACCAGCAACCACAGCCGCTCAATAAAGCAAACGCAGACTGAAATAAATGTCTTCATTGTTCTCTTCACCTTGCCGTCTTTTCAGGTTGATTTGTAGTTATTCATAGATTGAGGCTGACTCCACCATGAGCGAGAGCCCAGAGCCCGTCACTGCAGGTTGGGACTGATAAAAGACAGTTGGAACTTATCTATATTAGTTGTCAGTCAACTTTACAGCAGCACATATTTGTGTTAATTGAAAAGACAGCTGTTTCTGAACCATATTAAAAACAGATTTAGGCTGGGTAGAAGTCAAAGGGGGAGAAATTCATTGTAGCACCGTTTGGGGCGCTAACTTTTAAAAGTTGAGAAAATTAGCACCAGGCGCTAATGTTTCTAAACTTAAAAAAAAATCGGTTTTGTGCTCCAGGAAGGAGCGCAATCGGCAGCCGGCGGGGCGGAGATTTCAGCCGCGCTGCACACTGGGCCATGCAGCGCCGCCGTGTTCAAAGACTCCTTCCCTCCCTGAAAGGGAAGGGCCATCGCTGCAGGCTCTGCAATAGAAAGGGCACCTACCTGGACTAGCAAGGCAGCCGCGATCCCGCGCGATCAGCCCGGCGCTCAAGCGGAGTGCCGGGCTGATCGATCGCGGGCAGGAACCCGCGAAAAAAACTGGAACAAGAAAGGTAAGTTTTTATTTACTTACCTCGGCCACCTCGCCTTTAATCATCGACCCCCCGAAGCGGCTGGCCGCCTGATCCACGCCTCCTGCAGCTGTCGGTGTTTTCGACCGGCGCTGCTGCAGGGGACAGAAGTTAATTTCGGGTCCGGGGCGCTACCGGGGCGATGCGCACGGCGATGACGTCACAATCTCCAGGCCGTAGCGCCGCCGCAAAACTCCCGCCGAATATGGCAGGGGTCGATTTCAGCGCCGCGCCCGGTCGCAAAGCCATTTGCGTCCAGGGCGCTAACGGGAGGCGCAAAGGCACCCAATTTCGCCCCCGAAGATTTTAACCTTTGAAAGCCTAGAGGATAAAGCATTGAATTTGTCCCATTGAGGTTTGCTGAATTGAAAATGGATCAAGCCACCAAGCTTTAGTTGGTTCTTCTATGCCTAATAATCGACACTGCTAAATAGAATGTGCTTAAGCTAAGGCGGTGGTCTCGCAGACTCGTGTTTTCGGGATAAGTGAGCCAGCAGGTATTTGATGGCTCGGTCCATTTGGAATTAAACAACTCCCAACCTGTCAAGTTCCATGCCTTGAATTCTCAGTGATCAATGCTCTGGTACTCTCGTATGACGCCCCTGGGTTTCTTTTGATGAATGCCTTTTCAGGTTGCCATGACAGACACATCTAGCACTCCATTCCACTGTGTGTGGTCCCATCTTGTACTTTGATGACCATTATGGCAGCCATGTGAATGGCTTTTGTTGGCATATTTTTCAGCAGAAGAGACAACTCATCAAGTGTCACCTCAGAAAATAACAAAATCTTATGTGAACCGAACCTTCCGATTTGACACATGTCTGATCTGTTCAGGGCAGGGTAACTCTGTTCAGAATGCCTGACTTCTCTGCCTTACCAGCCAGTCAGTAGCTATGTTTATAATTCCGATGTATGGAAATTTCTGCTCTTTGATGTGTGCTACAGCAACTTGCATTTCTATGGCATCTTTAACGTAAGGTGTTTCACGAGAGCGTTATCAGACAAAATTTAACACCGAGCCATGTAAGGTGATATTAGGACAGGTGACCAAAAGCTTGGTCAAAGAGGTAGGTTTTAAGGAGCATCTTAAAGGAGGAGAGAGACAGAGAGGTGGAGCGGTGGAAAGGTTTAGGGAGGGATTCCAGTCCTTTCGCAGTGTGCTTGCATTATCGTGACATTGGATCTTTTGAAGAGATGGCAGAGCTAGTAAATGGGGGAGAGACAATGGATGTCATCTGCCTGAATTTCAAGAAGGCGCTGTCCCACGTAATAACCTACCACATAAGGTCCAAGCCCATGGGAGAGGGGAGAATGCCTTTAAATTGATTGGCAAATGGCTGGTTGGTAGAAAATGATGAGTAATAGTGAACGGGCAGGTATCTGTTTGGCAACCAGTTACCAGTGGAGTGCCATAAGGTTCAGTGCTGGGGCCGTTGCTGTTTACAATTTTTATAAATAATTTAGAGGAAGAAATTATGTCCAAAGTGGCCAAATTTGCGGACGATACCGAATTGGGAGCAGTGGCAAATGATGACTTCCAATGCACGTAGATTGCTGGGTTTTTGAATGCACAGAGTATCATTGACTATACACGTGTAGCCAATCATGCACCAGCCAACAATGCTGTGCCTCATTTAACTAGGAAGGGATATTGAGGTAGATTTTATGAATTAGTGCCCTTGGCAGAGAGCTTCATGCAGTAGCAGCGCATACTGGGAACTCATTAGTGAAGCTTAGCGTCAGGAGCACTAATTTATTTTTAAAAACCTGCTATATGCAAAGTAATTTCTATTAGTTTGCTATTTTAAATTGTTAATTGCCTCGATTTCAAAATTCTCATCCTTGTTTTCAAATCCCTCCATGGCCTCGCCCCTCCCTATCTCTGTAATCTTCTCCAGCCCCACAACCCCCCCGAGCTATCTGCGCTCCTCTAATTCTGGCCTCTTGAACATCCCTGATTTTAATCGTTCAACCATTGGTGGCCGTGCCTTCTGTTGCCTAGGTCCTAAACTCTGGAATCCTCTCCCTAAACCTCTCCGCCTCTCTACCTCTCTCTACTCCTTTAAGATGCTCCTTAAAAACCTACCTCTTTGACCAAGCTTTTGGTCACCTGTCCTAATTTCTCCTTATGTGGCTTTGTGTCAAATTTTTTTGTTTGATAATCGCTCCTGTGAAGCGCCTTGGGACGTTTTACTATGTTAAAGGCGCTATATAAATAAAAGTTTTTGTTGTTATTGTTTTATTTCTACATCTTTCATTCAAATTTCACCGTTTGGAGTTTTTCGGCATATAGTTATAGCACCCATTTATAAATTTAAAACCATCTACGTCCTTCATCTCCATATCAAGAGCGGATGGTATTATCGCCTTACCGTTGGGCTCCTTTTCAAGTTACTTGCTTCTTCCAGAACTCATGCCCAGGTCCTTTCAAGGGCTCCACCACGAGATGACCCGTTTCTCTGATGTGCTTCAAGGCTCTTCTTTTTGCGTGGCGCCAGTTCATGAACTGCACTCCGCACCCTAAAAAAAAATTCATTAATGGGCCAGAAATTCGGCTCTTGTCGGGTGAGTACGCACTGTGTACTCACCCGTAAGGCCACCTGAAGTGCTGGTTTCCTGCATGCACTGCGCATGCGCGGGAAACCGGAACTTCCGCTCCCCTGAAGGGAGGGGTTCAGAAGTCGAACGCGTGCGCGGGAGAGGCTGCGCGCACGCAGCGAACTTCGGGTTTTTTTTCAGGTTTCTCCGGGAGGGTAAGTATGAAGAAGCTGCACTTTTAAAAAGGAGGCGCAAGACCTGTTTTTAACAAGGTAAGTGGTTAATTAATTACAATTTAAACATTTTTTCAACAGGTTTATCTTTTTTAGATACTTTAAAGAAAGGTAAGTTTATTTTTAGCACCATTAAAAAGTATAATTAATTTTTTCAAAAATTTAAATTTTTGTTTAAAGTAGTTAATGTATGTAACTTATATTTATTTTAAAATGTGATGTTTTTTTAAAATGTATTTGAAGTTTAAGTGTGGTTTTGGGGCCGATCTCTATTCATAGATTGGACAGGTCTTCCTGTCAAATCTATGAATGAAAATGCCCTGCTAGGATTGGCTCTCCATGGCCCACGTGATCCCAGGGGACGCTTCGAACGAACTGCGCCCTTGGGATACACAAGCACTGCGCGCCGGCAGCTGCAGGAGGCCCAGGAGCCGAAGTCCTCGTGGGCCCAAAGCACAACGGCAGGTGCGGTAGGCAAGTACGCGCGCGATGCTTGCACCCGCAGGAAGCCGGAAAGCCGAATTTCTGGCCCATTGTGTTTCTCAGATCAACCAGAACCCGCTGTGCCGTGGTCAGCTTCCCTCTTCAGTTTCCATTGCGACATTTTTTCAGAAGTTATGCACATTCCATGGCTGGAGCGATGACATTTTTTTATCATTCACACCGGTTAAGTTAACTGCTTGAGAAGCCCGTGTGGAGCAGTGTTACCTTTGTGTCCTGATTGGCTGATTTTCTTTCGGTTGGATTGGTATTGTACCAAGCACATACATCCGCTATTTTAATTTGGTCTGTAAAAACTGATAAACTAAGAGCAATAACACTTTATGTGCAACAAGAGGAAAATATGGCCCTAAATTCTATTTAGCATGCATTTACCCAGTTGCTAAATCACAGTAAATTTCTCAAAACAAAATATCTGTCCTTAAAGCATCCAGAACTTGGTATCAACTGAAACTGTAGAAAATGTTCTTCTATTTAAAATATCCTCATCAAGATGATAAAACTTATAAGAACTCATCCTTGTTTTCAAATCCCTCCATGGCCTCACTCCTCCCTCTCTCTGTATTCTCCTCCAGCCCAACAACCCTCCGAGATATCTGCGCTCCTCTAACTCTGCCCTCTTGAGCATCCCCGATTTTTAATCGCTCAACCATTGGTGGCCGTGCCTTCAGCTGCCAAGGCCCTACGCCCTGGAATTCCCTGCCTAAACCTCTCCGCCTCTCTACCTCTCTTTCATCCTTTAAGTTGCTCCTTAAAACCTACCTCTTCGACCAAGACTTTTTAGTCATCTGCCCTAATAGCTCCTTATGTGGCTTGGTGTTAGATTTTGTTTTATAACTCTCCTATGAAACGCCTTGGGACGTTTTATGACGTTAAAGGTGCTACAGTATATAAAGGCAAGTTGTTGTTGTTGTTGTTGTTGTTGCAGTCGTCCCCAAGGTTCATTGCTGCTCACAGCTGCTCAATTAGAACTGCTACCAGTGACAATAACTAACTACCAAGTTTCCTATTAGCCAGCTAATTCATTATCTGATTCACAACCTCCTCCTTGATCCCATGAGCTTCACTTTACTTCTGCAGAGTGTGAAAAACTTTAGCAAATACTCCGACAGTCATCTGGATTACTTTCAGCCGCAAACTCTGTATCCTCGGAGACAACCAGTACAATGTTTAGACATGACACGTCGCTCATAAACCCATGTACACTTGGATTTATTGTGTTTACTCTTTCAAGATGCTCTCCAATTGTTTCTTTTTTAATACTGTCTCTCAAGCTAACAGGTCCATAATTCCTCTGATTTTGCTCCTGGCCCGATTCAGTGTAAAGTAGCATCCTTTGAGCACCACAGATTGTGTTAGAGATAAAAGAATTGGTTCGTTTTCAACAAACATGATGAAAGTGCGATTGAATACAATATGGGCATGGATGCTCAGCCTCATTTTGTGCATCCATTTTAATGCTCAAGTAGCGATTGCTTGTTGCTGTCAGTAAGTGTTACACTTGCAAAATTTACTCTGAAAATGTTGGGAGTCAAGATTTTAATACTCTTTGCATATAGTTCAGGTGTTGTGTCCCCTTATACAGTCAGGTAATTATTTTTGCAAAAAAATCCAACGTGAGAAGGTGACCGATTTGATGGTGCGTTCAGTCACCCCTGCTCCATAAGTCCTCTTGCAGGCACTCTTTCAATCTTCCGGAAGGTCAAATCTTTTGAAAAGAAATTCAGCACACCTAACGTGCACTGACACGTGTCAAGGATTTACTGTTAAAATTATCCACTGGTTCTTACAGCAACTTTTCATCACTAATTTACCTGCCACTCTTGAACGTCCGCACTTCAGCCTGAATAATTTACACGATCCATTCTGCCGTCAAGAACGCGCATCTCCATTTTTATTCATCATTCGATTTTTTCCATGTTTGTGTGAGAAACTTTACCTGTTTTATTTCAAACGAATTAACGCCTGCCTTAAAATAGCAGGTGGAGGATTGTCGGATGAATGCATTTGCCCACCAATATCCCCAGTGGTAATTTCTAGGCTTTGAATTCTTCAAAAGACTCAACTGGGGTGAAAAAAATCACCAGTAATATTATCCCAGCCAGGAGTGAAATGATAAAACGGCTCTCCACAGCCATCAATACAGCAGATCTTGCTTTTAACTGATCGACAGTTATGAAAACCTTAGTGATGAGTTTTGCAATATCAAAGTGTGCAGAATGGGATCTGTGATATGAAAGCAATAAATGTAACTCTGAACAATCTGCTGCCTTTAAAATTCAATTCGAAGAAACAAAAGGAAAATGGTTACACTGAGTACTCAAATGGAACAGGTTGAAAGGAGTTTGAGTAGTCCGGATCATAGAATGGCAAAGCAAGGCGAGGATAATAAGAGTGGTTTCAAGGCCTTGCAGTAGGGGGGGAAATAAAGAGCTCGGAAGCCAATTGCTCACTTTGGGTAATCTGATGTTTAAAGGGATACTGGATGCTAGAGCAGGTAAAGATCCAACTGAACTTAAGCACTCCTGACATTTATCCATTCCAGCTTCTTAAATGATAACCTAATTCTTCCTTGGAGTTGGAGGATGTCGATGAGATTACAGGTAAGCACCAAGAGCCCAGAGGTATGCCTTGTCAAATTAAGATATCAAATAAAATAAAAACATTAAAAATCTAAGGGGGTTAGGGGGAAAATACGACATGTGGAAAAGGGTTAGAGTATTTATATAACCAGGCTACTCATCAAAATTGTTTCGGGGAAAAAATGATTTAATAAAAACACAACTGCTGAGACACTAATGTAGAATTCAATAAGCATGTTCCACTCAGGCCTTGTATCTACTGGACTCGAATGAACAACAGATAGTTTTGTAAGTAAATAATCTTATTTCGAAGGTAGAATCTAATCATTCTAACTAATGTTTGCTTTACTTTTCAGCTGTGGGTATCTATTGAATAACTTAAAAATTGTGGGGGCGAAATTCGGTTACGCCCCGTTTGGGGGCGGTAACCGAATTATAGCCGGAGAATTAGCACCCGGCACGGTAATACTGCCCCGGCCGCTTAATTCGGCTTATCGCCCTGGCGAGGAAGTGGAGCGCTATCTCAGGCACTCCTCTTCCTCTCGGGGCGGTGTCAGGGGGCGTAGAGCCTGGTAGCGCCGGAGCGCTACGCGGCCGCTCCGCGTAGCACTGATGCTTTTCAGCGCCCCTTCCCTTCCGTTAAAGGGGAGGGACGCTATGAGCTCTGCAAGGCCTCCAATGGCCCACACTAGCCCACCAGGGCGGCGTGGTGCCGTGGCTGCATCCCGGCACCAAGATGCAGTGCCAGGCTGCGCGATGGCGGCCACGGAGCATGCCATGGAGGTCGGCCAAAAAAAATAAAATGGCGGCGCGTTTCGCGGCTGCTCCTCTCTTTAATTAGCGCCCCGTGAGCGGAGGTCGGCCTGGTTCGCGACCCTCAAGGCTGGTGCTGACACCGCACGCGGCAGCCTCGTGGGGCGCAGCAGAATTTCTGCCGCGGGGTGGTAAGGGGTCGTGGCGCATGGCGATGATGTCATCACCGGTGCTGCATCGGCCCGGGGCGCTACCGGTGGGGGCGCAGTGCTATCGGCTAGCGCCTCAATAGCGCCTCGCCGAATTTCTCGGGAGGCCCCCGCCCGGGCGATAGGCCCTTTGCACCCCATTAGCGCCCCCCGGAGGCGCTAACGGCAGGCACAAAGGAACCGAATTTTGCGGCCAGTGTGTTCTTGGATTTGCCATGTGAACTTCTAAAAGAATGATTCCATTCGTTGAGTGTGTGAGTGTTTTCTCCGGTGTGGGATTTCAGGCAACAATTGTGACATGGGAAAGTTGATAGAAAGGAATTTGATGAGGCACTGTAATGTCAGGTGTACCCCAGGGCTCCATTCTTGGCCCCCTTCTCTTCATCATTTTCATGCTACCGTTGGGTGATAACATCCAGAAGTGTGGGATCACTGCAGGCCGCTCACCGGCTTTTACATTTTAAGTACTGCGCATGCGTATTAAAAGAAACAGGCCGCGCAGAATAAAGTGCACCTTACAGGGAACATTGGTTGCTACACTCTGCAATTGTACATCCAACCTTTAGACTTGGATGAGCCAAAATCTCCTCCTACATAAGGTTGGCAAAACCCAACCCAACCTCTTCTGCTCCCTCCAGCACCTCCCTGGCTGCCACCTCAGGTCGAGTCGCGCCTCAGTGCACTGCTCGACCCTGCTTATAGCTTCCTCTCCAACGTGCTCCTTTAACGAAACCATTTTCTTCCGCCTCAGCAAAATTGCCCATCTCCACCCTTCCAACGCTGCCAAGACCCTATTCCATGACTTTGCCTTGAAGAACGACTTTGCTAGCATTGTCCTAGCTAGCCTCCCCACCTTAACCCTCATCCAAAATGCTGCAGTCCATGTCCATGTCACCCCGATCCTCTCCTAGTTTCGTCTGGCTTCCCGTGCACCAGTTACTTAAAATTTTTAGTCCTCAATTTAAAATGGCCTTGTTCGCGTCATAACTTACCATTCTCTTCTAACCGTTGCATGGCTGCATGCACTCACCACATCTCATTACTCCTTGCCTCCCTCTCTCCAAACTCTAACTTTGGTGATTACTCATTTAGCCCAGAAGTTACGTTGGACGAGCAGAAGCAACCCTGTGGAAAGTCACTCCCACATGTGCAATATATTTAGGGTGCCGCCCTGTTGTTCTGTTCTCCATTATTTTGTGTACTATGTGCTACGTTCTCTTGTGTGTACTGCTCTAAAAGTGATGCCCTATTGGATGTGTGTAGGTAAGGAGAATTTCTGAGAGGTCCGCTATTTGCGATTCCATTTGCTCTTTACATCTGCATGAACGGACCCAGATGGTCCATAACACAAAAATTGGCCGTGTGGTTGATAATGAAGAAGAAAGCTGCAGACTGCAGGAAGATATCAATGGACTGGTCAGGTGGGTAGAACAGTGGCAAATGGAATTCAATCTGGAGAAGTGTGAGGTAATACATTTGGGGAGGGCTAACAAGGCAAGGGAATACACAATAAATGGTAGGACACTGAGAAGTGCAGAAGATCAGAGGGACCTTGGAGTGCATGTCCACAGATTCCTGAAGGTAGCAGGACAGGTAGATAAGATGGTTAAGAAGGCATACGGGATACTTGCCTTTATTAGCCGAGGCATAGAATATAAGAGCAGGGAGGTTATGCTTGAACTGTATAAAACACTAGTTTGGCCACAGCTAGAGTACTGCGTGCAGTTCTGGCCACCGCATTACAGGAAGGATGTGATTGCACTAGAGGGGGTGCAGAGGAGATTTGCGAGAATGTTGCCTGGGCTGGGGAATTTTACCTATGAGGAAATATTGGATAGGCTGGGGTTGTTTTCTTTGGAACAGAGGAGGCTGAGGGGAGACCTAATAGAGGTGTATAAAATTAAGAGGGGCCTAAATAGAGTGGATAGGAAGGACCTATTTCCCTTAGCAGAACAGTTAATAATCAGGGGGCATAGATTTAAGGTAATTGGTCGGAAGTTTAGAGGGGAGTTGAGGAGAATTTTTTTCACTCAGAGGGTGGTGGGGGTCTGGAACTCACTGCCTGAAAGGACGGTAGAGGCAGAGACCCTCCTCACATTTAAAAAGTACTTGGATATGCACTTGAAGTGCCGTAACCTACAGGGCTACGGACCAAGAGCTGGAAAGTGGGATTAGGCTGGATAGTTCTTTGTTGGCCGACACGGACTGAAGGGATATTTACTAGTCTGCGCCCCTTTAGGGCTACCCCGGATCAGGCGTATTTCTCAGACGTTTCACTTTCAACTAAAGTTTGAGTTAGCCGAATCCTAAAGACGCTTAATTGGGTCTAAAGGTCCGGGCTATCTCTCCCTAAAGGAAAGGAACAACCCGAGAATGTTACCGTCCTTCAGATAGCGCTTTTAATAAGTTTAGCTAGACTATAATGTTCCGGATATTATGAGGGTCCGGAAAACTCCCTCAGAATTCTGCAACTCCTCACCAAAGAGTGTACAGAGATTGAATTCGCAAGTTTTTGATACAGAAGTCTTATGTGAGACAATTCTAAAAATATAGAGATTTATTAAAGAACCGACATGCAATTTACAGTTGGTGAATCAGTCAATCGCAACATTAACCGTTCTAAAAAGAGAAAAAATGCTATCTTATTATTAACAGAGAATCTTACTTTTAAATCTTAACTTCGCTACAGTATTACTATTCTTAAAGGTTTCTATTCAGGATATCCATCAATATCAAATACCTTTGATCTCTGAGGTACAAAGAGTGGTAGACTACAGAGCCGCCTCTGAAGCCAAGAATCACTTTGCCCGATTAAAGTGAGTCTGTTATCCCATTTGAGAGTTCAATATTTATACCCTTTTCCGGTGGTATTTCCTTTAAGGTTTTCTGCTGATGCAAGCTAATTATCCCGAGTCATTTTTCTGCTGACTTCTGCAATTCTTACTGCCACATCAGCCAGAATCATGTCTCATCTCTAGCTGTTGTAAGTTTACCATATAAAAACGGTGTGACAGCAGGTGTTCCTTACTTTATGTCATCTTTACGAGGGTAGATGTTCCTTATAGAAACATAGAATCTAGGAGCAGGAGTAGGCCATTCGGCCATTCGGCCCGTCGAGCCTGCTCCACCATTCAATACGATCATGGCTGATCATTCAAATCTAGTACCCTGTCACTGCTTTAATCCCCACAGTACACATATCCCACCCTACCCCCGTAACCCCACGTATTTAATTCCCCCTAACATATCCCATCCTATCCCCATAACCCCACATATTTAATCCCCCCCTAACACTAAGGGTCAATTTTATCATAGCCAAATCAACCTAACCCACACATTTTTGGACTGTGGGAGGAAACCGGAGCACCCGGAGGAAACCCACGCAGACACGGGGAGAATGTGCAAACTCCACACAGACAGTCACCCGAGGCCAGATTCGAACCCGGGTCCCTGGCGCTGTGAGGCACCAGTGCTAACCACTATGCCACCGTGTTGCCCTTATGTGCTTTTTTACGAAATGTAAATTAGAACACCGTATCATGGGTGAACCATTGTTTTTGTTCCCAAAAGGTCAGCTTGTCGGAGCCATGCACCTTCTGTTTCAATAAGGTTATTTGTTCAGGGTCAACAACTGTCTTATCTCAATAGCCAGAATGCTTTCATAGCTATTTCATAGTTAGGTTTCTAAATTTCCAAACCCAGTTTGTCATGTTTTAATAAGGCCAGAATTCTTTCATAAGATAGTGTATTTTTCGGAATAGGTTATACGGCTTATTCCTTCACAGGAGAAGATGGGCCGAATGGCCTCCTTCTGTAAATGTCTATGATTCGATGAACTTTTGCGCTTGGAATAATATGTCCAAACTGATTGGAGGGGCCTGCATTCATTGGATTGCTTCTCCTGCCACTTCTTCACAGACAGGTACTCGTGAGGAACTTGAGATAACTTGCGATAGACCTGCCTGTTCCTCTACTCTGCATGCATCCTGCTACTGGAATCATCGGACTGTGTGCCGAACCTGTGATCGCACAGAATCCCTCTTGAATGGCTGCCAACTGCGTATTTCCAAGCGTGTTGAAAGCAACCTTTATTATCTGCTTAGCCTATGGACCTCAACATCATTAGTGAGCCCTGCCCTCTGGGAGGGTGTGCTGGAGCACCAAACAGAGCATCACTTGCACTACCTCCACTTTGACAGCCATGAGATAAGATTTGAGTGTTGCACCACATCATCACTTGCCCCGCAGCCTCTGAATTTACCTTGCCTTCCCTATATCTTTTGCCGGTCACTTTATTCCCGCAGAGAACCTTGGGTAAGATTCTGCTGACAGACGTGACCCGAGCTGGAAGCTCACTGTGCGTAGCTTTCAACACCAGGAACGGAAGATTTCCCCTTACATTGCCTGTTCCATCATGGCATGAGTAATGCAATTGAAATAAATCTGCTGTTTTCAAATTACACATTTCATCGATTCATCGAATCTTACAGCACAGAAGGAGGCCAGTCGGTCCATCGTGCCTGTGCCGGCTCTTTGAAAGAGCTCTACAATTAATCACACTCCCTTTGTTCTTTCCCCACAGCCCTGCAATTTCATTTCCTTTTCAAGTATTTATTCAATTCCCTTTTGAAATGTAATATTGAACCTGCTTCCACCGCCCTTTCAGGCAGTGCATTTCAGATCAATGTCTTGGTACATCCTTGCTAAGATTTCTCTGTACCAGAAATGTGCTTTTTGTTGCATGTATCCTGATCGACTACTTCTTTGCTTCAGGTCCATGTCTATCCTGTGCTGTTACTTTACAGTGGTAGTCATGCCTTACCTTTGCACACTATTTTTAAATCACAGGTGCTGATTATGTAGGCCTTGAGTGCAGACCAGGCGCTGTGGACACTCTGGGGTAGAAATTAGGTCGCGCCCCATTTGGGGCGCAAATATCGTCCGGAGGCAAATATTAGCGCCTGGCGCTAATTATCGGCACTGACGGGAAACTTCACTTTTACCGCCCCGGGAGGTGATTGGAGCGCTAAAGCAGGCGCTGCACACCTCTCTTAAGGCGCAAAGGCCGAGCAGTGAGGCGCTAACTCAGAGCGCTGGCGAAGCTCATGTAATGTCAGTCAGCAATGGAACACACACACAATGGCACGGGCCAGTTCTTAAAGGGGATGGTTAATCTTGCTTTCCATCCACATCCTGTTCATTGCTGCCTTGAATCTCGGCCTGGAGAGACTTGCACATCAAATGTGCTGGAAAGAACAATGGAGAGCACCAGGCAAAGAGCTCAGAGTGCAGCTCCCACGGTCTCTGCTAAATCGATACAAGGAATGGCAAATCAAAATGAACCTGCAAAGTGCTGCTCAGTACCCAAAACTCCTTCACACAACGTTGAATCTCTCCAGAAGTCTCTCCCTCTCTCTCTCAGAATGCGTAGTTCAAAAATGCCACCAACAATAAAAGACAGGAAGAGGCCCCCTTTAAATAGCGCCCCCCCCAGCCCCACAGCGATTGATAGCGTTCCAGTCTTCTGGTCGTTGGAAGCGCCAGGCGGTAAGGCAGGGGGCGCCACTCAATTTCCGCTACGGGGCGCCCCAAGGGCGTTGCACCATGGAATGACGTCACAATCTGCGCGCGCAGGTGGTCGCAGCGGTAAGTTTTAGCGCCGCCGCACAATCTCAAGTTAAGTTCTCGAGCGGCGCAAACATCGCTGCGCCCGGGCGTTAGCGGCTTTGCGCCCCATTAGCGCCCTCTTAAGGCGCTAACGGGTGGCGCAACCAAGTGAATTTTTACCCCTCTGTGTCTCTGCATCACTGGGAGTCGTCAGGTTGGTTGTGAGGCGCAGGCTGAATAGGGTTTTCTTAGCGGGGTCTTTGAGTGCTCCAGCGTTGATTTTCCTGCGGCATTGTTTCTGTTGCCGCTGCTGTTTTGGGGCTATATTGATGGAGATGACAGATTAGGCGGTGGTCTGTCCAGCGGGGTGCCACCAACGCTGCCTCCGCAAGATCCTGCAACTCCATTGGCAGGATAGGCACACCAACGTCAGTGTTCTCGCTCAGGCCAACATCCCCAGTATCGAAGCTTTGACCACGCTCGATCAGCTCCGATGGACGGGCCACATCGTCCGCATGCCCAATACGAGACTCCCAAAACAAGTGCTCTACTCGGAGCTCCGACACGGCAAGAGAGCCCCAGGTGGGCAGAGGAAACGCTTCAAGGACACCCTCAAAGCCTCCTTGAAAATGTGCAACATCCCCACCAACACCTGGGGATCCCTGGCCCAAGACTACACAAAGTGGAGGATGAGCATCCGGTAGGGCGTCGAACACCTCGAGTCTCTTCTCCGGGAGCAAGCGGAAGCCAAGCGCAAATAGCGGAAGGAGCGCACGTCAACCCAAGCACCCCACCCACCCACCCCTTCAACCACCGTCTGCCCCACCTGTGACAGAGACTGTAGGTCCCGCATTGGACTCATCAGTCACCTGAGAACTCATGTTTAACGTGGAAGCAAGTCATCCTCGGTTCCGAGGGACTGCCTAAGAAGAAGATTTTTAAATCATGCGACCTATCTCGGACCTCCAGTCAAGTCCTCCTGGAGTTGAGGTGCCATTCACTCTGTCAATAATGTTGCCGTTTACGGCACCGCCTTTGCCTATTTGGCGGCTGACCTCCCCTCTGTAAAAATCTTTCGTATTCACGAGTGAAGAAGTGTTACTTTCTGATATATAACCCCCACAACACAAAATGTCTTTAAGGAGCATGGGAGGCCAGTGTATTAGCGATGCGGGTGACCCTATTTATTGCTGAGCTGAAAGGAATATCTGGAAACCTGAAGTAAAAACAGGAAATTGCAGAGCTGCTATTTATTGCCAGGTCTTCGCTTTTCACTTCTTAATCTTCTGCTGTTAGTTTTCCTTTGAATCTTACCCATATGCTTACCCAAGGGTCAGCCTTGGTAGCACTCTCGCCTCTGAGTCAGAAGTTTGTGGATTCAAGTCCCACTCCAGCGGCTTGAGCACAACAATCTAGGCTGACACTCCAGTGCAGTGCTGAGGGAGTGCGGCACAGTCGGAGGTGCCGTCTTTCAGATGAGACGTTAAACCGAGGTCCCGTCTGCCCCTCTCAGGTGGATTTAAAACATCCAGTGGCACTATTTCGAAGAAGAGCAGGGGAGTTCTCCCCGGTGTCCTGGGCCAATATCTATCCCTCAGCCAACATCAATAAAACAGATGTGAGACCTTGCTGTGTGAAAATTGGCTGCCGCGTTTCCAACATTACAACAGTGGCTACACTTCAAAAAGTACTTCATTGGCACACTGAGGTTGTGAAAGGTGCTATATAAATGCAAGTTCTTTGTTTAGAAACAAAGTGTGCAAGTGTATGTCTCAGCGTGGAGTGATCCATCAAGGGATAGTTACTGCCATCTGAGGTAAATTGCCAGCAACCGCTCAAGGAAAGGGGTGCCACTGGTGGGGTTGCATACCACCATGTTGTTCTGCGAATGGGCAAGCTGGGCTCTGACCACGGGCAATGTGGACTGCTGGCCTGTATGAAGCATGTCATGACTTTTCTTCGTGCTTTGGGATGCTGTGTTGAAGATGCTCTAGAAGGGGAAGTTGTTGGCAGTGGAGAAGGTCTTGATTGCGAAGTTTGAACAACTAGAAAGCACTTTCAAGTCCTCAGGATGTCCTAAGGCGCTTTACAACTTTGCTTTTCTTGAAGTCTAGTCACTGCTGTTATGCAGGCACATGTGGCAGCCAATTTGCACGCAGCAAGGTCCCACAAACAGCAGTGAGATCAATGGCCAAATAATTTATTTCAAAGGCATTGATTGAAGGGGGAATGCTGGCCAAGACACCAGATAGATCCACAGTATCCAGGAGCCTTAGATTAATGTCAAATCGCAAGACGGCATCACTGACAAGCAGCGCACTCTCAGTACTGAATACTGCAAAGAAGTGTCAGTCTAGATTATGCGCTCAAGTCTCTGGAATGGGGCTTGAACCCACAGTCTTCTGACTCAGGCAAGAAGGCCACCACTAGGCCAAGCTGACACATTAATCACAGGTAAATGTGCAAAGCACTCCAGTGCTGTGGCTGATGCTCTGAAATCTGCACCACAAGGTAAGCGGGCTGACATTTCAGGGCTCCGGCACCTTAACGTGTTGCACAACTTCCCCCCCCCCGCGCCCCCCCCCCACCCCGCTTTTATTTTTAAGTACTTTTACTATAACGAGGCCCCACATTGTCCACTTCTTTGTGATTCAAATGAACCCTGGCTTTCTGGTTGGGTTTTTGTATTTGACCTCTTGAAAGGACCTAGTCCTTCACACTAAATAACAACAGAAAATGCTGGAAAAACTCAGCGGGTCAGGCAGCATCCGTGGAGAGAGAAACAGAGTTAACGTTTCAGGTCGAAGACCCTTCATCAGAACTGGAAATAGCAGGAAGTGAAATAGATTTATGGCAAGGATAAAGCTGGGAAAAGGGGGAGGGGATGAAAGAACAAAAGGAGAGATTAAGAGACATTAAGAGATGATCAAGGCAAGAGGTGGTGTTAATGTGACAGGTTGAGGCTAAAAGAAGTGTGAAATGCACTGGCAGAATGAAGGTCAGCTGCCAGCTACTAGGAGAAAATAAAAGTGGGGGGGCCAAATAAAAGGGTGGATGAAAAAATAAAATATAAATGTGATAGGGGCTGAGGTTATGATCTAAAATTGTTGAACTCGATATTGAGTCCAGAGGGCTGCAGCGTGCCTAAACGAAAGATGAGGTGCTGTTCCTCGAGCTTACGCTGCGCTTCCGTGGAACAGTGTAATAGACCGAGGATGGTGAGGTCAGAGTGGGAGTGGAGCGGAGAATTAATGTGACAGGCGATCGGGAGCTCGGGGTCCCCCTTACGGACTGAACGGAGGTGTTCCGCAAAGCGGTCACCCAATCTGCGTTTGGTCTCCCCAATGTAGAGGAGACCACATCGTGAGCAGCGAATACAGTATACTAAATTGCAGGAAGTACAAGTAAATCGCTGTTTCACCTGGAAGGGGTGTTTGGGGCCCTGGACAGTGGGAAGAGGGGAGTTATAAGGGCATGTGTTGCATCTCCTGCGCTTGCACGGGAAGGTTTCAGCCTCAACCTGTCACATTAACACCACCTCTTGCCTTGATCATCTCTTAATGTCTCTTAATCTCTCCTTTTGTTCTTTCATCCCCTCCCCCTTTTCCCAGCTTTATCCTTGCCTTAAATCTACTTCATTTCCTGCTATTTCCAGTTCTGACGAAAGGTCTTCGACCTGAAACGTTAACTCTGTTTCTCTCTCCACGGATGCTGCCTGGCCTGCTGAGTTTTTCCAGCGTTTTCTGTTGTTATTTCGGATTTCCAGCATCTGCAGTATTTTGCTATTGTATTAGTCCTTCACACTGTTTGGCAGGAAGTTGCAATAAGTAGCCACATACTAAAAGTCGAGAGTTGCCTTGGAGCTGCTTCTGCTCTGTTGCGGCAACTGTCCAGGCCTTTACAGCCAGTGTTAGCTCCATATGCTTCCTTTAGGAAGATTTTTGAGCAGTGCGCCTTTACTAAGACTTTGCGTTTTATACTTATCTGCAATTCTGATAAGCAATGTCTGTGTTACGGCAGCTAACAAGTCATTTGAAATGTATTCATCGCGTTCAACATAATTCTTCTCTTGGGTTTACACTGAAATAGAAGACATTGTTATTTGATACCACAAGGTAATTCTCAATTTCCATAATACAAAAATGAGAAGTCGCACAACACCAGGTTATAGTCCAACAGATTTATTTAAAATTACAAGCTTTCGGAGCTATCGATCGCCCCTTCGATCGATAGCTCCGAAAGCTTGTAATTTTAAATAAATCTGTTGGACTATAACCTGGTGTTGTGCGACTTCTCATTTTTGTCCACCCCAGTCCAACGCCGGCATCTCCGCATCATGTCCATAATACAACACAAGCCCTGATGTTACAGATAGACATTCTCCGTACAGTGTAAGCTGCTTATGGGAGACTTATGCACGAACACCTGATTTGTTTGCTGTGTTCAGTGTTGTAATCGGACAAATCATGTCACCGCCCCACCTCAATTCATCATTAAAAATCATGCAGTCTTTCTCCTTGTGGAAATGTTCTGCTCCCTCGTCTTCTCAGGCTCTTCCGAGATAGGAAAGACTCCTGTGAAAGTTGAACGTGAGGTACACTTTATCCGGACAAACCAATTATCAACCAATTACCAAACCAACACCGCCTTCAGTGTGCCAGTGCGGCCTTCGGACGCCTGAGGAAGAGAGTGTTTGAAGACCAGGACCTCAAACCCGGCACTAAGCTCATGGTCTACAGAGCAGCAGTGATACCCGCCCTGCTGTATGCTTCAGAGACATGGACCATGTACAGCAGGCACCTCAAAGCACTGGAGAGGTACCACCAACGCTGCCTCCGCAAGATCCTGCAAATCCATTGGCAGGATAGGCGCACCAACGTCAGTGTTCTCGCTCAGGCCAACATCCCCAGCATCGAAGCTCTGACCACGCTCGATCAGCTCCGATGGATGAGCCACATCGTCCGCATGTCCGATACGTGACTCCCAAAACAAGCGCTCTACCCGGAGCTCCGGCACGGCAAGAGAGCCCCAGGTGGGCAGAGGAAGCGCTTCAAGGACACCCTCAAAGCCTCCTTGAAAAAGTGCAACATCCCCACCGACACCTGGGAATCCCTGGCCCAAGACCGCACAAAGTGGAGGAGAATCATCCGGGAAGGCGCCGAACACCTCGAGTCTCTTCGCTGGGAGCAAGCGGAAGCCAAGCGCAAACAGCGGAAGGAGCGCACGTCAACCCAAGCACCCCACACTCCCGCCCCTTCAACCACCGTCTGCCCCACCTGTGACAGAGACTGTAGGTCCCGCATTGGACTCATCAGTCACCCGAGAACTCATGCTTAACGTGGAAGCAAGTCATCATCGGTTCCGAGGGACTGCCTAAGATCCGGACAAACCAATTATCTTATACGCATGTTAATGCCTTCGGTTTCCACAGACCTGGGTTTTTACCGGTTTCCCAAATTGTCCGGCCAACCATGTCCACTATCAGAGGACGGCACTTTATTGGCCCTTCCATGTGACAAGCCACTTGAGGGCCCTCTCCCACACTCAGCATAAGTGTGGGACATCTGGAGGGTCGGTAACCAGGCGACACAGATTTAAGATAATTGGCAAAAGAACCAGAGGGGAGAGGAGGAGAATTTTTTTACACAGCGAGTTGTTGTGATCTGGAATGCGCTGCCTGAAAGAGGAGTGGGAGCAGATTCAATAGTAACTTTTAAAAGGGAATTGGATACATATTTATAAAGGGAAGATCTGCAGGGCTATGGGGAAAGAACGGGGGAGTGGGACTAATTGGATAATCCTTTAAAGAGCCGGCAAGGTCACGATGGGCCGACTGGCCTCCTTCTGTGCTGTGTTTTCCTATGATTCTAAGATCAAACCTGCTTGGGAGAGTCCTTAAATTAGACTTTACCAAAGCCACCTCACTTTAAACTCCCACTCCCCCACCCCACTCCACCCCCCACCTCCTGTTCTCATGACAACATCACATTATAGCTCTGACATGTAGCTACGGTCTGTGTGAGATAAATGGGATGTGACAATCACTCCCACAACCTGCTGATGCATACAATGGGGAACAGCACCCACCCAGCACGAAACCATTCTATTATTAATTGCAAACACTTTACAACTAGACGGCTCTGGGCTTCATTTCCACTTGCTTGTCAATTAAATCAATTCAAGGCAGTAAAGGGGACAATTACGGGTTGTGTTCTGACATTTTATTAAAGGTTGTTTCTAATAGCACCAGGATGTGCAGCGTATCTGTCCGATACATCTTACTGGTGTTATCGGCTGCCCGTGTCCTAACTCGCACCAAGTCCCGTTCGCCCGTCACCCCTGTGCTCGCTGACCTACATTGGCTCCCGGTTAAACAGCGCCTCGATTTCAAAATTCTCATCCTTGTTTTCAAATCCCTCCATGGCCTCGCCCCTCCCTACCTCTGTAATCTCCTTCAGCCCCACAAATCCCCCGAGATATCTGCGCTCCTCTAATTCTGCCCTCTTGAGCCTCCCTGATTATAATCGCTCAACCATTGGTGGCCGTGCCTTCTGTTGCCAAGACCCTAAGCTCTGGAATTCCCTCCCTAAACCTCTCCGCCTCTCTACCTCTCTTTCCTCCTTTAAGACGCTCCTTAAAACCTACCTCTTTGACCAAGCTTTTGGTCACCTGCCCTAATATCTCCTTATGTGGCTCAGTGTCAAATTTTTTTGTCTTATAATACTCCTGTGAAGCGCCTTGGGACGTTTTACTACGTTAAAGGTGCTATATAAATACAAGTTGTTGTTAACCTTCCCTGCTCTTAGGAGAACAATCCCAACTTCTCCAATATCTCCACATAACTGAAGTCCCTGGTATCATCCTGGCAAACCTCCTCCGCACCCTCTCCAAGCCCTTGACATCCTTCCTAAAATGCGGTGCCCAGAATTGTACACAATACTCCAGCTGGGGCCGAACCAGTGATTTATACAGGCAAGAGTGCTACCAACTGAGCTAAACTGACACTTAATCCTGTGTTGACAATTCAGCCTATTCTCTCGACACGCCTTGGGAGGTTTTACTACGTTAAAGGTGCTATATAAATACAAGTTGTTGGTGTTGTTGTTAATCTTGATGCAACGTGATTTCTGAACTAGCTCCTTCCTTCCCAAGATCCACAAACAGGACTGCCCTGGTAGACCCATCGTTTCAGCCTGTCCTTGCACCATGAAACTTATTTCTTCCTATCACAACACTTTTTTTTCTCGCCTTATACAGAATAAATAAATCATTTCATGATTTCTGAAGAAACTGGCCCAATAGTTTTATCCAATGCCCCCTTTATATTGTAGAAGTGGTTCTTTAATATGCTGAGGCGGTTCATGTTATAGAATCTGGCTGGTTAAACCCCAGCAGATTACACAGCACTGTAATTTTTAAAAATTTGTTTATGGGATGTGGGCGTTGCTGGCAAGGCCAGCATTTATTGCCCATCCCTAATTGCCCTTGAGAAGGTGGTGGCGAGTCGCCTTCTTGAACCGCTGCAGTCCGTGTGGTGAAGGTACTCCCACCGTGCTGTTAGGGAGGGAGTTCCAGGATTTTGACCCAGCGACGATGAAGGATCAGCAATATACTTCTAAGTCAGGATGGTGTGTGACTTGGAGGGGAACTTGGAGGTGATGGTGTTCTCATGCACCTGCTGCCCTTGTCCTTCTAGGTGGAGGACGTCGTGGGTTTGGGAGGTGGTGCTGAAGAAGCCTTGGCGAGTTGCTGCAGTGCATCTTGTAGATGGTACACACTGCAGCCACGGTGCGCCGGTGGTGGAGGGAGTGAATGTTTAAGGTGGTGGATGGGGTGCTGATCAAACGGGCTGCTTTGTCCTGGATGGTGTCGAGCTTCTTGAGTGTTGTTGGAGCTGCACTCATCCAGGTAAGTGGAGAGTATTCCATCACACTCCTTACTTGTGCCTTGTAGATGGTGGAAAGGCTTTGGGGAGTCAGGAGGTGAGACACTCGCCACAGAATACCCAGCCTCTGACCTGCTCTTGTTGCCACAGTATTTATGTGGCTGGTCCAGTTAAGTTTCTGGTCAATGGTGACCCCCAGGATGTTGATGGTGGGGGATTCAGCAATGGTAATGCCGTTGAATGTCAAGGGGCGGTGGTTGAAGATAGTCATTGCCTGGCACTTCTGTGTCGCGAATGTTACCTGCCACTTATCAGCTAATACAAAAGGACCTGCGTGTGGGAGCAGTGGTTCAGCTGCTGACACTGATGTGGCCAAACTTGATGGCATCGTTGTCTGTGACAGATAAAGAAAGAACTTGTATTTCTAAAGCACCTTTCATGACCTCAGGACATCTCAAAGTGCTTCAAAGCCAATGAAGTACTTTTGAAGTATAGTCACTGTTGTAACGTAGGCAACACGGCAGTCAATTCCTGCGCAAATTCTTCCCAGTCTGAGAGCATTAACGATACCATGAAATAACTGCGACACTTCAACATTGTGCTTCATTGCCCCAGTAAATAAAGTCAGAGTGGTTCAATAGACTGTTTTCCACAATGACTGAACACAAGTGCACGGCATAATTTTTGCCAATTTAGACACAAAAACAACACTTATATAGAAATGGGCTGCATGGGAGACCTTGAGTTACTTGCGTTGAACAGTAATTCTTTGAAGGTCAACTTTAATTTTCCATCAACGGACGGTGAAAAATCTGCAAATTCCTTTTGTTGTCATTAAACCAGAATATTCACCACTATCACCCCAGTGGTTTCTCGGCAAATGTCAGGAGCGCCGTTACTCTGTACGCAATGCGAGAGTATTTCTGCAACAAGAATCACAAATTGAACGAGATATTTCCCCCCCCGCCCCACCCCTCCCCGGAGGGCACTGTCAGAAAACTACTCATTTGTGCAAAGTTGGGTACTGGATTTTGAGCCCCCGACCACTCTCCTGTCATTACGTGCACTGACCCTAACTGTTTCTGCCCATGGCAACGGTCTATTCCTGATCACTTAAAGTCTTTGTGTGAAAAAAATATTGAATTATCCAATGATTTTACTTGAGTAATGTAAATAACGCAACAAAAGGGGAATTGTTGGCCCACCGTATGTGCCACCTTCTCTCTGTCAGCCGTGGCTCAGTGGGTAGCACACTCGCCTCTGAGTCAGAGGGTTGTGGGTTAGAGGGTTGTGGGTTCAAGTCCCACTCCAGGGACTTGAGCACATAAAGCTAGGCTGACACTCCAGTGCAGTGCTGAGGGAGCGCTGCATTGTTGGAGGTGCCGTCTTTCAGATGAGACGTTAAACCAAGGCCTCGTCTGCCCTTTCAGGTGGATGTAAATGATCCTATGATCATACTTCGAAGAAGTGCGGAGGAGTTCTCTTTGGTGTCCTGGCCAACATTTATCGTTCAACCAACATCCTTCAAAATTATCTGGTCATTATCACATTGCTATTTGTGGGACCTTGGTATATACAAATTGGCTGCTCCGTTTCCTATATTACAAAAGTGACTGCACTTCAAAATTACTTCATTGAATGTAAAGCGCTTTGGGCATCCTAAGGTCATGAAAAGCACGATATAAATTGAAGTTTTTTCTTCCTTACAATATCAACCTTCCCATACCTACCACAACACACCTTAATTCCAACCAATGAAGGGTACCCTCATTCAATACATCCAGTTCCTTTATGGACTGAGTGTTGCATTTGAGCTATTGACTTGTATTTGCTGCTTCGTTGATTTAGACTGCCAACATTCAATAATTAGCGGACCGCGACCAAGTATTAAAGAGAGTGGAGTATTTTATCCATTCTGGCAGATGTCTGCCAGTATTTAATCTCAGGTTAATGAAGGCACAAGATGCACCTCTTCACCACCTGCCCACAAGCTCTCCACCCAGGTCTGGTCACTGCTGCCAACAACCGTTAAGACCCAAGGATGATGGGAAGAAAAGTGGCTCAAAAACTAGGCACTAACCTTGAGCATCATATACCGTGATGCAGTGATAATACCTCACTGACAAGGCTCTTCTAATTAAGCACACAATGGTTCGTGTGAGGGAATATTGGAATTCCTGCTGAAGGGCTGTTAATATAAATACCAATTTTCATAATTTCTTCATTGTCAGTTTTCTCTTTTAATTTTCTTCCACCCCCACCTCCCCCCCCCCCCCCCACTCATCTCCTGAAAGCACTGAAACCCGAAGGTGTTATTGCAATAGCAGAAGGCAACAGTGGGAAGCTAAAAAAAAAAATCAAAATTAAATACTTCACAAAGGAAAGAAAAGTAGATCACAAACCACTTGAAGCCTGATGAGGCCTGAACAGACACATGGGCATGAGGCAGTTTAATTGGGGGGGGGAAAATCTGTTCATTCTACAGCACTGAAGAAAATAATAATTATTCTCAATAAATCATTCATTTCCTTTAACTCATCAACGTTCTTGGCTATCTTTCAGTTGGACTGTTGAATTCAGGAATTTTTTTTTACAGCTTTAATATTTTGTCATAGAAACAAGAGATCAGTTATGGATTAGCTTTGGGACTACACAACCCACTGACTTCTTTTCCCTCTACGGTTCCACGGTTGCTAATGAAAGTTAGAATTTATTTAGCAGTCAATTTAAATGCAGTGATCTAACTAGCTGGCCCGTGGGCATTAATTCTTTTTTCTTTGCGATGCTCTATGTTCTTGAGATGTCATCTAAATACCAGAGCGGTACTACCAAGTGCTTAAAGAGACTGCAGTACATGACAACCTGCCCAAGGCAACAGTGTTTGAGCACACGGATCCTTGCCTAGAACATGAGAGAATGAGATGACGAGAGCATTTGCCCTTTGTTTTGTACTTTATCCATTTTGCATCCTTATTTTTCAGACTTGAAGCTAGCTGCTTCATAAACTTCCCTATCTCAGGGAAGCATTGGGTGTGCAAAAGCTCATTCCTGGGCAAACAAAAACCGCCGTTGGGCATAATGGAGTTGCCACTTGAAAAATACATGTCATGTGACACGTACGAAGCTTGTCTGTGTTGGAAGTTCTACGGCAAGTTGAGAAGGTGAATAAAGGTCTAGTTTTTTATTCATTCGCGGGATGTGGACATCGCTGGCAAGGCCAGCATATAATGCCAATCTCTAATTGCCCTTGAGAAGGTGGTGGTGAGCTGCCTTCTTGAACCGCTCCAGTCCGTGTGGTGAAGGTACTCCCGCAGTGCTGTGAGGGAGGGAGTTCCAGGATTTTGACCCAGTGACGATGAAGGGACAGCCGATATATTTCCAAGTCAGGGTGGTGTGTGACTTGGAGGAGATGTTGGAGGCGGTGGTGGAGACACTCTCCACCCCACCCAAAACCATGTGATCTCCTGGGAGAGGCGAAAAAACCAGATTTAAAAACCCAAGCCAATTTGGGGAAAAAAATCTGGGAAATTATTCTCTGACCTCAACATATGATTAGATATTCTATCAAAATTAATAAGGTTCTTGAAACGTTGAGGTCAAGTGTTCATAGATTTATTAAGTACATGCAATAGTACTTAAGCATACACTTAAAATATAGTATAGTACGGACAACTACCCCTGAAGGCTCAGGACTCATGCGTCACAGTTCTGAGCTCAATATTGAGGTTGATTAAACCCTACAAATCCAAATCTTCATTATAATTTTGCACTTTTATACTTTTCGCTTACCCCTACAACGTGACAATTTTCATTTTTCCACTTTACTTAGTTAAGTCAAAAGGTAAGAGCAACACCATATAAGGAGAAATTAATTGGACCTGCACCTTATCAATAATTTCAGTTAATAAGGTAATTTTCTCACTAACGAGCTATTTTTCCGCTGGGCTAATGAAGTTAGTATAACTCCCTATTTTGTTATCTTATCACAAATTTCTCTCTTGTTACATATAATTGCTATTCCATCAAATGAAACTTTTAATTATAAGTCCGTCTGATTCTGTACTATTCAGTACCAGCTGATTTCTTTCATTTTACAGGAATCTTAATTAAAAAATATGCTGCTTTCCATAGATACCAATGATTGAAATCTTCCTGAAACTTGGGTGCCGGTACGCAATGACATGTCTCTAATCTTAGTCCACTTGTAACCATTTTAACACATAACAACTCAGGAATCACACGTTGTACCAAACAAACAAAGGCTAAAAGCTAATTTTTTTTTTATTCGTTCCTGGGATGTGGTCGTCGCTGGCAAGGCCAGTATTTATTGCCCATCCCTAATTGCCCTCGAGAAGGTGGTGGTGAGCCGCCTTCTTGAACCGCTGCAGTCCGTGTGGTGAAGGTACTCCAACAGTGCTGTTAGGGAGGGAGTTCCAGGATTTTGACCCAGCAAAGATGAAGGATCAGCGATATACTTCTAAGTCAGGATGGTGTGTGACTTGGAGTGGAACTTGGAGGTGGTGGTGTTCCCATGCGCCTGCTGCCCTTGTCCTTCTAGGTGGAAGAGGTCACAGGTTTGGGAGGTGCTGCCGAAGAAGCCTTGGTGAGTTTCTGCAGTGCATCTTGTAGATGGTACACACTGCAACCATGGTACACCAATGGTGGAGGGAGTGAATGTTTAAGGTGGTGGATGGGGTGTCGATCAAACGGGCTGCTTTGTCCTGGATGGTGTCGAGCTTCTTGAGTGTTGTTGGAGCTGCACTCATCCAGGCAAGTGGAGAGAATGCCATCACAATTTACATAGATATCAATGATTGAAATCTTCCTGAAACTTGGGTGCCGGTATGCAAAGGCATGTCTCTAATTAACTAATTAATTACTACAAATATAAAGACAAATCAATGGCGGCATTGCATTCGCACACTTCAAGTCAGTCTGATTAACACTTTCCTTAGAGTCGATGTAAATAATCTCAGGTAGAACTTACAAAAAAGATAAATCTCTGTCAAATTTCTCCTAAAGGTGATCAAGTGTGGAAAAAAGTAGTGTGGAAATTTTGCAAATGTGTGCTCATCTTCACAGTTTTATGCAATGTGAGTGCACAGTGGGAATTCGGGCATAGAGATTCACGTCTTGCACAATCTTCCAGCCCTTAAAGTTAATGGATAGAAAATCTTAAATGGCACGGTGATTTCTGTACCCATGTTGCTGATCTGCATTCCTATCATGTGCTCTGTATCAGGAGTGCTAATTAACAAAAGCTACCCTTGAATGCTGATTTACTTTTTCAGTCTACATCATTCAACTCAGACTGACATTTTCATGTCCCAATTGGCCTGGAATCATATTTTCCATGGTATATTGGCTCATCTACGACAACAATGGTTCATACAGTACTGTACCTTTAACATAGCAAATTGATCAAGGGATTTCACTGGAGTCGAGAGGGGTGGGGGTGAGGGCGAGGGAGAGACATGCACCAAAGAAGAGTTAGGAGAAGGGTTAGGAAAGGTCAGCGATGGCATGGCCGAAGAAGTAGAATTTTAAGGAAGATGGGAAGAGATGTAGCCAGGCTGGGAGGTTTAGGAAAAGAATTCCAGAATGCAAGGGCGTCATGACTGAAAGCTTTGCCAATGACATTGATGCAGCGGGAGCAGGAAAACGTAGTAAGCCAACATTGGAAGTGCAGAGGATGTCAACTGGGATGCAGGGCTAGAAGACATTGCAAAAGTAGGATGGGATGAGACCATGGAGGGATTATGTAAACGAGGATAGATCTTATGTGGGATGGATGCAGCTGGTGGCGTTTTTGGATGAGTTGGATTTGAAGCTTGAAGCTTGAAAGATGAAGGATGGAGATCATTGGAGAAGACAAGGCCTGGAGGTGACAAAGGTGTGTATGAGAGTTGTAGCTGCAGTGAGGGTGAGGTTGAACAGAGGCCAACAATGTTATGGAGGTGGAATTTGAAGCTCAGTTCAGGGTCAAACAGGCCACTGAAATGGCACAGCCTCAGCAAGCTGCTAGGGAGAGGGACAGAAGTGAGGAATAGGGGTGTGGAGTTTCTTGTCACAGCTAAACAGGATGGCTTCGGTCTTACCAGCATTAAGCTGGAGAAAGTTGTGGGTTCCTTCATGACTTGCTGCCAGTCCAACATTTCGACAGCAAAAAAGCGCCCGTAGGTAATGGCGGAGGGTTAAATTTGGGTGTCATCAGCATTTATATGAAAGCTAACTCCATTCATCAGATAATATCGCTAAGGGGCAGCATTGGACAAGTAATAAGGGAGGTCCAAGGATGGTCCTTGGAGTATGCAGGGCTGGAGAAGAGCCATGCAGGAGGTGTGCTGGCTATGTTCAGATCAGTGCAAGTGGAACCATTTACCATGGACATGAACTGTGGAGGAGGGCAGAGTGATCAATTACTCCAAAGACTATAAAAGAACAAGGAGGGAAACGGTGCGACAGTTTTAATCACAAAGCTAATTTTGACGAGGGTGTTGTTACATAGATACATAGATACATAGAAGATAGGAGCAGGAGTAGGCCATCCGGCCCTTCGAGCCTGCTCCGCCATTTAATGAGATCATGGCTGATCCTCCAATTCAGTATCCCGTCCCCGCCTTCTCTCCGTAACCCTTAACCCCTTTTGCCTGTAGAAATATATCTAATTCCCTCTTAAATATATTTAATGAGCTGGTGTACACTGCCCTCTGTGGCAATGAGTTCCACAGGTTCACCACCCTCTGAGTGAAGAAATTCCCCCTCATTTCTGTCCTAAATGGTTTAGCCCTTATCCTTAAATTATGTCCTCTAGTTCTGTTCTCACCCGCCAAGGGAAACATCCCTTCTGCATCTAGTCTGTCTAGACCTGTCAGAATTTTATACACTTCTATGAGGTCCCCTCTCAATCTTCTAAACTCCAGTGTGTACATCCCTAAACTACATAGTCTCTCCTCATAGGTCAATCCCGCCATTCCTGGTATCAGCCTGGTGAATCGCCGCTGCACCCCCTCCATGGCAAGAACATCTTTCCTCAGATGAGGCGACCAAAACTGTACACAGTACTCGAGGTGTGGTCTCACCAGTGCCCTGTACAGCTGCAGCAAGGTATCCCTGTTCCTGTATTCCAACCCTTTTGCTATGAAGGCCAGCATACCGTTTGCCTTCTTGATCGCCTGTTGCACCTGCATGCTCGCCTTCAGTGACTGGTGTACAAGAACACCCAGGTCTCTCTGTACTTCCCCCTCTCCCAATTTATTGCCATTTAAATAATAATTTGCCCTCCCGTTCCTGCACCCAAGGTGGATAACTTCGCACTTGTCCACATTATAGTGCATCTGCCATTTATCCGCCCAATCACCCAGTCTGTCCAAATCGCTCTGGAGCTTCCTGGTCTCCTCCTCTGAGCCCACCCCCCCTCCTAGTTTAGTGTCGTCTGCAAATTTGGAAATGCTGCATCCGACTCCCTGATCCAGGTCATTAATGTAAATTGTGAACAGCTGGGGACCCAGGACAGATCCCTGTGGTACCCCACTTGTTACTGCCTGCCATTCAGAAAATGAGCCGTTTATTCCAACTCTCTGTTTTCTATCTGACAGCCAGTTCTCTATCCACGTCAATACTTTCCCCTTTATCCCATGAGCTTCAATTTTCCCTGCTAATCTTTTATGTGGGACCTTATCGAAGGCCTTTTGGAAGTCCAGGTACACCACATCTACTGGCTCTCCCCCATCTATTTTACCAGTTACTCCCTCAAAAAATTCCAATAGATTAGTCAAGCACGATTTACCCTTTGTAAATCCATGTTGACTCTGTCCTATCCTGTCCCCATTTGCTAAGTGCTCCGCTATTTCATCCTTAATGATGGACTCCAGCATTTTGCCCACAACTGATGTAAGGCTTACAGGTCTGTAATTACCTGCTTTTTCCCTACTCCCCTTTTTGAATAGTGGGGTAACGTTAGCTACCCTCCAATCCATGGGCACTGTTCCCGAGTCTAATGAATTCTGAAAAATCATACTTAGTGCATCCGCTATCTCTAGGGCCACCTCCTTCAGCACCCTAGGATGCATGTTATCAGGCCCTGGGGATTTGTCCGCCTTCAATCCCTTTAGCTTCCTTAACACCATATCCTTAGAGATATTGACTTGCGTCAGTTCCTCCTTTGCAAATGTCCCTATTTTTCCCGATATCCCAGGGAGGTTTTTTGTGTCTTCCTTCGTAAAGACTGACCCAAAGTATGCATTTAGTTGGTCTGCCATTTCTTTATTTCCCGTTATATATTCCCCCGTATCTGACTGCAATGGGCCAACTTTGGTTTTCACCAGTCTTTTCCTCTTGATATACTTGTTGGCACCGTGTGTGGAACAGAAATCAGACTGATGGAATTTGATCGGGGTTGAAGGTGATGAGCACAGAGCTGAGTGGCAATGATGCTCTAGGTCTAAGTTAATCCTTAGAACCAGCTATTTATCCATTTTCTGTTTAAAGGAACATTGGAAAACAGGAACATAGAAACAGGAGTTGGCTGATCTGTACCTCAGCTCCATTTATCCGCCTTTGTTGCGTGTGGCTTGATACGCTTACCTAACGAAAATCTATCAATCTCTGTCTTAAACATTTCAATTGACCCAGCATTGACAGCCTTTTGGGGCAGCTTTCAGCTACTCTTTGTGTGAAAAAGTGCTTCCTGATTTCACTGTAAATGGCCGAGCTCCAATTTTAAGATTATATTAAGGAATTCAGCAGCATGGCATTAAAGGCTCGTGAGGATATTCTTCCACATATCCACTGCTGTGCCGCAATCTGTTTTTTTCTTCTGATCAATAAACTCATTTGAAGCTTGCCAATTTTGCACTGATTTCCATTAGATCTGCAATCAAAGTTTAACTTCAGTTTGGCCAGGCGACCAGGCAGAATCTCCTTTGTACTGTTTATAAATAAGATAAAGAGCAGAAGGCCTCGGACAGACTCTGGCAGAACTTAAGCAATCTTCATTTTCTTTCTGTTGCAAAGCCAAATGATAAAAGCCGGTCGGCTAATTTGCCCTTCATCTCAAGAGCCACAGGCCTGAAAACGTGAGTTCATCCAAAACTCTGCTGCTCGTATCCTAATTCGCACCAAACCCCCTTCACTCTACCTCTCTTTCCTCCTTTAAGACACTCCTTAAAACCTACCTCTTTGACCAAGCTTTTGGTCACTTGCCCCAATATCTCCTTGTGTGGCTCGGTGTCAAATTTTTTGTCTTATAATTACTCCTGTGAAGCGCCTTGGGATGTTTTACTACGTTAAAGGCGCTATCTAAATACAGGTTGTTGTTGCTGTTGTTGTTGATTAAAATCGGGGATACACAAGAGGCCAGAATTGGAGCTAAGCTGCCAAATCCTTTGGAAAAGCAAATGGAGGAGTGCAGAGGTCTCAGAGGGTTGTACGGCTGGAGAAGATTACAGCGATAGGGAGGAGTGAGGCCATGAGGTGACTTGGAAACAAGGATGCAAATTTTAACATCGAGGCGTTGCCAGACCGGAAGCCAATGCAGGTCAGCTCACACAGGGCGGGGGCTGGGTGAATGGGATTTGGTGCGAATTCGGATATGGGCAGCAGAGTTTTGGATGAACTCAAGTTTTCAGAAGGTGCAAGGAGGGAGGCCGGCCAGGAGAGCATTGGAGTAGTTGAGCCTACAGGTAACGATGGCATGGATGAGGGTTTCAGCAGCAGGTGAGCTGAGGCGGGTAAATGGAGTTGCGGTAGAGATCGGCCATAATCTAGTGAAACATGCTCCAGGGGTTGAATGACCTACTCCTGTTCCTATGACGAAGAATTCTGGCATACTGATGTCTTGATTGCAATAGTTGCTAAGAGACTGTACCACATGAACACGTCCTGTAATCCCATCTTGATGGGCTGCGGGAAGAAAGCTGCCAGCTTTGATCAGAAAAATCAATTCAGTTAAAGCAGTTTTGAACTAGGTGTGAATGAATTGTGTCTAATGTCTATTGTGAGTTAAAATAGTATTGGATTTCTAAACATTGTATATTTACAGTCCTTGCAGTCATTCTCATGCCTTTGTGTTTGTAGCTGTGTAAATATTGTTCAGGCTTCCTCTCCGGCGTAGGCTTTTCAAAGCAAGTATTTGTTTATCGTAGGAATTATGAACAGAAAATAAATTCAGCACATTTCATGTCGTCGCTGTTTAGTTTGCCTTGCTGTGGAGCACAGGGATGAATTAAACTCAGTAAATCTACGCTTACATAATTCTTACAAAGATTGCATACAGTTTTTTGCTGAGGAACAAGACTCACAGATTCTATTGTGAGAGTACTTCATCTCATGTTCTGTAAGGAAGATTCGAAGGAACGTGTCCAACGGGTTTGTTCGACTGACCGCTTGTAAACTATTTCCAGACTTCGCATTCTGTGCTGTCTTGTTCCATATATCACCGATATTGCTCACTCAGTAAATAATCCTATTTGTCAATAAATCTTGTTTAATGCTTTAGCTTGTTACGACAAATGTGTTAAGTGGGTGCTATTATCTGTGTTCTGAAGTGACATGAGGCACGGTGGAATCCAATGTACTATACAGTAGCCTTTACTTAAATAGACTGTAAGGGGATACTGGGTTGTCCCAGTGTCATCAAGCGGAAAAACCGAATAAACGTGCCCCCTTTTTAGAGGGGCACAGCTAATAAAGAACTTGGCAAACACAAAGGAAACTGATGAACTTAAATAATACTATTATTTGCACTATCTATCACGCCCTCCAGTCCCTGCGATTCCCACCGGTCGTGGAAGGCCTTAAGCGTACCGATGGACACTGCATGCTCCCTCTCCAGGGCCACTCAGACATGGACAAGGCCGCGAGAGAGAAGCGGGCAGCCAGAGCGACCACCCTCACGGGCCGCGTCCAATCTAGACCTGTGGGGGGCCACCTTGGCCAGGCCCAAGAGCAGACCCACGAGGAGGTCCTCCGGTAGCAAGTGTACAATAATACGGAGGATTGTTTCTCTTGTGGTTCACTATATCCCACATACTCGACACTCAAATTTAAGTTTCAGATTGTAGGGCGTGTGGGCTTGCTTGGGATGAGAATGAGTAAGAAATATTGGGAGAGAGCCCAACTTCTAACAGTCTGATCCAAAGGACAACAGATCTGACATCCCACACTGCCTCAGGCATGCACTGGAGTGTCAGCCCAGATAGGGTATATTGGGTATTGTAGCATAGTGGATATCTTACTGGACGAGTAATCCAGAGGCCTGGACCAATGAACCAGAGACATGAATTTAAATCCCACTATGGCAGCTGTGGAATTTAAATTCAGTTAAGTAAATCTGAAATAAAAAGCTCATATCAGTAATGGTGACCTTGAAACTACTGGATTGTGCTAAAACCCATCTGGTTCACTAATGTCCTTTAGGAAAGGAAATCTGCCGTCCTTACCCGGTCTGGCCGTTGTGTGACTCCAGACCCACAGCAATGTGGTTGACTCTTAACTGCCCTCTGCCACTCAGTTGTATTCAAGAAGGCAGCTCACCACCAACTTCTCAAGGGAAGGACAATAAATTCTGTCCTGGCCACATCCCGTGAATGAATAAAAAAAATAAAGAGTCCTGAAGGGGAGCTTGAACCCACACAGCTTTCTGATTCAGAACAGAATGTTGCCAACTCAGCTAAACTGACAGTGAAGACTCGATGAAGCAGATTAGCGAGACATCGGTGCGGGGGGACCCAGGAGATGGCGGGAAACCCGGAAGTTCGACGTGAAGGGCGGCTTCCCAGGAGGCCACAGGAGACGGTACGTGCTGGGCCCAGGATGGGGGTTGTGGGTGGTTGGGGGGGGGCCGTCCGATCCCTGATCCTGGGAGGTAAGTTCGATCCCGGGGGGAGCGGAGGGCGATCCCCGACCCTGGGGGATGAGATTAATCCCTGTTGGGGGGGTGGGGGGGAGGTCCGACTCCGACCCCGAGGCTGAGTCGTGATCCCGGGGGGTGGTGTTCCAGGCCCGGGGAGGGTCGGATCCCCGACCCCGGGGTGGGGTGGGCTGATGGTGGCCCACAAGGATTGCTCCTTGAGGCTGAGGCCGCCTCGTTGCGGCTACCGGGAATCCTGAGCCCCGGGATCCCCGGCCGCCTGCAGTAAAACCTGCAAAGCAGGTTAAAGTAGAGGCTTCAGGCAGCGGTTTGGCAGCCCCCCCCCCCTCCCCTCCCATCCGCCCCCCCCCCGCCCCCCTCCCCGTCCCTCCTGAGTGAAAGTTGAAAGTGAGCGGGTTGGGGTCATTTGTACAATGTTCACTTCCCCCCACGCCTCCAACCCACCCATTCTTGCCTCTGAAAATTCTGGCCTATGACTCTTTTGCATCCTTTTAGTCATTTCCTGTGTCCATAAAACTATGATATGGTAAAGCTATTGTCTCTGCTTACCAGTGGTGTATTATATCATTTATTTAATTCCCAGAACCATATAAAGTGAAGCTGTTCTGCCATTTTTACAGTTTCTCATTAACATCAAGTTTGCTATTTTATGACCATGTCATAAAGTGACTTCAGAGAGTGTCTGTCATTGTAAAAAAAATTTGAATCTCAATGTAAAAATTAATTTAATATTTGCTTATACCTCTGTCTCTGTAACCACCTGGTTTATAACTGTAACTGATTACTTCCCACGCTTTCTTGAATTTTGCACTAAACTGTTTGTTTTACCCTCTAATACTCCAGATTTGGTGAAAATCATTATAATTCTTTGTTATATACTGAATTATAGGTTGGTGCAAGTGATTAAGAGGTTAACGTAATGAATAGGTACAGGATTATAGGTAATGGGCAACACGGTGGCATAGTGGTTAGCACTGTTGCCTCACAGCGCCAGGGACCCGGGTTCGAATCTGGCCTCGGATGACTGTCTGTGTGGAGTTTGCACATTCTCCCTGTGTCTGCGTGGGTTTCCTCCGGGTGCTCCGGTTTCCTCCCACAGTCCAAAGATGTGCGGGTTAGGTTGATTTGGCTATGATAAATTGACCCTTAGTGTTAGGGGGATTAAATACGTGGGGTTACGGGATAGGGTGGGATATGTGTCGGTGCAGGCTCGATGGGCCAAAATGGCCTCTATCTGCACTGTGGGGATTCTGTGATTCTGTGATCCCCAGAAACCTATCAGCTGATCTGGTCAGTCCTTAGTCAATCTGTGATGGGAGTTTCAACAGTTGAAGTTCTCCCCCATTCTTCATCAAGTGATGTTGGAGCTTCTATGGATCAAACATTTTTAGATTTCATGTGGTTATGCTCCCTGGCTAGTAATCCAGAGGTGTGGCCTAATATTCCAGAGAACAGGAGTTCTAAATCCCATCATGGCCGTTTCAGAATTTGAATTCAGTTTTTTGGAGATTAAAAAGCTGGTCTCAGTAAAAGTCTCATCTTGTCTCGGTTGAGTCGGCACGTGCAGTCTAGCTCTGGTCCGCCAACTTGGTCAAAAGTGACCATGAAGCTGTCAGATTGTCGGAAAAACCCAACTGGTCAGTAATATCTTTTAGGGAAGGAAACCTGCCGCCCTTACCCAGTCTGGTGTGACTCCAATCCCACACCAAGGTTGTTGCCTCTTAACTACCCTCTGAAGTGACCGAGCAAGTCCATACAGAAACATAGAAGATAGGAGCAGGAGTAGGCCATTCGGCCCCTCGAGCCTGTTCCACCATTTAATGAGATCATGGCTGATCATCCAAATTCAATACCCTGTCCTTGCTTTCTCCCCATATCCCTTGGTCCCTTTAGCCTTAAGAAATATATCTAACTCCTTCTTGAATATATTTAATGAATTGGCCTCAACTGCCTTCTGTGGTAGAGAATTCCACAGGTTCATCACTCTCTGGGTGAAGAAATTCCTCCTCATCTCAGTCCTAAATGGCTTACCCCTTATCCTTAGACTGTGACCCCTGGTTCTGGACTCCCCCGCCATCGGGAACATCCTTCCTGCATCTAGTCTGTCTAGTCCTGTTAGAATTTTATGTTTCAATGAGATCCCCTCTCATTCTTCTAAACTCTAGCGAATATACGCCTAATCGACCCAATCTCTCTTCATACGTCATTCCTGCCATCCCAGGTATCAGTCTGGTGAATCCTCGCTGCACTCACAGTTGTAGCGAACGGCTACCAGTGGTTCAGGAAGGTGGCTCAACATCACAGTCTCAGGGCAACTAGAGATGGGCAAAAATGCTGGCCTTGCAGGTGCCACCTATATCCTGAGAATTAATTTTTAAATATATATATATATATATATATACCATAGTCTGGTTTCCATTACTGTACATAAATGGATCCCCTTACAATCTCTCATGTCCCTTTAATAGTCTTAGTAATATATTCATCGACAGTTGTGCAGTGACTAAGGCTCTTAGTTATTCAGAATAACTTAGAGGGAAAAATTTGGTTGGTTAGCACCTCCTGTCCGCACCTCCGGGGTGGGTGCTAATGGGGTGCTAGGAACTTAGCGCCGCTCGCGAAATTGACCAGTCGTTTTGCGACGGCGCTAAACACTACTGCCACGATCTCCTGTGCCTGCAGATCGTGACGTCAGTCAAGCGTGCAGCGCCCCGGACCGGATATTGAGCCGCGCCTCCTGCCTTAGCGCCCGCCGCTAGGAACGACAGGTAGAGGGGAACGTTTTCAAGTTGGGAAGGGGCTGGGGGAGCGCTATTTAAAGGCGGGCGCTTCTTGCCTTTTCTTGCTGGCAAAATTTTTGGTTTTAACACTGTCCTAAGGAGTTTTGGCCCTCAGCACCACTTTTGAGGTTCCTATGTGCCGAGCTCTTTCCCTGGGCCTATCCATTCGTGCTTCCAACACAATTGCTTTCGAGGTCTCTCCAGGCCGAGATTCAAGGCTGCAATGAGCAGGGTGTGGCTGGCCGGCAAGATGGCCCCTCCCCTTTAAGAACTGGACGGCGCCAGTCTGTCTGGCTTCCACAGTAACTGACATCGCCTGAGCTTCGGTAGTGTTCTGAGGTAGCGCCTCACTCCCTGATGTTTGCACCTTAAGAGAGGTGTGTAGCGCCTGATTTAGTGCTCAAATCACCTCCAGGGGCGATAGAGGCGAATTTTGCAGTCGGAGGTGATAATTAGCGCCGGGCGCCAAACTTTGCGCCCAGCCGATATTAGTGCCCCAAAATGGGCGATACCGAATTTTTCCCCCTTAGTCTTTTCAGGCACCGAATGTCCATCCATTTATGGTGTGGTCAAGGAGGGCTTTTCAGTTCTATTTACCTTCAATGCTTGCACAATACAATAGGCTCCACACCTGACATGGATTTCTTTTAAGTTTGTCTTGTTTCTTCCAAAAAAATCTCAAAATTAAAACATTGAAAAATAAGACTGGAAATTGAGCTGTGTGATATCACAGGAATGCGTAACTGTTTTGTGTTTTTTTTCACTATTTTATTGGAGGGATCAGCATGTTCATTTTAAATGCGCCCCAGGCCATTGTTACAATAGCAGGCAAAGGAATTTAATATAAGCATGTTAAATGTCGTACAGTAATATTGCATTGTGTCACTTTCAGGCTCTAGTGATTAGCATTGTGATATAACGCCCATCATCTCAAATGGTGATTGCCTGACTGTGACTGCTATTTTCCGTAGCTTGTAAACTGAGTAAGGGCGGTTAGCAAATAGGCAAGGCTTGGTGACGAGATTATACCATCCCACCACTAACTGTGACAGGTGTTACAGACTTAGGGGGAGAAATTCAGTATCGCCCCATTTGGGGCGCAATTATCGTCCGGGCGCAAAAATTAGCACCTGGCGTTAATTATCGCCACCGACTGCAAACTTGACTTTTATCGCCCCTGGAGGTGATTGGAGCGCTAAATCAGGCGCTTCACACCTGTCTTAAGGCACGAGGCGCTACCTCAGAGCGCTGGCGAAGCTCATGCGATGTCAGTCAGCAATGGAACACAGACACAATGGCGTGGGCCAGTTCTTAAAGGGGAGGGTTGATCTTGCTTTCCATCCACATCCTGCTCATTGCAGCCTTGAATCTCGGCCTGGAGAGACCTGCACATCAAATCTGCTGGAAAGAACAATGAAGAGTACTAGGGAAAGAGCTCAGAGTGCAGACCCCACAGTCTCTTCTAAATTGTTACAAGGAAGGGCAAATCAAAATGAACCTGCAAAATGCTGCTCAGTACCCAGAACTCCTTCACACAGCGTTGAATCTCTCCAGAAGTCTCTCTCTCTTTCTCTCAGAATGCGTGGTTCTAAAATGTCACCAACAATAAAAGGCAGGAAGCAGTCACCTTTAAATAGTGCTCCCCCAGTCCCTTCCTGACTGCAAAACGCTCCCCTCAACCTGTCGTTGCTAGCGGCAGGCGGTAAGGCAGGGGGCGCCACTCAATATCCGCTCCGGGGCGATACCGGGGCGTTGCACACTCGACTGATGTCACGATCTGCTGGCACGATCTGCCGGCGCAGGAGATCGTGGCGGTAGTGTTTAGCGCCGCCGCAAAATGTCTAGTTAATTTCGCGAGCGGCGCAAACATCGCCGCGCCCGGGCGCTAGACTCTTTGCGCCCCATTAGCGCCCTCTTAAGGCGCTAACGGGAGGCGCAACCAACTGAATTTTTCCCCCTTATTATATTAAACTTGGTTCAAAAAAAACCTGTGACCAAATTCTGACACCATAATAAGAAAGAAAAACTTGCATTTATATAGCGTTTTTCACGAGCTAAATGGTTTTCTTTTGCCACGGAATCTTTTAAACCCACCTGAGAGGGCAGATGGGGCCTTGGTTTGGCGTCTCATCTGAAAGACGGCACACTCTGACAACGCAGCACTCCCTCAGTACTGCACTGGAGTGTCAGCCATAGATTTTGTGCTCAAGTTATCTGGAGTGGGGCTTGAACACACAACCTTCTGACTCAGAATGCTACCAACTGAGCCCCAGCTGATGATTAAAAAGTAGCCTGCGATGATTAAATAATGATGTGAAGGAAATTAGAATTCATCAATCTCACTTCTGCTCAGACTTCATTGGCTCCTTGCACACTTTTGTAAGTATTGTAAATTGAACATCGGCTCACCACTCCTGCAATTTGTGCTCACATACCGAGCCACAGCAAGATATCTGTTATAGAATCATAGAATCATAGAAAGTTACAGCACAGAAGGATGCCATTTCGGCCCATCGTGTCCACGCCGGCCAACAAAGAGCTATCCAGCCTAATCTCACTTCCCAGCTCTTGGTCCGTAGCCCTGCAGGTTAGAGCATTCCAAGTGCATACCCAAGTACTTTTTAAATGCGATGAGGGTTCCTGCCTCTACCACCCTTTCAGGCAGTGAGTTCCAGACCCCCACAACCCTCTGGGTGAAGAAATTTCCCCTCAAATCCCCTCTAAACCTTCCACCGATTACTTTAAATCTGTGCCCTCTGGTTTTTGGCCCCTCTGCTAAGGGAAATAGGTCCTTTCTATCCACTTTATCTAGGCCCCTCATAATTTTTTACACCTCAATAAGGTCTCCCCTCAGCCTCCTCTGTTCCAAGGAAAACAAACCCAGCCTATCCAGTCTTTCCTCAAAGCTAAGATTCTCTACTCCCGGCAACATCCTTGTAAATCTCTCTGTACCCTCTCTAGTGCAATCACATCTTTTGCTCAGCTAGTGGATTTTTCAGTTCCTCGGCAGTTTTGATGTACTTTTTAACCAAAATAACTTTTTTTCTCGGTCTGGAACACACGCACAAGAATTTTTTTGACTTTTCAAGATAAGCCTCGATAGTCTTCAATAGTCAATTCATCTCAGAAGTCCAAATGCCATCGTTTCTCATGATCAGCTTTAGCAATTGAGTCTGGATATGTCTCCTTTTGTAATGCCTGGTCTTTCTAAGCTTGTGTTGCCATCTTATTTATTCATGCTTGTGACAAGAGAGGCAATATAAACTAAATGGTACAATTTTAAAGGGGGGGGGGGCAGGAACAGAGAGGCCCAGGGGTTGACACGTACAAATCTTTGAAGGCGGCAGGACAAGTTGAGAAGGCTGTTAATAAAGCATTTGAGATCCTTGGCTTTATAAACAGAGGCGTAGAGTACAAAAGCAAGGAAGTTAAGCTAAACCTTGATAAATCACTGGCTAGGCCGCAGCAAGAATATTGCGTCCAGTTCTGGGCACCACACTTTAGGGAGGGTGTCAAGGCCTTGGGGAGGGTGTGGAGGAGCACGACCAGAATGATACCAAGGGTGAAGGGCTTCAGTTATGTGGAGAGACGAGAGAAGCTGGGGGTTGTTCACCTTAGAACAGACAGGCAGAGGGGAACGTTTTCAAGTCGGGAAGGGGCTAGGGGAACGCTATTTAAAGGCGGGTGCTTCCTGCCTTTTCTTGTCGGCAACATTTTTGGTTTTAAAGCTGTCCTAAGGAGTTTTGGCCCTCAGCACCACTTTTGAGGTTCCTAAATGCCGAGCTCTTTCCCTGGGCCTATCCATTAGTGCTCCCAACACAATTGCTTTTGAGGTCTCTCCAGGCCGAGATTGAAGGCTACAATGAGCAGGGTGTGGCTGGCCGGCAAGATGGCCCCTCCCCTTTAAGAACTGGATGGCGTCAGTCTGCCTGGCTTCCATGGTAACTGGCATCGCCTGAGCTTCGGTAGCGAACAGAGAAGGTTAAGAGGAGATTTAACTGGGGTGTTCAAAATTATGAGGGGTTTTGATAAGAGTATATCAAAAGAAACTGGTGGGTGGATCAGTAACCAGAGGACACAGATTTAAGATACTTGGCACAAGAACCAAGGGGGGAGATGAGGATAAATTCTTTGATGCAGTAAGTTATTATGATCTAGAATGCACTGCCTGAAAGGGCGCTGGAAGCAGATTCAGTCGTAACTTTCAAAAGGGATTTGGAAATATACTTGAAAAGGAAAAATTAACCCTTGTTTCAAAAAAAAGGAATTATTTAAGCTCCTGCTGTTTTTTTAAGCACAGTGGAATATGAAGAAAGGCAAACCACTTCTCTTGATAATCAACAGGAGAATGCCGCATGCTCCCAAAGGAAGGTTAAACCTCCTTCTTTATCGTCGCGCTCCAAACGTTTTCAGTGATCAAATATCCGCCCGTGGTCACTGTTCATGGTCCACATTCTGACGGTTTAGTCTCGAACATCAAAATGTGTTCAAATGTACATACCGAGGAAAGCAATTCCGAAAGGATTAGGGACTGGCACTGGGAAAATCTCTTTCAAATGAATAAGAGGATATCAGGAGCACCTCAAAAGAATTTGAAAGGTGCCAACATCCATTTTCATTCCAATAATCTGGATAACCCACCTTGAATTTTTATCAATCTGTTTTACACTGGCTTTGCAGGCCGAAAGGAAAATGAAGACCTCTAGCTATCAAAGAGAGACGGTGGGGGCATAAATCTTCAATTTGCTGGCCGGGTGTAAAACTGCCGATGTGGACCGGTTGCCCCTGTTACATTTCCACTGTTTTATTTGGAAATGATAATCAGCTGGTTTCTGTAACAAGTGGCCGATCCACAGTATCAGTTTTATAAGGGCGGTAACTTGAAAATTTATCCCATTGACTCTCACAATTCGTCTTTGGCAGCTGCTTACAATTTCGGCAAAATTTTTTATATGTCTATATAGAAAGAAAGACTTGCATTTATACAGTCTTTCACAACCTCAGGACATCATAAAGCACTTTACAGTCAATGCAGTACTTTAGAAATGTAGTCACAACAACAACTTGTATTTATATAGTGATGTAATGAAGTGAAACATCTCAAGGCGCTTCACAGGAGCGTGAGAAAACAAAACAAAGCCACATCAGGAGATATTAGGGCAGATGACCAAAAGCTTGGTCAAAGAGGTAGGTTTTAAGGAACGTCTTAAAGGAGGAAAGAGAGGTAGAGAGGCGGAGAGGTTTAGGGATGGAATTCCAGAGCTTAGGGCCCAAGCAGCTGAAGGCACGGCCGCTAATGGTGGAGCGATTAAAATCAGGGATGCTCATGAGGCCAGAATTAGAGGAGCGCAGAGATCTCGGAAGGTTGTGGGGCTGGGGGTAATTACAGAGATAGGGAGGGGCGAGGCCATGGAGGGATTTGAAAAAAAGAATGGTAATTTTAAAATCGAGGTGTTGCTTAACCAGGAGCCAATGTAGGTCAGCGAACACAGGGGTGATGGGTGAACGGGACTTGGTGCGAGTTAGGGCACTGGCAGCAGAGTATTGGATGACCTCAAGTTTACGGAGGGTAGAACGTGGGAGGCCGGCCAGGAGTGAGTTGGCATAGTCAAGTCTAGAGGTAACAAAGATATGGATGAGGGTTTTCTGCAACAGATGAGATGAGGCTGGGGCGGAATCGGGTGATGTTCCAGAGGTGGAAGTAGATGGTCGGAAGCTCATTTCAGGGTGAAATATGACACCAAGGTTGTGAATAGTCTGGTTCAGCCTCAGACAGTTGCCAAAGAGAGGGATGGAGTCGGCAGCTAGGGAACGGAGTTTGTGGTGGGGACTGAGGACAACGACTTCAGTCTTCCCAATATTTAGTTGGAGGAAATTTCTGCTCATCCAGTACTGGATGCCAGACAAGCAATCTGATAATTTAGAGACAGTGGAGGGGTCAAGAGAGGTGGTGGTGAGGTAGAGCTGGGTGTTGTCAGCGTACATATGGAAACTGACACTGTGTTTTCAGATGATGTCGTTGAGGGGCAGCAGGTAGATGAGAAATAGGAGGCGGCCAAGGATAGATCCTTGGGGGACACCAAGGGTAATGGTGTGGGAGTGAGAAGAGAGGTCATTGCAGATGATTCTCTGGCTACAATTAGATAGATAATCTAGGAAATCTAGGAAACATGGCAGCCAATTTACAGGATTCCACAACCAGCAATGTGATAATGACCAGATCATCTATTTTAGTGATGTTGGTTGAAGGATAAATATTAGCCAAGACGCGCGGAAGCGAACTGCTCTGTTCTCCTTCCATCTGAGAAGCCAGACGGTGCCTCGGTTTAATGTCTCATCTGAAAGACAGATAATATATATAGTTTGTCCACCTGTGTAGGCCCATAGCTCGAAGTAAATGGAATAACCCTTCAGCTAACTTTAGCTCACCAGTAAATCTTGGCATGTTTCATTTGTTATCTCACACAGCAATTGATTGATCGCGAGTTTGCAAATGTATAATTCAGGTTACAGAGCCTATACAACAGATCGTGGTAGATGGCTCCAGAATTAAATGCTTCACATATTTCATGAAAATGAGACACAATGCAAAGGGCAGCCAAGGTTCAACTTCATCTCAAATGTTGTTGACCAACAGAACCCAATCCATCATCCTGGGAAAAGACAGATCACTTCAGAAATGCTGTCACATAACTTGTATGTGCTGGAACATCCAGGAGCAATTCACTGTCAAAAACTCTGTGGCAGAACTAACTGCAAAAATGTTGGCGCAGCAGCATAATCCATCACATTTTAGGAGTTAGCCTTGACTCATTGGTAGCACTCTCGCCTCTGAGTTAGAAGGTCATGGATTCAAGTCCAAGTCAAGAGACTTGAGCACATAATCCAGGCTAACAGTTCAGTGCAGTACTAAGGGAGTGCTGCCTTTCAGACATTAAACCGAGGCCCCGCCTGTCCTCTAAGGTAGATGTAAGAGATCCGCATGGCACTATTCTAAGAAGAGCAGGGGAGTTCTCCCTGGTGACCTGGCTAATGCTGATCCCTCAATCAACATCACGAAGACAGACTATCTGGTCATCATCACAATGCTGTTTGTGGGACCTTGCTGTACGCAAATTGGCCGCCACGTTTCCTAAATTACAGAAGTGTTTCTGTATTTTCTTTGTAATCAGGTAAATCAGCAGAGAAATTATGGGGCAATACAGTCACAGGCCCTGAAATTCTGCTCCTGATCTGACAATACTGCATTTACGTGTACTCAAACAGCAAGTTATGGTGTTGAGAGGCTCTGGCATACAAACCAGCAAGATCCCAGGTTTAATCAGTAGCCTGTAGTGAGTTATCTAATCTCTGTTGGGGTGGAGGTTGGCATGCAAGTAAGGGAACTCCATATTGGTAGAAGAAAGAAAGACTTGCATTTATATAGCGCCTTTCACAACCACCAGACATCTCAAAGCACATATACAGCCAATGAAGTACTTTTGAAGTGGAGTCATTGTTATAATGTGGGAAATGCAGCAGCCAGAAACAGCAATGTGATAATGACCAGATAATCTGTTTTTTTGATATGTTGGTTGAGGGATAAATATTGGCCAGGACACCGGGGATAACTCCCCTGCTCTTCTTCGAAAGAGTGCTACGGGATCGTTTACCTCCACCTGAGAGAGCAGACGGGGCCTCGGTTTAACATCTCATCCGACAGTGCAGCACTCCCTCAGCACTGTACTGGAGTATCAGCCTAGCTTTATGTGTTCAAGTCCCTGGAGTGGGACTTGAACCCACAACCTTCTGACTCAGAGGCGAGTAGTGCTACCCACTGAGCCACAGCTGACACTGTGTCAAGGAATGGAAATTCTTCCTACATTCTGATTGCTATTCAGCTACCCCATGTGGATATTGAGTGAGGACAGATCAGTCTTCGCAGCGATGTGCCTAAGGTTCCATTAGCCTGCCAACCACCCACTCTCTGGGCTCGATTTTCCAAGCCCTTTGGAGGTGGGAGTGGTGGGAAAATTGCAGATTCGGGGGGCACGTACCCATCCCGCCCCCAACCTGCCTCCATGCCAATGTCCCAGGAGGTGGGTAAACCGACCTGTGCTGGGAGCCGCCTCCCTGAGGCGGGAAGGGGATTAGTGCCAATTAACTGCCTGTTAACAGGTAGTTAACAGGCAGTTTTTTGGCTAATCCCTATTTTTAGCCCTGAAGTGTGGGCTGCCCGACGGCTCCAAACCGCGGCAAGTTAGCAAGGCGGACCGTCGGTCTGCAGGGCTTGGAGGGGTCGAGATGTCCAGTGTACAGGTGAGTGATGGGTGCATGAGTGCAGAGGTAAGTGTGTTTGGTGTGTGTAAAGTGTTTTAATAAGTTTTACTTACCTTTACTTTCTCCTCCAAGCTTCCTCCCTTCAGTTCTCGGGAGTCCCTCAGCTCACCGGCACAGAAAGCAGAATGGCCGCTGAGCTGTCAAAAGCTGCAGCCTCTGCTTTCTGGTCTGGAGAGCTCTCTAACTGAGTCTGAGTAGAAGGACTCAAGTTAGAAGACAGATTGTCAGTGTTTGACAGCTTCACAGAGCTGTCAAACGCTGATATTTCATCTGTCAAAAGCTCTTGACAGATGAAATGTCAATCGCTGACGTCACCAGTATCCAGGTGTCCCTTAATTGGCCTGCTGAACCCGCTGGGCAGGCTTAACGAGGTCAATCAAGGGAAAGTAGCGTGGGTTGGCCACAAATCGATGGAGGCGGGACTACAACCCAAAAAGTGGGAGTCCCGCCTCCATCACGTCCCCATTGACAAAATCGAGCCCCCTAAGTTCAAACATGAAAAATGGCCACTTGGTTGAGTTACTGGAGCTGACTGAGCCCATAGGACACAGTCAAACAGTCAAAGGCTTCACAGGAGGAGGAGGAAAGGGGAGGAAACTGTCTCCAAAGAAAATGAGGGAGTAAGGAATGTTTTTGGATTCTCATTGAACCCAGACCAAGAACACCACTGTGAAGCTCTGAATCAGAGATGATAAGGTGGTGGCTTCCAAAAAACTGGGTAACACAGGAACCTTTCTAGATAATTACCTTTGGGATTCATGCGGTATAGTGAAACTGATTTACATGATTCTTAAGAACTCAGGCACCACAAGTAATGTAAATTACATCAAAGTTTATAATGAGAATTTAGTGCCAATAGTCTATGAATTAATTGCCGATTGGAAGTGCTACAGCACAATGCAACATAAGCAGTGAGCTACCATCAATATTCTAGTGATTAGAGAATGAAATAACATTAAGTTCTGATAAATGAAAAGGGAAAACAAAAACTGCCACAACTGAAATAAAAATAGAAAATGTCAGAAATATGCAGCGAGTCTGTCAGCCTTTGTAAAGAGAAAAGACAGGTTAATGTCGCGGACAAAGGCTCTGTGTCAGAACTGGAAAACCGCTCTGACGAGAGGTCTACAGCCAAAAGGTCAACCTGTCTTTTCCCCTTAGAGAAGCTGTGTGCTTCCGAGTTTCTGATAATATGCGAATTGTGTGAAAACCCAAGATGAATACAGGATTCTGAAAGGACACATGTTGGGACCTGATGCCTAGGAATGAATCACAAAATGATGGGTACATCATTAATAAGCATAAAGGGCCTGTGGCATAAATCAGTAGTGGTTTAATTTGCAGTGTCGACTAACGCTTGTTGAATATTTTGTTTAGACCATGCGGCATTGATCATTTACTCAAAAAGAAAATCGCGATTAACTTTTGGTGCTTTTTATGGTGACATTTCTTCATGTGCAAGTAGCCTGAATAGATAATGGCCCAAAATTTGTGATCGGAGGCTCCCCGCGGGCGGGAAAAAATGCCTCCGACCTGTAAAAAATCTATGAATTCACCTGGTGGCCTGGGAGGTATGGAGAATTGCGATCCTGGGCCTCTCCGGGTACAGATCGCAAGAGCCGGGTTTTAGCGCAGGCGCTTCGCATGACTAAACCCTGAACTTGCGCGGCCCCTACGGGCGCGTACACACCTCATACGCACCCGTGGCAGTCGCACAATACGGCCCAATAAGTCCACGGTGAGGCATGAGACGCAACTGTTTGAAGCAACACTACAGGATAAAAAATCAGGAGCAGAACCAACGGAGAGAAGAGCAGAAAGATGATCAGGAGATTAGATTGTGGAGAGAATGATAGTGGACATCAGAAAGAAAAAGAAAGAAAGACTTGCATTTATATAGCGCCTTTCACAACCAACAGACGTCTCAAAGCGCTGTACAGCCAATGAAGTACTTTTTGAAGTGGAGTCACTGTTGTAATGTGGGAAACGTGGCAGCCAATTTGCGCACAGCAAGCTCCCACAAACAGCAACGTGATAATGACCAGATAATCTGTTTTTTGTGATGTTGATTGAGCGATAAATATTGGCCAGGACACCGGGGAGAACTCCCCCTGCTCTTCTTCGAAATAGTGTCATGGGATCTTTTACCCAGATTATTTAGATGAGGTATCAACGCCCAATTTAAGGCCGGCCTCAGGCCTCCCCTGTTGGGTTAGGGTTGCGGCCGCTAGGCTAACTTCACACTCAACAACAACAACAACAACCTGTACTTATATAGCGCCTTTAACGTAGTAAAATGTCCCAAGGCACTGTACAGGAGTATATTAAGACAAAAAAATTGGACACCGAGCCACATAAGGAGATGTTAGGGCAGGTGACCAAAAGCTTGGTCAAAGAGGTAGGTTTTAAGGAGCGTCTTAAAGGAGGAAAGAGAGGTAGTGAGGCGGAGAGGTTTAGGCAGCGAATTCCAGAGCTTAGGGCCCAGGCAACAGAAGGCACGGCCACAAATGGTTGAGCGATTGTAATCAGGGATCCTCAAGAGGGCAGAATTAGAGGAGTGCAGATATCTCGGGGGGGTTGTGGGGCTGAAGGAAAGTACAGAGATAGGAAGGGGCGAGGCCATGGAGGGATTTGAAAACAAGGATGAGAATTTTGAAATTGAGGCGCTGCTTAACCGGGAGCCAATGTAGGTCAGCGAGCACAGGGGTGATGGACGAACGGGACTCGGTGCGAGTTAGGACATGGGCATCCGAGTTTTGGATGTCCTCAAGTTTACTTAGGGTGGAATGTGGGAGGTCAGCCAGGAGTGTGTTGGAATTGTCAAGTCTAGAGGTAACAAAGGCATGGATGAGGGTTTCAGCAGCGGATGAGCTGAGGCAAGGGTGGAGACAGGCGATATTACGGAGGTGGAAGTAGGCGGTCTTAGTTATGCTGCGGATAAGTGGTCGGAAGCTCATTTCAGGGTCAAATATGACACCAAGGTTGCGAACAGTGTGGTTCAGCCTCAGACAGATGTTAGGGAGAGGGATGGGGCGTCACAGAGTTGACGTGTCGCAAGAAAACGTATTACTCGTGTTGGCGCTGAAAAACATGTGTTGTGCCTCACAACAATGGGCAGTGCAATCGCACGTTTTCCAACTATTATCAAAAGTTATGCTTCAGATCCTTTGAAGTGTGGAAGGAAAAACACGTTACCAGATGTCATGGTAGATATGGCCATTTAAACCTTAGTCATCATCACTGCCTCTAGTCTCCGCACCAAAGAGTTCCACCACAGCTTGTTTTATTCTGGACCTATTGACACCTAGTTCCTGTGGCCTTCCACTGGTGGCCTCATGGTCTGTCATCCAAAGCCAGTTTTTGTTTGGTGGTTTCCTTGGCACCAGAGAACCTTTTTCTCACCTCATGTCAGATTCTTTGGGCTGGATTTTCAATGACCCGTGGAGTCGGGTTTGGAGGCGTGTGAGGGGTTAAAGTTGCAGATTCGGGGGTCCCGACCCCATCCCGCCTCCAACCCGCCTCCACGCAATTTTGATAAAATCGTGTGCGGTGTTCCCGACTCCGTCCCGCCTCCAAGAGGTGGGAGAGGCCATTAAAGCCCTTAACACGCCCTAAATTGGCTGTGTAATGCCATTTTGAAACGTTTTAGTTAGTTTAACCCTTTTCTGACGTGAAGCACGCCTGATGTGAAACACGCCAGTGAAACCTGGCGGGAGCACAAGTGGACAGCTGACTATCAGCTGCAGGTCCACTATTACAGCTGAGATGTGATGAAGGTAGTCGTAGTATTAGGTCTGAAAGTCGCCTCTGATGCTACTGCATTGAATGTCTTCAGAGACTGCCGGGGCCTTTGGAGGACCTGGATGGAAAAAAAAATTCTCTCTTTCTCTCTCTCTCTCTGATGCTGCTGCTCATTTTGCATCCAGGTCCTCTCACAGCAAAGGCCAGGCAATCTCTGAGACCAGGCAGTCTCTGACCTGCAATGCAGCAACAATGATGATGACATCATCAGAGGCGACTTTCAGACTGAAACCACTAATTGGTTCATGGGTTCCCACATGCTGGAACTCAATTGCCCAATTAAGTGAAAATTGCTTCAATCTCCCACATCCAATTGCAGGCGGGTGGATAACACGAAATGTGGATGACACGAGCCCAACCCGCCCCAGTATCAAAATCCAGCCCTTTGTATGTGGAGATGGCCTCCCCTCTTGTCTATCACAACTGAGACTTCCTTTCTCAGCATTTCTTAATTCTGCCTGCGCACCTCAAAACCATGGTCCAGAAAATTAGCAGGCAAATGCAGATGACTTGCCCCCATCTGCTCTTTGGTCAGAGGAGTTAATCTGTTTATTTTAAATGCCTTAGTCTCTCTGTTAAAATAGGGTGCAGAGAGATGTGGTAAAAGCATATATCTACCAATATCAATCATTTCTCCCCTCTTTATATTGGTGTCTAGCTTTTGGCCAGTTGCACCAATGCTCTGATGGAAGAAGACCAGACTGAAAACTTCATTAAAGGGCTGTCAGATTGCAGTCTAGATGTTTGCTTGGTGATTTACAACATGGAAGGATTTTCTGCTTTCCTCAGATTGAAGCATTCCGCTTACCCATTTGGTTTGGAATTGATGACAAAATATTTATAATTTCCTGTCAAATCTTGAATGGGATGTGTATACTTCTGGGACATCTCAGTCCACTCTGCTCGCTTCTTCCTTCTTCAGCACTGAGAGTTTTTTCAGCAGCGGGTGGTGACGATCTGAGTTGAATGAAGTAGAATATCCTGCTGTATTTGGTTTGGTTAAAACTTTCTACCCTAATTTGGGTAAGAAATACGGGTTAATTATTGTACTTTGCATAATTTGCTCTTGGTTGTCATGAGGGAAATTGTATTTTATTCCATAAAGGGCCACCAAGGAGTTTGCCTTTTATTTACCTCAAGATACTTGCATTTACATAGCGCTTTATCACATTGTCAACATGTCTCAAGGTGTTTCATTAAACTGCTCTTGTAGTGTTGTGCAGATAACATCCCATAAACAGCAACAAGATGAATGATGAGCTAATTTGACTTTCATTCAGTGGTAAGAAAGAAAGAAAAACGTACATTTATATAGCGCCTTTCACGACCACCGGACGTCTCAAAGCGCTCTACAGCCAATGAAGTACTTTTTTGGGAGTTCAGTCGCTGTTGTAATGTGGTAAATGAGGGTGAGGTGTTGCCCAGGAGATCTTCCTTGCTCTTCTTCAAATAATTTCATGTGATCTTCATGACTATCATAAATGAGAAAAGGTTTGCCAAATCATTTTTTATATACAAAGCTGCCGCCCCTTTAACATCTAAAGACAATGGGGGTCAATTTAATTTAATTTGGGGCGATCGTGTAAAACTGGCGGTAACAAAATAGCTGTCCATTATACACCCCGCCCGATTATCCTTTCTAAGTCAATGGAAGGTAAAATCGAACGGGGCGTATAACGAGCGGCCAATTCAATATCGCCCATTTTATACAATCACCCAAAGTTAAAATGACCCCCAATTACTTTATTTTCTAGAAAACGGGGCTAAAGTTTTCCCATTTAATAAGAAAGTGGAAAGAGTTCCAGCCAATGATTATAAATGGGGGAGATCGTTGGGAAGAATGTGCCTTTAATGTTATGGAAAAGAGAGGTGTGGGTTATACTTGGAGTTCAAAATCCCCCCAAAAAGAACTGGTTAAGAGTGCTCGTATCCATCTTTCTTTGCTGTCTGGTTTTTAATTTTCTATCTCTTCTTCTCCTTGAGGAGGCGCTGTCTTTCGGATGAGACATTAAACCGAGGCCCCGTCTGCTCTCTCGGGTGGACGTAAAAAATCCTGTAGCCGCTATTTTGAAGAAGAGCCGGGGGAGTTCTCCCCGGTGTCCTGGGGCCAAATATTTATCCCTCAATCAACATCACTAAAACAGATTATCTGGTCATTATCGCATTGCTGTTTGTGGGAGCTTGCTGTGTGCAAATTGGCTGCCACGTTTCCTACGTCACAACAGTGACTACACTTAAAAAAAAAAAGTACTTCATGGCTGTAAAGCGCTTTGGGATGTCCGGTGGTTGTGAAAGGTGCTATGTAAATGCAAGTCTGTCGATCTTTTCCTCTTCTCTTTCTGTGTATGTTCACATCTGTGTAACAGTATCTAGTATTAACTGAATAGAATAGGGCCAGTCCTGAGGCCTGGCATTAAGGTTGTGTGTTGGCACCATGTATACTGTACACAACAAGTCGGATGCGATTTTCTCTGTAAACCAAGCACATAGCCTGCTCTCTATCTGTCTAATTACATTGTTATTGTTTCGACTACGAATGTGTTCTGCTGCCTGCTGGAAACTGAGACTGAAAACTGAAACTGAAAACTGAAAGGGCTATTGTGACTGAAGTTTATTTAGGAACTTTGTGCGAATCCAGGAGTCACAGCAGTGGAAGGACCACCTCCCCTAGACAGCAGGAAGTCCATGGCAGATGGGCACGGCGCTACATGTACCAAAAAGTCAAATTCCTTTCTTTGTTATTCTGCATGTCTGAGTGTGACTGAAAGAATACACAACCCCACAGCAAACACAAAAGCAAAGCACGAGAGGCCTGCCTTCTGTCTGAGAGACAACCCCCAGTACATTTCTACAATGACAATAATACACAGCAAAAAGTTCTGGCAAGGAATTCTGAACACCCAACAGAGATGGGTCTGTGTTGGTGATTTAACTGAAAGGGCCGAATTCAAGCACTCTGCGGCGAGGGTGTAAAGAGATAAAGTATTAATTTAGTTGCTGCTTGTTTGAATATTATATTCCGAGTAACAAATGAATAGCTTTGATTATTTTTGTCGTTGACTGGACTGCTTTGCTCAGCTTTTCATTGAAGCAACTGAATGAAAGAAAGATCTTGCGTTAAATAGTGCCTTTCATGACCTCAGTACGTCCCAAAGCACTTCATAGCCAATGAAGTACTTTTCAAGTGAAGTCATTGTTGTAATGTTGGCAGATGTGGCAGTCTCTATGCACACAGCAATATATCCGAAAGCAGAGCAATAAGATAAATTACTAGATAATCTGTATTGGCGGTGTTAGTTGAGGGATAAATGTTGGCCAGGGCACTGAGGGAACGCTCAGTGAATTAGTGCTGGGTTGAGTCATGGGTCAATAGGGAGAACAGTTATACAAAGAACCCAGTAGCTGGCAAAGATTTTAAAGGTCCCCTGGAAGATAGAATTGAAATTAAAAGATCTTTAAGGTGTTAATGAGATTAGATTAGGCATTGGCAAGCTTGGTTTTTGATCTCATCAAAGCACTCTTCAATTTATCCTCAGCTTCGCACACGCATCCACCACAGCTACCTTGAGCAGAAATACTTCATGTTTGTAGACGATACTTCTGCCGTTGCTTTGTACGAAAGCTGGATGAAGGTCAGCACGCATTAAATTAGTTTTACTTTCGCAGGGAGGTTTCAGACATGCCCTGAAGGCTTCAGAAAGACTCAGTTATACGTTCAGTATCGACAAAGCTGTTGCACTTCATTAATTGGAGCAGTCAAGTGTTACTTTGTGTTGGATCAGTATATTGACAAGGCTCCATACTGTTTACTGCTCAGAGTTGATTTTTGCAACTCTTCAGATTCATTTACCTCTTTTGGTCTAAATGTCAAATACAGTAAGCTCTCCCATGTAACAGCATTTCTAGGGAGACAAATGAGTTCAGAGTACATTATAATACATATGAGCTGACCAGAATACCGCGGGCATTTTATTTACTAAAAGCTAACAAGGCTATGATATTTTTTTTTTGTTAAATCTACTACAAGTCCAGCCAACATCGGTGAACTTCTCTACTTTCAATGAGCCATTAATTTCCTACTATTTTTGAAGCTTAGAAAGTAATTGATAGCTCCATGCGGATTGAATGTTGAGTCTGAGGTAGATCAAAGCTTGGGTGTCACTGTTGAGAGAACTCTGGAAAAAATGGAGATTTTTGTTCGGAAAATGTATTTTCGGGAAAACATCTTGTTTGCTTTTGTAACTTAAGTATGAACTTTGCCTTATTATCAACAACATTCAATTGCATTTAGATAACACCGTTTAATGTAGAAAAATGTGGCAATATTATAGTTTCAATCAGTAGGTATCACAAGAGGAGTTTTTTTTCATTTAAAAAATCACTTTTACGGCTCAAATGGATTTTGTTGAGAGAAAAGTGGTCGGAGATATGAGAAAAAGTAATGGGGCAGACAGCAGAGAGAACTAATGAGAAAAGTGGTGTACTTCTTCGAAAATGTGGAAATAATGGGGGAAAAATTCAGTTGGTTTGCGCCTCCCGTTAGCGCCTTAACAGGGCGCTAATGGGGTGCAAAGCAATTAGCGCCCGTGCGTGGCGGTGTTTGCGCCGCTCACAAAATTAACTAGACATTTTGCGGCGACGCTAAACACTACCGCCACGATCTCCTGCGCCGGCAGATCGTGACGTCAGTCGAGTACGCAACGCCCCGGTAGCACCCCGGACCGGATATTGAGTGGCGGCCCCTGCCTTACCACCTGCCGCTAGCAACGACAGGTTGAGGGCAGCGTTTTGCAGTCAGGAAGGGACAGGGGGAGCGCTATTTAAAGGCGACCGCTTCCTGCCTTTTTTTGTTGGTGACATTTTTCCACCATGCATTCTGAGAGAGAGTGACTTCTGGAGAGATTCAATGCTGTGTGAAGGAGTTTTGGGTACTGAGCAGTACTTTGCAGGTTCATTTTAATTTGCCCTTCCTTGTATCGATTTAGAAGAGATTGTGGGGGCTGCACTCTGAGCTCTTTCCCTGGGTCTCTCCATTGTTCTTTCCAGCAGATTTGATGCACAGGTCTCTCCAGGCCGAGATTCAAGGCTGCAATGAGCAGGATGTGGATGGAGAGCAAGATCAACCCTCCCCTTTAAGAACTGGCCCACACCAGTGTGTCTGTGTTCCATTGCTGACTGACAACACATAAGCTTCGCCAGCGCTCTGAGTTAGCGCCTCGCTCCTCGGCCTTTGCGCCTTAAGACAGTTGTGAAGCGCCTGATTTAGCGCTCCAATCACCTCCAGGGGCGATAAAAGCCAAGTTTGCAGTCGGAGGCGATAATTAGCGCCAGGCGCTAATCTTTGCGCCCGGCCGATAATTGCGCCCCAAATGGGGCGATACTGAATTTCTCCCCCAATATCTCATAAAGTCAACCTAATAACCATAAAGAAAGACCTCAGCACATCCCGAAGAACTTCATAGCCAATGAAGTATTTTTGAAGTGTAGTCACTGTTGTGATGTGGGAAACACAGAAGCCAATTTTTTCACAGCAAGCTCCAACAAAAAGCAATGTGATTTCATTGAAACATATAAAAATTCAGTTGGTTGCGCCTCCCGTTAGCGCCTTAAGAGGGCGCTAATGGGGCGCAAAGCCGCTAACGCCCGGGCGCAGCGATGGTTGCGCCGCTCGGGAACTTAACTAGAGATTGTGCGGCGGCGCTAAAACTTACCGCTGCGACCACCTGCGCGCGCAGATTATGACGTCATTCCATGGTGCAACGCCCTTGTGGCGCCCCTGAGCGGAAATTGAGTGGCGCCCCCTGCCTTACCGCCTGGCGCATCCAACGACCAGAAGACTGGAACGCTATCAATCGCTGTGGGGCTGGGGGGGGCGCTATTTAAAGGGGGCCTCTTCCTGTCTTTTATTGTTGGTGGCATTTTTGAACTACGCATTCTGAGAGAGAGAGGGAGAGACTTCTGGAGAGATTCAACGTTGTGTGAAGGAGTTTTGGGTACTGAGTAGCACTTTGCAGGTTCATTTTGATTTGCCATTCCTTGTATCGATTTAGCAGAGACTGTGGGAGCTGCACTCTGAGCTCTTTGCCTGGTACTCTCCATTGTTCTTTCCAGCACATTTGATGTGCAAGTCTCTCCAGGCCGAGATTCAAGGCTGCAATGAACAGGATGTGGATGGAAAGCAAGATTAACCATCCCCTTTAAGAACTGGCCCGTGCCATTGTGTGTGTGTTCCATTGCTGACTGACATTACATGAGCTTCGCCAGCGCTCTGAGTTAGCGCCTCACTCCTTGCCTTTGCGCCTTAAGAGAGGTGTGCAGCACCTGATTTAGCGCTCCACTCACCTCCTGGGGCGGTAAAAGTGAAGTTTCCAGTCAGTGCCGATAATTAGCGCCAGGTGCTAATATTTGCGTCCAGACGATATTTGCGCCCCAAATGGGGCGCGACCTAATTTCTACCCCATAAGATTCTAAGGGGGTTTGACAGGGAAGATGATGAAAGGTTGTTTCCCCTGGCTGGAGAGTCTAGAACTAGGGGGCATAGTCTCAGGATAAGGGGTCGGCCATTTAAGACTGAGATGAGGAGTAAGTTCTTCACTCAGAGGGTTGTGAATCTTTGGAATTCTCTATCCAAAAGGGCTGTGGATGCTGCGTCATTGAGTATATTCAAGGCTGAGATCGATAGATTTTTGGACTCTAGGGGAATCAAGGGATATGGGGATAGTGCGGGAAGGTGGAGTTGAGGTCGAAGATCAGCCATGATCTTATTGAATGGAGGAGCAGGCTCGAGGGGCCAAATGGTCTACTCCCGCTCCTAATTCTAATGTTCTTAATGTGCTAATGACCAGATAATCTGTTTTTAGGTGATGTTGATTGAGGGATAAATATTAGTCAGGACACTGGGGAGAACTTCCCAACTCTTCTTCGAATAGTGCCATGTGATCATTTACACCCACCTTAGAGGGCAGACGCGGCCTTGGTTTAACATCTCATCTGAAAGACAGATAGCCATCGGTCATATGTGCGAGAATGCAAAGCAGGTGAAGAGAATATTACAACAGGGGAGCAGCAGCACGCTTCACGAGGGTAGATAGGAAGATAATGAAAATCATTATTTGTTGTAAACCTGTAGCCAGAAGGCAAAATCTGTCCTTTTTGGATATTTGTCAGTATAGCCCCATGGGGAACCAGCTATTTCTGTCAATCATGGACTAATTTGTGGCAGCTGACATTTCTCTGCCCTGTTCCATCTCTAATTCAAAGGCCATGTAAAGCTGTAGGTGATATCCTCTTGGAAGGTGCAACCGTTTGTTCTCTTCATAATAAAACATCTATTGTACTATTGAAAATCTTGCATGGTATGGGCACTCCCCGTTGCCAAAATCTTTCTTACTTTTATTGCAAGTATTGGTCATGCCTTTGTGTCAATAATTACCATTGTGAAATTACAATGTCACGTTCCCATTCAATTTTACTATGTCAACTGTCACAATGTAGTTATAGGGTCTGGCCATCAGGAGGCTCTGTGGCATTAGTTTCTAAAACTTGTTTCCTAACTCGGTTGCCATCTTCTGCTTACATTCATCAACTTAACTGTGGGAAACGCTTTGGGTAATTTACAAGTACATTTAAAAGAAAATACTTTCCAAAAGTACGGCTCTCTCTAAAGCTGTAAGGGATTCTGACCCTGCGTGTCTCGCAGCCTGTGAGGTTCACGCGGCTCTGTGCAGCCTGTATGTCAGTGCGGGTCTAGGCCTTGTTGCCTGTTCTGGTCTCCAGCCAGTCTGGGAACACTAGACACACCTGTGAGTGGTTCGAATCACTCTCCCTTACGGTTCTAGACACTGGAATTAGATGCGAGAGCAGTAATGGAGATGAAACTCATGTAGACTCGGTTTGAATGGTACGAAATGGAAAATCTTTATTGCATGATACTTAAGATTATGAAATACATGTCATAAGCACAGATTAATGACAGTACAATCTTACAAACAGTTATATAGTCGATCTTAGGGAAACGAGGAACGAACGGCACATAGTAAATAGGGGCACACATTACAAATATCCTTAATCCTTAAACCCTCCCCTATCAATATCTATCCTAAACTAGATTCGTAGGATTTCGAGACTCATGCTCACCACTCGTGATAACTCGGAGAAATTCCGAATAGCTGATCGGATGTTTTTCACCGCAGCACCCACGTGTCGGTCAGGAGATCTCCTGGTCCCACTTGTTTACTTGCTTCTGCTGCTCCGGCTAGCAGGCTGGAACGTCTGCTGTGATGAAGATCTGTATTGGTGGCTTTCACATTCCAGTTACTTTTGGGCACAGTCCAGTTATATCATCGATGCGATATGTTTCGTTACAAGTTCGAAGAAGTCTTCCTGGCAAGGAAAACTTGGCTAATCGACCTACAGGCGCGGTCGGGATTTACTGACCGTGGCGATGGATATGGTCTTCCTCTCTTCTCATCTCATCTCATCTCATCTCTTCTCGGGCCTTTTGGTTCCGATACCGGTTACCAATATAGGTCTTCGTTACGCGACACGAGGTAGATCCGAACGGATCAGAAAGTTCAACAGTCTTGTTCAAAAGAGGCAACAGGCAAGCAGGAGCGAGCCCAACTACGAGTACACAGGAGCAGCCACGATGTTACGAATCGATCGGATAAGAGCACAGGAGCAGCCACGATGATAAGAGAAAGATGGACGGTTTGGAGCCTGCAATTATAGTGCAAAATCTTCCGTTTCCCGCCCAACTATAATGTCCATTCTTTTGTTTAGGGTCTGGCGCTCAAATGTCTTGTATGGGTGATCTCCGTTCTTAATGGGTTTCGGGGCTACTCGTAAATGTCTGAGTACCTGTTAATATTTCTCCCATTGTTAAATCGGTCGGTGTTCTCCCTGGAGGGGGTTTGGGGCTTCCAAGTGTCCTGTATAACTACCTGCTAACGGCTCTCTCATCGTAGAGTCGTTGGGATTTTACATATTAATGTCTTTTGGATGGGCCCTTGATTACTCGGTACAATGGCTTTCCTTTGTACCTGGGAGACCGATTTCAGTATTTATGTGTATACTGCAAACCCATAATGTCTCGTGTATTATCTTCACTGTGCTGACTCTTAATCGATCTTGCACAAATGTTTATTGGAACGCCATCTTGTCTGCCTGTTGAAAAGTCTAGAATGTTCTGTCACGAGGTGCGGCGGCCATTTTACAGGCTGCTTGTGTCCACTTTAAACCTGTCAGCATTCTGCTGAAATAAAAGCTGTTTGAACGAAACTCTGTGTTTTCTCCTTATTAATAAAATCGCGATATATTGCGAATTCTACAAAGCTAAACAATCTACTTCAAAAGTAGGCTGATTGCCTGAGGCGTTTCAGTAGGAGATCCTTTCAGATAGTTGGATATAGGCAGGCTTTCCATTTTGCCCAGTGTTCTAAAATGATCTCTGGAAGAAACAGTTGAAAGATGGACCTCCTTCTGTGCTGGAAATGTCTATCCATTAATTCACTAATGGGAAAAGTTGGCGCAAAGGAATTCAGGTTTGTCGACATTTTTGAAGAGCTGTGGCCCAGAAGAAAATAAATCTCAATGGTAATTTTGATGAATGCATATGTTTTATTTCAGCAATTGGTATTCGCGCGTACATTTCACGAGTGCACACCCTCAGTGCCTGGAGTTGCCCGCCAGGAGCACAAAACAAGGAATTGTGAATGTGCCCCTCTCCCTCATCAATCCCTTCATTTTATTGGATGGAAAACTGTGTGGATCACATGCGCAAATTCCCGGTGTCTGCTCCCGAGGTTCCATGGAGGGATCGTGCATTTGTTAAATTTACCCATGCAGTTTTTTTCCAAGACGTGGAATCAGACTAAAGTTGAGAATATTACCAACTCAGGGCGTGGTGAACTAGAGGCTATGAGGGACATGCATGAAACACTGGGAGGCTCCCAATCATTCTGAATTCGTAAACATCACCAGTGTGACTGAATTATCTTCATTAGGACAATGTTACTCGTTACAGTCTATTCCTCTTAATTCAAAGTTACTTGATTTAAATGATATGTTAATTGAAATTTAAAGCAGACTCTTTCATTAAAACTGCATAATTTGTACAAATGAATAATTATTTATTTTTCAAGCAAATTTCAAATTCAAATTCACAGGGTCAGACGATTTACTACATAGGACTGCAGGATTGTGGGCATGTGTGGGGGAGAGAGGACAGCTGGGTAGTTTACTCTCTACAGAGAAAATAATATTTTGGATAGAGAATATGAGTTATTTGAGACATAACGGGGGAAAAATTCAGCTGGCTAGCGCCTCCAGTTGGCACCTGATGGGGGCGCTAATGGGGCGCTGATGCAGTAGCGCCGGGGCGAGGCGAATCCAGTGATGCACGCTAAATCTGGCTCCCCATAGTGCCGCTGCTATGAGTTACTGCCGGCGACCTCAGCGCCAGGCAGATCATGACGTCAGTGAGCGTGCTCACTGGGAGGCCCGAGCTGCAAAATTCATTGTCGCTTCCTGCCTTAGCGCTACGTCCTGACAGCGACAGGGAGAGGAGGTGTCAAGCAGGCGAATGCCGGATCCAGGGGTGCTACTTAAAGGGATCATGAATAATAAGTCGCAGCTGTCATGTTAGTGCTGTTTCACTGCTTCCTTGTCAGTTTGATATTGTGCAACAGTTTAATTCAGTCATTTAATGGTTGTTTAGTATCAGGAGTGTTGTGGCTACTAACAGTTAGTTACAGTTATTCTCACAACATATCAAAGTGCTACACTTGGTTCCATTAATGGGGGCTGTACTGGCAGTCAACCTCGCCCTCCAGGATCTACGGCGGAGGGAGCGGAGGCAGTGAGAAAGATTTGAACATGTGGCCAGAGGGAGGAGAAGGGCCATGAGGGCTGCTTGAGTCGTCCGGTTCCTTCTCCTTGACCTGCTGCTGCTGGCTGAGACGGCTGCGCAGCCAGTAATGATGAGAATGAGGTTCTGCAGCATCAATGAATCACCCCTTTAAGAACTGGAAAGAGCCTGTGGCAATGATGACTTGTGATTAGACTGCACCTGATATTGGTCAGCGCTTCAAGTTTAATGCCACTGAGCTAGGCCATTAGTGCTTGATTTAGCGCTCCAATCCTTTCTTTGTGCAATGAGACTTAATTTTGCGTGCAGTCTGAAGCATTAGCGCTGGGCGCTAATTCTCAAACTTTTCAAAAGTTACCGCCCATTCCTGGGCTATAATGAATTTCTCCCCTAACGTGTGGTAAGTGTAGCAAGCTTGGGAGGAACAGGTGACTTTGGCCCTGTTGTTCCCAAAGATCCCCACCACTGGGGTTTTCTTTGCGTCATGTCTGGGTCTGCAGTCGACTAAGTGATAGAGATTGATTGCCATGATTATCTAATTGAATTTGTCATGACTAATCTAATTGAATTTTTTGATGAAGTAACAGGGAGGATTGATGAAGGGAATGCAATGGATGTTGTGTACATGGATTTTAGGAAGGCGTTTGACAAAGTACCACTTAGAATGCTGGTGAACAAAATTGAGGCTCATGGAATAGGTGGGTCAGTGGCAGCTTGGATAAGAATTGGCTTAAGGACAGAAAACAGCGAGATGAGGTAAATGGCTGTTTTTCAGACTGGAGGATGGTAGACAGTGGTGTTCCCCAAGGGTCAGTGCTGGGGCCACTGCTTTCTTTGATATATATATATAACTGACATGGATATTGGAATACAGAGTAGAATTTCTAAATTTGCCGATGACACCAAACTTGGGGTTGTGGCAAACAGTGAGGATGATACCAATCGACTGCAACAGGACATAGAAAGGCGAGCAGACTGGGCAGACAAGTGGCAGATGGAATTTAATACAGAGAAGTGTGAGGTGATGCATTTTGGCAGAATGAACAGGGAGAGGCAATATACACTTAATGGCACAGTTTTAAAGATTGTGCAGGGACAGAGGGACCTGGGAGTTAATGTGCATAGGTCCCTGAAGGTGGCAGGACATATTGAGAGAGTGGTTAGCAAAGCATATGGGATCTTGGGCTTCATAAATAGAAGTATTGAGTACAAAAGTAGAGAAGTTATGCTGAACCTTTATAAAGTGCTGGTTAAACCATAACTGGAGTATTGCGTCCTGTTCTGGTCACCACACTTTAGGAAGGATGTGAAGGCCCTTGAGAGGGTGCAGAGGAGATTTACCGGCATGGTTCCGGGATGGGGGATCTTAGTTACAAGGACAGGTTGGAGAAGCTGGATTTGTTTTCATTAGAGCAAAGGAGGTTGAGGGTTGGTTTGATAGAGATGTACAAGATATGACGGGTTTGGATAGGCTAGACGGGGAAAAGCTGTTCCCACTAGTTGATGGTACAAGGACTAGGGGACACAGATGTAAGGTTTTGGGAAAGAGATACAGGGGTGACGTTAGGGAAAACTTTTTTACGCAACGAGTGGTGAGGATCTGGAACTCGCTGCTGAGGGAAGTGGTGGAAGCGGAGACACTCAATGTTTTCAAGGGGAGACTGAATAGGCACTTGAGGGAAATAAACTTGCAGGGCTACGGTGATAGAGCGGGGGAATAGGACTGACTGGATTGCTCCATAGAGAACCGGCATGGACTCGATGGGCTGAATGTCCTCCTTCTGTGCCGTTATAAGAACATAAGAAACAGGAGCAGGAGTAGGCCAATTGACCCCTCGAGCCTGCTCCGCCATTCAATAAGATCATGGCTGATCCAATCTTGGCCACAACACCACTTTCCCGCTCTCTCCCCATACCCCTTGACTCCCTTGTAGTTCAAATGTCTGTCAATCTCCGCCTTGAATATATTTAGTGACTTCGCCTCCACAGCTCTCTGGGGCAGAGAATTCCAAAGAATCACGACCCTCTGAGAGAAGAAATTCCTCCTCATCTCCGTCTTAAATGGGCGACCCGTTATTCTGAAACTATGCCCCCTAGTTCTAGATACCCCCACTAGGGGAAACATCCTCTCTGCATCCACCCTGTCAATCCCCCTCAGAATCTTATATGTTTCAATAAGATCACCTCTTATTCTTCTCAACTCCAATGAGTATAGGCCCAACCTGCTCAACCTTTCCTCATACGTCAACCCCTTCATCCCAGGAATCAACCTAGTGAACCTTCTCTGCACTGTCTCCAATGCAAGTATATCCTGCCTTAAATATGGAGACCAACACTGTATGCAATACTCGAGGTGCGGTCTCACCAGCGCCCTGTTAAGTTGCATCAAAACTTCCCTACTTTTATACTCCATACCCCTTGCAATAAAGGCCAACATGCCATTAGCCTTCCTAATTACTTGCTGACTCTATGATTATGCATTATCATTGTATCGTGCGACTACCAGGATGGTAGAAGGCGAACTAGATGGACCTTGCTCTTTATTTGTCTAGCAATTCCTATGTACAGCAACTGCTGTATAATAGTGAGAAGTGCAGTGTGTCTTTTATTGTTAATCAATGACCAGTTCAGGGATTTATGATAAAGGTCAGGGCACACACGAGGAGTAAGTGCAAGTGAGGAAGCTATCAGAGCTTACTAGGAGTTTAAACGTATCAATGACTGATAAATGTAAGCAATCTTCATGACAACTAAAAGGAGATTGATGTTCTCACACATCTCTTGTCTTGGGTATTGAGACTTGCAGAGGAACTCTGTAGCTGACTTCAATTGTTAACTGCTGGATATTATTTGATACATGAGTAGATAAAACCCATTGTATAAATATGAAAATTATCGATCGGATCTAAAGGCCTGCCGTACCAGTGAATCAACTCATAGAGGCAACGGCAGCTCCGAGGTATTATGTGCCCCAGGCCAGCCATTTTCCTTTGAAGATTTTCCCACAAACATGATGGCCTAGAAATTCATCTCGGGCGAAGGCGCGAAGCGGGCGGTATCGGATCGGCCGCCCGTTATTCGCAGCGCCTGCTATTCAGTTCCATTGTCATATTCCGTTCATGTTCCAGTACCGTGTCAGCTGTGGCTCAGTGGGTCGCACTCTCGCCTCTGAGTCAGGAGGTTTGTGGGTTCAAGTCCCCACTCCACGAGACTTGAGCACATAAAGCTCGGCTGACTCTCGCAGTGCAGTGCTGAGGGAGTGCTGCACTGTCGGAGGTGCCTGTCTTTCGGATGTTAAACCGAGGCCCCGTCTGCCCTCTCAGGTGGACGTAAAAGATCCCACGGCACTGTTTCGAAGAAGAGCAGGGGGATTTTATCCCTGGGGCCAATATTTATCCCTCAATCAACATCCCTAAAACAGATTATCTGGTCATTATCACATTGCTGTTTGTGGGAGCTTGCTGTGCGCAATTGGCGGCCACGTTTCCTGCATTACAACAGTGACTACACTCAAAAAGTAAAGCGCTTTGGGATGTCCTGCAGTCGTGAAAGGTGCTATATAAATGCAAGTCTTTCTTTTCTATTGCTGTTCATGGAACGGAATATTCGGCGCTGGGTATAACGGTCGGCCGATCCGATACCGCTCGTTTTGTGCCACTGCCCGAAGCTAATTTCAAGGCCTATTAGAATCTAGTGCCGTGGGATCTTTTACGTCCACCTGAGAGGGCAGACGGGGATGAAAGGACTGAAGGTATGGTTGCTAAATTTGCTGATGACACAAAGATAGGTAGGAAAGTAAATTGTGAAGAGGACATAAGGAGGCTACAAAGGGATATAGATGGGTTAAGTGAGTGGGCAAAGATCTGGCAGATGGAGTATAATGTGGGAAAATGTGAAGTTGTCCATTTTGGCAGGAAGAATAAAAAAGAAGCACATTATCTAAATGGTGAGAGATTGCAGAGCTCTGAGATGCAGAGGGATCTGGGTGTGCTAGTGCATGAATCACAAAATGTTACTGATGTAAGAAAGCTAGTAGGCACTTGGTCTAAGCGTTAAACAAAGCTTTAATCAACTGTTTTTCAACATGGAGATCTAGTTCTGTACCTTCACTAGTTCCTGTTGAGAATGTCCTGAGCAAGCTGGGCCCATGCCCGAGTATTTATACTCTCCCTGGACAGCGCCACCAGCAGGCCGCACAGTATTATTTCATAAGTCATTTCCACATGAATGATAAGATTCATGTCAGAAGTTGCACAACACCAGGTTATAGTCCAACAGCTTTATTTGAAATCAAACCTCAAACAGACCATCGTTCGCAGCAAATTACCCAGCTTTCAGGAGAACAGCGACCACGACACCACACAACCCTGCCACGGCAACCTCTGCAAGACATGCCAGATCATCAACACAGATACAATCATCACACATGAGGACACCACCCACCAGGTACATGGTACATACTCATGTGACTCGGCCAACGTTGTCTACCTCATACGTTGCAGGAAAGGATGCCCCGGAGCATGGTACATCGGCGAGACCATGCAGACACTGCGACAACATATGAACGGACACCGCGCAACAATCGGCAGGCAGGAGTGTTCCCTCCCAGTCGGGGAACACTTCAGCAGTCAAGGACATTCAGCCTCCGATCTGCGGGTTAGCGTTCTCCAAGGCGGCCTTCGAGACACACAACAACGCAAAATCGTCGAGCAGAAACTGATAGCCAAGTTCCGCACCCATGAGGACGGCCTCAACCGGGATCTTGGGTTCATGTCATGCTACATGTAACCCCACCTGACTTAGAGTCATCCAGACTCGAGTCGTCGTTGGCTTGTTCTCTCTACACAGATGCGGCCGGACCTGCTGTGATTTCCAGCAAAAAAAGTTTTTTGTTTTCCATACAGACCCCAGCATCCGCCACATTTGACCCCTTGTGACCCCACCTCATTGTCTTTGATGTAATGTTTTCCTGACTGACCTGTTTGGACACCATCCACACCTTTGATTGCCATGATTATCTCTCTGCCGAGGTGTGATAAAGGGCAGTTAGAAAGATTAACTGTAATCATCTGGCAGTGTTCTCTGACTGTATATGCTGTGCCTATATGCATCTCTTCACTTCACCTGATGAAGGAGCAGCACTCCGAAAGCTTGTGATTTCAACTAAAGCTGTTGGACTATAACCTGGTGTTGTGTGACTTCTCACATTTGTTCACCCCAGTCCAACACCGGCATCTCCACATCAAAGATTCATGTCAGTTACTATGCAGGTTGTAGGAGGTGGTGTGTGGGGTCAGCCTTCACCTCTGACTCAGTGAGCGGTTCAAATCACTCCCACGCCCCTGGTTCTAGACTTTGGACTTATTTAGGGGTTGTGAACAAAGATGCAGTAGTCAACAGGTTCTGATGAAAGAATTTTGACTTTATAAAAAGAAAAAGGTAACAAACTTAAAACACACTTAATGCTTAAACACAGGTTGGGGAAAACACAGTAGAGGCGAGGGACAATGACAATATACAAAAAAAACTTATTCCTCCCAAAAATCCCACTTCACTAACTAGGTTTTGGTTTCAGGAGATCAGGGATAATGCTCACCAAACGAATCCTTGACAGTTGAGAGTTAGGGTTTAGAGTCTTTTGAGTAAAAGGTTTTGTAAGGCCCTTGTTGCCGCGAGGTATCCGATGGCCACTGAGGCAGTCGCTCTGGTTTCTCTTGCGTGTTGGTCTGCTTGTGAAGTTGTTGGCCTTCTTTCCTCCTCCTGCTCGTGGCTTGTGGTGTCTTGCTGGAACAGAGCTGAGAGGGAGCTGTGCGAGCGTTGTCAGAGAGTCCAGAGAGACAGAGACTGTCTTGGGGGATTAGGCCTTCAATTTTACTGTTCAGCCCCTTTGTCCTTTTCGCGCCCAAAACCCCTTACTAAATCGGTTTCCTTTAGATTTCAAATGAGCCCTGTTTATTCCATTGTCTTAGTTTTGGCGGGCTTGTTAGTTTCGATGGCTTTAACTTGGTGTAAAACATGTCCTGATGGCTTCCGATGTTTCCCATTTAGGCAGGGCCTTTATCTGCGTGCCAAATCTTGTCCCTATTGTCCTAGGTTTTTTGGCGGGCTTGTAAATCTGTCCCTGTGGATACCTGGTTGATTGGTTTTTGATGAAGTAATCGGGGTACTAAATGTTTTATTGATTTCAGGCTTCTGGTATCCTGTTTGGGCCTGGGAATTTCAAAAGAGGTCTTGGATTATTCATATTTTGATGTGTGTGTGAGGCTTTGGGTTTGTCTCTTCCTCCTTGGTAGGAATGCAGTGTAAACAATTCTCAGACAGCTTGATTGGGCCCCAATACCCAAAGCTGTCCACTGCCTGGCCACGCCCCTCCGCAGCCTGTCTGTGTCTGTGAAAGGTGTCTTTCCCAACAGTAAGATTCAAAAGTCATTTTCCTCAGGGTTTTTCTTCCCTGATCTTTAAAATGTCCAAAACTGAGGTTTTTTTTACCTCAAATCACTTCACTTAGGTTCCATCATCCCAAGTTTGTATGAAAGGTCCAAACATCACTCTCTTTAGGGTTCTGTTCGAGTTTCTGGGGGATTTTGCGAAGCCTACAAGGTACAGCAAGTAATTAGGAAAGCTAATAGAATGTTATCGTTTATTGCGAGGGGAATTGAATACAAAAGTAGGGAGGTTATGCTTCAGCTGTACAGGGCATTGGTGAGACCACATCTGGAGTACTGTGTACAGTATTGGTCTCCTTATTTAAGGAAGGATGTAAATGCAATGGAGGCAGTTCAGAGAAGGTTTACCAGACTAATACCTAGAATGGGCGGGTTGTCTTATGAGGAAAGGTTGGACAGGCTAGGTTTGTATCCATTGGAGTTTAGAAGAATAAGAGGTGACTTGATTGAAACATATAAGATCCTGAGGGGTCTGGGCAGGGTGGATGTGGAGAGGATGTTTCCTCTTGTGGGAGAATCTAGAACTAGGGGTCACTGTTTAAAAATAAGGGGTCGCCCATTTAAGACAGAGATGAGGAGAAATTTTTTCTCACAGAGGGTCGTGAGTCTTTGGAACTCTCTTCCTCAGAGGGCGGTGGAAGCAGAGTCTTTGAATATTTTTAAGGCAGAGGTAGATAGATTCTTGGTAAGCAAGGGGGTGAAAGGTTATTGGGGGTAGGCGGGAATGTGGAGTAATCAGATCAGCCATGATCTTATTGAATGGCGGAGCAGGCTTGAGGGGCCGAGTGGCCGACTCCTGCTCCTAATTCGTATGTATGTTTGATCCTAAAGCCTAGATTTTTGTGCTCAAGTCTCTGGAGTGGGATTTGAACTCACAACCTTCTGACTCAGAGGTTAGAGTGCTACCACAGAGCCACAGTTTATATCTCTCTCCTCAGGGTTTCCTGCATGTGAGCAGCGTAATATGTCGGCAAGTGGATTTGTTTATGTATTATAATTGTGCCTGATTATGACAGTATTAAGTGGACACCAACTTAATTTGACAAACTTTGTACTTTTGGGGTGACAGAAAAGCCAGAAGCATTGTGTGTCATTTTCCACATGGGTTTGGGTGAGTTGTATTCCCACTTTTGTATCTTTAGTTACTAAATGTTTCTATTCTGTAACGTGCTCCTCATTTTATACTCATTAATGCTCAGACCGCAAGTCTATTGTCTACAATTCAAGTGCAAGCTCTTAGAGGCATCAGCTCCTGTTAATCAACCTGCCCTGATTATATAAAATTAAAACAGAAAATGCTGGAAACACTCAGCAGGTCAGGAAGCATCTGTGGAGAGAGAAACAGAGTTAACGTTTCAGGTTATTTCCACCTCTGTAATATCGCCTGTCTCCACCCTTGCCTCAGCTCATCCGCTGCTGAAACCCTCATCCATGCCTTTGTTACCTCTAGACTTGGCTATTCCAATGTACTCCTGGCTGGCCTCCCATGTTCTGCCCTACGTAAACTTGAGGTCATCCAAAACTCGGCTGCCCGTGTCCTAACTCGCACCGAGTCCCGTTCATCCATCACCCCTGTGCTCGCTGACCTACATTGGCTCCCAGTTAAGCAATGCCTCAATTTCAACAGTCTCATCCTTGCTTTCAAATCCCTCCATGGCCTCGCCCCTCCCTATCTCTGTAACGTCCTCCAGCCCCACACCCACCCGAGATATCTGCGCTCCTCTAATTCTGCCCTCTTGAACATCCCTGATTATAATCACTCAACCATTGGTGACCGTGCCTTCTGTTGTCTAGGTCCCTAAGCTCTGGAATTCCCTCCTTAAACCTCTCCGCCTCTCTACTTCTCTTTCCTCCTTTAAGACGCTCCTTAAAACCTACCTCTTTGACCAAGTTTTGGTCACCTGCCCTAATTTCTCCTTATGTGGCTCGGTGTCAAAATTTTTGTCTTATAATACTCCTGTGAAGCGCCTTGGGACGTTTTACTACGTTAAAGGTGCTATATAAATACAAGTTGTTGTTGTGGCTGTTGTTGGTTGTTGTGGCTGTTGTTGGTTGATGACCTTTCATCAGAACTGGAAAAGGTTAGAGATGCAGCAAGTTTTAAGCAAGTAAAGAGGCAGGGAATGGGAGGAGGGGAGGAAAGAGCAAAAGGGAAGGTCTGTGATAGGGTGGAAGGCAGGAGAGATTAAATGACAAAAGGGATGATGGTGCAAGACAAAAGGAGATGGTAATGGGACAAGTAAAGAAACAAAAGATGGGTCTAGAGGATGTGTAAATGGGAATATCAGAATCATCAGCAACAGCTGCCATCCGAAAAAATGGGGGCAGAAGTTATGATCTGAAATTGTTGAACTCAGTGTTGAGTCCGAAAGGCTGTGAAGTGCCTAATCAAAAGATGAGGTGCTGTTCCTCGAGCTTACCTTGGGCATCATTGGAACAGTGCAAAAGGCTGAGGACAGAGAGGTCAGAGTGGGAGTGGTCCAGAGAATGAAAATGACAGGAAGCTCGGGGTCACGCTTGCGGACTGAACGGAGGTGTTCTGCAAAGCGGTCACCCAATCTGCGTTTGGTCTCCCCAATGCCCTGATTATATATCTAGGTAACTTCAGGAAAATGAGGAAAACACATGGCTTGCACTGACCCTCGTAGAATTGACCATGATTTGAGACTCAGTACTCATCACTTTAAAACCCCTGTTAACGAGATGTGGGATAAGATTAAATGTGTACCCACAGTATGTTGACCATTTTAGAATCGCAGTGATATCCATTCATGGAATATAGAAAGCTGTTTGTGTAACACTGTCCAGTGATTTAACATAACTGAAGTCAGGGACCAGAAAAGGTCATTCAGCCATTTGAAACTCATTCCTCTAGTACCCTAATACACCTAATACACCTTGAGTATTGTGTACAGTTTTGTTCGCCTTATCTGAGGAAGGATGTTCTTGCCATGGAGGGAGTGCAGCGAAGATTCACCAGACTGATACCTGGGATGGCAGGAATGACCTATGAAGAGAGATTGGGTCGATTAGGCTTATATTCGCTAGAGTTTAGAAGAATGAGAGGGGATTTCATTGAAACTTATAAAATTCTAACAGGACTAGACAGACTAGATGCAGGAAGGATGTTCCCGATAGTGGGGGAGTCCAGAACCAGGAGGTCACAGTCTAAGGATAAGGGGTAAACCATTTAGGACTGAGATGAGGAGGAATTTCTTCACCCAGAGAGTGGTGAACCTGTGGAATTCTCTACCACAGAAGGCAGTTGAGGCCAATTCATTAAATATATTCAAGAAGGAGTTAGATATATTTCTTAAGGCTAAAGGGATCAAGGGATATGGGGAGAAAGCAGGGACAGGGTACTGAATTTGGATGATCAGCCATGATCTCCTTAAATGGCGGAGCAGGCTCGAGGGGCCGAATGGCCTACTCCTGCTCCTATCTTCTATGTTTCTATGTTTCTAATTGTTCCATGATAACTGCACAAAAATTGCTGCCAAAGTAACAGTGCAGCTGATGACGCTCACCATTATTTATGTACAAATGCCACAGAAAATTCAGGCGATTAAATGTGGAAATCCGTTAGCTTCTGGCTCACCATTCAAATGCATTGTGTGGCGTGAAGTTCCTGTAATTGCACGATAGATACGAACTAAACTCATCACATAAAGTTAGGATTGTCCATTTCAGTCTAAGCTAACTTTTAACGGCGTGCTAAGTCTTAATTACTGAAGGTCAACCTCTCTGGCACTGAAAATTAACTGTTACAAGTGTGGAGTTTCATTCCTTCAGGTTTTAATATTTTTTTTGGAGATTTTTTTTAAATGTAAAATTAAAACTTTTTTTTTAACTTTTTCCTTCTGTCTCTTTTTACACTCTCTTAATCCAACCTTTCTTTCCTTCTCTTTATTTCTCTCTCAGTCCCTGATCTGACATCGAATTCACCCACTCTAATTTACACTTCCTTGTTCAGTCCTTGCGCTGTTAATTTCACAACCCTTCGACCTGATTGGTTAAGGAGATGCACGGTCGCTGCCCTGCAGAGGGCGTTGTGCCATTTCCATCTCGCACTCCCAGAAACATTGCAGCGCAACATATCATGACGATTAATCGGACAAGCACAAGTCCAATCAACTGTGGGCGCTGTTTGTTGGCTAGTTACAGTAATTTTTTGGGCCAACATCCATGTATTTGGCTCCCCAGTGGTTTTGCCTGGTGTTAACTGGTGGGCAGATAGTTCCTAAAATTTATCTCTCTTTTCCTGGAATCAGTTTAAATTTAATTTTCACAAATTGCCATCTATGTCCCATGGACATACTTTTCTGACTTACATTGAAGTAATAATCTAAATTTACTTCAGCTGTACAGTTTAACATTTTATATATTTTGATGAGATCCCTGCTGAACTATTTTCTTTCAAGACTGTAAAGCTCAAACGGCTCTAATCTTTCCTGATATCTTATCTCTTTTACACTCGGGCTTGGCCTTATTGCTCTTTTCTGCGTCCTTCCCAATGCACGTATATCTTTTTTTCGTGACATGGTGATACAAGCTGAATACAGCATTTTCAGAGGCTCCTCTCCAGGTACGGTCCCTCTCTCCACAGGTGCTCACTCCGGAGGATTGGGTGAGGAAGTCAACTTGCCTGGCTTAAAGGAATTCCGATTTCCCTGCTATTATATTCAAAATTTATACTGGCACTTTCATTCCTGCTTTCAGTGCATTTTAAAATTCAGGGCTCTGGGGAAAAAGCAATGGAGTGGGACCAATTGGATGGCTCTTTCAAAGTGCAGGCACAGGCATGATGAGCCAACTGGGCTCCTTCTGTGCTGTATGATTCTATGAATTAGCCTCCCAGGGACCACAGAACTCCCTTTACGCTCACCTCAGTGCAACTCGCATTCGGCAGTATAACTTTGGTCTACCAGCTGAGCATCGTACCTCTCTTTCCCAACTCTGGCCCTTTTCTAGTTCCTGCTTCCAGCTCTGACCTGACACCGCTCCTAGTCCCACTCTATATTGTTAAATATGTAGCGTCACGATCTGTCTCCTTGGTTCCGCACTCTTGTTGGCTTCAGGCATTTCTTCTCTCTGTTCCCCTTCAGATGCTTCATTTCCTCCTCTCACTGCTGCGATGGAGCAATGCACGACCAACTCCGATTTACAGCTATCATTGTGCATATATAACAATAACAGGCACTTTTGCGGCAACTTTCATGAGCATCCCCAGGTACTTTACAGAGGGAGATGGGAGGATCTGCACAGAAAAAGACAGGTAACCTGAAGAAAGAAAGAAAGACTTGCATTTATATAGCGCCTTTCATGACCACCGGACGTCCCAAAGCACTTCACAGACAATTAAGTACTTTTTGGAGTGTAGTCACTGTTGTAATGTAGGGAAACGCAGCAGCCAGTTTGCACACAGCAAGCTCCCACAAACAGCAATGTGATAATGACCAGTTAATCTGTTTTAGTGATGTTGATTGAGGGGATAAATATTGGCCTCAGGACACCAAGGATAACTCCCTTGCTCTTCTTCGAAAAAATGCCATAGAACCTTTTACGGCCACCTGAGAGAGCAGACGGGGCCTCGGTTTAACGTTTCATCCGAAAGACGGCACCTCTGACAGTGCAGCACTCCCTCAGCACTGCACTGGAGTGTCAGCCTCGACTTTTGTTCTCAAGTCTCTGGAGTGGGACTTGAACCCACAACCCTCTGACTCAGAGGTGAGAGCGCGACCCACTGAGCCACAGCTGACATGCAAAAGAAGGATGGTTGAAGAGGCAGGTTTCAAGCAACACATGGACAGTGGGCACAAGGGGGTTTAGGAAGAATATTCCAGAGCCTAGAGCCCAAATAGTTGAAAGCCGTGGTGGAGTGAAGGGAGGAGGTTGCATATTAGACTGAAGTTAGAGGAGTGGAGGGTACTTGTTCGGGTTGGAAAACAATCCATTGGTTGGGAGGAGCAAGGTTGTGGAGGCAATTGAAACTAAGAATGAGGATTTTGAACTTGAGGTTAGGGAGGCAGTGGAGACTGGCGAGGGTAGGGTTGTAGGGATGAGAGATTTGGGATCGGGTACAGGCTTCAGAATTCTGCATGAACTGGAATACGTGGAGGGTAGAACTTAGCAGGTTGATGAAGTGGCAACAGCATGGATGAAAGTTTTGGCAGCAGTGCGGGCGAGATAGAGACATAAGTGGGCTATGTTGCGAGAAGGGTAGAGGTTGGAGATCTTACTGATGGACTGGATGTGGGATTAAAGCTCAGCTCATCTGAAACACCAAGGTTTAATACTGTCAGGCTTAGTCTGAGTGGGCAGTGGCAAAGGAGGCTGGAATCAGTGCCTGAGACGCACAGTTTCTGGTGGAGACCAAATATGAGGACCTCAGGATTGGTAAATGTAGACCAAGAAAGTTCTGGCTGGTTTTGTTTATTTGGCAGTCAGACAGAACAGTGAGTGTTGTGATGGCAGAGTTAAAGTTGACCGTCATCAGCATTCATGTGAAATCTGACCCAATGCTTGCAGATAGCATCATGAGGAGATAGCATAAATAAGTAAGAGTAACAGGCATAGACCCGTGGGACGGGCTAAAAGATACTGTGTGGGCCTGGGAACAGAAGTTAGTTGGAGCAGTTTTAATGACTGTAATAACGGCCTGGAATTTGCGGTGGGTAATAACGGTGAACTAACAGCGTTCGCGGTTATTACCCCTTTGAAACTGACTGCAACTTCAGGATGTAGGGCATTGCGCATCTAAAGGCGAAAATCCTGAAGTTGCGGTCAGTCATTCTCTGCTCCGACACTGGCTGCGCTGTGGCCCCCCTGGCATAGTCGACAATCAGTGAAACTGTCGAAAACTTGGGCTTTTCCGCGGTAATATCGGTGTTAAATACCCCATTAAAAGTTAGACCCTTTTGGATTAGGTGTAACTGGGGTTTTAACAGCGTATTGACTGATAAACAAAGGTTACGGCCCTGAAAAACTAATCTTAATTTTGTGGAGTGTCAAATTTCTCCATTGTGATAAAAATTAAAATTTTTGAGGAACATTGATAAAATATTTTTTAAAGGTTTGTTCATATTTATTTCAGGTTTATCTGTTCACGTGAGAGCCGCAATCTTTGTTTTGCTTTTTGTAGCATTTTTAAAAAGTCGGAATGAAAGCAACTTCTTCACTTCCTGCTTCCCTTTCTGTGTGAGTTCTGCATTGTGATTGGCTGCTTCGACAGCTTGTTGACGTCACCGCAGAGCGCGCTGGGGATTACCCACTATATTACACCGAAATCACTTGCGCGTCGAGAAAGGCAAGCTTCCCGCCACAGAGATCGTGAGATCTTTGTGGGCAGCTTACTTCGGGGACCAGCGGCGAAACGCCTTTGCTTCGCCGCTGACCGCAAATTCTGGGCCAGTGAGTTCTTGCCACATAACATACCGATAGGAACAGCCGGGTTTCAAATCCAATGGTTTGCCCAGTGTGCGAAAGTGGAGAGGCTTAAACTCTCGGCAACAATGTTGGCGAAAGAGTCCTACCTGAATTACGTGTGTCGAAATTGTAAACCTATTAGCAATTTCACCATCCGAGGAAATCTTCTCCCATCATAGCTGAATACTAATTCCCAGTACCACTGATCCAATAACTGCTCTGATATTGAGAGAGGATTTTTTTTAAGCATTAACGTTTCAAACAAATTGCTGTAATATGCATAAAGTGCCAACAGAGAGACAGTGAAATATTACAATCATTTGTTGGAGGGTTTATTATCTATTTAATACCATTACCCTGCAGTCCTGCTGCTTTTATAAAAGTAGGAACTTCCTTGCCACATAGGAGTTGCATGATTCAGTTGCAATGTTCTGATGCTGCGGAAATGTTCGGACAGCCGCCTTTGATGCTTTGTGTTATTGGCTGGGTGCTATGAAAGAGACATATCGTCATGGTGCCCAGTGCCCCAGCAAGAGAGATGGGACGTGCAGATCAGGTGTGGAAAAAAATCGCCGATACATTTACTTGTGCCTCACATTGAGAGTCCTACTTTGTTTCCTTATTGTTCTACTTTTAATAAAGCTGGTTACTGTTCTTTCCACAGATAGTATCCTAGCAGTCTGTAACATTTGGGAGACATAAAATTGAAATTGCAATAAGTACCTTCATTTCTGCATAATTTGTGATTGTTTTCATCATTTTCTGCACTCCCTCTTCTCCCAAAAGCATTGCCTTGCTGCAAGTGCACAAGTTCCCATCACTCCCCAGTACCTTTATTTGTGTGAGACCTTGATGGCATTAGCAGGCTATTTGGTCATGGGGAACATCACAGCTGGGTCCAATCCTGACCTCGCTCGATGTCTCCCCACACACACATATACGTATACACACACATGCATGCACACACACACGCACACACATGCGCTCACACGCAGATACACACACGTGTACACGCACAAATGTACACACATACACATACATGTAGACACACTTGCACACTTCCAAAGTTTTAGCAGAGCTTGATGCATAGGGGCAGGGATCTGGCCCATATTTCCCTCCATCAACCACGGCGCTGAGGCCAATTTTAGGATCCCTAGGGCTGCCCAGGCTGAGATTAGGCCACTCAGCAAAGATCAAAGGCTCAATTTGAAGCATTCCAGGTCTCTGTGGCTCAGGCACTTAACTGAATTACTGAGGCATCAGCGGACCACTTTCATATTTATTCAATAAATGAGAACTCATCTTTTCAGCTCTTATATTCAGCGCTTCTTATTAAAATATTGTAATGTTTTTTTATTCACTCTCTGCTACTCACTCATCGACTGCTCCCATTTGGGAACTCAATCATGTACACTGGGTTTTCCATTCAAGCAGAAGTAATACATTCTTCTTTATCTCTATCTGCTGCTGTCACATCCCCACTCTACCTCACCGTGCCCTCATGCAACGTGTGCAGTGTTCCCTTGGCTTGCTGTGCATCTGACTTACACGCTCACTGTTTGATTAAGTGAGCTGAGGTATGACGCATACAACAAAACCCTCCCCTTCCCCAAGAAACAAATGGGTCAATCTTGGGCCCACCAAGGTGGGGAACGTCAGTGCCGAGGTATTAAATTTGTTTTCACTTTTTACGGTTGTCTCAGCATTAGATAATCCCAGGTGATCTGTAAATAGGATTAGTAAATAAGGAGAAATTGTTTCCACTGGCAGAAGGGTCGGTCACCAGAGGACACAGATTTAAGATAATTGGCAAAGGAAGTAGAGTGGAGATGAGGAGAATTTTTTTTACGCAGCAGGTTGCTGTGATCTGGAATGGGCTGCCAGAAGGGGCGGTGGAAGCAGATTCAATAGTAACTTTCAAAAGAGAATTGGATAAATACTTGAAGGTAAAACATTTACATGGGGAAAGAGCAGGGGGAGTGGGATTAATTGGAGAGCTCGACCAAAAGCCGACACAGGCACGATGGGCCGAATGGCCTCCTTCTGTGTTGTATCATTCTAGGATTCTGTGATTAAATGCAACATAAATCTCTCTTTACTTTGACTCCGTCATGCCCCTTAAACATAGAAGAGCACCTTTTACTGCAGTATTTCCATTTCTCACATCAGCCATCCTGATAGCAGCCGTAGGTGAGACTGAGCTCTTCATGCTAATTCGTGGACATTTCCGCTGTGGACTGATCAAAAAGCCCAAATTCAATTCACTTCGAGCCTTCTGATATACAAAAAGAATTTTTAAAAACTTTCCGCCTATCAGGTCCCAGGGGTAAAAATTCGTCCTGGGCGGTAATGCAAAGTGGGCAAAGCAACGAATCAGCCGCCTACTCTTTGCCCAATATTCCGTCCCATTACAGTCACTGGCATTGAATATCATGGACAGCTGATCCAATACCACCCATTTTTTACTACCGCCCCAGAGGAATTTCTACCCCCCCCCCCCCCCCCAGAGAGGGAAGGACGTGGGGTAGATCTTGTGAGCTGAGAGTTCCGTTATGGATCGAACAATTAGTCATGGAGGGGACTGCGTCCGATTTGTGTGGCTCCCAACCTCTAAGCCTCGCCTTGTAAAATTTACCTCAGTGATTCGTCTCGCTGTGTCACCTCAGGCCCCTCATAGGAAACATCTTTCAAATGACAAGGAAAAATGGCCTGTAACCCAAATGTTCTTTCTAGTATAATGGTTACAAAAGGTACCTTCAGCTGGTACCAGCGCAGAATTATAACTTACTACCCTCAAGCGCGCAGAGAATCAAAGAATAATACAGCGCGGAAGGAGGCCATTCTGCCCGTCATGCCTGTGCCGGCTCTTTGAAAGAGGTAGCCAATTATTTCCACTCCCCTGCAGCTTTCCTCATAGCCCGGCAAATTTACAAGCAGCGATCTTATGAGTGCGAGCAACCAGCAAGGAGCCAAGTCTGCTGTCCATTCATTTTAATGCAAGGAAATTTACGAGCAACGTGTCCACGATTTACTAATATTGGCGGCCATTGGGCAAGACTCCCCACAGAGTGCTTGACAGAGGGAATTCCTGGAGAAGTTCAGACCCCAAACAAGGCACGCCCGTAAACGAGGCGCATGAGTCAGGAACCAACGTATCCAGTTTCCTGCTGGAGGTGGGGTGCAACAAAAATCCTCGGAGATTTTGAGGCTCAAGGAACTGCGGCTATGCAGAAGAGTCGTAATTGTTAAGTTTAGGTTACATCTGTGTTTTTTTTTATTTATTCATTCACGGGATGTGGGCGTCGCTGGCAAGGCCAGCATTTATTGCCCATCCCCAGTTGCCCTTGAGAAGGTGGTGGTGAGCCGCCTTCTTGAACCGCTGCAGTCCGTGCTGTGAAGGTGCTCCCACAGTGCTGTTAGGGAGGGAGTTCCAGGATTTTGACCCACAAAAGATGATAAAATGGTGCTACATTTCCAAGTCAGGATGGTGTGTGACTTGGAGGTGGTGCTGTTCCCATGCGCCTGCTACCCTTGTCCTCCTAGGTGGTAGAGGTCGCGGGTTTGGGAGGTGCTGTCAAAGAAACTTTGGCAAGTTGCTGCAGTGCATCTTGTAGACACTGCAGCCACGATGCACCAGTGGTGGAGACAAAAGAATCAACTGCCCATTCCCAATTGAATCTTGTCTCCTTTTTATGATAGGTCAAACCCATTTCCGTATGTCATATAGATAAGACCAAAGATGCAGAAGAAAAACTATTAACTAGAACGTAAAATTATATATATTTTTTACTTGACTCAGTTTGGCATGAGATCAATGCACAGATGGAAAATTCTAATGATTGCGTTCAAGTTTGTATCCGTGCTGTATCAGAACTCGACGGGAAACAAAATACAATGGCCCTGAATTTGCAGTCGGAGGCTTCCCGTGGGGAAATGCCTTCGATCCGCAAATAAAATGCCCGCATACCTGGTGGCCCGGGAGGTACGGAGACTCGTGGTCCTGGGCCTCTCCGGGTACCTGCGGGTAGAGGCCCACATATCCCAGGGGACGCAGGCGTTTCGCAAGCGCCCCTGGGATCACGTGGGCCGGCCCAACCAATAAAAGAAGGGGATTCCATATGTACAGAAACCACATAATTATGAATGGGAGTACCCTAAAAAAAAATCTACACATCAAATAATTTTTTTTAAATTACATATTTAAAATTAATTAAAATGCTTTTAAATTAAATATTTAAAACAAAAATTAAATTTTTTGAAAAATAAATTTAAATGTTTTAAAGGGGCTATAAATAAACCTACCTTCTTGCACAGGTTTTGTAATGTATAAATGATTGAAAAAAATTAATTTTTATGTTTTTTTAAACTTTACGCTGGTAAAAGCAGGCAGGCGTAAGAATTTCACGGGCGTTCGCTGGGCAGAAGTTGGGCAAATAGCGCAACTCTCCGCCCGCGGATGCCCTTTTCCCGGGGATGCAGAGGATTTGTCAGGAAAATTCTTGACCGATCGCAAGTTCCGGGTTTTCGCGCATGCGCTTCACGCGCGTAAACCCGGAACTTGCGCGGCCCTTACGGGCGCCTACGCGCCTCGTACGCGCCCATAGGGGCCGCAAATTACGGGCCATTAAGAAAGAAAGAAAGGACTTGCATTTACATAGCGCCTTTCACAACCTCAGGACATCCCAAAGCGCTTTTACAGCCAATCAAGTACTTTTTGAAATGTAATCACTGTTATAGGGACCCAACAGCAATGTCAGAGAAAATGCAAAGCATAAACCTAAATTCGTCCGATGATTGGGCAGATTATTGGAGTTTTTCTGCTCCTGCCCACAGAGGCTCATTCAATGTGAGTACGGAGTGGAGCGGAGAATCAGACACGGAGATTACCATGCGGGCTTCCTGGCAATCACAGATATTAATAACCAAGATTCTACAGTGGGAGCAAAGTGTCGAAAAATTTAACCCAGGCTTTCAAATGGAACTTTACGTTTCAAGTCCCAATTTTGGCTTACATTTTTTGGTCATCTGCGCCTGTCTCTTTAAGAGAATTGTGCGGGATCTTTTCACGGTGCGGTTGATCTAGATGATAGATGACAGTAATTCAACTGAGTGCTTCTGACGGCACCATGAGCTGTGAGAGCCAAGCTTGTATGAATATTTGTTGAATAATAATTTTAACTTTTATTGAAATCCATAGCACTTCATGATTGGCAATACAGTGATACCAGTTTGTCTGTTGGCAGCTGGTTCGTGGGAAATATTGGCCCTGAATTTCCGATCCTGCGGGCGGATTCCTCCGATCGGGAAAAAGATCTACGAACCTACCTGCTGGCTCCATAGATCCCGTGGCTTCCGATCCTGGGACTCTCCTGTTGGAAATGCGCAGAGGCCCAGGTATCCCCGGGGCGCAGGCGGTTCGCAAGCGCCCCTGGGATCACGTGGGCCAGGCGAACCAATCAAAGAAGGGAATCGCTCTTCATACTTTTGACAGGTCTGTAGGGACAGAACTGTCAAAAGTATGAATGGAGATCACAGTTAAAAACACACTAAAACATTAAATACATTTTAATAAAACATTACATATTTAAAATTAATTAAAATTCCATTTAATTAAATATTTTTAATGATTTTTTGAAATTTTTTGAATTAAAAAAAAAATGTTTTTAAGGGGCTAAAAATAAACATACCTTTTTGAAGAGTATTTTTAATTTATAAATGAGTTATCAAATTTAATTTTTCTATTTTTCAACACTCTTAAACTGGTAAAAGCAGGCCTTATGCATGCTTTTACCAGGCGTAAGAATTCCATGGCCTTTCAGCGAGCAGAGGTTGTGAAAAGAGCGGAACTCTCTGCCCGCGGAAGCCCTTTTCCTGGGCAGGCGGATGATCTGTCAAGAGAATTCTCTTGACAGATCGCAAGTGCCGGTTTTCAGCGCATGCGCTTCGCACACCTGAAACCGGCACTTGTGAGGCCCCTATGGGTGCGTACACACCTCGTATGCACCCGTGGGGGTCAGAAAATCCGGCCCATTAGATACTATACAACATAAGCACTTTTTCAGGTTTTTTCCCCCCCTCATCTTCCACCCTTCGTTCCTGAAGGAGATGACCGACTCAAGCACGCCAGTACCCCAGGCACTCTTCCACACCCCATTCAAGTGACGGTGCTGCACACATGAGCGTTGACAGTCAGCGTCAACAGGCAATTTGACTGTGGAAGGCATCATTAATGAGCCCAATCCTGTCCTCACCCACCCACTTGAACCCAGGCTATTTTTTTTTCAGTGTCTAGCCCAGGGGCAGAAAGGCTGGTTATAGGACTTCTACTCGTGCCCCCTTTTTTTTTGGATACCAAGGGATATGGGGATAGTGTGGGAAGGTGGAGTTGAGGTAGAAGATCAGCCATGATCTTATTGAATGGCAGAGCAGGCTCGAAGGGCTGAATGGCCGACTCCTGCTCTTATTTCTCATGTTCTTATGAGGTCAGTTAGTTCAGGACAGGCCAGGGATCGAAACTGGAACCCTGAGCTGTCAGAGAAACTTGGCGTCAGCACTCATAATAAATTTTGAGTCACTTTTTGGGGGGTATGCACCAATGGAAAACAGATAATATTTGTCAAGTGATATTAGATGCCTTCAGATCCCACATTCTTCTTATCTTCCTTGCTCTGTATCACACCATTTCTACCACAATAAGCGGACACTGCCACATAATAATAAAGACATTTAAAAATGTAAGAATGTATTTATTCAATGTTATATAAACCAGCCTTAAAATGCACTAATGTTCAGAAACCACTCAGTGTTTACCATCCTGGTTTACGGCTCAGTTGAATCATTGTCTGATAATTCACTATCAGTCATCTGATCTCACATATCTAGCTACCAATAATTAAGAAACAGATCTTTTCCCCTTTCTTAGAAAATAATGGGAGATTTTCAGTCTTACTCAATATGGTCCTTTTGATAAGTGAGTCGAATTAATGTTGCATCACACGTAAAACCTATCCTGTTAGCCATCATAAGCAACAGGTCTCATTAAACTGAGGTACAATGGCAGCCAGAATGCGTAGATTTTCTATGCGTACAGTAGCCTAGTGGTTACGATACTGGCCCCGCAACCCAGAGGTCACGGCCTAGAAATGTCCTGGACATCCAAGTGTTAAATCTGGCACACCGCTTGCCATATTGGACGTTTAGGTGCCCACTTTACGGCACCAACGGATTTCTAGGCCCATGAGTTTGAATCCTACCATTCAATAAATCTGGTAATTAAAATGACTGGATAGTTGTAAGAACCCAACAAAGGCAGGAAAATGGAGTTGAGGTGCAGATCAGCCATGATCTAATTGAATGGCGGAGCAGTGACAAAGGGCTGAATGGCCCACTCCTGTTCCCAATGTTACAATGTGAAGAATGAATTTAAAATGTGTCTGTGCTGTATGATGTAATTGCCATTACAGAGACATGGTTGCAGGGTGACCAAAGCTGGGAACTAAATGTTCCAGGGTACTCAACATTTAGGAAGGACAGACAAAAAGGAAAAGGAGGTGGCGTAGCGCTGTTAATAAGGAATGAGATCGGTACGGTAGAGATAAAAGATCTTGGCTTGGCAGATCGTGATGTAGAACTGTAATCAATTTGGGTGGAGCTAAGAAACAGCAAAGGGCGGAAAACATTGGTGGGAGTTGTATATAGGCCACCAAACAGTAATGGTAATGTAGAGCACAGTATCAATCAAGAGATTAGAAGTGCATGTAATAAGGGCAATACGGTAATCATGGGGGACTTTAATCTACATATTGACTGGGCAAATCAAATTAACACTAATGGTGTGGAGGACGAAATCTTGGAATGCATGCGAGATGGTTTCCTGGATCAGTATTTGGAGGAACCAACCAGGGAACAGGCTATTCTGGATCTGGTACTGTGTAATGAGAAAGGGCTAATCAATAATCTTGTGGTAAAGGGGCCTTTAGGGACAAGTGACCATAATATGATTGAATTTTACATTAAGTTTGAGAGTGATGTAGTCCAATCTGAAACTAAGGTCTTCAATCTAAACAGAGGAAACTACAAGGATATGAGGGATAAGTTGGCCATGGTAGATTGGGAGACTACACTAAAAGGTATGAAGGTGGACATACAATGGCTAACATTCAAGGAAATAATGCATAATTTGCAACAAACATATATTCCTCCAGGGCATAAAAACTCAAAAGGAAAAGTGATCCAACCATGGCTAACAAAAGAAATTAAAGCTAGTATTAAGTCAAAGGAGGAAGCTTATAAAGTTGCCAGTAAAAGCAGTCAGCCTGAGGATTGGGATCTTTTTAGAAATCAGCAAAGGGGACCAAGAAATTGATAAAGAAAGGGAAAATGGAATATGAGCACAAACTAGCGAAAAATATAAAACGGATTGTAAAAGCTTCTATAGGTATGTAAAAAGGAAAAGACTGGCAAAGGTAAATGTAGGTCCTTTACAGTCAGAGACAGGAGAATTTATAATGGGGAATGAGGAAATGGCAGAGAAATTAAATAAATACTTTGTTTCTGTCTTCACGGAGGAAGACACAAAAAACCTCCCAGAAATACGAGAAAACCAAGGGTGTGACGAGAATGAGGAACTTAAAGAAATTATTATTAGTAAAAAAACTACTAGCAAAATTAATGGGACTAAAAGTCAATAAATCCCAAGGACTGGATGACCTACATCCTAGGGTTTTGAAAGAGATGGCCATTGGAATAGTGGACGCATTGGTTGTCATCTTCCAAAATTCTATAGATTCTGGAACTATTCCTGCAGATTGGAGGATAGCAAATGTAACCCTGCTATTTAAGAAAGGAGGGAGAGAGAAAACGGGGAACTACAGACCTGTTAGCCTCACATCAGTAGTTGGGAAAATGCTGGAATCTATTATAAAGGATGCAATAACTGGGCACTTAGAAACTAATAGTAAGATTGGGCAGAGTCAACATGGATTTATGAAAGGGAAATCCTGTTTGACAAACCTATTGGAGTTCTTTGAGGATGTAACTAGTGGAGTAGACAAAGGGGAACCGGTAGATGTGGTGTATCTGGATTTCCAGAAGGCCTTCGATAAGGTCCCACACAAGAGGTTGGTGAACAAAATTAGGGCACATGGAATTGGGGGTAATATACTAGCATGGATTGAGAATTGGTTAACAGACAGAAAACAAAGAGTAGGGATAAACGGGTCTTTTTCAGGATGGCAGGCTGTGACTAGTGGGGTACTGCAAGGATTGGTGCTTGGGCCCCAGCTATTCACAATCTATATCAATGATTTGGATGAGGGGACTAAATGTAACATTTCCAAATTTGCTGATGATACAAAGCTAGGTGGCAGTGTCAGTTGCGAAGAGGATGTGAAAGGCTTCAAGGGGATCTCGACAGGCTCAGTGAGTGGGCGAGAACATGGCAGATGGAATATAATGTGGTTAAATGTGAAGTTATCCACTTTGGTAGAAAAAACAGAAAGGCAGAGTATTTCCTAAATGGTGAAAGATTGGGGAATGCAGATGCTCAAAGGGACCTGGGTGTCCTTGTACATGAGTCACTGAAAGTGAATGTGCAGGTGCAGCAAGCCATTAGGAAGGCAAATGGTATGCTGGCCTTCATTACATGATGATTTGAGTACAGGAGTAAAGAAGTCTTACTCCAATTATATAGGGCCTTGGTGAGACCACACCTGGAGTACTGTGTACAATTTTGGTCTCCTTACCTAAGGAAGGATATACTTGCCATAGAGGGAGTGCAATGAAGGTTCCTGAGATTGATTCGTGGGATGGCGGGACTGTCGTATGAGAGGCCTGTTTTCTCTTGAATTCAGAAGAATGAGAGGGGATCTCATTGAAGCATACAAAATTATTACAGGGCTTGATAGGATGGATGCTGGGAGAATGATTCCCTTGGCTGGGGAGTCTAGAACCAGGGGCCACAGCCTCAAGATAAAGGGTAGGCCATTCGGGACTGAGATGAGAAGAAATTTCTTCACACAGAGGGTGGTGAATCTTTGGAATTCTCTACCCCAGAGGGCTGTGGAGGCTCAGTCATTGGGTATATTCAAAACAGAAGTCGATAGATTTCTGACTAGTAAGTGCATCAAGGGATATGGTGATAGGGCCGGTGAATGGAATTGAGGCAGAAGATCAGCCATGATCTCATTGAATGGCGGAGCAGGCTCGAAGAGCTGAATGGCCTACTCCTGCTCCTATTTCTTATGTTCTTATGTTCTTTTGCTGGTGGTGGGCTCAGAATCAGCAATGATAATGGGGTAGTCCATTTAACATTGTGGTTTGAGCACTGAACTTGGCTCAAGGCACTGAGATTAAATACAAACAAAATGGTAGCAACATTGAGCAAGCAACATTTCAGTACAGTTTTCAATGTTGCTGGATGATTATAGAATCATAGAATCGTAGAATCATAGAATAGTACAGCACAGAAGGAGGCCATTCGGCCCATCATGTCTGCGCCGGCTCTTTCGAAGAACAATCCACTCCCGCACTCTATCCCCATATCCCTGCAATTTTTTCTCCTTCAAGTGTTTATCCAATTTCCTTTGAGGGATGCTGTTGAATCTGTTTCCACCATCCCATCAGACAGTGCATTCCAAATCCTAACCACTCGTTGTGTAAAAAAGTTTTTCCCCATGTCGCCTCTGGTTCATTTGCCAATCAGCTTAAATCTGTGCCCTCTGGTTACCGACCCTTCAGCCATTGGAAACAGTTTCTCTTTATTTACTCTATCTAAACCCTTCTTGGTTTTAAACACCTCTATCAAATCTCCTCTTAGCCTTCTCTGCTCCAAGGAGAACAACCCCAGCTTCTCCAGTCTATCCACGTAACTGTAATCCCTCATCCCTGGAACCATTCTAGTAATTCTTCTGTACCCTCTCCAAAGCCTTCACATCCTTCCTAAAGTGTGGTGCCCAGATTAGTTTAAGAAGAAGGAATATATTTGGATAACCATTATCATGTAAATATTCCTGACTATTTATCAAATAAAGGGAAGTAGCTCTTCTGCAAGTACAATACACACTCAATTATTGTACACTTTAAAAAGCAATCTATCCATATCTATCCATCCGATAACTGAAGAACAACAAGGCCTCAGGAGCAGATGGAATCCCCGCCAAGGCATTAAAGCATGGCGGAGAAGCACTACTGGCGCGAATTCATGAACTCAGTTCTCTTATATGGAAGGAGGAGAGCATGCCAGGGGATCTCAGAGATGCCGTAATTGTGACCATCTTCAAGAAAGGTGACAAGTCCGATTGCGGTAATTACAGAAGAGTTTCCCTGCTGTCTGCCACAGGGAAAGTCATCGCAAGAATCCTCCTCAATCGCCTTCTCCCAGTGGCCGAAGAGCTCCTCCCAGAGTCGCAATGCGGATTCCGCCCACTAAGGGGCAAAATGGACATGATCTTCACCGCACGTCAATTACAAGAGAAATGCAGGGAACAGCACCAACCGCTGTACATGGCCTTCTTTGATCTCACAAAGGCCTTCAACACGGTCAACCATGAGGGATTATGGAGTGTCCTCCGCAAATTCGGCTGCCCTCAAAAGTTTGTCACCATCCTCCGCCTGCTTCACGATGACATGCAAGCCGTGATCCTGACCAACGGTTCCACCACAGACCCAATTCACGTACAAACCGGGGTCAAGCAAGGCTGTGTCATCGCACCAACGCTCTTCTCGATCTTCCTTACTGCAATGCTCCATCTCACCCTCAGTAAGCTGCCCGCTGGAGTGGAGCTAATTTACAGAACAAACGGGAAACTGTTCAACCTCCGTCGCCTCCAGTCCAGATCCAAGGTCGTCCCATCCTCTGTCGTCGAATTACAGTATGCAGACGACGCTTGCGTCTGCGCTCACTCGGAGGTCGAACTCCAAACCATCGTCAACACCTTCACCGAAGCATACGAGAGCATGGGCCTTACACTAAACATCCGTAAGACAAAGGTCCTCTACCAACCTGCCCCCGCCACACAGTACTGCCCCCCGATTATCAAAATCCACAACAAGGCCTTGGACAACGTGGACCACTTTCCATACCTCGGGAGCCTACTGTCAACAAGGGCAGACGTCGACGACGAAGTCCAACACCGCCTTCAGTGTGCCAGTGCAGCCTTCGGTCACCTGAGGAAGAGAGTGTTTGAAGACCAGGACCTCAAACCCAGATACTAAGCTCATGGTCTACAGAGCAGCAGTGATACCTGCCCTGCTGTATGCCTCAGAGACATGGACCATGTACAGCAGGCACCTCAAAGCACTGGAGAGGTACCACCAACGCTGCCTCCGCAAGATCCTGCAAATCCATTGGCAGGATAGGCGCACCAACGTCAGTGTTCTTGCTCAGGCCAACATCCCCAGCATCGACGCTTTGACCATGCTCGATCAGCTCCGATGGACGGGTCACATTGTCCGCATGCCCGATACGAGACTCCCAAAACAAGCGCTCTACTCGGAGCTCCGGCACGGCAAGATAGCCCCAGGTGGGCAGAGGAAACACTTCAAGGACACCCTCAAAGCCTCCTTGAAAAAGTGTAACATCCCCACCGACACCTGGGAATCCCTGGCCCAAGACCGCATAAAGTGGAGGAGAAGCATCCGGGAAGGCGCCGAACACCTCGAGTCTCTTCGCCGGGAGCAAGCGGAAGCCAAGCGCAGGCAGCGCAAGGAGCGCACGTCAACCCAAGCACCCCACCTACCTGCCCCTTCAACCACCGTCTGCCCCACCTGTGACAGAGACTGTAGGTCCCACATTGGACTCATCAGTCACCTGCGAACTCATTTTTAATGTGGAAGCAAGTCATCCTCGGTTCCGAAGGACTGCCTAAGAAGAAGAAGAAGAAGAAGACAATACACACTCAATTATTGTACAGTTTAAAAATCAATCTATCTATATATATATATATATATATAATTTGCTTTGTTACAGTAATCTGTTTTCTGTGAATAGCAATTAACATTCTTTAAAGGCAGATATGTGTGTACTGTTTGTGAACAAGTTACATCACTGCTTTTCAATTATCTCTGCAGTAAAAGACTGAAATCTGTCTTAGAACATTAAATTACTTCGGATGATGGTAAACAACATAGTAATTGGGTTCACTGTGTTCTAAACTGCATCTTTATTGAACATCGTTGAATGCTCCTTTCATAGAACAGCTTCTGACAACAACAGCAGGGCCATCAGCGACTCTACAGTAGAAATGGCCCAATACTCTCATACCATGAAATCCTCCTGGGTCAAGGTTTTCACTCGCTGCCTCCAAGCAAAAGCGGGTGCTTGTGGCAAATATAAACCTCGTCCCAGCAAGGTTCACCTATGGGAGTCTAGCCTCAGTCCCCCGATACAGGGAAGTCATGCACTTATGGCATCTCTTGTCAGCACAATTTTTTTTACTCATTCACGGGATGTGGGCGTCATCAGCAAGGCCAGCATAGAAGCATAGAAGATAGGAGCAGGAGTAGGCCATTCGGCCCCTCGAGCCTGCTCCGCCATTTAATGGGATCATGGCTGATCATCCAAATTCAGTATCCTGTCCCTGCTTTCTCCCCATATCCCTTGATCCCTTTAGCCTTAAGAAATATATCTATCTCCTTTTTGAATATATTTAATGAATTAACCTCAACTGCCTTCTGTGTTAGAGAATTCCACAGGTTCACCACTCTCGGTGAAGAAATTCCTCCTCATCTCAGTCCTAAATGGCTTACCCCTTATCCTTAGACTGTGACCCCTGGTTCTGGACTCCCCCGCCATCGGGAACATCCTTCCTGCATCTAGTCTGTCTAGTCCTGTTAGAATTTTATAAGTTTCAATGAGATCCCCTCTCATTCTTCTAAACTCTAGTGAATATAAGCCTAATCGACCCAATCTCTCTTCATACGTCATTCCTGCCATCCCAGGTATCGGTCTGGTAAATCTTCACTGCACTCCCTCCATGGCAAGAACATCCTTCCTCAGATAAGGCGACCAAAACTGCACATAATACTCAAGGTGTGGTCTCACCAACGCCTTGTACAACTGCAGCAAGACATCCTTGCTCCTGTACTCGAATCCTCTCGCTATGAAGGCCAACATACCATTTGCCTTCTTAACCGCCTGCTGCACCTGCATGCTTACCTTCAGCGACTGGTGCACAAGGACTCCCAGATCTCGTTGCACTTCCCCTTTTCCCAATCTATTGCCGTTCAGATAATAATCTGTCTTCCTGTTTTTGCCACCAAAGTGGATAACCTCGCATTTATCCACATTATACTGCATCTGCCATGCATCTGCCCAATCACCCAACCTGTCCAAATCATACTGGAGTTTCTCTGCATCCTCCTCACAGCACACACGCCCACCCAGCTTTGTGTCATCTGCAAACTTGGAGATATTACATCTAGTTCTCTCGTCTAGATCATTAATATATATTGTAAATAGCTGGGGTCCTAGCACCGATCCCTGTGGTACCCCACTAGTCACTGCCTGCCACTCGGAAAAAGACCCGTTTATTCCAACTCTTTGCTTCCTGTCTGCCAACCAGTTCTCTATCCAAATCAGTACCTCACCCCCAATCCCATGTGCTTTAACTTTGCACACTAATCTCTTATGCGGGACCTTATCGAAAGCCTTCTGAATGTCCAAATACACCACATCCCCTGTTTCTCCCTTATCTATTCTACTAGTTACATCCTCAAAAAATTCCAGTAGATTAGTCAGGCATGATTTCCCTTTTGTAAATCCATGTTGACTTTGTCCGATCCTGTCACTGTTTTCCAAGTGCTCAGCTATTACATCTTTTATCATGGACTCTAACATTTTGCCCACTACCGATGTCAGGCTTACCGGTCTATAATTCCCCGTTTTTTCTCTACCACCTTTTTTAAATAGTGGGGTTACATTAGCTACCCTCCATTTATTGTCCTTCCCTAATTGCCCTCGGAGGTGGTGGTGAGCTGCCTTCTTGAATAAGTGGCTTGCTAGGCCATTTCAGAGGGCAGTTAAGAGTCAGCCACATTGCTGTGGGTCTGGAGTCACATATAGGCCAGACCGGGTAAGGATGGCAGATTTCCTTCCCTAAAGGACATTAGTGAACCAGATGGGGTTTTTACAACAATCCGTTAGTTTCATGGTCACCACTGCTGACACTAGCTTTTTTATTCCAGATTTATTGAAATTTAAATTCCCCAGCTGCCGTGGTGGAATTATGAACTCTGGATCAATATTCCAGGCCTCTGAATTACTGGTTCAATAACATAACCACTACGCTACCGTACCCTTGAGGGCAGAGCTGCAGCTCGACCAGCAAAATCTTAAACGTGCGCAGTTCCCCAATGTTGCTGAGTCCATCTCGCATAATCAACCCTGCATAGGTACATTAGGAACAAGCGAAGGCCATTTAGCCCCTTGAGCCTGCTCCTCCATTCAGTAATATCACGGCTGATCTTCACCTCAGCTTCATTTACCCATCTTAGCTCCATATCCCTTGATATCCTTGCCTGACAAAAAAACTATCTATCAAGCAGATCTGGCTCATTGGAAACCAGCTCAATTACTAAACTGCTTGCAGTATAAATGGCGAATCAGTGCAGTTAGCCACAACATATGACTTGCCGTCCTTATTGCAGGGACTGGAGGAGAGGGTCATGGTATAGCCTGGCGAGCTGTCCAGAAGAGATGATAATAGAATGAGACTAATTGTTATCAACTTAGAATAACGGCACTTTCACAAATAAGGCATTAATTGACTTAAAGCTCATTAAGTCTTTGTATGAATGATTGACATGCAGTGTTTCATGCAATTTGTTGAGGTCAGCTTGATTTACTGAGGGGATCAGCATAACAGGAAGTGTCAATGAGGGAACAGAGGATGAAGAGATGATGAGAGGAAGTTCTGGACTCAAATACTGTTTGGATATTAGGAAGGTTGAAATGCAGTCCACCTTCAACCATGGAGTGCATCATTCAGCTCTTATGTGACTCAACATTCCCTGCCTACATTAAATTGAAGAAAAAAGTAATCGTGAATAAAAAGTAATGCAATGTTGTTAGAAACCACGAACAGACAATTCCTCCCTGCTCAGTACTGTTTTGAGAATTGCTGAGGTCTCCCCTGCCATTGCCACTTGTGTTCAATGGTAGACCAAGCGACACACAGCCACTGCTCCCATGACGTTATCCTTGGGAAATGACAGTGCCTATCTGGGTGGTGTACTCTCTCACGCTGCCCAGACCTACTTCAAGTGTAGTGTACGCGGGTAAGAGTGGCAGTGTTGCTGCTGCAACTAAGCTCAGTATCCCCATATAGAACTCACATGGGTCTCAACACACTGAACTTCCACCCTTTACCAATTTGCTTCTCATCAACCACTGCTACCTGTCTTCTCACTAGCCCTTGGTGTCTCACTCTAAGCTTCCTCACCCTCATCACTGTGTACTTAAATGTACTATGGACATCTGTGCTGGTGGTTGCTTCAAATGGAGATGGTGACGGTTGGTGTGTTGGACCATTCAGAATCCAGTCGATGGTCCATTGGGTTCTCCTTGTTCTGTGAAGAGAGCAAATAGATACAGAAGCATTCTTACCTATTTGGGCACTGTAATTATTGGGCACTTGTGCAGAAATCACCCTGCTCATTGACAAACTTACAAATCGTTTTTGACCTAGCAACAAAAAGATAGCCAGATATCTCTGTACCGAGTGCTCAAATTGGTCATTTCAGATCAGGGACCTGATACCGAAACTCTAAATCAGATTTTGTAAATCATGATATTTTGTCATCAATTTCCATTGTGCTTTTTTGTAATTAGTTAAAAGTTCATATATAACTGGAATGCAAACAGTAAGTAGAAGAAAACACCAGAAATTATATCGTCACAAGATACTTACAGATGAGGAAGGACATTCAGCCCTTCTTAATTCAGAATTTCCCGACACTGCAGCATTTAATTGTTTCTTAAATGGTTCCAGGGCTGTCAGCTGTACTGCTTTATCTGAAAGTCTATTCCAAATGTCGATCGCTCTCTGCATGAAGGTATCAATCCTAAAATTACCTTTTACTAATTTGAGCTTGCGTCGCCTTGTCCTGTTCTTCCTTATGTTCTACGGCACTATTCCCTTCCAGACATCTACATCATGGCTAAGCAAATCACTGCAGGCGAAAGTTTTTTTATTGTCAGCTTATTTATCTTCTAGAAAAAGTGAACCAAGAGTTAATGCTGTGAATTAAACTATGGGTGTAGAACTAGCAAGCACAGCTTTAAGACGTGACATTGGAAAATTCTTCCTCAAAAAATGATCAACATGTGGATAGAGCAGCAGAGGCCCTAGAATCATTTAAGAAACCAATGGAGGCGACAACGGACGGACGCGAGGACTTGTCTGGATGGGTAACCTATGATGGGCCGAATGGCCTTCCTCATCAATAATGATCTTACAGGATAAAATTTTCTACCTCAGGAACGGAGATAGAGCGATGTTTACCATGAGCGGGGAGAATAAAAGGAAGCCTGAGCTGCAGAATGAGGCTGGCTAAGGATGCCTTATTTCCCTAGCGAGAGGCTTGGGATTTCTCGGATTCTGATGGCGACAGCGCCTTTACTTCAGGAAATAATAGTTTCTACCTTCTGCGCTTCAACTCATGTTTTCTAATAAGTTCTTCTGTCTCAAGTGGTCCTTAAATTAAGAATCAAGAGCGGAAGACATTTGAGTCTTCCAATTGGACAAATTTGCTATTGTCAGCCACAACAAGTACCAAAAGGCCATCTTCTCTGGTAAGGGAGCTTGGTAACTGTATCTAGGGTTGTCCCTAACATAATCACTCAGTTTTCTCAGATTGCTTGCGAAAATTGCTAGGTATTGTATACTTTTTATCCCCCTACAGTCTATTTAGATATTCATGTGCTTTCACATTTCCACATCTCCAACTTAAGGCTATAATGGCCCAGAAATTGCAGTGTGAGGGTTCGTGCGAGGGTAAGCCCTTCCCGCGATGTCTCACTGCGCGTTGGCTTTTTCAGTCCCAGCTCGCTGGAACTTCATGTTCCAGCCATCAGCTGCGAGTGCATCGTGATCCCACAGTGCGAAGTTAGTTCGAGCGTACTGTGGGATCACGTGACTGAGTTACAGCCAATGGCAGCACACCAAGCTCTCATTCATAGAATTCACAGCGGCCATTGAACTGCTGTGAAAACTAGGAATACAACAAGCCCCCAAAAGAAGAGCTAAACCTCCATTAAATTAAAAAAAAAACCCATCACATAATTAAAATAAGTGTAATTAAATAAATTAACCTTTTTAAACAAAAAAATAAATTTTTGAAAAAATTTTAAATCTTTTAAAATGTTATAAAAATAAACTTACCTGTCTTTAAAGTCGCTACTAAAGATTTACCTGTAAAAAAAAATTCTAAATACTACTTAATTATGTACTTACCTGGTTAAAAGAGTCTCCTGCGCTTCCTTTTTTCTTTTCCAGATTCTTCAATACTTACCTGCGTGCGCAAGCGATGAAGTGCACTGCGTGCGCGCAGCCTGTAGCGCGCACGCGGTGCACTGAGGACCCGCCCCCTTTTCGAAAGATCAATTGCCGGTTTTCAGTGCATGCGCAGTGCATGCTGAAAACCGGCAATTGAAGTCTGGCTGCGTGAGTGTACACTGTGCGTACTCTCGCGCAGCCGGATCAATTTCTGGGCCGGTCATTCGATGCATTTTGCTTGGTTTAAAATATACTCTGTTGGGAATTTTAAAGTGAGTGAGTTTTAAAACTGGCATTAAGTGTAGTGTTTTCGGAAGATTCATCTATCTTGAGCCATCTTTTGCATGATGTCTGAGGATGGGCATCATTTTCTCCTAGGTCTTCGGGGGGTGACACATCTGGGTAACAACAAATGAAGACGTCTTAGAAACAAATCACACCTCTGCTCGAATACTGATTCCAGCATTCTAAGGAATACCAATGAGCTTGGTAAATCCTCTTTAGATGGGTTTTTAAAATATTAATAAACTGTAATTGCGGATTCTGAAGGAATGGTCCTGTAGGCGAATTTTATTTACAGTGTTTGAGAGTTAACTCTGCGATCCTATGTCGTAGAACCTGTGCTCCCTTCGAGCCCAGCATTCCCCCACTGGGAGCAGGAGGGCAGAGAAGTGCATCTGCTCCCAGGTTTGTCCTGTATCGCTTCCACGTCTGCCAGTTAATCATAGCGTTTCCTACCGCAGGTGTTCGCAACTTCTGGGTCGCAGCCCCTCAGGAAGGATGGACCCATCGAGGGGGGAATCCAATTTCTGGCGCCCTCCCAACTACCGTCTGCGACTCCTGCTCCTGGCTGCTTGATGCTCTTGCTTTTTACCCCTCTGCCGTTTGCGGTGGGTAGGAGTTCCTGGACCTGGAAATTGGACCTTGTTGCGTTCGTTTTCCGGGCGCTAAAAGGGCCAAATTTTTTGCGCGGGGCTGTGTCCCATGCCTCAAAGATGCCTGAAGAACATTGAACGCTTTAGCACCATTGGTATTATACGTTAAGAATTAATCATAACGAGGGGGATATGGATATTTGAAGTGCTGCTGGTCTCAAAGAATTTTTCCACTGTAGGCACGGAAATGCTTGGTCAATTGAAAAGTTCTGCTGCAGCCTCATCGCCTCTAATTAAAAGTGATAATGTCTCACTACAAAGACCGCTACTCCCTTTATTATTTATTCATCCCCAGGCAAATTTTAACGGCTACGGTAATATAGGTCGGGAACTTTTTTGGTGTGACATACCCATAAGCAAGAATCCAACAGAGAGCATAAAATTCTCGGTTTTTAAATAGAATATTAAAGCGATCAAAGACTGTGGTTGTAATTGGTGACTAATGAGACAGGCCACAGGGCAGGAAGCACATGGATGGTTCATGTCTTGTATATATTCCGACTCAGTACCATCATTGAAAATGGGTGCACGAGTGTGGGACGCGTCCAAAGACATTTTCTAAGCGTAAGCAGAATCGTAGAAATTACAGTCAGAAGGAGGCTATTTGACCCATTATGTCTGTGCTTGTGATTGCCCTTCATCGCAATAATCCCACTTCCCTGCCTTTTCTTCATATCCCCTTATAGTCTTCTCTTCAAATAGATATCCAATTTTCTTTGAAATTATCTTATAGCGCTGTCTCAATAGCCACTTGTCGTAATGCGTTCCATGTTCTAACAACCCCCTGCGTGGAAAAAACATTCCTCTAATTCCCCTCCATCATTCTTCTAGTGACAATCCTGAGTCTCTGCCTTCTGTACACTGCATAGATGCTGAGTTACGGACACCAAAAAAAGAAAGACTTGCATTTTATATATCGCCTTTCACCACCTCAGGACGTCCCAAAGCGCTTTACAGCCACTGAAGTACTTTTGAAGTGTAGTCACTGTTGAAATGTAGGAAACGGGGCAGCCAATTTGCGCACAGCAAGCTCCCACAAACAGCAATGTGATAATGACCAGATAATCTGGGGGGAAAATCAGAATTGCCAGTGTCACCAGCAACTCGAGTTAATGGCTGCTAAAAATGGCCGGGCAAAAATTGAAGCTTGGGTGTGAGGACCTCACATTTGAATAGCCTCCATGGCTCAGTTTCCAGGCTCACGCAGTGGACTCTTGGGTGAGAATCCAGATGGCGGTAACACCCCAGAATGAGTCAGCGGGGTATGAATTGGTTGTGGGCGGTAGTGAAAAACGGGCATTAGCGAATCAGCAGCCCGGTTTTGCTCCCTGTCCAATCTTCTCTTCCAGCGATCAATGGAAAGTCAGGATCGGGCAGAGTGTAAAGTGTGCTGCCTATGCCCAAGGTGAATTGATATCCCACTTTTCGTCAGGAGAGGTGAAGTAAAGAGACAATTGAGCTAAACAAAAGCCAGAGAGGTTGACTGAAACCAATCATGATGTGATCTTGTGCAGCAAAACCAAGGAGGTAGGGAAAGAAACAATGAGAATAATAAATCAATCCAACAAGGACCAGCCAATTATTGCATGGTTTATTAAATTTAGGATTAATCGTTAACTTTAGCTACATCATTAAATAAATTTAAAACAGAAATAGATAGTTTCCTAGAGGTAAAGGGAATTAGGGGTTACGGTGAGCAGGCAGGAAATTGGACATGAGGCTGAGTTTGGATCGGTCAAGGCCCTGTGGGTGGCGGAGCGGGCCCAGGGGCTGAGTGGCCGGGTCCTGCTCCTACTTCTTGTGTTCTTTAGATTTGAGGTTAGGATCAGATCAGCCATGATCTTATTGAATGGCGGAGCAGGCTCGAGGGGCCGATTGGCCTACTCCTGCTCCTATTTCTTATGTTCTTATAACTCTGCCTTGCAGGTTCTCTGCCTGCTCTATCTTTTGCTCAGAAGGTAATAGAGAGCGGGTTGTAAAGAATGCTGTTTTCTTTTTGGATGGAAGTTGGCGGAATGCTCAGGGGTTGGTGCGCGCGTGGAACCGTGTGATATGCCAGTGCTGCTCTGGCAGGCTATCAACCAGATATCGAGCCGCTACCGCCAAACGTGCCCTCTAACGCGGCGGAAAACTGAAGACTCAGCCCAACAGAGCCTCATGCCCAGCTGGCTGGGGTACTGGTGGCATAAAAAGAGACGATATAGTGGTCACTGTCTATGGAAGAGGACGGGGTGGGGTGGGGTGGGGTGAGGGGCGGGGGGACTGATTGCAGTTCCTTTCCTGGGTTTTATCCTTAAACATTGCGCAGTTCAGCAAGTATGGCGCAATTTACAATTTCAAGGGTGAGTAAATTTTATTGAAGAAATTGCTGTGTAATTTGATGAAGTGGTAAAAGTTAATGAGATGGGGATTTTCAGACACATCATATGCTTTTGTTGTTAAATTAATTCAGTTGGCCCGAGCCTTCCAATTGTTCATTTGCCCTACATCTGAGGATCTGAGGGAAGCTAATCTATCTGACTTAAGTAGAGGGATTTTTTTTTTTTTAAATGCTGGAAACCTGAAATAAGGATAGAAAAATGTTGGAAATTAGGCGGCGGGTCAGTCAGCATCTGTGGAGCGCAAAGATGGTTTAACATGTTGGGCGGTGAACTTTCTTAAGAGGGGTGATCCCCCCCAACGGGGAAGTCACACCACCAGGGAGTGCAGGTTCGAAGATCGGATCGCAGTGTTGTAGGCCCAATGCTCTGCCCCGCAATCCCTGTTGGTAGCTGGGATTGTGGAATCGCCCCAAAGGTCAGTCCTGAAATGGTCAACTACTTTATCTCTTTTTCTTATGCTGATGGGCCTGCTGTACAGACACTACACCAAGGATTTTCTTTGCCTTCTTTCTACAGGCTTATCCACATGTGCTGCCATACTTAATGACCAGCATACCAAGGATCCCTGTTCCGGTACTAAAATTAAAGCCTTTCTTACCACTCTTACTCCCAAAATACATTATTTGACATTCTTCTACATTGAACTGTGTTGACCACCTATCTGCCCATCCTGCAGCCTACCTATATACTCCTAGGACATAATCTTCACAACAATTTGGCATACCCCTTTCCAATTTGACTTCCACCAAACCCTCGATTTTAAAATGATCATCCTCATGTTCAAATCCCTCAATGGCCTCTCCCCTCCCTATCTGTGTAACCTCCTCCAGCCCTACAATCCTCCGAGCTCTCTGTGTTCCTCCAACTCTGGCCTCTGGTCTATCCTCCACGTCTTTCGTCCCAACACTGGTGGCTGTGCCTTCAGCCATCTAGGTCCTAAGCTCTGGAATTCCCTCCCTAAACCTCTGCACCTCTCTCTTCTCCTTCAAGACCCTCCTTAAAACCTACCTCTTTGACCGAGCTATAGGTCAGTTGTCCCAATGTCTCCTGCTTTGGTTCGGTGTCAATTTGTGGTCTGATTACAATCCCGTGAAGCAACTTGGGATGTTTTACTACGTTAAAGGTGCTATATAAATGTAAGTTGCCTGGATGAGTGCAGCTCCAACAACACTTAAGAAGCTTGACTCCACATATCATAAAGCAGCTCGCTTGATTGGCAACCCATCCACTACCTTAAACATTCACTCCCTCCACCACCGGCGCACTGTGGCTGCAGTGTGTACCATCTACAAGATGCACTGCAGCAACTCGCCAAGGCTTCTTCGGCAGCACCTCCCAAACCTGCAACCTCTGCCATCTAGAAGGACAAGGGTAGCAGGTGCATGGGAACACCACCACCTCCAAGTTCCCTTCCAAGTCACACACCATCCTGACTTAGAAATATATTGTCGTTCCTTCATCGTCACTCGGTCAAAATCTTGGAACTCCCTCCCTAACAGCACTGTGGGAGTACCTTCACCACACGGACTGCAGCGGTTCCAGAAGGCGGCTCACCACCACCTTCTCGAGGGCAATTAGGGATGGGCAATAAATGCTAACCTTGCCAGCGATGCCCACATCCTGTGACTGAATAAAGAAAAAAGTTGTTGTTGTTGGCTTGCCTCATTGCAGCATTTAGCCAAATAATCTCCAAGCCACTAAATAGCAATTAATGGAATTAATTGACCAGGTTCTTTATTTGACACGCTATGATTTTACCTGTTGTAACAAGAGTCCCCATGGCCTCCAGCTTGACTCCCTCCAGTTGTCCATGTTATAGATACAGTTTGATATAAACAGTGAGAGAATCTAACAGTGGCCTTTCAAAAGAGATTTTTGATCAAATTAATGCTTACTCACAAAAGGAAATGCTGGCAAAATACTTCCAAGTCACTCAACCATCTCTCGCTCTCTATCAATTATGTATGTAACCTTGTATAATGCCTCTTGGTAAATACAGATTAAGGTCTGCCTCTCTCCTATAGAGCTGACTTGGTGATAGGGTTGCCAACATTCCAGGATTGTCCTGGAGTGTCCAGGAAATGAAGATTAATCTCCAGGGCATTGTTGGGAGCAAACCTGGGAGAAAAATCATAGGGGCTTTGAATAAAATTGTGCTTATTTCATTTTCTTTGAACATTTTCATTTATTAGTTATAAAAATATTGGAGATGGCTGTTTCACTAACAGTCAAGATTAATCCAATTGGGTGAGAGTCTATTTCCTTTCCAATTGGTCGTGGGAAGGCAGTAGCTCCTGGAGAATGGACCAATGGCGGGAGTTTGGGGGGGGTGGGGGCGGGGGGGGGGCGGATGGTTCGTAGCGGGAGGTCATGTGATGGAACCTCCAGGAATACGCCCAACCAGAGTTGGCAACCCGACTCAGTGACACAGATGGCAGAGAAATCCCCAGTCCTCCCTGCTCACCCACAGAAATGATCACTTCTATGCCACCCCTTACATAGAAAATGTCTCAGACAACGGTACCCAATTGAAAGGACCCAATGTTTCTTTTTTGTTTATTCATTCCTGGGATGTGGGCATCACTGGCAAGGCCAGCATTTATTGCCCATCCCTAATTGCCCTCGAGAAGGTGGTGGTGAGCCGCCTTCTTGAACCGCTGCAGTCTGTGTGGCGAAGGTACTCCCATAGTGCTGTTAGGGAGGGAGTTCCAGGATTTTGACCCAGTGACGATGAAGGAACAGCGATATAATTCCAAGTCAGGATGGTGACTTGGAGGGGAGCTTGGAGGTGGTGGTGTTCCCATGCGCCTGCTGCCCTTGTCCTTCTAGGTGGTAGAGGTCGTGGGTTTGAGAGGTGCTGTCCTGCATTACAACAGTGACTACACTCCAAAAAGTACTTCATTGGCTGTAAAGCGCTTTGAGACGTCCAGTGGTTGTGAAAGATGTTATATGAATGCAAGTCTTTTCTTTTTACAAGGGGGGAAGAGGAGGACGCAAAGCAGGAAATGGGAAACGATTGGAGGTGGGGGGGGATCCAAAGTCTATTTGTACTAAAGGTTCCCCACTGTAGTGAAACCGGAATACACTGCTATCTGGAACCGAGGAGGGGCCTGTTCCACTCTCAGTACTGTGACGCAGTAATTACTATTCCCAGTTCAGAGGATGTTGTTAGTGCAGAATGGATGGCCGCACTTTAAAATTGCAGTCGGTCAGATCAGGGTGGGAGATAAGTCTCATGTTCCATTTTAACTGGTTTCCATCAAGCGGGGGGTTGGGGGGGTAGGTGGCGGGGTGGGGTGCGGGGGTGGGTGGCGGGGTGGGATGTGGAGGTGGGTGGAAGGGTAGGGTGTAGGGGTTTAGGGGGGGTGAGAGGGGAGTTAAAATCGAGCCCAGTGTGTGCTGTACGGGCACATTTTCACATGTACCTGCAAACATGATGTCGTTGACATTGAAACCACTGAACCACAGTTAGATTATTAGAAGATTCAGAGGAAAACCTGATTCATTGTACAGAACAGGAGAAATTTGAAAGGACCCAATTTTCAGGTAAAATTGGGTCCCGTCACTTTTTCTCGTGATCTTAACAGAATGATAGATTACCCTCAGAGTTTCTGGCTACCCACAAGGATTCTGTAACTAAAATTGACATTTTTGCACATCTCTATTTTAGTTAAGTATATTAAAATATGTCAGGTTTAAATGGGGCATTCTGTCGTGTGTATCTGTATTTCTTGTTGCAATTATAGTCACAATTATGTTGCGGTTACACTTTGATTCAAAGCTGCCTAGAGTGTGTATAGGTTCATAAATATTGCATACTTCACTGCTGTCTGCTCATCAAAAATTTCTTCCGAGTTTTGTCTTTCGTTATTAAATTAGTTAACCCTTCAGGCACCGCACTCCCTCAATACACGCTCTGCGGCACATTCTATTTTGATCTATAATGGTTCTATCAAGGAGCTCTTGACTACAGGGGATGGGTTGAGGCAGAGACCCTTGCATCTTTTAAGAGAGCAGTGGATAAACGTCAAGACGCAGTGGAAAGTGGAGGGTTACAAGGGGCAAAAGCAGGGCAGTGGGATTAGGTTTTTGGAGCTGGCAAGCCAACCTCAGCCAAATGGCCTCCTTCTGTGCGATAACTCTGCACGGTCCCATCAAAGCTCCTTGTGCTCAACTTGGAGTTACCTCACGATGAGCTGCAGAAAAATGGATTCAGGCACGCACAAGTACCTGTGTGCGAGCATCTTGCTGCACAGTTGTCATTTAATTCTCAGCCACCCAGACTGGGGTTGAAAATTAAAAAGCTACTCAGCGGGAAAACCATAGTTGGGGGAGAGGGGGTAGAAATTGGAACTCGTGGCACCCAGTTTAGGGACGTAAAATGGGCACGAACCAGGCCCAGTTTCGGAGACCAACGTTGTGCATCCCAAGGACTCCTGAAGAAACATCCGAGCCAAAATTGGGTCGGGCCATTTTTCAGCCGTACCGGGGGCAGCATTGGGTCCCTTGCGTATGAAAACATGGGGCCTAACGCCTGTTTTAAGGCTCCCTCGACAGACAAAAATTGGTCTCCTGACGAGTGGGGCAGAAGTTGGGATTCTTGAGTGGCCCCTGCGGCCTAAGTCGTGGCCTCCAACCGAATGTGAATTTTTTTTTAAACTGAGAGGAAATGTTCTGGTGGAGCCTGGAGGAGCTGCTCCTGCTGTTCCACAAGAACATTTCTTGTCATTTTTCCTGAGGGCTACTGCGGGCCTGTGATCGCCACGGCCCCCCCCCACTCCCCCACTCCTCCCCCCACAACCGCCACACATCCTGGCATTTCTCAGAGGGCCCTTGCCAGCTGAGGTAAGTGCCCCGATATTCAAACCAGCAGAATGGCGAGCTGCCCGTGGAGGCGCCGGCAACTCACCCAGATTATTTAGGTGCGGTATCAACGCCCAATTTAGGGCCGGCCTCAGGCCTCCCCTTTTGGGCTAGGGTTGCGGCCGCTAGGCTACCTTCACACTCAACAACAACAACAACAACTTGTATTTATATAGCGTCTTTAACTTAGTAAAACGTCCCAAGGCGCTGCACAGGAGTTTTTTAACACAAAAAATTTGACACCGAGCCACATAAGGAGATATTGGGACAGGTGGCCAAAAGCTTGGTCAAAGAGGTAGGTTTTAAGGAGCGTCTTAAAGGAGGAAAGAGAGGTAGCGAGGCGGAGAGGTTTAGGCAGGGAATTCCAGAGCTTAGGGCCTAGGCAACAGAAGGCACGGCCACCAATGGTTGAGCGATTATAATCAGGGCTACTCAAGAGGGCAGAATTAGAGGAGCGCAGATATCTCGGGGTGTGGGGGGGTGGTTGTGAGGCTGAAGGAGATTACAGAGATAGGGAGGGGCGAGGCCATGGAGAGATTTGAAAACAAGGATGAGAATTTTGAAATCGAGGCGCTGCTTAACTGGGAGACAATGTAGGTCAGCGAGCACAGGGGTTGATGGGTGAACGGGACTTGGTGCAAGTTAGGACACGGGCAGCCGAGTTTTGGATGACCTCAAGTTTACGTAGGGTGGAATGTGGGAGGCCGGCCAGGAGTGCGTTGGAATAGTCAAGTCTAGAGGTAACAAAGGCATGGATGAGGGTTTCAGCAGCGGATGAGCTGAGGCAAGGGCGGAGACGGGGCGGTGACAAATTTCCCCACCCCACCGCCTTAAACATTAAAGGCTTCAGTATAAAAGTATTTGAATAGAACATAAGAAATAGGAGCAGAAGCAGGCCATTTGGCCCTTTGAGTCTTCTCCGCCATTCAATAACTGTGTTTAAAGTTAGAATCTCCTCTTAGAATTGGGTCTCCTAATCGTAGAAACTCACGGCACAGAAGGGGGCCTTTCAGCCCATTGTGCCTGTGCCGGCTCTTTGAAAAAGCTGTCCCATTAGTCCCACTCCCCCTTGTTCTTTCCCCATAGCCCTGCAAATGATTCCTCTTCAAGCATTTATCCAATTCCCTCTTGAAAGTTGCTATTGAATCTGCTTCCATCGCCCTATCAGGCAGCGCATTCCAGATCATCATCTCTCGCTGCGTAAACAAATTTCTCCTCCTCTCCATTCTGGTTCTTTTGCCAATTATCTTAAATCTGCGTCCTCTGGTTACCGACTACTTGTTAATCCACTTTACAGTAGCTGGTATTTCCTAGTTATTGTGCAAGCTGATGGTACAGAGGGGAATGAAACAAAAAACCCATAGCGAAAGCTCTTTGCACGACTTACTCAGGAGTGAAGGAAAAGCCAAATAATGAGGCTGGCGGACCAAGGCTGTACTTGATCGTCCATAATACCGACGTGACATTAAAAAAAAACAGACTGCTGCTTTTTCCCTTTATTTGATTTTTTTTTTGTAGCAAAACAATGGTATTAAAATAATATTCCAGCCCAGAGGGTTTTGATATTCTGCAGCGCTAGGACCACCCGTATCGCAAATAGTGAGGCAGACGCTCACCAGGAAAGAAGTTTTAAAATTTACACCATAAAAACTGTGGTAATGAAACCATGGAAGTTCACAACATACAAAGAGGTTGTCCCGGCCCATCGTGTCGTTGTTCAAAACGCGAATTCTTTGTGAGTTCGGAGAATGTTCTTTTCACCAATTGTGCTCGGAGATATCTGCGGTTAATGCATGAACATATTCATACTTGTCCACTATTTTAATGAATACATTTGCCCATGCAGGATCGAAGGGCCGAATGGCCTAATCCTGCTCCTATTTCTTATGTTCTTATTTAAAGCAAATGGCTTTTCCTCGCCACCTGTTATAAAGTGTCCAGGTCAGTAACTTAACAGCAATGTCCATCACTGAAAAAAGAATATTGTTTTACTTTCTGAAGGCAGAAAGATTGAAATACAGAAAGATATGAATGGTAACATCTCTCAGGGGATGATTGACATTGTCCTGGATTACTCTTGCCTATAAAGAATAAATTTACTTTGTGCGTGCGTGTCAAAAACCATCAGACTGCTAAGCCGCTGACAAGTTTTGACATTTTGATACTGATCTTGCTGATCCCCAAGTGCTAGCTCCCTCTCGCAACCCTGCCCCTGGTATGCCTCCATCTTGAATCTTACATCTAAGCCGACACTCCCAGCGCAGTGCTGAGGGAGCGCTGCACTGTCAGAGGTGCTGTCTTTCAGATGAGACGTTAAACCGAGGCCCCGTCTGCTCTCTCAGGTGGATGTAAAAGATCCTCATGGCACTATTTCGAAGAAGAGCAGGGGAGTTATCCCCGGTGTCCTGGGGCCAATATTTATCCCTCAATCAACATCACTAAAAACAGATTATCTGCTCATTATCACATTGCTGTTTGTGGGAGCTTGCTGAGGGCAAATTGGCTGCCGCGTTTCCTACATTGCAACCGTGATTACTGCACTTCAAAAAGTACTTAAATGGCTGTAAAGCGCTTTGGGACGTCCGGTGGTCGTGAAAGGCACTATAGAAATGCAAGCCTTTCTTTCTTTCTTCTTTCTTCATGGCTGCTGCCTCTCCATCTCCGCTGGACTGCTGCATCATGCGAAATAGGCACCTTTCTTTAGCTCTAAGGATTCTGGGATAGCGTAGCCACCATATCGCACCTCCCTTCTCCCTCACACCGCCTCCCCCCCTTCCCCCCCACACCGCCTCCCCACCTTCCCCCCCCCAACCCACCCACCGCTGCCCCTATACTCTGAGAACAAGACCGTGAATGAGTGACAGTAACACGGGAAATGGAGGGACTTTTATAAATGCAGTGATAGTTATTTCTAATAATCATTTCATAATAGTGCAGCATAGGAGGCTGATTGGATGGCTCTAACCTGATTTGTCTTGTCAGTTGGCTCAGTAGGTAGTGCTCTTTCTGACAGCGAAAGCTTGGAATAGCTCCTAGTAACATAATTACACCAGGAAATGGCAAGGAAGGAGATGCTCTTTCATGTTGAGGTGATCACAGAGCAGGAGGAGAGTTGTCTAAAGGGGAGCATGGAGCAGCCTTGGAAATTGAGACATGCTGAGGTGGCTGGGGGTGGGGGTCGGTCTCGGAGACTGATACTGGGTTAGCAGGGGTCGTGGCTGGGATAGGAGAGAGAATGTAGACATAGCAGGGATCGGAGGCAAGATGCAAGAGGGGAAATCAAGGACGCACGAAGACGGACAAGGAGGGGACATCACAAAGCAAGTGAGGGGCTTTTGGAGGTGTGGGGCAGAGCTTAAAGACATAAGTCAGGGTTCTTGAGCGGAGCATCTGGGGTATTTCTAAAACAAGGAGCGGCCTGAAGGAGGTTGAAGGATCGGAGTGTAATGGAAGTGGGAGACATGGATTTGTGGGACATTTAGAGTCATGAAGATAGAGAGTGGAATCGAACACATAGAACAGTTGGGAAGAGATAAAAATTAGAAGTCCGACATTTTCAAAAGTGTGATAATTTTTTCAATTGTACATCAGTTAAGTAGTCCATTATCTCCACAACAGAGTTCCGCAACAGAAATTACTTGGCGACTGGAATCTAGCCATAGACCTTTGTGCTCTGAGTCTATGACAGATGGTAATTGTGGGTGTTACAGGGAGAGATTAATTATGGTCAGCTTTTTATCCAGTCTTAGTTTGCAGTGACTGTTATTTACGGTATATTCATCATCCTCTCATAACATTGCCACCACAGGGGGCTGATTTGATGGCTCTGACCTGATTTGTCTTGTCACTTGCCTCACTTGGCAGGGCAAGCACAGACACGTCGAGCTTGGAACAGCTCCCAGTATCATAACTCCTTCGCAAGACAGCAAAGAGCAGGGATATGTCTCCATCTTTTTTTTTTAATGGCCGTTTCCGCACTTTACCCTCCCCCTCGCCTAGAAAAGCCTGTCAGGTGTAGTCTTCCCATCAAATTATTTTAACCTTGGGCACGCACAACCAATTGTCTCATTTGAAACAGTGCCGGGCAAATAGCATTTATAGGTGTGTTCTTTTGAAGTTTGGTCAGCATTTGAAAACACATGTAGAAACAATGACTCGGGTCGTCGCTGGCTTGTTCTCTCTACACAGATGCGGCCTGCTGTAATTTCCAGCAAAAAAAGTAAAACATTTTTTGTTTGCCATACAGACTCCAGCAGCTGCCACATTTGACCCATTGTGACCCCACCTCATTGTCTTTGTTGTATTTTGCTATCGTCTTTGATGTAATGTTTTCCTGACTGACCTGGTTGGACACCATCCACACCTTTGCTTGCCGTGATTGTCTCTCTGCCGAGGTGTGATAAAGGGCAGTTAGAAAGATTAACTGTAGTCGTCTGGCATTGTTCTCTGACTATTTATGCTGTGCCCATATGTATTTCTTCACTTCACCTGACGAAGGAGCAGCGCTCCGAAAGCTTGTGATTTCAAATAAAGCTGTTGGACTATAACCTGGTGTTGTGCGACTTCTCACTTTAGTGCAATAAAAACAGCAAATGCTGGAAATGCTCAGCAGGTCAGGCAGCATCTGTAGAGAGAGAAACAGAGTTAACGTTTCAGGTCGAAGACCTTTGTTCTGACGAAGGGTCATCGACCTGAAACGTTAACTCTGTTTCTCCTCTCTACAGATGCTGCCTGGCCTGCTGAGTATTTCCAGCATTTGCTGTTTTTATTTCAGATTTCCAGCATCCGCAGCTTTTGTACTGGTTAGTGCGAGTTGAACTCGGTGGTAACACGCTCACTTCTGAGTCAGAGGGTTGTGGGTTCAAGCCCCACTCCAGAGACTTGAGCACAAAAATCTAGGCTGACAGGTACTGAGGGAGTGCTGCACTGTCGGAGGTGTCGTCATTTGGATGAGATGTTAAACCGAGGCCCCGTCTACTCTCTCAGGTGGGTTTAAAAGATCCTGTGGCACCGTTTGATGAAGATCTAAAGCATTAGAGTCATAGGGCTGGATTTTCATTGACCCGTGGAGGTGGGTTTGGAGGTGTGTGGGGGGTTAAAATTGCGAAAACTGGCGGGCGGGCACAAGCCCGCCTCCATGCAATTTTCATTAAATCGTGTCTGCTGGTCCCGACTCCGTCCCGCCTCTTAGAGGCGGGATAGGCTGTTAAGGCCCTTAACAAGCACTAAATTGTCTCTATTATGCCATTTTGAAAGGCCTTTGTGATTTTAACCCTTTTTCTACGTGAAGCACGCCTGTTCTGAACCACGAATGTGAAACCTGGCTGGCTATGGGGATGCATATATGGATGGCTATGTGGAGGAGACATATCTGGGAGTGGTGGTGTAAAAATATCTGGGAGCAGACTTAGGGCTGCTGCTGCTCATTTTGCATCCAGGTCCTCTCACAGCAAAGGCCAGGCAGTCTCTGAGGACCTTCAATGCAGCAGCAATGATGACATCATCAGAGGCGACTTTCAGACTGAAAACACTAATTGGTTCATGGGTTCCCACATGCTGGAACTCAATTGCCCAATTAGGTGAAAATTGCATCAATCTCCCACATCCAATTGCAGTCGGGTGGATAACACGAAAAGTGGATGACACGACCCCAACCCGCCCCAGTATCAAAATCCAGCCCATAGAGTTATACAGCACAGAAAGAGGCCCATCGTGTCCGCGCCGGCCATCAAGCCCTATCTATTCTAATCCCATTTTCCAGCACTTGGTCCCAGTGTCATTTATCCCTCAACCAACACCACCCAAACTGATTATCTGGTCATTTCTCTCATTAGCTGTAAATGAGACCTTGCTGTGTGCAAGGTCCAGCTAGTTTGCCTATATAACAACAATGAATACACTTCAAAAGTAATTCATTGGCTGTGAAGCACTTTGGGGCATCTTGAGGCTATGAAAGGGGCTATATAAATGCAAATTCTTTCTTTCTTGATGTGCATAAATAAGATTTGCTTTTGACAACTGGTTTCCATTATTTTTCAAAATCATTTAAACCCACACGGAAGAAATTAATGAAAAGTATTAAAGCACCAAAGCTTAGCACTGGCTGTATGACATTAGCATCAGAGCATTTAAGGCAAATAATGAAACGGGTAAATGCCACTTTTAAAATCGTGGGAAAAATCCAAGCGCGCAGGCCGCGATTTTGCCGGCGCTCAGAGGGCGGGTTTGGAGGCGGGTCAGGAGTTAACGTCAAAATGATTGACGGCGGGTTGCGAACCCGCCTCCACGCAACTTTACAAAGTGTCGGGTCTGCGAGTCCCAATCAGACCCGACACCAAGCGGCGGGAGAGCCGCTTAAGGCAGTTAGCAGCTTGTTAATTGCCGAGATGATCCGATTTTGAGAGGCTCTTCCCCAATTTACGACATTTTCAGCGTGTTGCCCGTCGTGCGACAAACACTTCAGCTGATTGTGCCGGGGTCAGCAATTAGCTGAATTCTTGACAGCTGCTCCTGCAGCATAAAAGCGGACCTGTCACATGGCTGACTGTCAGATGCCAGAACTTTGTGTTTTGAGGTGTTGGAACACATTTTGCAGGTCTATTGAGCTTGTAAGTGTTTAAGCTGAGATCCATATGCCCTGTGACCTCCTTGGAAAACCCTCTCCCCCCATTGACTGAGCGCTTACAACATCTGTTCCTCAACTGAGATATATACCAGCGGAATGGGAACCATTTATACCCTCTCATCCTGGTCCTGGCGGCTGCAGCAGAACCAGGCACAACAGCAGCCGCAACAACAACAAGAGTGCCAACCTTCTCCTCAGCCATCTGCTGCTGCACAGGGCAGAGGGCGTCAGCGCAGGGCTGCACCGCGCCGCAGGAGATACCCCCAACACAGGGTTAACAGGCCGAGGATGAGCTTCCTCAACATGAGTAAGCATCAGCGCCAAAGGAGGCAGAGACTTCCGCGAGAGGTAGTCGCTGACACCTGCGCAATGCTGCACCAACAGCTGGATGCACTAATCCATGCCAGATTCGCGTAAGTTTACGCAGCAAACACATGTGGCTGACACATGGAAATGAGTGTCTGGCCGACCTTCTTAACACACCATACAGCATCTGTACAATAAACTGTGGGTTCCTATCACTCTCATCACCATCATTACAGATGAAAGCGCCCTGACCCCGCACTGTGCAATTTCCATTTCTGAGCACACATAGGCCAACTCTTTGAATCTTTGCCATCGCATTTCTTTATTACAATTGAAATAACGATCAGAAATTTCACTTTGTATTAGATCAAAACACCCAAGTGACTACCCTTGTGACGATTTGTGTGTTAACATTCTCTTACGCTTGCTTCTACGTGGTGCTTCCCCTGTGGCTTCAGCAGATGTTGAGGCACCTTGCTCACTTCCATGCTGCACCTGCTTCGACGCCTTTGGCGGGTGCTCTCTGGGTTTAGGAGCCTGGGAGGGCTCGACAACAGTCTGCTCCTCCTACGGTTGAGCAGGGGCTGAGACAGCCATCTCAGTTCGGTGAGGAATCTGGGGCTCTGACTGAGGGCTCCGCAGTGGCATGGGAATGTTAGCGCTTGGAGAGGAGCCCAAACTTCCTTCTTGTCGACCACCAACATCCCTCTCATGGGTCATCTGCACTTCACTGCTAGGAAGTAGCTGTAGACCACCTTGCTGCACATCAGTGGGGCCATGAGGACCCGTCTCTGTACTGACAGTCCTCATAATGGGGACGTCCATGTAGCTCTGGTTCCTCTCCTCAATAGATGCCCATCTATCCTCCATAGCAGACCATCTATTTAGAAGAGTCAGCATGCTCATTTAAGTCTGGCGATTTATGTCCTCCATGGAGGTTGCCATCCTTTCCATGGTGGCACCTACATTTGCCATTGCGTGCACCATGGCATTTCTCATGTTTGAGATGGACTCCTCCATTCTCTGCACACTCGCAGTTACAGTGGTTGCAAACCCTGTCAGAGAGTCCTGCACTTGTTCCTGAAGTTCCAGCTCCGCTCTCTTTCTGGATGGCCCCAGAGGCACAGCGTCCACATGCAGCTGAGCAGAGCTAGGAGTGTCCCTGTAACCTCCAACAAGGACTCTCCTCTGCTGTCCCTGTCTCCACCATCTGCTTATGCTCACTTGTGAGCTGTGATACACCAGGTGACAACACTAATCTATCTCGCGAATGACCCACCAAGGTGTGCGTCTCTGCGCTGGTGCTGGGTGCACTCAACCCTCAGAGGCTGCAGCTTCCTCTGAGGAACTTTCGGCTCTTCCTCCTGGACAGTGGGGAGGGGGGCTCTCGATGGTCCTGTGGGGGAGTAAAGGCATGAGTTAGACATGTGATATTAACGTAGCAGACACATCCCATTGTGCAGATGATCAGAACTCAATCTGTATGAACATCAGATGGCATATCAGTCACTCATGAAATCTAAATGAGAGGGTTGCAAATCTATTCTGTCACCAGATTGCTCTACTGCACCCGTCTCTCCGTCCCCCACTTCCAGCTCCTCAGCACCTCCGACGATGTCAATAGCAGCCTCCTCAGCGGTGGTTAAGTGCGCCATGGCAGGTGGCCCTCCTGCTGTCCTCCCCCTCTCCCTCTTATTGTGGGCCCTCTTTTCCTGCAATGAGGGAGACAAGTGGAGTTTGAGCGAGAATGTTGGAGTGAGTGTAGCGAATCCATAGCATAGATGCTTAGAAGGAGACAAAGATGGAGTGAGGTGCCAATACCAAGGGCCCTCCCTGTGCGTTGTTAGTTGCCATTGCATAACAGTGAGAGCGAGTGTGAGGGGTGCATAGTAGAATGGTGGAGTGATTCTGTACATAGAGAGAGAGGGATGGTTAAGGGTGCAAGGGATGTAAGGGTAAGTTGGGATGTGCAGGAGTAGGTTGACAATGCAGAGTGCTGGTGATGAGAGGAGATGGGGAGCAGATTGAAGGTAAGTGTGATGTTATACTCACTTTTGCTGAGCGTAGCAGGTCATTAAACCTTTTCCTGCACTGAACCCAGGTGCGATCACACAAAGACCTGGCGCTCACCTCCTCAGCAATCTGCAGCCAGGCTGCCTTGGTTTGCTGAGGAGGCTTCCTCCGTCCATTGGAGGGGAACAGTACCTCCTTGCGCCCTCTCACTCCCTCCACAAGAGCATGGAGGGAGTCATCATCAAATCTTGGAGAAGCCTTGCCTCTTGAAGCAGTCATCTCGCTATCAGTAACACAGAGAAGCAGCAGAATGTGAATAAAACCCAAAGGCTGCATGGGCCCCTTAAATGCAGCTGAATGGAAGATGTCAGCAGAGGCAAGCAGCAGACCCGAACCCACTGATTGGGCCGGGTAAAACGCACGGAGGGCTTAATAAGCCCAGTTAAAGCAAAATTGTTATTTCAGAGCGGCTGAAACTGGTAGCGGGACCGGAACCCGCTGACCAGCCAACCTGACTCCAGCCCACCTCCTACGGCAAAATCACAGCCATAAAGTGTTGTACAAATTGAACAGTGGTTCTTCCTCCACCTAGTCATTTTTTCTTTGTGTGAACTAGCAATTTATTGACTCATGTTCAGAAAATGACAGCAAACCTCTCTCTGTGTCAGCTGTGACTCAGTGGGTAGCACTCTTGCTTCTGAGTCAGAAGGTTGTGGGTTCAAGTCTCACTCCAGGGACTTGAGCACATAAAGCTAGGCTGATACTGCAGTGCAGTGCTGAGGGAGTGCTGCACTGTCGGAGGTGCTATCTTTCGGGTGAGATGTTAAACCGAGGCCCCGTCTGCTCTCTCAGGTGGATGTAAAAGATCCCATGGCACTATTTTGAAGAAGAGCAGGGGAGTTATCCCTGGTGTCCTGGCCAATATTTATCCCTCAACCAACATCACAAAAACAGAACATCAGGTCATTATCACATTGCTGTTTGTGGGACCTTGGTGTGCGTAAATTGGCTGCCGCGTTTCCCACATTACAACAGTGACTACACTTCAAAAGTACTTCATTGGCTGTGAAGCGCTTTGAGACGTCCGGTGGTTGTGAAAGGCGCTGTAGAAAAAGTCTTTCTTTCTTTCTCTCTTGATGTCTAATAGCAATAAAACCATCTTCTGTCACTATCAGTCAGCTCACTGTGGCATTGCCAAGATGTGCCCGTGCACAACTTCAAGTCTGGTAGATAAAAGTAGGCATCTCTCATGCAATGTTTGGTGTAATTTTTCTCTGGTGCGCGGTCCCTTTAAAGCAGCGGCTGCGCACGCGCGGTATCTTTTCCAGCGGCAGCAGCTGGTGAGCGGCCTGAGCGGGACCTCTTGATTGGCGCGCCGCTACGCACCTTAGGGGAAACATTGCTCTCATGTGGCGAGGGACCTGCTGCAGTTATATAAGGTATTGGTGAGACCGCACCTGGAATACTGCATACAATTTTGGTGTCCATACTTAAGAAAAGACATACTTGCTCTCGAGGCAGTACAAAGAAGGTTCACTCGGTTAATCCCGGGGATGAGGGGGTGGACATATGAGGAGGTGGACATATGAGGAGAGGTTGGGTAGATTGGGACTCTACTCATTGGAGTTCAGAAGAATGAGAGGCAATCTTATTGAAACATATAAGATTGTGAAGGGGCTTGATCGGGTGGATGCGGTAAGGATGTTCCCAAGGATGGGTGAAACTAGAACTAGGGGGCATAATCTTAGAATAAGGGGCTGCTCTTTCAAAACTGAGATGAGGAGAAACTTCTTCACTCAGAGGGTAGTAGGTCTGTGGAATTTGCTGCCCCAGGAAGCTGTGGAAGCTACATCATTAAATAAATTTAAAACAGAAATAGACAGTTTCCTAGAAGTAAAGGGAATTAGGGGTTACGGGGAGCGGGCAGGAAATTGGACATGAGGCTGAGTTCGGATCGGTCAAGGCCCTGTGGGTGGCGGAGCGGGCCCAGGGGCTGAGTGGCCGGGTCCTGCTCCTACTTCTTGTGTTCTTTAGATTTGAGGTTAGGATCAGATCAGCTATGATCTTATTGAATGGCGGAGCAGGCTCGAGGGGCCGATTGGCCTACTCCTGCTCCTATTTCTTATGTTCTTATGGAACGGCAAGGGGATGCAAACGAACGTTGGGGTTGTTGGGCTGAGGTACAGATCAGCCATGATCAAATTGAATGGCGGAACAGGCTCGAGGGGACGAATGGCCTGCTCCTGTCCCTACTCACAACTGCAGAGCCTTCACGCACTGAATTAAAATCCCAAGACCGCTGCATATAACGCTCCCAAAGTGCAGGAGGCCGGCGAAGCTTACCTGGAAGAGGGGCTCCGACCAGCAGGTCTTGAGCAGCCTAGCCAGCGGTCCTTAAAGGGGCCGTTGGAGGGTGTTCAAGGAAAGGCGCTCACGCTCCCAGATGTAACGGCGGGTCTCGGCACAGGCCCTCGGGCACGGGCGAGATTGATTGGGCCTCGAGAGGCGTGCTGCGTCTGGGCGCCTGATTGCCACCCGTGGCTCACCTGCATTGTGTTCCTGAGGCCTCGGGGATGAATTTCAGATGGTCCAGAGGCTTCTCCGTTTTAGCACACATAAGAATATAAGAAATAGGAGCAGGAGTCGGTCATTCGGCTCCTCGAGCCTGCTCCGCCATTCAATGAGATCATGGCTGATCTGATCTTGGCCTCAACTCCACTTTCCTGCCCGATCCCCATAACCCTTGACTCCCTTATCGTTCAAAAATCTGTCTATCTCCACCTTAAATATATTCAATGACCCAGCCTCCACAGCTCTCTGGGGAAGAGAATTCCAAAGATTCACGACCCTCTGAGAGAAGAAATTCCTCCTCATTTCCGATTTAAAAGGGTGCCCCCTTAATCTGAAATGATGCCCCCTAGTTCTAGATTCCCCCCACACCATCGCTGCATGTCACTGGAAACACGCCTGGTTTCAGCATCCTAGACGTGCCTATTTTCTCTTTCAGAAGCTGACTGACCTCCTCGAGCATTTCCGGTTTTTCTTTTCTATGCTGTGTTAGTGGAGTAGAATTTCTGGAGCTTGGTTGCTAACCTGCTTGCTTTTTCTGATGGGGTTATTTGCTTAAACTATTTGCTCTTTCCAGTCATCCCTTGCCGGGTAAATTTTCCTTCTGAAGTGCTATGTTTAAACCTTCAAGAACCAATTACAGCTACATGTTTGTCTGCCGTACATAAACTAGGATAGAGCCTGGGGGGAAAGCAAGACTCAGTAAATTGTCATACCTGGCTGCCTCTGCTGAATATTTTATATTTATTTATATATAACTTGTTTTTGAACAATAATTTTTTTTTTTAAATCCAGCCATATGCATCTTGACTCATGAATTCAACCCGTAACATTCTCTACCCTAATGATATAAAAATTAAATTGTGTCAAGATCCTGCATGGCATCGTCGGTCAACACATTACCCTTTTATTGCTGCATCCTTAATTTGAATCCAGCCTACACCGATCTCACCGAATCTCTTTTCTTCTGTCGAGAGGGTCCTAAATCCAAAATTATCTGACTTTGGCGTAGTCTAAGCCAGCTGCTAATAAAGAAGGAACCTGCATTGATATGGATCCTAATCAAGGCTCTCAGATGTGCCAAATAGGTAATCAGTGTCAGCCGTGGCACAGTTGGCAGCTCCCTCACCTCTGAGTCAGAAGGTTGTGGGTTCAAGTCCCACTCCAGAGATTTGAGTGCAAAAATTAAGGCTGACACTCCAGTGCAGTGCTGAGGGAGCGCTGCACTGTCGGAGGTGCTGTCTTTCGGAGGAGATGTTAAACCGAGGCCCCGACTGCTCTCTCAGGTGGACATAAAAGATCCCATGGCACTATTTCAAAGAAGAGTAGGGGGGTTATCCCCAATGTCCTAGCCAATATTTATCCCTCAATCAACATCACTGAAACAGATTATCTGGTCTTTATCACATTGCTGTTTGCGGGAGCTTGCTGTGCGCAAATTGGCTTTCATGATTACAGCAGTGACGACACTTCAAAAAATAAGTACTCAATTGGCAGTGAAGCGCTTTGGGATGTCCGGTGGTCGCGAAAGGCTCTTTTTTTCCAATCATAGCAACCCCAGCCCAGCAATGCCCCCACAAATATCAATGAGATGAATGGCTATTTCATCTGTGTTTGTTGATGGTGTTGGTTTAAAGAGGAACATTAGTTGGTGTCGGTTGAAAGAGGATTGGCCTGATTAGCTAACAACTCCATCAGCACCAGGATGGCAGAAGGCGAACTAGAAGGACCGTGGTCTTTTTTTGTCTAGCAATTCCTAGCTTCCTGACATCTGGACAACTCACTGCTCTTCTATGAATTGTGCCACAGGACTTTTATGTCCACCTGCATCACCAGAACAGAAAGATGGGACCTCGGTTTAGCGTCTCGCCCCTAGATTGGCACCTCTGGCAGTGCAGAGTACCACACTGAGGTGTCAGTCTAGATTCAGTGCTCAAGTCATGGAGTGGGGCTAGAACCCATCTCTGACTCAGCGGTGAGAGTCTGCTAACTGAGCCAAGCGGGCAGATGTAGTAGGCATAAGTTCACAGTACTAAACTGGCATTATTGTGGGATAGGTTTGCACCCAATCTGATGGTTGTGTATCTTTCCTGAAGGTAAAATAAGTGGCATCTCCCTGGAGTCAAGTTGGCACCAAGGTAATATTTCTAACAGTGAGAGATTGGAATAAAGCTGATCCTCTGAGGCAGACTGGGTAATTCGATACCTGAGGAGGTCAAGGATGCTCGATGACTGTTCGGCCAATGTCCCATTGAGGGGTCCTAGAAGGATAGACCTGCCACTGTGGATTGGATTCTGCCCACACAACCAAGGATAACCCTGCAAGGCAATGGAAGTGCTTGATTCTCATCTAGATATAATCACAAAACAATATAGTGTAGATAAAACAAGTATCACTCTGGTAACAGATACTTGACTCATTGTATTACACTGGAACTTAAAGCTGCAAACTACATGTATCATGTGTTCTAGATTCTTTAATGGTGATTTTCACATTGTTACTGTCTTTATCTATCTTATTCAAAATTGAGAATAGTAATAAAACCAGTGAAGTCTTCTGCTCATCCCTGAGTTAGCTCATGTGAGTTGGGGACAGCGATGGTGGGATCATAATTGGCCATGCTGAGATGGATTCAGACTTTGGGTTCTGTAGTCACTATTCCCATCCCCTAACAGCAGTCCCTACACACGTGCACATGTGCACACACGCTGTCCTGCCCCCCCTACACACACGTACACACCACGCACACGCACCAAACACCACGCCCATGTGCACACACGCCGCCCCCCCATGCACATACGTATACACCACGCATCACGCACACACACCAAACACCATTCACATGCACAAGTGCACACACGCCCCCCCCATACACACAAACGTACACACCACGCACACGCACCAAACACCACGCACATGTGCACATGGCTCCCCCGCCCACACGCACACGCCTCCTCCACAATCATTAGATTTCACTGCGGGGAAAACAAGATGAACTTGTACTATACATAGCGCAAAATAAAATCTTCCCTGAGGCAGTTGAAAATGCCTCTTGTTTGTACATGATTTCAGGTTTTGGGTAGCCTTTTGTTTAATTGCCCCCTTGTTAATTGGGAGAAAACTGTAAAGGTTATGATTACCTTAGGCTCCTAACAGACGAGCTGTCAGAATTCAGTTTGCCTGATCCGTTGTTTTGGCATCTCATCACTTCGGAATATTACTGAGCCAAAAAAAAATTAAAATTGGTATTTATCCTTGCAAAGCACTGGCAGCTGAAATATGCCCCGATGAAGGAGGGACACAGCGAGATAGAGCATCATTTGAAGTGGTAATCTTTCCTCCACTGTTCATGTTCCTTCCTTCTCATCACTGATAATGATCAAATCTGTTGTGAGCCGAACAAAATCAAATACCAGTAGCAGCTGAAAAATGTTACGGCTTTTCTGTGTCATTAGCAGGGCTAGCGTGCAGCCAAAGCTATAGTCTCTGTAGTCATTTTATTTTGTGGAAATGGATACAGGAAATTCTTTCGTATCCGGCACCGACGGGACCGGGATGGTGCCGGTTGATTAAAAATTCCGGATGACGGAGAGGTATAATCTACCGAGGCTATTTTTAACAAACAAAAATTAAAAAATCAAGAAATGTGCAGTATAATTGGGTACTCCCCCACAGAATGTTGTGTTAAATGGATGGTGGAAGATGCTTGATTAAGTACAGTACTGCCAGTTGAGGGTAATCCATAACTCTTTAATTACTTAACAGTAAAACAAAACTTATAAATGATTGTATACAGTACTGTAGTTGACTGTACACTTATTCCAAGTCAGCTGGTTCATCAGGAATATCCATGCCAGCTGGGTCATCAGGATGATGCACTTCAACAGATTCTTCAGGCACTTCCGCTGCTTCAACTCTTTTGGAAGCTTTCTTAAACATGTCCCGGATGTCTGCTTGCTTAGTGGACTCTTGCCTTTTTTGTGGAAAGGTGGAATGCAGAATATGAAGTTGCATAACTTCTTGGGCAGAGTAGCAAGGCTGCCTTTCAGCAAATTGGAGGATTGAAGCAAATCCTTCTGCAGCTTTAGCCCAAGAAATCTTCTTCTCTTCAGAAATCTCATCCTCTTCACTTTCCATCTCACTTTCCTTTTCTTCCTTTGGATTCAAAACACTCTCAATTGTTTCATCATCACTTAGCATATGCACAACAGCAACTTCTCTATCTGCATCAACCCACTGCTCGATATCACTTTCACTAAGGTGACGTAGAGGGTTTGCTGGGCCTACATTTTTTACCATGCCAGCCATTTCCATTATTGTACTCTTCTTGGGACGAACATTGAACCCATGAAATTCCTCCTCTGAAGAAGAACCTTCGGCAAACATTACAGAAGGCCACAATTTGCGCCAGGCTTGCCTCAAAGTGTGACCTTTCACCACGTTCCAGGAGCATGCAACATTAAAGATGGCATCTTTAAGATTGTATTCCTTCTGAAATGCGTAAATATTGTCATCTTGGTTTATCAGTTTACGTAGGAAGTCTTTCTTGCAATGACACTTGAGATTTTGGATAACGCCCTGGTCCATGGGTTGTATGAGAGAAGTTACATTTGGTGGCAAATATTTCCCGAAACCAACTCGGATTAATGTGGATGGGCTCTACAATTATCAAGCAATAAAATGCATTTACTATCTTCAGGTTTCCCTATTTTACGGAAATGTTCCCTCACAGATGGAACAAAAATATGATGGAACCAATACGAAAAGATTTCCTTATCCATCCAAGCATTTCTTTGAGCTTTGTACTCAACAGGTAAGTGCCTCACATTTTTAAATGCACGGGGATTTTTATACTTCCCAATAACAAGAAGTTTAACCCGGTGTGATCCAGCAGCGTTCGCACATGTTAGCACGGTTACACGATCTTTATTTTTCTTGTAACCTGAAGCATTAGCCTCACTAGCCCCAGCAAGCGTTGATTCTGGCAAAAACCTCCAAAATAAGCCAGTTTCATCGGCATTGTATATCTGTGCTGGTGACAAATCATGTTGCTGCACAATCCGATTGAAATAATCGCAGTATTCTTCTGCGGCGTCGTGATCAGCTGATTTCTTCTCCCCGGAATTATCGAGTCGTCGTATCCCGTGCCGTAACTTGAAGCACATTAGCCATCCCTCAGAGAAAGCACACTTGTCAGTGAGCTCCATCGTTACGTAGAAATCCTTCGCTTTCTCGATTAGCATGGGTCCGGAAAGTGGAACACCCTCTGAACGCTTAAGAGAAAACCACTCATAAAGCACGGTATCCAGCTCTTCAAGCTTAGGCTTACGAAGCGTACGCCGTTTCTCTACACTCTTAGATGTCTCCGAGCTTGAATAAAACTTGAGCAGCTTATCCTTCTGCGATTTGATGTCGTAGATTGTTGACGAACCGATTTTGAATTCATTCATAATGTTGATATGCTTCTCTCCCCTTTCTAGTCATATCTCGATTTTCTGTTTTAAAGTTAACACCACTCTCTTCCTTTTGCTTTGACCAACTTTTGGGAATTCCATAATGCAAGATGGGGGAGATAATTCACGATAAAGATGGAGACTCGGACTCGGACTCGGCGACATTTCCGGTTATTGAGGTGTTGTTTTCGGAGTATGAATTCTACCGGTTAATAGAGAATTCCGGATATTTAGGTGCCGTTTAAACGAGAGTTTCCTGTACTTCACTATATCTTCTCTGTTCTATCATTAACACCTGTGTTGAGACCAGGATCTGCAATTGAATCAGGGATATCAGCAGCAGTCGGAATTTTTAAAAAATTTCCGCCCACCCCCAACACACACAAGTGTAACTTAGTGTTGACATCAGCCTGTCCCGCTCGATGACATCAACCTGTCCCGCTCGATGACATCAGCCTGTCCCGCTCGATGACATCAGCCTGTCCCGCTCGATGACATCAGCCTGTCCCGCTCGATGACATCAGCCTGTCCCGCTCGATGACATCAGCCTGTCCCGCTCGATGACATCAGCCTGTCCCGCTCCATGACATCAGTCTGTCGCGCTCCATGACATCAGTCTGTCGCGCTCCATGACATCAGTCTGTCGCTCTCGATGACATCAGTCTGTCGCACTCGATGACATCAGCCTGTCGCGCTCGATTCCATGAGCCTGTCCCGCTCGATGACATCAGTCTGTCGCGCTCGATGACATCAACCTGTCGCACTCGATGACATCAGTCTGTCGCACTCGATGACATCAGTCTGTCGCACTCGATGACATCAGCCTGTCGCGCTCGATGACATCAGCCTGTCGCGCTCGATGACATCAGTCTGTCAAGCTGGATGACATCAGCCTGTCGCGCTCAATGACATCAGCCTGTCGCGCTCGATGACATCAGCCTGTCGCGCTCGATGACATCAGCCTGTCGCGCTCGATGACATCAGCCTGTCCCGCTCGATGACATCAGTCTGTCACGCTCGATGACATCAGTCTGTCCCACTCAATGACATCAGTCTGTCACGCTCGATGACATCAGCCTGTCGCGCTCGATGACATCAGCCTGTCCCACTCGATGACATCAGTCTGTCCCACTCGATGACATCAGTCTGTCCCACTCAATGACATCAGTCTGTCACGCTCAATGACATCAGCTGGTCGCGCTCAATGATATCACGTTGTAGTTGATGAACTATAACCAGCAGCATGCCAATTTTGGGGATGTAGGTTCAGGAATGAATCTGGAGGCTATATTGATGGGGTGTGATGAAGTAAGGTGGGTGGAGGCTCGTGTGCAGCATGAATTCTATGTCATTCTATGTAATCTGCCACTAGTTATATCACCAATTGGAATCCCAATCGGAAAGTGCCAGCTGCCCGCTCAGGCCGATAGTCGCAGGGGTGGGCGGGAGGTGGGGGAGTGGCGGACGGGGAGGTGGGGGAGTGGCGGACGGGGAGGTGGGGGAGTGGCGGACGGGGAGGTGGGGGAGTGGCGGACGGGGAGGCCAAGGCTCTTTTAGCATCGGGATAGATGCAGCCAGGTTTGTAAGTGCCTCGTGCTCCAATATCAGGCAGCCCGGCCGTCCTCCTAGCTTCTGGCTGGAAGAAGGTAGGTCCAATGGGGGTATGATGGGGGCGGGGGGGAGGCGCCCGCTGTCTCAGGGTGGGATGTGAGGAGAGCCAGATGTGGCAGAGGCCCAGAGGCTAGTTTTCTTCAGTCAGACCGCCATTAATTTAAAAGGGAATTGGATGTATAAAGAAAGAAAAAACTTTCACGACCTCAGGATGTTCCAAAATGCTTTACAGCCAATTGGTGTTGCAGTGTAAGAAATGTGGCAGCCAAATTGTGCACAGCAAGGACCCACAAACAGCAATATGATAATGACCAGATGATCTGTTTTTTGAGTGTTGTTGGTTGAGGGATAAATATTGGCCAGGACACCAGGAAAAACTCCCCTGCTCTTCTTCAAAGAAGTGGCATGAGATCTTTTACCTCCACCTGAGAGAGCAGACAGGGCCTGAAAGGCGGCACCTCCGACAGTGCAGAGCTGCCTCAGTGCTGCACTGGAGGGTCAACCTAGATTATGTGCTCAAGTCCCTAGAGTGGGACTTAGAACCCACAACCTTCTGATACCAAGGCAGGAGAGCTACCCGCTGAGACACATCAGACACCTTGAACAAAAAGAAAGATTTGCAGGGCTATGGGGAAAGAGCAGGGGAGTGGATTAATTATATAGCTCTTTTAAAGAGTTGGCACTGGCATGAGGACTCGAATGACCTCTTTCTGTTCTGTGAGATTCCATGATTCTATATTTCTGGGCAGAAGACAAGTGGTTCTGTGCCAGAGGAATCAGAGGTCAAACACAGGCTTGGCAAAATACCGTGAAGCACTGAATCTGAATATAATGCAACAGCGTTTTACACTGAGCTGTGGGTCAAGGGAATGCACATTGTGTGTCGAACAATAGATAGTTGGCAGAGTATTATAAGGCTGTAATCTAATGAAGTGGCTTCTGATAACTTAATAAACCGAGACTGCAAGTTACATCCCTGTAGTAACAAGTCATTTTCTATTCCATATAAACCCAAATGTAGGTTGAACTGATGTCGAAGTCACCCCAGTGAGAGACACGGACCGTGACCACATTTTGTTGTTGATGAAACCTTACACTCGCTCAGCCGATAATAGATTCTTACACCTCTAATGGTATTAGTTCAGGCTCCTTGCACTGTAATTCCTTGAAGTCAGTTCCCCGTGGTTATCATCTGCATTCACTGTTTAAAAACTCGAAGAAACGAAAAGCAAAAAAAATAAAGCTGTGAAAGTTAATCATATTTTCTTACAGCGGGTCCCTGTGTCCAGGCCCGTGGTAACATTCCCGCGGAGGTGAAACGTCCCAGGAGAGTTTAAGAGAGATGATAAAATGTAACAAAGATTGTCTGGTAGGAGATGGAGTAAAATGTAATAAAAACAGCACAGAAGAATTGGAGCAAGGAATAAATTTGGCTGGTTTACCGCCAGTCACAGGCAAACTAAAACCATGGGAGAAAGGGTGTCAATACTCAACTATGATATTGGTCGGAATCTTTACCTGTCCGTGGGTTTGGGTGCAGGGGGGGCCGTGTAGCGGGTTGCTATCCCGGACATTCTTTTAGCGGGCTCTTCAGTGTGGTTTTATCTGAACTACTCCAATTGAATTAGTCATTTCCGGGCCAATTGAGTGGAGCGGGTCTGATGACGTCACGGATGACTCGCCTTCATCTCACCTATTTAAAGGAGCATTGCACAGGTGACAGTCGAAGGTTGGTGGAGGTGCTGGAAAGGTTGGTGTCAGAGGAAGGAAGTGGTTTGATTGTAAAGGTTGAAACATTTGTAAAGAAAAATGCAGGCTCAGAGGCAAAAGGCTGCGCCAAAATTCAATGATGCCTGCTTGGAAATCCTGCTCCAGGGAGTGAGAGCCCGCAGGGAGATCCTCTTCCCTGGTGGCGGGAGGAAGAGGCCAGCCGCAGAGACAAAGAGGGCATGAATGAGTAACTCGCCCTCAATCCTCTTATCCTCTTTCTTTCGAGTTCTACGACTGTTCCTCCTACCTTTTTGCCTTTCACTGTGAGAAAGAGCCCTTCTCTTTCTGGTGAGTTTAGCATGGGTTAAGTAGGGTTATGTAACCGTACAAGGATCCCTGGCAGATCACCACTAGGTTTTCCACTGTTCTATCATTGGAAGAATCAGGATGAAGCCATTTTTGTCCCTTGCAAGCAGGCATTCCCTTCCTCTTTGGGTGCCCTTCATATCCAACATGGGTGTTGTCTTGTCTTGTACTAAGTGAGGTCAAATGTCCTGTGACCAACTGTAGCAGAGTCCATTGCAAATAGTGAATACCTATATTTGATTACTTGGAATTAAAGGATTGATGTCATAAATGATGGGAACATAACTCAAGAAGTTTATAATCACAATCCGAATCCTGACCTGAGATGACTGTCTTGGAATCACTCCCAGGGATCCATTATATGCAGTGGAGTTTATGTGTGTTAATATATTCAGTGTTGGGTCCATTATTTTGCTGATGGACTATCCCAACAAACAGCAAGGGTCAGTGGTCTCTAGTTAGGTGACGCCTTCTTCTTCTTCTTAGGCAGTCCCTCGGAAGCGAGGATGACTTGCTTCCACATTAAAAATGAGTTCTCAGGTGACTGATGAGTCCAATGCGGGACCTACAGTCTCTGTCACAGGTGGGGCAGACGGTGGTTGAAGGGGCGGGTGGGTGGAGTGCTTGGGTTGACGTGCACTCCTTGCGCTTGGCTTCCGCTTGCTCCCGGCGAAGAGACTCGAGGTGTTCGGCGCCTTCCCGGATACTTCTCCTCCACTTTGTGCGGTCTTGGGCCAGGGATTCCCAGGTGTCGGTGGGGAAGTTGCACTTTTTCAAGGAGGCTTTGAGGGTGTCCTTGAAATGTTTCCTCTGCCCACCTGGGCCTCTCTTGCCGTGTCAGAGCTCCGAGTAGAGCGCTTGTTTTGGGAGTCTCTTATCGGGCATGTGGACAATGTGACCCGTCCATCGGAGCTGACCGAGCGTGGTCAAAGCATGATGACGAGTACAGGACTATCAACTGTGATGTTATCATTCAATGTTTATCAAGAGAAAATCTACTGATGATTACACATGGGGGAGTACATTAAACCAACGATCAGGGTAAACATTGCACTCAGGATTCAGGTCCACTGACATCGCAATGAAAATTTGACCATTTCCATGTTGGCACTGCCACTAATACAAAATTTGGGCAATACCAGATTTAATGCCGCTACTAGTGGCTAGAAGGCCCATCTATACCTTGGGGGATAATTCCCGATCATATCTTCTTTATTTTGGTTCTCGGGCTGTGGGTGACACTGGCAAAGCAGCATTTATTTCCTGTCTCTAATTGCCCCAGATAGTGGCGGTGGGCTTTCTTTAGGAGATGTGGTTTGTTGTTACAACTGGCCATAAGGGCCAACCATGTCATGTGGGAATGGAGTCACATATAAGCCAGACCGGGTATGGGTGGCCAATTTCCTTCCCTGAAAGACATTGGTGAAACTGTTGGGGGTTTTATTACAACAAGGTGGCACCTTTTGACATGAATCTGTCATTCATGACTTATGAAATAATACTGAGTGGCCTGCGGGTGGCGCTGTCCAAGGAGAGTATAAATACGTGGGCACGGGCCCAGCTTGCGCAGGACATTCTTAACCAGAACTAGTAAAGAACACAACTAGACCTCCATGTTGTAAAACAGTTGATTAAAGCTTTGTTTAATGCTTAGACCAAGTGCCTAGTAGTTTTCTTACATCACCTTTAATGGTCCTTTATTTTCTGCCTCAGGCCACAAGTTACCACATTTACTGAGTTTAGTATCACATGGTGGGATTTGAACTTGCAACCTCTGGTTCCGAGTTTTATAGCCATTACATTCCACAGTTAGCTTCCACTCTAGTAATGCTGAAGTGGCATTAAATTTTTACAGTCTACAACTATGTACAGGCGTGACCAATCCATCCATGAAGAAAACATAATTGTATTTATTACTTTACAAAGCTGCACCCTCAAACGAAAGCATTTTTTAAATGTCTTTTCTTTTCCCTTTTCATTCCAGACGATCATTACTTTAATGACTGCACCTGAAATAAGGAATACAAATTGTAGACAGCCGTGAACCCTGATCGGAATGACAAATTGTTCAGATATACAATCGCTCATTTATATTCTGATGCTTTCTGACTGGTTTGCTGCTGTGGAAACCTTTCCCTTAAAATGGATTAGCACTCAATGCTCAGATTGGTTAGACTTTTTTTTTTGCATTCTCAAAGGTGACGGACTGTAGAATATTCTCATCATTTAGTCTGCCTCAGAGGGTTAGCACCATCATTCTATCTTGCAGCTCTCCCTGAAAAACTGCAAGATGACCGTAGCATTCGAAACACTCTTTCTTGCAGCCGCAAGAAATCTTTCAGCTAAGGGACTTCTTTCCTGAGAGGAGGCAATTTCTTCTAAGGCAACAGGGGTGAGATTCCAGTGGGTGCCTGGCTCCTGTGGAACTGTACCCCCAGGAAGGGAATCAGAATATAAATGAGCTATGATTGTATGTCTGAATAATTTGTCATTCCTATCAGGGTTCACGGCTGTCTACAATTTGTACTCCTTATTTCAGGGGCAGTCATTACAGTAATGATCGTCTGGAATGGAAAAGGCAAAGAAGACATTTTTTTTTAAATGCTTTCGTTTGAGGATGCAGCTTGTTGGGCTGCTTTATTGGGCCAGAAATTCGGGTCGGAGGCTTCCCGTGGGTGCAAGCCCCCGACCTGCACTTACCTAGCGCACCTGCCGTTGTGCAGTGGGCCCGCGTGGGATTCAGGTCCTGGGTCTCCTCCAGCTGCCGGCGCGCAGTGCTCGCGGATCCCAGCGGCGCAGTTAGTTCGAAGCGTCCCCTGCGATCACGCGGGCCATGGAGAGCCAATCGTAGCAGGGAATCTCCATTCATAGATTTGACAGGAAGACCTGTCAAATCTATGAATAGAGATCGGCCCCAAAACCTAACTAAAACTTCAAATAATTTTTTTTTTTAAATCACATTTTTAAAATAACTATAACTTACATAAAATAACTATTTTAAACAATAATTTACATTTTTGAAAAAATTAATTACAGTTTTTAACGGGGCTAAAAATAAACTTACCTTTCTTTAAAAATAATAAACCTGTGGAAAAAATGTTTTAATTTTACTTAATTCACCACTTACCTTGTTAAAAGCAGGCCTTGCGCCTGCTTTTTCCCTGCGCAGCTGCTGGGGACTTACCCGCACGAAGAAACCTGTAATAAAAGCCGAAGTTCCAGGCGTACGCGCTGCCTCTCCGGCGCACGCGTTTGACCTGTGAACCCCTTCCTTTAAGGGAACGGAAGTTCCGGTTTCCCGCGCATGCGCAGTGCATGCGCGAACCCGGCACTTTTGTTGGGCCTACGGGTGAGTACACAGCGCGTACTCACCCGTGGAGACCCGAATTTCTGGCCCATTCTTTTTCGTCTCGTTACTTTGAACGCCAGGTTACACACACACTCAGTAGTAGCAATGCAGGATCAGTCCTTATTGAAACCTCATACTATCCACAACCAGTACGAGTGCACAAGTCTTTTCATACTTCACAACACCAGTATGAGAGCTCATCTCTTTCCATACTACACCATTCCAGTATGAGCTGTTAAACAGTGGTTCACTCACACATCTGATATCATTCTTTACCTTTGATCACTACATTCCCTGCATACTACCAATAAATCACAGTACATCAAAGATACTTACAAATGACAACAGAATAACAGCATGAACTAAACAAACAAGCAGTACCATAAATACAAGTAACCTGATTGCCATCATAAACTCCTCCTATTCCCTAAAAACAAGTGACCAAGCTGACATATTCCAGACCATTACAGATATGGCTGACAAACATTCTACTATTTTATTTTCCTGTGAAGCTATACTTTTAGGCCTGTTTACATCATTTACAACATATGCTCAGCAGAAAGCTATTTTCAATCATCATGTGCTGATCCCACAGAATGCCCAGAAAGAACAGAGAGAATAGAAGAACATCTAGAAACGAAAAGTATAATAATGCATAGTCAGCATGGATTTCAAAAGGGAAAGTCTTGCTTGACCAACCTTATTGAATTTTTTGAAGAGGTAACAGAGAGAGTAGACAATGGTAATGCAGTAGATGCAATTTATCTAGATTTTCAAAAGGCCTTCGATAAGATAGCTCATAATAGACTGATGAACAAGGTCAGAGAATGCGGAGTCAGGGGATAAGTAGCAGAATGGATTGTTGGTTGGCTTCAGGACAGAAAGCAGAGAATCGGGGTAAAGGGTAGCTATTCACAGTGGCAGAAGGTGGGTAGTGGTATTCCACAAGGATCAGTGCTGGGACCACTGCTGTTCACAATTTACATTAACGATTTAGACTTTGGAATCAAAAACACAATTTCTAAATTTGCGGATGATACCAAATTGGGGGGGATAGTCAATACTGAGGAGGATTGCAACAAATTACAGGAGGACATTAATAAACTTGCAGAATGGGCAAATAATTGGCAAGTGAAGTTCAACATAGATAAATGTGAGGTATTACATTTTGGTAGGAAGAATAGGGAGGTCACTTATCACTTGGAGGGTGTGAGTCTAGGTGGGGTTGAGGAACAAAGGGATCTCGGAGTACAAATATATAAATCGCTAAAAGTTGTGCCACAGGTTAGCAAGGCCATAAAAAAAGCAAACCAAGCACTAGGGTTTATTTCTAGAGGGATAGAATTGAAAAGTAGGGAAGTTATGCTAAACCTATATCGAACCTTGGTTAGACCACACTTAGAGTACTGCGTACATTTCTGGTCGCCATATTATAAAAAGGATATAGAGGCACTGGAGAGGGTGCAGAGAAGATTTACAAGGATGATATCAGAAATGCGAGTGTCTGCATATCAGGAAAGAATGAACAGGCTGGGTCTCTTTTCTCTTGAAAAAAGAAGGCTGAGGGATGACCTGATAGAGGTCTTTAAGATTATGAGAGGTTTTGATAGAGTGGATACAGAGAGAATGTTCCCACTGGTGGGGAAGAGCATAACTAGAGGCCATCAATATAAGATAGTCACCAAGAAATCCAATCGGGAATTCAGAAGAAACTTCTTTACCCAAAGAGTGGTGAGAATGTGGAACTCGCTACCACAGGGAGTGGTGGAAGCGAATAGTATAGATGCATTTAAGGGGAGGCTGGACAAGCATATGAGGGAAAAGGGAATAGAGGGTTATGCTGATAGATTTAGATGAGGAAAGACGGGAGGAGGCTCGAGTGGAGCAGAAACGGCGGCATGGACTGGTTGGGCCGAATGGCCTGTTTCTGTGCCGTATATCCTATGTAATCCTATGTAATGTAAAGCATTTGAGGTATTCAGGTAATGCGGACTTGTGCTCCCGCACAGCTTTATGGGCATGTGCTAAACAATGGTGCAAAGGCACTTGCTCACACCTCCATGAGCGATCAGTGCAGTTTGCCGCACTGTGTATTGAGCTGCTGGCTTCAGCCTCAGAATGGAGGCATGAATTTCCCTTTACCTGGTGCAAAGTGGCACCAGCCTAGGCGGCGGTACTGGCCTTAGCCTTTCTGTAATTCGATTCATAGCTGGAAAAATCATACATTCTGGCCATGATTAGCATTAGTCAAACATGTTATCCACTAAATGGAGGCAATCTAAACTGGAAGCAGGAAATGATGAACAAACACGTTAGTTCCACCGCTATTCGAAGAGAGATGGGATTGGTTAACATTTTGGTTCATCAGAACGAATTATTTCCTGATTTAAAAAAAATAAATAATTCTCTTTGATTTTTCTCTCCTGAACTGGTTGATCCCTCCCTGGGGTACAGTTCCACAGGAGCCACCCACCCTCTGGAACCTCACCCTGTTGCCATTATTCACATGTGGTGAGGCAGTGAGTGTTGGCAGGCTGGTCAGTCAAGAAGAGGCTGGGGAGATGTTCTGTCCCCACCCAACATTCACACATGTGCCTTTCCAACGGGAGTAGTAACTACTTCCAGATATGCAAGCTTGAAGCGGCTTTCTCTGTTCCAGGAAGTAAAGAAAGACTTGCATTTATATAGCGCCTTTCACAACCACCAGACATCCCAAAGTGCTTTACAGCCAATGAAGTACTTTTTGAAGTGTAGTCACTGTTGTAATGTAGGAAACGCAACAGCCAATTTGTTCACAGCAAAGTCCCACAAACAGCAATGTGATAAAGACCAGATAATCTATTTTAGTGATGTTGATTGAGGGATAATTATTGGCCAGGACACTGGGGATAACTCCCCTGCTCTGCCATGGGATCTTTGACATCCACCTGAGAGAGCAGATGGGGCCTCGGTTTAACGTCTCATCCGAAAGACGGCACCTCCAAAAGTGTAGCACTTCCTCAGTACTGCACTGGAATGTCAGCCTGGATTTTTGTGCTCATGTCGCTGGAGTCGGAGCTTGAACCCACAACCGTCTGACTCAGAGGCGAGGGTGCTACCAAATGAGCTATTGGCTGACATGCTTCAGGAATGAGAGCTCCGGATCCAGAGTCTTTCGTTTTGTAGGTTTATTAGAGGAAATGATTCATCCGATGATACGAAGACTGCGGGAAATCTCACTGTACAGTGGCCGAGATCAGTAGCAGGGTTCGCAATCCTCGATCTTCCCTCTCGATCTGCCTAACTTCAGACCTCTTGCATGGCCTTTACCCTCAACTACCTTTAGCGCAGCATTACAAAGGATGGCTGTCTCGGCAGTGTCACTGGTGAAAGCTCCATGGCCATCACTCAACTATTATTGTGGGGTTCAAGACATGGAAGGAGCTATCTGTCTCCTTGCGTGGAGGGGAAAGGGTAAAAGTACTCCTTTTATGGTTGTATGACAGATAGATTTATCAACCAGAAGGTCAGAACTACACAAAGCACAATCAATTGTCTTTATAACTCCAGCCTGTACCGGCCATGAAAAGCCTTGAAGGTCTGAGTTGATTTTGGACATCTTCCAGATAATGCTTGCTTCAGCAGAAACTGTCTTTTAACCACAAAATGGAGTCCTTCATACAAGAACGGAACCTGAACAGAATCTCGCGTACCATAACTTCTCTAGCATCCTATATTCCTTTCAGCCTTAATTACGTGGAATTTCATAGAATGTAAAGCACAGAAACAGGCCATTTGGCCCAACTGATCAATGCCGCTCTTTATGCTCCACACGAGCCTTCTCCCACCTAAATTCATCTAACCCCATCAACACCACCTTCTATTCCTTTCTCCCTCACGTGCTTACCTAGCTTCCCCTGAAATGCATCCATGCTATTCGCCTCAACTACTCCTTGTGGCAAGTTCCACATTCTCACCACTCTCTGTGTAAAGAAGTTTCTCCTGAATTCCCTATTGGATTTATTAGTGACTAATCCCTAGTTCCGGTCTCCCCCACTCGTGGAAACATCTTCTCTATATCTACCCTCTCAAACCCTTTCATAAGCTTAAAGACCTCCATCAGGTCAGCCCTCAGCCTTCTCTTTTCTAGAGAAAAGGGCCCCAGCCTGTTGTGTACTGTAGGCCTCGGCCCCTCACCTCAACAGCAATAAAAGAAGGAGGCTCCCAAAGACTCTGACCCTGAGAATGTCGGTGGGACCACGCGACCGTGTTCTGCAATGATCACATCTCAAGCGTCACTCCCAGTTTAAGTCACTGCTCCACTCCTAACTATTATTAATACTGTTTTCATTTTGTGGAGATTAATGCTGCATACTACAGGAAACTTTCGTTTATCCGGCACCGACGGGACCGGCGTGGTGCCGGTTGATCGAAAGTGCCGGATTACAGAGAGGTATACTTACCAAGGTACGAGAGCCCCGTACACGGCCACAGGCTGAACAATTGGGACCCGGAGAGGGAAGGTAAACGAGACTCCGGCTTTTTCCTCCGTGGCGGCGACAGGTCGGAGTCGGAAGAACGTTGACCCCCCTTTCGTGGGGGCGAAAGGTCAGAATCGGGGTCTTGTTTGTACAATAAAACTTACCTGATTTTTGCCGGTTAAGCGAGAATTCCGGATATTAGGGTGCCGGATAAACGAAAGTTTCCTGTATATTATTTAAAAGAATTACCAGTGGCAGATTGAGTGTCAGGCTATAATTTAATCTTAGCGGTTCATCTGACGTCCATAAGACACTTGCATGTTTTCTAATATTGCCCGAATCTCTGCCGTAAATGGTAAATGACAGCATTATTACTAATTCAAAGATAGCAAAAATTCTGTGTTTACTTTATTTGAACAACATCTATTGACTAACACTATAAATTATCGGAATAGCACGATAACAGTTTCTTTGTGATGTCACTTTCTTCAGTTTACGTAAATGGCAAAATAAGTATTTAACAAAAATATGAAGGGGTAAATTCAGTGATCCTGCTCTCTCAAGTGTAGAGTCGAGCTCACAATGAATGTGGGTCGGGTAGAAAATTCGAGCGCTATCTCCAACCTGCACTTCTCTTCAGAAGCGATTCCTCCCATTGGAGAGCAAGGGATTGTGGAATTTACCTTAAAGTGATTTTTTTCCCCCAAAATAATTGTTATCCCGTGACCAAAGTTTCAAGAAAAAGTTTGAGAATGGTGAAGTGTCAGCTGTGGCTCAGTGGGTAGCAGTCTCTCGCCTCTGAGTCAGGAGGTTGTGGGTTCAAGTTCCCACTCCAGAGACTTAAGCACAAAAATCCAGACTAACACTCCAGTGCAGTACTGAGGGAGTGCTGCACTGTTGGACGTACTCACTTTCAGATGAGACATTAAACTGAGGCCCAATTTGCGCTCTCAGGTGGATGTAACAGATCCTATGGCACTATTTCGAAGAAGAGCAGTGCGAGTTCTCCCCGGTGTCCTGGGGCCAATATTTATCCCTCACTCAACCTCACCAAAAAACAGATTGTCTGGTCATTATCACAATGCTGTTTGTGGGAGCTTGCTGTGCGCAAATTGGCTGCCGCATTTCCTACATTACGGCAGTGACTACACTTCAAAAGTACTTCATTGGCTGTAAGGAGCTTTGGGATGTCCAGTGGTCGTGAAAGGCGCTATATAAATGCAAGTCTTTTTTTTTCCACTCACGGTTAATGCCATCCTGAGAAGCCCCAGCACTGTCTGAAACTGGAAAGAAGATTGAAGTGGTGTTAGACTTCAGAGTTACTGAGAACAAACTTCATTCATTAAAGTGACGATTGAGATGTGATCACCGCAGAACAGGGTCACATGGTCCCACAGATGTTTCTCGTATCAAAGTCTTTGGGAGCCTCTGTTATTGCAAATGTTGAGATGTAGAGCCAAAGTCTACCTTGCAGGATCTCAATACGGTTGAAAGGATTAAAAGAGGAGACCAGCTAAATTTTCATATCTCAAGTGTCAATTTGTCATTCTCAATTTGTCTTCTTTTTGGGGAGGGGGGTTGTCTAGTCTATTGGTATGAATCAAACAAAACATTTAATATTTCTGTTAATGTAAATTATTCTATACTTCCTGACCTCCAGGGAGTGAAGGTGGTGGAATAGTATTGACATTGGCACAACCTCAAGACTGGCAGTACAGGTCTGGACTATACACAGTTGTGGAAAGCTCTTACCAAGTTCAGTAAGTGAATTGAGTAAATTGGGCCTATATTCTCTGGAGTTTAGAAGAATGAGAGGAGAACTCATTGAAACATATGATTCTGAGGGGGATTGACAGGGTAGATGCTGAGAGGTTGTTTCCCCCTGGCTGGAGAGTCTAGAACCAGGGGCATAGTCTCAGGATAAGGGGTCGGCCTTTTAACACTGAGATGAGGAGGAATTTCTTCACTTAGAGGGTTGTGAATCTTGGGAATTCTCTACCCCAGAGGGTTGTGGATGCTGAATCATTGAGTATATTCAAGGCTGATAGATAGATTTTTGGACACTAGTGAAATCAAGGGATATGGGGATCAGGTGGGAAAGTGGAGTCGAGGTCAAAGATCAGCCATGATCTTATTGAATGGTGGAGCAGGTTTGAGGGGCCGTATGGCCTACTCCTGCTCCTAATTCGTATGTTCTTATGTACAGTCCCCACCACTTTTTGCTAATGCGATTTGACCACGAAACGTGTTGGACGGTTTATATGAATCACTTGTTGCATGGGAAGCTTGATGTACTGCTTTCTGTGCGAGTAAATGAGGGGAACTGAAGGAGTCGCTTCCCTTCTAAGCTGCCAATAGACAAACACTCGACTTGGAATTATTTCAAGCGGGAAGTACCGAAAGTGAACGTGGCTTTGGGTTATCACCTTAGCATGTGAGATCCTCCTATGAACAAAATCTAACTGAGGCTCAAAAGCTGCCCCTGGTGACGAATTTGTAAATTCACAATGTTCACAATTTCTTCCAACACCTTCAGTATTAGCCAACACCACTGAGCGACAATTAAGCATAATAAGGAATTGCACCTGAACGATGTGCGAGGTGCTCGCCAAACATCTGTTTCTGCCCAAAACAGCCGGCACACTGTAATCGGCGACTTTGTGATTGGCAATAGAGGTAATGGCAAATGGTTTGCGCTATTTGCCCGATTTAAAGGTGGACCCTTTAAGTGGTGGGGAATGTTGTTGATGCGCCGGAACCTCATGGAGTGATGTAAGCTACCTCTCTATAGACAAGCACTGGGAAGGAAACAGTGAAGGTGCAGATGTCCTGAAGGGTAAAGGGCATGTGGGTGGGTGGGGGGGGTGGGGATGAGGCATGCAGGGAAATTCATGAGTTACCTTGTGATGCACAAGAGTTGGTACAGCAGTGAAGGTTGAGGAGAACAACTGGAGCTACGGGAAGAGAGGAGGAGGCTGCTAAGAAGGAGGAGGTGAATCTTGCTGAACGTATGGTGAGTTACTATTGAATCTGCTTCCACCACTCTTTCAGGCAGTGCATTCAAGATTGTAACAACTCGCTGCGTAATTTTTTTAAATCCTAATTTTCCCCCCTGGATTTTCTGCCAACCATCTTAAATCTGTGTCCTCTGGTTACCGACCATCCTGCCAGTGGAAACAGTTTCTCCCTATCTACTCTATCAAAACCCCACATAGTATTAAATGCGCCCTAATTTAATCCAGCACAAATGGCTTTTGGGCTTTAGTGCAGCTATCCTTTCAAGAAAATAGTGTCACGCATGTGTAGGTACACACGTATGTTTTGTCCATGTGTATATCTGTAAGTTTATGCATCAATTAGCTGTGAGCTGTATTTGGGGAGAAGTATTTTTTGAGTAAGATTGGTGATCGATTTGGATTCTCGTTTCAGGAATACAGATGCAAACTCAGTTCATAAGATAGAATACTGAGAAAAGACACTCTTTCAAAGTAACCGGCTGCCTGTAACTCTTGTAACATGCAATCCAACATTCAGCAAATGCTCTTCTCCATTAGGGACTGTACTTGACTGCAGAGAGTTCTGTAAAATAGTTATTGGCGTTATTAACCATCTGGGCGCGAAATGTCTTTTGCACGTTACGGAGAATAAGGCTCATTTTCAACATCAGCCGCCCACAAGAAGACAATCTGTTGTAGTTTGTATTCTGCAGAGAAGCTAAGAGGAGCAGACAAGGTTTTTGGAGCTTGAGAGAAATGTGGCTAGATTTGCAGAAGAGTTTTCTGTGTGTGTGTGTTTTTTTAAAGTTAGTGTTGCATCGTGCCACCATTGTTGAGAAAGCGCCAGGAACATTCTGAATCGCCTCTTGAAATGGCGATGTCTCATTTCGTCACTGCAGTACAAACGGAATACCCATTCTCCGCCTATCGATGTTACCCCATGGGCATGAACACCAAATAAATAATCATACACTTTCCCCCCACTGAGGCTTTTGCCTTGCATGGGCTGATTGCAGCATACAAACTAACGAACTGTCCTACGTATCGAAAGTAAACACCTCAGCAAATTACCATTCTCAAACAGACTTAAAGCCACTGCAGCGCTGTTGCTAGGGGCTGTAGCTGTTCTTTACCCTCACTAGGATTTCAGTACAATGGTGAGCAGTTGAACAGTAAAAAGAAACCATCACCCTAGCTGTATAATTTAGATTTTGTCCTTGCGGTCTTGAGTTGCGTCAGATGAAAACATTTTCAGCAGAAGTGTGAAGCGATGCCGATGACCCGACATACCCCATGACCGTTGCTGGTAATGGTGGGAGTAACTTGAGAAGATAAGTTATGTCACTCCATCTCTCATTCATTAGCCCCGATTTGAACTCCGTCTGCCTAACGGAAACTGGGCGGTGATTTACATAGAATTACATAGGATATACGGCACAGAAACAAGCCATTTGGCTCAACCAGTCCATGCCAGCGATTATGCTCCACTCGAGCCTCCCCTCATCCTTCCTCATCGAACTCTATCAGCCTAATCTTCTATTCCCTTCTCCCTCACATGCTTATCCAGCTTCCCCTTAAATGCATCTATGCTATTCACCTCAACCACTCCCTGTGGTAGCGAGTTCCACATTCTCACCACTCTCTGGGTAAAGAAGTTTCTTTTAAATTCCCTATTTGATTTCTTGGTGACTGTCTTATATTGATAAGAACATAAGAACATAAGAAATAGGAGCAGGAGTAGGCCAATCGGCCCCTCGAGCCTGCTCCGCCATTCAATAAGATCATGGCTGATCTGATCCTCACCGCCAATCTACTATCTATCACAGAACCATCTCCTGCATCTAACAGAATTGCACACACGAAATAGGAGCAGAATCAGGCTACACGGTCCCTGGGCCCGCTCCACTACCCACAGGGCCATGACCGATCCGAACCTAGACTCATGTCCAAATTCCTGCCCGCTCCCCGTAACCCTTAATGCCCTTTACTTCTAGGAAACTGTCTATTTCTGTTTTAAATTTATTTAATGATGTAGCTTCTACAGCTTTTTGTGGCAGCATATTCCATGGACCTACCACCCTCTGAGTGAAGTAGTTCCTCCTCATCTCAGTTTTGAAAGAGCAGCCCCTTATTCTAAGACTATGTCCCCCAGTTCTAGTCTCACCCGTCATCGGGAACATCCTCCCCGCATCCACCCGATCCAACCCCTTCACAATCTTATATGTTTCAATAAGATCGCCTCTCATTCTTCTGAACTCCAATGAGTAGAGTCCCAATCTACCCAACCTCTCCTCATATGACCACCCCCTCATCCCCGGAATTAACTGAGTGAACCTTTTTTGCACTGCCTCAAGAGCAAGGATGTCTTTCCTTAAGTAAGGACACCAAAACTGTATGCAGTATTCCAGGTGCGGTCTCACCAATACCTTGTACAACTGAAGCAATACCTCCCTATTTTTATATTCTATCCCCCTAGCAATGAAAGCCAACATTCCATTTGCCTTCTTAATCACTTGCTGCACCTGCATACTAACCTTTTGAGTTTCGTGCACCAGGACCCCCAGATCCCTTTGCACTTCAGTACTCTCCAGTTTCTTGCCATTAAGATAATAAATTGCTCTAGGATTTTTCCTGCCAAAGTGCATCACCTCACACTTTCCAGTGTTGTATTCCATCTGCCAAATCTCTGCCCACTTACTTAGCCTGTCTATGTCCCCTTGCAGGTTTTTTATGTCCTCCTCACTCACTACTTTCCCTCCCATCTTTGTATCATCTGCAAATTTTGATATGTTACACTTGGTCCCTTCCTCCAAATCGTTAATATAGATTGTAAAGAGTTGGGGACCCAGCACTGACCCCTGTGGAACACCACTAGTTACTGATTGCCAGTCTGAGAATGAACCATTTATCCCAACTCTTTGCTTTCTGTTAGATAGCCAATCCTCTATCCATGCCAGAATATTACCCCCAATCTCGTGATTTTTTACCTTAAGCAATAATCTTTTGTGTGGCACCTTGTCAAATGCCTTTTGGAAGTCTAAATACACTACGTCCACTGGTTCCCCTTTATCCACTCTATATGTTACTTCCTCAAAGAACTCCAGCAAATTTGTCAAACATGACTTCCCCTTCGTAAAACCATGCTGACTTTGTCCTATTAAATTATGATTATCCAAATGTCCTGTTACTGTTTCCTTAATAATGGACTCCAATATTTTACCTGCCACAGATGTTAGGCTAACCGGTCTATAGTTACCAGCCTTCTGTCTACTGCCCTTTTTAAATAAGGGTGTTACATTAGCAGTTTTCCAGTCTGCCGGGACCTTAGCGGAATCCAGGGAGTTTTGAAAAATTATTACCAATGCATCTACAATCCCTACCGCCACTTCCTTCAAGACTCTAGGATGTAAGCCATCAGGTCCAGGTGATTTATCCGCCTTGAGTCCCATTATTTTACCGAGTACCACTTCCTTAGTGATTTTGATTGTGTTTAGCTCCTCTCCTCCTATAGCCCCCTGTTTGTCCAGTGTTGGGATATTCTTAGTGTCCTCTACTGTAAAGACTGATACAAAATATTCATTCAGTGTTTTTGCCATCTCCATATTTCCCACCATTAATTTCCCAGTCTCATCCTCTAAGGGACCAACATTTACTTTAGCCACCCTTTTTCTTTTTATATAACTATAAAAACTCTTACTATCTGTTTTTATATTTTTTGCTAATTTACTTTCATAATCTATCTTCCCTTTCTTAATCAATCTTTTTGTTATTTTTTGCTGCCTTTTAAAGTTTTCCCAATCCTCTGTCCTCCCACTAGATTTCGCTACCTTATATGCCCTTGTTTTTAGTCGAATACTATCCTTAATTTCTTTACTTAGCCACGGATGACTGTCCTTTCTTTTACACCCTTTTCTTTTCAGTGGAATATATATTTTTTGGAAGTTGTAAAATAACTCCTTGAATGTACACCACTGATCATGTGTCGTCTTACCCTTTAATCTATTTTCCCAATCCACTCTACTCAATTCCGCTCGCATACCTTCATAGTCTCCTTTATTCAAGCTTAGCACGCTTGTTTGAGATCCAACCTTCTCACCCTCTAATTGAATATGGAATTCAACCATGTTATGCTCACTCATTCCAAGGGGATCCTTTCCTAGGACATTTTTAATTAATCCTGTCTCGTTACACAGGACCAGATCTAAGGTTGCTTGCCCCCTCGTCGGTTCAGTTACATACTGCTCAAGAAACCCATCCCTAATACACTCAATGAACTCATCCTCAAGGCAGCCCTGCCCCATTTGATTTGTCCAATTAATATGATAGTTAAAATCCCCCATAATTATAGATGTTCCCTTATTACATGCCTCAACTATTTTCTGATTGATACTCCGTCCAACAGAGTTGCAACTGTTCGGAGGCCTATAGACTACGCCCACTAGTGTTTTTTTCCCCCTTATTATTCCTTATCTCCACCCAAACTGTTTCATTATCATGATTTTTTGACCCAATATCATTACTCTGTATTACAGTGATTCCTTCCTTTATTAACATAGCCACCCCACCTCCCCTTCCTTCCTGCCTGTCCTTCCTGATCGTTAAATAACCTGGTATGTTTAATTCCCAGGCATTGTCACCCTGCAGCCATGTTTCTGTAATGGCCACAATATCATAACCATATGTAATTATTTGTGCCATTAACTCGTCTATTTTGTTACGAATGCTACGTGCATTCAGATAGAGAACTTTCAAATATGCTTTGTGGCACTTAGTTCCTGCTTTTTCACTTTTTACCACTTTACCTTTTACTCCACACACTCTGTCCCTTCCTGCCACGCTCTGATTTGTGATTCCCCTACTGCTACCTATGTCTATGACCCTCTCTGTTGTCATTTTTATTTTCTGCTCTCTTGAAACCTTCCCCCCACTAATTAGTTTAAAGCCCTCTCCACAGCCCTAGTTATTCGATTTGCCAGGACACTAGTCCCAGCACTGGCCAAGTGAAGTCCGTCCCAACGGAACAGCTCTCTCCTGCCCCAGTACTGGTGCCAGTGTCCCAAGAAGCAAAACCCATTTTTCCCACACCAGTCTTTGAGCCACGCATTCAACTCCCTGATTTTATTTACCCTAGCCAAATTTGCTCGTGGCTCAGGTAGTAATCCAGAGATTATTACCCTCGAGGTTCTGCTTTTTAATTTGGCCCCTAGCTGCTCAAACTCCCTCAGCAGAACCTCTTTCCTTGTCCTAGCTATGTCATTGGTACCAACATGGACCACGACAACTGGATCCTCCCCCTCCCACTCCAAGTTTCTCTCCAGCCCAGAGGAGATGTCCTTAACCCTGGCACCGGGCAGGCAACACAGCCTTCGGGACTCTCGCTCTTGGCTGCAAAGAACCCTATCTATCCCCCTAATGATGGCCCCTAGTTTTGCTCTTCCCCACAAGTGGAAACTCTCTCTTTGTGCCTATTCTGCCAAAACCTTTCATAATTTTAAAGACCACTATTAGGTCACCCCTCAACCTTCTCTTTTCAAGAGTTTCATCCTTTCTTGATAGGTATAACCTTGCAGTTCTGGTATCATAGGAACATAGGAACAGGAGTAGGACATTCAGCCCCTCGAGCCTGTTCCGTCATTCAATGAGATCATGGCTGATCTGTGACCTAACTCCATAGACCCGCCTTTGGCCCATATCCCTTAATACGTTTGATTAACAAAAAGCTATCAATCTCAAATTTAAAATTAACAATTGACCCAGCATCAATTGCCGTTTGTGGAAGAGAGTTCCAAACTTCTACCACCCTTTGTGTGTAGAAGTGTTACTAATTTCACTCCTGAAAGGTCTGGCTCTAATTTTTAGACGACTCCCCCTGGTCCTAGACTCCCCAACCAGGAGAAATAGTTTCTCTCTATCTACCCTATCTGTTCCCCTTAATATCTTGAAAACTTCGATCAGATCACCCCTTAACCTTCTAAATTCTAGGGAATACAACCCTAATTTGTGTAATCTCTCCTTGTAACTTAATCCTTGAAGTCCGGGCATCATTCTGGTAAACCTACGCTGCACTCCCTCCAAGGCCAATATATCCTTCCTAAGGTGTGGTGCCCAGAACTGCTCACAGTGCTCCAGGTGTGGTCTAACCGGGGTTTTGTACAGCTGCAGCATAACTTCTACCTCCTTGTATTCTAGTCCTCTAGCTATAAAGGCCAGCATTCCATTAGCATTTTTGATTATTTTCTGTACCTGTTCATGACATTTTAATGATCTATGTGCCTGGACCCCCAAGTATCTTTGGACATCCACTGTTTTTAGCTTTTCACCATTTAGAAAGTACGCTGTTCTATCCTTTTTAGGTCCAAAGTGGATGACCTCACTTTTGCTTACATTGAAATCTATTTGCCACAGTTTTGTCCATTCATTTAATCTGTCAATATCCCTTCATAATTTTATACTTTCATCTACATTGCCTACAATGCTTCCTATCTTTGTGTCATCGTCAAATTTGGATATATTTTTAGCATTGATAAAAGATTCTTTATCAGGGTCAACTCAAAAAGTGGACTGTTGAGCAAGTCAAAAGAATGTCTCAATTTCTTTTATTGAGCAGTACATATATTGAAGGTCTGACATATTTCAGTAATATGCAGCGTACAAACTAATGGGTGGGGCAAGTGGGGGGTGGGTGCAGTTAATACAAGGGCTGTGACTTACCCCTTCTGATCCCGCTGCCTTCCCACCGGTTCCCAATATTAACCTGGTCGTCATCGGGACCTGACTGCAATTTTAGTCGGAGGTCTGAGCTAGGGAGCAGTGAGGACTTTCCCCCCAATGCCCCCCTCCCCATCTCCTCAAACCCCAGGTCAAACCTGCCCGGGAGTGGGATCAAAGAAGCAGAAGAGGCCCAGGCTTTGTTTGAGGTTGCCATGCGGGCCAGGAGAAGGAGCAGCAGTGCTCCTCCAGGGCCCCAGCAAGAGGAATCCTGGGCCTTCTCTTGTCTCGGGCTTCCTCCTTGCTCCCCCTGATCATGGTCGCCAAGCTTCTGCCACCTAATGGATTGCCGGGGACCATTCCCACAGGCTTCCTGTTACCCGAATTCTAACTGGTCGGGTTTGGGTGGGACTCCAACGCAGTTTATCAAAATGAGGCCCGGCTGTTAAAATCAGGCCGGGCCTTGACATCTCCATTCCCTCAGGGGGGCCCGCCCACGTCGGGGCATGCATTGTTCCCGCCCCTCCCCCACTCACCCCATTAAAATTCGGGCCAGATAGTTAGTCGTTACTAACGTAAGAAAACTACGAGGCACTTGGTCTAAGCGTTAAACAAAACTTTAATCAACTGTTTTACATGGAGGTCCAGTTGTGGCCTTCACTAGATCCGGTTAAGAATGTCCTGCGCAAGCTGGGCCCGTGCCCGAGAATTTATACTCTCCCTGGACAGCACCACCCGCAGGCAACTCAGTATTATTTCATAAGTCATGAATGACAGATTCATGTCAGTTACTTGTTAACACAGAGTGTCTTCTGACAGATATATGTAATGTATTATCACATGGTTTGTCACATGGTGTACTGTGAGCATGCTCAGTTCACTCTGGCCTAGTAAAGCAAGCTCATGAACTAGCAACTGGTGTCTCTGTCCCTCATTTGTTCTACCCACATATATTACAATATATAAATCCCCAAATTTTAAGACTGTAGAAGATAGAAGGATATGCTGATTGGGTGCGATGAAGTAGAGTGGGAGGAGGCTCGTGTGGAGCATAAACACTGTATGGACCAGTTGGGCCGAATGGCCTGTTTCTGTGCTGTAATTTCTATGTCATTCTAATGTGAGGCTTCACTCCCTGCAGAGTCAGTTGACGGGAGCGTAGATGAGAGAGTCGAGTATGGAGGTCTCTGGCCATTAAAACCATTGGCTCTAATGTAGGAAGCACACAAACCGGACGTGCTGACCCCCAGGCCCGCTTCTTCAATCTGCGGTACCGGTCGAGCAATGACTCTGCACCATAAGCAGAGCGGGTGAAATTGGTCTTTGCCAAAAGTGTGAAACGGGCGATAGTGAATCAACAACAACAACAGCCGCTTGCATTTATAAAGCGCCTTTAACGTAGTAAAACATCCCAATGCTCTTCACAGGAGCAATTATCATACAATATTTGACACCGAGCCACATAAGGAGATACTGGGACAGATGACCAAAAGCGTGCTCAAAGTGGTAGGTTTTAAGGAGTATCTTAAGGAAGAGAGAGCACTAGAGAGATGGAGAGGTTTAGGGAGGGAATTCCAAAGCTTAGGGCCTAAGCGGATGAAGGCACGGCCGCCAATGGTGGAGCGATGAAAATCGGGGATGCGCAAGAAGCAGCCACTTTGCACTACACCCAATTTTCTTATACGTTGGCTACTATGGTCTCATGTATAAGAACATAAGAAATAGGAGCAGGAATAGGCCACTTGGCCCCTCGAGCCTGCTCCGCCATTCAATAAGATCATGGCTGATCTTGGGCTCAAAGCCACTTCCCTGCCCGCTCCCCATAACCCTTCACTCCCTTATCTTGCAAAAATCTGTCTATCTCCACCTTAAATGTATTTAATGACCCAGCCTCCACAGCTCTCTGGGGCAGAGAATTCCACAGATTTACGACCCTCTGAGAGAAGAAATTCCTCCTCATCTCAGTTCTAAAAGGGCGACCCTTTATTCTGAAACTATGCCCCCGAGTTCTAGATTCCCCCACGAGGGGAAACATCCTCTCTGCATCTACCTTGTCGAGCCCCCTCAGTAACTTATATGTTTTAATAAGATCACCTCTCATTCTTCTAAATTCCAATGAGTATAGGCCCAGCCTGCTCAACCTTTCTTCATAAGTCAACCCCCTCATCTCAGGAATCAACCGAGTGAATCGTCTCTGAACTGCCTCCAATGCAAATATATCCTTCCTTAAATAAGGAGACCAAAACTGTTCACAGTACTCAAGGTGTGGTCTCACCAATACCCTGTACAGTTGTAGCAGGACTTCCCTGCTTTTATACCCCAACCCTCTTGAAATAAAGGCAAACATTCCATTTGCCTTTATGATTACTTGCTGTACCTGCATGCTAACTTTTTGTGTTTCATGCACAAGGACCCCCAGGTCCCTCTGAACTGTAGCATTTTGTAATCTCTCTCTATTTAAATAATAATTTTACTTTTCCTGCCAAAGTGGATAACCTCGCACTTTCCCACATTATACTCCATCTGCCAAATGTTTGCCCACTCACTTAGCCTGTCTATATCCCTTTGCAGATTCTTTGAGTCCTCTGCACAACTTGCTTTCCCACCCATCTTTGTATCATCTGCAAAATTGGCTACATTACACTCGGTCCCTTCATCCAATGTAGATTGTAAATAGGTGAGGCCCCAGCACCGATCCCTGTGGCACCCCACTAGTTACCGGTTGCCAACTGAAAAATTACTCATATAGCAAGTACTGTAATTTTGCATGCAGCTTCGACATCATAATATAAGGCGCGCCATCAGTGCTTTATATTTGTGTAAAATTCCTCCCCTTCTCCACGTATTTGCAGACACACACAGGTTTAATGGCTTTTTGATTTAATGCCGTACATGCACTCGGGTCTCAATCGCAGCAGGGTATTGCAATCTGTGCGTGGATCTTGGACTCTGCAGATCAAAGCCGCCAACACTGCCCTCATTTTAGGAAAACATCCACATGTGTCTCCCCACTGTCAATTGCCATTTGCACTGAGCACTGCTCTCTCTCGCTCTCTCACACACACACATACCGATGCAGCCAGCCTGACTGTCATGTCAGCTCACCACCTACCTGTCAGGAAATGACAGGTGACCAGACAGTTCCAAAGCAGTTGTACTTTTAATCCATCACGTCTGGAATAGACAATAGAATTCTTCAGTTAGTGCTGAGGAACTGAAGTCAAAGGGGATGTGGAGAGGAAAGTAAATGTTTTATTTTTTTGTTTCTTTCATTGGGCTTCCTTTGTTTATTAATCTACTTTTGCCATCTCCAACAATTTTGGTTTCGGAGGAAAATGAGCCAGTCGAGGCACTTGTCACTGCTGTCACCATGACAACACCTGCAAGTGACATGATGATGCATTCTTCGAATCATTGAAGCACACAGCACAGAAAGAGGCCATTCGGCCCGTCGTGCCTGTGCCGGCTCTTTGAAAGAGCAGTCCAATTTGGTCCCACACCCCATCTTTTTCTCCATAACCCTGCAAATTAGTCCTCTTCAAGTACACGTCCAGTTGCCTTTTGAAAGTTCCTATGGAATCTGATTCCAGCACCCTTTCAGGTAGTGTGTTCCAGATCTTAACAATCCTCTGTGTGAAGAAATCTCTCCTCATTTCTCCCGTAGTTCTTTTGCCAATTATTTTAAATCTATGACCTTTGGTTATTGACCCACGTCCCAGAAGAAAGTTTCTCCCGACTTGTTCCATCAAAACCCCGCATAATTTTGAATACCTCTATTAGGTCTCCCCTTAACCTTCTCTGCTCTAAGGACAACAATCGCAGCTTCTCCAATCTCTCCACATAACTGAAGTACATCATCCCTGATATCATCCTGGTAAACTCCCTCTTTACCGTCTCCAACTTTAATGGCTCTTTCTACTAAGTCTGACAAGGGTTTAGTTCCCATTCTTCAGAGTAGTGGACAACCTATCTCCAGGTAGATTTTCCTCTCCAATGTCTGGGCAGTAATCTGGGCAGTGGCTCGTCTGGCCTTTGTAAAACCCATCGCATTCCCATTCCATTGGTTTCAGCTTAACGTCTCATCCGAAAGACGGCACCTCCGATGGTGCAGCACTCCCTTAGTGCTGCACTGAACTGCCAGCCTAGATTTTGTACTCAAGTCTCTTGGATTGGGACTTCAACCCACAACTTTCTGACTCAGAAGGAAGTTTGCTACCCCACAGAGCCACAGCTGACACCTAGTCATGGCTTCATCTATTGGGAACTGTGATGTGTTCTGGTAAACGCAATGATTGGAGCTGAATAATTTACCAAACCTGTATTAAATGTAATGAAATAAGATATGGCCCAGCACACATTGCTTGCAACTCAGCACAGGGTTGGAGTCTCTTTCATTTATTGTTTTCATTCTCTTGGGACTTTCCTTCTAACTGTTGGCTGCTTTATTTAATTTCAGTTTGTTGTGTGTCTAGTTTCATCACATTTCGACTCCCTTTGCTCAATAAAACTTATTCCTCGACACTGAAATGATTTTAGCCCCATATATTTTCATTTTGACTCTAAGAAGTGGAAAAATAAAGGCATTAAAACATAGAGAGGCAAAAGACCATTGGAGGCTGGTCTTTCACAATTTTCAGTCTAACCCATCAGTACTTTACCTCAATACAAAAGCAAAATACTGTGGATGCTGGAAATCTGAAATAAAAACAGAAAATGCTGGAAATACTCAGCAGGTCAGGCAGCATCTGTGGCGAGAGAAACAGAGTTAACGTTTCAGGTCGATGACCCTTCGTCAGAGTACTTTACCTCATACGTTTAATCTCCTGTAGAAAGGTTTAAGGCTTTCCCGTTTCCAAAATGCAATGAACAGAGTAAAGCTAAAGTACATAGTTACCTTATCCAGTCTCTTGAGGGCTTGGGATGTCTATTTGCCCTAATCCAACTGCAGGTAGCTCTTGCTTTTGCTCCTAACTCTAGCTAATACTACCCTGTAAGACCACCTGTGCTAAGGAGCATGTTTAATGATAGCCACCATCTGAAACTCAAGATCACTAGTCCAGTTGCAGAGATAAAACCCATGTAATGAAGCAGTTTCAACTCCATAAGTAACGGGTTGTGTTGTAGACTCCAAGACGCCTCACCCAACATCAGGGATGGGATCAGAGGGAAGTGGTTCATGCCCGAAGCCCTTATCCTCATGGATACACACCTTCTGTGAAGTTTCATACATTCGCTCCCTCCACCTTACTACCGTGAGCCAAGTGAAGATGAAAGTTAGCACCGACCTTTGCTGCCCGTAATGAAGAAGAAGCATTGACCATACTCTTAAATAACGACAGAAAATGCTGGAAACACTCAGCAGGTCAGGCAGCATTGAGGAGAGAGAAACAGAGTTAACGTTTTGGGTCGAGGACCCTTTGTCAGAACTGGAAAAGGTCGACCATACTCTTACTTGAATTGCTACTTGAAATCCAAGTTCAGTTAAATTATAATTTATTTGTTTGAATTAACCAAGAGGCTCAGTTAAAATTTGTAAAAAAAAAAGACTTGCATTTCTATAGCACCTTGCATGACCTCAGGACGTCCCAAAGTGCTTTACAGCCAATGAAGTACTTTTGAATTGTAGTCACTGTTGTAATGTAGGAAATGCGGCAGCCAGTTTGCGCACAGCAAGTTCCCACAAACAGCAATGTGATAATGACCAGATAAGTTGTTTTAGTGATGTTGGTTGAGGAATCAGTATTGGCCCCAGGACTCTGCTGCCCATATCCTATCCCTCACCAAGTCCTGCTTACCCATCACCCATGTCCTCACTGACCTACATTGTGGAGAACTCCCCTGCTCTTCTTCAAAATAGCACCATGGGATCTCTTACATCCGCCTGAGGGAGCAGACGGGGCCTCGGTCTAAATTAGAATGCGATAAAAGCATATCCTTCTGGCTGCCATTCAGCGATGCAAAATATTCACTTTCTGCTAAGACTGTTAAGAAATGAGGGACATTGTGAAACGGTTGAAAAGCTCTGGATTTACTCTTTGCTTACAGACTGATGTCCAGTACGAAGTCAAGTGCTATCATAAACTATCTGCTTTAAATAAAGGCACGAGCAACAGAGAAATGCGTTCAATCTGGGGCATGATTAAAAAAATTGACAGTTCACCCAACAATAAAATAATGTCTGTATGCTGTGTCATTCAGAAGATGAAAATGCAATGCTGTCACAGCACAGTGGCTTGCATACACTGTCAGTCTGACAGACTTCATTTGGTTATCTGACTGAGTTACCAGATCAGTCTGCACTCTGAATGAATTCTATACACTTTTCAATGTTCTGCACTGAATATTGTGCCCTGAAAGTAACCAGTCTTGACGCCACTATCTATAGAAGGTAGAAGTTTTAATTGTACAAGTCTCAGTTTATTTGAGACTCAATCCATTGTGTTTTGGATTCAGAGGAATTATTTGTGTTTTGAGATGATTCACGGGTCTCCAATATTTTGATTTATTTTACAAGCTATCACTTTCACCTTAAAGTGTTTCTAAAACAGCTGCTGTAAATGTATTGTGTTGCAAGTGGTTTCAGACTGAATTGATAAAATCCTCTGAAACCCCACCAAATGCAATATTTTGAAATTGCTATTTATGTTGAAGGCTACAATAAAATTAAGAGAAAAAAAAAGCGCTGTAATATTCTCGCCAGCAGCTCTCCGTAACTAAGTCAGTCTGATTTGAATAATCCTATTCGGGCAGCAGTTTTCTTGATGCTGGAGCTGGGATGTATTTTTTTAAGCTCTTTTAGTCTTCATATAAAGATCTGTGGCAACGTTTTTCCCACAGTTGCAAGTGAGCCCACATCCCAGTGATATAAATGGGATTGAAATGCACCACCACATTACTTGCACGCAGGACGTTCCTGGGATGTGGGCGTCGCTGGCGAGGCCAGTATTTATTGCCCACCCCTACTTACCCTTGAGAAGGTGGTGGTGAGCCGCCTTCTTGAACCGCTGCAGTCCGTGTAGTGAAGGTACTCCCACAGTGCTGTTAGGGAGGGAGTTCCAGGATTTTGACCCAGCGACGATGAAGGATCAGCGATATATTTCCAAGTCAGGATGGCGTGTGACTTGGAGGGGAACTTGGAGATGATGGTGTTACCATGTGCCTGCTGCCCGTGTCCTTCTAGGTGGAAGAGCTCGCTCTTCTATCTATTCTCCCTGCTTAAAGAAAAGAGAAAGAACTTGCCTTTATGCATCACCTTTCATGACCTCAGGACATCCCAAAGTGCTTCACAGCCAATGAAATACCTTTGCAGTGTAGTCACTGTTCTTACACAGGCAAACACAACAGCCAATTTTCACACAGCAATGTCCCACAAACAGCAATAAGATGAATGACCAGTTAATCTGTTTTGTGCCAATGTTGGCCAAGACAACTGGAGAACTCCCCTGGATCAGCCACGATCTAATTGAATGGTGGAACAGGCTTGAGGGGCTGAATGTCCTCCTCCTGTTCCTCTGTAAAACCTTCAAGGATGACTTTGAAAGCCACAAAATAATCAGTGGGAAAATGTAATCATGCTACTGTGCAATATGTAATTTTTTGAATGTTTCCTTTTGTTTAAAACCATATTTTATATATTCTGAATTTGGCATACAAAAAATGTTTTCAGAAAGCATTTTGAATTATTTGATTCATCCGTAAACTTGAGGTCATCCAAAACTCAACTGCCCGTGTCCTAACTCGCACCAAGTCCCGTTCACCCATCACCCCTGTGCTCGCTGACCTACATTGGCTCCCGGTCTAGCAACGCCTCGATTTTAAAATTCTCATTCTTGTTTTCAAATCTCTCCATGGCCTATCTCTGTAATCTCCTCCAGCCCCACAACCCTCTGAGATCTCTGCGCTTCTCTAATTCTGCCCTCTTGAGCATCTCTGATTATAATCGCTCCACCATTGGCGGCCGTGCCTTCTGTTGCCTAAGCCCTAAGCTCTGGAATTCCTTGCCTAAACCTCTCCTCCTCACTACCTCTCTCTCCTCCTTTAAGACGCTCCTTAAAACCTACGTCTTTGACCAAGCTTTTGGTCATCTGACCTAATTTCTCCTTATGTGGCTCGGTGTCAAATTTTGTTTTATAACGCTCCTGCAAAGCGCCTTGGGATGTTTTACTACGTTAAAGGCGCTATATAAATACAAGTTGTTGTTGTTGATTGGTACAACAACAAAGCCCGACAGGAAACCATTTTCTTTGGTAATTTTTATTATAAATGTCTACAAGGGCAGTTTCAATGTTAAAAGTTGGCTTAAGTGTTACCAAAAATCATGACAACATGAAGTAAGTGTTGTGAGGCAAATCTTAACACATATACCAGATACAATTAGCTGATGAAACCAAGCTATGTGACAGGTGACTAGTATGAAAATTAATATAATCCAATGGGAACAAATGGATGGGCTGTGGAAAAATTGATGGACTTTAAATAAATGTCAGGGAGTACATATTGGAACATGAAACATTAAAGGGACAAATCCACACCTCCGCAATCCCAGCCTCCAAGCAGCGAAGCCACAGAGAAACTTACAGCACAACAGCCGGCCATTCAGCCCATCGTGCCTGTGCCGGCTCTTTGAAAGAGCTATCCAATTTGTCCCACTCTCCTGCCCTTTCCCCATAGCCCTGCAAATTGTTCCTCTTGAAATATATCTCCAATTCCCTTTTGAAAGTTACCATTGAATCTGCTTCCACCGCCCTTTCAGGCAGCGCATTCCAGATGACAACAACTCGCTGCGTAAAAACATTTCTCCTCATTTGCATGATCTTTGCCACTCCTCATTTTAAAGATCTGGAGTTTGTATCCTCACAATCTCCCTCTCAACCAGTGAACAAGATCAATTCAGTGAGCCTATTCTCAAATCTCAGAGTTTTAATGCTAAACCATTCTCTCCTAGATTCCTTCCAATAGATCAATGTCACCTGTAAATAGGACACCTAAAATTAGACATAATATTCTACATGTGACCCTGACAATGAGTTTACAGGGTTGAAATAACATTCTTTGATTTAAAATGACATGCCCTTGAGTTTTGCCAGTACTTCATTCATCCTGTTAACAGTTGCACATTCACTGGACACTAACCTTTACTGATTTGTGTACCTGGACACTCAAATCCCTTTGCTCCTCCACTGTTCCTAATCTCTCATGATTAAGAAAATATTCCGCTTTGTCTTTCTTGGATCCAGCTTTGAACTCCATCTGCTACAGTTTTCCCCACTCACTTAATCTGTCTGTGTTCCTTTGTAACTTCCTGCTCCCGTCTAAACAACTTACTGTGCCTTCTAACCTAGTGTCATCTGCAAATTTGGATGTACAACTCTCTATTTCTTCATCCAAGTAACTGATATATTGAAAAGCTGAGGCCCCGGTACAGATCAATGGGGAACATCACTTGTCGCATCCCGCCAATCAGAGTACATTCCCTATGCATAAATGCATCATAAAAAGACAAATGGTACAAATAATATAAAACGTGTTTCTCATTTAAATGGTAATACAGAACAAAAATTGATAATCCCCAAACAAGTGTATGGATTAGAATTACACTTGCATAAAAAGTGGTTAACTCTGTGTCAAAAAACAGCTTAAAAAGAGTTGAATCAATATCTGATTAACAAACAGATTGAAAGGTTATAGGGATTTGTGTAGCTATAGACAGACGATCAAACACTGTACACTGTCACATATGCTTCTAGCTTCAGGTAAATGTTTCTGCAGTGCAACTTATCAGAGATGAGTAATGTAGAATTCAACTGACGTTTTGGAGTTCTCGCCTTTGGGAGGTAGGAAGCAGCTCACTGAGTTCCACCTTCTTGGTAGATTGTGTCTGTGGGTAGATACTTACCTCTCTTGGTTGATTTAAAGAGGTTGGGGAGAGTAGACAATGCGGAAAATTGTGCATGAGCTGGGAGAAGCAACAGGTTATCTGGGGGTCACACCACCTTTTCTCATTTTCGCACTCCCTTGCCTCCTTCCACTTCTACAGTCTAAATAGGAACTGCGTGATTTTTGATTTGCATTCGATAACAAATTGGGCCAATTGCTGGAGGAAGAGCATTGACTTAAACCGATTTACCCCAACTCTAAGTGAGAAGGACCTTTTTAGAAGAATGAGAGGTGATCTCATTGAAACATACAAAATTCTTACAGGACTTGACAGGGTAGATGCAGGGAGGATGTTTCCCCTGGCTGGGGAGACTAGAACCAGGGGTCACAGTCTCAGAATAAGGGGTCGGCCATTTAGGACTGAGATGAGGAGAAATTTCTTCTCTCAGAGGGTGGTGAATCTTTGGAATTCTCTAGCCCAGAGGACTGTGGAGGCTCAGTCGTTGAGTATATTCAAGATAGAGATCGATAGATTTTTGAATATTAAGGGAATCAAGGGATATGGGGATAGTGCAGGGAAGTGGAAATGAGGTAAAAGATCAGCCATGATCTTATTGAATGGCGGAGCAGGCTCAAAGGGCCGAATGGCCTACTCCTGCTCCTATTTATTATGTTCTTATTTTAACTGAACCCTGAATGGAGTCACATTGTAACAGTGCCCATGTTAAATTCACACTTATGTTAATAAGTGCACAGCTTTGAGCTCATTGTTGCTGAATGTCACTTTACACAAGTGGAAAGTGTACAGCAAAGAATTCATGAAAGAAGTTGATAATGTTTTGTGTCATTACCAACTGTCCACCATTCCTGCTGTCTTTGACAGCATCATTGTTCAAACAACACCAGGAACATATTGTTCCTATTTCATCTCTGTGATGGAGGAATGAAGTTTACATACTTGGCTTGACAGGGTAGATGCTGAGAGGCTGTTTCCCCTGGCAAGAGAGTCCAGAACTAGGGGTCATAGTGTTAGGTCAGTCATTTAAGACTGAGATGAGAGATTTCTTCACTCAGAGGGTGGTGAATCTTTGGAATTCTTTACCCCAGAGGGCTGTGGAGGCTCAGTCGTTGAGTATATTCAAGACAGAGATCGATAGATTTTTGGGCACTAAGGGAATCAAAGGGATGTGGGGATAGTGCGGGAAAGTCGAATTGATGTAGAAGTTCAGCCATGATTTTCTTGAATGGCGGAGCAGGCTCGAGGGACCATATGGCCGACTCCTGCTCCTATTTCTTATGTTTTTATGTTCTTATACACATTACCATAGAAAATATTTGGGCCCTGTTTTCTAACATTGGGAAATTAGCACAAATTTGTGCAGACTCTTGGGACACAAGGAATTGGTCTCGGATGGTATCATAAGACGAGCAATAGCGAATCGGCCACCCGGTTTACACCCCACCCGAGGACTTGAATAGAAAGAAAAACTTACATTTATAGAGCACCTTTCACGACTTCAGGATGTCCCAACGTGCTTTACAGCCAATGAAGCACTTTTTAAAGTGTAGTCACTGTTGTGATGCAGGAAACGTGGCAGCCAATTTGCACACAGCAAGCTCCCACAAATAGCATTGTAATAATGACCAGATAATCTGTTTTAGTGATGTTGGTTGAGGGATAAATATTGGCCCCAGGACACCAGGAATAACTCCCCTACTCTTCTGTGAATTAGTGCCATGGGATCTTATACGTCCACCTGACAGGGCATTGGTTTAATGTCTCATCCGAAAGATGGCATCTCCAACAGTGCGGCACTCCCTCAGTACTGCACTGGAGTGTCGGTTTAGATATTGTGCTCAAGTCTCTGGAGTGGGACATGAACCCACAACCTAGGTGTCATAGTTTCAGAATAAGGGGCTGCCCATTTAAGACGGAGATGAGGAGGAATTTCTTCTCTCAGAGGGTCGTGAATCTTTGGAATTCTCTACCCCAGAGAGCTGTGGAGGCGGAGTCATTGAATATATTCAAGGCTGAGTTGAACAGATTTTTGAACTACAGGGGAGTCAAGGGTTATGGGGAACGGGCAGGAAAGTGGAGTTGAGGCCAAGATCAGATCAGCCATGATCTTATTGAATGGCGGAGTAGGCTCGAGGGGCCGAATGGCCTACTCCTGCTTCTTATGTTCTTATAACCTTCTGACTCAGAGGCGAGAGTGCTAACCAATGAGCCACGGCTGACACATGGCTGGCAATAGAAAAGGAAATCGAGCGGGGGTGTAAACGAGCTGCCATTTCGCTACCACCCAAGACCAGGTTCACCCCCTTAATCTCCACTGGGTTCATTATTTTCTACGACATAATGTTTATTGGCCTCAGTCAGGAGGTTATGTAGGCTGGGTAGAGCCCACAATGGGGCTGATCGAAGATACTCTGTGGAAGGAATGGACTGGATTGGCCAAATTTAAACGTTCTTATGGGTGCTTTCGTACTGAATAGAATAAATGAGAACCGAGAGGATAGGGTCAAAAGAATCGTCCCAAGAGTGGTACAGTTTAAACAAATTTAATTGTGGGGGAAATCAAGTAGATTTTATTTTTAGACAAAAAGTATTACATTTATTACCAACAGGCAGCATGAATTGGATTCAAGAAGCAATTAGGTGCATTTCTGGAGAGAGGCAGGATTGAGGAATCTAGTGAGATAAGGCAGGTAGGTAAGAAGAGATCTGTCAAAAAGGAATGGGCTTGTTAGGCCCAACTCCCTGCTTCTACTTGCTGTGTGCTTGTTATTTTATCACCTGATTTTTTTTATTTTTGTGCACAGTTTTGGAAAGTGAAACAAATTATTTGTGACACTGGCTCTAAATACATCTATTATTTAGAGATTTAAAAAAAAACTTTTCTTCACTCATGGGCTTGCTAGTTTTAATTCCCAGGACCTGCCATAACGAATAAACTTCAGCTCTGAGGAGAAGCTGCTGTGTCTCAGTCAAGCTCAATCTGATGATACCTTTTTCGGGCGTGCTCACACACACACACAGAGGCGCTAGAAATGTCACATCCGTGGTGACGCTTCAGCGAAAAAAACCACCAATTGGGCACAAAAGTGACTTCCAACTCTACCCAGTTTGCCAGCTCTGCCGGTGCCGTCTCTCTTTGTGCAGGCGGACAGCGATTTCTGTGGCGTGTAGTTGGTAGCGATTAATCTGTGCGCCAGTCCAGCTGCGAAACAGGCCCAGCGCTCGACCCTCTGTGCAGTGGATTAAGCTCATATCACTTTTATAGATCCATGTCTGCTTCATTAGCGATGAACATGGCACAACAGCTGCTCTCGGAGGCTGACTGTGTGTTTCCTATTGTTCTTTTTATTTGTAACAACACAGCTGACTGATCACTGGCGGGATCATACTCCAGCCTTCATCCGTTTGGCCTTTCTATTTCCCAACCCCCCCCCCCGCCCCCACAAGCACCAGGATATGTTCTTTCCCAATTAGAGGCAAATGATTTGTAAAGCAAGCTCACTTCCATCAACATCTGGCCTCTTGCTTCCCAGCACAGCACAAACAGGTTAGCCCCTGAAGTAATTAATTTCTTTGCCCCGTTACTGAACCCGATCGTTGTCATCACCTGCCATTTTTTAAACTAGTCATCGGTACGGTAACTTAGTGGTTGCGGAACTCGCACTGCTGAGGTTAGGAGTTCAAATCCTGCTGCGGCAAGTTGTGAAATTGGATGCAGTGTAACTGTGGGCCGGCGTTTCAAAAAAACAACCAGAGTTTCAGGATTGTCGTAACCGCACTGCTTCACTCATGCCCTACTCGTGACTCCATAGGAACAGGAGGAGGCCATTCAGCCCCTCGAGCCTGTTGCATCACTCAATGAGATCATGGCTAATCTGCATCTCAACGCCATTTGCCTGACTTTGATCGGTATCCCTTGATAGCCTAACCGAACAAAAATCTATCTGTCTCAGTCTTGAAAAATTGATCCAGCATCCACAGCCTTTTTGGGGAGAGCGAGTTCCAGATTTCCACGACCCTTTGTGGGGAAAAAGTGCTTCCTGATTTCACTCCTGAATGGCCTGGATCTAATTTTAAGGTTATGCCCCCTTGTTGGACTCCCCCAGCAGAGGAAATAGTTTCTCTGTATCTACCCTATTCAAATCCTTTTATCATTTTAAACACCTCGATTAGACCACCCCATCAAACTTCTATATTCGAAGGATTACAAGCAAAGTTTATGCAACTTGTCCTCATAATTTAACCTTTTAAGCCCCGGTATCATTCTGAACAGTCCCATTGCAGGTGGTTCCCTCTTAAAATGGCCCCACCACCTTCATAACAGCAAATGCAACATTGCCAGTGACCCACATTCTGAGAACAAATGGGGAAAAAAAGTGACTGTATGATCGATGTAAACAAAAATGATGTGCAGGACAAGACCAGCTGGTCCATCAAGCCTGCCCCACACCTCATGATCCCTGGAGCTTCCTGTCTAGACACTTCCTACCTTCCCTCAACCATGTAATCCCCTGGGAGAGGCAAAACACCAGAGAAAGAAACCCAGGGCCAATGCGATCTCTGCCCCAGTCAGGAACCGGTCCAGCTCCCTCTCGAAGGCAGAGAGTCAGCACCAGCCGGCGACACATTCCAGAGGCTCACTGCTCTCTCTGGGGAAAGAAGAACCTGCCCAACATCCGGTCTAAACCCATATCGCCTGGTCCTCCCCAATCTGTCAAACTAAAAATAATCTATCAATAGGCACGCAAACCAGCGCTTTCATTATTTTATAGACCTCTATCAGGTCGCCTCTACAGGCTACGCTGCTCTGAAGTAAATAGCAACGCTCCCCTAATGTGTGCGCGACCGCGCAACAATCGGGCAGGTACTGTTTCTGGCCACGCAGCAAATTTAAAGGTACTGAGCACAAAAAAAAAGATTTAGAGGGCCCATTGGTAGATAGTCCCAGCTCCTTCAGCCTATCTGATAAACTAAAGCTCTTCAAAGAAAGACTTGCATTTCTATAGCGCCTTTCACGACCACCGGACGTCTCAAAGCGCTTCACAGTCACTTTTTGAAGTGTAGTCACTGTTGTAATGTGGGAAACGCGGCAGCCAATTTGCGCACAGCAAGCTCCCACAAACAGCAATGACCAGATAATCTGTTTCAGTGATAAATATTGGCCAGGACACCGGGGATAACTCCCCTGCTCTTCTTTGAAATAGTGCCATGGGATCTTTTACGTCCACCTGAGAGGGCAGACGGGGCCTCGGTTTAACGTCTCATCCGAAAGACGGCACCTCCGACAGTGCAGCACTCCCTCAGCACTGCACTGGAGTGTCAGCCTAGCTGAGTGGGACTTGAACCCACAGCCTTCTGACTCAGAGGCGAGTGTGCTACCCACTGAGCCACAGCTGACACTTTAAGCTAGAAATCGTTCTTGTAATTCACCTCTGAGCCTTTTCCAGGGCCATTCTATCACCCACCACGTGAGGGGACCAAAACTGGGCGCAGTCCTGCAGATACGGTCTAACCAAAGACCTGTATAATGACAGAATGGTGCCCTTTGATTTGTATTGAATGGCACTTTTCAAATAGGAATTCGCCAATAAGGTACAAAAAGAGATATTTATTACTACCATTAATCTAACAATTCAAATAAAGCAAATGAAAAGAAAAAAAGTATTTTCCAAGCGCCGGTTATGTGACACCAGTCTATCAGTGACTTCACTACTCTTCACTGCAGTAGCCCAGCGGCCATTTAGAGGGTCAAGCTCGACAATTGGTCGAATTGCGGAACTGACCGGCTCTGGAAGAACATCGGTTGCTTCTGTGTTCTATCAAGTGATCTGAGGCACGTTCTTTCAAAAGGAGTACTCTGATAAAAAAAAAACATAGAAATTGTGGGAAGTCTTTGAACACCCTGCACCCTCCCCCTCCCGACGACACCCTTTTTACACCATGGCCATAACACAATTTAGTCGAACCAATCCAATGAAAACAAAAAAAAATTACATTGAACATAACTGCTCGAGTAAATATCTGCTTGTAGGAACATAGGAACTGGAGCAGGCCATTCAGCCCCTCGAGGATGTTGTGCTGTCCAATCAGATCATGGCTGAGCTGCCATTTAACTCCATTTTTCTCACCTTTGCTGCACATCCCTTGAAACACCTTACCCAACAAAAACATTTATTGATCTCAGTCTTGAATTTTTCAATTGACCCCCAGAATCCAGTTTTTTTGAGGGAGAGAGTTGCACATTTCCTGTAGTTGAAAACTTGGGCTTTCCACTTGTGCTTGTGTCAGTGATGGAGGTAAAAACAAGGCCGGTGGTTGAAAGGAAGAAGAAAATAAAGATATAAATGCAGGCAGCACTGTAACACTCAAGAAGCTCGACACCATCCAGGGCAAAGCAGCCTGCTTGATTGGCACCCCATCCACCACCTTAAACATCCACTCCCTCCACCACCGGCGCACCATGGCTGCAGTGTGTACCATCTACAAGATGCACTGCAGCAACTCGCCAAGGCTTCTTCGGCAGCACCTCCCAAACCCGCGACCTCTACAACCTAGAAGGACAACGGCAGCAGGCGCGTGGGAACACCACCACCTCCAAGTTCCCCTCCAAGTCACACACCATCCTGACTTAGAAGTATATCGCCGATCCTTCATCGTCGCTGGGTCAAAATCCTGGAACTCCCTCCCTAACAGCTCTGTGGGAGTACCTGCACCACACAGACTTCAGAGGTTCAAGAAGGCGTCTCACCACCACCTTCTCAAGGGCAATTAGGGATGGGCAATAAATGCTGGCCTTGCCAGCGACGCCCACATCCCATAAACGAATAAAAAAAAACCAATACCCAAATACGGCAAAGCTGTGCAGATTCCTGAAGTGAAAATCAATGTTGGGAATCTTGCATTCTGGTTATTAATAACTCACCTTCTGGACAAAATAAGTTGTTTTAGATTGCTGCAATAGGAATGTCCATGATGTATTGTGCCTCCTTTCAGCATGAAACCTCCAGGAGCAGCGCTTGCCACCTGAGGCTCTTTGCAATGATTGTTGGCTGCAGTTTTCTCAAACAAGACTCTCGAGAGCGCCATTGAATATTTGATTGCAATTGTCTCCACACAGTTCAAAACACCAAGTACTCCAATTAGCAAAGTGACTAAATTTAGCAATTGTGACCTAGAGGGTGCACTGAGCAATGAGCACTTAAAATGAACTCATCGCAATCAACTGGATGTTAATCTAGCTATCTCGCCCTGCATTTGAGCTGCTGCTCTGACAATGAAGTTTCTGGGAGTAGGGAAAGCAGCTCATTGAGCAGAGTTAATTAAGTTTTGAAAGAGTTTATAATTGAGGTAGCCTGAGAGAGTGCTCTTTTTCTGCTGTTGCACAGACCCCAGGCTTCTCTTCCCCGCAGTGAAGATGCAAATTGAACCATTTTGATGAGGTGGGGAAAATTGACTGGAGTAAGGAGGATTCCTGCCTACTTTGCCTGTTGCCATCACCGGTTTAAGTCGAGTCATAATCTAAGAATGTGTGCAATGAGTCCGGGTCTTGGGAGGACCTCCTAACCTGCTCTTTCAAATTGACCATGTAATGTCCACACATCAATGCACCTCACAAACTTATTTAGAGCACATTTGCGCTACAACCGTAATGTTGGTGTGACGCGTTTTCACTTTGCACTGATGCTGTAGTGGTAGTGTACATGCAGGCTGAATCCAGAATCAGGACCTAAACCTGACATGAGTCAAACTGGAGTGAGACTTCCCCACCACACCCACCCAAAGCGGAGTGGGACCCCTCCAAAATAGAGTGCGAGAAGTGGGTGTTGCTCCATTTGGCTTTGGAGTCAGTTCAGGCATTCACACACAATTTATTCTTTAACCTTCAGCAAAGTGAGCTGGGTGAGCGACGTGGTGAGTTGGGTGAGCGATGTGGTGAGTTGGGTGAGCGACGTGGTGAGCTAGATGAGCGATGTGGTGAGTTGTGTGAGTGATGTGGTGAGTTGTGTGAGCGATGTGGTGAGCTGGGTGAGCGATGGAGTGAGTTGGGTGAGCGATGTGGTGAGTTGTGTGAGTGATGTGGTGAGTTGGGTGAGCGATGTGGTGAGTTGTGTGAGTGATGTGGTGAGTTGGGTGAGCGATGTGGTGAGTTGGGTGAGCGATGTGGTGAGTTGGGTGAGCGATGTGGTGAGTTGGGTGAGCGATGTGGTGAGCTGGGTGAGTGATGTGGTGAGCGATGCAGTGAGCGATGTGGTGAGCGATGTGGTGAGTTGGGTGAGCGATGGGGTGAGTTGGGTGAGTGATGGGGTGAGCTGGGTGAGCGATGGGGTGAGCGATGGGGTAAGCAATGTGGTGAGCTGGGTGAGCGATGTGGTGAGCTGGGTGAGCGATGGAGTGAGTTGGGTGAGCGATGTGGTGAGTTGGGTGAGCGATGTGGTGAGTTGGGTGAGCGATGTGGTGAGTTGGGTGAGCGATGTGGTGAGTTGGGTGAGCGATGTGGTGAGTTGGGTGAGCGATGGAGTGAGTTGGGTGAGCGATGGGGTGAGCGATGTGGTGAGCAATGTGGTGAGCTGGGTGAGCTGGGTGAGTGATGTGGTGAGCGATGGAGTGAGCGATGGAGTGAGCGATGTGGTGAGCTGGGTGAGCGATGGGGTGAGCGATGTGGTGAGCTGGGTGAGCTTTGGGGTGAGCGATGTGGTGAGCTGGGTGAGCGATGGAGTGAGTTGGGTGAGCGATGGGGTGAGCGATGGGGTAAGCAATGTGGTGAGCTGGGTGAGCGATGGAGTGAGTTGGGTGAGCGATGGGGTGAGCGATGGGGTAAGCAATGTGGTGAGCTGGGTGAGCGATGTGGTGAGCGATGGGGCGAGTTGGGTGAGCTGGCTGAGCTACATCATGGAATCATAGGATGCAAGGTTGTGCTTATGATTCCACATGCTGTTAGTTCCTAAACTTTGGTAGAACGTTAGCAGCAATTGGCAGTGAGCGAGGGAGGGAAGAAATGCACAATTAACAGTAAATACTCTTTCTTATCTGGTTGTAGTCAGTTACAGAGTGCCATTAGTGAACACTTACAATCAGCGCCTGGTGAATGATGCACTAAAAGGAGTACTAAAGAACTAGCGGATTTCTTTTTACTCATATGAAATACTGTCATATGGTACAACGTTATTCTGGCAGGTTTAGATAATGAGAACACTTATGCACCATAATATTCTGAAGACAATTACTTTCTGAAATGATGAGGACAGCTGAGGCGGTTTGATGCTCTCCCTCCCACGCTGTTATTTTTGCACCAACCATTACAGTCATCTTTCAGTCCTAATGGTGATTACTCTTTATTGCTGGTAATAGGACTAAACCAGAGAATAATCCATGAGCGTGAATCGATCTGTTCTTGCAACCTTAGTTAGGATTCTTAAACAACAGGAGTGTGCGCTCAACGACTGTGGCAAAAAGGGTGGCGAAAAGTTCGAATGATTCGCTGTCGATACAAAGCAGCACGATGAGGAAGCTGGTGAAGATTTGCGCTTTCCGCTATTACTGCTGTTGTAACATCACGTTCCTCAAGTTGCTGGACCAGCAGATGAGGGATGTCCGCGTTTCACATGGACAGTCAGAGTTTGCTGAGACCTTGTCCACATGCCACCATTTGTACTCCAACTTCAGCCCCAGAATGGCCATTAAAGTTTATTTTATGGGCATGGGGACACGGGGTTTCAAGACCCTTCACCTAAAGGTTATACATTGAGCACTAGCCCAGTATGTAGGAACTTATTTACAGTTTCCCCGATTTAGTATATCTCTTTCACTGAGAAGGGTCAATCTTTTTACTTCCACCTCCAATTTCAGTTTGGGAAGTTGCTTGCTCCCATCTATCAGTATATATATATATATATATGCCTAGGACACTGCCCTGAGGAACTCTTGCAGCGATGTCCTGGGGCTGTGATGCTTGACCTTCAATCACCACAACCACCTTCCTTAGTTGATCCATATCGGCCTCCTCCTGAGGTCCCCACCACCACAGTTTGCAGCCAATTCAATACACTCCACGTGATATCAAGAAATGGCTGAGCGTACTGGATACAGCAAAAGCTGTGAGCCCTGGCAACATCCCAGCTGTTGTGCTGAAGACTTGTGCCTCTAGCCAAGCTGTTCCAGTATAGCTACAACACTGGCATCTATCCGACAATGTGGGAAATTGCCCAGGTATGTCCTGTCAACAAAAAGCAGGACAATTCCAATCCGGCCAATTACCGCCCCATCAGTCTACTCTCAATCATCAGCAAAGTGATGGAAGGTGTCGTCGACAGTGCTATCAACCAGCACTTACTAACCAATAACATGCCCACTGATGGCCAGTTTGGGTTCCGCCAGGACTACTCAGATGCAGACCTCATTACAGCCTTGGTCCAAACATGGACAAAAGAGCTGAATTCCAGAAGTGAGGTGAGAGTGACTGCCCTTGACATCAAGGCAGCATTTGACCGAGTGTGGCATCATGGAGCCCTAGTAAAACTGAAGTCAATGGGAATCGGGGGGGAAAACTCTCCAGTGGCTGGAGTCATAACTAGCACAAATGAAGATGGTTGTGGTGGTTGGAGGTCAATCATCACAGCCCCAGGACATCACTGCAGGAGTTCCTCAGGGCAGTGTCCCAGGCCCAACCATCTTCAGCTGCTTCATCAATGACCTTCCCTCCATCATAAGGTCAGAAGTGGGGATGTTCGCTGATGACTGCACAGTGTCCAGTGCCATTCACAACTCCTGAGATAATGAAGCAGTCCATACCTGCATGCAACAAGACCTGGATGACATTCAGGCTTGGGCTGATAAGTGGCAGGTAACTTTCGCACCACACAAGTGCCAGGCAATGACTATCTCCAAAAAGCGAGCACCTAACCACCTCCCCATGACATTCAACGGCATCACCATCGCTGAATCCCCCACCATCAATATCCTGGGAGTCACCATTGACCAGAAACGTAACTGGACCAGCCACATAAATACTGTGCAACAAGAGCAGGTCAGAGGCTGGGTATTCTGTGGCGAGTGTCTCACTTCCTGAATCCTCAAAGCCTTTCCACCTTCTACAAGGCACAAGTAAGGAGTGTGATGGAATACTCTCCACTTGCCTGGATGAGTGCAGCTCCAACAACACTCAAGAAGTTCGACACCATCCAAGACAAAACAGCCCGCTTGAATGGCACCCCATCCACCACCTTAAACATTCACTCCCTCCACCACCGGCGTACCGTGGCTGCAGTGTGTACCATCTACAAGATGCACTGCAGCAACTCGCGAAGGCTTCTTCAGCAGCACCTCCCAAACCCGCGACTTATACCACCTAGAAGGACAAGGGCAGCAGGCACATGGGAACACCACCACCTCCAAGTTCCCCTCCAAGTCACACACCATCCTGACTTGGAAATATATCGCCGATCCTTCATCGTCGCTGGATCAAAATCCTGGAACTCCCTTCCTAACAGCACTGTGGGAGTACCTTCACCACACGGACTGCAGCGGTTCAAGAAGGCGGCTCACCACCACCTTCTCAAGGGAAACTAGAGATGGGCAATAAATGCTGGCCTTGCCAGCGACGCCCACATCCCATGAACGAATATTTAAAAAAAAAGTCTTCATCTGAACAAACCTGAGATAATTTTGCTGTATGCTTATCATGCTCCTGCAAAAACTTGGCGGGTTTGTTAAGTCGTGGCACAGTTGGTAGCACGCTCATCTCAGAGTTAGAAGGTTGTGGGTTCAAGTCCTGCTCCAGAGACTTGAACACAAGATCTACTCCAGTGCAGTACTGAGGGAGTGCTGCACTGTCGGAGGTGCCGTCTTTCGGATGAGACGCTAAACCAAGGCCCCATTTGCCCTCTCAGGTGGACGTAAAAGATCCCATGGCACGATTTCGAAGAAGAGCAGGTGAGTTCTCCCCAGTGTCCTGGCCAATATTTATCCCCCAACCAACATCACTAAAAAACAGATGATCTGGTCATTATAACATTGCTGTTTGTCGGAGCTTGCTGTGCTCAAATTGGCTGTCGCGTTTCCTGCATTACAACAGTGACTACACTTCAAAAGTACCTCATTGGCTGTAATGCGCTTTGGGATATCCTGAGGTTGCGAAAGGCGCTATAGAAATGCAAGCCTTTCTTTCTTTCTATATTGTGAAATATTGGATGAAATAAACATAGTGAGAGAGGAAGTATTAAGGGATTTAGCAGCTTTAAAAGTGGATAAACCTCCAAGCCCGGATGAAATGTATCCCAGGCTGTTAAGCGAAGCAAAAGAGGAAATAGCAGAGACCCTGACCATCATTTTTCAATCCTCTCTGGCTTCAGGTGTGGTGCCAGAGGACTGGAGGACTGCTAATGCGGTACCCTTGTTTAAAAAGGGAGAAAAGGATAGACCGAGTAATTACAGGCCAGTCAGCCTAACCTCGGTGGTGGGAAAATTATTGGAAAGAATTCTGAAGGACAGGATAAATCTTCATTTAGAAAGACACGGATTCATCAAGGATAGTCAGCACGGATTTGTTAAGGGAAGGTCGTGCTTGACAAACTTGATTGAATTTTTTGAGGAGGTAACAAGGAGGGTAGATGAGGGTAGTGCGTTTGATGTAGCATATATGACTTTAGCAAGGCTTTTGATATGGTTCTACATGGCAGACTGGTCACAAAGTTAAAAGCCCATGGGATCCAGGGCAAAGTGTCAAGTTGGATTCAAAACTGGCTCGGAGGCAGGAAGCAGAGGGTAATGGTTGATGGGTGTTTTTGTGGCTGGAAGGCTGTTTTCAGTGGGGTTCCGCAGGGCTCAGCACTAGGTCCCTTGCTTTTTGTGGTATATATCAACGATCTTGACTTGAATATAGGGGGTATGATTAAGAAGTTTGCAGATGATACTAAAATCGGCTGTGTGGTTGATACTGAAGAAGGAAGCTGGAGACTGCAGGAAGATATCAATAAATTGGTCAGGTGGGCAGAACAGTGGCAAATGGAATTCAATCCAGAGAAGTGTGAGGTAATGCATTTGGGGAGGGCTAACAAGGAAAGGGAATACACATTAAATGGTAGGACACTGAGTAGTGTAGAGGAACAAAGGGACCTTGGAGTGCATGTCCACAGGCCAAGTAGATAAGATGGTTAAGAAGGCATACGGAATGCTTGCCTTTATTAGCCGTGGCATAGAATATAAGAGCAGGGGGGTTATGCTTCAACTGTATAAAACACTGGTTAGGCCTCAGCTAGACTACTGCGTGCAGTTCTGGTCACCACATTACAGGAAAGATGTGATTGCACTAGAGAGGGTACAGAGGAGATTTACAAGGATGTTGCCGGGAGGAGAGAATCTTAGCTATGAGGAAAGACTGGATAGGCTGGGTCTGTTTTACTTGGAACAGAGGAGGCTGAGGGGAGACCTTATTGAGGTGTATAAAATTATGAGGGGCATAGATAAAGTGGATAGAAAGGACCTATTTCCCTTAGCAGTGGGGTCAAAAACCAGGGGGGCACAGATTTAAAGTAATTGGGGGAAGGTTTAGAGGGGATTTGAGGGGAAATGTCTTCACCCAGAGGGTTGTGGGGGTCTGGAACTCACTGCCTGAAAGGGTGGTAGAGGCAGGAACCCTAACCACATTTAAAAAGTACTTGGATGTGCACTTGGGATTCTCTAACCTGCAGGGCTACGGACCAAGAGCTGGGAAGTGGGATTAGGCTGGATAGCTCTTTGTTGGCCGGCACGATGGGCCGAAATGGCCTCCTTCCGTGCTGTAACTTTCTATGATTCTATGATTCTTTTGTTGTGTTCAAGTTTTGCTTTGAGCTGGATTCCCTCCTGTGAAATTTCTCTTCCTCTCTCTTGGAGCTGCTGCACAGCCTCCTGTACTTTCTCACTCTGCGGACCAAACCCCTTGATGTGAATCTGACAATCATCCACCAGCGTCGAGCCAAATGGTTTTAACCTGACAAGCAGCTCTCTCAGTTTGCCAAGTTACTTGTTGTTATCCTTTTCCTTTCAAGCCTGGCTGGACCTTTCCCAGTCAAGAGCGTTCTTTAACCTTGGAGGCAGGATACAATTCGCTCCATGTCTGAGAAGCTGTGTTTGAAATGTTTTTTTTGGAGGGATGAAGGGAAATGGGGGAGGAAAAAAAACAATCAATGCGGAGATGTCAGCAGCCGCTCGAACAAGACATACAAGCCCAGGTCAGGCCCAGCAATCTCTCCACTTTTGCTTTTATGATTTCCGAGTGAACCACAGTCTTTTTGCAACAGGGAAGCTTTGTATTGTGTTTGTTGTCTCTCCTAATCTTCGATAGCCAGCATCGGCTGCCATTAGCTGCATCCTCAGTTCAGATCAGAGGGACATAGCAGGGAAATAAATATCATGTGGTGGGCGACAGATTTACAGCTTTGCAAGCAAGTAAATGGAGAGTATTAACCAGTGCTGAACGTAAGGTCCTTGTTGCTCAATAATGGAATCTCTAGAGCGCTGCAAGAGTTGAAATGATTTGCAACTGATTGAATTTGTTTTCTTCTTTTTGCAATGGGAGAATCGGGCGATCCCCGTTCATTCAGCGTGAGTGCGTTTTTCATCGGAATTCTTTCATCTAAGACTGCTGAAGACAATGGAGGTGAATTTCCACAGGGATTCTCCCACACAGCCACCATACCCTCAGCAGAAGGGCTGCGGTAATACTGGGAAAATGGCCCATTTTTCTGGGATTTCTGCGGCGACTTCTGCCGAAATTATAGCGGGCGAGCAGGAGAACCCTTGTGGAAATTCACCCCCAATATTGCCATATTTTTGATATACTTCTAAAATTATTTACAAAAACTGTCTCTTATTGTTGCAAGTCCTATAGAATCATGTGGCACAGAAGGAGGCCATTCAGCCCATCTCGGCTGTACCGGCTCTTAACCTCGTCAGCCATGACTCAGTTGGTAGCACTCTTACCTCTGAGTCAGAAGATTGTGGGTTCCAATCCCACTACCAGGAACTTGACCACAAAATCTAGGTTGACACTCTAGTGCAGTACTGAGGGAATGCTGCACTGTCGGAGGTACCGTCTTTCAGATGAGATGTTAAACCAGGGTCCCGTCTGCCCTCTCAGGTGGACGTAAAAGATCCCATATTAATTGGACAGATCAAATTGGGCAGGGCTGCCTTGAGAATGAGTTCATTGATTGTATTAGGGATGGGTTTCTTGAGCAGTATGTAACTGAACCGACCAGGGGGCAAGCAACCTTAGATCTGGTCCTGTGTAACGAGACAGGATTAATCAAAAATATCCTAGTAAAGGATCCCCTTGGAATGAGTGAGCATAACATGGTTGAATTCCATATTCAATTAGAGGGTGAGAAGGTTGGATCTCAAACAAGCGTGCTAAGCTTGAATAAAGGAGACTATGAAGGTATGCGAGCAGAATTGAGTAGAGTGGATTGGGAAAATAGATTAAAGGGTAAGACGATACATGATCAGTGGTGTACATTTAAGGAGTTATTTTACAACTTCCAAAAAATATATATTCCACTGAGAAGAAAAGGGTGTAAAAGAAAAGACAGTCATCCGTGGCTAAGTAAAGAAATTAAGGATAGTATTCGACTAAAAACAAGGGATTTTCAGGTAGCCAAATGTAGTGGGAGGATAGAGGATTGGGAAAACTTTAAAAGACAGCAAAAAATAACAAAAAGATTGATTAAGAAAGGGAAGATAGATTATGAAAGTAAATTAGCAAAAAATATAAAAACAGATAGTAAGAGTTTTTATAGTTATATAAAAAGAAAAAGGGTGGCTAAAGTAAATGTTGGTCCCTTAGAGGATAAGACCGGGAAATTAATGGTGGGAAATATGGAGATGGCAAATACACTGAATAAATATTTTGTATCAGTCTTTACAGTAGAGGACACTAAGAATATCCCAACACTGGACAAACAGGGGGCTATAGGGGGGGAGGAGCTAAACACGATCAAAATCACTAAGGAAGTGGTACTCCGTAAAATAATGGGACTCAAGGCGGATAAATCACCTGGACCTGATGGCTTACCTCCTAGGGTCTTGAGGGAAGTGGCGGTAGGGATTGTGGATGCCTTGGTAATAATTTTCCAAAACTCCCTGGACTCAGCAAAGATCCCGGCAGACTGGAAAACTGCTAATGTAACACCCTTATTTAAAAAGGGCAGTAGACAGAAGGCTGGAAACTATAGACCGGTTAGCCTAACATCTGTGGCAGGTAAAATTTTGGAGTCCATTATTAAGGAGACAGTAACGGGACATTTGGATAATCATAATTTAATAGGACAAAGTCAGCATGGTTTTATGAAGGGGAAGTCATGTTTGACAAATTTGCTGGAGTTCTTTGAGGAAGTAACATACAGGGTGGATAAAGGGGAACCAGTGGATGTGGTGTATTTAGACTTCCAAAAGGCATTTGACAAGGTGCCACACAAAAGATTATTGCTTAAGATAAAAAATCACGGGATTGGGGGTAATATTCTGGCATGGATAGAGGATTGGCTATCTAACAGAAGGCAGAGAGTTGGGATAAATGGTTCATTCTCAGACTGGCAATCAGTAACTAGTGGTGTTCCGCAGGGGTCAGTGCTGGGTCCCCAACTCTTTACAATCTATATTAACGATTTGGAGGAGGGGACCGAGTGTAACATATCAAAGTTTGCAGATGATATTAAGATGGGAGGGAAAGTAGTGAGTGAGGAGGACATAAAAAATCTGCAAGGGGACATAGACAGGCTAAGTAAGTGGGCAGAGATTTGGCAGATGGAATACAATACTGGAAAGTGTGAGGTTATGCACTTTGGCAGGAAAAATAGTAGAGCAAGTTATTATCTTAATGGCAAGAAACTGGAAAGTACTGAAGTACAAAGGGATCTGGGGGTCTGGTGCACGAAACTCAAAAGGTTAGTATGCAGGTGCAGCAAGTGATTAAGAAGGCCAATGGAATGTTGGCTTTCATTGCTAAGGGGATAGAATATAAAAATAGGGAGGTATTGCTTCAGTTGTACAAGGTATTGGTGAGACCGCACCTGGAATACTGCATACAGTTTTGGTGTCCTTACTTAAGAAAGACATACTTGCTCTCGAGTCAGTACAAAGAAGGTTCACTCGGTTAATCCCGGGGATGAGGGGATGGACATATGAGGAGAGGTTGGATAGATTGGGACTCTACTCATTGGAGTTCAGAAGAATGAGAGGCGATCTTATTGAAACATATAAGATTGTGAAGGGGTTGGATCGGGTGGATGCGGGGAGGATGTTCCCGATGATGGATGAAACTAGAACTAGGGGGCATAGTCTTAGAATAAGGGGGCTGCTCTTTCAAAACTGAGATGAGAAGGAACTACTTCACTCAGAGGGTGGTAGGTCCATGGAATATGCTGCCCCAAAAAGCTGTAGAAGCTACATCATTACATAAATTTAAAACAGAAATAGACAGTTTCCTAGAAGTAAAGGGAATTAAGGGTTACGGGTAGCGGGCAGGAATTTGGACATGAGTCTAGGTTCGGATCAGTCATGGCCCTGTGGGTAGCATAGTGGGCCCAGGGGCCGTGTAGCCTGATCCTGCTCCTATTTCGTGTGTCCAATTCTGTTAGCTTCAGGAGATGGTTCTGTGATAGTAGATTGGCGATTAGGATCAGATCAGCCATGATCTTATTGAATGGCGGAGCAGGCTCGAGGGGCCAATTGGCCTACTCCTGCTCCTATTTCTTATGTTCTTAATTTCTTATTCGAAGAAGAGCAGGGGAGTTAACCCCAGTGTCCTGGCCAATATTTATCCTCCATTCAACATCACTAAAACAGATTATCGGGTCATTATCACATTGCTGTCTGTGGGAGCTTGCAGTGCTCAAATTGGCTGCTGAGTTTCCTGCATTACAACAGTTCAAAAGTACTTCATTGGCTGTAAAGTGCTTTGGGACCTCCAGAGGTCATAAAGGTGTTATATGAATGCAAGTCTTTCTTTCTTTGAAAGAGCTATCCAATTACCTCTTGTGAGGTGAAGGCTTGTTGATGATACAAGTGTTTTCATTCCCATGAAATTGTTGACAAGTTTGCTCATCTAAGTACTGTTTTTTAAAATTCTTTCACGGGATGTGGGTGTCTCTAGCAAGGCCAGCATTTATTGCCCATCCCTAATTGCCCCTTGAGAAGGTGGTGGTGAGCTGCCTTCTTGAACCGCTGCAGTCCGTGTGGTGAAGGTGCTCCCACAGCGCTGTTTGGGAGGGAGTTCCAGGATTTTGGCTCAACGACGATGAAGGAACGGCCGATTATATTTCCAAGTGTGGATGGTGTGTGACTTGGAGAGGAACTCCAGAAGTTGAGCTCCAGAACTATCGTCAAGTATCCTTCCTTTGACATATTTGTATCTGGGACCATTTGAATCTTCAGGTTTTCAATTGGTTGAATTAACAAAGCCTTGAAAACTATATTTTCAACAAATGGTAAAGTAAGCCCTGAAATTACTCCAATGTATGTCCAGCACTGGTTAATTCTCAACACTGACCTGTTTGCAAGCAGGAAATGTGTAGCGCCCCCTTCGTCCCTTCCCCCCGCCAACCTGACCTTTACTTCGCTGGTACCGTGTGCCCCTCTGATCTGTACTGAGGAGGTGGCTGACGGCGCCCAATGCTGACTGTCGAAGTGCTCTCTCAGCTATGTTCGAGGGCGTTATTCTGTCTAAAATAAGTGGGTTAAAGGCTGAAACAACAGAAAGCGGGATTTGAGGCAAATGTCACTGAACATTTTTTACAATAATGTCCCACGGGACATCTGGTCTTGTAATAAAAGACCTTTGCCCCCACCTCCAAAAGTAGGACAGTAGGAGCCACAGCAAAGGAGAAAGAATTTGAATGTTTTAACAGATTTTTTTTTAATGTAAAGGTAGATTAGAAAAAGTTACAATAAATTAAATGAATTAAAATGGGCATGAAGAGAATGGATGACAAGGTTACCAGAAGCGTTTGTTTAATTTTTAATTCAAATTGAATTCAAATGTTTGTTACTGTGAGAGTATGAAGTTTCTCCTGGCATTTTAGTGGGTTTATTACTGTAATGTCAGTTTGTTTCTGCATCAGTTAGTAAGCTGAAGTTAAAACAAAACCAGTCACCCGAAGGAAAGAAAGAAAGACTTACAATTACACCGAACGTCCCAAAGCGCTTTACAGCCAATGAAGTACTTTTTGAATTGTAGCCACTGTTGTAATGTAGGAAATGCGGCAGCCAATTTGCAAACAGCAAGCTCCCACAAACAGCAATGTGATAATGACCAGATCATCTGTTTTTTCAGTGATGTCGATTGAGGGATAAATATCGGCCAGGACACCGGGGAGAACTCCCCCTGCTCTTCTTCGAAATAGTGCCATGGGGATTTTTACGTCCACCCGAGATGGCAAAACGGGGGGCCTCGGTTTTATTACGTCTCATCCGAAAGACGGCACCTCCGACAGTGCAACACTCCCTCAGTACTGCAGTGGAGTGCCAGCCTAGATTTTGTGCTCAAGTCTCTGGAGTGGGACCTGAACCCACAGCCTTCTGACTCAGAGGCAAAGGAGACAGGAAATTCCCCGTGAAGCAGGATTTTCTCTTATTGTTCTGGATGAATTTTATTTCTTTTGCAATGTCTCAAACTAGTTAGTATAAGAAGAAGCCAAGACCATTGCAGAGTTTCCGCTGATTGTTTTGGTGCAGTTCACCCGAAATAAGTAACCCGTGCAAAAGATCACGGAATTTTAAGCGCAAATTACGTCTGCCGCAATTCGAGTTTAAAACCATCACGATAGAAGTTACCACTCTTTAATATATCAAGGAATTTGTTAAAAGCAGAATTTAAAAAATATTACGTTTCAAAACGCTGCCCGATTGCACTGGTTCATGGCAGAATTTGCGTTCGGCAATATGCAAATGAGTTTGAGCGCAAACTCGAGGAATTTTTTTTTTTCTCAGAACAGGTGCAATTTTGGGCGTAATTTGCGCCCGGATCGCCGATTGTGCCCAAAATGGAAACTCTACCCCCAAGACTATTAACTGATTCAAGTGATTAAATAGGGGCCTTCACAGGCAGGACCCCAACACTGCCGTGACTTGACATCTACACCTGCTATGAGCTCCAACAAAGAAAGAAAGAAAGACTTGCATTTACATAGCGCCTTTCACGACCACCGGACGTCTCAAAGCGCTTTACAGCCAATAAAGTACTTTTGAAGTGTGGTCTCTGTTGTAATGTGGGAAACACGGCAGCCAATTTGCGCTCAGCAAGCTCCCACAAACAGCAATGTGATAAGGACCAGATAATCTGTTTTTGTTATGTTGGTTGAGGGATAAATATTGACCAGGACACCGGGGATAACTCCCCTACTCTTCTTCAAAATAGTGCCGCGGGATCTTTTACATCCACCTGAGAGAGCAGACTGGGCCTCGGTTTAACGTCTCATCCGAAAGACGGCACCTCCGACAGTGCAGCTCTCCCTCAAAGTGTCAGCCTAGCTTTATGAGCGCAAGTCCCTGGAGTGGGACTTAGAACCCACGAACCTTCTGACTCAGAGGCGAGTGTGCTACCAACTGAGCCACAGCTGACACTCAGCTGGAAGGTGACTGGATTGCCATCAGGAGCAAGAATCCTGGCTGATTTTGCCCTCACTAGCCCGAGGCACTGAGGGTAATCCCAGCTAACTCAACACAGAACATCACATCCAAAGTGGGACTCTCCTAGGGGTTGCTAACCCTCCAGGATAGTCCTGGGGTCTCCAGGAATAAAGGATTAATCTCCTGGGCACTGCTGTGAGCAAAACCCAGGAGAAAAATCACAGTGGGCGTTAAATAAAATTGTTCTTTTTACACTGAATACTTTTGTTTATTAGTCATAAACATATTGGAGATGGGTGGGTGGTGGGGGGGGTGATGGCGAAAGGCTGTTTGAATGGGAGGGGCGGTTAGAGGCGGGAGGTCATGTGGTGAAACTGCCAATATCACGTCCAGCCAGAGTTGACAACCCTGGAACCTTCTGGTTTGTGTGCCTCAGCTATTCACTGGATCAGCTAAAAGAACTTTAGAAATTTTGCATTTCCTCACAATTCGCATTTTCAAAGACCAATTTTTTTATGTCACTAGTCTCGTGTCTATCTTATACAAAATCTTTCCCTGAATGTATTCTGATTGTTTGAAAACAAAAGGGGTCATTTTCACTTCCATCGCTTGCACCCATCACCCCTGTGCTCGCTGACCTATATTGGCTCATCCTTGCGTTGAAGTCCCTCCATGGCCTCACACCTCCCTATCTCTGTAACCTCTCCGGCCTTTCAACCCTCTGAAAGCTCTCCGTTCCTCCAATTCTGGCCTCTTGTCCATCCCCGACTTGCTTTGCTCCACCAATGGCGGCCATGCCTTCAGCTGCTGAGGCCCTAAGCTCTGGAATTCCCTCCCTAAATCTCGCAGCCTCTCTACCTCCCTCCTCCTCCTTTAGGACACTCCTTAAAACCTACCTCTTTGACCAAGCCTGCCCTAATATCTCATGTGGCTCAGTGTCAAATTTTGTTTTATAATGCTTCTGTGAAGCGCCTTGGGATCTTTTACTACGTTAATGGTGCTGTGTAATTACTGAAAGGATTATTACTAGTCCTAGCCCCTTTCGGGCTACTCCGGATCAGGCGTATTCCCCAGACGTTCACATTCAACTAAAGTTAGAGGTAGCCGAATCCTAAAGATGCTTAATTGAGTCTAAAGGTCCAGACTATCTCTCCCTAAAGGAAAGGAACAGCCTGAAGATGTTACCGTCCTCCAGATAGCACTTTTAATAAGTTTAGCTAGACTGTAACCTTCCGGATATTATGAGGGTCTGGAAAACTCCCCAGAATTCTGCAACTCCTCACCAAAGAGTGTACAGAGATTGAGTTTGCGAGTTTGATACAGAAGTACTATTTGAGGCAATTCTAAAAAAATATATAGATTTATTAAAGAACCGACATGTAATTACAGTTGGTGATTCAGTCGCAACATTAACAGTTCAAAATACAAAAGCTTACAATTCTTATTATCAGAGATCCTTATTCTCAAATCTTAACTTCATTACATTTTTACAGTTCTTAGTTATTCCTATTCCAGGATATCCACCAAAATCAAATACCTTGATCCCCGAGACTCAAAGAGTTGAAAACTTACAGAGATTGCCTCTGAAGCTGAGAATCGCTTTGCCCCTTCCAGCGAATTCTGTCTTCCTATTTGAAAGTTCTATATTTATACTCTTTCTCAGTGGTATATCCTTTGAAGTTTTCTGCAGATGTAAGCTAATTATCTCTAGTCATTTTTCTGTTGACCCCTTCTATTCTTATAGTCAGTTCAGCTGTAGCTTGCAGAATTATGTCTGCTGTGTAGGTGTCTCAAGCTTATCATAAAAAAACGGTTGTAACAGATGTATCTATTTGATGTCATTCTCACGAAGGTTCTCTATTCAATTCTTAAGTCACCTCAGCTGGTTGTAAGCAGACTTCATGTCTCCTAGATGTTCCAAGTTCAACACAAAAACAATGTGATGGCTGTTGCATCTATTGATGTCATATTTATGAAAGTCTCCTGTTTGTATCTTTTGCATTTAGAACACCTCGACCGGGTGCATCATTGTCTTCTTAGCTACCTCAACTGGTTGCAACACATAATCGTGTCTCCTGTTTCATTTGATGTCTCCTGTGTTTCAATTGATGTTATATTTATGAAGGCATATGTTTCTTTATCTTTTTGTGTTTCATTTCAAAGTGTTGGTTTAAGACACCTTTAACTGGGTATGGTATTGTGTTCTTTCCAAGCTTCAGACTTTCTGGAAGCTCTAACCCTCTGCTTCAATAGGGCTTTTGTTTCAGTGTCAACAACTCATCTTGTCTCAAAAGCCTGTATGGTGTTTACAGCTTTTCATTGTTGAGGCTTCCAGATTTCCAAGCCCAGTTTGTCATGTTTAATAAAGTCAGAATTCTTTCATAGGATGGTGTATTTTTCTGAATATGGCTATTCCTTCACATTACAAGTTGTTGTAGTCCTTGTTAAATGTAAGTTGTTGTTGGTCGGTAATCTGGGGCGAGTTCTACAACTGGCGAGCCAGGCGGTGAAGTTGAAAATTACCCCCCACAGTCTCACTGAGCACACATTGCAGAAAATTCCAACAGAATTTGTGATTGATAGCACACGCTGCTCGTTTAAGCCTGTTCACTTGTACTTGCTGGTGAACAGTCACTGTACCTTGACTCAGCAGGTTTCATACAGGAAGAAAATAGCCCAGTGGAAATCGGATCCAAACCATCTTACCTAGCGGGTTGGACAACGCAACCCAAAGTGTGTTCACTGAAGAAAAACATTTTGTGGAACACTCCCTGAGGTCTACACTTGTTACAAGACTGAGCAAGACTTGGTTTTATTGGCGTTGTGAAGGTTGGCCAGCCCATTGTATTGTGAAGGCAGAGATAGTGGGGGCTGACTCTGAAAACAGACTATTATGAATTACTTATGAGTAAATATGTGAACAGTCCTTTGACAATTCTTTCAATTCTACATAGTTTCTGTCAGCTATTCCAATATTTATGATTTGTGTGCATTTCACTGTCTCTCCCAAAGAACCCATTTCAAACTTTCACGTGCTGTAACTCCCTGCATTTATTGCAAGACTTCACACTGCTGCATGATCGCCAGTATCAATGCAAGCATTGAAATCCATACTGATTCCCCCTTCCCTCCCCCACTAGACTGGCAGCATTCTAGGCTGACACTCCCAGTGCTGTACTGAGGGAGAGCTGGACTGTCTTTAGGGTGAGATGTTAAACCGAGACCCTCTCAGGTGGAGGTGAAAGATCCCGCAGCACTATTTCGAAGAAATCATAGAGCAGAAACTGATAGCCAAGTTCCGCACTCATGAGGATGGCCTCAATCGCGATATCGGGTTCATGTCACGATACAGAACATGACTTGACATCATGGCCGGTCTTCCCAGGTGTTTTTTTTTAAAAAGGCTAACACAAGTACACAAATTGACAGGATATGCAGCCAGCAGGTGGTTTGACACATTGGACCCCTTGGGACACATCTCATTGTCTTGACTGTGCTCTTTGTTGCAGGGAATAATGTGAATAGATTTTGTCTGGGTTTAAATTGTGAATTCTGGGAGATTCTCTCATTGCTAACTTACCTGACGAAGGAGCGAACTGCTTCGAAAGCTTGTAAAATTAAATAAATCTGTTGGACTATAACCTGGTGTTGTGCGACTTCTCATTTTTGTCCACCCCAGTCCAACGCCGGCATCTCCACATCATATTTCGAAGAAGATCAGGGGAGTTCTCCCTGGTGTCCTGGCCAATATTTATCCCTCAAACAACACCACTAAAGCAGCTGATCTGGTCATTATCACATTCTTGTTTGTGGGGCCTTGCTGTGCGCAAATTGGCTGCCGCGTTTCCCACAATGCAACAGTGACTACACGCCAAACCAGAGCCTCATTGGCTGTTAACCACTTTGGGACGTCCTAAGGTCATGTAAGGCGCTATATAATTGCAAGTCTTTCTTCTTTTTTTTCTTTTGCATGCGGAGCATCCCATCGGACCTTGAACCTCAAAAAGACTATCTATTCTTGGTGTCGCTTCGGCCACATCGAGCAGTCACTTGCCATCTCCTTGCGTAGCAGCAGGAAACTAGTTGTTAAGAGATGCAAAGTGACAAGGGTGCACATGTCGATGCACCATTTTGATTTTCAGTGAGTCGCAGGCTCATTCACAGTTAGTGCCAATGTTGCGTAACGCTGGAGATCAGCAGCCTACAGAGCCTTTTGAAAATGTCACACAGTCTAGCTTAACCTTTTCTCCTGTGGAAACTAATCAGCAGCTGACAGGAATCTCTTGGATGTCAGAAACCTTTCGTTACTTTATAGTCACTGCAAGACATAATGCAACCTCCAGCATAGGATAGTAGGCACTTAATATTACTACATTTTTCAATGTTGCCCTGAGGTAGAAGCTTGGCGACAAAGACAAAGAAAGACTTGAATAATTGGGCCTGGTTTTTTTTTGTTAGAAAAGAGGAGATTATGGGGCGTATTGATGGAAGTGTTTAAAACTATGAAGGGATGGGACAGAATAGATAGAAACAGAATGGCCCGAAAATTAGACCTAATACGCGAGAGTACGCACTGTGTACTCTCGCGTTTTAGGTCTCCAATTGCCGGTTTCCTGCATGCACTGCGCATGCGCGGGAAACCGGCACTTCGTGAATTCAAAAGGGGGCGGTTCCTAAGTGAACCGCGTGCGCGCTACAGGCTGCGCGCACGCAGTGCACTTAGTTATTTTTGCAGCTTTGAACGCGCAGGTAAGCATGGAAGCTTTTACACATGAAGAAAGGAGGCGTAAGACCCTCTTTTAACAAGGTAAGTAGTTAATTAAGTATTATTTAAATTTTTTTGAACAGGTTTATCTTTTTTAGAGACTTTAAAGAAAGGTAAGTTTATTTTTATAACTTTTAAAAAGATTTTAAATTTTTTCAAAAATTAAATTTTTTGTTTAAAGTGGTTAATTTATTTAACTATACTTATTTTATTAATGTGATGGCTTTTTTTTTAATTTAATTGAGGTTTAGCTGTTCTTTTGGGGGTGTGTAGGATTCATAGCTTTGACAGCTCTTGCTATGAAAACTATGAATGAAAGATGGTGTGCTGCCATTGGCTCTAACTGAATCACGTGATCCCAGAGCTCGCACGAACTAATTGCGTCTCTGGGTCACGCAAGCACTGCATGTGGGACTGGCCTTGAAACGAAAGTTCGTGTGGGCCCGGAGGAAAAAGGTAGGCACGGAGTGAGATATCGCGAGGAAGCCTTACCCCCGCGGGAACACTCAGTGTTTAATTTCTGGGCCAATGTTTCCGAGTGATTGAGGGGTCTAGAATGATAGGGCAGAGAACAAGGAAAATGGCTGTGGCTCAGTGGGTAGCACTTCTTGCCTTTGAGTCAGAAGGTTGTGGGTTCAGAATCCCACTCTCAGAGACTTGAGCGCAAAAATCTAGGCTTGGCCCTCCACTGCAGTACTGAGGGAGTGCTGCACTGTCAGACATGCTGTGTTTCAGTTGAGACATTAAACCGAAGCCCTGTCTGCCCTCTCAGGTGGATGTAAAAGATCCCATGGCACTATTTCGAAGAAGAGTAGGGCAGTTATTCCGGTGTCCTGGCCAACACTTATCCCTCAATCAACATCGCTAAAAAAGATACGATAGCAAAATACTGCGGATGCTGGAAATCCGAAATAACAACAGAAAACGCTGGAAAAACTCAGCAGGCCAGGCAGCATCCGTGGAGAGAGAAAGAGAGTTAACGTTTCAGGTCGATGACCTTTCATCAGAACGCTAAAAAAGATTATCTGGTCATTATCACATTGCTGTTTGTGGGAGCTTGCTGTGCACAAATTGGCTGCTGCGTTTCCTACATTGCAACAGTGACTACACTCCAAAAGTACTTCCTTGGCTGTGAAGTGCTATGGGATGTCTTGAAAGGCACTATATCAATGCAAGTCTTTCTTTTCTCAATGGAAAAGAAAATTGGGCTGAGTTTAAAATGAGCTGGCAATTCGTTCGATTTGCGCTAACACTGAAGAGGAATTTCTTCCCCCATCGATTCACTTTGTGAGTGATCCTGGCTTGGTCGTTATATGGAGAAGGAATAAACACTTAGAGATCACCGTCCCATTATAGTGATTTAAACTCAATTTCTTTCCCCTCCCCCTCGGAAGTCTATTTCTTCCTCGACCCCTCTCCAATGTTCTCCCTGTCTCTCTTGGGGCTGCTGACCCGCCCTGTGGTATGGTATAACAGGTGCTAACCACCCGCCAGTACCTTGTCCAAGTGGCAATTCTTTGTCTGAGAGCCTGGCCAATGAGACTAAGCATGTTGTTAAGTAACAGTGGGATTGCGTGGCCAGGTTTTGCCCTGACCTCACCAGATAGCCGTACCCGCACAATCACCAGCAAGCTCGGCAGAAGGGGGTATCACTACGCCAAGTTGGGGGGAGGACACCGGATCGAAATCAAGCATGAGAGCCTTGACTGACCGCTATTCAAGAAAGGAGGGAGAGAGAAAACAGGGAAATACAGGCCAGTTAGCCTGACATCAGTCGTTGGGGAAATGCTGGAATCCATTGTTAAGGAAGTGGTATCAGGGCACTTAGAAAATCATAACATGATTAGGCAGAGTCAACATGGTTTATGAAAGGGAAATCGTGTTTGACAAATTTATTAGAGTTTTTTGAGGATGTAACTAGCAGGGTAGATAAAGGGGAACCAGTGAGTGGGCAGTAAGGTGGCAGATGGAGTATAATGTAGGGAAATGTGAGGTTATTCACTTTGGTAGCAAGAATAGAAAAACAGAATATTTTTTAAATGGTGAGAAACTTTTAAATGTTGGTGTTCAGAGAGATTTGGGTGTCCTCGTGCAAGAAACGCAGAAAGCTAGCATGCAGGTACGGCAGGCAATAAGGAAGGCAAATGGCATGTTGGCCTTTATTGCAAGGGGGTTGGAGTATAAGTGTACGGAAGTCTTGCTACAATTGTACAGAGTCTTGGTGAGACCACACCTGGAGTACTGTGCACAGTTTTGGTCTCCTTATCTAAGGAAGGATATACTCGCCTTGGAGGCGGTGCAACGAAAGTTCACTAGATTGATTCCTGGGATGAGAGGGCTGTCTTATGACGAGAGATTGTGTAGAATGGGCCTATACTCTCTGGAGTTTAGAAGAATGTGAGGTGATCTCATTGAAACATACAAGGTTCTGAAGGGGATTGACAGGGTCGATGCTGAGAGGTTGTTTCCCCTGGCTGGAGAGCCTAGAACTAGGTGGCATAGTCTCAGGATAAGGGGTCAGCCATTTAAGACCAAGACAAGGAGGAATTTCTTCACTCAGAGGGTTGTGAATCTTTAGAATTCTCTACCCCAAAGGGCTGTGGATGCTGAGTCTTTGAGTATATTCAAGGCTGAAATAGATAGATTTTTGGACTCTAGGGGAATCAAGGGATATGGAGAGCGGGCGGGAAAGTGGAGTTGAGGTCGATGATCAGCCATGATCTTATTGAATGGCGGAGCAGGCTCTAGAGGCCGTATGGTCTACTCCTGCTCCTAATTCTTATGTTCTTATGTTCTTCCCTCAATAGCTCTGGTGTGCAGAAGCCAATTGTAAAACCTCAAATTGTTGCTCTGGGTGAGATCAACACAGACTTGGAATCAAAGGCAAGTCCATCTGTTGTGAATGACTCAGTTCAGCACTAAGCAACAAGGTGTTTCTTTTTAATGGATTATGCCTCTGTGAAGCACATTGGAAGATTTTTCTATATTAAAGGAGCTATATAATTGCAAGTTGTTGGTGGTGTGAAACAAAGCCAGCTGCAGTGTCAATATCTGTTTCCAGATATCACCACCCCTCCACATTCATTTGCAAATTGATCGAAAGGTGCCCAGATTTAGATTTTGGACATTGTCCCTGGTGCATCCGCTCTCGGTATCTTCAGAGCCTATTTGCCTGTTGCAGTGAGGTGAACAGCAGTCCTGGCTCCTCATGTTATGCCACATCAGATTGTTTACTGCCTTGCATGAGCGAACTCATCTTCACGTTACAATCAGTTGCACTTCATGTTGGATAAATTATCGCAGTGCATATTAGCCATCTGTCACAGCGATCCATCCTGCACTACTGGCAGGATTGGTAGTCCTGCAGTTTCTTTTGATGTTGTATGATCTGCGCTGACTTTTTCTAACAGTGACTGAAAGAGGCATCCAATGTCATATTTTACGCGGGGAGGGGCGGGTCCTCACCAACGTTCCTGCTAAGCTGCTCAGCCGCTCAGTGGTCTGGAGGTCCCGCGCAGACCGCTCACGGACTTTTCAATGTAAATAACCGCGCACGCGTGAAAAATTGAATGGGCCGCGCAGCCGGTTAAAGGGCCCACACACCAAAAAAAAATGACAGGGAACATTGGTCCACACGTGCTTATTTTTGGTGAGGAATTTGAAAGCAATCTTTTTCCCGGTTGTGACAGCCTTAAACAGGAGGGGAAAGTGTACGGGAAATAATTTTCCTTCAAAGTACCCTCCCCCACACGACCTTCCACCCATTTCCTTCAACTTGCTGGGTCTGTATCAGTTCCTAGCATAGGCAAACACTGTGCGTGGGGGGACGGTGAATGGGCAGCGGCAGGTGGGTAGGTTGGAGGAGGAGTGAAGAAGATTAGGTCCTCCCCCAAGTTTTAATTTTATTGGGTTATTGTCAGTCGTCTAATCTCTTCTTCCATTCCAGAATGTGGCAGCCGTGGCTCAGTGGGCAGCACCCTCGCCTCTGAGTCAGAAAGTTGTGGGTTCAAGTCCCACTCCAGAAACCTGAGCACATAAATCTAGGCTGACACTCCAGTGCAGTACTGAGGGAGTGCTGCACTGTCAGAGGTGCCGTCTTTTGGATGAGACGTTAACCGGATGCCCCGTCTGCTCTCTCAGGTGGACATAAGAACTAGGAGCAGGAGTCGGCCATTCGGCCCTTCGAGCCTGTTCCGCCATTCAATGAGATCATGGCTGATCTTCTGCCTCAACTCCATTCACCGGCCCTATCACCATATCCCTTGATGCCCTTACTAGTCAGAAATCTATTGACTTCTGTTTTGAATATACCCAATGACTGAGCCTCCACAGCCCTCTGGGGTAGAGAATTCCAAAGATTCACCACCCTCTGTGAGAAGAAATTTCTTCTCATCTCAGTCCTGAATGGCTTACCCTTTATCTTGAAGCTGTGGCCCCTGGTTCTAGACTCCCCAGCCAAGGGAAACATTCTCCCAGCATCCACCCTATCAAGCCCTGTAATAATGTTGTATGCTTCAATGAGATCCCCTCTCATTCTTCTGAATTCAAGAGAATACAAGTATAGTTTACTCAATCTCTTCTCATATGACAGTCCCGCCATCCTACGAATCAATCTCGTGAACCTTTGTTTCACTCCCTCTATGGGAAGTATATCCTTCCTTAGGTAAGGAGACCAAAATTGTACACAGTACTCCAGGTGTGGTCTCACCAAGGCCCTATATAATTGGAGTAAGACTTCTTTACTCCTGTACTCAAATCCTCTTGTAATGAAGGCCAGCATACCATTTGCCTTCCTAATGGCTTGCTGCACATGCACATTCACTTTCAGTAACTCATGTACAAGGACATCCAGGTCCCTTTGAGCATCTGCATTCCCCAATCTTTCACCATTTAGGAAATACTCTGCCTTTCTGTTTTTTCTACCAAAGTGGATAACTTCACATTTATCCACATTATACTCCATCTGCCATGTTCTTGCCCACTCTCTGAGCCTGTCGAGATCCCCTTGAAGCCTCTTCACATCCTCTTTGCAACTGACACTGCCACCTAGCTTTGTATCATCAGCAAATTTGGAAATGTTACATTTAGTCCCCTCATCCAAATCATTGACATAGACGTAAAAGATCCCATGGCACTATTTCGAAGAAGAGCAGGGGAGTTCTCCCCGGTGTCCTGGCCAACATTTATAGCTCGATCAATGTCACTAAAACAGATTATCTGGTTATTATCACATTGCTGTTTGTGAGAGCATGGTGTGTGCAAATTGGCTGCTGCGTTTCCTACATTACAACAGTGACTACACTTCAAAAAGTACTGCATTGGCTGCAAAGCGTTTTGGGACATCCGATGATCGTGAAAGGCGCTATATAAATGCAAGTTCTTTCTTCAACTGACCCTGAGGTCCCTCCTACAGGGCATGCCTCAGGTGCCTAGGCTGGTCCAAGCGATATAACCCCTCACTGCAATCAATGGAGTTGCTGCTCCTGGAGGTAGAGGGACCCTCTCCAGCAATAGGGTTGCCAACCCTTCAGGAGTTTCCAGGAATTAAAGAGAAAGCTCCTGGATAATCCTGTGAGCAACCTTGTTGGTCAACCTCCCTCCCTCTGTGGTTCTGACAACATGCTTCGAGTAAGCACGAGACAGTCGAGTGTACAGAACAGACTTTACTTATACAATATCGGTGATCAGTCCATACAATACAAAGGGTAGCAATTTGAATTCCTCTTGCTCCAGCCACCTGGCTTCGCCCTGCAACCTTTTATACACTGGTTGTTTACTACAAACCTCCCGACTTATGATAACTATCAAGGATGCAGTGTTTATTTCAAAGCATCTATACTATGGACTATAGTTCTACATTAATCCCTCACGGGCGATGTCCATTCTAGCCAGCACGCCCTTGCCTTCCAGTTGATAGGTTTACATCTCGAGTGGAACAGAACTCCTTTGTTCATGTTCCGTGTTCCATCTCTCCTTGTGCTTCACAGACAGCCTACTGGTCCATCGACCAGTTACGGTTACTATAGTACGTTATGGTCACTACAGTTCAGTTTGGATTATTAACTCTCAACTCGCCAACGTGTCCAACACAAACCGGGCAGAATAATTTATAGTCATTCTTTTTTGATGGTTGCCCTGGAGAATTGCCCTGATTCTTCTCCCTCGACTAGGGTTTTTGGGACGTGTTTAGTTTGGGCGCCGAGCTCGGTCACATCTCACATCTCGTTGTTGACTATCCTCTCAATGAAGGGTGAGAGAGCGATGAAACCTGAGAAAATTGACAAGACAGCTCGGACGGGGTTAAATTTTCATTTTTAGTGCCCCTGACACACCAGGAGACGCACAATGGGAATTCAGGTGCCCCCTCCCCCCGTGGCGGCTCCCAGGATTTTCTGTCCACTGAACAGATTGGATGCAAACTTGTGGTGGTTGCAAATTGGGCACACGCCCAAACTAATACTACGTGCTAAAGGCAAAATCTAACTTCAATATTCATGATTTGCACAGGACTTGTTAATGATAACTGTATATATATATATACACACACATGTGTGTATATATAGTGGGTGTGAGATACAAATATATGTGTGAGTGTGTGTGCGATATATAACGTGTGTGACACATATATGTGTGAGATTTATATATAGTGTGATATATACAGTATATATATAATGTGTGATATATATGTATATATGTGTGTTATATATTTATGTGTGTGATTATAGATATGGTAAAGAGATAATACAAAATTGCATAAAAGGCAATAATTAATTAACTTCCTTGAATTGTATACAAAGCAGTCAATCAATATAAAATCTTATGAATATGTGCAACTCCGTAAATCAATGTAACACTAAAAATACAGACTATTAGACAGTGGAGAGTGATTGGAAAACTATATTGTAATATAAGACTCAAAGCACATTAGAAACTATAACAGCAATTTACCTGCATCTGAGGATCATTTCTCTCTACTTGATATTATTTGTAATTCATGCTGGACATTTTTTGCATACGTCATCAAGGAATAAGGCTTGCCTTTATCTATTTTGATTTCATGCCCCCTCGCAGAATACCGGGCAGGAGAGCGGCGGCCGAGATTCATGATGTTTTAATTTGCTTTATTTATATACTTGAGCATGTGGTACTCCTTCCCCTGACTTAAAATCTCCCTCTACTCCCAACAGATAATGTTAGAAGGAAGATTGACAGCTGCCCTCCATTCCATTTGTTTAAAAATTGAACCGAGTAGCAGTCTGAATTTTTTTGGAGCTGTTGGATTTTCCGTTCCTTGCAGGTGTCTGGGAGCTGAGAGGGCATGCATCAGAGGGTATTAAAGGCATTTAACACTGTACACTTGTGGTATCTTGCAAGTGTCAATCAGTGCTTGGGGAAAGGAGTGGTTTAGTCTCGCTCAATCAGCCATTGCTATTCAATTAACTTGTGTTTACCCACTCAAATTTCACACTAACACCTGTGATTTAATAGGAGGACGTTCAATGTGCTTTAGAGAATGACTGGCAGATTGAGGCTGGAATCTAATGAAAGACTGGAGGCCGCTGACATTTTGAGGAGACAATAATGTTTATTTTAGGAGTCCTTTCTTTGCGAAGGCACCGTGCGCCGCCGGAGACGGCAGAGGAGAACGGATTAGCGAAACCCCTCGGAAGGAATAGCTGATCATTTAGAAACCCAGAGCCAGGCACTGCCAGCTGCAGCACACGCTCTTGGAGGTCCAGTGTGCCTACAGGAACAGCTGCACGAGGACCTCTTGAGAAAGATGAGACAGGAGTCTACAGGCATATCCTTCACGGTGCCAGCAGTGGGCTCACTCATCCTCTGGCATTCCCGACTGTTTTGAAGCAGTTGCTTTTACAACAGCACTAGCCACTATTGCCTGCGTAAGATAGATGGAAGTTCAGCTTTCACTGTGTATGTGGGTCACACGCAGTCTTTCGTTAATGAGGTTTTGTTCCCCCAATTGTTCCTGTACTGTTTTTTTTGCAGCAATGTATAACCAGTTTCACTCTCAATTTCCCACAGTACAGCAAAAATGATGGTGTACCAGGGTTCATTACACCAAGGGATGGATACAGAATTATGTTCTTAGTCGCAAACCACAGACCGTGAACAGCCTGGCAGTAACGGTTGAGAAAATGTAATGCTAGGCTAAGTTCCATACAATATCTCTAATAAATATGATGGGCGCACGATAAATGTTTTGTTGGAGGAACTGAATTCAGTAGAAACCAATTTTTTTTTTTTAACCAGATCTTACTACTACATCTAGGACCACAAACTGAGGCGGTAAATTGGTACACTGCCTTTTCACCTTGGAGATCTTGGCTTGCATCCATCCCAAGTCAAAAAGTCTCCTCTCCTTCTGCTGGCTGTCAGGATCTCAAGTTGCGGAGATGCCGGTGTTGGACTGGGGTGGACAAAAGTGAGAAGTCGCACAACACCAGGTTATAGTCCAACAGCTTTATTTGAAATCACAAGCTTTCGGAGCGCTGCTCCTTCGTCAGGTGAAGTGAAGAAATACATATGGGCACAGCATAAATAGTCAGAGAACACTGCCAGACGACTACAGTTAATCTTTCTAACTGCCCTTTATCACACCTCGGCAGAGAGACAATCACGGCAATCAAAGGTGTGGATGGTGTTGATCTGAAGTGTAATATGTGCGGGCAGTGTTGAAGCCAGATCCCACAAAGCACAAGCCCGCAGCACCCAACTCTCCATAAACAGGCCCTTTAGTTCTGGGAGATGTTGAGCTGTGGGAGAAATGGGAAATTTGTATTATGTTTTCCTGAGTTTAAGATTGAGGTACATTGTTGGATCAGAGAAGATGGAACTACATCTTATCAATGCTTCACCTGAACTGAGCGCACCTGTTTCTGATAGTGGGTTGCTAAAATGGAAAAATGTTACATTCCTCGTCTAGCTGCCCTCCCCCTCCCCCACCAACAATCCTGACAGAATGACCTCCAGGGATTCACTAAAATAGCGTTAAAAATACTGTAAATCTACCAGCAAGTCATAACTTTCCAGCACAGGCTGGTTGGGCCGAATGGCCTGTTGCTGTGCTGTATGTTCTATGTAATTGTTTGTATTTACCTGCGAGCGGTGAAATAACTTTGTGAGTATATTAATATGTTCCTGGGCTTAATATTTGTTTTACAAAAAGAACACAGGACGGACCATCATCAAACCACACTGAAGCCTGTTGCTAAGCAACAGGTGCCAAAGACTGCCTCTTTAAATTTGCTATTTCTAACACATTACTAGTCATTTTATAGTTTTATTTACACAGTTCCTGAACCCAAAATTCACTGACATTCAGACTCCCCTTTTATTCATATTTCCCCTATCAATTTATTGAATTTCATATGAGTTGAAGGAACGCTCTTGGGACCAGTCTGATTAGCATACGGAGCCTCGAGAGGGACACATTTCAAGGGTTGGTCCTTGTTTAAGCCATGCTTTTTTTTTTAATAAAAAGTTTCATAACCCCACAAAATATTTGTGTAGGTGTACTTTCAGATGTGCTCTATGGATCTCCAATTACTGCAAAAATGTTGTATTCCTGTTCTACCTATCCCTTGCATCTGGCTAGCGCTGTCAGTATGTCACAGTAAACCACACCATTCTGTGTAATTAAAACTGTCAATAATAAGTGCCTGTTCTTGTCTCAAACATCTCCACAACTGAAAGAATACATCAGGCGCACTGCTCAATATTCATTACATCAAGGACAGAAGCAATTTTTCAAAAATGTTCACACTTTGATGTTAGTGCATCAAATGAAGAGCGGCTGAACGATTCCTCCACGCCCGCCCCCCCCCCCCCACCCCCTGTCCCACAATATTTCAATTTGCTTTCTGCAAAGTACTTTTTTTTTAATGCGTTTACGTGTTCTGTATTATGGTTCTTGATGTGTCCTAATGAAGCAGTTAAGATGTTGATCATAGCATTTAGCACAGTCTCTGCTACTTTATTCCTCATACGCCAGCATAAAACTGCCTCACAACCAATTCTAACATTATACAAAAAATGTATCTGCGAAGCATGAATCTTAAATAGAGCACTTTGCTTTCCTTTCATCAATTCCCCTTTATTTACCTCATGATAAAAATGACATCTGATTTGACCAGTTCTTAGACACAGCTCCTTCAGGGATTTTGTGTAATGTATTGGAGCATCAATGCACTGTCGATGCCAATCTGAGAACAGAGTTACTGTGTCAGCTCAACACTCATTCTTTGGCCAGGGGCCTGTGCTCAACAGCATCCGAATGACAGATAAATTTTAGTGCGGTATATATTCCGTTCCTTGCTCAGTTTCGTGGAGCAGTAGATATGAGAAAACTGGTTAGGAAAGTGGCCGTATTTCCATTGTTAATTGATTCTTCCAGTTTTTTGTCCCTTGCTTAAAAGCAGCAATGGAAATAAGGCCGAAAGATTTCTGGCTCTTTAAGGGCTTGCTAAAAGGCCAATTACCTCCAGTTTGGGCAGATGAAGGAAGTTAAGCTATTGAATCGGCAGCTTTTCAGAGCACGAGGGAGATGTCAAAAGTTTCTGCTCAATATTGCAAGGAGCAAGTGGTGCGACAAAATCTATTGTCACCACGATGCAATCTCCTCACTTGGTATCAATAGTGCACAAAGCAGCAGTCCGAGGGAGTTTTGTTCAATTGTGTCCTTTTCATTTATCTTCTACTATGCTCTGCACATATTTACAGTAATAGATCTGCTAGATCTGTGCAAAGAAAGAATATTCCTCTACGGGGCATTTGAAGAATGGTAGATGGCAACATATATTGCAAGTGCTGTAATTACAGTTCTCCTGGTGCATTATCTCGTCTGCTTCAGTTTTGTGGAGCGAGATATGGTTTCATTTTCCTATGGTGCTTTATAGGTCCCTTTGTGATATGTCCATCTAGTTTCCTCATCTCTGTTATGCTTTGGTGCTCCCCTGGGCACATGTGTAGCAGTGGGCATTGATAGCTGAGCCAACTGACAGGGAATCCAAAGGTTAGCCATCTACGAGTGACTAGTCGTGACTTGTGTGCCACAGTGCCGTGAGAGTCCTGGGCCAACAAGGTGGAGCGCGCTAGAATTTGGCATCAACCGCCGCGACTGAACTGATGCGCAAGAGGACTGACTTAAGAAAACTACTATCACTTGGTCTAAGCGTTAAACAAAGCTTTAATCAACTGTTTTACAACATGGAGGTCTAGTTGTGTCCTTCACTAGTTCCTGTTAAGAATGTCCTGCGCAAGCTGGGCCCGTGCCCGAGTATTTATACTCTCCCTGGACAGCGCCACCAGCAGGCCACTCAGTATTATTTCATAAGTCTTTCTTTCATGAATGACAGATTCATGTCCAGGACCATGTGAAATTGGACCTCTTGTGTCATCGGGGTGCGACCCCGCGCACTGGGGATGCCATTCTTTCCCCAAGAGGCAGTGCGCCAGTCGCAAGCAGGACGGATTTTGGCCAGTGGGGTACCATCACCAGACGCACAGTGAGTCCAGGTGGAGGGTAATGGAGAGCAGGTGGCCCTGCATTTTTAATGTGGACTTGGGAAGATCACTCCTCCTCCTGGCGCCACATTCAGTCAAGTAAAAAAAATTTTTACTCACCTTATTGGCGGCAGCCTCCAGCTGGTCCCTTTAAAGACCGCTGGATTGGCCGCTGTTTGCCCCAGAAAACTGACTGCAGCATGCATGGCTCGTGCTGCACTCATTCACGATCCAGTATCAGAAAGGGGGCCTGAAATAGGCCCGAAGCTCGGACACTCCCACCCTAAACCTCTCTGCCTCTCTCTTTCCTCCTTTAAGATGCTCCTACCTCTTTGACCAAGCTTTTGGTCATCTGCCCTAATTTCTCTTTATGTGGCTCGGTGTCAAATTTTGTTTTGTTACACTCCTGTAAAGCGCCTTGGGACGTTTTACTACACTAAAGGTGCTATATAAATACAAGCTGTTGTTGTTAAGTCGTTCGATTTGCATAGGCAATGGGCTTAACGCCCATCAAAGAGTAAATAATTAGGACAGCTGAAAGACTTGTATGCCACAGTGCCACGAGACCCCACCAAAAGAATCCTTCCACCATCTCAGTGAAAATTTGGCCGGAATTTTCCGGGGTGGTAGCGGGCGCGCTCGATGGCGGGTCAGGTGGGAACGTTGTTGATTTTTTATCATCTCGCTCCCTCGCGCCTTTCCCCCAGGCGGGTCTGTCATCGCGGAGCCAACCCACCCAGCAGCAGCAGGGGACCCAATTGAAATGATTATCAGGTAGTTTATAGGCACTTAACAGCCTTTTTTACCTTGCTTTTTAAATTTCCCTGCATGGCCACGGGATTCACACAGCTCAGTAACTACGTCTGTCAACCTGAGGCGTGAGTTCAGTGGCCATTGCTCCAGCTGATTACTTGACAGCATCAAATGTTCAGTGAAATCTCCCACCTGACAGATGATCACTTTCCTCAGGCAGAAGCCATTGCTCAGTCCATTTCCAGCACAGATTCTGCCGGCTGCAAGTGTTTCCAGCAAAGTCTCCATCCAGTGTCACCTCATTGGAAGAACTCTCTCACCACTGACAGAATGCTTCTGTCATCTGTACTTCACCTGCCATCTATTCCATCAACATGGGTGCCCTTTATACTCTCTCACCTTGGTCCTCAGAATCAGACCACGATGAGCCCCAACACCAGCAGCACCAGGCACACCACCAACCTTCTCTGCAATCACCTGATGCTGCACAGGACACAGGGCATCAGCACCTGAGCACATTGCTGCCTGGGAGGCCAGGGATGGGCTCACCACGGCCACATTTAGTTAACTTTACGCTCTACACTCATATGGCTGCAACATGATGCGCCAGGTTGGCACCACCCCACACCGACAACATAAAGCACCCCTACAATGTCCAAGCCATTCTTTTCACACTCATCACCATTGCAGGGGGTACCGTTATGTCTCACCATTCACTGCAACTCACTAAGCCACTTCCAAAGGTGCACACAAATCCGTCCATTTTTATGTTTGACAGCACATTAATAGAAACTTTACATAAACATTGGATAAAACACTCAAGTGGCTATCCTTGTGTGTTGTTAGTTGGTATGATTGCACTAGGATGAGGTTGAATGTGAGGGGTGGCTAGTGAGATGGGGAAGTGATAATGTAGATAGGGAGGGATGGGTGGAGGTGCAAGGTATGTTGGTGTGAGTAAGGATGTGCAGGAGTAGGGTAGGGAAGGCAGAGTGATGGGGCTGTGATGAGAGGCACAGCAGGATGCAGTTGAGTGTGGTTTTGTACTAACGTTTCCTGATCGAATGAGATCATTGAAACATTTGCAGCACTGCAGCCAGGTCCTGCTGGCCACATCCCTGCTGTGACCTCCTCTGAAATCTGCAACCAGGTTGTCTTGGTCTCCTGGGAAGGTCTCTTCCGCCCATCGGAAGAGAAGAGGACCTTCCTGCATGCTCTGACTCCCTCCATAAGTATATGGAGGGAGTCAACGGAGAACCAGGGTGCAGCCCTCTGCCTCTGTGCAGTGCTTGTCAGTGTTTGCAGTACTCCAATGCTGTAGTGCGCTGACAGCACTATGCTAGATAAAACTTAAAATCCAATGTGGCCATGGTCTCTTTAAGGATCCGGGCTGAAAGCGCGTCATGAATGACGTCACCAGACCCGGTCCATCTCATTGGGCCGGGTCACGCGCTGGGCGGGGCTTAATAGGCCCCATTAAGGTAAGTTCATTTTCAACAGCGGGATGGAGCCAGCAGCGGGTTTGTGACCCGCCACGGACACCGCCCGCACCGGACCCGCCCAGGTGGGCAAAATTCCGGCCTTTGTGTTTTGTGAGAAGGTTTAAATAAAGTAATGAAATGGATCATCTTGATCCACAGAAATTTAGTTATATAAAATTGGAATATTTTTGGAATACACTAACTGAACAGGTGGTGGAAGCAGATTCAGTAGCAACTTTTAAAGGAAAATTGGATAAATACTTGAAGGGACAATATTTACAGGACTATGGGGGAAGAGCAAGGGAGTGGGACTAATTGGATAGCTCTACCCAGGAGTCACGCAGGCACGATGGGCCGAATGGCCGCCTTCTATGCTGTATCATACTATGATACTACTTTGATATCATTTTGCATCTACTTAAAGTTCCACCCTCAGGGTTTCTAAGTAGGGGGTGACTGCTGGTGCCTTGATCAATGCAGATGATGTCCTTCCACATTGCATAGATAATAAGCTTTAAATAACCATGACTTCATAATAGGTGATTAGATCTGAGTGATTCAATAGATACTGAAATTATCTAGACGAAAAAGAATAGCACAATAGACTCTGTAATTAGATATTGCTAACTTTGCTTAGGCTTCACAGAAAAATTCAATTCCACCATCTAGGCATGGTGCAGTATTATTTAATCACAGTTCCGGTTATTACTTCACCATAGTTTCCCAGCCATTTGCAGCTTTAAAAAGGCATCTCCCTGTTTCAAACAGTGTGTTGCAGAGAGCGAGAGAATAATACTCCAGTGCTGCTGATGGAGGTGACTGGCTGCATAATTAAAACAAGCTTGACTACCCACAATCAAGTCTGAAAGTAGAGTGCTAGTTCTTTCTTAGAGGGTTGCTATTATTAAGAGGGGAATAATTCTGGAGATTGCTTGGATTTGACCTGTATCTCAAGGAGTAAATTCAAACAGAAAGCAGAGAGTCGGATAAATGGGTAATTTTCCGGTTGGCAAACGGTAACTAGTGGGGTGCCACAGGGATCGGTGCTGGGGCCTCAACTATTTACAATCTACATTAATGACTTGGATGAAGGGACCGAGTGTAATGTAGCCAAGTTTGCGGATGATACAAAGATGGGTGGGAAAGCAAGTTGTGCAGAGGACTCAAAGAATCCGCAAAGGGATATAGACGGGCTCAGTGAGTGGGCAAACATTTGGCAGATGGAGTATAATGTGGGAAAGTGCGAGGTTATCCACTTTGGCAGGAAAAATAAAAAAAGCAAATTATTATTTAAATGGAGAGAGATTACAAAATGCTACAGTTCAGAGGGACCTGGGGGTCCTTGTGCATGAAATACAAAAAGTTAGCATGCAGGTACAGCAAGTAATCAAAAAGGCAAATTGAATGTTTGCCTTTATTTCAAGGGGGTTGGAGTATAAAAGCAGGGAAGTCCTGCTTCAACTGTACAGGGTATTGGTGAGACCACACCTTGAGTACTGCGTACAGTTTTGGTCTCCTTATTTAAGGAAGGATATACTTGCATTGGAAGCAGTTCAGGATGATTCACTAGGTTAATTCCAGGGATGAGGGGGTTGACTTATGAAGAAAGGTTGAGCAGGTTGGGCCTATACTCATTGGAATTTAGAAAAATGAGAGGTGATCTTATTGAAATATATAAGATACTGAGGGGGCTCGACAAGGTAGATGCAGAGAGGATGTTTCCCCTCATGGGGAAATCTAGAACTCGGGGCCATAGTTTCAGAATAACGGGTTGCCCTTTTTGAACTGAGATGAGGAGGAATTTCTTCTCTCAGAGGGTTGTAAATCTGGGGAATTCTCTGCCCCAGAGAGGAGTGGAGGCTGGGTCATTAAATACATTTAAGGTGGAGATAGACAGATTTTTGCAAGATAAGGGAGTGAAGGGTTATGGGGAGAGGGCGGGGAAGTGGCTTTGAGCCCAAGATCAGCCATGATCTTATTGAATGGCGGAGCAGGCTCAAGGGGCCAAGTGGCCTATTCCTGCTCCTATTTCTTATGTTCTTATGTTCTTTTGATCTGCTATTGTCCTTCACTTTTGCAAATCAGGATAGCTGGGCTATCTTCGCAATGCCTTGCGGTCAATCTTCACCTAAGTTGTTTTGCTATCTTACACAACCTTGAGAAGTCGCACAACACCAGGTTATAGTCCAACAGTTTTATTTGAAATCACAAGCTTTCGGAGCGGCTGCTCCTTCGTCAGGTGAAGTGAGGAAATACAAATGGGCACAGCATATATAGACAGAGAACAATGCCTGTGCAGAGAACAATGCCAGACGACTACAGTTAATCTTTCTGACTGCCCTTTATCACACCTCGGCAGAGAGACAATTCTCTCTGCCGAGGTGTGATAAAGGGCAGTCAGAAATATTAACTGTAGTCGTCTGGCATTGTTCTCTGCACAGGCATTGATCTCTGTCTATATATGCTGTGCCCATTTGTATTTCCTCACTTCACCTGACGAAGGAGCAGCCGCTCCGAAAGCTTGTGATTTCAAATAAAACTGTTGGACTATAACCTGGTGTTGTGCCACTTCTCACTTTTGTCCACTCCAGTCCAACACCGGCATCTCCGCATCATTACACAACCTTGACCTACCTTGATTACTGACTGGGCAGCATTGATATTGAAGATGAGGAAATGGCCCACACTGAAACTCAGAATGGTTTTCTCATTCTTAATGTTAGCTGTGGCTCAGTGGGTAGCAGTCTTGCCTCTGAGTCAGAGGTTGTGGGTTCACGTCCTACTCCAGGGTCTTGAGCACTAAAATCTAGGCTGACATTCCAATGCTAGTACTGAGGGAGTGCTGCACTGTCAGAGGTGCTGTCTTTCGGATGAGATGTTAAACCAAGGCCCTGTCTGCCCTCTCAGGTGGGCATAAAAGATCTCATGGCACTATTTTGAAGACGAGCGGAGGAGTTGTCCCCGGTGTCCTGGTCAATATTTATCCCTCAATCAACATTAAAAAAACAGATTATCTGGTCGTTATCAGATTGCTGTTTGTGGGAGCTTGCTGTGCGTAAATTGGCTGCCGCGTTTCCCACATTACAACAGTGACTACACTTCAAAAAGTACTTCATTGGCTGTAAAGTGCTTTGTGACGTCCTGAGGTTGTGAAAGGTGCTATAGAAATGCAAGTTCTTTCTTTCTTAAATTTTTTTTTTACAAATTATCCAGAAAAATCATCCATTTTTCAGGGTGTGCTCTGCAGCACCATTGAAAACAGTTTTCCTTTTACCATTCAACCACACAAATGCACTCCACATATTCTGGTCTTCAGCTATCAGGAAGTAAGCAAAACCCAAACGAATGATCTGAATTAATCTCCAAGCAGTGTTGTATTTCCAGTGATGTCTCCGATCTTTCTGTGTATTACTATGTTTTCAGCACTATCTGATTACAGCTTTCTTTTCGCTTATCGGTGAACTGCACTGCGACGTTGTATTATTAGAAGTCGAATGCTATTATTTAAGGCTGCAAATAGTGACACTACTATTCACGGCCAGAATGGAGATGATTGGGAGATTTCCCCCATCAATCACGCCTGGAGACAGCACTGCTGTGAGTGACTGGGATTGATTGTAGGCACATCATTTGTATTGTGTAACTATCCTCCGCTCACTGCTTGCTGCTGGAAGCATCACCCTGCTTTTACCGGGAGAATTTGCTGCAGTTTCGGTCATGAGTTCGGTGTACGGCAGTTCGTAGAAGCTCTTTTTAAATAGACTTTGTTTGCGGTACAATAGACTGTTTGCTGTGAGTCCTGTCATAAATCCCGCCCAGCATCCAACTGATTGGCTGACGCAGTGCAACCCATTGGCTGACGCAGTGGTGTCAATAGACGCTCTGCTTATTTACCCTTAACAGACAGAGATCGATAGATTTTTGGGGCACCAAGGGAATCAAGAGATATGGGGATAGGATGGGAAAGTGGAGTTGAGATCGAAGATCAGCCATGATCTTATTGAATGACGGAGCAGGCTCAAGGGGCCGTATGGCCGACTCCTGCTCCTACTTCTTATGTTCTTAGCGTGCTATGTATGTGAGTGTAACCATTCTTATGGGGGCTGACAATAAGGATGTTTGTCAATCAGCAGCCCCTTTCCTATTCAATTGTGACGTCTGTAACATGACCATGCCAATCTTTCATTCTGTTACATTCTATTGGCTGAAAAAACACATCCTTGGAGCCAATCAAATGGCATTTTTTTCAAAGCTGCTTTCACGTTGAGGGTCAGGAAGTCAGAAGCTAGAAGGGCACAGTGCAGAAGGAGGCCATTCAGCCCATCCTGCCCGTGCCAGCTCTTTGAAAGAGTGCTCCAATTAGTCCCAGTCCCCTGCTCTTTCCCCATAGCCCTGCAAATCTTTCTCTGTCAAGTATATCTCCAATTCTCTTTTGAAAGTTACTATTGAATCTGCTTCCAGCACTCTTTCAGGCAGCGCATTCCAGATCACAACAACTCGCTGCATAAAAAAAATTCTCTTCATCTCCACTCTGGTTCTTTTGCCAATGATCATAAATCTGTGTCCTCTGGTTACCGACCTTCCTGCCAGTGGAAAAAGTTTCTCCTTATATACGGTATGACTTATATGCACAAAAAAATTCTACTCCAAAATGCTGAAAAATGCACCAAATATAGTATCAAATGTCAAAAAGACATCCCCGTCTTACGGATGAGATGTTAAACCAAGGCACCGCCTGTCCTCTCAGGTGAAGGTAAAAGATCTCATGGCACTATTTTGAAGACGAGCAGGAGAGTTCTCCCCAGTGTCCTGGTCACTATTTATCCCTCAACCAACATCTCTAAAATAGATTATCTGGTCTTAATTGCATTGCTGTTTGTGGGAGCTTGCTGTGCGCAACTTGGCTGTCGCATTTCCTACATTACACCAGTGACTACACTTCAAAAAAGGACCTCATTGGCTGTAAAGCGCTCTGGGACTTCCTGAGGTCATGAAAGGCGCTGTAGAAATGCAAATCTCTTTTTTTAAATTAAAACTTCTCATAATTTTGAACACCTCTATTAAATCTCTCCTTAACATTCTCTGCTCTTCAGAGGACAATCCCAACTTCTCCAATCCCTCAGCCCTAATATCATTCTGAAGCGGTCGTAGATTTAGAACTTTCTGAAGGGGGTGCCAAAGTTGCAGGAAGATTTATTTTCTGGGCGGGGGGGAAGGGCGTTTGCGGGCACTACCGCCCTTCAAAACCTTGACATTCGATGATTATTTGGCATATTTTTCCGCATTTTGGAGTAGAATTTTTAGGTAGATATAAATATTGATGATGTGTACAGTACTTCAACATGAGATAATAAATCACAGCTGAGCGACCCAGGCGGCTTTCAGTTGCTAATTTCATTGGTGCACAGTACATTTGACCAAAAGTTTAAAACCTATCTGCACTGTGGCCAGTTTACTGCAATCAGCATGCCATTCAAAGGTGCTCTATGTTTCCTAATTGTTAAGAATGAGGGTATTCTTCATGGTGATTAATTTAATATCAATAATTTGCCTGGAATGCCCCTAATGCAGCAGGTCTTGCCAATAGAAAGAAAGAACTTGCATTTTTATAGCACCTTTCGCAACCTCAGGACGTCCCAAAGCGCTTCACAGCCAATGAAGTACTTTTGAAGTGCAGTCATTGTTGTATTGTAGGAAACATGGCGGCCAATTTGTGCACAGAAAGCTCCCACAGACATTAATGAGGTAATGACCAGATAATCTGCGTTTGGGTGTTGGTTGAGGGATAACTATTGGCGAGGACACCGGAGAGAACTCCTCTGCTCTTCTTCTCAACAGTTCGAATGAGACAATTCCTTTTACAAATCGCACCAGAATAAAAGTTACGCTGCTGTGAATTGTTCTCCCATCCTTACAGAAAATATACTCACCTCCCAAACCCGTGACCCCTGCCAACTAGAAGGACAAGGACAGCAGGCGCATGGAAATACCACAAAGTCCCCCTCCAAGTCACAACATCCTGACTTGGACATCTATCGCCGCTCCTTCATCGTCGCTGCATCAAAATCCTGGAACTCCCAACCTAACGGCTCTCTGGGGAAAACCTTTACCACAGTATCATCTAACGTAACAATGTACTGGGGACAGGAATAAAACAGGTTCTTATATAATTCCACATTCCACGGCAATAGTTGTCCAAGTCAGGATGCAGTGGTTCAAGAAGAAGACCGACCACCACCTTCTCAAGGGCAACTAGGGATGGGCAATAAATGCCGGCCTTGCCAGCGACGCCCACATCCCGGAGATGAACAACCAGAGAAACAGATGTTTATGTTTCTCTCTAAATAAACCTGGCTGATTTTTTGCGACAATTTATCTTTGTGTCAGCTGTGGCTCAGTTGGTAGCCCACTCATCTCTGGAGTCAGAAGGTTGTGGGTTCAAGTCCCACTCCAGGGACTTGAGCACGTAAATCTAGGCTGACACACCAGTGCAGTGCTGAGGGAGTGCTGTACTGTCGGAGGTGCCGTCTTTCGGATGAGACGTTAAGCCGAGGCCCCGTCTGCTCTCAGGTGGATGTAAAAGATCCCAAGGCACTATTTCGAAGAAGAGCAGGGGAGTTCTCCCCGGTGTCCTGGGGCCAATATTTATCCCTCAACCAACATAACAAAAACAGATTATCTGGTCATTATCACATTGCTGTTTGTGGGACCTTGCTGTGCGCAAATTGGCTGCCGCGTTTCCTACATTACAACAGTGACTCCACTTCAAAAAGTACTTCATTGGTTGTAAAGCGCTTTGAGATGCCCGGTGGTCGTGAAAGGCGCTGTAGAAATGCAAGTCTTACTTTAAATACAAAGTCAAAATATGGCACACTTGACATTATAAAGTACAGGTTCAAAATTACTCTTGGTGAACAAAATGGATGAAAGCTTAACGTAGTGGAATAGTGGAGGCCGGTCACAGTGAGGATGGATGGGGTCATGGAGAGTCAGTAAACAAAGTGGGAAGTTAAACAATGATGCTCATATAGAAAGCGAGAAGTCGCACAACACCAGGTTATAGTCCAACAGTTTTATTTGAAATCACAAGCTTTCGGAGCTGCTGCCCCTTCGTCAGGTGAAGTGAAGGAATACGAATCGGCAAAGCATATATAGACAGAGAACAATACCTGTGCAGAGAACAATGCCAGACGACTACAGTTAATCTTTCTGACTGCCCTTTATCACACCTCGGCAGAGAGGCAATCACGGCAGTCAAATCCAACCAGGTCAGTCAGGAAGACATTACATCAAAGACGAGAGCAAAATACAACAAAGACAATGAGGTGGGGTCACAAGGGGTCAAATGTGGCAGATGCTGCAGTCTGTATGGAAAACCAAAAACTTTAAACTTTTAACTTTTTTTGCTGGAAATCACAGCAGTGAAACCAAGGGCACAAAACAAGGGACTTGGGGTAAAATAAAAAGAGAGCAAACAATCCCAAGAAGATAAGAAGCTTACCAGCAGGTTAAAGGACAGACCTGTGAGATGGCACCACCACCTGTGAGATGGCACCATCACCTGTGAAATGGCACCATCACCTGTGAGATGGCACCATCACCTGTGAGATGGCACCATCACCTGTGAAATGGCATCACCACCTGTGAGATGGCACCATCACCTGTGAGATGGCACCATCACCTGTGAAATGGCATCACCACCTGTGAGATGGCACCACCACCTGTGAGATGGCACCACCACCTGTGAGATGGCACCACCACCTGTGAAATGGCATCACCACCTGTGAGATGGCACCATCACCTGTGAGATGGCACCACCACCTGTGAGATGGCACCACCACCTGTGAGATGGCACCACCACCTGTGAGATGGCACCATCACCTGTGAGTTGGCACCACCACCTGTGAGATGGCACCACCACCTGTGAGATGGCACCACCACCTTCTCAGGGGCAATTAGGGATGGGCAATAAATGCTGGCCTTGCCAGCGACGCCCACATCCCATGAACGAATAAAAAAAAGCCAAGTTTAAAACTAACACCCGGCCGTGACAGATGGTAGTAGCGTGATGGGTAGTGTGATAAACAAATCGCGATACTGAAAGTAAATGTGACATAGACAGAAAGGACAAGACTAGTAAGGGCTGTTTTTTTTCCCCCTCTGAGTTAGAATACGGGCAGCAGAGTTTATTCGGTGAGTGCAGCTCCAACAACACTCAAGAAGCTCGACATCATCCAGGACAAAGCAGCCCGCTTGATTAGCAACCCATCCACCACCTTAAACATTCACTCCCTCCTCCACCACCGGCCTATCGTGGCTGCAGTGTGTACCATCTGCAAGATGCACTGCAGCAACTCGCCAAGGCTTCTTCGGCAGCACCTCCCAAATCCGCGACCTCTTCCACCTAGAAGGACAAGGGCAGCAGGCGCATGGGAACACCACCACCTCCAAGTTCCCCTCCAAGTCACACACCATCCTAACTTAGAAGTATATCGCTGATCCTTCATCGTCGCTGGGTCAAAATCCTGGAACTCCCGCCCTAACAGCACTGTGGGAGCACCTTCACCACACGGACTGCAGCGGTTCAAGAAGGCGGTTCACCACCACCTTCTCAGGGGCAACTAGGGATGGGCAATAAATGCTGGCATTGCCAGCGACGCCCTGATCCCATAAAAAAACAAATTTAAAAAAAGCAAGAGTTATAAAGTAGGAATAGACAGGTTCTGTGTTGTAACGTGGGTCTCGAGCTCAGCAAAGGATTAGGTACTAAAGTTTTAAGTGGCTTAAATCCCACTTCCAGAAAGGGCGGTATGTTTGTATGTTACTAGTAGAAAAGAAGTCACCTTTTGGTTCCTCTAACAATTAAGTTTGGGCAGGGCTTTCATATTTAAATTGAATCTTTTAAAGTGTGAGATGCTGTTGGGGATTACTGAACACTTGCCGGACAATTAGATTACATAATTGTAATAAATTAAACGCAAAACCTAGTAATCCATGCAAAGCAGAGCCCGTTAAGTCTATGTCAGTGAGAAGAAATACAATATGAATTGGTACGCAGGACATATCGCCATCTGGTAGCACCGTCCAGAACACTTTAAGAATTCATCATCAGACTGCTGGCATTATAATAATAAAAGGGAAACCTATGTCCCGAACTGCCTTTGCATTAATTATCCTAGGCCCAGATAATGAGAACCATACAAAAGTCCCAAATATGTATAATTGGATCCTGACTCCAGGCTGTATCTCCTTGATGTTTATGCAGAACAACCTTTTGAAGTTCTGTGAGGTTAAACTCACAAGACAATAGCCTGAAAGGCTCCAGAAAAGCAATGAAAGGTGGTGGACGCCTTAGCTCAGCCACCTTCTTCCTGCTGGAAGCAATGTGCAGCTCCTGTTCTAGTGGCAGTCGATTGTTCCTGACCGAGGGTGCACTAGCATCAATCACCCACCCCATTTCATTCTAAAACTTTCAACCATTTATCACTCACTGTGCTGACAACCAAAAAAAAAACCCTGCTAATCTGTGACGGTAAGTGAATTCTTCACAGTTGGTTTAAAGTCTGTTCAGAGGAAAGGACAATATAATATATATATATAAAGCATGATCATCTGCAGCATGGCACCAAGGCTTCTTTGGCAGCACCTCCCAAACCCGCGACCTTCACCACCTAGAAGGACAAGGGCAGCAGGCGCATGGGAACACCATCACCTCTGAGTTCCCCTCCAAGTCACACACCATCCAGACTTGCAAATATATCGGCCGTTCCTTCATCGTTGCTGGGTCAAAATCCTGGAACTCCCTCCCTAACAGCACTGTGGGAGTACCTTCACCACACGGACTGCAGCGGTTCAAGATGAAGGCCCAACAACCACCTTCTCAAGGGCAACTGGGGATGGCTAATAAATGCTGGCCTTGCCAGCGACTCCCATATCCTGCGGACGAGTAATTTAAAAAATACTGTTGTGTAGCAGCTTGCAGACCATGAGACTCGAGCTCACTCTGTGTTCATTATGCTTCGGTATTGGTATTGATAACATTTTTTGAGTGGTAACTGAAATTTTGAGGCAAATCAAAACTATAATTCTAGGAAGATGTGATCTTCCATTTGGGGCACTATTTTTGTAGTTAATGAAAAATAGAGAGCCTGCATTTATATAGTGACTTTCACAACCTCAGAACCTTTCAAATTGCTTCACAGCGAATGAAATGCTTTTGAAGTACTTTTTCAAGTACTGGAGGGAAGTGTGGCAGCCAGTTTGAAGACAGCAAGGTCCCACAGACAGCAATGAGATGAAAGATCAGACAAGCTGTTTCTGGAGGTGTTGGTTGAGGAATAAATGTTGGCCAGGACACCGGGAAGAACTTCCCGGCTCTTCTTCGAATAGAGCCGTGGGATATTTTACATCCACCTGAGAAGGCAGACAGCATCACAGTTTAACGTCTCATCTGAAAGACGGCACATCCAACAGTGCAGCACTCCCTCGGTACTTCAGTGAAGTGTTAGCCTAGATCATGGGATGGGGCATGGGGCTTGACCCCATGAACTTCTGACTCAGAGATGGAGTGCGCTACCACACAGCTAAGACTAACACTGAACATTCTATGCAGGCGTAAAGCCAACCCCCCCACACAGGTCCAGATTTTTAATTCTCTGGGCCAGAAATTCGGCTCCCTGGCTTCCCGCGGGCGCAAGGATCGCGCGTGCACCTACCTACCGCGCCTGCCGTTGACCTCTGGGCCCACGGGGACTTCAGCTCCTGGGCCTCCTGCAGCTGCCGGCGCGCAGTGCTTGTGTATCCCAGGAGCGTAGTTAGTGCGATGCGTCCCCTGGGATCACACGGGCCATGGAGAGCCAATGGCAGCAGACCATCTTTCATTCATAGATTTGACAGGAAGAACCTGTCAAATCTATGAATTGAAATCGGTCCCAAAACAACAGCTAAACTTCAAATAAATTTAAAAAAAAACATCAAATTTTTAAAATAAGTTAAATAAATTAAATACTTTAAACAAAAATTTTAATTTTTGAAAAAATTAAAATACTTTTTAACAGTGCTAAAAATAAACTTACCTTTCATTAAAGTATCTAATAAAGATAAACCTGTTGAAAATTTTTTTAAATTGTAATTAATTAACCACTTACCTTGTTAAAAACGGGTCCTGCGCCTCCTTTTTAAAAGCGCAGCTTCTTCCATACTTACCTTCCCAGAGAAACCTGAAAAAAACCCTAAGTTCGCTGCGTGCGCGCAGTCTCTCCCGCGCACGCAGTTCACCTCTGAACCCCTCCCTTCAGGGGAACGGAAGTTCCGGTTTCCCGCGCATGCGCAGTGCATGCAGGAAACCGGCACTTCAGGTGGCCTTACGGGTGAGTACACAGCGCGTACTCACCCGACAAGTGCCGAATTTCTGGCCCTCTGTCTCACCGCTCTCCCACCAATGATCTTAGTGAATTTTGCCTTTGTATTATACAAGAGAAGGGGTCTTCACTCTGGACTCATTGCTGTTATGCAATGGAGCTAAAACCGAGTTGCAGGATCTCCCTCTTGAGATCTCACCTTAAGGGAACACAACAAGACAACAACAATGAAGATTGCAGTGGAACATGTAAGGACTGGTTTTGTCCACATCACTCAAGTCAAGTGCGTGATTTAAAATAAGTCATGGAGATTCAAGCATTCAAGTGCCCACATGCAATTTTCCACCTTTCCACTGAGGAGTGGGTTAACAGTGTCCAAGCTTTTTGCCATCCTTGGCCATGTAGATGCATGTCGCTGGTGGTTTGGATTTAGGATTGATCCACCAGCCAGCCAGCAATACTAACAATGTCCCTCTGCAAACCTCCAGGACCCGCAAAATCTCAGAAAATACAAAGCAGGAAGTGTTTTCTTGGCTTCAGGAGTCACATTGTCAGGGCTTGGATGCGGCCCAAAGACCGTAGTTTTGACACACCTGAGCTACAGGGCTCTTGTTTATCCGGACTACAAATGCAATATAGTTGCACGTAGAGACAGACCTGCCTCGATGAACCCTTTGTGCAGGTGCCCCCCCACCACCCCGATACTCTATCGAACATTTACCGTGTAGTTTTTGCAAAGCTCAGATCAGAAGTAAGCATCTACTGTGGTCTAAAAATTTACTGGTAATTCTTGCATTCAAACAATATTTATACAGTGTGAAGTCAATAGTGTAAAAATCCAATGATAAAACAGTTTCCTTTAGGGTCTGTGTTGGCAATATGACAAAAACAAATTAGTTAAAACATTTCTTCCATAATTTACATATTGTTTGTTTGTGAAGTACTTAAATATATATATATAAATATGAGTGCATCTGTTTGTTTTGAGTACCTATGAATATTAAATTTAATCTAATTGGAGGATGCTGATTTGTTGTTTAATATCATGTAAATTCACACTCGGGGCCGAGGGGAGAAAACAGAACTCTTTTTTCTCTCTCTCCCTAATGTGTGGAGTCCAAACTGACGGGATATTTTAAATTGAGATTTTTTCACATCAGCTGAGAATAACTTTAATGAAACGTCATGGCCACAGATCACAAGCAGATCGCGCGAACACAAGACTAAGAAAGGATGAAGCACGAAAAGGTCACTTGGCTCATTGAGCACACTCAATTTAACATGTCATGTACTGCCGCCCAAGTTATTCAAGGTTACATTCAGTGCTCCTAAGCTCCTGCCATTGGCCTGCACTCCAATCAAATGTGGGTTGAGAAATTAGGACATGTGTCAGCTGTGGCTCAGTGGGTAGCCAACTCGCCTCTGAGTCAGAAGGTTGAGCACATAAAGCTAGGCTGACACTCCAGTGCAGCACTGAGGGATCCTGCACTGTCGGAGGTGCCGTCTTTCGGATGAGACGTTAAACCAAGGCCTCGTCTGCTCTCTCAGGTGGACGTAAAAGATCCCATGGCACTATTTCGAAGAAGAGCAGGGGGCGAGTTATCCCCGGTGTCCTGGTCAATATTTATCCCTCAACCAACATCACAAAAACAGATTACCTGGTCATTATCACATTGCTGTTTGTGGGTGCTTGCTGTGCACAAATCGGCTGCTGCGTTTCCCACATTACAACCGTGACTACGCTTCAAAAGTACTTAATTGGCTGTAAAGCGCTTTGAGACGTCCGGTGGTCGTGAAAGGCGCTATATAAATGCAAGTCTTCTTTCTTTCTTTCTTTTGGGATTGGGGAGCACTCCGGATTTGCCTGTTTGTTTCCTGAGTGAGGTAATCTACCACAGACACAACTTTCAGGAAGGGAAATTTCTGTCATGAACGTGGCCGACATATTAAATATATTTTTTATCATTCTTTTATTTCAATACCATACAGATGTAGGGCTTCATTTAAGGAAAGTGTGGAATACGGAAATAAAATCCAGCTGTTGAGGTGGGTAAGTAAGTAAACCACCCACTATCCAGCCTTATTTTTCCATACTTCTTGCTGTCAGCAGATATTGTGGTCCCGAATTTCCTGGGGCTGGAAGGGCAAAATATGGGTCGGATCCTGGCTCTGCCTGGATTCCATCCCATTTGGACCTGATCTTAAAATTCCGGTTGTGGGTGGCCATGGACAGATCTTCTGCCTACAACCCCTAATGTCAAGGGGACTTGTCCTGAGGGGTGGGGGATAGGGGGGGGGGGGGGCGGTGAATGGGACGTGTGCCCAGGCTTCATCAGAAATGTCTTCTTCATGCCCTTTAAAGGCCTCGGCGACACTCATGCCTGGTGTAAGTCCCTCTGAGGCCTTCAAAAGGTCTCGAACCTTCACCAGTGTATGGTAATGGATCTCACAATCTCTAGAACCAGGGCACATGGGGGGCAAGCTTAGAAGATGGAAGCTGCATGAACAGTTACCAGAGAGGGTGGTGAACAGGTGGAACAGACTGCTCAAGTGAGCAGATATGTGGAAAGATTTAATGGAGAATTGGATGGACATTTGAGGGAATTGCCAATTGAGGAGTACAAGTTTTTGGGATCAGCCAGATGCAATGCAGGATCCCTTTGCCTCTGTACTGTCCTATGTTCTGATATACTGAAACTCACTTTCTGCCATTTATTACACAATTTAAGACTCTCGTGAGAGTAATAGCCTTGGCTCAATGGTAGCACTCTTGCCTCTGAGTCAGAAGGTCATGGATTCAAGTTTCACTCCAGGGACTTGAGTACAAAATCTAGACTGACACTCCAGTGCAGTACTGAGGGAGCGCTGCACTGTCGGAGGTGCTGCCTTTTGGATGAGGCGTCAAACCGAGGCCCCGTCTGCTCTCTCATGTGAACATAATAGATCTCATGGCAGTACTCAAAGAAGAGCTGGGGAGTTCTCCAGGTGTCCTGGCCAATATTTATCCCTCAAACAACACCACTGGTCATTATCTTATTGCTGTTTGTGGGACCTTCCTGTGCGCAAATTAGGTGCCGCGTTTCCCTACATTACAACACTGTTTACACTTCAAAAGTATTCAGTTGGCCTTAAAGCACTTTGGGATGTCCTGAGGTCGTGAAAGGTGCTATATAAATGCAACTTCTTTCTTTAATGTAGGATGTTGCAGAAGCAATAAAAGTCTTAGGAAGAAAATGTTTTATTATAGTGTAGCCTGTCATAGAGTATAGAAGAGTGAGAGGTGATCTGATTGAGGTGTTTAAAATGTTCAAAGGATTCGATAGGGCAGATAAGGAGAAACTATTTCCTCTGGTGGGGGGGAGTCCAGAACAAGGGGACATAATCTTAAAATTAGAACTAGGCCGTCCCAGAGTGAAATCAGGACGCACTTTTTCACACAAAGGGTAGTGGAAATTTGGAACACTCTTCCCACAAAAGGCTGTGACAGTCAGTTGGAGCTTTCACGACTGAGATAGATAGATTTTTGTTCAGTAAGGGTATCAGGAGACATGGATAAATGGAGTTGAGGTGCAGATCAGCCATGATCTAATTGAATGGTGGGAGCAGGCCAGAGGGACTGAATAGTCTACTCATGTTCCAAATGTTCCGATAGAAACCACCCGATTTTCAATCCTGTTGAAGGGCAGTCCCTATAATGCACAGCTGATCTGCAATGGCAGTGTAATGCTTGGGCGCCAAGCAGAAAATCCACCCCCATAGCCCATATGACTTTACTGTGTCTTGTAGAGCTTTTGGAACTTGTCATGATTTTTGGTAAGGGTAGGTGCCGTATATTAGCAATGAGATACTGTAAAATGAAACACTACTTGCATTGATATCATGATCTTGTAAAATGTTAAGGCACTCTGAGTACAAAAGCTGTGCCTTATGATGTTGAAGGGAAACAGCAGGCAATGTTTTGATGGAAAATTAAGCATATTGTAACACCAACTCAATTAAAAATGCAGCAGTTCGCTTTTAATTAAATATAGATATTTCTCACCCAGTGCCCTCCAATAATGACACAATCTAAACCTGATTTATTCATTTCCCAGAACAACTTGAGTCCAAATCCATTTTTATTTGGCACAGCGAAAAGCCAATTAATTAAGGATGCCTTTTGAAATGGAGAGTCGTGAATACTTAGGCTGATGCACCAAGTGCCCTGGCAGCTGGTAGTTCACTCTTCAAGTCTTTGTGATTGCAAGATCTTCATATTCTATCAGAATGGAACTGGGTCCACTTCAGCATCATCATTATCTGTCATCCGCTGCAGTGACTGGTGTCTGCCATTAAGATTTAAGCATTCCTGCAAGATGTTATAGGCTTGATTACTATTGTGATAAATGGAACGTTTATTGTTCATCAATTAGAACATCTAGCTGTGCAGAAAAGCACAAGGCAGATTTTCCAGCAGGAACAATAACTCCCAATGTTTTTTTTGTACCTACTTAATGCATTTGATTCGCCTTTTCCATTATTTATACCATTGCTAGTGTTGATTACTCACAGCGCCGGGGTAATTAGTGTATTAATTGCTTGAGGATGGAATCCTCCTCTTATTTTTTTTTCTCCCTCCTAATGAGTAATACCCCCCCCAAGTAGAGTAACACAATAATTTAACCTCTATTGGGAAACATCTTGACTGATCATCTACCTGTAGCCGTAACTTTTCTCTTGCAGTGACGAATAGAATCAGGCAACTATGTGGAGGTACACGCAACATAGGGACTCCAAGGGGGGAAGGCCAATCTGCTCCTGATTCTAACGGGATACAAAGAAGAGAAAGATTTGTCAACCCCCAGTGCTGCGTCTCAGTAACCCGCCTTCTTTTGTATCAATTTACAATTATGTGTAGCTGGTAGATATAATGAACTGTGTTCAATGCCGAGTAAAATATTCCCCTATCCACTCATTGTTATTCAAGGAATATTCTGAGCTAGTATTTCAAATTTAATTCAAGGGTACTTATCAATGACGTTAACTCGTGCACAAAGTCCCCTGTAAACTGAGTCCCTTAGTGGCCCGGAATTTGCGGTCAGCAGCGAAGCAACGTCGCTTGCCGCTGACTTCGAAGAAAGTTGCCCACAAAAATCTAGCGATCTTGCTGGCGTGAATTTCAGCTCTCCGACCTTAGTTTGAATCTGGCGCCAAATCGAGCAAATCTCCAGCGTCCAGCAACAGTGATGACATCAAGCAGGCTAAGCAGCCAATCACATTGAAGAATTCTCACAGACAGCAAACCAGGAAGTAAAATGCACAGATTTTAATTCATTTTTTATGAGAGCAAAATAAAGATTGGGACATACACATAGGGTTAAGGTAGAAGCTAAAATATCATAAACAAACTTTAAAAAGATTATTATTTTAAAAACCATGTAATTCTTACCATATTAATGGAAAAATTTGACATTCCACAAATATAAAATTAGTTTTTCGTACCAGAACGGTTGTTCAGCAGTGAATACGCCATTAAAAACCCAGTTAAACCTCTTTCAACAAGGCTTAACTTTTTCGGGGGTAGGGGGGTGCAGTTTAACGGCGATAGTCCTACTGAATAAGGGAAGTTTTCGTCTTCAGTGTGATTTGAATTGATTGCCGGCTCCGTGGATTTCCACAGCGCAAGCTGTGGAGGAGCAGGGAATGACTGACAGCAATTTCTGGATTTCCGCGTTTATCTGTGCATGTGCTGACTCCAGAAGTTGCTGTCACTTTCAGAGGGGTAGTGACAGCAAACACTAACAATTTCGCCGTCATTACCACTGCAGAATCCGGGCCAAGGTATCACTAAAAGCGACTTTGTAACGTGCTCCGCATGTAGATTAGCACAGTAGGCATTGACTTGGTCCAATTATCTCTTCATCAAAGTGGGGGTTGGGTGCATGTTGCCATGGGCTGGGAATAAAGTTGGTAAAATACTCAACAACTTTTGTTCCTTTTTTTTCCCCCCGGAGGTACAGAATCCTTTTAGTTTAGGCCTCTTTGCCCTTGCAGAGCAACTGCAACTGAGACAGACTGATGATCTTATAAAGCTGATATGAACCAAAGGCTAGGAAGTGAATGAGAGAGATGTGAGGTTGAGCCTCTCAATGTTTTCTCCCCCTGTGGTGATGCACTTGGCCTCTCAGCAGAACGTCTCTGAGGCAGTGCAATTCAGATCAAGAGCTCAGTAGAGTAGGGATCAAACTCAGCATCACTGCTCTCCATTGTGCCACATGTTGGTGCTCCACTGTGCCACACTACTGTGTAGCCTTTCCAACACCTAAATTCACGCACATCCCAATTAGTTGTACCCATGGGTACAATTGTTACAGAGCACTTCAAGTTGATCAACTGGGTTAGCAGAAAAACGGCCCGATTTTTTGGGACTTCTGTTGCAACTTTTGCTGAAATTATAGCGGGCGAGCAGGAGAACCCTCGTGGGAATTCACCCCCAATATTGCCATGTATTTGATATACTTCTAAGAGTATTTACAAAGAGCCTCTTGTTGTTGCAAGTCCTACAGAATCATACAGCACCGAAGGAAGCCATTCAGTCCATCGTGGCTGTGCTGACACTTAACCTTATCAGCCGTGGCTCTTGAGTCAGAAGGTTGTGGGTTCAAGTCCCACTCCAGAGACTTGAGCACAAAAATCCAGGTTGGCACTCCTCCAGTACACTACTGAGGGAGTGCTGCACTGTCGGAGGTGACGCCTGTCGGATGAGATGTTAAACCAAGGCCCCCGTCTGCTCTCTCAGGTGGACATAAAAGATCCCATGAGACTATTTCAAAGAAGAGCAGGGGAGTTATCCCCGGTGTCCTGGCCAATATTTATCACTCAATCAACGTATCAAAAACAGATTATCTGGCTGGCTTCCAGTCTGGGGCAGGGAAGGTCATGACTTTACTTGTGAGAGAAGCACTCAGGACATCCTAAAACGCTTTACAGCCAATGAAGTGCTTTTTGAAGTGGAGTCACTGTTGTAATGTAGGAGACGCGGCAGCCAATTTGCGCACAGCAACATCCCACAAACAGCAATGTGATAATGACCAGATAATCTGTTTTTAGTGATGTTGGTTGAGAGATAAATATTGACCCCAGGACACCTGGGAGAACTCCCCTGCTCTTCTTCAAAATAATGCCGTGCGATCTTTCCCGTCCACCTGAGATGGCAGACGGGGCCGCGATTTAACGTCTCAAGATTTGTACCATTAATTTATTATAGGATAGAAAATTGTGCCCAGAAGTGGGTCTGGTGAAGCACCATTATTTTAGTAATCATCCCACAAATATGTTTTACATTAAGATCCACAAGGTCATTAATTATATATCCAGGCAGCATGTAGCTCAAAGCAGTTCGTGGTTGACTACTATAAGACTAGCCAACCCATCCCCCAGGCTTTGTAACCATGGCATCTCTGTACAAACCTGAGAAGACTCGCGAAAAGGACAGTACGAGACTGCGATGACAGCAAGTTATCCAATATCAGAATAATAACAATGAAATTCAAATTAACTGCAGGGAGCTGAGCTAGATTAATCCTTCGGGTGTTGTTGGTGAGGATGAGAGCGTGGCAGTAACTTCACTCGCTGCTGTTGAAGTGTCTTGGTTCTTTCCCCTTGTTGAACAATCGAACAAGAATGTAAGCGTTCCCCAGGAAAAGAGATGTACGCCTGGGGGAGCTGGCCTGCTTCTGGGCGACGACACGTACGCATCCCACACGTGGAAACGCTCAATTGCAAAGGGTGAGAGGAACTCAAACGGTGCTTTTGATTTCTCAGAAACCGTGCAGTAACTGTCGGGACAAGAGAAAGGATAGGGTGGGGTGAATCGTTTATCTTTGGTGTTCCAGGTGCCGGTTTTTGACTGCTGGGGGTGGAGTGGTGGTGGCGGGGGGCGGGGGGGGGGGGGCGGGGCGGCATGTTGGGAATTTGGTCATAATCCCAATACGCACTCCTGCCATGCCAAGCTCTTCATCAGGAGCTCTGGGGATGAAACCTTACCCTGTAAGCTGGCATGCAACTGGTTAAGCCATTCATCAGCAGATCGGGTTGGATCGAGCCTCGCTCTCCTCTCCTCTGCTCCAACCACCCATTACTCCAGGATCATCTTAGAGAGCAAATATATTCCCTGGCTTCTCTTTTCCCACGAGCAACCATTTCCTTAAACCCCTCTCTCCTGCCGGTTTCCTCCCTGACCTCCAACAAATGCAAGGAGCTCGTGGATTTCTTTGTCACTAAAAGCAGGACCATCCAGTCAGCTGCCGCTGCTGCTTGCCCCCCTTCCCCTTGCCCAACAAACCAAACGTCCCCCATGGGCTCCTGCCCCCATCCTAGCTCTGAACCCACACCTTCCTCTCGTTTCTCTCCCATCGCCCTTCATGCACTTGAGCACATAAATCTAGGCTGACACTCCAGTGCAGTGTAAATTCACACTTGGGGCCGAGGGAAAGAAAACAGAACTCTTTTTTTTCTCTCTCTCCCTAATGTGTGGAGTCCAAACTGACGGGATATTTTAAATTGAGATTTATTTTACATCAGCTGAAAGTAACTTTAATGATACGTCTTGGCCACAGATCACAAGCAGATCGCGCGAACACAAGACCAAGAAAGGGTGAAGCACGAAAAGGTCACTTGGCTCATTGAGCTCACTCAAGTTAACATGTCATGTATTGCCGCCCAATTTATTCAAGGTTACATTCAGTGCTCCTAAGCTACTGCCATTGGCCTGCACTCCAATCGAATGTGGGTTGGGAAATTAGGACATGTGTCAGCTGTGGCTCAGTTGGTAGCACACTCGCCTCTGAGTCAGAAGGTTGAGCACATAAAGCTAGGCTGACACTCCAGTGCAGTACTGAGGGAATGCTGCACTGTCGGAGGTGCCGTCTTTCAGATGAGACTTCTGCTCTCCCAGGTGGACGTAAAAGATCACAAGGCACTATTTTGAAGAAGAGCAGGGGAGTTATCCCCGGTGTCCTGGGCCAATATTTACCCCTCAACCGACATAATAAAAACAGATTATCTGGTCATTATCACATTGCTGTTTGTGGGAGCTTGCTGTGTGCAAATTGGCTGCTGCATTTCCTACATTACAACAGTGACTACAATTCAAAAGTACTTCATTGGCTGTAAAGCGCTTTGGGACGTCCGGTGGTCGTGAATGCAATATATAAATGCAAGTCTTTCTTTCTGTTATGTTCTCTCCGAGTGCATCGTGTCCATGAGACCCAACTCCTGTTCCCTTGACCCCATTCCCACTAAACTGCAGAAAAGTCAACTTCCCTCTTGGCCCTCATGTTAGCTGACATTGTAAATGGTTGTTTCTCCTCAGGTACTAACCCCCTCCCTTTCAAAACTGCTGTCCCCACCCTCGCCTATTAAAAAAAAAACACCTTCTAAGTAATTTATCCAGCAGTAGTGTTCATAGCATGGGTCGCCTCTGCACTGAAGTAGAGCATTTGGTTTTCCGGTTAATTCAGGATGGTGGTGGGCTTGTGCCACAGCTGAAGCAGTAGGTAGATGCGAACAATGTACATGCTCTGATTGTTCCCTGATAACAGTTGGTGTGGGATATGGTAGCATAGTGGTAATATTACTGGACTAGTGATCCAGAGACTGTGGGCTCGATTTTGTCATTGGGGCGGGCTGGGGTCGTGTCATCCGCTTTTCGTGTTAGCCACCCGACTCCAATTGGATGTGGGAGAATTATTCGATTTTCCCCTAATTGGGCAATTGAGTTCCAGCATGTGGGAACCCATGAACCAATTAGTGTTTTCAGTCTGAAAGTCGCCTCTGATGATGTCATCATTGCTACTGCATTTAAGGTCTGCAAAGACTGGGAAGCTTTTGGCCTTTGCTGTGAGAGGGACCTGGAGGCAAAATGAGCAGCAGGAGACCTAAGTCTGCTCCCAGATTTTTTTTGTACCACCACCACCATCACCATAACAATGGTTATGACTGCTAAAAGTTCCCCCAGAATGATGATTGATCAAATCTCCTTCTTAATGGTGGACCTGCAGCTGATAGTCAGCAATCCAAGTGTGCTACCGCCAGGTTTCACCGTCGTGTTTCAGAGGAGGCATGCATCACGTCGGAAAAGTGTTAAAATCAGAAAGGCCTCTCAAAATGGGATTATACAGGCAATTAAGTGGTTGTTAAGGGCCTATCCCGCCTCTTGGAGGTGGGACGGAGACGGGATCAGAAACCACGCATTTGGGAAAATTGCTCGGAGGTGGGATGGAGGCGGGGTCGGGCCCGCCCGCCATTTTTTGCAATTTTAACACCCCACACGCCTCCATTCCCGCCTCCTCGAGCCCTGTGAGTTCAAATCCCACCACTGGTAGCTGGGGAATTTAAATTCAGTTAATTAAAGGGTCTTATTTAGGCACATTTCAGTTGGCAAAGAATTGTCTAATTAAGTGGTATATTCTGTAAGTGAGCTGTGTTTGAGGTAATAAGTGACTCTTGCGTTGTAAGAATATTTGAAAGGTAACTTGCCATTTAGTGAGTAGAGTTTTTTTTCTCCAATCAGTTACATTTTCATTCATTCAGTAAAAACTCTGCTGCCCGTGTCCTAACTTGCACCAAGTCCCGTTCACCCCTGTGCTCACTGACCTACATTGGCTCCCAGTTAAGCAAAGCCTCAATTTTAAAATTCTCATCCTTGTTTTCAAATCCCTCCATGGCCTTGTCCCTCCCTATCTCTGTAATCTCCTTCAGCCCCACAAATGTCCAAGGTGCCTACGCTGTTGACCATGCCCGATTTTAATCGCTCCACCATTGGCGGCCATGCCTTCTGTTGCCTAGGCCCTAAGCTCTGGAATTCCCTGCCTAAACCTCTCCGCCTCTCTACCCCTCTTTCCTCCTCTAAGACGCTCCTTAAAACCTACCTCTTTGACCAAGCTTTTGGTCACCTGCCCTAATATATCCTTCTGTGGCTCGGTGTCAAATTTTGTTTTATAATCGCTCCTGTGAAGGGCCTTGGGACGTTTTACTACATTAAAGGCGCTATATAAATGCAAGTTGTTGCTGTTATTATGTCAACCCAGAAAAACTAAATACTTCCAAAAAAAAGTAAACCAAGGTTAGTTTTAGTAAAGGAAGAAAGAACTTGGATTTATATAGTGCCTATCATGTCCTCTGAATTTCCCAAGGCACTTCGGGCTGGATTTTCAATGACCCGTGGAGTCGGGTTTGGAGGCGTGTGGGGGGTTAAAGTTGCAGATTCGGGGGTCCCGACCCCATCCCAACTCCATTCCGCCTCCACACAATTTTGACAAAATCGGTCGCGGGGTTCCCGACTCCATCCCGCCTCCAAGAGGCGGGAGAGGCCATTAAAGCCCTTAACAAGCCCTAAATTGGCTCTGTAATGCCATTTTGAAATGTTTTAGCTAGTTTAACCCTTTTCCGACGTGAAGTACGCCTGATGTGAAACACGCCAGTGAAACCTGGCGGGAGCACAAGTGGATAGCTGACTATCAGCTGCAGGTCCACTATTACAACGGAGATGTGATGAAGGTAGTAGTAGTATTGTGATGAAGGTAGTAGTAGTATTAGGTCTAAAAGTCACCTCTGATGCTGCTGCATTGAATGTCTTCAGAGACTGCCTGGGAGGACTTGGTTGCAAAAAAAATTCTCTCTCTCTCTCTCTCTCAGAAGAGATGCTGCTCATTTTGCATCCAGGTCCTCTCACAGCAAAGGCCAGGCAATCTCTGAGACCAGGCTAATTGGTTCATGGGTTCCCACATGCTGGAACTCAATTGCCCAATTAAGTGAAAATTGCATCAATCTCCCACATCCAATTGCAGGCGGGTGGATAACACAAAATGCGAATAACACGACCCCAACCCGCCCCAGTATCAAAATCAGCCCTATACAACCAATGGATTACATCTGAAATGTATGGAGGCAAACATGGCAGCCAAATTACATGCAAGAAATTTGCTCTTCTTTGAACAGTGTCATGGGATGTTTAACTTGAAAGGACAGACAGGGGCTCAGCTTAATGTCTCATCCAAAAGCACTCCCTCATTACTGCGTTCGTTGCCAGTCTATATTGTGTGCTTGAGCCTTGACGTGGAGATTTGAATCCACAACCTTCTGGTTCATAGGTGAGAGTGTGACAAGCTAAACCAGGTGGCCACTTAAGGTAAAAAGCCCTGGGCGATCTAAGGGCAGAGTTGTGCTAGCCCACAAAGTATAAGATGTAGCAGGAAAACAGAGCAAGAAACAATGAAAGCTGTTGATTGAAGAATAAATGGATGTCTCTTGTAATCTGGCTCATTTCTTTTAGAACTTGCCAAATCCAAAAAGTAACAGTTAGAATTCCTGCTGAGAGCAAGTATAATATAATTTTCTGAAAAGAAGCTAATTCTTCACTCAGATTACGCTCAGACCATGCTTATTATACTGACCACTTCATCCCAAATTGGTAAGTGGTGGTAAATTGCTGTTCCTGCAATCCATTTGGTCGGACTCAATATGACATTGTCCTACAAACACTTCATCAGGGAGAATGATACAATCACTAATTTGTTGATGCATTGCATTATCTGCTGCTATTTTTTGGGGGATTGTTTGTGCTTATCAAAGTCAGGGATATTAGTGGTAGTAATGGAACACTTTTTGCACAATACAGCACCTCCCAAACCCGTGACCTCCACTCCTTAGAAGGACAAGAGCAGCAGGTGTATAGGAACGCCACCACCTCCAAGTTACCCCTCCAAGTCACAAACCATCCTAGCTTGGATGTATATCGGCTGTTCCTTCATCGTCGCTGGGTCAAAATCCTGGAACTCCCTCCCTAACAGAGCTGTGGGAGCACCTTCACCACACGGACTGCAGCGTTGTTTCAAGAAGGCGGCTCACCACCACCTTCTCGAGGGCAACTGGGGATGGGCAATAAATGCTGGCCTTGCCAGCGATGCCCATATCCCGAGAATGAATTTTTTTTTAAAATAGGACCAATCAGATAGTTCACAATGATCTTTTCCAGCCTTGCACATCCCTACGTTCTATACATGGCATTGGCAGAGTTAAAGTCCTTCCACTCTGTCCAAGCAATATGCCAGTACCAACAGCCTCAGGAGAACGTTTCAACTGCATCACTGCAAGACCTCTCATTCCCCCACCACCAGACATCCTAATGGTGTCCCTGAGTGAGATTGCTAATCTGATTCCAAGTTATGGCCGGTTTTTTGCACTTCAGACTCGAGCCCCACTAGGAACTGGGTTGAGGCTCCCTGTGCTCTTTCCACATGACTGCCAATAGATAGAGGAGACTTTCCACCTTGTCAGTTGAAGCTGGATTGGAGCCCAAATCCCTGAAGTGAGGGCAACAGCATCTGCTGCCCCACTGCACTACTCAACGTGCTTTGCTGATATAAATATAACTTCATATAATAATAATAATAATGTAAAAAACCGCACCTTCCTTCACCGCTAACATGGCTGACGTCGGACTTGCTTTTCGGTGCAAGTTGTTCCCTTTAGGCTCAGTGCTTAAAGTGGGCCGGAACATTCCAGAAGGATTATCGAGACCTTCGCTACTTGGTCGGATTCAGCAATACTCCTTATTCGTGAACTCTTTTTTTTTAATATAGTTTGTTCGTGATCTCTCAGCAGCAGGTTAAAAAACATTGACGAAACTTCTGTAACGCTCGGGTTTGACATGTTCTCTCGGCGTGTCCACCGAGTGTGGATGCACTGGAGAAAGTTATTATGGGATTGCTGTGGAACATTACGTGAGCTTCACGTGCAGAGAACAGGATCCTGTGCCTTAGTATCTCAATCGCTCTTGTGTCCTATTTTGCTGCTGTTGAATTCCCGAAGTGTCTCTCTGGCTCCCACTCCCTGAAGTGCTGCCTCTGACCCTTACTCCCCAAAGTCCTGCCAATTCCCACGTACTCCCCAAGTCCCTGTTGTCCCACTCCTGCCCTTCTCCCAACTGTAAGATTAGGATCACAGGCCACACACAGATTACCCAAAGGGTTTTAGCAGTTGCAAGGCTTTTATTAAAGAGCTACAGTTTTAAAGCATAATCAGATATTACATATGGTTTAAGCTGAGTTTAATAGACATACAACCCGTGACAGTCGAGAGCGATCCACGACTCCCGAATCGGAATGCCACGACCGGACGGTCGGGGAGGCAGTACGGTGGTCTCGGATTGGCTGGATTCCTGCAGTCTGCTGCAGCGGTCACTTCCGTTGGGTCATCTCTCGAGCTGTTGGAGGTGTTAGGCCGTCAGCCACCTCAGAGGCTAAACTTGACCAAGATGTTAGGCCGTAGCCACCTCGGGGAAGCCTTCGCTACAAACTGTCTGATTTCCTCTCTTGGTCGTCTATATTTATAGTTATTTTGGTGGGCTGGTAATCACCTGGTGTCAATCATTTGATCCCCCATCCTATTGTCCAATTGTGAAGCGGGCAGGCATCCCTCACCGTCCCTTTCTGCATGGCTGACGAGGCCTCCCTCTTATCTTTCTGAGGAATGTTTTGTTATGTTTCTTTAAGGACATTTTATGACTTTTCGGCTCCATTTTTGTCTATTATCCCACCACCCTGTGTTTTGCATTTTATGATTCCCTTATCACTTCTATTTGTCTTTTGATGCTTGATATTCGACCTTGCTGGCATTTCTGCTATCTGTTCCCGGCTGCATGTTGTCAGTCTCTGTTCTAAGAATTAAAACCCATCTTTGAATCTAACAGCTATTTCTTACAATTCCCTTCTTTGAGAAGGAAATGTCCTTATTGACTTCTCACAAACGGCTCTTGACTAATCTAGCTAGTTCTTATTGCTCTCTCAACTTGGGCGTTAGTAGGGAGTCTCGAAAATGAAGATTTCCCCCTTCCTTACAGTCCATTTCTTTGAGGGGGAGGAGCAAACTCTGACCCCCTTACTCAAATTCAATTCACTGTTCCGTTGTTCCAATGCTGCCCCGCCTGGGGTATCCTCTGTTTCTTCTTTCTTTCCTGATGTTACCCCGCCTGGGGTCTCCTCTACATTGCTTCAGATCTTCTCTTTCGGTGTGCTCAATTAATTTGTTAGTGCTGGTTAGTCATAGGCATGAGTACCCAATTGGCTTATGTATCAAAGTCTTACTACACAGGTTACATATATCAAATACACTATCATTACAAGTTGGAGAACTACCAGAGCGTGTGAAATAATACAAACGTAAGGGTGTGCTGATGTACTAAGCCCAATATCCCACCAGAGTGAGTCGTCCACTATGCTGTCAATTTCAATATCCATTCTCGGGTTGTCTTGCTCCAAAATGCTTTAGGGAGAAGTTCAGTCGCATCACGAGCTCACTGAAGCCCTCAGACAACAGGGGCATGTATTACCTGAATTGTGCCACATAATTGTGCAGCTCATACTTAAATGTCAGTTTCACTTGAGCATAGGTTTTGATATTGAGTAAAACGTGTTGGTTGATGGGACAGGTCCTGTTAGACCCGTAAACCATGGTAGTTGCGGTAGTAGTGACACAGGAGGCACCACCATAACTACCTCATACTGGATTCACACTGGTTTTTCCCACGCTTTGTTACCTACAAAACACAATTATTACAGTCACAGTTAAATTCAGTCTTACAATCATTTCAAGCCACATTACAGTTTAACATCTAATCAATAAATCATGGACTTAAAAGATTCACCAGATCTCTCTTTACTCGTATCCATCTTGTGGATAATTCTTACTAAACATGATTTCTCCTTAGCCCTCAATTGTCCCAATCCAGATTCCATGTAACTCTCCACTTCAACTTCAATTTCAATCCCTCTAACAGGTACCAGTGTGTTTAACTCTATTCTGATTGTTTCATTAATTAGATAGTTTCTCGATGGAGTATGTGTCAATGCTTTAAAAGTTGTCTCACTCTCCTGAGCCACATTAACCATTTCATGTCTTGCTGTTGTCAAGTAACTGAGCATGTCTGAGACCCGTTCTTCAGTGCAAATTCACCATACACTTCCAGATGGTAATTGCTTCATACGTAACGAATCACATTTGCACACACATACCGGTATCTCAATATCACGCCACACGTGCCATCCGATACAAGCCTTTCTTGGGCTTTCAGGTGATCTTATCAAAAGATTGTCTGGAGGTCTTTGTTCATCTTCCACCGCATGGTCCCGATGTCTTGGCTAGTGGCCAGACTATCAAATTCAGTTTTCTTAAAAAGTTCATTATAGGCAAGGACACAAATGTCTCCAAGAGAAAGCTATCAATTTACTATTCTTAACTACACTTTCCTGACTTTCACTAGAAAGTTTGGAAAATTCCCAATTGGTGGTGTAATTCTCCTGTTTCTATCTCACACCCTCAATCACTTCCTCTCTCCATTTTACACATCCCATTAATTACCATTCATATCTCATTCATGAGCCTTGGAGGAACTTTACTATCCAGTACAATATTTAAGATTGAAAACATAGATCAAACATTCTCACTTGGTCCAAGTTATTAACACTTTTTTATTATCATTATTTTAGAGGATCTTTTATTTTCCCAAAAGTAACCCAATATATAGTGCCTGAGTCCATTTTGTTATTACAAAATTATCCCAAAATCCAAACAGCAGTACTGTTGAACTGACAGGTTTTGTCAATGTTCAATTTCATTTCTATCAATTTATCTTCCATTTCCAATTTCAGAAACAAGGGATTCCCAGGCTAGGTGGTTTATACAGTGTTTTAACATTAGAGACAGAAGTGCTGCAATTAGTTTACAAGGTAACTTCCATATAACAAAAGAAAGAAGAGAATCCATTGTGACTCTGCTTAGAGCCCAAGGGGTTAATTTATCAAATCATAATTTTCCTTCTGTCACTGTGGGGAAATATTAACTTAAAATTAAGAAACTTAAATTTAATAATGTCCAATATCTTTAAATTTCATACTAAAGTTGTTGCTTGGTGAACTTAAACAGCTGTCAGTGGAAAGGGTTAACTCCTTTGCAGGTTTTTAAGAAGGTGGAGCGAAACATTGTCAGGCGCACGCAATTGCGTCACTTCACGTAAATTAAAAAAAACTTTCCCGATCGAAAAAGACAGTTGTGTTTTCACACTTTAATTAAACACGAACAGAACAGATAAAATAAAACAAAATAGCACATGCTTGCAGAAAACAGTAAATTACGTCATATTTCTTATTGTCCTTTCTTCAGATGCCTTTCCAAAATACTGAAAAAACATTGAATATAACTGGAGAAAAATTAGTTTTTCACATTTAAACAAATCAAATCAAACTGCTTTGGAAAGTGTCATCATAGCAACCGCGACTCCAAGGTTAAATCTTAGACTGAAACGTAATCTTTTGTTAAACAAACTTTTTGTTGTTCTTCTCAGTTTTTACACACCAGCTTAACTTAAATTGTAGTTCAGTTTTTTTTCCAATTCTTGGGGCACAATCTTATTCGCACATGCTTAAAACTTCCAAAATCCAAGACAAGACAAAAGTTTTAAACGCTTTTAACACAGAGAAGTGGGTGGAGCTAAAACACACATAACAGAATCTTTCTTTTAAACACAGACTTTTCAGACAAAAGAAATACTGTGACTTCTTAAACATTCATAGTCAGGAAAACTTTCACTATTTAACACACATTTTCATACAAACTGAAATTCCAGCATTCCTTAATGTTCCTTTCACTCAGCAAATCTTGCGATTTATTTGTCTCGGCACAGACGTTAATAACTTCCTTGTCGGTAAAACTTTAAATTTCTCTTATTTTTTCCTCTTTTTAAATCAGCATCTCAGCAGCTTTTCCTGGCTTTCCAAATCCCTGTTTTTTCCGTTCCTTTGCTGAGTTTTCAGATTGGTTAGCCTGCAAATTGGATCTTTTTCCTCTCTATCTCCCCCTCTCTCTCCAGCACTTTATGCTTCATCTCCTTCAGGCTATCTATCAACTGTTCCCGGTGATATGCCAACGCCATTGTATTTCTGGTTTTACCTTTCAACACACTCTTTACCGCTCCCTTCTTTCAGAGAGAAAAAAAAACTATACTCAGTCTAAGCAACGAACACGTGCATTTGACCGAGTCCCTCCAGTCCCCCCGACCGGAACCTTACAACTCCTAACTCTGTGATCCCACTTCTGACACCACTATAAGATTAGGATCACAGGCCACACACAGATTACCCAAAGGGTTTTAGCAGTTGCAAGGCTTTTATTAAAGAGCAAGGGGGAAAAATTCAGTTGGTTGCGCCTCCCGTTAGCGCCTTAAGAGGGCGCTAATGGGGCGCAAAGCAACTAGCGCCCGGGCGCGGTGATGTTTGCGCCGCTCGCGAAATTAACTAGACATTTTGCGGCGGCGCTAAACACTACCGCCACGATCTCCTGCGCCGGCAGATCGTGACGTCAGTCGAGTGCGCAACGCCCCGGTAGCGCCCTGGAGTGGATATTGAGTGGAGCCCCCTGCCTTAACACCTGCCGCTAGCAACGACAGGTTGAGGGGAGCATTTTGCAGTCAGGAAGGGACTGGGGGAGCGCTATTTAAAGGCGACTGCTTCCTGCCTTTTTTTGTTGGTGACATTTTTGAACCACGCATTCTGAGAGAGAGAGAGAGGGACTTCTAGAGAGATTCAACGCTGTGTGAAGGAGTTTTGGGTACTGAGCAGCACTTTGCAGGTTCATTTTGATTTGCCCTTCCTTGTATCGATTTAGAAGAGACTGTGGGGGTTGCACTCTGAGCTCTTTCCCTGGTTGTCTCTATTGTTCTTTCCAGCAGATTTGATGTACAGGTCTCTCCAGGCCGAGATTCAAGGCTGCAATGAGCAGGATGTGGATGGAAAGCAAGATCAACCCTCCCCTTTAAGAACTGGCCAGCGCCATTGTGTCTGTGTTCCATTGCTGACTGACATCACACGAGCTTCGCCAGCGCTCTGAGTTAGCGTCTCGCTCCTCGGCCTTTGCGCCTTAAGACAGATGTGCAGCGCCTGATTTAGCACTCCAATCAGCTCCAGGGGCGATAAAAGTCAAGTTTGCAGTCGGAGGCGATAATTAGCGCCAGGCGCTAATCTTTGCGCCCGGCCAATAATTGCGCCCCAAACGGGGCGATACTGAATTTTTTCCCCCTACAGTTTTAAAGCATAATCAGATATTACATATGGTTTAAGCTGAGTATAATAGACATACAACCCGTGACAGTCGAGAGCGATCTACGACTCCCGAATCGGGATGCCACGACCGGATGGACGGGGAGGCAGTACGGTGGTCTCGGATTGGGTGGATTCCTGCAGTCTGCTGCAGCGGTCACTTCCGTTGGGTCATCTCTCGAGCTGTTGGAGGTGTTAAGCCGTAGCCACCTCGGGGAAGCCTTTGCCCCTAACTGCCTGATTTCCTCTCTCGGTCGTCTATATTTATAGTTATTTTGGTGGGCTGGTAATCACCTGGTGTCAATCATTTGATCCCCCATCCTATTGTCCAATTGTGAAGCGGGAAGGCATCCCTCGCCGTCCCTTTCTGCATGACTGACGAGGCCTCCCTCTTATCTTTCTGAAGAATGTTTTGTTATGTTTCTTTAAGGGCATTTTATGACTTTTCGGCTCCATTTTTGTCTATTATCCCACCACCCTGTGCTGTTTTGCATTTTACGATTCCCTTATCACTTTGATTTGTCTTTGGTGCTTGATATTCGACCTTGCTCGCATTTCGGCTGTCTGTTCCCGGCTGCATGTTGTCAGTCTCTGTTCTAAGAATTTAAACCCATCTTTGAATCTAACAGCTATTTCTTACACAACTCCCTGAAGTGCAGCTTCTGCAAGGATCCCAACCTGATAGAGAGATCTGAGCCACCCTAAAGGAAAATAAAGCATTAAAGTATTTGTTAAAAGTAAGCGATGCATGGAGTCACTAAAACAATGAATTTAAACAGATAAATGCTAGCAGGGATCATATGAATGCATTTGACATTTGATGCAACTTCAGGAAGCAATCATTTCTTTAAAATTTTAGACTTTCTTTCCCTCAGTAACAGCAGCTGAACTGTTACTCGAGAATAAAGTTTAAAAATAATACACCTAGCTGTTCTGCTCTTTAACGGGCCAGAAATCAGGTGGACTGGGAGCAGAGAGGCAGCAATGGAAGACATTTCCACTGGGCTTCCACTCCATACTTGCTGCAACTTGAAAGTCCAATGCAGCGGGTTGGGGGGAGGGGAGAGTTCTCCCTGGTGTCCTGGCCAATATTTCTCCCTCAACCAACATCACTAAAAAACAGATTATCAGGTCATTATCACATTGCAGTTTGTGGGAGCTTGGTGTGGGTAAACTGGCTGCCGCGTTTCCTACATTACAACAGTGACGACCCCAAAAGTGGCTGTCAAACGCTTTGGGATGCCCTGAGGTCGTGAAAGGCGCTATATAAATGCAAGTCTTTCTTCCTTCTTTTCATTTTTTATGTGATAAAATAAGAGCCCCTGTTTAGTCCAATATTTTTAATAGCTTCAGACTGACATGATAATTGGCATAAAATCAGACACAGATACATAATTCATAATCTTTTTTGATATACTGATATAGAGGACGCTGAACAAGTGTATCTCTCATAATGCATTAGGTTAGCAGCAATTAATCGGTGATCAACTACAAAAGACGTTTGTCCATACGCATACAGCTGTCACTCAGAGTAAAGTTCAAAGGTATTGGCCAGATTGTCTGTCTGTACCTAACCAAGGTGTCAAGCTGACCAAATTAAATAGAATGACATATGAACGGAAACATCTCAAGAAATGTTATTGGCATATAAACTGGCCCCTCTGGCATCCCAGACTGTATTGTATATTCTATCCAGCTTGAAAATTCTCCTCACAGTATATAACTGCAACTCGTGGGTTCTGTGTATAGAAGTAGGGAATTGAATAGAGAATCCAGTAACTAATCCATTATGGGAAGAATGATTTCCACTCGGAGCCACACCTAGGCTGAGAACCCGAGCCAATTTTCTATTCCTTTGCAAGCTCACTAGTCCTGAGCTAAATGTAATTTTCCACTGTCCCACTTCCACTGATTGATCACTTCAGCTGAGTAAATGATGTACGGAGCATGTCTGTAATTCATCATCAAAGAAATTGTCCAATGTGAGAAGGGGAAAGCAACATAAATTTACCTATAAAATTTGAGGTACCCGTAAAGGCAATAGTGAGATGAAGATGTGCTCCCTACAACCCTTCGAGATCTCTGCGCTCTTCCAATTCTGGCCTCTTTTCATTGTTCCACCATTGCCGGCCATGCCTTCAGCTGCTTTCAGGCCCTGATGTGTTTTGACTTGATTTGCATCATTGTGTCAAATGCTTTCACATGGTATTCATTTGCTAAATAGGTTTTCATGATAACCTGTGTCCCTTGAAAGTTTGTGTTAGGTAATGTAAATTAGCGATTTGATTTAAGTGGCATAGAAGTGATAATTTTGACACAGGTGATGCACCAAAATTATCACTAGCACAACTAAAGTAAGTCCTTGATATATGTGCACTTGTCATTGTCACCAAAGAATTTTCCTAAATCTGGTGTAATAATACATAAATAAATAAATTGACTTTAAATTGATCCTGTCTGCCTGTTCTGGTAGTTCAGGTAGAGCAGGGGTTTTCCTCATGTCCTGACCAATGTCAATCCATCAATCAACACTTTCAAAAATAGGTTAACGCCATTCATTTCATCATTATTTGTGGTGATTACTGGCACCAAATAGCTGCCAAATTTGCCGATATAATGGTCATCACAGTTCAAATGTAATTCATTGTAATGCCTCACCCCTCCCTATCTCTGTAACCAACTCCAGCCTGACAACCCTCCGATGTCTCAGCACTCTTCCAATTCTGGCCTCTTGGGCAGCCTCGATTTTCATCGCTCCACCATTGGCGGCCGTGCCTTCAGCTGCCGAGGCCCTAAGCTCTGGAATTCCCTCCATAAAAATCTCCACCGCTCTTCTCTCTCTCCTCCTTAAAGACGCTCCTTAAAACCTACCTCTTTGACCAAGTTTTTGCTCACCTGTTCTAATATCTGCTTATGTTGCTCAGTGTCAAATGTTGTTTGATAATCGCTCCTGTGAAGCGCCTTGAGCCGTTTTGTGACATTAAAGGCGCCGTATAAATGCAAGTTGTTGTGTTTGCCATCATCGTGATGTATTCCCTACCTGACGCCATTGTCACATAGAGCACAGAGGTTCTAGAAGGCTAACGCCACCACATCACGGCAACTAGGGTTGTGCAATAAATGAGGTCTTGCCAGCATCACCCAACTCCCAAGGACAAATAAAAAAAATCAGCCAAGTGATGTGTTTTGACCTGATTTGCATCATTGTGTCAAATGCTTTCACACGCCATGCATTTACTAAATTGGTTTTCATGACAACTTGTGTCCCTTGAAAGTTTGTGTTAGGTAATGTAAATTAGCGATTTGATTTAAGTGGCATCGTCTGCACTTGCATATTTATGGTCTTTTGTGAATATAACAAAGGAGGCAATATTGTTGACTTGTTAATGAAGCGTGACTCCCTCTAGCAATGTTTGCTTTGAAAGTAATTTTCACAAGTCTGCTTGTCTGGCTGTGAACGAAGATGGATCATAATTTTGCTAAGTTCCGTTCTGTCTTAGAATTAGCATTTTTTTCAAGATCATCAGTCAATTATTATCCGCGAATATGTAGTGTCATCTGGTATGGATACAAGAGATAAAGATTAGAGTTCAACACGTATTGATATTTCATAAATCATCAGTTGGAGCTCCCTCAAATGCTTAGCGGGTGTAAGGAACGCTGATGTCTTAGCCATTCGGACTAGGCTTGTGCTGAGGTATCTCTGTTAGAGCCACGCCTCAGGAACCCTGAGGTAATGTAAGGGGTTATCAGCCATGGTCTGTCCCTGTATCCAATGAGCCCTGCTGGAAAATGAGCATACCTAAACATTGGGCGGTGATGGAATTGGGCTCAACTTGCCCCCACCGTTAACTAGCAGCTTTTTGCCACTCGCTATATAGGTCCGCACATGAGGAATCACCACTTGAGTGAGAGGAAAGGGAGGAACGGGCATTTGGGTGAGTTACTGGAGGGCACCTGGAATCCATGGAAAAGTAACCTAGTGAGAATCAACGCTTTCAGGAGAGGAGGAAGAAAATAATCCAGAGAACAATTCCCACCACGACAGTTTTGAGAATTTGATTTCCGTTTTTATAAAAAATCTGGAAATAAAAATTTGGTATCAGTAAAAGTGACCATGAAGCTGTGGAATTGTCGTAAAAACCCATCTGGTTCATGACGTAAGAAAACTACTAGCCACTTGGTCTAAGCTTTAAACAAAGCTTTAATCAACTGTTTTACAACATGGAGATCCAGTTGTGTCCTTCCCTAGTTCCTGTTAAGAATGTCCTGCGCAAGCTGGGCCCATGCCCGAGTATTTATACTCTCCCTGGACAGCACCACCCGCAGGCCACTCAGTATTATTTCATAAGTCTTTCTTTCATGAATGACAGATTCATGTCAGTTCACTCATGTCCTTTTAGGGAAGGAAATCTGTCGTCCTTACCCGGTCTGGCCTATATGTGACTACAGTCTCCCACCAACGCGGTTAACTCTTACCTGCTCTCTGAAGTGGCCGAGCAAGCAACTTAGTTATATCGAACATTCTCAGAGCAAATGGGGATGGGCAGTAGATGTCCATATCTGGAGAATGACAAAAAAAAGTTGGAAAATTAAATTAACTACTGCTTTTAAAAGAGAAAATTCAAAAGCTTCAGTCTCATTACAACGAATAAATTGGCCTTTTCTCAGCACCGATGGAGAATTGTAGTACAGAATGGGAACTAAACTACTGATGATCTGACTCCAGTGTGACCACATATTTAAATTAAATAAGGAAGCTTTGAATGTAGATGAACAAAAAAAAATTATTGCTGTTAATATCCCCACTGAGAAATGCAATAACAAAAGCAGATTTCAAGAATCGCAAGATAATGCAATACAAATGGGTAGGCTGGAGAATAACAATGGTTCTTATTTCAAAGGCAGGATTATAGTGCAATAGGGAATTTGTATCTGCAGAAGCCCTGTCATTTTCGTGCTGATCAAGGTAGGGGATAGCAGAGCTGAGGACAGAGCCGCCTTCTGCTATTTTCACTCAATGTCAGCAGCAAGTACTTCCAGGATACCTACAGCACGCATTAGGGCAGCAGTAAGGATCTACACTTTGCCCTAACAATGTATCTAACCCGCTCTTCAAAAAGTCACACCCTAATGCAGCAATGACACTTTTTGATTTCCCTCATCAGCTATCCTTGGGTATTGGGTATCATAGAATCATAGATTCATAGCATGGTTACAGCACAGAAGGAGGCCATTCGGCCCGTCGAACCTGTGCCGGCTCTCTGCAAGAGCACTTCAGCTAGTCCCACTCCCCCGCCCTTTCCCCGTAGACCTGCAAATTATTTTCCTTCAGGTACTTATCCAATTCCCTTTTGAAAGCCACGATTGAATCTGCCTCCAGCACCCTCTCAGGCAGTGCATTCCCGATCCTAACCACTCGCTGCGTAAAGAAGTTTCTCCTGAATTCCCTATTGGATTTATTATTTGACTATCTTATATTTATGGCCTCTAGTTTTAGTCTCACCCGCAAGTGGAAACATCTTCTTTACGTCTGCCATATCAAACCCTTTAATAATCTTAAAGACCTCTATCAGGTCACCCCCTCAGTCTTCTCTTTTCTAGGTTGCGGGTTCAAGCCCCATCCCAGAGGCTTGAGCGCCTAATCTAACGTAATACTTCAGTGCAGTGCTGAGGGAGTGCTGCACTGTCAGAGGTGAGATGTTGAAATGAAGCCCTGTCTGCCCTCTCAGGTGTACAGAAAAGATCCCACAGTACTATTTGAAGAAAAATGAGAAGTCGCACAACACCAGGTTATAGTCCAACAGATTTATTTAATTTTACAAGCTTTCGAAGCAGTTCGCTCCTTCGTCAGGTAAGTTAGCAGTGAGAGAATCTCCCAGAATTCTGGGAGATTCTCTCACTGCTAACTTACCTGACGAAGGAGTGAACTGCTTCGAAAGCTTGTAAAATTAAATAAATCTGTTGGACTATAACCTGGTGTTGTGCGACTTCTCATTTTTGTCCACCCCAGTCCAACGCCGGCATCTCCACATCATGACCTCTATTTGAAGAAGAGCAGGGGAGTTCTCCTGGTCAACATTTATTCCTCAACGAACATCGCTAAAAACCAAACGCTCTAGTCATTAACCTATACTGTTTGTGGAGCCATACTGTGAGCAAATTGTCTGGCACCTTTCCCTAAATTACAACAGTGACTACACTTCAAAAAGTACTTCATTGACTGTGAAGTATTTTGGGACGTACTAAGGAAGTGAAAGGTGCTATACAAATGCAAGTTCATTCTCTCTTTCTTCTATCACATAGCAGACAGAGGAAATCTCCCCCCACACCCCCCAACCCTGATACCTCCCCTGCAAGGCATCTGAGTGACACTGCCATTTAGAAAAGGTTATAGTGAACACTAATACCAAAGTAAGCCGCACCCCTCACAATCTGACAAGGACGTGTGGTAGGGTATAATGCTGACTGGGAAAAATCAGCTTTCACTCATTTAATGAAAAAGTTAAGGAAATGTCATGAAGTTGCCCAGTGGCGTTGGTGGGGAACGGGGGTGTGGGGGTGATGGGGGTGTGGGGGAGGGGGTTGATCAGGGCACGCGAACACGGCCAGGAAATTTCTATGCTTTATTTTTTCCTTAGGGTCTTTCCCAGGATCAACCACCACCTTCCACATGGCAGATGGGTGGGAATTCCATGGTGGACCTGGGCTCCACACCCAACCCACCCATCACTCACACTGCCATTTGTACGTGTGGGCATGAAAGGAGTGGGGGCAGGGAAATCCAGGTGGGGCGGTGAGATGACAGTAGGCCTCACTGAGCCAATTTTCCTTCATTATCCGATTTCTGCCAGAATCGAGGAAGAGAAACTGGCCCTTAGTTTTTTTTTCTCCGCAATTTTTCAAGCTCCCAGGGCATGGGTATCATCTGATATTGGATACAGTTTGCTCACCTCTGAGGTCGGGATACCAATAAAGCCCTGGTGGTGGAATGGAGACCCTCTTTCACTGACAACAACAACAACCTTTAACATAGTAAAATGTCCCAAGCGGCTTCACAGGAGCGATTATCAAACAAAATTTGACACTGAGCCACGTAGGAGATATTAGGACAGGTGACCAAAAGCTTGGTCAAAGAGGTAGGGGGGAAAATTGGCTCGCGCCCCCAGCGCCCTGAAAAAGTTAGCGCCCCCGCACCCGAAATTCAATGGTAGCACCCCAAGCAAGAGGTGGGGCGCTACTGGAAGCGCTCTCCCTCCCTCTTGGGGCGCTCTCATTGAATATCGCGGCGTTACGTGCAGTAATACCACGCATGCCTCCTTGGGGTGCTAACGGGAGGCGCAAAGCAACCGAATTTTTCCCCTGTAGGTTTTATGGAGCGTTTTCAAAGAGGAGAGAGCGGTAGAGAGGCAGAGAGACTTAGGTAGGGAATTGCAGAGCTTAGGGCCTAAGCAGCTAAAGGCACGGCTGCCAATGATGGAGTGATGAAAATTGGGGATGTGCAAGAGACCAGAAGTGAAGGATTACAGAGATCTCGGAAGGTTGTAGGGCTGGAGAAGACAACAGAAATAGGGAGAGGTGAGGCCATGGAGGGCTTAAAAACAAGGATGAGATTTTTAAAATCGAGGTATTCTGGACCGGGAGTCAATGTAGATCTTGACTTGAGCACAAAAATCAAGGCTGACACTCCAGTGCAGTACTGAGGGAGTGCTGCACTGTCTGAGGTGCCGTCGTTTAGATGAGACGTTAAAGAAAGGCCCAGTCTGCTCTCTCAGGTGGACGTAAAAGATCCCATGGCACTATTTCGAAGAAGAGCAGGGGAGTTATCCCCAGTGTATTGGCCAATATTTATCCCTCAATCAACATCACAAAAAAACAGATTATCTGGTTATTATCACATTGCTGTTTGTGGGAGCTTGCTGTGCGCAAATTGGCTGCTGGCGTTTCATACATTACAACTGTGACTACACTACAAAAGTACTTCATTGTCTGTAAAGCGCTTAGGGATGTCCCGAGGTTGTGAGAAATGCAAGCTTTTCTTTCTTTGAAAAAGTCTTAAAAGCAGCCACAATCTTGGCACTAGCATTTGCAAGAGATTAAAGCCTAGAGATAGCACCATTAATCATTGCACCATATATTTTGAAAAGCTCTGCCAATTTTATAAATTCTGGAGAAAAACAGAAATGATAATTCATGTGATTGAAATATAGAATTATAGATAGTAACTTAGAATGTTCAAGTATTAATTTTCATCTCGTCTATTCCTTTCACAGCATGCTCATTGTAATTATTGTTTAAAGTGTTTATTGTAATTTTCTTGTCACATTAGTCATGTGCAAATGTTTGGATTTCTGTCTGATGATAAAACTCTTCCGGGGAATATCTAGAACAAATCTTTTGTTCAGAGCATCTTGCTTGTTTGGTAGTCTAGCAACATGTCATCACAGTTTTGGTACATTAGCAAAAATATTTCTTTGCGGAAAACAACATCACACTGAAATTGCAATTGTCACTTCATCCCAATTGTGATTACCTTTGCCGGCATCAGTTTAGTTTCTGCTCTTCCGAATATTTTTCCCTCTCGTCTCCTCTCCTGAAGCTGGCGGTGTTTTTCTCCATTCACCAGGCGGGTGATACTGAGGTCCTGGAGAAGGTCCAGAGAAAGACAGCCAGACTGATACCAGGTCTTTGGGCTCTTCGCTACTAGGATTGGCTCGAGGAATTGGGATCTTTTTCATTGGAGAAATATCGGCCTCATTATTAACCCCCACCTACGGTGGCCGGGAGAGGATCGAGAGGGGGAGGTTAAAGACTTAAATACGGGGAACATGTCCCCAACATGCTGCGCCCAATGTCATTTTTACAGCGGCGGATATTGTTGCATCCGAGTGTCCTGCCATGGAGAGACAGAACACGTCATTAACATATTTAAGTCAGGCTTCCACAGTACAAATGGGAGCCCAATTTAAAATTCACTGCTGCCACGTGAGTTTCCCAGGGGTTGGGAAAGGCGCCAGTGAAAGGGAGGCGTGAGCTCCACAAGGTAAGTGCCTTTTTCAGCACTCCTTGTGGGCCAGGAGGAACAGGAGTGCTCCCCCGCCCCCCCCCCGCCCCCCCCCCCCCCCCGCTCAAGGAAGCTTTCGGCCTCCCCGCTGCCAATCGCGGCCTCTGTCTCGCCTATGCCGATCGCGGCTTCTTTCTCCCCCCTCCCAATTGCCAGGGACTGTCCCCAAGGGTCCCCGGCTGGCGCCTCCTGCCAACTGGGCGATCCTTCCCGGCCGCCGGCCAGACTGTCAATTTGGCCAGCTGCCAGGCGGGAAATGAATCAAAAAATGATAATGAGACCCTGCCATTAAATTTGGCAGGACCTCCGGGTCCCCAGCCTTGCCGGGTACTTTGTTTTCGGTCTCCCCCGCACCTTCCCCACCTCTCCATAAATACCGGGGCCATAAACTTCGAGGTGATATAGTTAAGATATACGTTATCTAGTTAAAATGATTAAGGGAATAGATTCTGCCCAGGTTAATAGGTTATTTGAGATAGAGAGGGATGGGAGAACCTGGGAGTGTCAGTATTACATATGAAAACATAAGTTAAATGCCAGGAAATAATTCTTTACACGGAGATTCATTGCCCTCAGGAGTAGATTCCCAGTACATGCGGTGAGCGTGGATTCACCGCAATCCTTCAAAAGGGAGCTGAACGAGTTCCTGAGAATAAAGGACAACCCAAGTTAGAGAAGGTAGGTGGGATTATTGATGACAATAGCAAAATACTGCGGATGCTGGAAATCTGAAATAACAATAGAAAACGCTGGAAAAACTCAGCAGGCCAGGCAGCATCCGTGGAGAGAGAAACAGAGTTAACGTTTCAGGTCGAAGGCCTTTCGTCAGAACTGGAAAAAAGCAGGAAATGGAACAGATTTTAAAGCAAGTTTAGGGGCTGGGAAATGGGGGAGGGGATGAATGAACAAAAGGGAAGGTCTGTGATAGGATGGAAGGCAGGAGAAGTAAAGAGGTATTAAGAGATATTCAAGGTAAGAGGAGATGGTAATGTGACAGGTTAAGAAACGATGGCTCTAGATGAAGTGTGAATTGCGCTGGCCTCATCCCTTCATCCCCTCCCCCATTTCCCAGCCCCTAAACTTGCTTTAAAATCTGTTCCATTTCCTGCTTTTTTCCAGTTCTGACGAAAGGTCTTCGACCTGAAACATTAACTCTGTTTCTCTCTCCACGGATGCTGCCTGGCCTGCTGAGTTTTTCCAGTGTTTTCTGGGATTATTGATGAGTTGCTGCAATCTCCTGCCATTGAAAGATGGAAATTTTGGAGGGGTGTGATTGATTCCATCATCCACCAGCTTTGGTCATTCTATCCCTTTGGCTGTAAGGAATTATTAATAGAATTAATTACAAGCACCAAAACAAAAACATTGTCTGAAAGCTAATCAACACTAGAATGACAGAAAATGCTGGAAATACACAGCAGATCAATCAGGTACCTTCGATAGCTACCCTTCAACAGAACTGAAGACTGAGAGATAGAGAGGTTGGAAAAATAGAGAGTAAAGGGAAGGCAAAAACCATCAAAATATACCGAAAACAGTGAGCTAATGGCCTGGAATTTGCGGTAGTTGATGACGGCGAAACTGTCAGCGTTCGCTGTCATTACTGTGTAAAACTGACAGAAACTTCTGGCGTCCGCACATGTGCAGTTAAACGTGGAAATCTGGAAGTTGCTGTCAGTGATGCCCTGCTGCTCTACAGGGTGCGCTGTTGCAGTCTTCGCAGCTGCGATCAACACAGAATCAGTGATTTGACGTGAACTTCAATTTTTTACGCACTATTCTCGCTGTAAAAACCATTGAAAAAGTTAAGCCTTGTTGAATGAGGTGTAACTGGGTTTTTAACGGTGTACTAAGTCATAATTACTGCTCAACAACCTCTCTGGCCCTGAAAAACTAATTTTCTAAGTGATTAAAATTCCATAGATTATTAAAATAATAAAAATTATTTTATATTTTATTTGTTTAAAGTTTGTTTATGATATTTCAGCTTCTACCTTAATCCCATGTGTATGTCCAAATCTTTATTTTGCTCTTTGTAAAATGATTAAAAAATGAATGATAATCAGTGCTTTTTACTTCCCGGTTTGCTGTCTATGAGAATTCTTCAATCCGATTGACTGCTCAGCCAATGCTTGATGACGTCACTGTTCCTGGACACCACAAATCCCCTATAGATGGTGCCAGTATGAAACTGACATCGGAATAGGATGCCACAGAGCCCGCTAAATCTTTGTGGGCAGCTTTCTTCGAGATCAGCAACGAGCGCCGTCTCTTTGCCACTGACCGCAAAATCTGGGCCAATGAGTTAAATGACCTTAAAACTGGTGATATAAATGATCATCAGTGAGTTAATGCAGACATATAGAAAGGACAGAAAACATGTACAAATGCTGGGGAAAAGGGGAGAACAGGAGGTGAAAAGACCCACATACATAAAACCATGAGAAATAAACCAGAATATTACAGGGTTTTATTTTTATTTTTGTGTAAAAATGAAAGCCCTTCTCCCCAGAGCTGTGTTCGCCCTGCTTCAAGAAACCTTACAGGTGCAATTTAACTTGGGCAGCAGGGCAAAATGGGCGATAGCCCCGTTATACAGCCCGCCCGTTTTTCTTTTACGAGTCGCTATCGACCGTTTTGCGTTACGCCCGAGATGCTAACTGTTTCCCCCTTTCATTGCTAACTGTTAAAATGGTTTGACTATTTCACTTGCCCTCGACAGCTCCCAGAGTTAATCCTATAAGTGCGGTATGCACTGCAGCTCTCACTTCTGTGTATTATCATTCATGAGAAGTTTAATTATTTCTGCATGAAAAAGAAATCCAATTTTCAACAAAATCTCTGTTTTAAAATTCCAATGGGGTTACTTATTACTGAAATGAAAGAGTTATTTCAGCTCTGCACTAACTCTACTGCACTTTGTCAATCAGGGAGCAATGAGATCCAATTTCCAGTATTAGGTCAATTTTATACAGCTTACTAAATAAAATATAATCATAGTATTGATTTCTTTCCTTTAGTTTTTTAGTCTACACTTGCAATTTTTCTAAAGTTTAACTTGTTAATTTTGAACGTGTTCAATCCACTGCAACAATTGCGCTGTGTCAATCTATTATTTAATAAAAAAATAGATTTTTTAACAGTTTCGCATATACATCCACACAAAACTAACACCTGCAGTATCTTAAGATCATGAAACAAAAACTAAGAATGTGCGAATAAGAAAAAGCCATTTTGCTCCTCCGTTTTACTTTGGGACTGCTTTTCATTTCCATCTTAGCTTAAACCCATATCCTCTGTGTCCTGCAGAATTGGCCTCCATTCTTGTATCTGAATCGCTCCATGGCCTCGCCCCATCTTATCTCTGTAAGCTCCTCCAGCCCTACAACCCTCCGAGATTTCTTCACTCCTCTAATTCTGGCCTCTTGAGTATCTCTGATTTTAATCGCTCCACCATTGGTGGCTGTGCCTTCAGCTGCCAAGGCCCTAAGCTCTGGAATTCCTTCCCTAAACCTCTCCGTCTCTCTACCTCTCTCTCCTCCTCGAAGACGCTCCTTAAAACCTACCTCGTCCTGTCCTAATATTTCCTTAGGTGGCTCAGTGTCAAATTCTGTTTGATAACGCTCCTGTGAAGCAACTTGGGACATTTTACTATGTTAAAGGCGCTATATAAATGCAAGTTGTTGTTGTTGAAGCTGTCCAATTCTCTTCTGAATGCTTCAACTTGAGTCAGTATTTACTGTATTAATCGGCAGTCTTTATTTCTATGAATGAATCTATATCAGTTCTAAAAAGGTAGGGAAGAATAGCAGCAGCAAAGTTTCACATTGTGCTCCTCTTGTTCGTCAAACCCAAACTCTTATCCTGTGGAAATCAGCTCCCACTGTCCAGGGAGTCTAATTCAGTGAAGCCTTGGGCTCGTTGTTGACACTCGAATACAAGTTCATTCAGTTCTCCAAACAGGCATCAGGGTCTAATTCGCAAGACATTTGTCCTTATTACCATTGCCTCTGACCTCACTGCCATCCAATATACATAGCCCACAGCTCTATGTGTGATATGGTTGAGCCGTCAATTCGTTTTCTCTTATTGTTTCTTTAAATTATAGTCTTTGCCCTCCGGTTCTCCTCTTAAGGAACTTGCACAAAGTATCTCTTCATATGCACCTCAGCAGTTCCCTTAAAAGCTTGGATCTTTACATAGGATATACGGCACAGAAACTGGCCATTCGGCCCAACCAGTCCATGCTCCACACGAGCCTCCTCCCATCTTTCCTCATCTAAACCCTTTGATTGGCACCTTTCATGACCACTCTCAAAGCGCTTTACAGCCAATGAAGTACTTTTGAAGTGTAGTCACTGTTGTAATGTAAGAAACACAGCAGCCAATTTGCGCACAGCAAGCTCCCACAAACAGCAATGTGATAATGACCAGATAATCTGTTTTTTAGTGATGTTGATTGAGGGATAAATATTGGCCAAGACACCGGGGATAACTCCCCTGCCCTTCTTCGAAATAGTGCCATGGGAACTTTTACATCCACCTGAGAGAGCAGACGGGGCCTCGGTTTAACGTCTCATCCGAGAGATGGCACAGCACATCCTCGGTACCGCACTGGAGTGTCAGCTTAGATTTTTGTGCTCAAGTCTCTGGAGTGGGACTTAGAGCCACACAACCTTCTTGACTCAAAGACGAGGGTGCTACCCACTGAGCCACAGCTGACACTTTTTTTTTATCACAAGAGCTTTCCCTTTGGCCATGATTCTCTTGTGAGGGATCCAATCAAATGCTTTTGGAAAGTCGAGATACCTTTTATCAAAGTTCATTTCCATTCACAACTGATACTGTTACGTCCTCGAAACATTCAAAAAGAATTTGTTAGGCATTGCCATCCTTTCACAGCCCCATGTCAGCTTGCAATGATTGTGTTTAGCCTTATTAAACATGCTTAAATTACTTCCTTGATAATAGACTGTCATTTTTTTTTCTTACTGCAGATTAAGATCAAGTTAATCGGCTTTTGTTCTTGACCTTTTCAAAGATTAGACTAATGTTGGTTATTTTCCAATATTTTGGGTACCAGCTCTATGGCCATTGAGGTACAAACAAATTCCACCACAGGCCCTCCAACTGAAGCCACTGCGCCAGTGCGGCCTCTCCCAGCGCGCGGGCTTCACGTGGCCGCAGGCACCACCAAAGTAAAGTAAACTTTCCAGTTTTGTAAAAGCTGACCCATAGGTTGTGCGCCAACTCTTGACGTGCAGGTCGCTCCAGTCACCAGCTGCAGCCAATGTAGCAAGAGTTACGTGAGACACATGAGGATACGGTAGCAAAGTGGTTATGTTCCTGGACCAGTAAATCCAGGGGCCTGGACTAATGAATCTGGAGACTATGGTTGGATTTTTCCAACCTCGGCGGGTCCGGGGCTGGCGCCGCCCGTGGCGTGTGGGGTGGGGGGGGGGGACCCCGCATCTGTCTCGATCCCGGCCTCCAACAAGATTTTTCTGTTGACGGGGCTTGTTAAGCCCGCCCTGCGAGGTTCCCGGCCAATTAATAGGAAGCGGGTCTGTTGACGTCATTTGATGACGCGTCGTCAGCCGGTATCCTTAAAGGGACCATGTCCACAATCATTTTGACAGTTGTGCTGTCAGTGTTCTGTGGTCCAGGTTTGCAGATGTTCAGGCCCTATATAAAAGCATGCTTAAGGACTCTTGGATCAACTCCATTTGGTCCCCCGTGCTGCATGCTTGGTGAATGTTCGAGTGCTTCAGTGCATTTTTAAAGGAGAACTCAGCTCGTGGATCATGAAACTCCGAGACTTGCTTCATCCATCAAATAGTTGAGCCTCTCAGTTGCTGGCTCTCTGGAGGCTATCCTTTTGTTCTTCAATTAACTGTGCTCAACATGGCATCTTGATCGCATTAATTGGGATGCATATGAGGATTTACGATAACTTGTAACAAATTAACCTGGAAGTAGATTTGGCACATCCCTCTGTTTTGAAGCCCTTCCATCGCTGTGCATTCTGTTGCCCAGCTGTCGGCCTAAGCCATTCTGAAATTGGATTGATATCATCCAGGAATCCAGCATAATGACTAAACATAGCAAAGCTTTGATTTTTAATGCCTACAAATTTAAAAGTAAAAATTTTTTTTAAACAACTGAATGAGTAAGAGAAGCTTTATAAAATTAAATCTGTCTCAACTGATTTAGAAAATACAAATGAGTTTGTAGATGCTAAATCTGTCAGTAATCTCGGTTTTGCATTAAATAATATGCTTACACTGAACAGTGCATCATAAAGCACAGTTCATACAATGGCAACAGTGAAGGTAGCGTGAGCTTGAATTCTAACTGTTGCTGAGCTGAAAGCCACTTATGGCCTTTTTTATGGTGCCAGTTGGGATTTTCTGCTGGTTCCTGCAGTAATCCGACTTCAATACACAACGAAATCCAGTTTTTATGGTTCAACTGCTTTTAAATGCTGAGTCCTTCACTGATGTGTCCATAGCAACGATAAATTAGGAACTGTAAGCTATAATGGCCATGTCACCTGCCTGACTCACTCCAGACCATCAAACAGTCGAGTCAATTCTCCCCCAAACTGTTTTCATTTGACTGAAAGAAGACTGGCCATAAATGGTCAATATTGGGCCCTATTTTGCGACCCCCTACGGGCGCGTACAAGGTGCGCACGCGCCCGTAGGGGCCGCGCAAGTTCCGGGTTTAAGCGCGTGAAGCGCATGCGCTGAAACCCGGAAATTGCGATCTGACATGAATCTTCTTGACAGATCCTCCGCATCCCCGGGAGACGGGCCTCTGCGGGTGGAGAGTTGCGCTATTTGCCCAACTTCCGCCCGCTGAATGCCTGTGAACTTCTTACGCCTGGTAAAAGCGTAAGGCCTGCTTTTACCAGCATAAGAGTTTTAATAAATAGAAAAATAAACTTTTATCACTCATTATACATTAAAAACTCTGTCCAATAAGGTAAGTTTATTGTTAGCCCTGTTAAAACATACACGATTAAATTTTTGTTTAAAATATTTAATTAAATGGTATTTTAGTTAATTTTAAATATGTCATTAAAAAAAAATTATTTCATGTGTTTGTGTGTTTTTTAAGTGATTCCCATTCATTCTTATGGGAGTTCAGGACGTACGTGCGAACTGCATGCGTCCCTGGGATACGTGGGCCTCTGCCCGCGCGTACCCGGAGAGGCCCAGGATCGCAAGCCTCCGTACCTCCCAGGCCACCAGGTAAATGCGTAGATATTTTACAGGTCGGAGGCATCCGCCCGCGGGAAGCCTCCGATCGCTAATGTTGGGCCATTAAATTTAAAAAAAACCTGATTAATTGAGAGAAGAAGAACTTGCAATTATATATCACCTTATCGCAGATCTCGGAAACATCTTAAAGCACTTTACATTGAGTGAAGGGCATTGTGCGGTTACCGTTCTTTAAGTGGGTAAATGTAGCGGCCATTTTGTGGACAAGGGGGCAATTTTGAAGCCTCTCGCTCAATGGAAACAGAGCGCGGTAGCTCCCCGTAAACCGCCGGACCGAACATACTGCCCGTTGTTGCCGTGGCCGTCACCATTTTACTGGTGTCCTTGGTATAAGAGGCTCGGGTGCGCGCACAGCTGATTTAAGCATTTAAATCAGGTGCCATTACGCCGACAGGGCTCCGACGCCACTTTAGGACTCAACTGCATGGAGAGTGCGCCATTACACGTTCCGCCCGGTATCAGCCAGCGGTCCAGCCGAAGGGTAGCTCCTCCGGTCCCCACTAAAATAGCCCGGGCTGCTGTCATGCCAGATACCCCCTTCTCTCAAGAGCAGACACCCGCCCCCACGGCTACAAGCTACACGTCAGTCGTGGCTCAATGGTAGCGCTCTTGCATCTGAGTCAGCAGGTTGTGGGTTCAAGCCTCACGCTAGAAATTTGAGCACATAATCTAGCCTGACGTTCCAGTGCAGTACAGAGAGAGTGCTGCACTGTCAGAAGTGCCATCTTTTGGATGAGGCATTAAGCCAAGACCCCCATCTGCCCTCTCGGGTGGATGTGAAAGATACCACGGCACTATTCCATAGAAGAGCAGGGGCGTTCTCCCCGGTGTCCTGGCCAATATTGAACCCTTCAACCAACAACTGGAAAGAAACCCAGATTATCTAGGCCATTTAGCTCATTGCTGTTTGTGGGAGCTTGCTGTGCGCCAATTGTCTACTGTGTTTCCTAGATTACAACAGAGACTACACTTTAAAAGTACTTCATTGTCTGTAAAGCGCTTTGCTAGGTCCTGAGGTGCTATATACAGGCAGAGCTCCCTCTCGGCCGGGCCGCCAGCCTTTGCTAATGAGACATGGCCCGAGATATGGGCCGAGTCTCCCATCGGCACTATCGGGTTGTTGGTTAGCACGCTCCACCTGCCGTCCACCCGGAAGAAAAATCACCCTCCCAGGTTCCACAGGCAGCAATGAGATCAACGGCCAGTTAATTTGGCGTTGGTTGAAGGAGGACAATAGGATAGCTCCCACTCTCCTTGGAGTCTGAACCCGCAGACTGGACTTCACCTTAACGCATCATCCAGGGGCAGGCACCTCCAATGCCACAGTATTCCCTCAGTACTACACTGACGTGTCAGCCTCGATCATGCTGCTGAGGTTCTAGGAGTGGGGCTTGAACCAGCAACCTTCTGACTCAAAGGCGATGGTGCCATCTACTGAGTCAGTTGTCAGTTGAAATATCCTTAATGTGGATCATCTTGCTTTTAAAGATTAAGCAAGAGCCATTCGCAGAGACGACTGGAAAAGCTAACGAATGTTATGTCGCCAGGTATTTAAAAAAGGCTGGAAAAGTATCTGGTTTTGGTTGGGGTGGTGGGGGGAAGCAAAATACGACAAACACCTGAAAATGCTGCAAAGACTCAGCAGGTCAGGCAGCACCTGTCAAGAGAGCACAAGTCAACGTTTAGGGTCTGGACCATGCCTCAGAACCTGCCCAACCCGCTGAGTGTTTCCAGCGTTTTCTGTTTTCGTTGGTTCCAAGGAGTGAATGTCTTGGAATGAGTCTTATGACAAATTGGAGTTTTGGATTTGGGCGGGAGTGGGAGGGAGGCAAATATAAAGCTTGGTAACTCAGTCAATGTCTGAATGAGGGGAACTGTTACCAGACCATCAAGAGCTGGGATATATAGCCACTCATAGCCTTCCAGAGAAAATGGATTAATTCCCCAGTGGAAAGTGCAAGATTGGATGTGTATGGACCATTAGATCTTCAGGAAGATGTTCGCATGAACACCATCCAGATGAGCAAGAGGTGCAGCCAAATATATAACGAAGCACTTTGCAAAGTATATACGCATGATAAAATGACCACAAACGCACAAATAGGGCCTATCTGGTTCCCCTTCTGGCTGCTCACGCCCACCTTGGTGTGACAAACACAGAGAAGAATGGGGGTAATTTTCAACATCATGGGGTTGTAACATAAGAACATAAGAAATAGGAGCCGGAGTAGGCCATTCGGCCCCTTGAGCCTGCTCCGCCATTCAATAAGATCATGGCTGATCTGATCTTCGACCTCAACTCCACTTTTCTGGCTGTTCCCCATATCCTTTGACTCCCCTTATCGTTCAAAAATCTGTCTATCTCTGCCTTGAATATATTCAATGACCCAGCCTCCACAGCTGTCTGGGGTAGAGAATTCCAAAGATTCACGACCCTCTGAGAGAAGAAATTCCTCCTCATCTCCGTCTTAAATGGGCGACCCCTTATTTTGAGACTATGCCCCCTAGTCTAGATTCCCCCACGAGGGGAAACAACCTCTCAGCATCTACCCTGTCAAGCCCCCTCAGAATTTTATATGTTTCAATGAGATCACCTCTCATTCTTCTAAACTCCAATGAGTATAGGCCCAACCTGCTCAACCTTTCCTCATAAGACAACCCTTCCATCCCAGGAATCAACTTAGTGAACTTCTCTGAACTGCCTCCAATGCAAGTATATCCCTCCTTAAATAAGGAGACCAAACTGTACGCAGTACTCTAGGTGTGGTCTCACCAACGCCCTGTACAGTTGTAGCAAGACTTCCCTACTTTTATATTCCATCCCCCCCAGTAAAACTGGTGGTAGTGGAGTGACCGCCTGTTATGCACGCTGCCCAATTCTCCTTTGCATTGAAGTCAGTGGAAAGGTAAAGCAGGCTGGGTATATAACTGGCAGCTGATCCAGGACCACCACTTTTCCAACCTCACACAAATTGAAAAGTTGTCCCCCCCCATGTCTTTTTATTTTGCAGATTAGATAAGAACACAAGGATGTTCAAGAACATAAGGTCCAACAAGCCCAATCCCTTCTTCATAACTCAAGCCCACCTCTTTGTTTTCTCTCAACACACCTTCATTTCTTTCCACTCCCAGAAACGCATTTAATTGTTTCTTGAACCCAAATGGTAGTGTCCACTTTAATAATCTTCAATGGTAACTTATTCCACAACTTTATCACACTTTCAGTGAAAAGGTTCTGTCTGACTTAAATTCTTTATCCTCCCTATCCTCATTTTTAACCTGCGCACTCAGGTATTTTGTTCCTCAGTGTCCGGATTCAATACTCACTGCAGCAAAACTGGTTGGCCAAGGGAACAGGACGATAAGATGTTCAGCAACAAAACATTCAAATAAAATGGACTTTGTTACATACCGTATTTTATCAGCGAATTTTAAACTTTGAAATGATCTCAAACTGCTCATTGGGCTGCGACGCATTAGCTAGACCGTAAAGTAGTGCAACTCGAAGCTAGATAAGATGGAGTCACGCTGATCTGTAAGGTTATGACTTCGCTGCAGCAGTCATTTCTTCATAGCCTGAAGACAGAAGGAGCGCAGTGATAGGGTGCAGGATCCATTTGAACAAAATTCATAAGAAGAGGCACCAACTAAATTCAGCTCATTCATCGTCTGCCCCTCAACGCTAATAAAATACTTTACATAGGTTATTAAAACCCATTTCTCTGCATTAGTACAAGCCTGCAGCAAAAAGATGTCCAGTGCTTCATTAGGAGATGAAGATTTTACTGACGCTTAATTTAACTCTAAATTCCGGCATTGTCGTTTTATGACTGTCGACTTTCATACAAAATTAGTGATTTTTAAGTGGGTAGATGGCTCATATTAATCACTGAAATGAATTTTTGCTGTTGCCAAAAGCAATATTTTTTGAAGTCCTCAACTTTTTGATGCCCTCGTCTCTCATAATAAATGTCTGAAGTGCACAAATTTTGAAAGCTGGGTTATTTTTTTTTTTAAACTGATTTTGTTTCTTCACTTGAAATCCTACGCGCTGATTCCCTCAAGCCGCTCGGCATCCTGGCAAAAAGGAAGGTCCGTCTGGGTCTACGGGCCTGTCCATGGTAACTAACATCTCAGTTCCACGGTCAGACATCAGGCGTGCCTCTGGCGAATGGGACCGGTGTGCTTCAAGCAAGCTGAGTTATCGCTCTGGGCCCGGGGGGATTTGAACCTTCAACCTTCGGAATGCGATTTCAATGCTCAGCCGCTTGAATTACGGTCTGCAGCGGTTCAATTCAATTTAGGCGGAGTTTTTGATGTTGCACGAGGGAAATACTACTTCAGAAAGTACTCTGGGCAATCTGCAGAAAAACAATTGACTTCCAGCTCCAAGCTTCTGACCTACTGACATTTTTCTAATTCATGTCGACCTTTCCAAAGAAGTGGCGCAGTTCTTAGCAAATCCTCCCCTCCCTCCCGCCCAAGTTCAGGTTGATCAATATTGGCTCGGCTTGACTCTGTTGGCAGCACTCTCACCTCTTGAGCCCGAAGGTTTGGGGCGCTCATCTCATTCAAGTATCTGAGCCCATAATCTAAGTAGACACTCGAATGCATTATTGATTGGAGTGCTCCATGGTTGAAGGTGCACCGGGTTACAACTCTTAAATATATCAAGGAACATTTTATAATGCTAAATTAAAAAAAAAAAATTATGTTCTAAAACGCTGGTTCATGGCAGATCTTAGATGAATGGTGCTAGGTTGGGGACGGGGAGTGAGTGATGAGATACAATTGGAACTGAAAGGATTTAGAAAGAAGTCTGTGAGAGATGGGCCCAGAGGCAGTACATTTGATTATTGATTGGCTCAGCAATCAGGACTGCAGTGTGATCAATATCTGTTGGACGCAAAACTTTCTGTATGTTTGGATCTCCCATGGCATTAACTGGATGATTGCTTATTAAATAAATTGAATAGGTAATTAAAAATCATTCTACTCACCCACTGTAGGTAAATAAACAAGTACTGCTTTTTCCCCCTTAAGTCCTACAATTCCATTAGTAATAGATAGAATCATAGAAATCGTACTGCACAGAAGGAGGCCAGATCATACGTCCATAAATAAAGCTGTGTGGGTAACATGGTTTAGTTACTTAAAAGACAACCTATTGAATATAGGCACTGGCATAATTTCTTTAGTCAAAGTTACCGCAGATAAGGTTCAACAACAACAACTTGCATTTAAATAGCGCCTTTAACGTAGTAAAACGTCCCAAGGCGCTTCACAGGTTCAATTTATGCTTTCGTTTTTTTGATTATCATCTCAGTATACTGTGACAGGATTTTTGAGTTTCTCGGTTTTTTCCAAATAATTTGAAAATCAGTTGGCAAATGAACGTTAAAAGGCTTTTTCGGGTAAAGTTTCAAATTGAAGCTATTTAAATTATGCTTCAGAGAAACGACCTGTGTGTCAGCACCTGTTGCTTTGCTCGGCCTATCTGTCTTGCATACAGTGGAAAAGCGTGAGGGAATTGAATTCATTGCATAACATTCTGAGAACGATGTGGACTGTGAACTTTATAAATTTTACATGAGATAAATGATACTTTGCGGAGGAAAATTCTAGAAAGTTTTATGATCGACAGCAGGGTTGGCCATTCAGCGCATGTGATAATTTGGTGTTTGTGAGCTCTGTTTTCTCGCTACTCTTTTCAAATGTGCTGAATATTGTTGATTGAACAGAGACAATTTTGGGGCTTAAAGATAAAAATATCTGTTTTTTGTAAGTAAATATAGAAATGGCATGAAGTACAAATATTTTAACTGTAAAACAATGGCCAGGCTCGGGGGTTTTATTTCTGTGATTTATTTATTAAAGCCTTCATGCATTTAGTGAATGTTGCAGAGGCAGAGAGAGAAACAGAGATAAAGAGGAAGAGACAGAGAGAGACAAGAGTGAGATCTTTATATTTCCACACATTCATTCACTTCCCTAGTGCTGCCAGACCCTATGCTCTCCCTGCCCTCGTTATTGACATACCTCAAGAATCTCTCAGTGAGCCAAACCTCACATTCCATTCCCCCAGTGGAATTCAGCTGGACATCAACGGATTTGACATGCGGACTCGATAGCCATGCCGGAGAGCAGTACTCCGCTGTAGAGTACACCTCGGAGGTTTTAAGTCTCTGCTCCCCATTTGCTGCCCCTGCTTACAAACGTCGCACCACCACAACTACGCTGCGAACATGCAGTCTCCAGAGAATACAACCGCTACACCAGCAAAGACATGTCGATCCAGGCCGACTTGAACAACCTACCACCAACCCGTCTTAAATCTAGGCGGCCATTTTTGTCCGTCGCCGAAGCCCTTCAGCGATCTCCCCTCAGCGTTGATGACCGATGGCGAAATGCTTGGAAGAACTCTGACGTACGGAATGAATTCCTTATAGAGGACCCCACAGTACAGCCTGAAGGATCAAACCTTCCTCGCAAACAGTGGACAACCAACAACTGCCTCAGAACCGGCCATGGTCGATGCTGCCACCTTCTCCATAGATGGAAGATTAAAGCATCCCCCATCATGCGACTGTGGAGCTCCTAATCAGACCCTGGAGCACATCATTGAGCACTGCCCTCAGAGGAAATTCACAGGCAGCCTACAAGATATCCACGCTGTTACACCAGAAGCATTGGCCTGGATATCTGACTTAGATATTGACATTTGATTTGCTTTGCTATTACCCTACGAAAGAAGAAGGAGAAGATTCCCCCGGTTCTGCTAAACCCCAAGTTCTACCTTCCCAGTGCTACCGAACCCCAAGATCCCCGAATACAGGGCACCATCCACATTGCTGGTAAAAATCGGAACCATCATTTCAGTGCATCCAAACCCCAGAATCCCTCCATGGTGCTAAACCCCATGGACCCCACCTGCAGTGCTGACAAACTCAAGGACAACCCACCCAGACCTGCCAATCACAAGAGCACTACCCTTAGTTATACCGAAGTGAAGAACCCTTGCAGAGCTCCTAAGCCCAACAACTGTCCCTCTTTCCCTAGTCCTACCAGGGTATGGGTAGTGTAGTGCCTATGTTACTGGGCTAATAATCTAGAGACCTGGACTAATATATTACTTGATCATGTGAGTTCAAATCCCACCATGGCAGTTTGAGAATTTGAATTCCATTAAAAAAATCTGGAAATAAAAAGCTGGCATCAGTAAAAGTGACCATGACCAATCTGTTGTAAAAACCCAACTGGTTCACTCATGTCCTTTAGAGGAAGGAAACCTGCCGTCCTTACCCAGTCTGGCCTATATGTGATTCCAATCCCATACAAATGTGGTTGACTCTTAACTGAAGTGGCCCAGCAAGTCACTAGGCTGCATCTAACTGCTAGAAGAAGACCCACCACCACCTTCTCAGGGTGACCAGCAATGGGCAAATAAGGCCGACCTTACCAACAACACCAAATTCCCAAGAAAATAATGGTGCTTACTTCCAGCATAGGTCTTGTTCTGTGTCCTGGGCTTTCTAAAAGATAAAATTGAATCATAAACCTGAGGTTTTAGGGATCAAATGCCATGACTGTTAATTCTTCTGTGAAAACTGAAGAGTCGTGGTCTTAATTATGATTCAATTTTATCTTTTAGAAAGCCCAGGACACAGAACAAGACCTATGCTGGAAGTAAGCAAATATAATAAAAGTTAATTTGTTAATTTGCTGAAAATCAGTGTTCCCAGCAGCCCCTGGAAATGAGACACCAGAGCCGCGGATTCACTATGAGCGACGCCGCGGGAGATTTGCAAGCTTTTGTGTTTGTACATAAGGTCGCATCAGTGCCACTTATAAGAAGTGTATCAATTAACAATCACATATTTGCGAACACTGCTTGATGCACTCTGACGAACATTTGTTGCAGTGGTCAGACAGTCTTCTTCTTGGGGTTTCAAGAACGTTTCATTATCATTTCAAAAAGAGTTGTTATCGTAGTCGATGAATATTCAGGCCTCAACTGAACATCAAGGAATCTGCATGTAATAGACTCTTGCAATTACATTTTCAGTAGCGGCGAACGTCCTCGAGCCCAGAAATCATCATTTAATATTCAAGGGTATTCTGAAGCATAACATAAATTGCTTGATGAACCTTGATGAATGCTCATTGAGAAGAGGGCTATAAATGTTAATTTGACCTTTTTTTAATAGATATTGAAGGATAGTTCAGAATCGTTTCTACAGGGCTGTGGGTTGCCTCCGAGCCACCAAAATCACATGAGAAAGAGTTCACATTAATATTTGATTAATTTTTTGTCTCAGTGTAATACTTGAGCAATTTAAACTCTTGTTTGATGGTGGGTGTAAGGATGGATTGGGGGGTGGGGGGGGTGGGGGGGTGGTTAGTGAGAATCACTTTATCACATCCTCAGGACATTCCAAGGCGCTCTGCTGACCATGAATTACTTTTGGGGCGCGAATTTAATTGAGGAGGCGGGATGGTGGCGGGAGAGCTGGTTTCCGGGTTCCGGTCCCGCTCCCTGCTGCAGCCGCTCTGTAGACGTGATTTTCCCTTGATTGGCCTTGTTGTGCTTGCCCTGTGGGCTTCCTGGCCAATAAACAGGAAGCGGGTCTGATGACATCATTTGATGACGCGTCATCAGCCGGTTTCCTTAAAGGGACCACGTCCACATGGAATTTCACAGTTGTTCTGTCAGTGTTTGACAGCGTTGAAGCGCTGCAAACACTGACGAGCATTGCACAAAGGTGAACACTTGCACCCAGGCTCTCCATATGCTTATGCAGGGAGTCACAGCCCGCAGGGAGGTTCTCTTCCCTTCCAAGGGCGGAAGAGACCTCCCCAGGACACCAACGCAGCCTGGTTGCACATTGCACAGGAGGGCAAAAGCAGGGATGTTGTCAGGGGTCCCTGGCTACAGTGGCGCAAACCGTTCAATGATCTCAGTGGATCACAAAATGTTACTGCAAAGCCACACTCAAACTCACCCTGCTGTGCCACTCATCACATCCCCATCACTCTGCCTTCCATACCCTTCTCCTGCACATCCTTGCTCACACCAACTTATCTTCCACCTCCATCCATCCCTCTCTATCTACTTTATCACTTCCCCATCTCACTAGCCACCCCTCACACTCACCCTCATCCTACTGCAAGCATACCAACTAACAACACACAAGGGTAGGCACTTGAGAGGTTTAGCCAATATCCGTGTGAAGTTTCTGGTAATGTGTTGTCACACAGTGAAATCTATTTTTCAAAAAGTGCCCCTTATTGGCCAGTTCTGAGCGCACATTGAGAAGTGTCTTACTGAGTTCCAGTGATTGTTCAGACATAACTTCCCGCCCTGCCCCCTCCCCCGCTATAGTGATGAGTGTGCATGGAATGGCTTGGACATTAAAGGGATGCTTCACGGTGCTGGTGTGGGATGGTGTCAACCTGGTGCATCATGTAGCAGCCAGGGTTAACAGCATCAAGTGAAGTAAATCTGGCCATGGTGATGCCATCGCTGGCCTCCCAGGCAGCAATGTTGTCAGGGGCTGATGCCCTGTGTCCTGTGTAGCATCAGGTGATGGCAGAGAAGGTTGGTGATGTTGTTGGTGATGTTAGTGTGCCTGGTGCCTGATGATGTTGGTGTTGGGGCTGATTGTGGAAGGATTCGGAGGACCAAGGTCTGATTGTTTCAAGGGCACCGATGTTGCTGCAATAGATGGCAGCTGTAGGTGAGATGACAGAAGCGATCTGTCACTGGTGAGAGAGGTTATTCCAATGAGGTGGCACTGTTGGATCTAAAAACTTGAAAGCTAAAGAAATCTCTATATGTATTAAAAATGCAGTAACCAACATTTTCTGCGCTCTGAAACTCACCATCTGCAACATGTCATCCTTTACACCACTTCTGCAGCTGTCAGCTTTTCACAAACATCAGAGCAGACTGAAAACACGCCAGGTTGAGCTGGCGTGTTCCCCGAACAGCGGGTAACCCGTGGGGGAGAAGGTACAATTAGAAGTAAGCCTCAAAATATTATTAACTTGGCTCTTAAAAAGCCATTTAACAATCTGAATTGTATCCCCCGCCGCTTGGTGTCGGGTCAGTTCTCCGCTGATAGACCCGACGCCTGGGAGACTCGCGTGGAGGCGGGTTGACAGCGGGTTTCCTACCCGCTGTCAATCTTTGCTATTTTGACAGCGGACCCGCCTCCAAACCCGCCCCTTGAGCGCTATTAAATTTGCGGCCATGAAGTCGATGTTCGGTAGGCAAACGCCAATTTGCACAAGCTACTGCAAAACTCTCTGCTACAACCAGGCCAAATTCTTTCTGTGAATCACTCATGAGCATGAATGGCTCATCTCCATGCAGATGCAGTAGGGCTTTTCTCTGCAACAATTCTCCGAGGCGCCCCTCAGCTATCCTGTCAGCCTCCGTGACAACTAATTACATTTAAGCTTTCCATCTGCTCAGTAATCTATTGCAACATCCTCTCACATAGGTTGATATTCACATACAGGGTTAGAGTCTGAGCTGAAACTGGTTAAACGGCATGTTCGACAAGCCAGTGTCTTAACAGATTACGCCAATCTTGCAAAACCAATGGGCCTGTCCTTCAAAGGCAAGCATCTAATATCTCGAGTGAACTGATGTGGCCAGTGTGATAGTACTCCCAGCCATAAGCATAGACTTCGATGAGTTTGTTCATTCCTAATTTCTTCTTTTGAACTTGCGCTATCCAGGTCGAACCAGGCTCTGTGGTAGGAAGGGTTGCCTCAAGAATCTTCTTTGATACAAAGGTCTTTTGTGACTGCTTCACCCATTCTTTCATATCAATCAAATGGTGCCCTGCTCAGTTGCAGAAGGAGTTGTTGCTCTGCAAGAGGCCGGAAATGTACACTGGCCAAAGTTTCACAGGATGGAGCTCGGGACAATTTCATAAGTTTTAATTTTTGTGCCCCAGTGTGTTGATTATTACTGTCACAGCTAATTGGCTTGGCCATTGCCCCAGCTTCGCGCAGAAAAATGGCAGACGGAAAACGCGTGATGATAAAGTCCGAGTAAGAGTAATCCATTTTTGCAATGCTCCTGGAACCTGGTTGGCGCACACAGTGCAAAGTGGGTGAAACCAAGGCTGAACAATCCTTGCCCTCATTCCCCGCCACTGAAACAAAGCCTGCAGCGGATGAAACTACAGCGCGAGTTACAACATTTTGTTTAAGTTGTGAATTTCCAACTATCTTTACAGAGGAATGGCTGTCTGCAACAACCAGGGGCTCTGGAGGCCCATGCCCAGGAGTCACAGTCAAATGTGGGGCCACCGTTAAAACTCACCATAACGTAATAAAACTGCATACAACTGCTAATATGCATAGTATATTGTGCTTTGACTTGCTTTAGTATTAATAAAGCAGGGGGCCGTCTTGCGGATGAGACGTTAAAACCGAGGGCCCTGTCCTCCCTCTCAGGTGGACGTAAAAGATCCCGCGGCCACTATTCAGAAGAAGTGCAGGGGGAGTTCTCTCCGGTGGTTTGGCCAATATTTATCCCTCAACCAACGTCACTAAAGCAGACTACCTGGTCATTATCACATTGCTCTTTGTGGGAGCTTACTGTGCGTAAATTGGCCGTCGCGTTTCCTGCATTGCAACAGAGACTACACTTGAAAAGTACTTCATTGGCTGTAATTTGGAACATCCTGAGGTCGTGAAAGGTGCTATAGAAATGCAAGATCTTTCTTTTTATAATGCAATGTGTAAACATTCTACAGGCCTATTTCTTCATGCATTTTACTACACGTTTGTGTGTTAATGGACGGATTGGGGGGAAGGGGTGGTTGTCCTTGGGGTTTGCAGAGGGTCCCCGAATGTTCTTGGTGCCCAGGGCCCCCAGGAACTCTTAATCCAGCTCTGGCAACAACAGATCTACTTTGACCATTCAGTAAATTGCACAGAGCGAGGTAAATTTGTCAGTAGTGCTCTTGGCATGGAGCCTCACTTGGCATAAAGGCAGGTCGATCAGTCGGGTGTGCATGCTTGTCTGAACTGCCTTCCCCTTGAGTGAGGCTCTGTGCTGGGAACGCTAACTCACAAAATGTGCCCCAATAGCTTTAATGATCTGTCGTGTGTGTCTGGGTATAAATGAGCAACCAGTCGGTATAAAATGTTCCTGGTCTCAATGGCCTTTACAGACACATAATGCATTTTAATACTTATCTTTGGTTCTACTTTCTGTGCTCATTAAGAGGAGGGATGTTAATACAAGGGAATGAATATCTTGCACCTTTTTGCACTGCTCCCAGTGTCAGGTGCAGCACATATTGACTACCTTAATAATGCGCCTTAATGCTGAGATCATTAGAGAATTATATCTGTGTGACATTTCAGCTTTTCATTGCTGCCATCCTCTGACTAGCTCGTTAATTATTCCTGAATCCTAAGCAGTTTTGTACTGCAGAGCCACCACCACGAACCGTACTGAGATTGCACAAATTCATCTCACGCAGCGCCCTCACAGACAGAGAGAGGCTTCTGCCCCATCATGTCTGTTCCAGCTCCAAGCGGCGAAAGGATCTCATGCCACCCAGTCTCCTGGTGATGCAGCGGACAAATATCCTGCTGCTGTTTTCCAATGTAAGACGTGTCATAGTGGGGAGACCGGGGGCCCACACATAAGAAGGAGGGAAAAATCCAGAGGTGAAGTCACCCTTGAGCTCTGTGTAAAGAAGGAAAGACATTGAATTTCTATAGCCCTTTTCATGACCTCAGGATGTCCCAAAGCGCTTTACAGCCAATGTGAGCCAACAGTGTCAGCTGTGGCTCAGTGGGTAGCACACATGCCTCTGAGTCAGAAGGTTGTGGGTTCAAATCCCACTCCGCTGCTGCACTGTCGGAGGTGACGTCTTTTGGATGAGACGTTAAACCGAGGCCCCGTCTGCTCTCCCAGACGGACATAAAAGATCCCATGGCATTATTTTGAAAAAGAGCAGGGGAGTTATCCCTGGTGTCCTGGGCCAATATTTATCCGTCAAACAACATAACAAAAACAGATTATCTGGTCATTATCACATTTCTGTTTGTGGGAGCTTGCTGTGTGCAAATTGGCTGCTGCGTTTACTACATTACAACAGTGAGTACACTTCAAAAAGTACTTCATTGGCTGTAAAGCACTTTTAGACGTCCAGTGGTTGTGAATGGCGCTATAGAAATGCAAGTCTTTCTTTCTTTCTAATTATAGTACTTTTTGAAGTGTAGTCATTGTTGTAACATCGGACATTCCGCTACCAATGTGCGCACAGCAAGGTCCCACAAATAGCAATGAGATAATGAGCAGATAATCTGTTTAAGTGAATATTGGTTGGGAGATAAATGTCGGGCAGGACACCGGGGATAACTCCCCTGCTCTTCAAAATAGTGCCCCGGGATCTTTTGCGTCCACCTGAGAGAGCAGAAGGGGCCTCGATTTAACGTCTCATCCGAATGACGGCACCTCCGACAGTGCAGCGCTCCCTCAGCACTGCACTGGGAGTGTCAGCCGAGGTTATGTGCTCAAGTATCTGGAGTGGGACTTCAACCTGCAACTTTCTGACCCAGAGGCGAGAGTTCTACTGCTGAGCCAAGGCTGACACCTGATGGGTATCAATGGAATGGCTTGCCCATCTTCTTGATCGTTGCCGGTGTGTAATGTGCAAAAACCAAAAGGAGGCAATGTAGAGGAATACTTCCAAAGGAGCAAGTCTCATTCTTCAAAGCTGAAACTATTGGTTGCACTCCATTATCACGTCATCTGATATAAGAGCCACCAGCACCTTAGAATCATAGAAACATAGAAACTAGGAGCAGGAGTAGGCCATTCGGCCCGTCGAGCCTGCTCCACCATTCAATACGATCATGGCTGATCATCCAAATCCAGTACCCTGTCCCTGCCCCCTCACACAGAATCCCCATCGAGCCTGCACCGACACATATCCCACCCTATCCCCATAACCCCACGTATTTTAATTCCCCCTAACACTAAGGGTCAATTTATCATAGCCAAATCACCTAACCCGCACATTTTTGGACTGTGGGAGGAAACCGGAGCACCCGGAGGAAACCCACGCAAACACGGGGAGAATGTGCAAACTCCACACAGACAGTCACCCGAGGCCAGATTCGAACCCGGGTCTCTGGCGCTGTGAGGCACCAGTGCTAACCACTATGCCACCTTAAGTAGCTTCCAGCTGGAAACAGCAAAGCCTACAACTGCGCTGGAATTTATAACCATTCACAAATACAAAAAATAGCGAGCCACAATATGTGTTGCTATGGGAAGCCATTCATGTATAAAATTCTTAGAGGGCTTGACCGGGTAGATGCTGAGAGGCTTTTCCCCCTGGCTGGAGAGTCTAGAACTAGGGGTTATAGTCTCAGGATAAGGGGTCGGCCATTTAGGACTGAGATGAGGAGAAATTTCTTCACTCAGAGGGTGGTGATCTTTGGAATTCTGTGGATGCTCAGTCGCCGAGTATATTCAAGACTGTGATCAATAGATTTTTGGACACTGAGGGAATCAAGGAATATGGGTACAGGGCGGGAAAGTGGAGTTGATCAGCCATGACCTTATTGAATGGCGGAGCAGGCCCAAGGGGCCATATGGTCTACTCCTGCTCCTATTTATTATGTTCTTATGTACGTTTCCCTGAACATGGACCAAAACTCTTCCGTGAAAACAAAATAAAACTGCATTAAAAATGAGTCACAAAAACTGTGAGTGAGCTGTTGGCTGCGGCATCATCTTAGGGTTCTAATCAAAAAATAAGTCCACAGTTGCAGTCAGCTTATAAAGTTGTATGATTCTGAGAACTTTCAATTGTTTTACAGCTTGCTAATATACTTTAGAATAGTGTTCAGCATTTTTTTTGCCGATTTCACCCCCCCCTCCCCTCCCCCCACCATCTCTCAATAAAAAGAACTGACACTTGCTGGGGTATATTTACATGGGCACCCTTAGGTACAGTCATCACTTGGAAACCCAGGAAAATTACTCCTTGTGTCTGCTTCATGGGTTAGAACTATTGCAAACCTCCCAAGTCTGAATGAAAGAAAAGGTTGCATTTATAAAGTCTGTTCTGTGCACTCGACTGTCTCGTGCTTACTCGAAGCATGTTGTCAGAACCACAGAGGGAGGGAGGTTGACCAACAAGGTTGCTCACAGGATTATCCAGGAGCTTTCTCTTAATTCCTGGAAACTCCTGAAGGGTTGGCAACCCTATTGCTGGAGAGGGTCCCTCTACCTCCAGGAGCAGCAACTCCATTGATCGCAGTGAGGGGTTATATCGCTTGGACCAGCCTAGGCATCTGAGGCATGCCCTGTTGAAGCAACCTCAGGGTCAGTTGAAGAAAGAAAGAACTTGCATTTATATAGCGCCTTTCACGATCACCGGATGTCCCAAAACGCTTTGCAGCCAATGCAGTACTTTTTGAAGTGTAGTCACCGTTGCAATGTAGGAAACGCAGCAATTTGAGCACAGCAAGCTCCCACAAACAGCAATGTGATAATGACCAGATAATCTGTTTTTTAGTGGTGTTGCTTGAGGGATAAATATTAGCCCAGGACACCGGGGATAACTCCCCTGCTCTTCTTCGAAATAGTGCCATGGGATCTTTTACTTCCACCTGAGAGAGCAGACAGGGCCTTGGTTTAATGTCTCATCCGAAATACGGCACCTCCGACAGCGCAGCACTCCCTCAGCACTGCACTAGAGTGTCAGCTGAGATTTATTGTGCTCAAGTCTCTTGGAGTGGGATTTGAACCTGCAACCTTCATAACTCAGAGCAAGGGTGCTACCCACTGAGCCAATGGAAGATAGTCTTGCATTCATGTCATGCCTGGGTGTGTTGTAGACTAATTGATAGAGATTGACTGCTGTGATTAGTCAACAACTCCATTATCATTGTATCGAGCAACTACCAGGATGGTAGAAGGCGACTAGATGGACTTGATCTTTTTTCGTCCTATCAATTCCTACATTCCTATGAATCTAAAACCATCCAGTTGGAATGGAATTATCCACTTGAGTTATTAAAATTAAGCTATCAGTCTGCTACATCAAAAATCGAATAACTTTCAGTACTAGAGAGAGATACACCTTTAAATATTATCGTCACACTCCAAAGGTGTGTTTCTGTCTTTATATTGGCCCTGAATTTCCGATCGGAGGCTTCCTGCGGGCAGATGCCTCCGATCGTGAAAAATCTACGCACTTACCCGCTGGCTCCGTAGGTCCCGAGGCTTGCGATCCTGGGCCTCTCCTGGTCCGCGTGGGCAGAGGCCCAGGTATCCCAGGGGCGCAGGCGGTTCGCAAGCGTCCCTGGGGTCACGTGGGCCATGGGGAACCAATCAAAGAAGGGAATCGCACCTTCACACTTTTGACAGGTCTCTCCGCACAGATCTGTCAAAAGTATGAATGGGGATCACTTAAAAAAACAGTTAAACATTAAATACATTTTTTTTAAATCACGTATTTAAAATTAGTTAAAATGACATTAAATTAAATATTTTAAACAAAAATTTAATTTTTTGAAAAAATAATTAAAGTTTTTTACGGGGCTAAAAATAAACTTACCTTTTTAAAAGTATTTTTAAATCATAAATGAGTGAAATTTTTTTTTCAAACTCTTATGCTGGTAAAAGCAGATGTAAGAATTTTTAAGGTTTTCAGCGGGCGGAGGTTGTGCAGGAAGCGGAACTCTCCGCCTGCGGAGGCCCTTCTCCCGGGCAGGCGGAGGATCTGTCAAGAGGATTCTTGACAGATCGGAAGTGCCGGGTTTTAGAGCATGCGCTTCGCGCCTGAAACCGGCACTTGCGGGGCCCCTACGGGTGCGTACACACCTCGTGCACACCCGTGGGGGTCGGAATATCCGGCCCAATGTCTATTGGTGAACATTCCTTGGTGGATTTAAACTGATTAAAAACGACACTCCAATATAATGAGACACAAACTTCTGTGCTTTACAGAGCTGAACTGTAAATATCTGCTTCAATCATTGAACAAAATCAGTAAATTATGTAGGTTTTGATTGATAACACCTTCCGTTAACTCTCAAATCAAAAACACATCTTATTCTGAAAAGAAGTGCAATTGATAATTAGAATCTTTTTCAAAATGTATTGAATTTATATGTTGACAGGTTATAATTTTTATATAAATTATATATGAGCACACCGCAGGTACAGTGACGCTGTAATCGGGAGTATATCACTCCATTATGCTCTGCATTGGGCTCATGGTTGGGTAATGACGGAATGATTCCGGAATGATTCGCGCAGAAGGTTTTATAATGTAACGTCGCAAGTCAGCAGTTCAAAGGAAATTGTCGTGAAGTGCTAAGGATTACTTCTACCAGATGTATCATGGCCTAATTTAACAGGTAGTTAACAGGCAGAAAATAGGATTTTCCCCTTTTTGCCCTCACAAGTGCGGGCTTCCCGAAGGCTCCGAAACCCGCCAGCTCAGCGAGGCGAGTACTGGGTCTGCGGGGGTCGGGGGAGGTGCAAAAGTGTGGTGTGAAGGTAAGTGATGGGTGCAAGAGTGTAGAGGTAAGTATCTGAGGTAAGTCCTAAGTGTTTTTAAAAGTGTACTTACCTTTGTTTCTTCCGTCGGTTTGTATGCGGAGAGTCTCGCACCTCCGTGTTGCAGATGAGAGATGTCCGTTGCATTCTCATATGCAACAAACATCTAATTTCTGTAAAAGAAAGAAGGTTGATGAGGTCTTGTATGCAAGACCTCATCAAACTACACAGAATGTCAGTGTTTGACAGCTTCACAGAGCTGTCAAACGATGACATTTCTTCTTTCAAAAATTCTTGACAGATGGCACGTCAAACGTTGACATGCTCTGCAATCGGCTTCACCCTAATTGGCCTGCAAAGCCCGCCGGGCGGGCATAACAAGGTCAATCAGGGGAAAATCCTGCTAGTTGGCCAGAAGCTGATGGAGGCGGGACTGAAACCTGACAAGTGGGAGTCCCGCCTCCAAAAGCTTCCCATTAAGAAAATCACCCCCATGGCTTTTATTGAAGGGATAATTACTAGTCCTAGCCCGTTTAGGGCTACCCCAGATCAGGCGTATTCCTCAGACGTTCACTTTCAACTAAAGTTTGAGGTAGCCGAATCCTAAAGACGCTTAATTGGATCTAAAGGTCCAGACTATCTCTCCCTAAAGGAAAGGAACAACCTGAAGATGTTACCATCCTCCAGATAGCACTTTTAATAAGTTTAGCTAGACTGTAACCTTCCGGATATTATGAGGGTCCGGAAAACTCCCCCAGAATTCTGCAACTCCTCACCAAAGAGTGTACAGAGATTGAGTTCGCGAGTTTGATACACAAGTATTATGTGAGACAATTTAAAAATATATAGATTTATTAAAGAACCGACATGTAATTGCAATAGGTGTTTCAATCACAACATTTACAGTTCCAAAAAGAGAAAGCTTTTACAATCTTATTATGAGATCCTTATTCTCAAATCTTAACTTCGCTACAGTTTTACAGTTCTTAGTCTTATTCAGAATATCCACCAAAATCAAATACAGTACCATTGATCCCCGAGGTACAAAGAGTTGTAGACTTCCAGAGCCGCCTCTGAAGCCTGAGAATCGCTTTGCCCCTTTACAGCAAGACTATCATCCCATTTGAAAGTTCAATATTTATATCCTTTTTCAGTGGTATTTCCTTTGAAGTTTTCTGCTGATGTAAGCTAATTATCTCTAGTCATTTTTCTGCTGACCCCTGCTATTCTTATAGTCACTTCAGCTGGTAGCAATACAGAATTATGTCTGTACCCCAGGTGTCCCAAGCCCAGCATAAAAAACGGTGTAACAGCAGGTGCATTTCATTTGATGTCATTTTTACCAAGGCCTTCTGTTTGTGTCTTTTTACGAAGTGTGAATTAAAACACCTCAACCAGGGTGATCTATGCAATTCTTAGTCACCTCAGCTGGTTGCAACACAGAATTATGTCTCTCCTGTGTGGGTGTTCCAAGTTCAACACAAAAATGGGTGTGATGGCAGGTGCCTGCCCCACTTGATGCCATTCCCACGAAGGCATATGTTTCTTAATTTTATGTGTTTCTTTCCAAAGTGTAATTTAGAACACCTTAACAGGGTGTACCATTGTCTTCTTTCCAAAGATTCAGACCGTCAGGAGTCTTTAACCCTCTGTTTCAATAAGGTTATTGATTCAGTGTCAACAACTATCTTATCTCAATAGCCTGTATGCTGTTACAGTTTTAGATTGTTGAGGCTTCCAGATTTCCAGACCTAGTTTGTCATGTTTTAATAAGGCCAGAATTCTTTCATAGAATGGTGTATTTTTCTGAATAGGTATATGGCTTATTCCTTCACATTATGATATTACATAGAATTTACAGCACATAAACAGGCCAGGCGGCTCGACTAGCACTAAGGGTGTATGTTATATGTGGGGTGATGGCCATTCCCTCCCCCACCCACAACAATTCCACCAGTGATGGGAAAGAAAGAAATGTGAGTTTACATGTTTTTTTTAAATGCATTCGTGGGAAAATGGGCATTGCTGGCAAGGCTGGCATTTATTGCCCATCCCTAGTTGCCCTGTGGCCTTCTTCTTGAACCGTTCCAATTTTTTTTGCAGCAGTTTGATGTAACTGAGTGGCTTGCTTGGCCAACCATGTCGGTGTGGGTCTGGAGCCACATCTCGGTAAGGATGGAGGGTTTCCTTTCTTAAAGGACATTAGTGAACCAGTTGGGTTTTTCCACCATTCCGACAGCTTCATGGTCTCTTTTACTGATGGCAGTTTAATGTATTTCCAGATTTTAAATAAAACTGAATTCAAATTCTCAAAGTGCCATGGTGGGATCTGAACTCATGTTCTTAATTATATTATTAGTACCAGGACTTCTGGCTTACTAATCCAGTAACATAACCACTACATCGACCTGAAACGTAAACTCTGTTTCTCTCTCTACAGATGCTCCCCGACTTGCTGAGTATTTCCAGCATTTTTTGTTCTTATTTCAGATTTCCAGCATCCACAGTATCTTGCGTTTGTAACCACTACACTACTGTGCCCCCATTTGTACAGTAATGGGCCGGATTTTCCGATCGGAGGCTTCCTGTGGGCGGATGCCTCCGATCGGGAAAAATCTACGCACTTACCTGCTGGCTCCATAGGTCCCAAGACTTCCGATCCTGGGCCTCTCCTGGTCCGCGCGGGCAGAGGCCCAGGTATCCCAGGGGCGCAGGCGGTTCGCAACATTCCCTGGGATCACGTGGGCCATGGGGATCCAATCAAAGAAGAGAATCCCCGTGCACACTTTTGACACACGGATCTGTCAAAAGTATGAATGGGGATCACTTAAAAAACAGTTAAACATTAAATAAATTGAAAAAAACCACGCATTTAAAATTAGTTAAAATGACATTAAATTAAATATTTTAAGCAAAAAATTTAATGAAAAAAAAAATTAAAGTTTTTTCTCTTCTTCTTAAGCAATCCCTCAGACTGAGGATGGCTTGCTTCCACACTAAAAATGAGTTCTCAGGTGACTGATGAGTCCAATGCAGGACCTACAGTCTCTGTCACAGGTGGTGCAGACGGTGGTTGAAGGGACAGGTGGGTGGGGTGCTTGGGTTGACGTGCGCTCCTTCCGCTGTTTGCGCTTGGCTTCCGCTTGCTCCCGGCGAAGAGACTCGAGGTGTTCGGCGCCTTCCCGGATGCTTCTCCTCCACTTTGTGCAGTCTTGGGCCAGGGATTCCCAGGTGTTGGTGGGGATGTTGCACTTTTTCAAGGAAGCTTTGAGGGTGTCCTTGAAGTGTTTCCTCTGCCCACCTGGGGCTCTCTTGCCATGTCGGAGCTCCGAGTAGAGCGCTTCTTTTGGGAGTCTCGTATCGGGCATGCGGACGATGTGGCCCGTCCATCGGAGCTGATCGAGCGTGGTCAAAGCTTCGATGCTGGGGATGTTGGCCTGAGCGAGAACACTGATTTGCAGGATCTTGCGGAGGCAGCTTTGGTGGTACCTCTCCAGTGCTTTGAGGAGCATGCTGTACAGGGTCCATGTCTCTGAAGCATACAGGAGGGCAGGTATCACTGCTGCTCTGTAGACCATGAGCTTGGTGCTGGGTTTGAGGTCCTGATCTTAAAACACTCTCTTCCTCAGGCGACTGAAGGCTGCACTGGCACACTGAAGGCGGTGTTGGTCTTCGTCATCGATGTCTGCCCTTGTTGACAGTAGGCTCCCGAGGTATGGAAAGTGGTCCACGTTGTCCAAGGCCTCGTCATGGATATTGATAATCGGGGAGCAGTACTGTGTGGTGGGAGCAGGTTGGTAGAGGACCTTTGTCTTACGGATGTTTAGTGTAAGGCCCATGCTCTCGTACGCTTCGGTGAAGGTGTTGACGATGGTTTGGAGTTCGGCCTCAGAGTGTGCGCAGAAGCAAGCGTTGTCTGCATAATGTAATTCGATGACAGAGGATGGGACGATCTTGGATCTGGACTGGAGGCGATGGAGGTTGAACAGTTTCCCGTTTGTTCTGTAGATTAGCTCCACTCCAGCGGGAAGCTTACTGATGGTGAGATGGAGCATTGCAGCCAGGAAGATTGAGAAGAGCGTTGGTGCGATGACACAGCCTTGCTTGACCCCGGTCCGTACGTGGTCCACGTTAAAAGAATTCACACACAGGCATCTTCCACCCTGTAAAATGAAGTTCGGGACCTGGAACATCAGGACCCTCATGGGCAACCCCAACAGCGACAAACCGGAACGCTGTACTGCTATCGTTGCCCGGGAGCTCAGACGTTTCGACATTGCAACGAAGCAAGACCCGGCGGGCAGGAGAAGGCCAGCCCAAGGAGCAAGGCGGCAGTTACACATTCTTCTGGAAAGGCAAAGTTTTTTACGGGGCTAAAAATAAACTTACCTTTTTTGAAAGTATTTTTAAATTATAAATGAGTGAAAAAAAAATTATTTTTTATTTTTTTAAACTCTTATGCTGGTAAAAGCAGGCCCTACGCAGGCGTAAGATTTTTAAAGGTTTCCAGCGGGCGGAGGTTGTGCAGGAAGCGGAACTCTCCCCCCGCGGAGGCCCTTCTCCCGGGCAGGCAGAGGATCTGTCAAGAGCATTCTTGATAGATCGGAAGTGCCGGGTTTTAGCGCATGCGCTTCGCGCGCCTGAAACCGGCACTTGCGAGGCCCCTACGGGTGCATACACAGCTCGTACACACCCGTGGGGGTCGGAATATCCGGCCCATTATTTAGTATTGAGATTTGGACGCTTCAAAATTCAGACACGCTTTTTTGGAATCCAAATGCATTGTGGCAAATCTAATTTACAATCCCAACACAGGAGCTAAAATTGCCAGGGAATCAGACAGACAAAGAGCCATTAACTACACATCCTACCTAGGTAGGAATGAATAAGCAAGCTTTTGCCAATTTATTCAATCTTTATTTGCTCAATGCAGTCAAGCCACTCTAAAATACTGCAAGTAGAAAGGGAAATACATAAAGAACTGCTAGGTTACTAAGCACATTAGATCACACTGAAATAGAGGCTCACACGGTAGCATCGTGGTAATATCAGTGGGCTCGTAATCTAGAGGCTGGGACTAATGATCCAGAGACGTGAATTCAAATCCCACCGCATTTTGCTTTTGCAGCAGAACCAAGAAGCTCAGAAAATACACAGAAAGACACACTCCCTACCTAACAGCATTGTGAGAGCACCTTCCCCACATGGACTACAGCGGTTCAAGAAGAAGGCCCACCACCCCCTTCTCAGGACATCTTGGGGTGGGCAATAAATGCTGACCTTGCCCATATCCAAAAAAAATGAATAAAAAGGGAACAATTTGGTGTTTTTCATAGAGTCATAGGGCTGGATTTTGAATGACCCATGGAGTCGGGTTTGGAGGCGTGTGGGGGGTTAAATTTGCGGGGTCTGGGGTCCCGACCCCATCCCGACTCCATCCCGCCTTCACGCAATTTTGACAAAATCAGTCGCGGGGTTCCCGACTCCGTCCCGCCTCCAAGAGGCGGGAGAGGCCATTAAAGCCCTTAACAAGCCCTAAATTGGCTCTGTAATGCCATTTTGAAACGTTTTAGCTAGTTTAACCCTTTTCCGACGTGAAGTACGCCTGGTGTGAAACACTCCAGTGAAACCTGGCGGGAGCACAAGTGGACAGCTGACTATCAGCTGCAGGTCCACTATTACAACGGAGATGTGATGAAGGTAGTAATAGTCTTAGGTGTGAAAGTCGCCGCTGATGCTGCTGCATTGAATGTCTTCAGAAACTGCATGGCCTTTGCTGTGAGAGGACTTGGATGCAAAAAAATTCTCTCTCTCTCTCTCTCTCTCTCTCATGCGTCCAGGTCCACTCACATGAAATGCCAGGCAGGTCCTCTCTCACCAACAACCAGAGACTTCTGAGACCAGTCAGTAATGATGACATCATCAGAGGCGACTTTCAGACTGAAACCACTAATTGGTTCATGGGTTCCCACATGCTGGAACTCAATTGCCCAATTAAGTGAAAATTGCATCATTCATCCACATTAATCTGGAGTCAGGGGGGGAACACAAAATGCGGATGACACGACCCCAACCCGACCCCAAGACAAAATCCAGCCCATAGAGTTATACAGCACAGAAAGAGGCCCTTCGGCCCATCGTGTCCGCACCGGCCATCAAGCCCTGTCTATTCTAATCCCATTTTCCAGCACTTGGTCTGTAGCCTTGTATGCTATGGCGTTTCAAGTGCTCATCTAAATGCTTCTTGAATGTTAGAAGTCACACAACACCAGGTTATAGTCCAACAGTTTTATTTGAAAACACAAGCTTTCGGAGCGCTGCTCCTTCATCAGGTGAATGTTGTGAGGGTTCCTGCCTCTACCACCCTTTCAGGCAGTGAGTTCCAGATTCCAACCACCCTCTGGGTGAAAAAGTTTTTCCTCAAATCCCCTCTAAACCTCCTGCCCCTTACCTGGAAACTAAGCCCCCCTGGTTATTGACCCCTCTACTAAGGGGAAAAGTTCCTTTCTATCTACCCTATCTATGCCCCTCATAATTTTGTACACCTCAATCAGGTCCCCCCCTCAGCCTTCTCTGTTCTAAGGAAAACAACCCCAGCCTGTCCAGTCTCTCTTCATAGCTGAAGCGCTCCAGCCCAGGTAACATCCTGGTGAATCTCCTCTGCACCCTCTCCAATGCAATCACATCCCTCCTATAGTTTTTGATATCAAACTTACACACACAGGTGGTCAGGCAGTGGACCGATTCAATTGATTTCCCTTGGATTTGAGTTGGTCCAAAGTTCTCCACCTGTTCTCATTCTTTGACGTCCAATATGCACCTAATTCAAACAGGGCGACTTCAGATTGCATAATTAGGCACCAGTAAAATGCCAAGAGTGTTTCATAGCAGCTGTTTCTGCAGTGCCTTTATTTAAAGCCTTGTGCGACAACCTACAGATTGTCCCCAGCTGCTGAGATTTGATCACACTACGCCGGGGTTGCGGTTAAATTATGTTTGGCACAGTCGAGCTAAAGAATGCAATGATACAATTACTGGGCTGACACACGTGCTCCTGTGTGTGCTGGTGGATACCACGCTTCAAGTGTAATTATACGTCTTTGCAATCTTACTACTCGCCAGAAACTGAAGGGATCAATATCAGACCCATAACAGTGTAGGTGGGAGTATGTCAATTTTATGCCTAGGCCATTGTCAAAAGAACAATCAACTGTGAGTCATAGATTAAAGTAATTGCTCCATAACCTCTTCGTTTTAAGCATCTAGACATCTCGTATTTTCTGCTTTTAATTAGAACAATTAAAGTAATTGAGCTGGGATTGTGAACTTTGCCCCTCGTTTATAGTGGCAAGACCTAAATCACCAAAACAAACAAACACTGGTGTAGGTCCCATTTCCTTCTATAATAATTGATACTTGGGACTACGATGTGGTGGCCATTACGGAGACATGGTTAGAACAGGGACAGGAATGGTTGTTGGAAGTTCCGGGGTATAGATGTTTCAGTAAGAGTAGGGAAGTTGGTAAGAAAGGTGGAGGAGTAGCATTGTTAATCAAGGATAGTTTAACAGCGGCAGAAAGGCAGTTCGAGGGGGATCTGCCGTCTGAGGTAATATGGGCTGAAGTTAGAAATAGGAAAGGAGCGGTCACGTTGTTAGGAGTTTTCTACAGGCCCCCAAATAGTAATAGAGATGTGGAGGAAGAAATTGCAAAGCAGATTATGAATAGGTGTGGAGGTCACAGAGTAGTTGTCATGGGTGACTTCAACTTTCCAAATATTGATTGGAACCTTTATAGGTCAAACAGTTCGGATGGGATAGTTTTTGCACAGTGTGTGCAGGAGGGTTTCCTGACACAATATGTGGATAGGCCGACAAGAGGTGGGGCCACGTTGGATTTGGTACTGGGTAATGAACCGGGCCAAGTGTTTGATTTGTATGTGGGAGAGCACTTTGGAGATAGTGACCACAATTCGGTAACTTTCACTATTGCAATGGAGAGGGATAGGACCATACGGCAGGGCAGGGTTTATAATTGGGGGAGGGGTAATTATGATGCGATTAGGCAAGAATTAGGAAGTATAAGATGGGAACAGAACCTATCAGGGAAATGCACAAATGAAAAGTGGAGCTTTTTCATGGAGCAATTACTGCGTGTCCTTGATAGGTATGTCCCTGTCAGGCAGGGAGGAAATGGCCGAGTGAGAGAACCATGGTTCACAAAAGAGGTTGAATGTCTAGTCAAGAGGAAAAAGGAAGCGTATGTAAGGATGAGAAAACAAGGTTCAGTTGGGTCGATTGAGGGGTACAAGGTAGCAAGGAATGAGCTAAAAAAAGAGCTTAGGAGAGCTAGGAGGGGGCATGAGAAGTCCTTGGCGGGTCGGATCAAGAAAAACCCCAAGGCTTTTTACTCTTATGTGAGAAATAAAAGAATGACCAGGGTGAGGGTAGGGCCGGTCAAGGACAGTAGTGGGAACTTGTGCATGGAGTCAGAAGAGATAGGAGAGGTGATGAATGAATACTTTTCGTTAGTGTTCACCGAGGAGAGGGGCCATTTTCTTGAGGATGAGAGTGTGATAAAGGTGGATAGGCTGGAGGTGGTAGATGTTCTGAGGGAAGATGTTTTAGCAATTTTGAAGAACCTGAGGGTCGATAAGTCCCCTGGGCCAGATGGGATATATCCTAGGATTCTTTGGGAGGCAAGGGAGGAGATTGCAGTGCCTCTGGCTTTGATCTTTGGGTCCTCACTGTCCACGGGGATGGTGCCAGAGGACTGGAGAGTGGCGAATGTTGTTCCTCTCTTCAAGAAAGGAAATAGGAATGACCCTGGTAATTATAGGCCGGTTAGTCTTACTTCGGTGGTTGGTAAGATAATGGAAAAGGTCCTGAGGGATAGGATTTATGACCATTTGGAAAGGGGCAACTTAATCAGGGATAGTCAACACGGATTCGTGAAGGGTAAGTCTTGCCTAACAAATTTGATTGAATTCTTTGAGGAGGTAACTAAGTGTGTAGATGAAGGTAGAGCAGTTGATGTCGTATACATGGATTTTAGTAAGGCATTTGATAAGGTTCCCCATGGTCGGCTCATGAAGAAAGTAAGGAGTTGTGGGATAGAGGGAAATTTGGCCGATTGGATAAGTAACTGGCTATCTCATAGAAGTCATGATGTGGAGCGATAGCTCCGAAAGCTTGTAAAATTAAATAAATCTGTTGGACTATAACCTGGTGTTGTGCGACTTCTCATTTTTATCTCATAGAAGGCAGAGGATGGTGGTGGATGGAACATTTTCGGACTGGAGACCAGTTACCAGCGGTGTGCCACAGGGGTCGGTGCTGGGTCCTCTGCTGTTTGTGATTTTTATCAATGACTTGGAGGAGGGGACTGAAGGGTGGATCAGTAAATTTGCTGATGACACCAAGATTGGTGGAGCAGTGGATGAGGTGGAGGGCTGTTGTAGGCTGCAAAGAGACATTGATAGGATGCAGAGCTGGGCCGAAAAATGGCAGATGGAATTTAACCCTGATAAGTGCGAGGTGATTCATTTTGGTAGGGCAAATTTGAATAAGGATTACAGGGTCAACGGCAGGGTTCTGAGGAACGTGGAGGAGCAGAGGGATCTGGGGGTTCATATCCACAGATCTCTGAAGGTTGCCACTCAAGTGGATAGAGCAGTAAAGAAGGCCTATGGTGTGTTGCCGTTTATTAACAGAGGGTTTGAGTTTAAGAACCGTGAGGTTATGCTGCAACTGTACAGGACCTTGGTGAGACCACATTTGGAATATTGTGTGCAGTTCTGGTCACCTCACTATAGGAAGGACGTGGAAGCATTGGAAAGAGTGCAAAGGAGATTTACCAGGATGCTGCCTGGTTTGGGGGGGAGGTCTTATGAGGAAAGATTGAGGGAGTTGGGGCTTTTCTCTTTAGAGCGGAGGAGGATGAGAGGCGACTTAATAGAGGTTTATAAGATGATGAGGGGGATAGATAGAGTGGATGTTCAGAGACTATTTCCTCGGGTAGAGGCAGCTGTTACAAGGGGGCATAACTATAAGGTGCATGGGGGGAGATATAGAAGGGATGTCCGAGGTAGATTCTTTACTCAGAGAGTGGTTGGGGTGTGGAATGGACTGCCTGCTGTGATAGTGGAGTCGGACACTTTAGGAACTTTCAAGCGGTTATTGGATAAGCACATGGAGCACACCAGAGTGATAGGGAGTGTGATAGTTTGATCTTGGTCTCGTACAATGCTCGGCACAACATCGAGGGCCGAAGGGCCTGTACTGTGCTGTACTGTTCTATGTTCTATGTTCTAATAACCAAGAATTGAGGATCAGCATTTGCTCTCAATTTTGTGAATGAGGAACTCGCAAGATAATTACAGACAAGGATGGTCGTTCGACCCATCCAGAAATTAAATCCCCCGGATGCACCATTTAACTGTCACTTAACGAAATCTAGGATTTTCACCTCTCACTGGGAATCCATTCCATGTGTTGGCCACTCTGTAGGGGTAATTTTGACTTTGTGATAGCAAATTAGCAGCCCGTTTTACACCTCTCCCCATTTTTATTTCCATTATTTCCTGAACTGCTGACCTCTGAGGCCGGTTGCCCAGGAGCGGCGAACAAGGGAAGCCCTTTCTTTCCCCAACTACCTGCAGCAGTGCTTCCTGCATCAGTGGACTTCTGGAGCAGTCCAGCTGCAGGCACTGTAAGCACCTTCTGTTCACAATTTGTTCTTCCGCACCCATCTCTGCACCCCTTTAAATGGTCGCTGCAGCCCTTTAAATAGCTGCGGCTGCACTTGCAGTAGCTCCCCGCGAGGTCCTCACCGGCAGCCAGCTGTGTGGGCGGACGCCCATCGTGAACGTCCAGCCTGTACTCTCGGTTGGGGGTGGCTAGGTATTACGAGGTGGGTAGATGTTCCGCAGCACACTGCAAAGTTACCCATTGCCAAAATTTTACCCTCTTACATTTTTAACTTCCTTCTAACAAAGTAACAGAACTACGGTGAAACTGTGGCTTCACCGGACCAGCTTTAGGAGTCCATGACACCAAATTCCATCACAATCTGCTGCGAAGCAGTTTAGTACAGCACTTGGTTCCATGTGGGATTTCTTTGGCTCAAACCTAGAATTTTGAGCAGGGCTACTTGGCCTGTAAGGACTATATAAGACATTACTATAAAACTAATCATTCTATTAATGATGCATTACATCACAGAACATAAATTTCAGCAAATTGTTGTAGCTCGTTCTAAACAGAAACTGACAAAACAATGATTTATGTTATTTCACTGGCATTTTTGCTAAGTTTGAAATTATAGGACAGCCCAGGATCACAGAATCATACAGCACAGAAGGAGGCCATTCAGCCCATCGTGCCTGTGCCGGCTCTTTGAAAGAGCTGTCCGATTAGTTCCACTCCCCCCTGCTCTTTCTCAATGACCCTGCAATTATTTCCTTTACAAGTATTCCAATTCCCTTTTGAAAGTTACTATTGAATCTGCTTCCACCGCCCTTTCAGGCAGCGCATTCCAGATCATAACAACTCGCTGCGTAAAAAATATTCTCCTCATCTCCCCCTCTGGTTCTTTTGCCAATTGTCTTAAATCTGTGTCCTCTGGTTACCGACCCTCCTGTCAGTGGAAACAGTTTCTCCTTATTTACTCTATCAAAACCCTTTGTAATTTTGCACATCTCAATTAAATCTCCCCTTAACCTTCTTTGCTCTAAGGAGAACAATCCCAACTTCTCCAGCGTCTCCACATAACTGAAGTAACTCTTCCATGGTATCATTCTAGTAAATGCCCTCTGCACCCTCGCTAAGGCCTTGACATCCTTCCTAAAGTGTGGTGCTCAGATTTAAAAGGTTTAGCATTATTTCTTTGCTTTTGTACTCTGTGTCAATATTTTTAAAGCCCAGGATCTAGTATGCTTTTTTAGCAGCCTTATCAACTTAACCTGCCACCTTGTGTATCCTATATCGAGTTTTATTTTTGTACGGAACTAGGTGTAGCAGTAAGTTTGAACTCTTTCACCTCGAAATTTACAATTCCATTTAGTTCAAATGATTGAGATGAATATTTCCTCTCCCTGATGGCTATAAGCTTTCTAAGTGAAACTGGCCAGAATTTTCTGGAGGGAGGCGGGTTGGGGGCCGGGGGGCCTCCGAGGTGGGCGGGTTTCCCGCAGGCCCTGCCAACTTTAACGGCAGGGCCTGATTTGAATGTAAGGCCTCAGATTCCCGCCCACAGCCAGCCAGATTGAGAGGCTGGCTGGCTGCGGACGGGTAGGCCTCAGAAGCGAGGGGTCGGTCCGGGGGAGGGATCGCAGGAGGAGGATCGGCAGAGGTCAGGGATCGGAAGTGGGGAGAGACGAGCGCTCAGGGTCGAGGATCGAGGAGGGGGTCAGCCAGGGATCGGTGTGGGGGGGGGAGGGTTTGCCAGGTATCGTTGGGGGGGGGGGGGGAAGAGAGGATCAGGCATGTCACCGGAGGATCATGGCTGACCTCATCATCGTCGCTGGGGGGGGGGGTGCCTGGGGGGGAGGCCTTGGAGCGGGGGCAGGGGGTGGCCTCAAGGTAGGGATCGGAGGTCTGGGAAGGTGATCGGAGGCCTCGTGAGGGGGTCTCCGATCGTGGTGGGTGGGTGTGGTCGGGACCCTGGATCCAGGAGGTCGGTATAAAGCCACTTACCTCCTGGATCCAGCAGTCCCTGCCTCTGTTTAACTGCCAGGTTTCACAAATTGTGCGAAATCCGTCCACAGGCAGTTAAACACAAAATCGAGGGGAAAATAGAGGCTTCCAGCCTCATTACAATATTTAAATTGAGGTAATGCCCCCTGGCAGCTGGTTGGTCGCCCGCTCCCGTTCCGCCTCCAGCAAAACTGGAAGTGGGCGGGTTGGAGGCGGGATCAGGTCGGGAATCCCATTTTTAACGCTTTAACTGCCCCACGCTCCAAACCCACCCGTTTTTTTAGGGGAATAGTTCGGGCAGCTTCAATTCGGTCCCATGGGGCAGTGGCTTACAAGTATAAAGCTGTCCATAACCCAACACCAACAACTTGTATTCTTATCGCGCCTTTAATGCAGGAACCATCCCAAGACACATCCCAAGGGCCGGGGAGAAATAAAAAAGATAAAAGGAATAAAGGAATGAAAGTTGAGCCAGGGTGCGAGATTTGGGAGAGGTGACTGAAAGATTGAGAACGACAGGGTGTGGGAGGGAGCATAATGCAGGAGGAGGTTGCCGAAATAGGATAGGTGAGGCCTTCACCCCTGGCTCCCGTTCCGCCAACGCCTCGATTTTAAAATTGTCATCCTTGTTTTCAAATCCCTCCAAGGCCTCACCCCTCCCTATCTCTGTAACCTCCTCGAGCCCCACAACCCCCCAAGATATCCATGCTCCTCCAATTCTGACCTCTTGCACATCCCCGATTTTCTTCACTTTGCCATTGGCGGCCGTGCCTTCAGCTGCCTGGGCCCTAAGCTTTGGAATTCCCTCCCTAAATCTCTGCACCTCTCTACCTCTCTCTCTCCTCCTTAAAATGCTCCTTAAAACCTACCTCTTTGGCCAAGCTTTTGGTCACCTGTCCTAATATCTCTTTATTTGGCTCAGTGTCAAGTTTTGATTGCTAAACACTCCTGTGAAGCACTCTGGGACATTTTACTGCATTAAAGGCACTATATAAATGCAAGTTGTTGTTGTTGGAGGGATTTGAAGATAAGAACAAGGATTTCAAGGTATTGAGGACAAGGAATCAATGTAGGCCAACAAGGACGTGAGTGATAGTCGAGTGAGATTAAATGTGGAAAAGGATGCAGACAGACGAATTTTGAACGTTGGGAGTTTATGGAGGGCGGCGGATGGAAGACTTGAGAAGAAAAAGAGATGAGGCAACAGAGCAGATAAGAGTTTCAACATCAGAGGGAGGTGGAGGCGACCGATGATGTGGAGGTGGAAGAAAACAAGCTGAGAGATGGATAGGATGTGGCACTTGGAGCTCAGCTCTGGTTCTCACAGTGCAGCAAGTTTTTGCGTGGACTGGTTCAGCCTGAGCAAGTGGCCTTAGGAGAGAGATGGTGTCAATGGCAAGAGACCCAGTACAAATTGGCACTAAACTCTGAAGCTCTCTTTGTCACACTACAAGGGTGGCTGGCATCTGTCATGGAAATGTCACGTTGGTGCAGTTGGAGAGTAAGCCTCTGAGGTTGGGCTCAGGAAATATTGGTGTACAGGGCAGATTTTCTATTTTGGAAACCTTATTGCTGGCTACAAATTGTTAAAAATATATCAGCTGTGGCTCAGTGGGTAGCACTCTTGTCTTTGAGTCAGAAGGTTGTGGGTTCAAGTCCCACTCCAGTGACTTAAGCGCAAAAATTGAGGCTGACACTCCCGTTCAGTACTGAGGGAGTGCTGCATTGTCGGAGGTGCCGTCTTTCGGATGAAATGTTAAACTGAGGCCCCGTCTGCCCACTCAGGTGGACGTAAAAGATCCCATGGCACTATTTCAAAGAAGAGCAGGGGAGTTTTTCCCGGTGTCTTGGCCAATATTTATCCCTCAATGCACATCACTAAAAAAGAGATTATCTGGTCATTATCACATTGCTGTTTGTGGGAGCTTGCTGTGAGCGAATTGGCTGCCGCGTTGCCTATATTACAACAGTGACTCCACTTCAAAAGTACTTCATTGGCTGTAAAGCGCTTTGGGACGTCTGGTGGTCGTGAAAGGCGCTAGATAAATGCAAGTCTTTCTTTCTTTTATTGTAGAGGAATTGAGTTGATGCGTATAAAACCGCTTCAAAAATTGTGCTTTATTGTTTTAAATTAAAAATTTGCCTTTTTAAACATTTTAGACCAGGGACTAGTACCCAGGTTTGATACCCGGCTGAGTTTAGTCATTCCCCCTAAGATGTAAGCATGGGCAGTGCAACTGTACACAGCTCCAGTGGCTGAGAGAGACAGCGGGAAAAGATTAATGCGTCCCTTATCTAATATCGCACGGCAGATTTTCACCCTAGGAAGGCAGCCACTTTGACAAGGCACCAGGATCTGCCAACACTGCTGGAACTATACTCGAGTCAATATCCTCGGGCAAGGAGTGGCGGCAGTCCGAAAAATAATATTGGCCCGTATTTTCCGATGCCTACGGGTGTGGACGGGCTGTGTACACACCCGTAGGGACATCGGAAATGCCGGTTTCAGGCATGCGAAGCGCATGCGCTGAAAACCGGCATTTCCGATCTGTCCAGAATGCTCTGGACAGATCGGACGCCTGCCCTGGAGAAGGGCCTCTGCGGGGGGGGAGAGTTCCGCTTTCTGCAGAACCTCCGCCCGCTGAAAACCCTTAGAAATCTTACGCCTGGTAAAAGCATGCGTAAGGCCTGCTTTTACCAGCATAAGAGTTGAAAAAAAGTTAAAAAAAAGTTTTTCACTCATTTATAATTTAAAAATACTTTTTAAAAAGGTAAGTTTATTTTTAGCCCTGTAAAAAACTTTAATTATTTTTTTCAAAAAATTAATTTTTTGTTTAAAATATTTAATTTAATGTAATTTTAACTCATTTAAAAAATGTGATGGTTTTTTAAAAATGTATTTAATGTTTTGATGTGTTTTTGGGGTGATCTCCATTTATATATATGACAGGTCTATCTGTCAAAAGTATGAAGGGAGATTCCCTTCTCCTATTGGCTGGCCTGGCCCACGTGATCCCAGGGACGCTTGCGAACTGCCTGCGCCCCCGGGATACCTGGGCCCTGCGCATTTCGACTGTGGAGAGGCCCAGCATCGGAAGTGTCCGGACCTCGGGAGCCCTCGGGTAAGTTCGCAGATTTTTTTCCGATGGGAGGCCTCCGCACGCGGGAAGCCTCCTATCGGAAATTACGGGCCACAGTCTTCCAGCTTGTGCATATATTCAAGTTACTCTTTTTTTTGGTAAGGCATCTTTCGGGGTGCTGAAATCATGTTGTGCTGGAACTAGCAGAGTTAAACTGCAAAATCTCGCAGACCCAGAAGAGATAAACATCTCCATGGCTTCACATCTATCCAGCCTGACTAATGAGGAAGAGACATTTTAATAAGATCATTCATTTTGCAATAACAGCACATTGACCATCTTGAGGTGGTGTAAGAAAGCGCTTACTGAACGAGCAAAACATTCAAAGTAATGTGCTTGGAGATTTACTCCCACTCACTTCATTAACTACACTGGAGCATTTGAAATGCAGTCAATCACTCCTTCAGTCACAGTCGAACGCTGCTTTATCAAGAGCTAAATAAAATGTGAAATTAGCTATGACAAGGCTGGACATGTCTATTAGTGTGACCGCACTTGGCTGGTACAGTTTGTTAAGCAAACCAGCTCCTTCGGCGTTGTTGCCATCGAATCATACAATCTTACAGCACAGAAGGCGGCCATTCGGCCCATTGCGCCTGTGCCGGCTCTTTGAAAGAGCCTCTCCAATTAGTCCCACTCCCCCCTGCTCTTTCCGCATACCCCTGTAAACGAGGAACTGTAACCCACGCTGCAAGGAAGATATAAACTGTCTCATTATTTCAGAAGCATGAAGCGGAAAAGTCGAGTAACTCACAATTAATAAAGTCACCAGAAAGCAGTGGCGTCTTTATCAGAAGAGGTTTCTCCTTCATCCCTCGGTCTGCCATTACAACTTTAAAGTGTTTAATGTTTCCTTCTTGTTCTCTAGTATCAATCATGACATTTGTGGAGATCCAATCTGAATGTTGCACCAATAAATGAATCATATCGCTGATTTGGGCCAAGCTGAACCCTTCAGGTCTTTGAATAGCGCAATGCTCCCTGTGCAAATAATCTGTGGAATTTCCCCACTTTGATGGCAGGTGATGGACGAGTTACTAATATCCATGCCTGGCCATGAACATTTCTTATTTAGGTCGTTAACTAGCACCACTGGCTGTAGATAGATCCATTCAATCATTTTGGTAGGAATACAATCAGTTGTTGGTTCGGCGGCAGCATTCTTGGGTCAGGATCAGAAGGTCGTGCGGGGGAATCTCGACTTGCGCCCAAAACGGGTGGGAAGTCGGCGGAAGGGATCGCCCCCCTGGGCTGGCCAAATTCTGCATCAGGCCTCATTGGAATGGAAGCGGCGAGCAGCGGGCACCTAATGGGGGCGTCGGGATGCAGCTCGCGGGTGTGTGAGGGCCTGACTAATTCTGGCCAGCTCCAACGCCGCGCTGGACCCCACAGGGAGGTCCTTGGGTCAGGGAAGATAGGCAAAGCCTCGGGTGTTGGGGGCGGCGGTGGAGGTGAGCCAGCAGCGGCCCACAGTATCTTTGTGGAGACAGGAGGAGCGCTCCTGCTCCTTCTGGCTCGGGATAAATATAACTCGGAAAAAATGTTGTGAGTGGCCTCCAGCAGTCCCTTTACAGGCCGCTGGTTAGGCTGCACAAAACTTTGTGCAACTAGGTGGAGCTTGTGTGGCCCATTTGTCCCTGAATTTTGTATCGGGGGTCCTACAACCGGAGGCAGGACCCCCGATATAGATAGTAAAGCCGCCTGTTTTAGGCGCACCTGAATATGGCATCAAGCAGACCTTGCACATCAGGGGTGCCCCTTCCCCGATTTTCAACTACTGGCCGCCTGCCTGTCAGGTGTAAAACAGATGGCCATGAACCGAATCTCACCTCCCCCCCACCGCCCCACCACCCACTGCCCGCCCCACCCCAAAACCCCGCTCCTGTGGGTCTTAGCCCCAATCCAGCACTTGAGCAAATAATGTAGGCTGACACTTTCTGGAGAGTGCCGCATGGCTGTTGGAACAGCCATATTTTGAATGAGATGTTATGCAAAGGCCCCATCCGTCTGTTGAGGTGGACATCGAAGATCCTATTTCATTGAGGAAGAGCAGGGAGATGTCCGAGTCAATATTCTCTCCTTGGCTAAAACCAGATGAACTGGTCCTTCATCTTCCTTGTCGTTAGTGAGGCTTCGCTGTTTGTCTACCAAGCTAATCACCACGTCTCAAGTGTAATTCATCGGCTGTCGAGCACCTTGGAACATCTTGAAGATCTAAGAGGCAAGGTTGTTTTTTTTTCCACTCACGATCTCAGGGTGGGGAAGCGGGGATGATGGAAGGTGATTTTGAGATGCTGCTGTCACTGACCTATCCGAGGTAGCCCAGTGTACTATCAATTGATTCTTTTTAAAAGAGGAACGTGAATATTTGCTCCCCCCCCGCACCAATATTTTTCCCCCCCAAGATTTAATACTGCAGCTCCAAATCAGGATTCTATCATTTGTTATTTTCCCCTGAACTGATTTAACAGCAACAATGAAACATCATTTACAGATGTGGAGTTATGTAAATGAGCTTGTGTGGGAGACTGAAGGCCAAGGCATTTAGGTGTCCTCATTAGTGACACCATTTGCAAATTGTTAATGTGCTCGGTGGGACGTTCGATTCTGTTTAACTGTGCTTTAATTTCATTGAATCAATCAACAAAATAAATTGCGCATTTAGCAACTTTTGGAAGGTTTCAAACTTTAGACAGGACTGCACAAAACCCTTGAGGTCAACCCAGCTCAGAGTCCAGCCGAGATCCTTCAAGAAAATTTCAATGTGAAGATTCAACAGAAACTAAAAATGACTTTAACTTGAATTGAAACATCTAATGCTGTCAACTTTCCATATTTTGGAAAAAAAGATTGTCAGTTACGCCCCTTTTCCCCGTCCCTCTTTAGAACTCATTTAGGTTTGTTGAGCAGGAGACAGATACAGCTCTGGCCCAGATAACTTTATTGCAGCAACCTCCAAGCCAACGGCCAGATTAAAAAAAAACAAAATTTAAAAGATCCGTCTTTCGGATGAGACGTTAAATTAAACTGAGGCCCCGTCTCCCCTCTCGGCCCGACATAAAAGATCCCATGGCACTATTTCGAAGAAGAGCAGGGGACTTCTCCCCGGTGTTCTGGCCAATATTTATCCCTGCACCAACATCACCATTGCCTGGTCATTAGCTCATTGCTGTTTGTGGGAGCTTGCTGTCCGTAACTTGGCTGCCACGTCTCCTACATCACAAGTGATTACACGTCAAAAGTGCTTCATTGGCTGTGAAGTGCATGGGATGTCCTGAGGTCGTGAAAGGCGCTGTATAAACGCAAGTCTTTCTTTCTCTTTACATAGAAACATAGAAGATAGGAGCAGGAGTAGGCCATTCGGCCCCTCGAGCCTGCTCCGCCATTCGATGAGATCATGGCTGATCATCCAAACTCAGTACCCTGTACCTGCCTTCTCCCCCTATCCCTTGATACCTTTAGCTTTAAGAAATATATCTAACTCATTCTTGAATATATTTAATGACTTGGCCTCAACTGCCTTCTGTGGTAGAGAATTCCACAGGTTCACCACTCTCTGGGTGAAGAAATTCTTCCTCATTTCTGTCCTAAATGGCTTACCCCTTATCCTTAGATTATGACCCCTGGTTCTGGACTCTCCGACCATCGGGAACATTCTTCCTGCATCTAGTTTGTCTAGTCTTGTTAGAATTTTATATGTTTCGATGAGATCCCCTCTCATTCTTCTATACTCCAGCGAGTATAAGCCCAATCGACCCAATCTCTCCTCATATGTCATTCCTGCCATCCCAGGTATCAGCCTTGTGAATCTTCGCTGAACTCCTTCCATGGCAAGAACATCCTTCCTCAGATAAGGCGACCAAAACTGCACACAATACTCAAGGTGTGGTCTCACCAAGGCCCTGTACAACTGCAGCAGGACATCCCTGTTCCTATACTCAAACCCTTTCGCTATGAAGGCCAACATACCATTTGCCTTCTTCACCGCCTGCTGCACCTGCATGCTCACACACATTACCAGGATAGCCATGTATTTTAATGCTCATTTTGATAGGAAGACAGCTAATTCTGGTCTCTGCATGATTAAGATTTCATATGCTCATGAGCACTGGAGTTTCACACTGATATTCAAGTTCTAAATTGAGTTGAGCAACTAAACAGGGATCCTGTGCAGAGTCAAAATCGTGCACCTACCCATGAAAGCATCTTTCTACAGTCAGTCATATTTTGTTCCTGCCCTTGCTGGAGCCTAGGTTTCCAGATCCGAACCTTGCAGGAGAAATGAAAGTTCCATCATTTAGGGAATTTGTACTTCCTGTTTGTCAAACCAAAATTAGCTTATTTTTTCCCATTGGAACTCAGGAGGTGAAAGCTGCCACAACAATCTTTAGAATTAAGAATAAAACAAACTTCAAATGCTTTGAATCTGAAAGTAAAGTAGAAAAATCATAGAAATAAATAAAAAATTACATAGAAATTAGAACATAGACACAGGCCATTCAGCCCTACCAGTCCATACTGGTGTTCATCTTCCACACAAGAAGTATTCTAATATCATGTCCCTGTCCTGCTCCATAAGAACATAAGAATTAGGAGCAGGAGTCAGCCATTTGGCCCCTCGAGCCTGCTCCGCCATTCAATAAGATCATGGCTCATCATCGACCTCAACTCCAATTTCCCGCCCGATCTCCATTTCTCTTGATTCCCCTAGTGTCCAAAAACCTATCGATCTCAGTCTTGAATATACTCAATTACTCAGCATCCACAGCCCTCTGGGGTAGAGAATTCCAAAGATTCACAACCCTCTGAGTAAAGAAATTTCTCCTCATCTCAGTCCTAAATGGCCAACCCCTTATCCTGAGACTGTGAACCCTAGTTCTAGAGTCCCCAGCCAGGGGGAAACAGCCTCTCAGCATCTTCCCTGTCAATCCCTCCTCAGAATCTTGTATGTTTCAATGAAATTACCTCTCATTCTTCTAAACTCCAGAAAGTATAGGCCCAATCTACTCAATCTCTCCTTCATTGGACAACCCTCTCATTCCCATATCCTTTTATCCCCCTTTCCTTCAACTACCTATTGAACCTATTATTAAATGTTGACATGGTCTCTGCTCCAATCACTAAGTCTAGTAGTGCATTTCACAGCCTCACGACACTCCCTGTAAAAATGTTTGTCCTGTTCTCTGTCCTAAATCTCTTACATTTAATCTTGAATCTATGTTTCCTCGTTCTAGGCCCCTCAATCACTGGAAATAGTGATCTGTTGGCATTTGTAAAGGGAAGAGACATGTTAATGTTGCATCACTAACCTGCTGTGTATTCATATTACATATACAATTGAGGCCCCCACTTCAAAATTGGTTCACCCTGAGTGCAGCCCGTTCCAGTGCCAGCTGCACTCAGTACAATCAGACCTTGGGACCGCCTGCTACCTACAAGGTAAGCTTTTCAAACTTACTTACCTCAATGTGGAGCTCGGAGGAGCCGACCCCACGTTCAAAGGAAACCCGCTCCCCAACCAGCCCCCACCCCACCCCAATCCCAACCCCTGGCCTCCTATTCCTTCCATCCGCTCCCCCCTCCAGCCACTAATCCCGACTCCTCCTGACTTCACTTAAATGAGGTTCCAGTCATTTAGAAAAAACAGCAATTAAAATACTTTTCTAACTCTAAAAAGGCGTGTTAAAAATAAAATCTACACAATTTACTTCCCCGCTCAAAGCCTTTTCAGGAAGCTGAACAAATCTTAATATATGCAGTCACATGAAAATATAGTGCAGGCTAGCAGTAGCCCGATCTTGATCTCCTCTTCGTTGGCTAGCTGTTCGCATCACATTTTAATGCGGCCCAAGGCCCAAAATCGGCCAATGGCTCAAAGTAATGTGGCCTGATCATATCATATCGAGTTTCACTTTAATAAAACTATTTGATAAGCTTCCTCACAAGAGACCTCAGTTGTTATTGTGAAAGCTCATGGGAATGAGCAGGAATTTGGAAACTGGATAATGAATTAGCAAGATAACAAACAGATGGTAGTTTTCAATGATAATCATTCGAATTGGGCAGCTTTAGTTTGTCACATCCATCAGTGATTGATCCCATGGGCAGAGGTTCTCTCTGTTTATTTCAATCAAGGAGTAGGTGCAGAAAGACACTTCAGGAGGAACCAAGAGAACAGTAGCAAAGAACATGAAAACATGATAAGAATGTGAGTTAAAGAGCAAGTTCTTCACACTTAAAGTTGTTCATTTATTAGACTTCAGTCTTGTACAGTAGGTCACAGATTTAACAGGGGATAGACAGATAGACAGGGGATAGATGCCAATGGAAGAGAGTGATGAAATAATCTGTTTGGGACACGAAGATTTAAATAATGGGCTGAATTAAATGGTTTGGATATCTTTACTTACAAAGTATTACAAGTATTGCGAAGTATTTGCAGCACAGAAACAGGCCATTCGGCCCAACAGTTCTATGCCGGTGTTTATGCTCCACACGAGCCTCCTCCCACCCCTCTTCATCTCACCCCATCAACATATCCTCCTATTCCTTTCTCCCTCATGTGCTATCTAGCTTCCCCTTAAATCCATCTATGCTTTTCACCTCAACTACTCCCATATTCTCACCACTCTCTGGGTAAAGAAGTTTCTCCTGAATTCCCTATTGGATTTATTAGTGACTATCTTATATTGATGGCCCCTCGTTCTGGTCTCGCCCACAAGTGGAAACATCTTCTCTGCATCTACTCTACCAAACTCCTTCACTGTTTTAAAGACCTCCATCAGGTCACTCCTTTGACTTCCCTTTTCTAGAGAAATGAACCCCACCCTGTTCAATCTTTCCTGATAGGTAGAACCGCTCAGCTCTCAGTACATGTTTTTTATTTTAAAACATAACCGGGGAAGATAAACGCATCAAGGTGATTGGTAGGCAAATGTCAGAGTGATAAATTCACAAATATATGGTATTTTGGGCGACATCTACTGTCATAAATATAAATGCTTGGATGGGAGCAAGACAGGATAAGGTCATACAGGAAACAAGGTCAGAGCTCCAATAAATTGAGATTGGAAACTGGGAAAAGGTTTATAGTCCTGACTGGGTAGGTTTCAAAGTCAAGGCCAAGAATGGAACCAAGTTGAGAAAGAGAGTTGCATGATGAAAAACTATATGCAGATCTCTGACCAGTTGCAGGAGTGTTTGCAGGAGTGTGTAAAATGAAATCTTCCTAATACGTACACATAAAGGTTCCCACGGGTCATCTGGCGCAGATAAGGACAGAACTGACATAAATACACGTGGAAGTACCATAGTTCTGGACAAATCATAATACTCTCTGGCTAATTCCAATTACTTATTCAACTGCTGTGGCTTATTACTTTGTTGAATTTATACCAGATTACATAAAAACATAAGAACATAAGAAATAGGAGCAGGAGTAGACCATACGGCCCCTCGAGCCTGCTCTGCCATTCAATAAGATCATGGCTGATCTTCGACCTCAACTCCACTTTTCCACCCGATCTCCATATCCCTTGATTCCTCGAGAGTCCAAAAATCTATCTATCTCAGGCTTGAAAATACTCAAAGACTCAGCATTCACAGCCCTCTGGAGCAGAGAATTCCAAAGGTTCACAACCCTCTGAGTGAAGAAATTCCTCCTCATCTCGTTCTTAAATGGCCTACCCCTTATCCTGAGACTATGCCCCCTAGTTCTAGACTCCCCAGCCAGGGAAAACTACATCTCAGTATCTACCCTGTCAATCCCCTTCAGAATCTTGTATGTTTCAATGAGATCACCTCTCATTCTTCTAAACTCCAGAGAGTATAGGCCCAGTCTACACAATCTCTCGTCATAGGACAGCCCTCTCATCCCAGGAATCGATCTAGTGAACCTTCGTTGCACCGCCTCCAAGGCAAGTATATCCTTCCTTAGATAAGGAGACCAAAACTGTGCACAGTACTCCAGGTGTGGTCTCACCAAGGCCCTGTACAATTGTAGCAAGACTTCCTTACTCTTGTACTCCAACCCCCTTGCAATAAAGGCCAACATGCCATTTGCCTTCCTTGTTGCCAGCTGTACCTGCATGCTAGCTTTCTGCGTTTCTTGCACGAGGACACCCAAATCTCTCTGAACACCAACATTTAAAAGTTTGAAAGATTGTTAGCCTATATCAGTTGTGCACTCTCGTTCAACCTTATCAATCAAAATTGGTCCCTGGGCTCACTTCAGATTACCTGGTTATTTGGTATAACGAGGATTTAACACATTGGGAGACATTTTTATCTTCACTTTTGGGGCAGTGAACTGGCGAGACGACTCGGTGCCCGTTATAGAAACTGCCCCATTTCCATTTCCATTCTAGAATGGGTGGCCTATCTGTCCTGCTGGTTTCCCGGCAGAGCAGTGAAGGTGAAAATTGCCCTCTTTATATTTCAGTCGTGGATGAGAGTGGCATATGTCGGCTCGCTTCCCTTTGCCATTGTAACTGCGCGTCTTCCCTTTCTGTCTTATTGATTCTACCTTGTCTTTCATTTTTCTCTCCTGAGCTTCTCTCTCTCTCTATTCACTTGGATGACAGTTTTTGGATAAGGGAGATTTAGTTGAGCTGTGACATAAAATGAAGCGATTTTGTCTCCACTATATTATGATATTGACTTCTTTCCTTTTGTTGTGGTGCATTTGAAGTTAAAACATACAAGTTCACTCGCGGAAATTGTTTTGGTACAATGGCCCCAGAATATATCCAAGGGAGACGCAAAGCCATTAAAATCAAACGCCAGCAGCTTGCATTTGAATACATTTTAATTGGAAGCTCTCCTTGAGTTTAGAACACAAACATGCTTAATTCTTTCCTGCCCTGTCATTTTAAAAATTAAAATATTTCTCAGCCTGTCTTACTTAAATGTTGTCGTCGATCTGAAGGCATTGGGGAAAGACAGATCCGCCAGAAAATGACTCTGTGGATGGTCAGACAGAATCCCCATTGCAATGGTCAGTTTTCAGGGACCCTTTGGGTGAAGGTGTAAAACAGACGATAGCAAATTGGCCGCGCCTCATACACCCCGCCCGATTCTCCCTTTCATTGACTTCAATAGAAAGGAAAATCCCCCGAAGTTCAAATGACCCCCTTGTGTCGAGTCCCGTCTACATTGTACTTTCGTACAGCTGATGTGACTACTTTGTTCTTTTCTATCTTACAAGGAGATAGAGTTAAGCCTGTATCCAGAGTAATTCTGTCATGTGACACAGCTTCTGTTCAATTATCCAATTACTGCTTAATAAATCTGTTTGACAGCTTTTAGCCTAATCCATACTCTAGTGAAATGTTTATTCTACAACCTTCTGTGTTATACTGGAGAAAAAATAATTAGAGAGAAACATAGAGTAAAAACCCACAAATGCAGCAGTGTTCGTAAGTCCATTAGTCCGAGAATATTATCCCTGTGATGGAAGTGCTTGTCCATTATGCATTGCACCACTGAAACACTCTCTATTCTCAAACTGGCACATGCACATTGAGCTGATATTGTAGAAGTACAGATAACCATAAGTGAATTAGATGCAACACCTGCCCTTTTACCTCCTCCCTTCCCACCTTCCAGGGCCCCAAACACTCCTTCCAGGTGAAACAGCGATTTACTTGTACTTCTTGCAATTTAGTATACTGTATTCGCTGCTCACGATGCGGTCTCCTCTACATTGGGGAGACCAAACGCAGATTGGGTGACCGCTTTACGGAAGGCCTTCGTTCAGTCCGCAAGCGTGACCCTGACCTTCCGGTCGCCTGTCACTTTAATTCTCCGCCCCACTCCCACTCTGATCTCTCCATCCTCGGCCTCTTACATTGTTCCAATGAAGCTCAACGTAAGCTTGAGGAACAGCACATCATCTTTTGATTAGGCATTTTACAGCCTTCAGGACTCAACATTGAGTTCAACAATTTCAGATCATAACTACTGCCCCCATTCTTTCAGATAGCAACTGTTGGTAATGAATCTGCTATTCCCATTTACACCTCCCCCATCTTTTGTTTCTTTACTTGTCCCATTGCCATCTCCTTTTGCCTCGCACCATTATCCCTTTTGTCATTTAATCTCTCCTGCCTTCCACCCTATCACCGACCTTCCCGTTTGTTCTTTCCTCCCCTCCCCCCCTTTCTCTACATCTGCACTTGCTTAAAACTCGTTACATCTCTAACCTTTTCCAGTTCTGACGAAAGGCCATCGAACTGAAACGTTAACCCTGTTTCTCGCTCCACAGATGCTGCCCGACCTGCTGAGTATTTCTCGCATTTTCTGTTTTTATTTCAGACTTCCAGCATCCGCAGTATTTTGCTTTTTGTATTTGTGAATGAAAAGGCACTGATCCAGCTTTAGGGTTCAGATAACGAATAACATCCTTCCAAGAGTTGTTTTCTTTGACTGACCTGTATAATCAAATGACATCCTAATGATTCACTTACAGTTACGTCTTATCCTTTGTATGATATATATACAGGATACTTTACCTTTATGGAACCGAGTGCCTTTTTTTCTGTTTCCTACCTTGCAGTGTCTGGGGACCTTGTGCACAACTGTTTTCTAATCACGCCTTTCATCTCCTTCAGTCATGTAAAATTCATACACAATTTTCATTCCAGTAATGTCACTATTAGTTTTCAGACAATCTCTAGCAGCGCATTTGTCAAATTATAATATCTAACATTGTCAACCGAGAAATGTAGTGAAAGGGGCATCAGTGTCATCTGATTTGCCTCTGGAGCTGAGCTGATTATAACGGTGTTACTGTTCCTGCTCCAATCAACCAAAATCTAACAGCAGTCTTGAGATGACGGGGCTGGCATTTAGAAGTGAAAATACAAACGCTATTGAAGAAATCTCATACATTTTCAAATCAATATCTGCTTGCATTTTGAGGTGAATAGGCAGAGAGATTGCAACGACGACAGCAGCTTGCATTTCTATCACACCCTTAATGTAATGATAAAAGAAAAGAAAGACTTGCATTTCTATCGCGCCTTTCACGACCTCCGGATGTCCCAAAACGCTTTACAACCAACGAAGGACTTTTGTTTTTTGAAGTGTCATCACTGTTGTAATGTAGGAAATGCGGCAGCCAATTTGCGCACAGCAAGCTCCCACAAACTGCAATGTGATAATGACCAGATCATCTGTTTTTAGTGATGTTGGTTGAGGGATAAATATTGGCCCCAGGACACCGGGGATAACTCCCCCTTGCTCTTCTTTGAAATAGTGCCGTGGGATCTTTTGAGAGGGCAGACAGAGCTCGGTTTAACATCTCAACCGAAAGACGGCACCTCCGACAGTGCAGCACTCCCGCAGTAGTGCACTGGAGTATCAGCCTAGATTTTTGTGGTCAAGTCTGTAGAGTGGGGACTTGAACCCACAACCTTCTGACCCAGACGCAGGAGTGCTACCCACTGAGCCACAGCTGACGTGACATAATGCTCTTTGCAGAGGTGAAAATGGACACCAGAGCTGTGGTAGGAGAAGAGTTTGTGGCGTTGACAACAAAGCACGGTCAAAGAGGTAGGTTTCAAGGAGGCTTTCGAAGGAGGGAAGAGATGCAACAAAGTGGAGTGGTTCAGGGGGAGTGTTCCAGAAAGTGGGGCCAAATTGCTGAAAGCCTTGCCACTGAAAGTGGATTAGAAAGAGTGGAGGATGAGTCGAATGAGTGGGCAGAGTGTACTGTCACATAGAGCTTGAGAAGGTTGCAGAGGTAGGGAGGGACAAGCCCGTGGAGTGAACTTGTAGATTAGGACATGGGTTTAGGAATCAATAAGTGGAAGAAAATTGAGGATGTTAATAAATGGCTGCTAATGTTACCTTGGTAACTAACTGGGAACACTTTCAGAATAACAAAGACCAATAAAGGAGATGGGTTGCACCTAAACTGAAAGACTGAACGTGCTGGAACTACTTTCTCTAGAAAAGAGAAGGCTGGGGGGTGACCTAATAGAGGTCTTTCAGATAATGAAAGGGTTTGAGAGGGTAGATGTGGAGAAAATGTTTCCACTTGTGGGCGAGACCAAAACTGAAGACCATAAATATAAGATAGTCATTAATAAATCCAGTAAAGAACTCAGGAGAAACTTCTTTAACCAGAGAATGGTGAGAATGTAGAACATGCTATCACATGGAGTAGTTGAGGTACAGATAAGGGGTAAACCATTTAGGCCAGATATGAGGAGGAATTTCTTCACCCAGAGAGTGGTGAACCTGTGGAATTCTCTACCACAGAAGGCAGTTGAGGCCAAGTCAGTAAATATATTCAAGAAGGAGTTAGATATATTTCTTAAGGCTAAAGGTATCAAGGGATATGGGGAGAAGGCAGGGACAGGGTACTGAGTTTGGATGATCAGCCATGATCTCATCGAATGGCGGAGCAGGCTAAAGGGCCGAATGGCCTACTCCTGCTCCTATCTTCTATGTTTCTATGTTAATAGGCAGACACTAAACAGCTGGAATGGAGATTAATCTACAATAAGATATCTGTAGATGATTGCTGGAAGCATTAGGAATGGGATGCCTGAACTGGAGGCTGTTAAGGAAGTAGAAATTTATGACTTAGTGGGAAATATCAGAAACATTGCTCAGTTGAGAGGATGGAAATTTTGAGTTTGGATATTACAGGACCCCTGCCTGCACATCTGGCCCTTCCAACAGACTACAGAAAACCAGCTACCAGGAACCTCTCAGATCAGTACCCAGCATAAGGTAATAGGGGCGAAATTGAACTATGGTGTGGACACTAAAATGGGCGGTAGCGGATCGGAAAGGGAAAATCGAGCGGAGTCTATAACGAGCGGTCTCTCGGCTACTGCCCATTTTGCACCCCACGCCCGAAGCTGAATTTCTCCAGCATCCCTCGTCCACCCAGTGATCACCAATGTTGCTGCTTCAAATCAGCTTGTCCGCCTACCCAAATCCCCACTTGAGTCATGATGGACCCGTCTCTCTTTGCAAAGGCAAACATGAGAGAGAGAGAGAGAAAATAGTAGAAAAACCAAAGTGAAATGAAAACAACTGAAGGAAGAGGAAGAGAGAGAGAGCGAGAATCAGAAATGGAGGAGACAAAATTGAAAGCGGTAAGAGAGACAGAAGTGAAGAAGGAGAGAGACAGAAGTGAAGAAGATGAGAGACAGAAGTAAAGGAGGAGACAGACAGAAGTGAAACCGAGAGAGACTGAAGGGAAAGAGTTAGAGATGATATGGTCCAACAACTACAAGAAATACAAACTAGATTGGGATTTGGGTGTGACGTTTAATGATGATTCTGCTTGAGTCGGTGGGTGTGATTTTTCAACTTTATGCTAGAAAACAGGGCAGCCGGCAATTGAAATTTTAAAAAATCACCCACCCATTGGCCTTGAAATATTTAAATCGAGGTCCTGTGAAACCCTAATGGCATTATCGTGTAATAGTGGGTGGAGCGTGTACCATGCTGGCTCTGGTTATTGGTACAAGGCATTGAGCATCCTAACCAATGGCCCCTAAAGCATGAATGCTTCTCCTGGCCCAAGAATCTTCAGGCCCACTGCCGTCCACTCAGTGCCCGTTCCCCCCTACCCCCTCCCCCCGCACCCCGCCCCAACCCCACCCAGATTACCTTCCACCCGCCCCTCCCCCCCCACCCCACCCAGATTACCTTCCACCCGCCCCTCCCCAACCCCACCCAGATTACCTTCCACCCGCCCCTTCCCCCCCTCCCCCCCCAACCCCACCCAGATTACCTTCCAACCACCCCTTCCCCCCCCCCCTCCCCAACCCCACCCAGATTGTCTTCCACCCGCTTCAGGGCCTGACTTCTGGCTCAGCTGCATTGAGGAGCTGATGGATTATCTGCCCCCAACCTTCACCCCCACCCCTCCAACAGCGGCCAGAGGCCCGTGAGCGCTCGCTGAGTGCTGGCCGCTCGCCCGAATTATTGAGATGATGCCCGCTCGCGAAAATGGTTTGGGGCCTCTTGCTGGAGCCATCGGGCAGGTGGGCATCGCCCCCTGTATGTGGCCTACTCAATAGTTGAGGCCTTGGCATCAGGCCTACTGATCCAAAAGGTTGGGCAGGCTTGATTTAGCCCACAAGCTTCCAAGTAGTGGCCTGGCGAGGCGACAGAAATGCAACGCTATTTGAAACTAATAAAAATATGTAAGTTAATTGACTTTTTTTTTTACTTGATGGCAGTTTGATGACAAAATGACAATTTTTAATGAGCCCTTACCAGAAACAAAATCGTTTGAGGTACAAATGGCATGAACGTAGGTCTAAAGGATGGGGAGCAATCATGTTGTGCAATGTGTTGTCAAATTTAGATTTTTGCCATGGGCAGTCAAAATAGATTCTCTTTTGTTTCACACATTGCATATCCAGTGAAAGTAACAGAGAATTATATTGTAAACCCTCTGGAATATACTTGATAGTTGGGCCACCGTCGTTGACGAGATCGTCCTCTTCAGAAGTACAGTTTCCCCTCACTATACATAATGATGCACCTTGGGAATACAGGCCTCGATTCCATCGAGTTTTTATTCTTTAATTGAATGTATATATGCTGCAAGCTGCCCTTTACCCTTTGAGGATTACTCTGTACAAGAGCAAGACATCAGATTCCCCTCCTCCACAACACTCCCCTACCTCCTCTGCGCCCCCCGCCACCCCTCCCCTCCCCAGCCCATTCACTCAGATAAATATGGTTCCTTTGTAAATTGTTTCGGAATAAAACAATCTCCTGCGTTCTCTTAAAAAAGGTTTGGAAACCTTGTTGTGTATTCTGCTCAGTAAGTTCTGAAATCTCTAGAATTTCCTCAGACTGAGGTATGAATTGATGTTCCCATATGCAGGTTGTTTGCCTGCTGAATTAACTGCACACACAGTAGCTCTCCAGAACCTTTATCGAGTCAGAGCACTGAGACATGTAAAGAGAATCGCTGCTGGCACATAATTGCTTGAAGAATGTGTTGGCACTCAGTGTGAATACTTTGTCAAAGTGAAACCAAAACTATCATATCTCAGGGAAAGTCAGGAGAATGTAAATGTTTTATCCAAAGCAAGTAAGCACCAACAACAACAACAATTTGCATTTATATAGGGCCTTTAACATAGTAAAACCTCCCAAGGTACTTCACAGGAGCGTTATCAAACAAAATTTGACACTGAGGCACATAAGCAGGTATCATGGCAGATGACCAAAAACTTAAGTCAAAGAGGTAGGTTTTAAGGAGAGTCTTAAAGGAGGAGAGAGAGGTAGAGAGGCGGAGAGGATTAAGCAGGGAATTCCAGGGTTTAGGGCCTAGACAGCTGAAGGCACGGCCGCCAATGGTTGGAGCGATGATAATCTGGAATGCGCAAGAGGCCAGAATTGGAGGAGCGCAGAGATCTCGGATGGTTGTAGGGCTGCAGGAGGCTACAGACTTAGGGAGGGGTGAGGCCATGGAGCGATTTGAAAATAAGGATGAGAATTTTAAATTTGAGGTGTTGCTGGACCGGGAGCCAATATAGTTCAGCGAGCACAGGGGTGATGGGTGAATGGGACTTGGTGCGAGTTAGGATATGGGTTTTGTATGAGCTCAAGTTTACGGAGTAAACTCGTTGTTTGTTCTGCCATGATGGTGGCATTTAGCAGTGAACGGTACGAGGTGGTGCTCCACCTGTGAAGTTTCACTGGATGGCGGGAAGGATCAGACAAGCTGGCATGGAGGTCAGTCTTGCCGCTTTTCCGGTTATTGGTTTTAATGAAGAAGGTAATTGGCAAAAGAACCAGAAGGGCGATGGGGAGAAATATTTTTACACAGCGAGTTGTTATGATCTGGAACGCACTTTCTGTAAGGTTGTTGGAAGCGGATTCAACAGTAACTTTCAAAAGGGAATTGGATAAATACTTGAAAAAGAATAATTTGCAGAGCTATGGGGAAAGAGCGGGGGAGTGGGACTAATTGGATTGCTCTTTCAAAGAGCCGACACAGGCATGATGGGCCTAATGGCCTCCTTCTGTGCTGTATGATTCTATGATTCTAGTGCCCAGACTGAGAACGAAAGAAACACATTGGGCTGGATTTTGATACTGGGGCGGGTTGGGGTCGTGTCATCCACTTTTCGTGTTATCCACCCGACTGCAATTGGATGTGGGAGATTGATGCAATTTTCACCTAATTGGGCAATTGAGTTCCAGCATGTGGGAACCCATGAACCAATTAGTGTTTTCAGTCTGAAAGTCGCCTCTGATTATGTCATCATTGCTGCTGCATTGAAGGTCTTCAGAGACTGCCTGGCCTTTGCTGTGAGAGGACCTGGATGCAAAATGAGCAGCAGCAGCCCTAAGTCTGCTCCCAGATATTTTTACACCACCACCACTCCCAGATATGTCTCCTATCCATCCATCCATCCATCCAGCCAGCGTCAGCTATCCAAATGTGCTCCCGCTAGGTTTCACATTCGTGGTTCAGAACAGGCGTGCTTCACGTAGAAAAAGGGTTAAAATCACAACGGCCTTTCAAAATGGCATTATAGAGGCAATTTAGTGCTTGTTAAGGGCCTTAACAGCCTATCCCGCCTCTTGGAGTCGGGACCAGCAGACACGATTTAATGAAAATTGCGTGGAGGCGGGATGGAGGCGGGCTTGTGCCCACCCGCCAGTTTTCGCAATTTTAACCCCCCACACGCCTCCAAACCCACCTCCATGGGTCAATGAAAATTCTGCCCATTCACTCTATTCAACCAACATCACTAAAAAACATTATCTGGTCATTAGCACATTACTGTTTGTGGGAGCTTGCTGTGTGCAAATTGATGCTGCATTTCCCTGCATTACAACAGTGACTACACTTCGAAAAGTACTTCATTAGCTGTAAAGCGCTTTGGGATGTCCTGAGGTCGTGAAAGGCGCTATAGAAATGCACATCTTTCTTACTTTAACTCATTCTTTCCCAGGAGATCAAAACTTTTGGGCTCTGTCTGTACCTCCCTCCATCTTCTCTTCTTCCAAAGTAATCAGGCCCCCAAAATTTCTGAGAGTATAAGTTGCGTGGGGAGGAGGAAGGGGAGATGAAATTTGGTACAGGGCCTGGTTGCTCCAGGTCTTCAGCCCACTTTTTATATGGTTTCTGGTAGGTGACAGTATCCTGCCTCCTCTTTGTGCCAACGTCTGAAGGGTAGGTGGGACCGGTGGGCGAGGATGTCACCTGCCAGAAATCTTTCCAGTACTTGAGGAAGTGGCAGCCACGTTTTGTCCGCTCGGAAAGCGTGAATCTTAAACTGGAGCTTTCTGTTCAGAAACCCGTCGATCTCTGGCCGGAAACGGCCCACCCCACTGGAGCGGCAAAGCGCGGCTACTGAAATTCCTGGCTGTCTGCCGGCAGGACGCCGTGGTGGCGCTGTAAAGTGGCATGGGTTCCTACCCCCTTTAGGCGAATGATCCTGCCCCTGAGACTTGGGATGGGGGTCAGGGTCAGCACAGACTGGTGGACAAGAAGTCCTATCTCACTGATTGAGGTGTACAAAATTATGAGGGGCATAGATAGGGTAGATAGAAAGGAACTTTTCCCCTTAGTAGAGGGGTCAATAACCAGGGGGCATAGTTTCAAGGTAAGGGGCAGGAGGTTTAGAGGGGATTTGAGGAAAAGCTTTTTCACCCAGAGGGTGGTTGGAATCTGGAACTCACTGCCTGAAAGGGTGGTAGAGGCAGGAACCCTCACAACATTCAAGAAGCATTTAGATGAGCACTTGAAATGCCATAGCATACAAGGCTACCGACCAAGTGCTGGAAAATGGGATTAGAATAGACAGGGCTTGATGGCCGACACGGACACGATGGGCCGAAGGGCCTCTTTCTGTGCTGTATAACTCTATGACTCTATGACACTCCAGTGGTGTAACAAAGCTCGATGAATTTCAGGCCCTCGCCATTTAAATCTCAGGCTTGGAATACCCTCGCCATTCCTACTTGATTGACCCTAGTCTTTCCAACTCCCTTTTTTAGTCCTATTGTTGTCACTATTGACCATGCCACAGTAACTGGGCTTCTCGATCTACGGTAGCATAGTGGGCTGGGAATTGGCTTTGAGCCCTAGATCAGCCATAATCTTATTGAATGGCGAAGCAGGCTCAAGGGGCCAAGTGGCCTATTCCTGCTCCTATTTCTTATGTTCTTATGTTCTTATCTTACTGGACTAGTAATCCAGTAGGCCTGGACTAATGCTCTATAAGACATGAGTTCAAATCCCAACCACGGCCGTTAGGGAATTTAAATTCAGTGAATTAAGTAAATCAGTAATGGTGACCAGGAAATTACTGGATTATCATAAAAACCCATCTGGTTCACTAATGTCCTTTAGGAAAGGTAATCAGCTGTCCTAACTCCAAACCCACAGCAATTTGGTTGATTCTTAACTGGCCTCTGAAATGGCGGCTCACCACCGCCTTCTCAAGGGCAATTAGGGATGGAAATAAATGCTGGTGTTGCCAGCGATGCCCACATCCTGTGAATGAACTTTAAAAAAGAAAACAATGCTAGGTTGAGCATCTTACAAGTTATGTAACTATTTGATGAAGCATAATTATTCATTAAGGAATAGTGCATGATCTTGAAGGAAGTTGATTTCTGTTTTGGTTCCCCATTAACGCAGTATGGAGAATGTCATCAGTAGAATTGGAGATTTAGGGGTCAGTTTTTAACCCAATGATTCTGAAATAAAATGTAAAAAAAACAAATATGATTAGGAAAAATGGGCACTTTTAGAATGGAGGCTACTAATAAATATTCCTCTCTGATGCCGCAATGGTACCATAGCATCAGTCACAGAAAATGCCACCAGTAATACGTGTTCAAAGTAAGTACTGAGTAAGGTATCAGCCTTGGCTCAGTCAAACCATTGTTGCCTCTGAGTATGAAGGTCATGGGTTCAACCCACACTCCAGAGACTTGAGCACATCATCTAGGCTGACACTCCGGTGCAGAATTGAGGGAGTGCTGCACTGTCGGAGGTGCCGTCTTTCAGAGGAGATGCTAACCCGAGGCCCATCTGCTCTCTCAGGTAGATTTAAAAGATCTCATGGCACTATTTCGAAGAAGAGCAGGGGAGTTCTCCCTGGTGCCCTGGCCAACATTTACCGATCAATCAACATCACTAAAAATCAAACTATGTGGTCATTTACCTCATTCTTGTTTGTGGGAGCTTGCTGTGTGCAAATTGGCTGCCGTGTTTCCTACATTACAACAGTGACTACATTCGAAAGTGTCTTCATTGGCTATGAAGCGCTTTGGGGAGTACTGAGGTTCTGAAAGGCACTATATAAATGCAAGTTCTTTAAGACTAAATTCAGATTTGTGTCACTGAATATTGTTCCATAAGTAAGATCTAGTATTAGAAAATGCTGGACATACTCAGCAGGTCAATATTTGTTCAGTTTTTATTTCAGATTTCCAGCACCCGCAGTATTTTGCTTTTGTAAGATTCACTTTCATATGTGCTGAGCCAAATAACAGTGAGCAGTGCTATGAGTTTCCAAATTATCTCATTTCTAATAGCAGGTTTCCATAAGGTGTTAAGAAAGTGTCAAATTCCCCAACTGAGCCCTGTTATACTGACTCTGAAGTATGATGCTATGCAAATCTATTCAAACAGTCATGGCATCTATACTTCACCACCTTGGGAACAACCTCATTGGCATTCATCGGAAAGGAAAAAAGAAAATAAAGACTTGCATTTATATAGCACCTTTAACGACCTCAGGACGTCCCAAAGCGCTTTACAACCAATGAGTACTTTTGAAGTGTAGTCACTGTTGTAATGTAGGAAACGCAGCAGCCAATTTGTGCACAGCAAGCTCCCACAAACAGCAGTGTGATAATGACCAGATAATCTGTTTTAGTGATGTTGATTGAGGGATAAATATTGACCAGGACACTGGGGAGAGCTCCCCTGCTCTTCTTCGAAATAGTGCCATGGGATCTTTTATGTCCACCTGAGAGAGCAGACGGGGCCTCGTTTTAACGCCCCTATTCTTCAGCTGTCAGCCTAGCCCAGGGTTATGGGGAGAGAATGGGGCAGTGGGATTCGTTTTGGATTGCTCTAGCAAAGAGGCGACACAGACATGATGGGCCAAATGGCCTCCATTAGCACTATTAACCGTTTTATGTTCTCCTGACTTGTAACTGTCTGTATTTCCTTCCTGCATTTTGTAATTGTGAGTTCTACAGCCTAGAGTGATCAGGATTGCCCAAAATAAAAGAACAGAGGTTCTTCAAATAATTGAAGACAATAAAAACTTTGAAATTGTACATGTGATGATTAAAGAGGTTGATAGGGTAGATAGAAACTATTGCTTCTAGTGGGAGAGTCCAGAACAAGGGGGCATAACCTTAAAATTAGAGCTAGGCCATTCAGGGGTGATGTCAGGAAGCACTTCTTCACACAAAGACAAATGGAAATCTGGAACTCTCTCCTCAAAAAGCTGTGGGGACTGGGGGTCAATTGAACATTTCAAAGCTGAGATTGATCAATTTTTGTTAGGTGAGGGTATTAAGGGATACGGAACCAAGGCGGGCAGATGGAGTTAAAATGCAGATCAGCCATGATCTAATTAAATGGCGGAACTGGGTCGAGGGCCTGAATGGCCTAATTCTGTTCATATGAGGGAGATGTCCTCTGTGCGTTAACCATTTATGAAGACCCAGTTTATGATCTTGTTACACGCAGCACAGAGAGGACATCTTCCTGCCCTCTGTGGGTATATGTGCACACATCGTTGAAGGTGGCAGGGCAGGTTGAGAAAGTGGTTAAAAAAGCATATGGAATCCTGGGCTTCATAAATGGAGGCATAGAGTACAAAAGCAAGGAAGTTATGATGAATCTTTATAAAACACTGGTTCGGCCTCAACTGGAGTATTGTGTCCAATTCTGGGCACCGCACTGTAGGAAGGATGTGAAGGCCTTAGAGAGGGTGCACAAAAGATTTACAAGAATGGTTCCAGGAATGAGGGACTTCAGTTACGTGGATAGGCTGGAGAAGCTGGGGTTGTTCTCCTTGGAGCAGAGAAGTTTGAGATGAGATTTGATAGAGGTGTTCAAAATCATGATGGGTTTAGACAGAGCAGATAGAGAGAAACTGTTCCCATTGGCGGAAGGGTCGAGAACCAGAGGACACAGATTGAAGGTGATTAGCAGAAGAACCAAAGGCGACATGAGGAAAAACTTTTTTACGCAGCAAGTGGTTAGGATCTGGAATGCACTGCCTGAAAGGGTGATGGTGGCAGACTCAATTGTGGCTTTCGAAAGGGAATTGTTTAAGTACCTGAAGGAAAAACATTTGCAGGGCTACGGGGAAAGGGCGGGGGAGTGGGACTAGCTGAAGTGCTCTTGCAGAGAGCTGGCACGGGCTCCACGGGCCGAATGGCCTCCTTCTGTGCTGTAACCATTCTATGATTCTCTTGGTGTACATACATACCATTGGATCAGTATTAAGGCTGTCCTGCACAGAAAACTTACTGATGTGCATGTCCACTGAAATTGGACATGAGACCATCCATGGCACTTTAAATCCGGCATTATTTGCAGCCTTGTTCATGGGATTAGACAGACCTAGAGCGTTGATGAGGTCTACCACTAGAACTACACGAGCTGATACAGCAGTTATAAAGCAAAGGTTGTCGTTTGTAAAATGCTCAACAACAGATTCCAAAATCAATGATGCTAATGGAGATATTTGCTTTTCCTTCAGATGAAAAGCCAAAAGTAACATGACTTGATTTCAACTGTACCAAACTAGGTAAAACCAATCACAAACAGCTAATTCAGAAAAGAAAGAAAGACTTGCATCTATATAGTACCTTCCTCGACCACCGGACGTCCCAAAGCGCTTTACAGCCAATGAAGCACTTTTTGGAGTGTAGTCACTGTTGTAATGTGGGAAACACAGCAGCCAATTTGCGCACAGCAAGCTCCCACAAACAGCAATGTGATGATGACCGGATAATCTGTTTTTTGTGATGTTGATTGAGGGAAAAATGATTGGCCAGGACACCAGGGAGAACTCCCCTTGCTCTTCTTCGAAATAGTGCCGCTGGATCTTTTACGCCCACCTGAGAGAGAAGACATCTCGGACTCAGTTTAACGCCTCAGCCTGGATATTTGTGCTCAAGTCTCTAGAGTGGGGACTTTGAACCCACAACCTTCTGACTTAGAGGTGAGAGTGCTACCCACTGAGCCACGGCTGACACGCAGACTACAAAAAGCCCTGTCTAAACCATCTGTTGACATTTTAAAACAGCCACCAAAATTAAACAAAACTTTATATAAAGAGAAGCAATGGGATTTTCATTTACAAAATTCATAGAAAATTACTCCAGGCACCGAGAATCATAGAATCTTACCGCACAGAAGAGTTGGCCCATCGAGCCTGTGCCGGCTCTTTGAAAGAGCTCTCCAACTAGTCCCACTCCCTTGCTCTTTCCCCATAGCTCTGCAGATCTTTCCGTTTTAAGTATACAGTATATCCAATACCCTTTAGAAACCTACTATTGAATCTGCTTCCACCGCCCTTTCAGGCGGTGCAATCCAGAACATAACAATAGGCTGCATGAAGAAATTTCTCCTCATCTGACCCCCCGGTTCTTTTGCAATCTCACGAGTGTCTGCTGTTTCCCAGGCTACGGCTGGACTCTGACCCCAATACGAAGTGCGTCGACAAGGTTCATTATTGTACCCGTTGCTCTAACTAACGTGGAGGCTGGTAGGACTGGCTAAGCTAGTTGCGTGCGGTAGACCACCAACTATTTGAAATGGGTGTGCTCTTATTCAAACCAAAGAAGGTCTGGCATGTCGCCACTTTTAAATTCGGGCCATTGTTTAGAAACATAGAAACATAGAAAATAGGTACAGGAGTAGACCATTCGGTCCTTCGAGCCTGCACCGCCATTCAATGCGTTCATGGCTGAACATGCTACCTCAGTACCCCATTCCTGCTTTCTCGCCATACCCCTTGATCCCCCTAGTTGTGAGTGTTATATCTAACTCCCTTTTGAATATATTTAGCGAACTGGCCTCAACAACCTTCTGTGGAAGAGAATTCCATAGATTCACCACTCTCTGGGTGAAGAAGTTCCTCCTCAGCTCCGTCTTAAATGGCTTCCCCTTAATCCTTAGACTGTGACCCCCTGGTTCTAGTTTTCCCTAACATTGGGAACATTCTGCCCGCATCTAATTTGTCTAAACCAGTCAGGATTTTAAATGTCTCTATAAGATCCCCCCTCATTCTTCTGAACTCCAGAGGATACAAGTTCAGTTGACCCAATCTTTCTTGATATGTCAGTCCGGCCATCCCAGGAATCAATCTAGTGAACCTTCGCTGCACTCCCTCAATAGCAAGAATGTCCTTCCTTAAGTTAGGAGACCAAAACTGCGCACAGTACTCCAGGTGTGGCCTCACCAAGGCCCTGTACAACTGCAGCATCACCTCCCTACTCCTGTACTCAAATCCCCTTACTATGAAGGCCATCATTCCGTTTGCTTTCTTGACTGCCTGCTGCACTTGCATTCCCACCTTCAGTGACTGATGTACCATGACGCCCAGGTCTCGTTGCACCTCCCCTTTCCCTAATCTGCCACCATTCAGGTAATAGTCCGCCTCTCTATTTTTACCACCAAAGTGGATAACCTCACATTTATCCACATTGTACTTCATCTGCCATACATTTGCCCATTCACCCAACCTGTCCAAGTCACTCTGTAGCCTCCTAGCATCCTCCTCATTGTTCACACTGCCTCCCAATTTAGTGTCATCCGCAAATTTGGAGATATTACATTTAATCCCTTCGTCCAAATCATTAATATATAATGTAAACAGCTGGGGTCCCAGCACCGAACCCTGCGGTACCCCGCTGGTCACTGCCTGCCATTCTGAAAAGTACCCATTTACTCCTACTCTTTGTTTCCTGTGTGCCAACCAGTTCTCAATCCACGTCAACACATTACCCCCAATCCCATGTGCTTTAACTTTGCTCACCAATCTCTTGTGTGGGACCTTGTCGAAGGCCTTCTGAAAGTCCAAATACACCACATCTACTGGTTCCCCCCTGTCCACCCTATTGGAAACATCCTCAAAAAATTCCAGAAGATTTGTCAAGCATGATTTCCCTTTCACAAAGCAATGCTGGGGATTCTTCGGGGGATTGAGGATCTTTTCTGAAAAGAAACTGATAATAAAGCGGAACAGATAAAGGTATGTCATGAGGAGCAAGGACAAGCTAGCATTTCAAGTGTACATCGCCCGGAACTGAAAGATAAGCAAGCACTTTTGTGGAAAAAGGAGCAGGGGATGGGGAGGGGAGGAGATAGCAAGTACTTTGATCAGCAAGAACAAGGCTAAACGATCTGCAAAACTATGTGGAATTACATAGAATTTACAGCACAGAAACAGGCCATTCGGCCCAACTGGTCCGTGCCGGTGTTTATGCTCCACACGAGCCTCCTCCCACCCCTACTTCATCTCACCCTACCTGCATAACCTTCTATTCCCTTCTCCCTCATGGAGTCATCTGGCTTCCTCTTAAATGCTTCTATACTATTCACCTCAACCACTGCAGCTGGTAGCGAGTTCCACATTCTAACCTCTCTCTGGATAATACTTAGCAGAAGCAGAAACCTGTTAACTGACATAGACGAACAACTCAGGTGGTAGTGAACAGATACTCGCAGAAGAACGAGGTTTTTTTTTACGTGGCAAGTTATTATGATCTGGAATGCCCTGCCTGAAAGCAGATTAAACAGCAACTTTCAAACGGGAACTGGATATCTAAGCAAAAAGGAAAGATTTGCAGGGCTGTGGGCTTGTAGCGCCCCGAAAAAGTTAGCGCCCCTGCGCCGTAAATTCAGTGGTAGCGCCCCAACAGCAGGAGGCGGGGCGCTACTGGAAGCGCTCCCCCTCCTTCCTGGGGCGCTACAAGTGAATGTCACAGCACTACGGGGTGCTGGGCTGAGCGATCGCGGCCGGCACCCCAAATTAAAAAGGGGAAGGGGACAGGTGCTGGCAGGCGGCCAAAATAAATAGGCCGCCTGACACCTGCCCTTTAACTTGCGCCGCCGCGGCTGCAACAACGCCACCCCTGACCCTGTCGGACATATCGTCCGGCGATAGGTCAAGGGGGGCGCAACTGAAGTTTGCGGCCGGGACGCGAGCGGGGCGCTGCGCACGGCGATGACGTCATCACCAGAGGCGCAGCTCCGTGGGGCGCTACCGGCCACCGCTGCTGTTAACCTTCCCGCTGAATTTCACGGGAGGCATTAGCGGCGCCGCACCCAGGCGCGCGGGGCTTTGAGCTAAATGAATGGCAGAGCAGGCCAGGCCCGAGGGGCTGAATGGCCTACTCCCGCTCCTAACGTTTGTACGTTTCATCTCACCAGAGAATGATGAATTTTAGATCAGCCATCTTGAGACTTGACTTCTCCTCTCCCCACTTCGGTATGTGCAGCCAAACATTCCTCAATTTCCCACGCGGCCGATTATCTGAGGTTGGTCAGACCTCTTCTGTATTGTCATTTTTCATGGGAAATGGTGGAAAATCCTGACAGACAATGAAAAATTAATCGACTCAAATCTCATTTGCTTAACTAATACGAAAGGGCTATTTGGGGGCAGGGCTGGCAACATCATCAGATTAACAATATATGTGTAGTGAAAAGCATGTTAATAACAGGAAACTTTGCATAACATTGGCTGCATTTTAATTGTTGCAAAGATCATGAATTCAACAATTGTTCATTTGGAGTAAAAAAAACTTCCAAAGTGACTTATTTATACCACTCAAAGCAAACTGAAGACAAGATTATATCATTCAATTTAAGACAATGAATTGGGTTGTTCCAAATGTGACAAGTGCATTAAAACAACCGAGTTCCTAATTGACCTTTGCAACATTTAAATTACCACCTACCAAGTATTGTGTGTAACAAATGATTATGCTGAATATTGTAAAAGCTTAGAGGAAATATTACACTGTATTACTTCATTGGCAGCCTTGTAGGGAGCAGATTAAATAGTAACTTGCAACTTTAAAGAAATCCATGATTATTGAGGCATTCTCGCCTTTCTCACTGCTCGTACGAGGAAGGTTATTTGATTTGGGATCCGTCAAGTACATGTAGCCCGATAATGGGAAACTTAAATGTACACCTGCAGTCGGTTAATGGAGTAGTTAAACACACACCTGTGGTTTATTAATGAGTTTAAATGCAAACCTACACCATGTTAATGAGCTATTTGGCGGGAAGAATGCTTCAGTTATACAGGGCATTGGTGAGACCACATCTGGAGTACTGTGCATTTAATTATTTAAGGAAGGATGTAAATACGTTGGAAGCAGTTCAGAGAAGGTTTACTAGACTAATACCTGGAATGGTTGGGTTGTCTTATGAGGAAAGGTTGGACAGGCTAGACTTGTATCCGCTGCAGTTTAGAAGGGTAAGAGGTGACTTGATCGAAACATATAAGATCCTGAGGGGTCTTGACAGGGTGGATGTGGAGAGCATGTTTCCTCTTGTGGGAGAATCTAGAACTAGGGGTCACTGTTTAAAAATAAGGGGTCGCCCATTTAAGACAGAGGTGAGGAGAAATTTTTTCTCACAGAGGGTCATGAGTCTTTGGAACTCTCTTCCTCAGAAGCAGAGTCTTTGAATATTTTTAAGGCAGAGGTAGATAGATTCTTGATAAGCAAGGGGGTGAAAGGTTATCGGCGGTAGGCGGGAATGTGGAGTAATCAGATCAGCCATGATCTTATTGAATGGCGGAGCAGGCTCGAGGGGCCGAGTGGCCGACTCCTGCTCCTAATTCGTATGTTCGTATGTATTTAAACACAATCCTAAAATTTGTCAGTGGATTATTTAAATGCACATTAGCAGCCTGTTAAAGTTTCAACATGACTGCTGCAACCTGTTAATCACACAATTTGAGCACGCGCCATAGAAATCCATAAATACTTTGCAAATGAGTGAACGCACATATCCTTTGATAATCCTGGGGGATTCCACTGATCTCCAGTGTAATTCCAATGGAGATCGGCAGGATCACAAGAAGGCACCATGCTGGCACCCCCGACCTCTGCCATTCCCGGGAGTTCCCTCTCCACCTTGTATTTGACAAAACTTCCGCCTGCCCCTTGCAGAGGCAAATGGAGGACAGGAGGCGGAGCCAGGGGTAGGGACTCCCTATAAAACGGGAGTTGCCACTTCTGAGGCGAGGTCAGACCCCATTGTTTCTGCGGCAGCCAGCGTATCAGCTGAATGGCGGGGGGGGGGGGGCGGCGTATCAACCTCCACAAGGGCAGCTGCGGGGCCCCACTGTTGGGGCTCCAGGCCTGGACTCCAGAAGAATCTGAATTAAAAGCAAAATTAGCCAGATTCGGGGGCTGGTAAAATCAATGGCGGGATTGGAAATGAGGCCCTGGGAAACCCCACCCCCTCCCAGCACTATGGTTAAGGCCCAATATCTTTTCGGAGGCGGGCACTGCAGATGCCCCTGGAGAGATGCTTGCGCCCGCCTAGACCGTGACAGTGAGTTGCCCTCTGGCTGACCCTGCACACACCAGTGGGGTCAGTGCTGGAGGGCACCATCGCCTCGAGTCCGACGGTTACTTGAGGATCACGACCATGCGGAACCTCAGGACCATTCGTTCAAACAATTCATTCGTATTCTCACTCTTCTACATATCAAAATGAGGAAACTAAGCCCCAAAACCCTTTATGGGCCAATTCGGTCAAAATTGAGAGAGCGGAATCACCAGGCTGCAGATGGTAATAACTGTCGCCTCTGATTTCTCTGATATATTTCATTCCGGGGAGGCATAATAGTCAGCAAAGGAGCTATTCACTCCATTCTTTTGCTTGTAACTGGAAACGAGAATGGTTTTTTGTAACGATTACTTGATAGGTACCGTCTTCCGGGTGAGACGTTAAACCGAGACCCCGTCAAATCCCTCCATGGCCTCGTTCCTCCCTATCTCTGTAATCTCCTCCAGCCCTATAACCCGCTGCGAACTCTGCACTAGTCCAACTCTGCACTCCTCCAACTCTTCACTCCTCCAACTCTGCGCTCCTCCAACTCTTCGCTCCTCCAACTCTTCGCTCCTCCAACTCTGCGCTCCTCCAACTCTTCGCTCCTCCAACTCTGCGCTCCTCCAACTCTTCGCTCCTCCAACTCTGCGCTCCTCCAACTCTTCGCTCCTCCAACTCCGCACTCCTCCAACTCTTCGCTCCTCCAACTCTTCGCTCCTCCAACTCTTTGCTCCTCCAACTCTGCACTCCTCCAACTCTGCGCTCCTCCAACTCTTCGCTCCGCCAACTCTTCGCTCCTCCAACTCTTCGCTCCTCCAACTCTTCGCTCCTCCAACTCTTCGCTCCTCCAACTCTTCGCTCCTCCAACTCTGAGCTCCTCCAACTCTGCGCTCCTCCAACTCTTCGCTCCTCCAACTCTTCGCTCCTCCAACTCTTCGCTCCTCCAACTCTTCGCTCCTCCAACTCTGCACTCCTCCAACTCTGAGCTCCTCCAACTCTTCACTCCTCCAACTCTTCGCTCCTCCAACTCTGCGCTCCTCCAACTCTGCGCTCCTCCAACTCTTCGTTCCTCCAACTCTTCGCTCCTCCAACTCTGCACTCATCCAACTCTTCGCTCCTCCAACTCTTCGCTCCTCCAACTCTGCACTAGTCCAACTCTTCGCTCCTCCAACTCTGGCCTCTTGTGTATCCCCCCTTTCCTTCACACCACCATTGGCAGCCGTGCCTTCGCTGCCTGGGCCTTAAGCTCTGGAAATCCCTCCCTAAACCTCTCCGCCTCTCTCTCCTCCTTTAAGTCGCTCCATAAAATCTACTGCTTTCACCAAGCTTTTGGTCACCTGTCCTAATATCTCCTTTATTTGGCTTGGTGTCAATCTGTCTGTCTGATCACGCTCCTGTGAAGCACCTTGGGATGTGTTACTACAGTAAAGGCATTATATAAATGCGAGTTGTTGTTAATATGGTGGTGTCACACCCAATTACTGTTGCTAAAGTAATATGTCTCTGAGCATTATGAGTAGAAACAGTTTCAAACCCTCAGGGGAGGATAATAATAGGGATACTACCTGCAAACATTAATCATGCATGACATTAGTAGCAGCTTTGCACAGTCCTTTAAAAACCTTAAGGCATGAGTTATTCTAAAAGTTCTACATCGTAACTTTGTTTGATTTTCATCTGTCAATATGTAAATGTTACTGAATTGCAATGGGGAATTATAAAAGCCTCTGATTTTTGCATGTTCTTACATAAAATTATATCGAATGTGCAGCACAGAAGCCGGCCATTCGGCCCAATTGGTCCATGCTGATGTTTATGCTCCACATGAGCCTCCTCCCACCCTACTTCATCTAACCTTATCTTCTGAATATAAATGTGGCCGATTTTCATCGATTTTCATCCTTTGGCGGCCGTGCCTTCAGCTGCCAAGGCCCTAAACTCTGGAATTCCCTCCCCTAACCTCTCTGCCTCTCTACCTCTCTCTCCTCCTTTAAGACGCTCCTTAAAACCTCCCTCTTTACCAAGCTTTTGGTCACCTGTCCTAATTTCTCCTTATGTGGCTCGGTGTCAAATTTTGTTTGATAATGCTCCTGTGAAGTGCCTTGGGACGTTTTACCACGTTAAAGGCACTATATAAATACAAGTTGTTGTTGTAGTTGGTGGTGGGGAATTGGCAGAGGTCAGCAGTACTTCTTTCAGCTCCTCTTCAGTATCTGATTCCCCCGGCCTCTTTTGTGACCTGCCTTTACTATGTTCATAATGCCGTTTAGTACAAATCGTTGTGGTCGGCCTGTTTCAATTTGACATCTTGTTAGCAATGGCAGCAACAGTAGTCATTGAAATACCCTCCACCAGAGACCACTGATGATTAGATTCCCAATCTCCAGCCAGGCTGCTTGTTCGAAGACCGTGTAGTCATCTCGCTCATTGGGAATAAGGATAACTCAAAACATACCACCTGGCTCTGGGATTGTGCTAGGTTTTCTAGAGTTGACCGTAGCGCAGCATCTAACCTGACAACAGAGGAAAGTCTCGGCTCGTTGACCTGATTCCCGCAGGAAGCAGTTGCAGGGAGGAAAGATACTTTGCATAGAATGACATACAATTTTACAGCACAGGAACAGGCCATACAGCCCAACAAAATCTGGTCTGTGCTCCACAAGAGCCTCCTCCCACCTTACTTCATCTCACCCTATCAGCATATCCTTCTATTCCTTTCTCCATCATGTACTTATCTAGCTTCCCCTTAAATGCATCTCTGCTATTCGCCTCAACCATTCCCTGTGGTAGTGAGTTCCACCTTCTCACCACTCTCTCTCTGAGTAAAGAGGTTTCTCCTGAATTCCCTATTGGATTTATTAGTGGCTATCTTGTATTTATGATCCCGAGTTTTGGACTACAATCGAAACATCGGCCGTGATTATCCCCACCTCGGCAGGTCCGTGGCGGGTGACGTCGGTGGCGGGTCCCAACCCCGCTGTTGGCTCCATACTGGCCTCCGACATGACTTTCCCCTGATTGGGCTTGTTAAGCCCGCCCAGCGAGGTTCCCGGCCAATTGAAGTAATCGGATCTGATGATGTCATTTATGACGCGTCATCAGCCGGTTTCCTTAAAGGAACCAAGTGCAAATTAATTTTGACATTTGTGCTGTCAGTGTTCTACAGCATTGAGGTGCTGCAAACACTGACAAGCACTGCACAGAAGTGCAGGGCTGCACTCAGGCTCTCCCATGACACCCTTCGAGTCACAGCACGCAGAGAGGTTTTCTTCCCTTCCAATGGGCGGAAGAGACCTCCCCAGGAGATCAACACAGCCTGGTTGCACATTGCACAGGAGGACACAAGCAGGGATGTGGTCAGGAGGATCTGGCTCCAGTGGTGCAAACCTTTCAATGATCTCAGTAGATCACAAAACGTTAGTACAAAGCCACACTCAACCTCATCCTGCTGTGCCTCTCATCACATCCCTATCACGCTGCCTTCCCTAACCTACTCCTGCACATCTTTACTCACACCAACTTACTTTGCACCTCCACCCATCCCTCTCTATCTATATTATCACATCCCCATCTCACTAGCCACCCCTCACACTCACCCTCATCCTAGTGCAATCATACCAACTAACAACACACAAGGGTAGGCACTTGGGTGTTTTATGCAATGTTCATGTAAAGTTTCTGTTAATGTGGTGTCAAACATTAAAACCTTTATTTTCAACACTTTGCGTTCTTGGACAGATCTGTGTGCACCTTTGGAAGTTGATTAGTGAGTTGCAGTGAATGGTGAGACATAACGGTACCCCCCGCAATGGTGATGAGTGTGAAAGGAATGGCTTGGGCATTGTAGGGATGCTTTATGGTGTTGGTGTGGGGGGGTGCCAACCTGGCACACCATATGGCAGCCAGGGCGTACAGGGTCAAGTGAAGTAAATCTGGCCATGGTGAGGCCATCCCTGGCCTCCTGGGCAGCAATGTGGTTGGGTGCTAATACCCTGTGTCCTGTGCAGCATCAGGTGATTGCAGAGAAGGTTGGTGTTGTTGGTGCTGCTGGTATGCCTGGTGCTGCTGGTATTGGGGCTGATCGTGGTGGGATTCTGAGGACCAAGGTGAGAGAGTATAAAAGGCACCCATGCTGATAGAATAGATGGCAGGTGAAGTAGAGATGACAGAAGCGATCTGTCAATGGTGAGAGAGGTAATGAGATCAGACTGGAATGGAGACTTGTGTAAAGACTTGCAGCATAGTGAACCTGTTGTGGAAATGCAGTGAGGAAGAGTTTGTGGCTGAGCGAAGATATCTCAATCAGCTGGGAGCTTTTATTGTACATTTGAAGCTGTCAACTCATCAGCTGATTCAATGGCCACTGACCTCCCACCTCAGCTTCACAGACGAGGTCTAGACACAGCGGGAAACTGGTGGGCGACCTGTCAAATCCAAAAAGCTGGGGAAAAAACATGGATAAATGGCTGTAAACAAGCCATTAATGATTTTAATTGCCTTCCCCCGCTGCTGCCTGTCGGGTCTGCTCAGCGCTGACGGACCTTCCACCCATCCCGTCCGCTGAGTGCCGCAAAATTCTGGCCATCATCTTTACGTCTACCTTATCAAAGACCTTGATCATTTTAAAGACCTCTATCAGGGCAGCCTTCTCTTTTTTTTTTAATTTATTAATTCATGGGATGTGGGAGTCGCTGGCAAGGCCAACATTTATTTTCCATCCCTAATTGCCCTTGAGAAAGTGGTGGTGAGCCACCTTCTCGAACCACTGCAGTCCGTGTGGTGAATGTACTCTCACAGTGCTGTAAGGTAGGGAGTTCCAGGATTTTTACCCAGATGGGCACGGATTTGGAAGGCGACAACACGTTCAAAGACTTTGGAGAGGAAAGGGAGGTTGGAGATGGGGCGGTAGTTTGCAAGGACGGAGGGGGTCAAGGGTTGTTTCTTTGAGGAGAAGGGTGATAACGGCAGATTTGAGGGAGAGGGGGACAGTATCTGAGGAGAGAGAACCGTTAACAATGTCAGCGAACATGAGAGCCAGAAAATGAAGTTGGTTGGTCAACAGTTTGGTGGGAATAGGGTCGAGGGAGCAGGAAGTGGGTCTCATGGGCAAGATGAGCGTGGAAAGGTCAACATGGTGGCATAGTGGTTAGCACTGGTGCCTCACAGCGCCAGAGACCCGGGTTCGAATCTGACCTCGGGTGACTGTCTGTGTGGAGTTTGCACATTCTCCCCGTGTCTGCGTGGGTTTCCTCCGGGTGCTCCGGTTTCCTCCCACAGTCCAAAAATGTGCGGGTTAGGTTGATTTGGCTATGATAAATTGACCCTTAGTGTTAGGGGGGGATTAAATATGTGGGGTTATGGGGATAGGATGGGATATGTTAGGGGGAATTAAATACGTGGGGTTACGGGGGTAGGGTGGGATATGTGTACTGTGGGGATTAAAGCAGGGACAGGGTACTGGATTTGGATGATCAGCCATGATCGTATTGAATGGTGGAGCAGGCTCGACGGGCCGAATGGCCTACTCCTGCTCCTAGATTCTATGTTTCTATGTTTCTATGATGGGAGATCGGAGAGAAACTGGAGAAAATGCGAGTTCAGGGCTAGGGCAGGGGGGAACCTTAGAGGAAGTTTGGCCCAGTGGGCTCGGGGAAGGAAGGGAAATGGCAGAGGCAGCTGAACGGATGGTCTCAATCTTAGAGACAAAGTCCATGAGCTCCTCACACTTGTTGTCGGAGGTAAAGGTGGAGGAGACGGGGAAAGGGGTTTAAGAAGATAGCTAGCAGTAGAGAATAGAAGCTGGGGTTTATCTTTGCATTCCAGAACGATTCTGGAATAGTGAGCAGTCTTGACGATGAAGGAATGGCGATATATTTCCAAGTCAGGATGGTGTGTGACTTGGAGGGGAACTTGGAGGCGATGTCATTCCCATACACTTGCTGCCTTTGTCCTTCTAGGTGGTAGAAGTCGTGGGTTCGGGAGGTGCTGCCGAGTTGGTGAGTTGCTGCAGTGCATCTTGTAGACGGTACACACTGCAGCCACATTGATCCAGTGGTGGAGGGAGTGAATGTTTAAGGTGGTGGATGGGGTGCCAATCCTGACTAGTGTCTTGTAGGTGGTGGAAAGGCTCTGGGGAGTCAGGAGGTGAGTCACTCACCACAGAATATCCAGCCTCTGACCTGTTCTTGTAATTATGTGGCTGGTCCAGATAAGTTTCTGGCGAATGGTGACCCCCGGGGTATGGATTGTGGGGGATTCGATGATGGTAATGTTATTGTGTATCAAGGGGAGTGATTAGACTCTCTCTTGTTGGAAATGTTCATTGCCTGGCACTTGTGTGGTGCGAATTTTACCTGCCACTTATCAGCCCAAGCCTGGATGTTGTCCAGGTTTTGCTGTATGCGGGAATGGGCTGCTTCATTATCTGAGGAATGGGGAACGGAAATGTACACTGTGCAATTATCAGCGAACATCCCCACTTCTGACCTTATGATGGAGGCAAGGTCAATGTTGAAACAGCTGAAGATGGTTGAGCCTAGGACACTGCCCTGTCTCCAACAACCACCTTCCTTTGTGCTCGGTATGACTCCAGCCAGTGGAGAGATTTCCCCCTGATTCCCATTGACTTCAATTTTGCTTGATGTCAAGAGCATTCATTCTCCTCATCTCTGGAATTCAGCTTTTTTGTCCGTGTTTGGACCAAGGCTGTAATGAGGTCTGGAGCTGAGTGGTCCTGGCACAACCCAAACTGGGCATCGGTGAGCGGGTTATTGGTGAGCTAGTGCTGCTTGATAGCACTGTCGACGACACCTTCCATCACTTTGCTAATTATTGCTGATTGACTGGATTGCATTTGTCTTGCTTTTTGCGGGCAAGACATAACCGGGCAATTTTCAACTTTGTCGGGTGGATGCCAGTGTTGTAATTCTTTAACTCACTACTTTTGGCCTTTTGTGATGTCTTTGCCATGAGAATCATAGAAATTTACAGCACAGAAGGAGGCCATTCGGCCCGTCGTGCCTGTGCTGGCTCTTTGAAAGAGCAGTCGTGCTCGGTCCCACATCCCCCGTTTTTTGTCCGTAACCCCGTAAGTTCCTCATCCTCCAGTACCTGTCCAACTCTGTTTTAAAATTATTCATGGAATCAGCTTCCACCACCTTTTCGGGTCAAGCGTTCCAGATCCCCACAACACTCTGAGTGGAAAAAAAAAATACTCCTCATCTCCCCTCCGGATCTTTTGCCAATGATTTTAAATCTATGACCTCTGGTTATTGACCTAGTCGTCAGAGGGAATAGTTTTTCTCCATTTACTCTTTCAAAACCTCTCACCATCTTGAAAACCTCTATTAGATCACCTCTGAACCTTTTCTGTTCCAAGGAACACATTATAAGTCAGCAAAATACTGCGGGTGCTGGAAATCTGAAACAAAAATAGAAAATGCTGGAAATACTCAGCCGGTCAGGCAGCATCTGTGGAGAGAGAAACAGAGTTAACGTGTCAGGTCGATGATTCTTTTTCTCTCTCCACAGATGTGCTGCCTGACCTGCTGAGTATTTCCAGCATTTTCTGTTTTTGTAGCTCATTATATGGGCTTGTATCCCAAAGCGGCATTTAATCTGGAACCAGACGCTGCTAGTAGGAAGAATCTCATATGGTCAATTTCTTTAAAGGGCAACTAGGGACGGGCAATAAATGCTGGGCCTTGCCAGCCACGCCCACATCCCATGAATGAATAAAAAAAAAAAATAGGTAAAATATCAAGAAAACATTCAAAAAATTAATGAATCCATTTCAGATTTGGAGAAGCTTGTAAAATGTCTTACACTTTGCTGCATCATTTTATGTTCTTATTAGAGTTTTGGATTCTAGGGGAATTAAGGGATATGGAGATCGGGTGGGAAAGTGGAGTTCAGGTCGAAGATCCGCCATGATCTTATTGAATGGCGGAGCAGGCTCGAGGGGCCGTATGGCCTACTCCTGCTCCTAATTCTTATGTTCTTATGATCAGTCTTTGTAACAAGTGAGTATTTTGTATTTGTCTATATTTCTTTTGTCATTTTTCTCACCAATTTTCTCAGCCAATTTTCTCCTCTACCCATTACTCCTAACTCGCACCAAGTCCTGTTTGCCCATCACCCACTGTGCTCGCTGACCTACATTGGCTCCCGGTTAAGCAACGCCTCGATTTCAAAATTCTCATCCTTGTTTTCAAATCCCTCGCCCCTCCCTATCTCTCTAATCTCCTTCAGCCCCACAACCCCCCAAGATATCTGCGCTCTTCTAATTCTGCCCTCTTGAGCATCCCCGATTTTAATCGCTCAACCGTTGGTGGCCGTGCCTTCTGTTGCCTAGGCCCTAAGCTCTGGAATTCCCTCCCTAAACCTCTCCGCCTCGCTACCTCTCTCTCCTCCTTTAAGATGCTCCTGAAAACCTACCTCTTTGACCAAGCTTTTGGTCACCTGCCCTAATTTCTGCTTATGTGGATCGGTGTCAAATTTTCTTGTCTTAAAATACTCCTGTTCAGCGCCTTGAGACGTTTTACTACATTAAAGGCGCTATATAAATACAAGTTGTTGTTGTTGTTGTTGAAGGCCTTGACTTCTTGCAGGATTTAGAACGCCCCATGATACGCCTCCTCTGGCTAGGATCGACTGCATCGGTGGCTCTCGCACTTGTCAGTTTCAGCCAACCCATCCTCCATGCGCCCCCTCCCCCTAGTAACCTCATAGCAAACCCCCCCCCAATTTAACCACCCCACCCCGCCTCCCCCCATTCCCCCTCCAGTTTGGGAAGCTCTGATTGACACCATCGCGTTAGGCGTTTGCCAACAAATGAGAAAAGGGTTGGGGAAAACACTGGGCTGGCTCTTAACTCCCAAAACGGGCGGGTTGGCGTCGGGTCAGAGGTTAAAATTCAAAAAACTCGAAACGGGAACCCAACCCCGCCTCGAAGCCGCCCACTTCTGGATTTAACAGAGGCGGGACAAGGGGGCGGGCGGCACATCCGCTCGCAGGGGGCGGGTTGCTCACCTAAATGTTATAATGAGGCTGCCTGCCTTCATTTTAACAGTGATTTTGCTTCAACTCATGTTACAAACTGTAGGATGTTCAGGAAACCCGTACTTCTGCGTTTCCCAGCCTGAAAACTGCCCCCACCGCCAGATGGAACATGCCTCCAAGCTAAAATCCAGGCCATTTTCTTCTGAAGATGATGCCCCTTTAAGAGCAGAAGGAGTCACTGACATGTGATGGCGATGTCACATGCTAATTTGCTCATTTTATTTTGGTATCATTGGAAGGACCAGTTTTGTGCCCAGGTGCAACCGATGCTTGGGTTGATGCCAGAATGAATCTCAGGTGTCAGGGGAAGCAGGGCAGGGAATAAAGGCCACAGCGTGACCAAGCAAACAAACTGAATAAAGAAAACATCTTGTCTCAGATCATTGCCTGTATTCCCAGAACAGGTTCTCTATGGAACTTGTTTCCCTCCCTTCGTACTAACAGCGTCCTGGATCTGAAAGAAAGACTTGCATTTCTATAGCGCCTTTCACCACCACGGGACTTCCCAAAGCGCTTTACAGTCAATGAAGTTTAGTCACTGTTGTAATGTAGGAAACGCAGCAGCCAAATTGCGCACAGCAAGCTCCCATAAACAGCAATGTGATAATGACCAGCTAATCTGTTTTAGTGATGTTTATTGAGGGATAAATATTGGCCAGGACACAGGGGATAATTCTCCCTGCTCTTCTTCGCGATAGTGCCATGGGATCTTTTACATCCACCTGAGAGAGCAGACGGGGCCTCGGTTTAACGTCTCATCCGAGAGTTGGCACCTCCGACAGTGCAGCGCTCCCTCAGCACTGCACTGGAGTGTCAGCCTAGATATTTGTGCTCAAGTCTCTGGAGTGGGATTTGAACCCACAACTTTCTGAGCCACTGCGGTTTTAACATGTCTCACCTTCCTGCCTATGTGGCGTCCACTTGAATCAGACGGGACGGTTCTGCATTTATGGGAATCGCGGTACTAGTCCATCAACAGGGCCATTTTAGGAGGTAATTTTAGCCTAAACCCGCCCGGTGGGGAAGTGATGGTTTTGGGTCGGCCGCCCGCTTTACACTCCACTCGAGTTTACTTTCCGGTGGCCTTCAATGGAAAGTAAATTCGGGTGGGGTGTAAAACGGGTGGCCGATCCAATCCAGTCAGTGTCAATGTTTGAACTCACAGCAGTTCAGTCAGCAGCACCAGAAGCATTAACTCACCCTTTTCTCTTCACAGCTGCTGACTGACCTGCCATGTTAGTTCCAGCCACCTCTGATTTTTTTTTATTTCAGATTTCCACGGTTTGCAGTTCAATTCATTTTATTTATGGGTTGAGAAATATCTATTTGCACCATGTAACCTATTCCCTCCACGGATTTTGTACAATTTGCTTTTTAATGGACTCACTCAACCTATTAAATATCTCGAGAGAATTAGCCAACCGCAGGTTAAAAACTTGGAGAGCGTGAAATGTTCTTCTAACCGTCCCTTCTCCTCTGCCAGGGGTAGTCAGCTCCCAAAGGTAATAAAAGGATGTCAAGGTAACATTACAATCTACATGTAACCCTGCCAAGACTATTAATCAATGACATTTTGTCTGTTCCTGCAAGCACTGGAGTTATTATGGAGTATCTGATAATAGATCTCTTTATTTATCTTCACTTGATTCAATCTCATTCTTAAACAGATATTCGTCCAGCTCCTTTTCAAAGCAGTTAAATAACATAGTCAATCCACCATTTGTTTGAGGCAGATGCTCTTAGTTGTGACTCACTGATTTTTACACTCCTCTCTCTGAGTTCTACAACCATAGTTTATGTTACATTTACATTATCTATACCTTTTCAAAGACCTTAATCATATCTTTTCTCTACAAAAGAGAAGACTGAGTGGTAACTTAATAGAGGTATTTAAGATTATGAAAGGGTTTGATAGGTTAGACATAGAGAAGATGTTTCCACTTGTGGGCGAGACCAAAACTAGGGGCCATAAATATAAGATAGTCACCAATAAATCCAATCGGGAATTCAGGAGAAACTTCTTTACCCAGAGAGTGGTGAGAATGTGGAACTCGCTACCACAGGGAGTGGTTGAGGCGAATAGCATAGATGCCTTTAAGGGGAAGCTAGATAAGCATATGAGAGAGAAAGGAATAGAAGGAAATGTTCATGGGGTTCGATGAAGAGAGGTGGGAGGAGGCTGGTGTGGAGCATAAATGTCGGCACAGACCTGTTGGGCTGAATGGCCTGTTTCTGTGCTCTAGGCTCGGTGTAATTCTCTGCATCTTTCTCCACAAGTCAATCTTAATCAACGCTCCCTTTAAGCTGCGCTCTGCAGCTCCCACACAGCCGGCTCACCGGCTTTTAAACAGGAAAACCGCGCATGTGTGGTACAGGAAACTCTTTATTAACCGGCACCCAAATATCCGGAAATCTCTCTTAACCGGCAAAATTCTTGAGTAGGTAACCGGGGTTTTCCTTCATCTCTCGTTTAAAATTAACTTTAAAAAAAACCCCCGAGGCGTTTGCCTTGTATCGGAGCGTGTAGATTGGGAGGGGAATGTGCAGCCCGGGTAGGCAGCGGACACGACAGATGGTCAGCTGGCGGTTCCCGGGGAGACGGAACTCCGAATGCAGGCGCATGTCAATGTATACGGGGCTCTCGTACGTTGGGAGATATAACTCTCCATTATCCGGACTTTTTGATTAACCGGCACCACGCCGGTCCCGTCGGTGCCGGTTAATAAAGAGTTTCCTGTATTTTGAATGGGCCGCGCGCCCCCAAAAAAATTAACGGAACATTGGTTCATAGCTTGTAGTTTCTTGTTGCTTTTTGCTAAAAACAAATTTCAATATATCAACGCATTGTTGAAGAAAAGTACGCACCAGATATGATTAATGTTGTCGCACCAGTTATATGGACAAAAATGAGAAGTCGCACAACACCAGGTTATAGTCCAACAGTTTTATTTGAAATTACGAGCTTTCGGAGTGCTGCTCCTTCGTCACTTTACCTGAGTGTTGTGCGACTTCTCATTTTTGTCCACCCCAGTCCAACACCGGCATCTCCGCATCACAGTTATATGGAGTTAACAAAAATTGTTGTGACTAATAATCAAATGCTTTCCAATACCTGGATCAGTCCTGGCACATTATCCCTTCCCATGTAGGAAGATGGCGCAACTCATATTGGGAACAAAGCAGAGGTAAGGATGAACCATGCATCTTCTCATTCTGTGGCTCTGAACTCCAACACACCAATGTTCAACCCTGTTGCCCTCTTGTGATGTTTTATTCTCGAGCTCTGCTTTTCACAGCCTCCAAGTCTTGTACAATTACAATTAGGTTCTGGGTTGAAGCCCCAACTTCAGGACTCAAGGACATGAACCATGCTAACGTAGCAGTGTGCTACTGAGAGAGTGCTTCATTGATCGAGGTGTTATATTTTCCAATGGACGTCCCAAAGTGCTATACAGCCAATGAAGTAGTTTTGAAGTGTTGCCATTGTAGTAATGTAGGAAACGTGGCAGCCAATTTGTGCATAGAATGGTCCCACAAACAGCAATGAGATAAATGAGCAGTGATGTTAGTTGAGGGATAAGTGTTGGCCAGGAAATCAGGAGAACTGCCCTGCTTCTCTTCAAATAGTGTCGTGGGATCTTTTACATCCACCTGAGAGGGCAGACGGGGCCACAGTTTAATGTCTCATCTGAAAGACGACACCTCCAATCGTGCAGCACTCCCTCACTACTGCACTGTCAGCCTAGTTTATGTACTCAAGTCTCTAGAGTGGGGCTTGAACCCATAGACCTTCTGACTCAGAGGCGAGAGTGCTACCCACTGAGCCATGGTTGCCACTTAAAAGATTAGCAGCTGAACATCAGAACCCTGCTGAGCAAATTGGCTACCCTGGTTGCCAGTTGATTACATTGACTACATTTCAAAAGTACTTCATTGGTTGTGAAGTGTTTGGGATGTCCTGAGGATGTGAAAAATGTGTTAATTCTTTTGTAAGGCAAGGGTATTAAGGATTACGGAACCAAGGCAGGTAGATGAAGTTAAGATACAGATCAGCCACGATCTAATTGAGTGGCGGAACAGGCTCGAGGGGCTGAATGGCCTCCTTCTGTTCCTCGGTTCCTGTATTTGCAAGTTCTTTCTTTCTCAAAGGCAATATTAAAAGAAAATCAGTTCTGGACTTTGCTACATCAGGTAGATGGTGGAATTGTAACCAGTATAGCCTTTGCATTGTGCAGTCAAAAATAGAACTAACTCTACTCAAGCTTAGCTCCAAAATAAATTGTTGGAGAAACTGGACCTGGTGGATGTTTGACGTAATTTTAATACCAGCAAAACAAGTCGATATATTTTACTCAGTGCACATGCCCTTATATTATAGCGAAACGACATGTACCTAATTTCAACATCTGTCGCCCCAGGTCTGTTTGACGCAATGATAGATGTGATTATTTTATCAGTTCATGCATCAGTAGCTATAAATATTGTAATGAAGCTCACAGTTAATAGATCGGGAAGCTGGTGTACGACTGATTTTTCCTATACATGGTTTGTTTTAATATATGCTAAATTAATTCGCAGAGTAACTTCATAATTCTACAGCGGAGGCATCAAGAGCCAACCTTGGAGAAAATATTATTTCCTTACACTTACTTTAAAACAATGGCTTACAAGTAAGAAACATGAACCCCAGTTATAGAATTATTATTATTAATTTTGATTACTCGTTCTAACCTTCAGGACACAGGACACTGGTATTAAGATTACTAAGCATTTTATTCAATTGCTGAACCACATTAAGCAACAGCTCCATGCATTACCCACAACTGTGGAATGTGCTGCACTGTCAGAAGTGCCGTCTTTCGGATGAGACGTTAAACCGAGGCCCCGTCTGCTCTCTTAGGTGGACATAGAAGATCCCATGGCACTATTTCGAAGAAGAGCAGGGGAGTTATCCCCGGTATCCTGGCCAATATTTATCCCTCAACCAACATAACAAAAAACAGATTATCTGGTCATTATCACATTGCTGTTTGTGGGACCTTGCTGTGCACAAATAGGCTGCTGCGTTTCCTACATTACAACAGTGACTACACTTCAAAAAGTACTTCATTGGTTGTAAAGCGCTTTGACACGTCCGGTGATCATGAAAGGCACTATATAAATGCAAGTCTTTCTTTCTTTCTATGGTTCAGAATGCAGATTGACCAGACCTTTGTTCTGGGGAGGGCCAAGACTATCAGCCATGGCTCATGTTGGTAGCGCTCTTGCCCCTGAGTCAAAAGATTGTGGGTTCAAGTCCCCCTCCATGAGACTTGAGCACAAAAATCTAGGTTGACACTCCAGTGCAGTACTGAGGGTGTGCTGCATAGTCAGAGGTGCCGTCTTTCAGATGAAACGTTAAACCGAGGCTCCATCTGCTCTCAGGTGGATGCGAAAGATTCCATGGCAGTATTTCGAAAAAGAGCAGGGGAGTTACCCCCAGTGTGCTGGGGCCAATATTTAATCCCTCACTCAACATCATAAAAAACAGATTATCTGGGCATTATCACATTGCTGTCCGTGGGACCTTGCTGTGCGAAAATTGGCTGCCCTGTTTCCTACTTTAAAACAGTGACCACACTGCATTTTGTCTTACAAACGCACAAAAAGGTTAAAGTTCACATGCGTACGCCGTGCAAATGAGTATCGAGATCGCATGCCCGACGACAGTGGTCTGTTGCTCCTTTTTTTATTTATGAATCGGAAATGCAATTAGCCACATCCAGATGCCCAACTAGCCACGTGTGGCTAACGTGCCGGACAATGCTGCTCCATCCAGTCAAACTAATGTGGGAGGCTGCCAGTTACAGGAGGGCCTGTCCTAGAAGGTGTCACAGAGGGACCAGCCCCTGACTGAGAAGAAGTGCCTCTGCTAACTCAGGAAGAAGCGCGCAGATGTTTTTCGGAGATATAAACAGAAATACTCAGCAGGTCGGGCAGCATCTGTGGGGCGAGGGACCGAGTTAACGTTCCAGGTCGACGACCTTTCGTCAGAACAGTTTTTTCGGAAATGAGACAGATAGGGACGAGACCATTTGGGATCATCAACAACAACAACAACAACTTGTATTTATATAGCGCCTTTAAAATAGTAAAACGTCCCAAGGCGCTGCACAGGAGCATTTTAAGACAAAAAATTTGACACCGAGCCACATAAAGAGAAATTAGGGCAGGTGACCAAAAGCTTGGTCATAGAGGTAGGTTTTAAGGAACGTCTTAAAGGAGGAAAGAGAGGTTAGAGAGGCGGAGAGGTTTAGGCAGGGAATCCCAGAGCTTAGGGCCTAGGCAACAGAAGGCACGGCCACCAAAGGTTGAGCGATTATAATCAGGGATGCTCAAGAGGGCAGAATTAGAGGAGCACAGAGATCTCGGGATTGTGGGGCTGAAGGAGATTACAGAGATAGGGAGGGGCGAGGCCATGGAGGGATTTGAAAACAAGGATGAGAATTTTGAAATCGAGGCGCTGCTTAACCGGGAACCAATGTAGGTCAGCGAGCACAGGGGAGATGGGCGAACGGGACTTGGTGCGAGTTCGGACACGGGGCAGCAGAGTTTCCTCAAGGAAATGATCATTGAGGGAGAACCACAATCCACCTGAGCCTGCTTTCCAGACATTCAGAAATATTGAGACTGTGAGAAGAAGCATTGGGTGGAATAGCGTACAAAAGGATTAAAACTATAATATTGAGAAGCCCACATAAAGAAATGAGGCAGTGTATTCATGAGGGAGATCTGAAAATAGAGAAATATAGGAATAAAAACTAGCACAGGCGCTCTTATATTGGCTCAGAATAAATCAGGACATTGATCAGGTAGTAGAAAATTGTTCATCCTGATAAATAACAAGCAGAGCCATTGTAGCCTTACCCAGAACCACAGTACCAGAAAGTTAGTGCAGATTTGATCCCTTGTCAGGAAAAGGATTGATTAATCGTCATTTCCTACTGTTCAGTTTACCCAGAAGTGTGCACATTGTGCAGCACCACAAGCCATCTGGTAATATGTTGCTCGAAACCATTATTTGCCAGACATGGAAGACTAAGTGGAGTCTTTAGTGACAATGGGCCACAGTTTACTCATGCTGGTTTCAAATAGTTTGTGAAAGAATGGATATTATTCACAAACTTCGAGTCCAAATATCCCACATTCAAACGGACACGTGCAGCAGTCAGGGCAAACTGCGAAATTGGGTTTGAAGAAATCGCATGACCCCACTTTCATCTTTCGGATGAGACGTTAAACCGAGGCCCTGTCTGCCCTCTCAGGTGGACGTAAAAGATCCCATGGCGTTATTTCGAAGAAGAGCAAGGGAGTTGTCTCCCGGTGTCCTGGCCAACATTTATCCCTCAATCAATATCTCTAAAACAGATTATCCGGTCATTATCACATTGCTGTTTGTGGGAGCTTGCTGTGCGAAATTAGGCTGCCGCGTTTCCTACATTACAACAGTGACTACACCTCAAAAAGTGCATCGTTGGCTGTAAAGCATTTTGGGACGTCTTGAGGTCATGAAAGACGCTATATAAATGCAAGTCTTTTTTCCTTTCTTTCTTACAAATGAAGTGTTTCCTCATCCACCGCAATAATCTCTGGAAGAGAAGGCTGTCATCAGTGCAACTAATCATGGGTCAGAGAACAAGGGACAATCTACCAATCAAGGATGAATTACTGAAGAATTGTAATTCAGAGATGGGTAAGGCACGAGGAACAAAAACACACGAAGAAAGCTCAAACAAAAGCTTTAATTTTGCTTAGTCTTTTCAAATATATTCTCCTTTTTAAAACCTGAACACAGAAGGCACTAGAAATCACTGCTGGCAATTATAGAGAATGCTTCAATTATTTAAATGACATTCCACCACCTGCTATTTCAATGGAGGTGCGCTGTCGGAGGTGCCGTCTTTCGGATGAGACGTTAAATCGAGGCCCCTTCTGCCCTCTCAGGTGGACGTAAACGATCCCACGCCCATTATTTCGAGGAAGAGCAGGGGAGTTCTCCCTGGTGTCCTGGGGCCATTATTTATCCCTCAATCGACATCACTAAAAAACAGATTATCTGGTCATTAGCACATTGCTGTTTGTGGGAGCTTGCTGTGGGCAAATTGGCTGCCGCGTTTCCTACATTACAACAGTGACTGCACTTCAAAAAGTACTTCATTGGCTGTAAAGCACTTTAGGATGTCCGGAGGTCATGAAAGGTGTTGAAAAAATGCAAGTCTTTTTTAAACCTGCTTAAAAATAAATTCCTACTCTGATTGGTTGACATCCTCCATTCCTGCCCTCCAACTGAACTGATTGGTTGAAATCCTTCAATTCCAGTGGTGGAGGGGGAAGTTGATTGAAAGAATGTGGAACTTGCTACCACAAGGCATGGTTGAGACAAGTAGCATAGACGCATTTAAGGGGAAGTTGGATATACACATGAGGGAGAAAGGAATAGAAGGTTATGCTGAATGGGGTTAGATGAAAGAGGGGTGGGAGGAGGCTCGTGTGGAGCAGAAACACCGACATAAACCAATTGGGCCAAAAGGTCAGTTTCTGTGCTGTAAGGTCGATGTAATTCTGTGATTATTCTTGTGACACGCAGAGAAGACGGCACATGGGTTGAAATAATGACTGCCAGTTTGGAATGTTGGCTGTTAGCATGTTTGGTGTAGAATAGTAGGAAGCGTGGATTCTCTGCATTACTAATGGCACTGGTTTATGACTTCTGTCACAAAGCAAATAGCACGGTTTATTTTAACCTACGCCTATTGACATTCAAAACGTAGTTTTACTACATTTAAGGCACTAAGTTGTTCGGAACATAGGAACAAGAGTAAGCCATTCAGCCCTTCGAACCTGTTCCATCATTCAATTAGATCATGGCTTAGTTAGGGATAAAATGCACCCACTATTAGAGCCAGGGGAACTTAAACAGCAGAAGAGAGGAGACTGGGGGAGAAAGAGCAAAGGATGGCAACGGATGGCCAAGGATGGCAAAGGAGCTCCCTAGGGAGTGGCCAGCCCAGGAGCCATCTTGTACTCTAGCAAGGCTGTGTCATCGCACCAACGCTCTTCTCGATCTTCCTGGCTGCAATGCTCCATCTTACTCTCAATAAGCTCCCCGCTGGAGCGGAGCTAATTTACAGAACAAACGGGAAACTGTTCAACCTCCGTCGCCTCCAGCCCAGATCCAAGGTCGTCACATCCTCTGTCATCGAATTACATTATGCAGACGACGCTTGCGCCTGCGCTCACTCCGAGGTCGAACTCCAAACTATCGTCAACACCTTCACTGAAGCGTACAAGAGCATGGGCCTTACACTAAACATCCGAAAGACAAAGATCCTCTACCAACCTGCCCCCGCCACACAGTACTGCCCCCCGATTATCAAAATCCACAACAAGGCCTTGGACAATGTGGAAAGATCTTTGCAGGTTCTCCACTGAGAGCTACCACTGTAACTAGAGCAGCTTCAGTCTATTTGTTGCTGTTGTTATTCAGTTAGAGTTTTGAGGCAGCTTCCTCGATCACCTTGTTAACTGAGAGATCTGATTTGAGTTGATCAGACAGAGGATCTTGAAAACGCGCCAAAATCCTGCCCTTTAATGACATTCTTTCCACCTCTTCACTTCACAACCTATTCAGTCTCTTGGGTATTGACAATGGAAGCACTTTCTTACCATAGTCAGCAGTCACCTCCATTCACACAGTTGTCAGCTGGAATCACACCACCAACGACTGCACTCTGCTCCAGGTACGTGTAGTGAGTAACCACACAAAACGATACTCGCCCGGAATTTGCGGCCAGTGGCAAAGCAAAGGCGTTTCGCCGCCGGCCCCGAAGAAAGCTGCCCGCAAAGATCTCGCGATCTCTGTGGCGGGAAGTTTGGCTTTTTCGACCCGCAAGTGATTTCAGTGCAGTGTAGTGGGAAACCCATTGCTGTCACGTCAACAAGCCGTCTCAGCAGCCAATCACAATGCAGAATTCTCACAGACCGGGAACCAGGAAGTGAAGAAGCTCCTTATATTCTGACTTTTTAAAAATGTTGCAGAGAGCAAAACAAAGATTGGGGCTCTCACATGGGGAAAAGGTAACCCTGAAATAAATATGACCAAACTTTTAAAAAAATGTAAATTTTTTTTAAGTTTCTTAAAAATTATAATTTTTATTACAGTAAACTCTTGTTTAAGCGGCACCTAATCATCCAGAATACTTTAATAACCGGCAAAATAGATAACCGGTAATCTTGCCGAATCCATCCAGCACTGGTTTTGCCGAGTCCGAGTCTCCCGCAGTGGCCGAGTTAGTCAGTGGTTTTTATTTTTGTTTGTGTTAAAAATTGCCTTGGTAGGTATACCTCTCTGTTATCCAGAGTTTTTCATCAACCGGCACCATCCTGGTCCCATAGGTGCCGGATAAGAAAGAGTTTACTGTATAATGGAGAAATTTGACACACCACAAAATTAAAATTAGTTTTTCAGGGCCACAACGTTTGTTTACCAGTCAATATGTTGTTAAAAGATACACTTAATCCAACAAGGGTCTAACTTTTAATGGGGTATTTAACAGTGATATTACCGCAGAAAAGCCCAAGTTTTCATCAGTTTCCCTGATTACACTGATTGCCGGCTATGGGGGTGGGGGTGGGGGTGGGGGGCGGGGGGGGGGGGTGCGTGGAGGCCACAGCACAGCTAGTGTCGGAGCAGCGAATCATTGACCGTAACTTCAGGAGTTCCGCGTTAGGATGCGCATGCGCTACATCCTGAAGTTGCGGTCAGTTTTCAAAGGGGTAATGACGGCGAACGCTGTTCGTTCGCTGTTACTACCCGCCGCAAATTCCGGGCCAGTATATGAGTCATTTGAGACATGACATATGGTAAGTGTAGTGGGCTCAGGAGGAACATGTGACTGTGGACCTATGGTTCCCAAAGCTCTCCACCACTTGGGGTTTTCCTCGCATCATGTCTGGGTCTGTTGTAGACTCATTGATAGAGATTGGTTGCTATGATTAGTCAAAAACTCCATTATCGTTGCATCATGCGACTACCAGGATGGTAGATGGTAAACTGTAGATTAGAAGTATAGAATCATACAGCACAGAAGGAATCAATTTGGCCCATTGTGTCCAATTAATCCCACGCTCTTGCTCTTTTCCCCATAGCCCTACAAAGCTTTGCTTTTTAAGTAGAGATCCAAATCTCTTTTGAAAGTTACTATTGAATCTGCTTCCACCACCCTTTCAGCCCAGATCATAACAACTCTCTGAGTAAAAAAATTCTCCTTACCTTTCCCCCCCCCCCACCCACTATATTTTTCATCAATTATTTTAAATCTGTGTCCTCTGGTTACCGACCCACCTGCCAGTGCAAACAGTTTCTCCTTATCTGCTCCATCAAACCCTTCATAATTTCGAACACCTCTATTAAATCTCCCCTTAACCTTCTCTGCTTTAACGAGAACAATACCAACTTCTCTCGTCTCCCCACATAACTGAAGTACCTCATCGCCGAGGTGATATTCTAGTAAATCTCCTCTGCACCTTCTCCAAGGCCTTGGCATCCTTTCTAAAGATGGACCTTGGTCTTTTACCGTCTAGCAATTCCTATGTTCCTATTCTCAAGGGATTCAGATGATGCTGCAAAGCTTTGCAAGTTCATCATTATACCAACCCCAAAATAATGTGAATTATCCCAATCACTGCTTCCAATTTAAATTTTGCATCATTGTGTTAACGATGACTATCATTGCAACATTACGAATGAATGAACTTGATTTTCTATGGCACTTCCACAACCTCAGAACGTGCTTCGCAGCCAATCAAAAAGTCACTGTTGTAATGTAGGGAAACACAGCAGCTAATTTGTGCACAGCAAGGTCCCAGAAACAGCGATCAGATAAATGACCAGATAATCTGTTCTTGGTAGTGTTGGTTGAAGGGTGAATATTGACTAGGACACCAAGTGAACCTCCCTGCTCTTCATCAAATAGTGCCGTGGGATCTTTTACATCCACCTGAGAGGGTGGACATTGAGATAGGTGAGATTCTAGAGAGTTTCCTTTAATAAAAAAAAATCTCTTTGGTAAAAGTGGAAAATATTTGTGTCGCCTTGGAGAGGCAAGACATATTACACAGTGACTTTAACTCAGTGGTTGTGAGCGCTATCTGCTGTGAAGTTCCAAGGTACCATATCTGCTCTGTGCTGTCCTTGGCTGGGGCAGCAGCACTGTTGACCTGTGAAAAAGCAACCCAGGCCTCCTGCTCCTTATTGCTATCCAGTGATCACTGATGGAAAGCTAGGGTTGCCAACTCTGGTCGGACCTATTTCTGGAGGTTTCATCAGATGTCTTCCTCCCGCCAACTGCCCCACTTGGTCAAACAGCCTTTTTTTTTAACCCCATGTCCAACATTTTTATAACGAATAACCAAAAACAGTCAAAGAAAATGAGAAAAACACCCTATTATTTTTCTCCTGGGTTTTGCTCGCGAGCTTAATCTTTCATTGTCCTGCCTGGAGGGTTGGCAACTCTATGGAAAGCACAGGCTAAATTATCGAGCCCAACCGTTCCATTTGAAGGGACGGCGAGTTGGACGTGAGGCTACAACAACGTGGGACCAATTTGCCAGACCGCACATTCCTTCAAGCATGGCTCCCCAGTGGCACTGACGTATGTGCGGACAGCATTGGGTTCAGCTCTTGTTTCCTGCCACGATTGGCACTCCTGTTGGCACTCGTTGCGTAGGTTTGCGCACGAAGGATGACCACCTGGGAAAATTCTGCTCCACTTGCGTACATTTAAAGGATCTAAAACGAGATGCTGGTAAGCATGGGTCCTTGCACGTGAAGAGAAAGACTGCTCAGAATTCATTTCAAGACTCCATAAAAATGATTGTATAATAAGCAAATTAAAATAACCTGGACACAGGCGGGGAGCTGGAGGGTTGTAAAAAATTAAACCGCTCCTGTCCTGACAGTTTGAAAGAAGAATTCCACTGGCAGATTTTTGGAGGCATAAACCATCGAAGTGACAACCATTGCTATAAATAAAACATATGCTGTTTGACAGATAATTCAATGCATATTACAGGGCCTCAGTGCAGTCAAGGGGTTCAGATGACTAATGTGAATATTATCAGAGCCCCAGCATTAAATTATTCTGGTTTCCTGTATTTATTATATATTTCTGATTGAATTAAAAGGCTCCCTCTTGAGTGACTGAGAGCGCCAACAAGTTACATAGTATTGCATACTATTTACAGCACAGAAACAGTCCATTCGCCCCAACTGGTCCATGCTGGTGTTTATGCTCCACAGGAGCCTCCTCCCACCCTTCCTCATCTCACCCCATCAACATATCCTTCTATTCCTTTCTCCCTCATGTGTTTATCTAGCTTCCCCTTAAATGCAGCTATACTATTCGCCACAACTACTGCATGTGGTAGCAAGTTCCACATTCTAACCACTCTCTGGGTAAAAAGGTTTTTCTTAAATTCTTTATCCGTGACTATCTTATATTCATTACCTCTAGTTTTGGATTCCCCCACAAGTGGAAACATTTTCTTTCCGTCGACCCTATCAAACTCCTTCATAATTTAAAAAATCTCTATTAGGTAACCCCTCAGACTTCTCGTTTCTAGAGCAAAGAACCCCAGTCTGTTCAGTCTTTCCTAATGTGAGTGCTGCACTGCCTGAGGTGCCGTCTTTTGGATGAGATGTTAAACCGAGGCCCCGTCTGCTCTCTCAGGTGGACGTAAAAGATCCCATGTCACTATTTCGAAGAAGAGCAGGGGAGTTATCCCCGGTGTCCTGGGGCCAATATTTATCCCTCAACCAATGTAACAAAAGCAGATTATTTGGTCATTATTACATTGCTGTTTGTGGGAGCTTGCTGTGCGCAAATTGGCTGCCGCGTTTTCCTACATTACAACAGTGACTACACTTCAAAAGGACTTCATTGGCTGTAAAGCGGTTTGAGACGTCCGGTGGTCGTGAAAGGCGCTATATAAATGCAAGTCTTTCTTTCAATAGTTCTAACCTCTCAGTCTGGACTCAGTTCAGTCTGTCTTGATGCGAACAGAAGGTGAGGTGCGGAGAGTTGAATGAAAAAGCTTTAATGCTTTTCACCCTGATAAAAATTGAAGCTTTTGTGTCAAGTCTAAAGTGGTCAGTTAGTTATTCCGATATAGAGGGAATTCTTCCAAAGCCATCACTGAAAGTAGCATCGCATGAAGTAGGAATTAATGTCTTACTGTTGAAAACAACGTGAGACCTGAAAAGATTCAACACCGCGTGACAGGACTTGTATTGTTACAAGTGCTTTTCCCACTGCAGTTCATGGATTAGTGTGCTATAGGGCGAATGTTGGTTAAAGACCTGTTGGAATCAATACTTATCCTACAGGCGGACCTGACTGTTTTAATGTCAAGTCTGTTTATTGGATAAATACAGTATTGAACGGGTCTTTGACTTTTTCCTGTGAATATTCTGCATAGCTGAAGGTAAGGAGCAATCATAGAATTACTTGGAATTACATAAATATACGGCACAGAAACAGGCCATTCAGCCCAACCAGTCCATGCCGGCGTTTATGCTCCACTCGAGCCTCCTCCCATCCTTGCTCAACTAACTATCAGCATAACCCTCTATTCCCTTCTCCCTCATATGCTTATCTAGCTTTCCCTTAAATACATCTATACTATTCACTTCAACCGCTCCCTGCGGTAGCAAGTTCCACATTCTCATAAGAACATAGGAATTAGGAACAGGAGTAGGCCATACGGCCCCTCGATCCTGCTCGGCCATTCAATAAGATCATGGCTGATCTTCGACTTCAACTCCACTGTCCCGCCCGATCCCCATATCCCTTGATTCCCCTAGAGTCCAACTCACCACTCTCTGGGTAAAGAAGTTTCTTCTGGATTCCCTATTTGATTTATTGGTGACTATCTTATATTGATGGCCTCTAATTTTGCTTTTCCCCACAAGTGGAAACACTTTCTCTCTGTTTCCACTCTATCAAAACCTTTCATAATTTTGAAGACCTCTATTAGGTCACCCCAAGAGAAAAGAGACCCAGCTGTTTGTCCTTTCCTGATGGGTATAACCTCGCATTTCTGGTTTCATCGTTGTAAATCTTTTTTGCACTCTCTCCAGTGCCTCTATATCCTTTTTATAATATGGCAACCAGAACTGTACACAGTACTCCAAGTGTGGTCTAACCAAGGTTCGACACAGGTTTAGCATAACTTCTCTACATTTCAGTTCTATCAATTCAATTCAAATCTTGAAGCCAATTAAACTCTGGATGGAGAGATGGGTGTGTGATGAGTAGGGCAATGAGTTAATATCACTCGGCTGCTCTCCAGGATGAATTATGGCAAAGTTGCCGTATTTGGGTACAAATCGGGCGGCATGCATTAAGCACAGAAATCTGCCCTAGATGTCAAACCGGAACCAAATCACTTGCCCAAGCGACGATGTCATAGACAGCATGGTGTCATCAGCAGCCGGTGTTATTTTTAAGAACATAAGAACATAAGAAATAAGAGATAGATAGATTTTTGGACTCTAGGGGAATCAAGGGATATGGAGATCAGGTGGGAAAGTGGAGTTGAGGTCGATGATGGGTAGGCCATACGGCCCCCCGAGCCTGCTCCGCCATTCAATAAGATCATGGCTGATCATCGACCTCAACTCCACTTTCCCGCCCCATCTCCGTATCCCTTGATTCCCCTGGAGTCCAAAAATCTATCTATCTCTGCCTTGAATATACTCAAAGACTCAGCATTCACAGCCCTCTGGGGCAGAGAATTCCAAAGATTCACAACCCTCTGAGTGAAGAAATTCCTCCTCATCTCAGTCTTAAATGGCCGACCCCTTATCCTGAGACTGTGCCCCCTAGTTCTAGACACTCCAGCCAGGGGAAACAACCTCTCAGCATCTACCCTGTCAATCCCCTTCAGAATCTTGTATGTTTCAATGAGATCACCTCTCATTCTTCTAAACTCCAGAGAGTATAGGCCCATTCTACACAATCTCTCGTCATAGGACAGCCCTCTCATCCCAGGAATCAATCTTTTTGCCAGGGGGGAGCTTTGCTTGTGCTTCCAGTGACATTATTACTGGCTGGTTTAGGTCCTAGTCTTTTTAACCTGTTTATTGGTGTTAGAGTGGTTGTTGAGACAACAGTTGTTGAGGAATGGCATGTTACTTCCTATAGCTGGTAGATGTTGCAATAAAGAGTTGCACTCAAAAAACATCCTCTGAATAGATATTAACACAATGACATTCAAAGCCATTGAATATGAAATGTACACAACAACTGAAAAGTACCAATGAACTCATAAATATGGCAGATGAAAATGAATTGTACAGACCAGAATAAATCATACACATGGCTGCTCACTGTTGAGTATTCCGTTTGTAACACAAGCGTGATAATGGAAGAACATTCCATTATCATATTGTAGAAATTACAGCACAGAAGGAGGCTGCCCGTTCAGCCCTTCGTGTTGGCGCTGGTGCTGCCTCTTCAGGTAGGGCGATTGACTCTAATCCCATTGTCTTAGGGCTGGATTTTGATACTGGGGGCGGGTTGGGGTCGTGAATCCCACTTTTTGGGTTGCAGACCCGCCTCCATCGAGATGTGGCCAACCCACTGTATTTTCCCTTGATTGACCTTGTTGAGCCCGCCCAGTGAGCTCAGCAGGCCAATTAAGGGCCACCCGGCAACGGGTGACGTCACAGATTGACATTTCATCTGTCAAGAGCTTTTGACAGATGAAATATCAGCGTTTGACAGCTCTGTGAAGCACTGACAATTTGTCTTCTAACTTGAGTCCTTCCTCTCAGGCTGAGTTAGAAATCATTCCAGCACAGAAAGCAGAAGGCTGCAGTTTTTGACAGCACCACGGCCTTTCTGCTTTCTGTGCCGGTGAGATTTCTGACTCCCGAGAACTGAAGGGCTGACACCTGCAGGAGGAAGTTAAGGTAAGTAAAACTTTTTCCCACACTTTGCACTTACCTTACACACTTACCTCTGCACACATGCACCCATCACTCACCTGCCCACCGGACATATCGACCCCTCCAATCCCTGCAGACCCACGGTCCGCCCCGATAACTTGGCGTGGTTAGCACCTGTCGGGAAGCCCACATTTCACCTTTCAAAATAGGGATTAGGCAAAAAACTGCCTGTTAACTACCTGTTAACAGGCAGGTAATTGTCACTAATCCCCTTCCTGCCTCGGGGAGGCGGGTCTCAGCACATGTCGGGTACCCGCTGCCAGAGAAACTGGCATGGAGGCGAGTTGGAGGCGGGATGGGGTCGGGACCCCCGAATCTGCAACTTTAACCCCCCACACGCCTCCAAACCCGACTCCACGGGTCAGTGAAAATCCAGCCCTTAGACTTTTATATTTTTCCTTTTCAAAATGGTTCTCCAGTTCCCTTTTAAATGGTGCTTTATGGCCAATGTTGGTGTTGCACTGCAAAGCATTGCAGGTGCCCCCTCCACATAGCTGTCCTCACCTAATAATGGGAGGTCAGCACATTTAAGTTTTTTTTGTAGTAGTCATGGTGCTTGGCGCTGAGAGTGCCATGGGGGTGGGGGAGTAATTGCGGGTCACTTTTTCAATACCAGTAGCTGTTAAAGGGCTGCTGGCCAACTCTAAAGCTGTGGCACTTCTGGAAGAACCTAAAATGTCCCTGAGACCAAAAATATCCTTGGGACCAAAAATATTCTTGGGACCAATGCCTACTTTCAAGGATTGGCTTTGGAGGGCAAACAAAGGAAGATACAGCAAGAAGAAGGTCTCTGGGGAGGAAAAAGTTCCATTTTCTTGGAGGCCTCCCCTGCTACACCTATTGCAAATGGGCATTGCTGTGTTGCTGAGGCACTCCAGCCACATTCTGGGAAGGATTCCTAATTGATGTAAAAGGAATGGCCCCATCATATGGTATAGAATTGAATAGAACTATGGCCTCCATGCCTGACAATGCACCTACACTAAAGCATTCAGTGTTCTGCATAAGAACATAAGAAATAGGAGCAGGAGTCGGCCATACGGCCCCTCGAGCCTGCTCCGCCATTCAATAAGATCATGGCTGATCATCGACCTCAACTCCACTTTCCCGCCCCATCTCCGTATCCCTTGATTCCCCTGGAGTCCAAAAATCTATCTATCTCTGCCTTGAATATACTCAAAGACTCAGCATTCACAGCCCTCTGGGGCAGAGAATTCCAAAGATTCACAACCCTCTGAGTGAAGAAATTCCTCCTCATCTCAGTCTTAAATGGCCGACCCCTTATCCTGAGACTGTGCCCCCTAGTTCTAGATACTCCAGCCAGGGGAAACAACCTCTCAGCATCTACCCTGTCAATCCCCTTCAGAATCTTGTATGTTTCAATGAGATCACCTCTCATTCTTCTAAACTCCAGAGAGTATAGGCCCATTCTACACAATCTCTCGTCATAGGACAGCCCTCTCATCCCAGGAATCAATCTTTTTGCCAGGGGGGAGCTTTGCTTGTGCTTCCAGTGACATTATTACTGGCTGGTTTAGGTCCTAGTCTTTTTAACCTGTTTATTGGTGTTAGAGTGGTTGTTGAGACAACAGTTGTTGAGGAATGGCATGTTACTTCCTATAGCTGGTAGATGTTGCAATAAAGAGTTGCACTCAAAAAACATCCTCTGAATAGATATTAACACAATGACATTCAAAGCCATTGAATATGAAATGTACACAACAACTGAAAAGTACCAATGAACTCATAAATATGGCAGATGAAAATGAATTGTACAGACCAGAATAAATCATACACATGGCTGCTCACTGTTGAGTATTCCGTTTGTAACACAAGCGTGATAATGGAAGAACATTCCATTATCATATAGTAGAAATTACAGCACAGAAGGAGGCTGCCCGTTCAGCCCTTCGTGTTGGCGCTGGTGCTGCCTCTTCAGGTAGGGCGATTGACTCTAATCCCATTGTCTTAGGGCTGGATTTTGATACTGGGGGCGGGTTGGGGTCGTGAATCCCACTTTTTGGGTTGCAGACCCGCCTCCATCGAGATGTGGCCAACCCACTGTATTTTCCCTTGATTGACCTTGTTGAGCCCGCCCAGTGAGCTCAGCAGGCCAATTAAGGGCCACCCGGCAACGGGTGACGTCACAGATTGACATTTCATCTGTCAAGAGCTTTTGACAGATGAAATATCAGCGTTTGACAGCTCTGTGAAGCACTGACAATTTGTCTTCTAACTTGAGTCCTTCCTCTCAGGCTGAGTTAGAAATCATTCCAGCACAGAAAGCAGAAGGCTGCAGTTTTTGACAGCACCACGGCCTTTCTGCTTTCTGTGCCGGTGAGATTTCTGACTCCCGAGAACTGAAGGGCTGACACCTGCAGGAGGAAGTTAAGGTAAGTAAAACTTTTTCCCACACTTTGCACTTACCTTACACACTTACCTCTGCACACATGCACCCATCACTCACCTGCCCACCGGACATATCGACCCCTCCAATCCCTGCAGACCCACGGTCCGCCCCGATAACTTGGCGTGGTTAGCACCTGTCGGGAAGCCCACATTTCACCTTTCAAAATAGGGATTAGGCAAAAAACTGCCTGTTAACTACCTGTTAACAGGCAGGTAATTGTCACTAATCCCCTTCCTGCCTCGGGGAGGCGGGTCTCAGCACATGTCGGGTACCCGCTGCCAGAGAAACTGGCATGGAGGCGAGTTGGAGGCGGGATGGGGTCGGGACCCCCGAATCTGCAACTTTAACCCCCCACACGCCTCCAAACCCGACTCCACGGGTCAGTGAAAATCCAGCCCTTAGACTTTTATATTTTTCCTTTTCAAAATGGTTCTCCAGTTCCCTTTTAAATGGTGCTTTATGGCCAATGTTGGTGTTGCACTGCAAAGCATTGCAGGTGCCCCCTCCACATAGCTGTCCTCACCTAATAATGGGAGGTCAGCACATTTAAGTTTTTTTTGTAGTAGTCATGGTGCTTGGCGCTGAGAGTGCCATGGGGGTGGGGGAGTAATTGCGGGTCACTTTTTCAATACCAGTAGCTGTTAAAGGGCTGCTGGCCAACTCTAAAGCTGTGGCACTTCTGGAAGAACCTAAAATGTCCCTGAGACCAAAAATATCCTTGGGACCAAAAATATTCTTGGGACCAATGCCTACTTTCAAGGATTGGCTTTGGAGGGCAAACAAAGGAAGATACAGCAAGAAGAAGGTCTCTGGGGAGGAAAAAGTTCCATTTTCTTGGAGGCCTCCCCTGCTACACCTATTGCAAATGGGCATTGCTGTGTTGCTGAGGCACTCCAGCCACATTCTGGGAAGGATTCCTAATTGATGTAAAAGGAATGGCCCCATCATATGGTATAGAATTGAATAGAACTATGGCCTCCATGCCTGACAATGCACCTACACTAAAGCATTCAGTGTTCTGCATAAGAACATAAGAAATAGGAGCAGGAGTCGGCCATACGGCCCCTCGAGCCTGCTCCGCCATTCAATAAGATCATGGCTGATCATCGACCTCAACTCCACTTTCCCGCCCCATCTCCGTATCCCTTGATTCCCCTGGAGTCCAAAAATCTATCTATCTCTGCCTTGAATATACTCAAAGACTCAGCATTCACAGCCCTCTGGGGCAGAGAATTCCAAAGATTCACAACCCTCTAAGTGAAGAAATTCCTCCTCAGTTTTAAATGGCTGACCCCTATCCTGAGACTATGCCCCCTAGTTCTAGACACTCCAGCCAGAGGAAACAACCTCTCAGCATCTATCCTGTCAAGCCCCTTCAGAATCTTGTATCTTTCAATGAGATCACCTTTCATTCTTCTAAACTCCAGAGAGTACAGGCCCATTCTACACAATCTCTCATCATACGACAGCCCTCTCATCCCAGGAATCAATCTAGTGAACCTTCATTGCACCATCTCCAAGGCAAGTATATCCTTCCTTAGATAAGGAGACTAAAACTGTGCACAGTACTCCAGGTGTGGTCTCACCAAGGCCCTGTACAATTGTAGCAAGACTTCCTTACTCTTATACTCCAACCCCCTTGCAATAAAGGCCAACATGCCATTTCCCTTCCTTATTGCTTGTTGTACCTGCATGCTAGCTTTCTGTGTTTCTTGCATGAGGACACCCAAATCTCTCTGAACACCAACATTTGAAAGTTTCTCACCATTTAAAAAATATTCTGTTTTTCTATTCTTCCTACCAAAGTGAATAACCTCACATTTCCTTGCATTATACTCCATCTGCCACCTTACTGCCCACTCACTTAGTCTATCTATATCCCTTTGCAGACTCTTTGTATTCTCCTCACAGCTTACTGTTCCACCTAGCTTTGTATCATCAGCAAACTTGGATATATTACACTCGGTCCCTTCATCTAGGTCATTAATATAGATTGTAAATAGCTGAGGCCCCAACACTTATCCTTGCGGCACCCCACTAGTTACAGCCTGCCAACCTGAAAAAGATCGGTTTATCCCTACTCTCTGTTTTCTGTCCGTTAACTAATCCACTATCCATGCTACTATATTACCCCCAACCCCATGAGCCCTAATCTTGTGTAATAACCTTTTATGTGGCACCTTATCAAATGCCTTTTGGAAATCCAAATATACTACATCCACTGGTTCCCCTTTATCTACCCTGCTAGTTGCATCCTCAAAAAACTCTAATAAATTTGTTCTAATAACTCTATCTTGTCTATACCCCCTTGTTGCCAAATAATGGAAACTCTTTTTCACAACATACCTTCTCAAAACCTGCCGCATTTCCTACATTACAACGGTAACTACACGTCAACAGTACACCATTGGCTGTGAAGCGCTTTGGGACGTCCTGAGGTCATGAAAGGCGCTATAGAAATGCAGGTCTTGTTTCTACCTTGAAGAGAAATGACTACTGAACATTCTGTTATTTATGTTTGTGGGTCCCTACTGTAGGAGAGTAGTGTTAAATGATTATAAACAAAGGCTATAACAAAACACTTATTAGTTCCAAGTATCTGGTGCAATGATCAATGATAGTGTGACCTTGATGTGCACTAAGGTGTTAACTTTTTTGCTGAGTCCTCAAGTCTGTTAGCCATCACATCTGTGCAGTAGAGCTGCCAAAACCAGTCAATAAAGCTTAATCCATGAGAATCTTATTCACAAAGCCTGCTATCCTCTGCTGATCTTATCATGTCTCCAATTAATAACTGTATTGACACAATTTTTCTAAAAGTATATGTAAACTTAAGCTTTAATAACTCCAAATTATTTCTTTGAAAATGTTTCTTCTTTTGTCAGGCTCCATTTTCTATTAGTTCCAATGAAAGCAATTAGCCTTCAGAATCATGTTCATTACATCTAGCTTTGCTCCTGGAAGAGCAGATGAGATCAAATGTCACATGATATGAACCTGAGGCTACGACTGGCTTCATGTTAAACCTTTGTTTGAATACACTTATATTTAAGAATGTCATTAAAAAAAGTATTGTCACTTTTATTACAACAATAAATAAACAGATAGGGCCATGGCAAGGTTGGTATTTTTTCTTTCGATTCACTCTGCAATGGTGTTATCAGTCGGATATCGTTTTCCATGTTATTTAAGTGAAGGTGTACACACAATTTGCAATAGTAATTCGGTAGATGCGAAGGGTTATATATGAAGGATGCAACATTTTGGGACTTTTGCATACATGCCTGGGAAGGGATTTTGTTTATCAATTTTATTAAGATATTGCCCTGAAGTCAGACTCAAGTTATAACGTTAAATCCTAGAGATACAAAAAGCCATAGAGAGTATTAGGAGAATGTCTGACTTACTTAGGAATAATTGTTTATGTTCCATTGTAGTTTGCATCCTCATATGCTCGAATGCTTTTCATGTAATGGTCCTGGTCAGGAGGCTAGCTGAACAGCTTTCACACAAAGAGGGCGGCTTTCCTTTCAAGTTAGTAACTTGGGGGAAGAGTCAGAAGACAGTCCCCGTTTCTTTATATTTAGAGGGAAAGGAGAAATCTCTATGGCTAGTCAGTCATGGAGAAGGAAAGGCTCCATACCCAGGTATGAATGCATACAGCCTGCACCAGAGGAAGTAAGAGACCAGTTAGCTTATGGACAGCTAACTTGTGGGTGAGTTTTGCTTGCAACAGTGCCAGAGTCACAAATCTTCTTTGTCTTTCTGGTATGAGGAGTGGTAGGACACAAATGTATCTCACTGGAAAACGGCATTCTGTTCTTTCATGTACTCTATGTAACCAGTCTGCTGGTTTACAATTGGCCTCATCCCATCAGATTGCTTTTTATTCTGTCTACTGTAATGACAGGAGAATAGCTGTGCAAGATCACAGTATCCAGTACACACAACAGGGATCATCCCTGAGTCACACTATCATTCAACTAAATATTGGGCAGCAAAGGTGAACTCCAGATCGTAGGGGGTGCCAGGTCCAATTATGGGAGTGATCAGTGATGCTTAGCCTGAGACAATATATCTTCTTATGTGAGAAGTCGCACAACACCAGGTTATAGTCCAACAGTTTTATTTGAAATCACAAGCTTTCGGAGCACTGCTCCTTCGTCAGGTGCTCCTTAGGCAGTCCCCTGGATGCGAGGATGACTTGCTTCCACTCCCATATTGTGGGTTCTAAGGTGACTAATGAGTCCTATGCGGGATCTACAGACTCTGCCACAGGTGGGGCAGGTAGTGGTTAAAGCGACGAGTGGGTGGAGTGCTTGGTTTGTCATACGCTCCCTCCGCTGCTTGTACTTGGCCTCTGCGTGCTCCCGACAAAGAAACTCAAAGTGTTCGGCGCCTTCTCGAATGCTCCTCCTCCAATTTGAGCGGTCTTGGGCCAGAGATTCCCAAGAGTCGATGAGGATGTTACATTTTTTCAAGGAGGCTTTGATGAGCACCTCACCGTTCTTAGCTCTCAGCGGGATAGGTCCTTGGGTGCTTGGGCCGTAGATGGTCTTGACTGCGCTAAAGAATCCACGCACGTCATGGTTGTCGGCTAGTTGCTGGATCTCCTGCGCTCTTTCCACCCACCATCTGTTCTTTAGGTCACGAGTTTTTTGTTGGACCTCGGCCTTCAGTTGTCTGTAAATCTGTCTTCTTTCCCTCGAGTTCTGATAATGTTTCCAATTTATGAATGTCTTACATTTATGATTTATTAGCTCCTGGATCTCCTGGTCATTCTCATCAAACCAGTCTTGATGTTTTCTGGTAAGGTAACCAAGAGTCTCTTTGCAGGTGCTAATTATGATGAACTTAAGGGCAGGCCAAGCACTAAGGACACTCTGCGGCTCCGGTTCATTGGGAGTTGTCAGGTTAGCTGTGAGACTTTCTTTGCAGGGTCATTGAGTCCTTCAGCGTTGATTTTTCTGCGGCAGCGTTTCTGTTGCCGCCGCCATTTTGAGGCTAGGTTGATGGAGATAACGGAACGGATTAGGCGGTGGTCAGTCCAGCAGTCGTCAGCTCCTGTCATGGCGCGGGTGATGCGGACATCCTTGTGGTCCCTCGCTCGGACGATGACGTAATCCAACAGATGCCAATGCCTGGAGCGAGGGTGTTGCCATGAGGCCTTGTACTTATCTCGCTGACGAAACAAGGTGTTGGTTATGACAAGACCATGTTCTAAGCATTTCGTCAGGAGAAGGATTCCGTTGGAGTTGGTTTTCCCAACTCCTTCCCTGCCAATCACACCTCTCCAGAGGTTTGTGTCCTTTCCAACTCTGGCATTAAAATCGCCAAGGAGAATCAGCTTGTCACCCGTTGGAACTCGGGACAGGGATTGTTCAGGGCTGGAGTAGAATTCCTCTTTGGCCTCGTCCGTAGCTTCCAGGGTTGGCGCGTACACACTGAAAATCATAGCTTACTGTTTCCGGGTTAGAGTGAGCCGAAGGGTCATGAGGCATTCGTTTATCCCACAAGGGGGATCTCTAAGACGACAAACTTGCTCATTTTTGATGGCGAAGCCAACCCCATGGAGATGGCGTTCCTCCTCTGGTCTGCCTTTCCAGAAGAAGGTGTACCTGCCACCTTGTTCCTTGAGCTGGCCTTCTCCTGCCCGCTGTGTCTCGCTCAGGGCGGCGATGTCGATGTCGAAGCGTCTGAGTTCCCGGGCTATGATAGCGGTGTGACGTTTCAGGTCTGTCCCTGTTGGGGTTATCCATGAGGGTCCTGACATTCCAGGTCCCAAACGTCATTTTAAAGGGGTGGAAGATGCCTGTGTGTGAATTATTTTAATGTGGGGTGGCCGTTGCACACCAGCCACCACACGAACTTGACAGAGCGAGGTCTTGGTCCAATGGCAAGGAAAGCCAGGACCATTGGAGATCAGGTTCTGCTGCAAGGGCTTAGCGCTCACACACACATATGGGCTGGATTTTGAATCTGGGGTCGGGTTGGGGTCGGGAATCACACATTCTGGCTTGTGAACCCGCCTCCATCGAGATGTGGCCAACCCACTGTATTTTCCCTTGATTGACCTTGTTGAGCCCGCCCAGTGGGCTCAGCAGGCCAATTAAGGGCCACCCTGGCAACAGGTGACGTCACAGACTGACATTTCATCTGTCAAGAGCTTTTGACAGATGAAATATCAGCGTTTGACAGCTCTGTGAAGCTGTCAAACACTCACAATATGATTTCTAACTTGAGTCCTTCCTCTCAGGCTGAGTTAGAAATCATTCCAGCACAGAAAACAGAAGGCTGCCGTTTTTGACAGAACCACGGCTTTCCTGCTTTCTGTGCCGATGAGATTTCTAACTCCCGAGAACTGAAGGGCTGACACCTGCAGGAGGAAGTTAAGGTAAGTAAAACTTTTTCCAATACTTAGCACTTACCTTACACACTTACCTCTGCACACATGCACCCATCACTCACCTGCCCACCGGACATATCGACCCCTCCAACCCCTGCAGACCCACGGTCCGCCCCGATAACTTGGCGTGGTTGCCACCTGTCGGGAAGCCCACACTTTTCTTTTTAAAATAGGGATTATGCAAAAAACTGCCTGTTAACTACCTGTTAACAGGCAGTTAATTGTCACTAATCCCTTCCCGCCTCGGGGAGTCGGGTCTCAGAACAGGTCGGGTACCTGCCTGCCAGAGAAACTGGCATGGAGGCGGGTTGGAGGCGGGATGGGGGCGGGACCCCCGAATCTGAAACTTTAACCCCCCCCGCCTCCAAACCCGACTCCACGGGTCATTGAAAATCCAGCCCACATACTCCAAATAACTCCCTCCCTCCCTTCCTCGGGTCCGCACTCCCTCACACCCCCACATTCTCGGCTCCCCTCCCCCCTTTACATTATTAAATTATATTAAAATGCAGCGTTTTGCAGAGATGCATACACTGAAGTTATATTAAATGCAGCTTTTTAAGAAATGCATGCGCTAAGATTAAATTAAATTAAAATGGGGTCTATCTGCAGAAATGAAGCATAGATTATGTTAAGATGCATCTCTTTCTGCTCTCTGGGCACCGCCACCTACAATCCGTCCCTCACTTCCTTCCCTGGGAGCGCAACGTGATGCTTAGCCTGAGACAATATATACTGCAGTAAAAACAGAAAATGCTGGAGATACTCAGCAGGTCAGGCAGCATCTGTGAAGAGAGAAACAGAGTTAACGTTTCAGGTCGATGACCTTTCGTCAGAACTGGAAAAAAGCAGGAAATGGAACAGATTTTTAAGCAAGTGTAGGGGCTGGGAAAGGGGGGAAGGGGATGAAAGAACAAAAGGAAAGGTCTGTGATAGGATAGAAGGCAGGAGAGGTTAAGAGACATTAAGAGATATTCAAGGCAAAAGGAGATAGTTCTGACGAAAGGTCATCGACCTGAAACGTTAACTCTGTTTCTCTCTCTTCACAGATGCTGCCTGACCTGCTGAGTATCTCCAGCATTTTCTGTTTTTATTTCAGATTTCCAGCATCTGCAGTATTTTCTTTTTGTATACTGTAGTGTAGGCCCATAAAATTTGCACTAAGGGGCTTTGGCATGGCGATATGCTGCAGCCCATCAACTCTCACCTCGAGCTTTATTAATTATAAAGCATTTTAAATTATCTTTAAAGCAATTGCGCAATTTCTTTGTCCGCTAAACCGTGAATACGACTCTTGAGTGCTTAATGTTCCTTGTAGTTTTCAAATTGTCGTGCAGAACCATATAGAATGTCTGCCAAAATGATGTGACATGATAAGCAACGAGTAAATTTATAGAAACATGTAGAACTGTGTAACAAACTGAATTTTATCACTGCCGTGAACTTTAGCAGTGACTCAAACAGTAATGTTACTGTAGTCACAGGGAGCTGTTTTATTCAACAGCTGAAGAATACATGATGAGCCGTTGGGTAAATATGCAAATCAGTATTTTCCGTAGCTCTCCTGAATTGGGAATAGGGAAGAATTAGCTACACGATGGTAATTAAAGGACAGCATGAAAATATTTGTCAAGCCGCATTGCTTTAATCGGAACATGTCCTGTATTGTGCCTCTGCGCCGTGTATTCTTTCTTCTAACATCTTGGAAATGGTGGTCCTGTGCTTCAGCTGTCTAATTACAACCGTTAGGTACACATCACTGGGACTGAATAGAAATAATCAAGGATTTCTGACTCCTAGGGCAGGAATTCCCTAATGTAAACAGACTCTTTAGTGTTCCCCAGCAGCCTTCGAGTCGTTGAATCTTTTCAATGAGACTGTCTTGTGAGGATTATAAAGAGTTCAAGCTTTATATAGGAACTAAATCCAGGAAAGCGGAGTGCCTAAGGGAGTAGTTTTTTTTTAAGACTTAGGTTCACAGTGATGCTAGATTCAGTCCTCGCTAGATGGGCTACTTGTTTGGACAACAATAACGGATTGATTGTTTAAAACAGATGCATATCACAGGGCTGCCAAAGCTATTCGTGCACAAACAATCCCTAAGCATTGAATTTACAGAGTGATGTTAAATGGCATGGAAATGTTTTCTGTCTAATTCAATATTATGCAGACAGGTAACGGCAATCCTAATGGCCCAAAATTTGCATGTTGGAGGCATCCCGCATTTACGCATTTACCTGGTGGCCCGGGAGGTATGGAGACTCGCGGTCCTGGGCCTCTCCGGGTCCGTGCGGGCAGAGCACACGGCCCAACCAATAAACGAAGGGAATCCCCATTCATGCTTATGGGAGTTGCGTACGTACGTATGGAACTCCCATAAGTATGAATGGGGATCACTTAAAAAATACACAAACACATGAAATAAGTAAAAAAAAAAAAAATTACATATTTAAAATGAATTAAAATAGCATTTAATTAAATATTTTAAACAAAAATGTAATTTTTTGGGGGAAAAAATTGTATGTTTTATCGGGGCTAAAAATAAACTTCCCTTATTGGACAGGGTTTTTAATGTATAAATGAGTGATAACATTTTATTTTTCTATTTTTTTAAACTCTTATGCCTGGTAAAAGCAGGCCTTATGCTTTTACCAGGCGTAAGAATTTCACAGGCATTCAGCGGGCGTAAGTTGGGCAAATAGCGCAACTCTCCACCCGCGGAGGCCCGTCTCCCGGGGATGCGGAGGATCGGTCAAGAAGATTCTTGACAGAGCGCAAGTTTCGGGTTTTAGCGCATTCCTAAACCCGGAACCTGCGTGGCCTCTACGGGCACGTACACACCTCATACGCACCCGTAGGGGTCGCAAAATAGGGCCCAATATTAGTTCGGGATCCAAAGCTTTAGTCTGGGCAATTGTCATTAAAATGTGCTTGATGTAATATAGTTATGGAGACATTTTTTTCGTGTTGTTTCTATTTACCTTTCTTGTGCCCTTGTATGCCCACAGTGATGCAATTTTCTTGTGGAGATTCCAGTATAGAGTAAATCACACTGCACCAACTTGTATTTATATAGGGTCTTTAACGTAGTAAAACGTCGCAAGGCGCTTCACAGGAGTGCTATCATAAACATTTTGACACTAAGGGAGATATTAGGACAGGTGACCAAAAGCTTGGTCAAAGAGGTAGGTTTTAAGGAGCGTCTTAAAGGAGGAGAGAGAGGTAGCGAGGCGGAGAGGTTTAGGGAGGGAATTCCAGAGCTTAGGGCCCAGGCAGCTGAAGGCACGGCCGCCAATGGCAGAGCGATTAAAATCGGGGATGCACAAGAGGCCAGAATTGGAGGAGCGCAGAAATTTCAGAGGGCTGTAAGAGGTTGCAGAGGTAGGAAGGGGGTGAGGCCACTATGATTCAGCTGCTCCAGCTCCAGCAAGTCCCACTAGGTAGGTGGCTCTGGTGACAATATTTTGGCCCTCGTCCAGCAGCCAGAGCCAGCAGAACACTCCAGAAGCCAGCACAAGTCCCACACCAAAGACTTGATCACAAAATCTAGGTCCACACGCCTAGTGCAGTATCGAGGGAATGCCACACTGTCAGAGGTGCTGTCTTTCTGATGAGATGTTAAACCGAGGCTCCCGTCTGCCCTCTCAAGTGGACGTAAAAGATCCCACGGCACTATGTCGAAGAAGATCATGGAGGTTCTCTCTGGTGTCGTGGCCAATAGTTGACCCTCAACCAACATCACTTAAAAATAAAAGCAGATTATCTGGTCATTATCACATTGCTGTTTGTGGGAGCTTGCTGTGCGCAAATCGGCTGCCGTGGTTCCGACATTAGAACAGTGATGACACTTCAAAAGCACTTAATCAGCTGTAAAGCGCTTTGGGATGTCCTGAGATCGTGAAAGATGCTATATAAATGCAAGTCTTTCTTTTTATTTCATGACACCACAATGATGCCAACTGCTCTATCAACTCACGGGCCCACGTCTCAACCTCTCAAGCTACCAAGAATAGGATTGACTTTATTCATGGCTGCTTGAGTTCATGCATGGGCAGGTGCAGTGGAGTACCAAGTTTCAGTCATAGCTGCCACATTGCTGATGATGGGCAACAGTAGCCTGGCCAGGGCATTGTCCCTGGGCCTTACTGATAACAACGACAACAACTTGTGTTTATATTTTATTTATTCATTGGATGTGGGCGTCGCTGGCAAGGCCAGCATTTATTGCCCGTCCCTAGTTGCCCTTGAGAAGGTGGTGGTGGTGAGCCGCCTTCTTGAACCGCTGTTCAACCGGTGTCAATTTGTGTCTGATAATCGCTCCTGTGAAGCACCTTGGGACGTTTTACTATGTTAAACGAGCTATATAAATACAAGTAGTTGTTGTTGTTGTTTCTGCTGGTTAGTATGGTGTATTGACAGCTGCAAATCTATAACATGACACATTTCCTATGTGCCTTGATCCATAATGTATTAAGATTCACACTTTGTAAACCATTAGCTCATTCTCAGAATATGAACGTTGGTGCTGTCAGGATGTAAAGAACTTTTATTTTATGCTTCATTACTTTGTGCTGGATTAAATCCTCCTCTCCAAGTTCCCCTCTCAATAGATTTATGCATTTTTGGTGACTTCTCTGTGCTCATCAACATGAAGTGGCGTGCTGCGAAACGGGAGATATTTGCATTTTACGAACCCGAAAGGGATGAATTTCTACAGAGGCTCTTGCGCGGTTTCCAAGGCTCTTTCCGTCAAAGTTACGGCAAACGTGCGTGAGAACCTCCACAGAAATTCATCCCGTCCTCCCCTGCCTCCAAGTATCAACATCAAGCACTTGCAAGGCAGGTACAGCACGGCGAGAATCGGAATGGGACTCCTTCCACTTTCCCCTTAAATCTGTCTTGACCCCACAAAATTCCGGCGGTCGCTCATCGTTGGAACAGTCTGTTATTTCCCTATCTCTCTCCAGTCATCCTTCTCACCCGTCTGTCTGAGATTGCCAATTCGCATTGGATTCTGGTTGATTCTGTGCCATGTGTCTGCAGCCAGCAACAACTGGGCTGAGTCTGCCCAAACTAATTTCTGGTCGGATTGCGACAACCATCAGAGAAAGGAGACATTCATCTTTCTGGTCCCGCCTGGTTTTTGAACCCGGACCTATGCAAGAAAGAAAGAACTTGCATTTCTATAGCGCCTTTCGCAACCTCAGGATGCTCCAAAGCTCTTTACAGCCAATGAAGTAGTTTTAAAGTGTAGTCACTGTTGTAATGTAGGGAAACGCGGCAGCCAATTTGTGCACAGCAAGCTCCCACAAACAGCAATGAAATAAAGACCAAATAATCCTGTTTTAGTGATGCTGGTTGAGGGATAAATATTGGCCAGGACACTGGGAAAAGTTCCATTGCTCTTCTTCGAATAGTGCCATAGGATCTCTTATGTTCCCTCGAGCGGGCAGACGGGGCCTCGGTTTAACGTTTCACCTGAAAGACGGCACCTCCGACAGTGCAGCACTCCCTCAGTACTGCGCTGGGAGTGTCAGCCTAGATTTTTGTGCTCAAGTCTCTGGAGTGAGATGCTATGGCACTATTCGAAGTGGAACCTATCCAATATTTATCACTAAAACAGAATATCTGGTCATTATTTCATTGCTGTTTGTGGGGTCTTCCGACTCAGAGGTATAGTGTTACCACAACTGTAACTAATGGCCCGGTAACCTGGGTGGTCATTATAAACGGGTGTGATTTGCACCTGCCATCCTGCAGCCTTGAACATCAAAAAATAGGGTGAAATTACATCGTCCCACTTTCATTTTAAAATTGTAATGCAGTTCCCGCCTGTCTTGGGTGGGAGGTCCCCGCTCCTATCTTAAACGCCAGCGGAAATGCGGCCCCGCACAATGAGTGGAGGTGCCACGTAATGGGACTCCTTCCCTCTTTTCAGTCGATTATGCTCTGTGTGTGCCAATTAATGGGGGTGTAAGCAACGCAAGAATTGGGCCACTGCCTCTGAAGGATATATTCTCTGATATATCACATCTCTGATATAGCACATGTTGAGTGCCGCTCCTTCACTAGCCCGAGAAGTTATACAGATCCATTTTCTTTTGCCTCTTCCTCGCAAAAAATCTGCTCATTGTAAGATGGTGTTTGCAAGCCTCCGGATGACTGGGGGCTAAGTGCGGCGCCCAGTGCGTTGTCGAGCTGTCGAGACCAAGGGCTGCTCAGGTTCAATCCCTGGTCTCAGTTGGGGTGCGGTCGGGGTAGTGCAAATGGCCACTGTGTACTGGTTCTGTGCTCAGGAGGCAAAAGAAAATCAATAGTGAAGAAATGAAATACCCGATTGCGTGATGCGCATAGCAAGAGTGCGAGTTGAGAGCCAGAAGCACGGATACACAGAGGCAACTTTAGTCAATTTGCTGGCATTTCTTTCAGAGAGACAGAGCATGTTTGAATCCAATGAGGTCACATTCGGGTACTCACAAATTCATTAAAAGAAATACCCAATAAAGGTCACTTTTGATATGGAATTCTGTGCGCGCTCATTGCTGATGTCTGGAATTTATTTTATGTAGAAACCAGAAGCTGCAGAACATATGGATGTTCCATGGTGTCCCCTTGAAGCCTGATCGAGTTGTTTAATCATTAAAGTTCATCGGGGGAAAAATTCGTGTTCGCCAGCAAAGTTGCCGGTGGAAATGGCCGCAACGCTATCCGAGTGAAATTGGTCTGGGGGGCATCGAGATAGGTGGCACGGCGTTCACTTTCCATGCAATGCCATCCTGGTGACGCTGCTGGAGGGATCCGGGATGGAGTTTCTGTCCCAGTCCGGCGGTGCAGCTTCCCACAGCCAATGGGAGCGAAGCTGTGGAGCTCGCAGGGGATTGTGGGCAATGAAGAGGTCTGACAATTAAAGGGGCCACGCACACTGAAGCAATACAAAGTAAAATGGAGTGAATCAATACATTTTTCAGCCCTTTCTGCTTTTTAAGAAATATTCAATATTTAAAAGCAGTTCCAAATGTGAATATTAAAGCTGAATTACCTTCCTAACCTCAACAACTGGGAAAACGGCCTCAGCACTAACACAAATGGCTCAGCAAGCTAGGGAAGGGGCACCGAGGGTCTCACATGCAGCACTCCAGCTTTGCGCAGGGGGGGTCAACACTGGTGGGGGGAATAGCATCAGAGCCAGTTTAACACGGCTCACTTAATTAAAGCAAGGTTAGTGTGTCTCATCGTTTTGCAGTCTGTGACAGCGGTGGACTGGTTCCCCAAAAAGGGTGCGGAAATTTCACGGAAAATGGTGGGTGGGGAGCGGCTATAACACAGAGCTGTGGAACCATTCACGGGGGAACTCAGGAAATCTCCCGATTTCCCATAGAGCCAGTCAGTCCCTGGTCTGAAAAATGCCTCCCTCTTTCTCAATAACTATAAAGCATCCATGACTAAATGCTTAAAAAGTCGACCCCCCCCCCCCCACAGAGGTGTTCTTCCCTGTCTTACCTTCATAGATGGACATTTTTTTCTCTCCTCTGCACATCTTGCCCTCTTTTCCCCCCTAGTTCACAGAGCTGGTCTTCACACCCCTCTCTCTCCAAGTTCACTTTGCTGTTTTCTGCTCCTCACTATCCCATGGATGATAAATCCATCTTCGTTTTCTCTTTCTTCGTAAGCATTGAAACATTCAGGCAGTCACTCAGTTATGGGGTGATCATGGAAACCAACATTCTTTGGCCAATGATAATGCACTCAAAAAAATTCAAGTATACTCTTCAAACTGATGTGTGGTTACTAAATAAACCCTGTCTGGTGATTACAATCTTTATGTTGTCTTTAGTTTTTTTTATAATCCGTATTATCCCTGTCTTACCACATTATCTTTAATTGCAGCAGCCAGCCTTAATTTTCCTTTCAGCTTACTATTGGATTTTAATGACTTGCATGCCTTATTTTGAAGAAAACGTACTCGCATTGCACCAGTTATTTAGAGCTTTATATTCTTGTGACCAATTTGTTTGTTAATTTTAAGAGTAATTAGAGAGGCACTAGCTGCAATGTTTCATGGAAGCTATTTTGTTTTAACTGAGGCAGTAGTAAAGTGTCAGCCGTGGCTCAGTGAGGTAGCACCCTCGCCTCTGAGTCATGAAGGTTGTGGGTTCACGTCCCACTCCAGAGACTTGAGCACATAATCGAGACTGACACTCCAGTGCCGTGCTGAGGGAGTGCTGCACTGTTGGAGGTGCCGTCTTTCAGATGAGATGTTAAACTGAGGCCTTGTCTGCTCTCTCAGGTGGCTGTAAAAGATCCCATGGCGCTAATTGAAGAAGAGCAGCGGTGCTCTCCCTGGTATCCTGACCAACATTTATCCTTCAACCAACAGTAAAACAGATTATCTGGTCATTATTTCGTTGCTATTTGTGGGACCTTGCTGTGCGTGTATTGGCTGTCGCATTTCCTACATTAATTACTACAGTGATGACACTTTAAAAAGTACTTTATTGGCTGTTCAAAGGCACAATATAAATGCAAGTCTTAATAAATTCAAATGTGAGAAGTCGCACAACACCAGGTTATAGTCCAACAGTTTTATTTGAAATCACAAGCTTTCGGAGCTGCTGCTCCTTCGTCAGGTGACCTGACGAAGTAGCAGCCGCTCCGAAAGCTTGTGATTTCAAATAAACCTGTTGGACTATAACCTGGTGTTGTGCGACTTCTCACATTTGTCCACCCCAGTCCAACACCGGCATCTCCACATCATTAATAAATTCAAGTATTGCTTCCTGTACTGTGCACTTTACTTGGTGCTAAAGCACACATCACGAATAACCCAAGTAAACTCCAGGTTGCAGATCCTTCAGCCTCGATAGATGTTGGTGTAAAAGTAACGACGTGTTAACAACTCATGCCTTTATGTGTAAATCGATCAGCAAGTTCAGGGGATTAAGAGATACGCCGTGATTTGCAAATCTCCAGAACTTGCTGTTCGATTTATGCCGCTCCGCTGTTTGCTTCGCGCAAATGGCAGCTCGCTCTTAATCGCCCCCAAATTTTTAAGAACCCACCATTCACTGAGGTCCCAGATGCCCTGTTGCCCTCAGCCTCGCTGTTATCAGCTCGCCCACTTTCAGCAAGTTATGGCGCAAATAATTGTTGCGCTGAGGATGCAGAAAAAAGTCGGACGAAGAGGGCAGGTTAGCGAGATGCCCCCCTCCAGCAAGGTCCAGCCCAATCAGCTTCAGCACGGATTGAGGACATCAAACCCCTGTCGGAGTCAAAAATGATGAAATTTCTCAAAATTGTTTGTTGTCATTTCTGCTTCACTTAAGGGGGCCAATGCATGACTTGTGGTGAGGGCCGATCAAACAAGGTCAGGTTATTGGAGGGCTAAGGTTGACTAAAACTACTGCAAAAACCTACAACAGGCTCTCTTTCTATGCCCTGAATATTTACATAAGAACATAAGACGTAGGAGCAGGAGTTGGTCATGGCTGATCTGATCCTGCCCGCTCCCCATAACCCTTGACTCCCTTACCATTCAAAAATCTGTCTATCTCCACCTTAAATATATTCAATGACCCAGCCTCCACAGCTCTCTGGGGAAGAGAATTCCAAAGATTCACGATCCTCTGAGAGGAGAAATTCCTCCTCATTTCCGATTTAAAAGGGTGCCCCCTTATTCTGAAATTATGCCCCCTAGTTCTAGATTCCCCCATGAGGGGAAACATCCTCTCTGCATCTACCCTGTCAAGCCCCCTCAGAATCTTATATGTTTCAATAAGATCCCCTCTCATTCTTCTAAACTCCAATGAGTTTGGGCCCAACCTGCTCAACCTTTCTTCATAAGACAACCCCTTCATCTCCGGAATCAACCTCGTGAACCTTCTCTGAACTGCCTCCTCTTTCTTGACTTATTTCCCATGTTTATCATGTAAAAGACATACGGGCTGTGAATGCCTGTTAACGGCTCCCAGCCCGATGCAGACACAGATCTACTCCTGACAGAATACCAGCATTTAACTAAATTGCAAAAGAGGCTTGACCTGGCGGGTCAGAAATCTGGTGAAGACAATTTCATAATTCGCGGAATTGGTGGATAGCAAAAAAAGATGCAAGAACAATTCTCTTTTCGATTGCTTTCTTGGTAGTGAGTGACACCGTTGCCATTTATAAAAGAACGAAGATGTTGTGCACGGCACCAGCATTGCTGGCAGAGCAATCACTTGATGTTATATTCATCGTTTATCCAGAGGTAATATGTAGAGTAGCAGGACATCTCATCTCAGGAAGGGAAAAGAGAAATCTGACATTCGCCGCTGTGCACCTCAGCAAGCTCATATCCTGTCAAACTGATCACGCAGCAACACATCTCTTTCCACTCCACCATCCCTAATAGAACCAGCCAGTGGAAAAGGAACTACAAAGAAAGAACGTGCATTGATACGGCACTGTCAAAGTGCTTTGGAGCCGTTGAAGTACGTTTGAAGTGTTGTAATGTAGGGAAACATGGTAGCCTGGTTGCATACAGCAAGATCCCACGAAAGCAAAGAGATACATTACCGTTGCACTGGTGTTGGTTGAGGACTAAATGTTGGTCAAGATACCAGGAGGACTCCCCTGGTCTTTTAACAGTGGCTGTGGGATCTTTTACGTCCACCTGAGAGGGCAGACTGAGCCTCAGTTTAACATCTCATCTGAAAGACGGTCACCTCCGACAATGCTGCACTCCCACAGTGCTGCACTGGAGTGTCAGCCTAGATCATATGCCCAAGTTTCAGAAGTGGGACCTGAACCCATGATCTGCTGACTCAAGGGTGAGAGTGCGACCATTGAACCAAGGCGGGCAACCCCGAGACCCAGTATAGTCAAGACTGGGGACTGAACATAAAATGAGATAATCAGAAGTTTCAAATTATTTGATCGAGGCATAACAGAGCGTTCCGTAACTGCATCATTTATCACTAGATGATTTCTAGAGACTACGTGATGTTACATTGCGTCGCCAGTGATATGTTTACAGCAAGCATTTATGACCAAGAAATATTTCACAGAAGATTGATGAAAATATCAACAATTGAATGAAGTCAAGTGATGAACACACGAGGGTTTCTTTAGCACAGTGAAGATGGAGAATGTTGGAATTAGATACTGTGTTGAATTTCTTTAATGTGTTTGGAATATAATGCACGCTGTTAGTTTTAAAAGCAATGCTACCTTGCAATCGATGACTAAAGAGTATGGTCACAAACACCTTGAGATCATTTTAGCTGGAATGTACAATTGAATATAATTCTCATGTACTGGATTTAACAAAGCGATTTTAAAATCTTCGAAGCTTTTCGCAAGGCTATTTTCCTACAGTATTCTTCAGTCTATCTTTTTAGCTAAATATTTTTGAAATATGTTAATCTATCTGTAATTTTAGAAGAAAAATCTTCTCTGGTTTGTAACACAGCCCCAGACTTCAAAGTCTCACCCTCAGAGACTGTATATCAAGCATGATGACTTATTATCTCCTTGGTAACCTTCTCGAGTGTAAATTTTACAATCAACAACATTTCTAGAAATCGAGTAATCACAGGACTGTCGCTTCCAATTCCGCAGTGTCTTTGAGCGAGCCCTAAGGCAGTCGTATTATAAGAAAACATGCCTAATAAGGATAATATTTTATTTGGAGCATGATAAACTTCTCAAGGTTCGCTTGCTTCATCTGACTTATGTAAACAGCTTCAGGATCAAAATTAAAGGAATGTGTTGTGGGTGTGACAAGCATCAGAGCTAAAGCACAGCGTGCAGGTTTTATACAGAGAAAGAAAGTGAGTGATTGTTTAAAGTAATGATCTGTGTAATCAAAATTAATGCAATAAAATCATCAAACAATATGCAATGCTAAATTTGTTAACTTAATTTTACTGTAAAAATTACTTGAATAACTGAAGGAGCATGAAGCTAATGATAGTAACTAATGATTACAGGTTTCTTTTGTGAAAAGAAAAAGAAAGACTTGTATTTATACAGCGCCTTTCATGACCTCAGGACATCCCAAAGCGCTTTACAGCCAATGAAGTACTTTTTGAAGTCACTGTTGTAATGTAAAAAATGTGACAGCCAATTTACACACAGCAAGCTCCCACAAACAACAGTGTGATAATGACCAGATAATCTGTTTTAGTGGTGTTGATTGAGGGACAAATATTGACCGAGGATAACCCCCCTGCTCTTCTTCAAAATAGTGCCATGGGATCTTTTACGTCCACCTGAGAGAGCTGACGAGGCATCAGTTTAATATCTCATCCGAAAAGACGGCACCTCTGACAGTGCAGCATGCCCTCAGCACTGCACGGGAGTGTCAGCCTGGAGTTTTGTGCTCAAGTCTCTGGAGAGGGACTATGAACCCACAACCTTCTGAGTCAGAGGCAAGGGTGCTACCCACTGAGCCACGGCTGATACAAGACAGCTGTTGTCAGCTGGGTATCTTACACATATGGAAATCCAACCCCGTGACCAAGAGTCTCTAAACTAAACTAACGAGAAGTCCATACAGTTAGAGGTACCTGATGTGGGGGACACATTCTCTTCCTATAGGGACACAGCCCACATATGTAAGACCAGAGAACGCAGGCATAGGTTAATAAGACTTAAGACTTAAAGACCTTGAGGATACTGGTGGAGTTTTAACCAGTTAAAGTTTTATATATACATAGGGGGAAAAATTCAGTTGGTTGCGCCTCCCGTTAGCGCTTTAAGAGGGCGCTAATGGGGCGCAAAGCATCTGGCGCCCAGGCGCGGCAAAGTTTGCGCCGCTCACGAAATTAACTAGACATTTTGCGGTGGCGCTAAACACTACCGTCACGATCTCCTGCGCCGGCAGATCGTGACGTCAGTCGAGTGCGCAACGCCCCGGTATCGCCCCGGAGAGGATATTGAGTGGCGCCCCCTGCCTTACCGCCTGACGCTAGCAACGACAGGTTGAGGGGAGCGTTCTGCACTCATGAAGGGAAAGGGGGAGCGCTATTTAAAGGTGACCGCTTCCTGCCTTTTATTGTTGGTGCCATTTTTGAACTACGCATTCTGAGAGAGAGAGGGAGAGACTTCTGGAGAGATTCAACGTTGTGTGAAGGAGTTTTGGGTACTGAGCAGCACTTTGCAGGTTCATTTTGATTTGCCATTCCTTGTATCGATTTAGAAGAGACTGTGGGGGCTGCACTCTGAGCTCTTTGCCTGGTACTCTCCATTGTTCTTTCCAGCAGATTTGATGTGCAGGTCTCTCCAGGCCGAGATTCAAGGCTGCAATGAGCAGGATGTGGATGGAAAGCAAGATTAACCATCCCCTTTAAGAACTGGCCCGTGCCATTGTGTGTGTGTTCCATTGCTGACTGACATTACATGAGCTTCGCCAGCGCTCTGAGGTAGCGCCTCGCTCCTCGGCCTTTGCGCCTTAAGACAGGTGTGAAGCGCCTGATTTAGCACTCCAATCACCTCCAGGGGCGATAAAAGTCAAGTTTGCAGTCGGTGGCGATAATTAGCGTCAGGCGCTAATCTTTGCGCCCGGCCGATAATTGCGCCCCAAATGGGGCGATACTGAATTTCTCCCCCATAGAATTTTACAGCACAGAAACAGGCCATTTGGCCCAACTGTCTTATGAGGGTGTTTATGCTGCACAAGAGCCTCCTCCCACCTTGCCTCATCTCACCCTATCAACATATATCACTGGTAAGCTTCCCGCTGTTTGTCCAGCTAGGATCATCCTAACCATTCGTTCATTGGCTTGAAGGGTCATCTTGAGCCAAATGGTAAGAACACCCGCCCACAGTGATAGATCTACCACTTTGAGTCCCATCGTTGAGTTAGTCTGGCTGGTCACTCACCAACAGCACCCTGGAGTATTGGGGCTTGCCTTGCTCAGGTATTGCTCAGGTCTGCCACAAGAGATTGACTTAGTTCCAGCTTTCGATTGCCAGCAGTGCCATCTTGGATCCAACTCAACCCCAAAGAGAACATTGATTAGCGCCCCCTTTCCCCGAGGAGAAGGCTCACTGGTTGGTGCAATTCCAGTTACGAACACGTAGCAAATACTTTACATCAGTTACCATCCACGTAACCTAACTGTATTTAAAAGAAAGAATACTGTAAGTACATGGATGGGAATTTTAATGACTTGCGTCATGCATACAGTATAAGAACTGTGGGGAAAGAAGGCATAGCACTGTATGTCATGGTGCAGGAAAAATATTTTATTTTGTGACATTGAATTATGTTTCACGTTGCTGAATAAATGTTGCTAAACCGATGTCTTTTGGAAGCACTTTTGTATTGTATCAAAATAATCAAGTGCCGTGGAGAGAAAAAGGCCTCCAAGTTTTTGTGAGTAACAAGGAGATGATCTTCTCAACTGAGTGTGACAGAAAAAAATGCAAAAAGAACAATGTTTTATGTGCTTGTGAAAGAAACCCGGAATACTGTCCTCTAGTTACAAAGGTTTATGGTCGCAAAACAGCTGAATGCTACTGATAAAAGCAGGACTTTTACACGTCTGCACTGCGAGAGACATAAAAGTCAGCAAGGTGACAGATTTAAGACAGATTTGAAATAGAGAGAGGGAAAGAGAGAATAGAAATATCAGAAATAAATGAGAAACTAGAGTAAAAGCATTCTCATCGTTTGATTTATAAAGAATTACTTGGGCTATAAACTCGTCCACTCTGCGTGCTCCAATAAACTGATTTGTAATGGGAAGAAATAACAAATTTACATTTTGGGAAAGTGAGACTATGACATCATGGCTGAACGTACCCTAAGTTGATAATATGATTTGCTGTCTCCAAGTGAATGCATTATTTCCATTAATTATGTAATGGGGTGGGTAATTCGTCGGAATTGATGCTAAAGCTTTATAAATCACTGATTATGCCTCAGCTAGAGTATTGCATCCAATTCTGGGAGTCACACTTTAGGAAGGATGTCAAGGCCTTGGAGAGGAGGGAGAGGAGATTTACCAGAATGGTACATAGGATGAGGGACTTCAGTTATGTGGGGAGACTGGGATGGTTCTCCTTAGAGCAGAGAAGGTTAAGAGGAGATTTAATGGAGGCGTTCAAAATTATTATGTGTTTTGGTAGAGTAAATAAGGTAAAACAGTTTCCACTGGTGGGTGGGTCAGTAAACAGGGGACACAGATCTAATATAATTGGCAAAAGAACCAAGGGGAAAAGAGGAGAATTTTTTTTACATAGCGAATTGTTATGATCTGGAATGCATTATCTGAAAGGCTGGTGGATCTAAATTCAATAGCAAATTTGAAAAATGAATTAGATATAAAAAAAAGTAATGATTTGCAGGGCTATGAGAAAAGAGCAGAGAAGTGGGACTAATTGGATAGCTCTTCCAAAGAGCCGGTACAGGCATGACAGGCCGAACGGCCTCGTTCTGTGCTGTATGATTCTATGTTATTGGCTTTTATTGAGCTCATCAATAGACACTATGGGGGCAAGCTCTATTGTCCCACAGGCTCTGTATGGATGCCTCTTGGTTGCTTCGCTAATGGCTAGAACAGGAAGCATCAGATTTGTTGTGTTGATAACAGATTGGTAGGTGACATGTAGAAGCCAAAGGCACTTCATTGCAAAGACTTCATAGGAGGGATGGAAACATTGACATCTGACTCAGGCAGTGGGTGGCAAGGCAACACTCCTTGCTAATCCTCAAAGCCCACTTTAAATATATATTAAAAAAAGGAGGGAACATGCATCTAATAAACTTGTGGTTGAAAACGTTCACCCTGTGTGCTGATCACGTCCTGACTCCAGTTTCTGATGCTAGATGCAATCATCTCAAGAAGGGACAACTGTAATGAATCACTGTCTAACTTAAGGCTGTAAAAATGTAAATAAATGCTTGATGCATGATTTATATGACATTTAATGAATCACACTCATATTTCCAATGCCATAATTTAAACAACGGCATCAAAACTGTTATGGTTAGTTGAAATGTGCTGATAATAATCTGAGGTCACTTGCATCAGAAATGTTGGCTTACATATTTCTTGCATACCCACTCATTTATAAATTTCAGGCCAAAATTCACTTTGTTTAGGCAGCAAAATAGTACAACTTCATGTCTTATCATTGATTGAGGCAATGCACAGGATCTGTGGCACCTGAATATGTCGTCCCGCTACAGTGACCCTTAGCTATTGCAAGATATGACATGTATCTAGTGCACTATAAACAAGCTGTTATCAAAGCAACCAATAGATATCCACAGTGTCAGCTGTGGCTTAGTTGGTAGCACTCTCACCTCTGGGTCAAATGGATTGTGCGGTTCAAATCCCACTCCAGAGACTTGAGCACAAAATCTAGGCTGACGTTCCAGTGCAGTGCTGTTGAAGGTGCCGTTTTTCAGATGAGACGAAGGCCCTGTCTGCTCTCTCAGGTGGATGTAAAAGATCCCATAGCACTATTCAAAGAAGAGATGGGGAGTTCTCCCTGGTATCCTGGCCAGTATTTATTCCTCAACCAACACCACTAAAGCAGCTGATCTGGTCATTATCACATTCATGTTTGTGGGACCTTGCTATGTGCAAATTGGCTGCTGCGTTTCCTGCATTGCCACAGTGACAATAGTAATTAATTGGCTGTAAAGTGCTTTGGGATGTTGTGAAAGGTGTTATATAAATTTCTTTATTTCGCTGGCTATGGAATATCAGGGATGGGTGCTGGATAGTATCCAGGAGCTTCTGTTTGGCTCCTGGGCCTGGAAGATGACCAGGCATTGCATTGGTGGCCCAATGAGCAAGGGCCCCCACCGGTGGGCTCCATGCTAGGCAACCCCACCCAGATCTGCTCCTTTGTTCAGGGGACCAACTGGGCCAGTGGCAGTGGCAGGTTCGGAGGAAGGGGTTGGGGGAGCGGGGTGGGGGGGGCGGGGGAGAGAGCCTTGACAACCTCCCTATCCCTAAGGGAAGGAATATGTTTGGACATGAGGTAGGTGGGGGAACAGAGATATGCCCCAACTGGAGATTGTGCCCGTCTACTTCATGCTAATGAAGTTCCCTCCCACTGATCCCATAAACTCTGGTGGAGTCCGTGCTTGAGGGCACTGTCCAGCACAATCCCAACGCGGCTAACAGGATAGCGACCCGAGAAAATTCAGGGTTATTGTTTCAAAGGCACAGACTCTGGTAACCCAGAATCCCAATTGTCCAGAGTTCAAGTATTAACTCAGAAATGGCCCAGTTGAGCTTAGATCAGATTCTTGATTTGCTTCCTAAGGATACATGGTACAGTGCTCGCTTGATGGGAACATTTGGATTCGGGAAACATTTGTTTACTATTGAGAAGCTTTGGAATGTTTCCCTTATGCTGTGAACCAACATGGTAAATTGCATGAATTGATGAGGGATCCAGATTTATGCAAATTTTGTGGGAACTGTGTAATTCTTGCCTGTCTGCAATTTCCTTCCATTCATGAAATGTTAAAGAACCCTGAGAGAGAGAGAAAGAAAAACGTTTGTTAACTGCGTTAATGCCTGGAAAGTACTTGTTGAAATTAGTTGGATTAGAAACAGTTGTTGCGTTCCTCAACTAGGGTTCACACGTGGGCGTTCCTCAAACAGAACCTGCCTGAATATCGATGGGGCGCGGCGTTAGAAGCAAGGCGACTGCTTTCAGTGGGATGCGGGTGATGATCCTCCTGCACTCAACGCTGTCGTTTATTTTACAAAAACTGCCCCCGCCACACCAACCCCCCACCCCCACCTCCATTTCCCCCCCTCCCCGACCACCTTTGAAGCTGGTTTTACATCTTAGTAACGACAAGGCGGCAGCTTTGTGATTCACAACAATCGAGAGGCTTTTTCGCAACTTATATATATTTCTTTTCCAAATTGAACCTGGCCCTTATTTAGCTGCTGGGCTTGATGCCTCTTCTGCTCTTGACTGCTGACAGTATATCTCATTTCAAGCATAAAACTGCCTATGTACCGCTGGATAGAACCTGAGAGATTTTAATTGGTCTTTTGCCACTGGCTTAACATGGCACCAGCAGTAGAGACTATACCCATTTCCTGTCAGCGGTGCAGCCATTTCCTGGGGTGATATTCCTTCTCGTCGAGTATATCATTTATGTTTAGCGTTGTATACAGATGACAGGCGATGGGGTCATTCTTCTTTGCCTGTGTAGATCTTCCTGCAGTGGCTATGTGAACTGCCTTGAAGCAAGTAATCTGGTGGCTGCTGACTGGTAGGACCTGAAAATGAGGACGCTTCATTACAGCAGTACAGATTTGCAGACCATTGTGTAGCAGTGGCTTGTGCTCAGAATGGTAATCTGCAGGCTAAGGCCTGTAACAACTCCACATAAATTTAAGCGAAAAAAAATTTTGCTGACCTTTTTTCTCCTGCAATCTCTGGCGATTCCGTTTTAAAGAAGGCTGGAAAAACTCGTGGTGGCTTGCACGGTGCTCGCTCCCCCCTCGTTTTCCTCACATATTGAAGAAGGGCCCTGAAATGAGGCGCAGGATCCTTCTTTGCGTATCCAAATTAGTGATGGGGATGTGATGAGTGGCACAGCAGGATGAGGTTGAGTGTGGCTTTGCAGTAACGTTTCGTGATCTACTGAGATCATTGAAAGCTTTGCGCCACGGCACCTCCTGACCACAGCCCTGCTTGTGCCCTCCTGTGCAATGTGCAACCAGGCTGCATTGGTGTCCTGGGGGAGGTCCCTTCCGCCCATGGGAAGGGAAGAGGACCTCCTCCCTGCGTGCTGTGACTCTCTCCATAAGCATATGGAGGGAGTCATGGGGGCGCCTGGGTGCAGCCCTGCACCTCTGTGCAGTGCTTGTCAGTGTTTGCAGCACCTCAATGCTGTAGAACACTGACAGCAGAGATGTCAAAATAAATTTGGCCATGGTCCCTTTAAGGAAACTGGCTGAGTAGACCCGCTTCCTTCGATTGGCCGGGAAACTCGCTGGGCGGGCTTAACAAGCCCAATCTCGGGAAATTCATTTCGGAGGCCGGGATGGAGACAGCAGTGGGGTCGGGACCCGCCACCGATGTCGCCCGCCACGGACCCACCGAGGTTCATAAAATCACGGCATTAATTTGGCAGGTAGGGTTCCAGCTTTGTGCTGTCAGCTGGCCATTCCTGGAGAATTTTGCCAGCCCTGGAGATTGGGGGGTGGGGTGGGGGCTACCGAATGCCCACAGAACAGGGCTGGCAATTTTATACAGTCTGTGGTAACACGTCCACTCTGGTGCTGGTCGATTTTCTTATCATCCGAACACAAGAATTTGTAAGAACTGGAAAAGACCATGAGAGGAGACGAACCTTTCCCTTTTTTGTTTGGCGGGATTTCAGTTCACCTGAATGACGTCCCACCATATTTTTCAATTTACGCTTCTCTTCCTATAATCCATCTCCTGAACCCATGGTTCAAACGGCCTTCCCCGCGAATCTCATCCCCCCAAACTTTATCATCCTTCGGGTGAAAAAGGCTCTACTTGACTTCCCCTTCTCGCCCCCTTCTCTCTGCCAGTCTGAACAGTTTGCCAACCATTAGCTCATTAATTGGCGCTGCACTCGCGATGAGAAGTGTATTTTCCAGAGTGTATTAAAGTTCTCTTCCCAGTTTCGTCGCTGTGTAACATTATGGTATGTGATAGGAAACAAATTTATAATCCATGAAGAATATAGAAAGCTGCCTTGCTTTTGAAGAATTCAAAATTAAAAGATAGTTGGCAAAATGCCTTTGTCGGAAATTATTGGCCTGGTTCAGTAACTATTTGAAGTGCTAATCAGTGCTGGTCTGTTTAAACTAGAGCTTTGAATAATGCTAATAGCCTGTGTGATGAGGTAAACTTCCTTCACATCTTGTGCATGTCGATATGTTGGAACGATTCTGATGAACGTAGCATAATGTCCCATGAAATTACACTGCCTGTTCACTATTGAGTCGAAGAATGGTACAGACATTTTAATTAACTTTTTGAATGCATTCTGGTACTTTGCATAACATGAACTCTTTGTTTTTTTAACCAGACCGGAACAACTGAAAGACTGAACAGTCTGGGGCTCTTTTTTCTCTAGAAAAGTGAAGGCTGAAGGGGGTGACCTGATAGAGGTCTTTAAAATTATGAAGGAGTTGGATAGGGTAGATGTAGAGAAGCAACGTTCCGGTCAAGCTCCGTGGCAGCGCAGCGGTCTGGAGGTCTCGCGCAAAGGCCGCTCACTGGCTTTTAAATGGAAAAAAAACGCGTATGTGCGAAAATTTGAATGGGCCGCGCGGCCATTAAAGGGGGCATGCACCCAAAAAAAGAATTAGAGGGAACATTGTAGAGAAGATGTTTCCACTTGTGGGGAGTCCAAAACTAGGGGCCATAAATATAAGATAGTCACTAATAAATCCAAAAGGGAATTCAGGAGAAACTTCTTTACCCAGAGAGTGGTTAGAATGTGGAACTTGCTGCCACAGGGAGTGATTGAGGCGAATAGCATAGATGCATTTAAGGGGAAGCTAGATAAACACATGAAGGAAAAAAGAATAGAAGGTTATGCCATTGGGGTGAGATAAAGCAGGGTGGGAAGAGGCTCTTGTGGAGTATAAACACCAGAATAGACCAGTTAGGCTGAAAGGCCTGGTTCTGTGCTCTAAATTCTATGTAACTATTGCCTGGCATCTGCAAGAATAAGAGCAGGTCATATTATAATGGTGAGCGGATATTTCAAGCAGGGAATACGCCAATCGTCAGCTGACCATTAACTTTTCAAAATGTTAGCCAGGATACCAGGGGAACTCCCCTGTTTTTCTTCAAATAGTGCCACGGGTTCTTTTGCATCCACCTAAGAAATGTGGCAGGGCCTCGGTTTAACGTCTCAACGCTGCACTGAAGTGTCAGCCCAGATTATGCATTCAAGTCTCTGGCGTGACGCTTGAACCCACGACCGGCTAACACAGAGCTGACAGCTAGACTCAGAAAATAACTAGAGGCAACCCACATGGGATTTCAGAAAGGAATATCATACTTGATAGACCTGAGAAGAGTTTTTTTGGGGAGGTGACAGATATGGTGGATGAGGGAAATGCAGTGGATGGAGTGTACATGGACTTTCAGAAAGCCTTTGACAAGGTTTCACACAGGAGACTGTTGGAGAAGACCGGGGGGGTGTAGTACTAGTGGAGGGGAAGCAAATTGTATTCAAAACAATTAGAAAGGAGGAAACAGCGAGTTAGAGTTCAGGGCAGAGTGGTCGGAAGCCATTAGCGGTGCCCCACAGGATTTTTTGCTTACCCTTTTTGGTGGCAGCCTCCAACGGTACCTTTAAGGACCACTGGTTTGGTTGCTCTGTGCCTGAGAGAACTGACTGCAGCGTGGGTGGTGCAAACTTCGCTCAGGCTCCAACCAATTTCGGGAAGACGCCTGAAATAGACGTTCGGCCATTGATTTGCTCAGGCAATGGGCCTGACACCTGTTTTAGGTGGGCACCCTGGATGGCTACAGGGAGCCCTTTAAACAATATGGCCTGCGGCACACACCTGGTGTGCCTCACACCATATTGGACCCTTCAGCGCGCATCTGTCGCCTGAAAAATGGGCTCTGCGCGATCCAATTTCTAGGCCAATATTTGCAGGGATTGAGGGGGTCCAGAACAAGGGACATGGATATCGATTGAATGCAAGAGATTTAGGACAGAGAGTGGGAGAAATTCTCTTTACACAGAGGGTTGTGAGGCTGTGGTATTACTGACTGAAGCAGGGACCTTGTCAATATTAAAGAATAGGTTAGATGGCGGTTGAAGGAAAGACGGATAAAGGGATATGAGAACAGGTTGGGCACATGGGAATAGGACTCTTCTTCTTAGGCAGTCCCTCGGAACCGAGGATGACTTGCTTCCACACTAAAAATGAGTTCTCAGGTGACTGATGAGTCCAATGCGGGACCTACAGTCTCTGTCACAGGTGGGGCAGACGGTGGTTGAAGGGGCGGGTGGGTGGGGTGCTTGGGTTGACGTGCGCTCCTTCTGCTGTTTGCGCTTGGCTTCCGCTTGCTCCTGGTGAAGAGACTCGAGGTGTTCGGCGTCTTCCCGGATGCTTCTCCTCCACTTTGTGCGGTCTTGGGCCAGGGATTCCCAGGTGTCAGTGGGGATGTTGCACTTTTTCAAGGAGGCTTTGAGGGTGTCCTTGAAGCGTTTCCTCTGCCCACCTGGGGCTCTCTTGCCATGTCGGAGCTCCGAGTAGAGCGCTTGTTTTGGGAGTCTCGTATCGGGCATGTGGACGATGTGGCCCGTCCACCGGAGCTGATCGAGCGTGGTCAAAGCTTCGACGCTGGGGATGTTGGCCTGAGCGAGAACACTGATGTTGGTGCGCCTATCCTGCCAATGGATTTTCAGGATCTTGCAGAGGCAGTATTTGTGGTACCTCTCCAGTGCTTTGAGGTGCCTGCTGTACATGGTCCATGTACTGTTCATGTGGAGGATAAACACCAACACAGTCTGGTTCAGCCTGTTTCCGTGTTGCAATCCCTATATTATTCTACCTGTGACTTTAAAGTGGGGTGTGAGTTCTCTCTGTACGTCTGGCTTAGTTCTTCCCTCACCACTAACCCGCTTTACCTGAAAACTATACCTTGTCCTGACTTCCTGTGTGCAATGCCAAAGGACATTGTCCAGTATATAATGGGCCGAAAATTGATCCCGGGACGCGAGAGTACGCACTGCATACTCTCGCGTATTCCCACTCCAATTGCCGGTTTTCTGCATGCCCTGCGCATGCGCTGAAAACCGGCAATTGCTCTTCCGAAAAGGGGGCGGGGCCTGGGTGCATCGCGTGCACGCTACAGGCTGCGCGCACGCTGTGCACTTCATGCTTTGGACGCGCAGGTAAGTAGGGAAGATTTTGGAAATGTAAAAAGGAGGAGTAAGACCCGCTTTTAAGAAGGTAAGTAGTGAATTAAGTATTTTTTTGAATTTTTTTTTACAGGTATATCTTTTTTATAGACTTTAAAGACAGGTAAGTTTATTTTTATAACTTTTTAAAAGATTTTAAATTTTTTCAAAAATTTAATTTTTTATTTAAAATGGTTAATTTAATTAACTATACTTATTTTATTAATGTGATGGTTTTTTAAAAAAATTTAATTGAGGTTTAGCTGTTATTTTGGGGGGGTGTAAGATTCATAAGTCTCACAGCCATGCTGTGAGACTTATGAATGGAAGATGGTGTGCTGCCATTGGCTCTAACTGAGTCACGTGATCCCACAGCTCGCACGAATTCACTACGCCGCTGGGATACGCAAGCCCAGCACAGCTGATGTCTGGAACATCAAGTTCGTGCGAGCTGGATCAGAAAAAGCATAAGCGAGGTGAGAGATCGCGGGGAAGGCTTACCCCCGCGGGAACAGAGCGAGATCAATTTCTGGGCCAATATCAGTCCTTTAAAAATGAGACTAATTGAAACAAAGTTATGTGACTGAAGCGCTCAGATTCTGGTCCCCACTGATGCTGAACTCTAAAATGGGGTCATTATTTTGCCTATTGTTGGTCTTTACCAATGTGCCAATATATATATTCATTACATCCACCAATAAATGATCATGATAAAGTAAATTTTCTTGCCCGTTTGCCTAAAGATGGCTGATGGTGATAACTTTCTTGGTTTTTTTAATGAAAATATTGTACGTTACCTATTTGAATAGAAAAGCAGAATTGGGAGCTGTCAACTTGGCAGAAGTGAAGGAACTTTTTTTTAATTATTCGCTTATGGGATCTGGGCGTCGCTGGCATTTATTGCCCATCCCTAGTTGCCCTTGAGAAGGTGGTGGTGAGCCACCTTCTTGAACCGCTGCAGTCCGTGTGGTGATGTTACTCCCACAGTGCTGTTAGGGAGAGAGTTCCAGGATTTTGACCCAGTGACGATGAAGGATCGACGATATACTTCTAAGTCAGGATGGTGTGTGACTTGGAGGGGAACTTGGAGGTGGTGGTGTTCCCATGCGCCTGCTGCCCTTGTCCTTCCAGGTGGAAGAGGTCGGGGGTTTGGGAGGTGCTGCCGAAGAAGCCTTGGCGAGTTGCTGCAGTGCATCTTGTAGATGGCACACACTGCAGCCACGGTACGCCGGTGGTGGAGGGAGTGAATGATTAAGGTGGTGGATGGGGTGCCAATCAAGCGGGTTGCTTTGTCCTGGATGGTGTCGAGCTTCTTGAGTGTTGTTGGAGCTGCACTCATCCAGGAATATCCTCAACAAAGACTTTGCATGGTGTTATTTGAGTAAGTAAATGCAAAAGGAGATGTGTAGCAGTGAGTTGTGGCTCCACAGTCAATGGGGTAGAAATTGGTATGCGTTGCGCCCATTTTTTGGGTATAATTTGCTGGGCTACGGGGAAAGGGCGGGGGGAGTGGACTAGCTGAAGTGCTCTTGCAGAGAGCCGGCACGGGCTCAATGGGCCGAATGGCCTTCTTCCGTGCTGTAACCATTCTATGATTCTATGATTACAGGCACAAAGCATACCAATTTAGCAGTGGCATAGCTTGCCCCCAATCTGCACAGGCGTTGGTCCCATTGCTAAATTCATGGGGATCATTTTGTAGGCGTTCCGGGTGGGTGCCTAAAACAGATGCTTGGCCATTTAAATATGTTAATGAGGGGCCTAACAGCTGTTTAAGGACCCCGCTACAAAATGTGTTCCCGATGAGTGGGGCAGGCGTGGGCCTACCTGGCTCAGGATGCTTCAACAGCCACCATGGACACCAACTCCAGGTGAGTGTCTTTCTTTGGAACCAGGAAGAGCAGTAGTGCTCCTCCGAATCCCCAGTCATGACAATCACTCCACCCCCCCCGCCCCCCACCCACCTCCCTTTGCCTGATCTGACCCCTAGGGGGGAATTTTAACTCCAAAGAATAGATAAAGAAAGACTTGCATTTATATAGCGCCTTTCACGACCACCGGAAGTCTCAAAGTGCTCTACAGCTAAATCACGTACTTTTGATGTGTGGTCACTGTTGTAATGTAGGAAACGCGGCAGCCAATTTGCGCACAGCAAGCTCCCACAAACAGCAATGTGATAATGACCGGATACTGTTTTTGTTACGTTGGTTGAGGGATAAATATTGGCCAGGACACCGGGGATAACTCCACTGCTCTTCTTCAAAATAGTGTCACGGGATCTTTTACATCCACCTGACAGAGCAGACGGGGCCTCGGTTTAATGTCTCATCCGAAAGACGGCACCTCCGACAGTGCAGCACTGGGGTCGGGTGGACGTTAAAATGTTAAAGATGTGAATCCCGACTCCAACCCGCCCACTTCCAGATTTAATGGAGATGGGATGGAGGGTGGGCAGCCAACTCGCTCCCAGAATATTATAATGAAGCTGGAAGCATCTGATTTAACCTGCTGTGGCCGGCTGGGGATCCCGGGCATCAGGATTCCCAACATCTGCAGCGAGGACAGCCTTGGGGAGCACTCCTTATGGGCCCGGAGGAGCGGGAATGCTTTGTTTTTATTCATGTGGGCGTCGCTGGCAAGGCCAGCATTTATTGCCCATCTCCTAATTGCCCTTGAGAAGGTGGGGGTGAGCCGCCTTCTTGAACCGCTGCAGTCCGTGTGGTGAAGGTACTCCCACAGTACTGTTAGGGAGAGAGTTCCAGGATTTTGACCCAGCGACAATGAAGGATCGGCGATATACTTCCAAGTCAGGATGGTGCGTGACTTGGAGGGGAACTTGGAGGTGGTGGTGTTCCCATGCGCCTGCTGCCCTTGTCCTTCTAGGTGCTAGAGGTCGCGGGTTTGGGAGGTGCTGTCGAAGAAGCCTTGGCGAGTTGCTGCAGTGCATCTTGTAGATGGTACACACTGCAGCCACGGTGCGCCGGTGGTGGAGGGAGTGAATGATTAAGGTGGTGGATGGGTTGCCAATCAAGCGGGCTGCTTTGTCCTGGATGGTGTCGAGCTTCTTGAGTGTTGTTGGAGCTGCACTCATCCAGGCAAGTGGAGAGTATTCCATCACACTCCTTACTTGTGCCTTGTAGATGGTGGAAAGGCTTTGGGGAATCAGGAAGTGAGACACTCGCCGCAGAATATCTAGCCTCTGACCTGCTCTTGTTGCCACAGTATTTATGTGGCTGGTCCAGTTAAGTTTCTGGTCAATGGTGACTCCCAGGATGTTGATGGTGGGGGATTCGGTGATGGTAATGCCGTTGAATGTCAAGGGGCGGTGGTTAGACTCTCGCTTGTTGGAGATAGTCATTGCCTGGTGAATGGGGTGGCAGTTAGCCAATCAAGCCTGCTCCATCCAGACTCCTCACATGATTGTCCTACCATGAACTCCCCTCGCTTTCTCCCCCCCCATCTCAGTTCTTTCCACTAACTCTCCTGAAAAAAAATCAAGCGGTGCTATTAATTATAATTAATAATATCTCTATTACCTTTATAACAGATGTTAACCCACCTCCCTTTTAAAGGTGTCAATTGATCCTATATCGACTAGTTATGTAAAAATTCCTTTGAGTACGAAACACAAAGCATTTATGATGCTATTATATCCAAGACATTAATCACACATGGAAAATGGCAATTAGTGATTGGATACGAACCCTGGAGCTATAAGGGTGTTATCAAATTGAGTGGAACCAAAATAACAATAACTCGAAATTATATGGTGCGTTTGATATAGATAACATCTCAAGGCACTTCACAGAAATGCAAATCACAAGAGTAATGCTTGAGTAATTTATGAAAACAGACCTTATCACAGAATCTCTTGCTTATACCACAACTTAATTTCGCCAGAAAGCAGATACCCCTGCCTCCAGCAATTAGAACCATCTTCACAGTGGCTGAATGTCATGTTTCCCAGTCGTGATACTGATGGTGGGAACTGTGTACATTATATATATTTGTGCATCTTTAGTTTTCTTTTTATCCTTTCATGATGTAAATTATAAATGGAGTCATCAGCTTGCTTTCCACTCCACTCCACACCAAAATTATGTTTTGACATTGAAGGGAATGCTAGGAAACCACCTCAGCCAAGGGGAGACTGACACCATCCCTTCACTATACAGCCTTGTGTTGTAAGTCTGTTCAAAACAAAACATGTTTTTAACACTTACGTTCCTCAAAATATCAGTGTAATAACATTCAAATAGAATATATAATAGGGATGTTCACAGAAGCACCCAATGCTTACCAGACAGTTTATTTTGAACCACATCCTTAAATGCTTCGAGATCTCTGCGCTCCTCCAATTCTGGCCTCTTCTGCTTCCCCAATTTTTATTGCTTCACCATTGGTGGCCGTGCCTTCGGATGCCTGGGACTAAGCTCTGGATTTCCCTCCCTAAATCTTTCTGCCTCTCTACCTCTCTCTCCTCCTTAAAGTCACTCCTTGAAATCTACCTCTTTGACCAAGCATTTGGTCACCCGTCCTAATATCTCCTTACGCAGCCCGGTGTCAAATTTTGTTCGATAATTGCTCCTGTGAAGAGCCTACGGACGTTTTTACTATGTTAAAGGTGCTATATAAATGCAAGTTGTTGTTTTTTTATTCTCCATATCGTTTGGAATTCCAGAGCCTTGGTGGCCATGAGCACCTGTCCAATAGTTGCTCATATTTTCCGTGCCTGATTATGAACACTGTGCATGTTTCTTATAATTGTAATCACTAAAGGTATTTTGATGGCCTCATTGCTATTCATTATCAGAAATCAAATCACCTACTGTAACTACTCGAGAAATTGTTCTACAAATCTCAATAATATGGTGTAGGTAAGATGGTTTGTTGGGAATGATTGGGATGATTATCAACTATACAATGAAAAACAAATCGTACCAATGTTACAGAATCCAGCCCCAGAGAGCAGATGGCTGAGACGTATAATCTTCAAGGAGCATATTCTAGTAGGATCTTGAGACCTCTTTAAAATCTCATGAATTTTAAGTCTGGGATAATTGGAATCCTTTCCAATGGCCAGTGGAAGCCATTTAAAGTATGTAAAATTATGAAACTGCCATGCATTTAGATGGACAAATAATGTTCCAGGATTTTTATAAAGGATCAGGGGTGAAATTCCTGTCCTCAGTGTTTTTAGTGAGTGTTAAATGGCTTTTTATGCACATCTATTCTTTTTTTTTGGCAAAAAAATGAGTCGAGACAAGAATTCTGCCTGTGTTTAAATGGTTATCAAAAAAAAACAAATATGATACCAAATGTATCCCACCTTTGGTCAGTGTCAGTGATCTAGTTTTTAGCATTACAACAGAGTTTCATGGAGGTGCTTAGATTTGCAACTGGTCTCTGATTTTTTTTAAAAGGGTTTCAAGGCCATTCTAGATGTGGTGACTCAAAGGGCCATCATTGATTAACAGCGTGAACAGACCGGCACGTAATTTGTTGTTAACCAGAAGCTTTACTAGATATTGGATCAGTAACGGTGAGGAATCAGCAGGACAGCGGCCTTCGGTTTTTCACATTAATTATTGAATGTATCACCTCTTTTAGAACTTTACCTACTCCCAACATTCAAAGGCGAGGTTTGCACCTCAGTGAGCAATAGTTTACAAGGTGTCTCAGTAGCATAATTGACAACAGCTCTTTGTTATTTCAATTCGTGGACCTGGAGCCCCACAATATCTTGGGGAAGCTTTGCCCTGTCTCAGCTAGGCCACTAGAGGAAGACCTATAGGAAAGAGTATGTGTTTATAAAGCTACTTTCGGAAAAATCCCAAGTGCCTAACAGCCAAGGAGTTACTAATGAAGTGCAGTTACTGTTATGAGGGAAAAATATGGCAGCCAATTTGTGCCACAAAGAGCAATGAGACAAATTACCAGTTTATCTGCTTTGGATGAGAGATTAATGAGTCAGGAGATACTCTTTTTTCCAAGAGTGCCATGGGGAACTTTTACGTCCACCTAACCTGACAGACAGAGACTTGGTTTAACTTTTCATTCAGTAGTTGGCAGCTCCATCAGTACAGCAGTCTCTCAGTACTGCTCGAGTGGGGCTTGAACTCACAACCTTCTTGACTCAGGCAGGAACGATACCATCGAGCCAATTTCACACTGCATCAGCATCCTGCCCCTGAAGGTAGGATGAGATGGGGCAAAAATGGCAACTGCTGATCTCTTCCTGAATGGGGCATCCAGCTTATGGCTATGATGGCTGGTACAGAAAAATGGTGGAATCAGCCTATTGGTGTTGAATGTGAGAGGTCTTGTGAGAAACGATATCATGGGGCGAAATTTAAACCTAAAAAAATGTGAAATACAGTACTGCTTAATGAAAAAAGGCAAACGTAATTATTTTTCTGCAAGTGAATAGAGACTGAGGAATGAAAGCAGCTGGCAATAATTGACAAGAATGGTTTGTTCAAAACAGCAACAACAACTTGTATTTATACAGCGCCTTTAACGTAGTAAAACGTCCCAAGGCGCTTCACAGGAGTAATTATTATAAGACAAAAAAATTGACACCGAGCCACATAAGGAGAAATTTGGGCAGGTGACCAAAAGTTTGGTCAAAGAGGTAGGTTTTAAGGAGCGTCTTAAAGGAGGAAAGAGAGGTAGCGAGGCGGAGAGATTAGGCAGGGAGTTCCAGAGCATAGGGCCTAGGCAACAGAAAGCACAACCACCAATATTTGAGTGATTATAATCAGGGATGCTCAAGAGGGCAGAATTAAAGGAGCGCAGATATCTCGGGGTGGGGGGGGGGGGTTGTGGGGCTGAAGGAGATTACAGAGATAGGGAGTAGTAGAACTGCAGAGACTGAATTACGCTAGTGATAACGTCAGCTCAATCACATTCATGAGTCATGTCATTACATAATCCCAAGTGTGTTGCTGCAATGAATAATTAACGAGGGTCATGCTCGTGTTTGTGCACGACCAACATCCTTTCAATCAGCCCATGTGATCTGTTTTCTGTACTCTGCCTCTTGGTTTGTGTAGCCACGGTGGTGTAAATTATTGACCAGGATTATTTTGGAATGGTTCTGGCATAAGAAGCCCACAGAAACGTGGCACATCTAGCAAGCCAGCAAGATACCGTATCCCTGAGCACAAAAGCTGCAATATTTCCCGACAACTGCTTTATGCATACCAATTGAAGCATAATGACTTGCCCCACAATCTAATATCCTGGAGTCGTCTTCTTCCCTGGCCCAGGTCTCTCTCAGGGTCGCGTTCTCTCCTGGTTATTCCTCCTCCCAGATTCTACCCAGTACGGTTATCTCTCCTTCACCCCATCCATCACAGTTCCCTGGATTATACTTCCGTGGCCCCAACAGGGCGGAAATCACAGGGATGGTTTCCCAAATGCCCGAGTGCATTTCGGGAAATCATGGGTGCGCTCCTCATGATCTTGGACTGAAATGAAAAGAATGTGGGGTGCCTCCCTCCGATTTCCTGATAGGGATTCTTAATTCGTGAGGTTCATATCTTCGACAGCACCTCCAAACCCACAACCTCTTCCACCTAGAAGGACAAGGGCAGTGGGTGCATGGGAACACCACCACCTCCAAGTTCTCCTCCAAGTCACACACCATTCCTTCATCATCGCTGGGTCAAAATCCTGGAACTCCCTCCCTAACAGCACTGTGGGAGTACCTTCACCACACGGACTGCAGTGGTTCAAGAAGGCGGCTCACCACCACCTTCTCGAGGGCAATTAGGGATGGGCAATAAATGCTGGCCTTGCCAGCGACGCCCACATCCCCATGAATGAATAAAAAAAAGATATCCAAAAGATCAGCCCTTTGCTGCTCGACAAAATATGGTGTAGATCTTCTCCTTCACCTCCTGAGTGGCAATCTGGCAGAGTGGATACTCCACCTATTAAAGAACCCGCCCCACTTTCATTCCATTGAAATTAGTGGAATAAAAAGTGGACGGATTCTATAAATGCCAGGCGATCTGCTGCACCAGATTACTACTGATGTGGTGAAGACGAAATCTAACTCTATGGCTTAGAAATTCGGGCGGCCCATTTTTCGGCATGTGGGGGTGGGGGGGTGCACAGGTTACGTCCCCTGTGCCTGAATGGTGAGGCCCGAGGCCTTCCCGATATTGGACCTTGGGCCTCATTATAATGGAGCCAGTGAACAGCCAGCCAATGAAGAGGAGAGCAAGATCAGGCCACTGCTCGTGTCATCGTGGCTCTCGGGTATGTGAAGCCGGGTTTGGGGGTGGGGGGAGGTTTGGTAGGGGAGTGATCGGAGGGTTAGGGTTAGGGGGTCGGCAGTGGTAGCTATTGAGTAGGGGGTGGTCATGAGCAAGGGCGAGCTTTCTTTAAATGTGGGGTCAAGAGAAGCAGTCCTGCTACCCACCCACCCCGGCTTCACATTTGAGTTGAAAACCTTACCTTGTAGGTCGAAGGCATTCCTAAGGTCTAGTTTTACTGAGTAGAGCCAGCGATGGGCAAACCAATACTGAAGCGGGGGTTCTCAAACAGTCATTAGTCCCCTATTTGCATATGCCTGTTTCAGGCGTGGAACCTGGACAGTTATTTTTCTTCCTGCACAAATATGGTGGGCGATGCACTTACATGCCGAAAACGTGTGCGCGCTTCCTGCCCACCACATTGAGGGCTTAGTAGGCCAGTTAACATCTGAACAATGGGTACGGTGTGGTCAAATTTATGGGGCTATGTGCCTATAGTTATACCTAGAACCTTCAGTCTTGCGCTCTGATATTCACCAAACTTTTTTTTTGTTAAAAAGAATGAATCAACATGCTTTTGCTCGTTGAGGGTGAACTTAAGTCAAGTGATCACAGTTTAAATTTAAACACAAACATTCTTATAGAATCATAGGGGAAAAATTCGGTTGTGCCCCCTTTGGGGCGCTAACTTGTAGCACCCCGAAAAAATTAGCGTCCCCGCGCCGTAAATTGAGTGGTAGCGCCCCAAGCAGGAGGCGGGGCCCTACCCCTCCTTCCTGGGGCTCTATCATTCATTATCGTGGCGCTACGCGCAACAGCGTCACGCGCGTCGGCACGTAGCGGTATTACAAGCCTCGCTCCCCTAATTAAAGGGGAGGGGCTGAGCGCAGCGCGCACCGGGGCCCTGCTGGACCACCGGGGAGCGGGGTGCATGGAAAACAGCCCGGCACTCAAGAGGCTGACCGATCGCGACCGGCACCCACCACGAGGACGCGAAAGGGGGCAGGTGCTGGCAGGCGGCCCACAAAAAAAAAAGGCCGCCCGACATCTGCCCTTTAATTAGTGCCACCTAGGCCGCAAAAACGCCCCCCTGACCCTGTCGGACATATCGGGGCGCTAACGGGAGGCGGAAAGCAACCCAATTTTTCCCCCATAGAATTTACCACACAGAAGGAGGCCATTTGGCCCATCGTGCCTGTTCTGGCTGTTACAAAGAGCTCTCCAATTAATCCCACTCCTCTCCCCTTTCCCCATAGCCCTGCAAATGTTTCCTTTTCAAGTATTTATCCAATTACCTTTTGAAAGTTACTACTGAATCTGCTTCCACCACCCTTTCAGGCAGCGTGTTCCAGATCACAACAACTCGCTGTGTAAAAAAAATCCTCCTCATCTGCATGATCTTTGCCAATCCTTATTTTAAACACTTGGGCTTAAAAATTCGGTTGCTTTGCGCCTCCCGTTAGCACACTAACTGGGCGCAACGCAACTAGCGCCTGGGCGCGGCGCCGCCAAAGCCTCCCGTGAAATTCAGCGGGAGGTTAGCGGCGGCGGTAACTGTTAGCGCCCAGCGGCGCTGCAGGCGATGACGTCATCGCCGTGCACCACGCCCCGGCCGCAATCTTCGGTAGTGCCCCCTGAATTACCGCCGGACGCTATGTCTGACAGGGTCAGGGGGGCCTACCTGCGGCCGGGGTGGCGCTAATTAAAGGGAAGATGCCGGGCAGCCATTTTTGTTCCTGGCCACCTGCCAGCATCTGCCCCCTCTGCCGTTCCCGGCCTCCTATGAAGCACCCCCCCCTCCCACCTCCCCACGCGGAGTGCCAGCTGCACTCCGTGATCCCGGCACTTCTCTTGAGTGCCAGGCTCTTTTGCCAGCACTCCGATCCCTTGTGGCCCAGCTGGGCCCCAGGTCGCGCTGCGCTAGGCCCCTCCCATTTAAGAAGGGGAGGAAGGCCTGCAGTGCCGCGGCGCGATGTACTGCAGCGCCTAGTGCTGCGGCACATAGCGCCGCGATATTTACTCGCAGCGCCCCAAGAGGGACACGGGGCGCTTCCAGTAGCACCCCGCTTCCCTCTTGGGGCACTACCGGTAAATTTCAGCCGCAGGGGCGCTAATTTGTTCGGGGAACTAAAAGTAGCTCCCCAAAGGGGGCGCAAATCAATTTTTCCCCCTTAAAATCTGCCTTCTCACAGTTTCTTTTTTTAACCAGTGAACAAGATCAATTCAGTGAGCCTATCCTCAAATCTCAGAGTTTTAATGCTAAACCGTTCTCTCCTAGATCCCTTCCAATAGATCAATGTCACCTGTAAATAGGACACCTAAAATTAGACATAATATTCTACATGTGACCCTTACAATGAGTTTACAGGGTTGAAATAACATTCTTTGATTTAAAAAGACATGCCCTTGAATTACTTGCCAGTTGTTAGCAGTCACACATTTCAGGGTGCAGTCAATAAACAGCTCTGTTTAAAAAAAAAAATCTCAATCAATGGATATCCATCCACTGTGTATATGTTTCAGTTACTGTATACATTCCAGTAGGCTAGCACTTAAATGAAAGGAAGAAAGAACTTGCATTTATATAGCGCCTTTCATGACCGCAGGATGTCTCAAAGTGCTTTACAAGTGTTGTAATGTAGGAAACGCGGCAGTTAATTTGCGCTCAGCAAGCTCCCGCAAACAGCAAAGTGATAATGACCAAATAATCTGTTTTTTTGTGATATCGATTGAGGGATAAATATTGGCCAAGACACCGGAGATAACTCCCCCTGCTCTTCTTCAAAATAGTGTCATGGGATCTTTTACATCCACCTGAGAGAGCAGACCGGGCCTCGGTTTAACGTCTTAGCCGAAAGACGGCACCTCCGACAGCGCAGCACTCACAGAAACATAGAAGATAGGAGCAGGAGTAGGCCATTCGGCCCCTCGAGCCTGCTCTGCCATTTAATAAGATCATGGCTGATCATCCAAATTCAGTACCCTGTCCCTGCTTTCTCCCCATATCCCTTGATCCCTTTAGCCTTAAGAAATATATCTAACTCCTTCTTGAAAACATTTAGGGGGAAAAATTCAGTTGGTTGCGCCTCCCGTTAGCGCCTTAAGAGGGCGCTAATAGGGCGCAAAGCAGCTAGCGACCGGGCGCGGCGAAGTTTGCGCCGCTCGCGAAATTAACTAGACATTTTGCGGCGGCGCTAAACACTACCGCCACGATCTCCTGCGCCGGCCGATCATGACGTCACTCGAGTGCGCAATGCCCCGGTATCGCCCCGGAGCGGATATTGAGTGGTGCCCCCTGCCTTACCGCCTGACGCTAGCAACGACAGGTTGAGGGGAGCGTTCTGCAGTCATGAAGGGAAAGGGGGAGCGCTATTTAAAGGTGACCGCTTCCTGCCTTTTAGTGTTGGTGCCATTTTTGAACTACGCATTCTGAGAGAGAGAGGGAGAGACTTCTGGAGAGATTCAACGTTGTGTGAAGGAGTTTTGGGTACTGAGCAGCACTTTGCAGGTTCATTTTGATTTGCCATTCCTTGTATCGATTTAGCAGAGACTGTGGGGGCTGCAGTCTGAGCTCTTTGCCTGGTACTCTCCATTGTTCTTTCCAGCACATTTGATGTGCAGGTCTCTCCAGGCCGAGATTCAAGGCTGCAATGAGCAGGATGTGGATGGAAAGCAAGATTAACCATCCCCTTTAAGAACTGGCCCGTGCCATTGTGTGTGTGTTCCATTGCTGACAGACATTACATGAGCTTCGCCAGCGCTCTGAGGTAGCGCCTCGCTCCTTGGCCTTTGCGCCTTAAGACAGGTGTGAAGCGCCTGATTTAGCGCTGCAATCACCTCCAGGGGCGATAAAAGTCAAGTTTGCAGTCGGTGGCGATAATTAGCGCCAGGCGCTAATTTTTGCGCCCGGCCGATATTTGCGCCCCAAACGGGGCGCGACTGAATTTTTCCCCCTTAATGAATTGGCCTCAACTGCCTTCTGTGGGAGAGAATTCCACAGGTTCACCACTCTCTGGGTGATGAAATTCCTCCTCATCTCAGTCCTAAATGGCTTACCCCTTATCCTTAGACTGTGACCCCTGGTTCTGGACTCCCCCACCATCGGGAACATCCTTCCTGCATCTAGTCTGTCTAGTCCTGTTAGAATTTTATAAGTTTCAATCAGATCCCCTCTCATTCTTCTAAACTCTAGCGAATATAAGCCTAATCGACCCAATCTCTCCTCATACGTCATTCCTGCCATCCCAGGTATCAGTCTGGTGAATCTTCGCTGCACTCCCTCCATGGCAAGAACATCCTTCCTCAGATAAGGCGACCAAAACTGCACACAATACTCAAGGTGTGGTCTCACCAAGGCCCTGTACAACTGCAGCAAGACATCCTTGCTCCTGTACTCGAATCCTCTCGCTATGAAGGCCAACATAACATTTGCCTTCTTAACCGCCTGCTGCACCTGCATGCTTACCTTCAGCGACTGGTGCACAAGGACACCTAGGTCTCATTGCACTTCCCCTTCTCCCAATCTATTGCCGTTCAGATAATAATCTGCCTTCCTGTTTTTGCCACCAAAGTGGATAACCTCGCATTTATCCACATTATACTGCATCTGCCATGCATTTGTCCAATCACCCAACCTGTCCAAATCATACTGAGTTTCTCTGCATCCTCCTCACAGCACACACACCTACCCAGCTTTGTGTCGTCTGCAAACTTGGAGATATTACATCTAGTTCCCTCGTCTAGCTCATTAATATGTATTGTGAATGGCTGGGGTCCTAGCACCGATCCCTGTGGTACCCCACTAGTCACTGCCTGCCACTCGGAAAAAAAACGTTTATTCCAACTCTTTGCTTCCTGTCTGCCAACCAGTTCTCTATCCAAGTCAGTACCTTACCCCCAATCCCATGTGCTTTAACTTTGCACGCTAATCTCTTATGCGGGACCTTATCGAAAGCCTTCTGAAAGTCCAAATACACCACATCCACTGGTTCTCCCTTATCTATTCTACCAGTTACATCCTCAAAAAATTCCAGTAGATTAGTCAAGCATGATTTACCTTTTGTAAATCAATGTTGACTTTGTCCGATCCTGTCACTGTTTTCCAAGTGCTCTGCTATTACATCTTTTATAATGGACTCTAGCATTTTCCCCACTACCGATGTCAGGCTATAATTCCCCATTTTCTCTCTACCACCTTTTTTAAATAGTGGGGTTACATTAGCTACCCTCCAATCCATGGGAACTGTGCCAGAGTCTATAGAATTTTGGAAGATGACCAGCAATGCATCTACTATTTCTAGGGTCACTTCCTTAAGTACCCTAGGATGTAGATTGTCATGCCCTGGGGATTTATCGGCCTTCAATCCCATCAATTTCCCGAACACCATTTCCCTACAAATACTGATTTTATTCAGTTCCTCCCTCTCATTAGACCCTATGTTCCCCGACATCTCTGGGAGATTATTTGTGTCCTCCTTTGTGAAGACCGAACCAAAGTATGTATTTAATTGGTCTGCCATTTCTTTGTTCCCCATTATAAATTCCCCTGATTCTGACTGCAAGGGACCTACGCTTGACTTCACCAATCTTTTTCTCTTCACATATCTATAGAAACTTTTACAGTCAGTTTTTATGTTCCCTGAAAGCTTACTCTCATACTCTATTTTCCCCCTCTTAATTAATCCTTTTGTCCTCCTTTGCTGAATCCTAAACTGCTCCCAATCCTCAGGTTTGCTGCTTTTTCTGGCCAATTTATGTGTCCTCTCCTTGGATCTTATGCAATCCCTAATTTCCCTTGTTAGCCACGGTTGCGCCACCTTTATTGTTTTATTTTTATGCCAGACAGGGATGAACAAATTCTGTAGTTCATCCATGCGATCTTTAAATGTTTGCCATTGCCTATCCACCATCAACCCTTTAAGTAACATTCCCCAATCCATCCTAGCCAACTCGTGCCTCATACCATCGTAGTCTCCTTTATTTAAATTCAGGACCCTAGTCTCTGAGTCAACTACTTCACTCTCCATCTTAATGAAGAATTCTATCATATTATGATAGCTCCTCCCCAAGGGGCCTCGCACAACAAGATTGCTAATTAATCCTTTCTCATTACATAATACCCAGTCTAAGATGACCTGATCTCTAGTTGGTTCCTCGACATATTGGTCCAGGAAACCATCCCGTATACACTCTAGGAATTCTTCCTCCACAGTATTGTTACTAATTTGGTTAGCCCAATCTATATGTAGATTAAAGTCAGCCATGTACTCCCTCAGCACTGCACTGGAGTGTCAGCCTAGCTTTATGTGCACAAGTCTCTGGCGCGGGACCTGAACCCACAACCTTCTGACTCCAGAGGGGAAGAGTGCAACCCACTTTTTTTAATTTATTATTTATTGAACATTAAAAACATTTACAACATCGTGATCATTCCATTGTATCATACAAATCCATTCCGCTGCTCTGCACAGCCATTCCTCCACCACATATTAACATCAAAACCTGAAGTTTAATTTGTCTCCCATAACATATACTACTCTATTGTACTTTAAAAATTGATCAGTAATCATGGCTCCGAATAAGGGAAGTGTGCCTGTTAATCCCCTCATGATTTAATCTCCAGCTCCTCCCTCCTTTCATGCAACTGCCCAACTTTTCGGGCAGCTGTTGCTTTCTCCTGCAGTCTCTGGCTCTTTTTCACCTCCTGTTTGAACCTTCCCTGCAGTTTCAGCCTTTTCATTACATTAGGTTTAGGCCGAGGAACTGCCCCTTCTCCCTCCTTCTGCCTCTCACTAACCTTTCCCTTTCCACACAATGCCACACCACCCCTCCACTTCCATGTCTCTGTCCCCCTCTGACTCCTCACTCTCGAGCTCTTCTGTAACCTCCCGTCCCTGCTTCCCATCAGATACATCCCTTAGAGAGTCTTCCTGCTATCACGGTTTCTCCAACAGTGCCACTCCGTTCGGCCTCATCTCCACCACTGACCCTTGCTCCCCGTTTCTTCTCTCTCTGGGACAATGGTGCATCTGCACCTATCTTGCTCCCTTCTGGCGTCTTTGTCTCCCTGCTCCCGTCCTGCTGCCCCTTTAAGGATCCTGCCTCTTGCACCCTCTCCTTGTCTTGTCCCCTCCTGCTCCCCGAGATGTCCGACTCCCCGTCTTTCTTTGGAGTACTTACATTTACCACGCACCCCGCTCCCGCCTCCTCTCCCCCTGCGGACACAGATTCTTTAGAGAGAGCTGAGCCGTATTATGGCTCGACTCTGCCCTCGACCCGTGCTGCCCTCTGCTGTCTTTGTCCTTTTCCACTGTACTTGGTGTGTTTTCCACCATCTCCATCCTGTTCTTTGCTCTGCAATTTTCTGCCTCTTCCTGCGCTCTTTTCTCCTTCCATTCACCAGCTGTGTCCTCCGCTTGCTCCGCTCCTCCAGCCAGTCCACTCACACCTCCTGCTCCTTCTCCTTCTCCCATCTCCTCGTCACTCAAGGGGCTTCCTTCTGCCTCACACTCACAGCGGGTGGGGCCTTTGTGACACACCCCACAGCTCTCCGCCTTGCAGCTCCGAGCGATGTGTCTGGACTTGCCGCAGTTATAACAGTACAAGTCTGGACAGCTTCTTACAAGATGGTCGTGCCCAAGACAATAATAACAAACCTTCACCTGGTTATCATGCAGTACCCGGAAGTACTGCACTCCTTCTATTGTCTCGAATTTCATGCTATATGGCAATGACTTCACCCACTCTGGGAACCGTACCTTTACATAACGGGTTCCATCTGCTACCCGCGTTCCTGGATAGTATCTCCTCTTTATTGCCGAGCAAATTTTAATGTCCCACGACTCCAACTTTTTTATTAGCACATCGGCCTCAATATAAATCGGCAGATTTAAGAATGAGACCACCACCTCTTCGGAATATAGCAGAGATACATCCAAGAACTTATCTCCAAACTTCAAACTCAGTAAAAGTCTTTCCACCCCCTCTCGGCCACTGACCGTCACCTCAAACCCAACATTCAGCTTTGGTGGGCAGACAAAGCAGCTTCCCTCGTCGCAGTCCTCATGATAATGGATTCATGGATAATATCCCAAGCTCGTATCTCCTGATCCGCTCACTGAATCACCGGCGTGTTTTCTTTTCCAAACTTCCTGGGGTCCCGGCCCAAATTTTTGGGCCTTTTTTTCTCCCTTCCAACAACAGTTTCTCCCCTGATTAAATTCATCCTGGCAACATTGTCCTCTGAGGGGCCCGGCACTCCGGGCCCCTCAGCAGCCAAGGACCAAAAAGGCCCAAAACCCACCACCAACTTTTTACAAACTCACTCAAACTCCCTGCAGTGATCAAGCACCCAGCAGCACTTGCTCACTCCCAGCCCCTCCCACCTAGAGAGTGCGACCCACTGAGCCACGGCTGACACAACAATGCAGTTAAGAAGTGCCCTCCTTGGGATCAATCCTTAAACTAAAGGTCCCAGCTGCCTCTTCCAATGGTTCAGGTGGACATTCAAGATCCTGTGTCTCCATTCAAAGGACATCAGGGCATTCTCCCTGTTTCCCAACTAACAGTCCCTTACTATCACCACCAAAACTAGCCGTTCATCTCATTGCTGTCGGATCTTGTTGTGTCCAACTTGACTGCCCTGCTGTTTACATCACAATGGTCGTTGCAGTTCAAAACCCATTGCATGCGAAACACTTTGAGATGTTTCTGAGAGACTTGACAAGGCACGACATAAACATAAGTCTGCCTTTCTTTTAACGTTAACAACCCATTCTGCATTTTGTTCTTTGACGGCCAATAATTCCGCTAAGTGGTCACCCCTTCGAGACTTTTATCATTTCACTCTCTTCTTCCTTGTCGTCTTGTGAAAATGACATCCTGAGGTGAAATTCTCGCTCCTCAAGATGATCATTCCATGAGCATTAATAGATTCTCTCTTACGGACTATCCAACAGATTCCTGGGGTGACGTTTCGAAAATCCACGTGGATTTTGTAAATTTAGCAATGGAGATGCTGGATATTGCAGAGAAAAACATAGAAAACAAGTATCTTTGGGACTATCTGTTGCCCCATTGTTTATCATCGTATTCTGAGAGCAAGTGTTTGAGCTAAAAGCCTATTTAATCTAATACGATGTTGCCTATTTAAATGTCTTCATTGAATCCCTAGCAATGTAACCTTTGGGTGACGGTAAACCTTATTTACTCGTAAATCAATGAGACCTTTTGCAGTTGCTTAAAAGGAATTAGCTATTCTGGGAAAAGACAATGTCAAAACAATGCTGAAATGTCATTTGGTAAACCAAGCACAGAACTGTAATACTGAACTGTTGGACCTAGATCAATAGATTTAATGAATGCGTCATCGTTAAAGCACCGTGATGTCTCTCAGTTATGCCGACTATAACCAGCTCTCGTTGGGCAGCTTTTTAAAATATATTCACTGACTGTGCCTTGGTTTGATCATGTGGGATGGATGGTGTTGAAGATACTTTGTATATAAAGCAGTGAAGCTTTGTTCAAAAAAAACACATGAAATGTCAGCAAGAAGAGAAAGTTAGATTTCTTCTTCCTGGTCCGAAAATGTAATGTTACCATAGCAACTGCTGGGTTGCTATATTGTGAAAAGGATTGACTATCTTAGGGCCTCGGCATTATGGAGAGAATCTGAAAACTGACAGAGAGAAGAGATAAATAGAAAAGCAGAGAAACAGACAGAGAACAAAAGAAATGAATGAGTTATTTTTTATTTACAGTGGTGAGGAATAATTCCCAGAATAAAACTAAACATATTTGGCCCTGAAAAATCGCCATGTGATACTCTGTATGGACACTTAGTGCATCTGTCTGGAATTTCTCTATTATTTTGAAGGAGGTGTTAACCCATTTATGTTCAACAGGTTAATCATAGGATCTGACAGTATAGAAGGAGGCCATTCGGCCCATCATGCCTGTGCCCGCTCTTTGAACGAGCTATCCAATTAGTCCCCCTCCCCCGCTCTTTTCCTGCAAATTTTTCCTTTTCAAGTATTTATCCAATTCCATTTAGAAAGTTACTATTGAATCTGCTTCCACCACCCTTTCAGTTAGTGCATTCCAGATCATAACAACTTACTGAGGAAAACAGTAGTACCCCGGTAGACCCTAGCGCCTTGAACCAGGGAAGCTCCAGCCCTACAACCCTCTGTGATCTCTGCACTCCTCCAATTCTGGCATCTTGCGCATCCCCGATTTTCACTGCTCCACCATTGGTGGCCGTGCCTTCAGCTGCCTGGCCCCTCAGCTCCGAAATTCCTTTCCTAAACCTCTCCACCCCTCTACTTCTCTCCTTTTAAGCCGCTCCTTAAAACCCTACCTCTTTGACCAAGCTTTTTGGTCACTTAACCTAATATCTCCTTATGTGGCTCGGTGCCAAATTTTGTCTGATAATCGCTCCTGTGTAGCACCTTGGGATGTTTTACTATGTTAAAGGCGCTATATAAATGCAAGTTGATGTTATTGTTGTGTAAAGGCTGCCCATTACAGGGACTTCTGGCTGTTGCCCAAAAAACAGCAACCACAGGCCTCAAGCGCCCATCTCTGTCCTTGGAAGAAAAAGTGGACTTCCCTTGATCTTTACTGCCTGCTCATGCCAATTCCTCTGATTGGACAGGGGCAGGTCACAGGGCCTCCACCGACTTCCTCTGTGTTCCCATCAAAATGGGTGTACTTCCTGTGTTAGAGAAGGAAAATGAAGCAGGAGGCCTGGGAATGACCCCTTCATCCTTGTTACCATAGTAACCATTAGCCTGCACCTCCTGTAGGCACTTTGCTTCCCTCCTTAGACGAAGCCCTGGAAATCCTGGAGGAGGTTAAGAGGGAGAACAATCCAGTGTCATGGCTCTCTGCCCCTATCTCTTGTGCTTTGTTGCCCAAGGAATAAATGTCCCCACCCCACCGTAACACAAAGCACAGGAAAATCAGCCCCCAATAATTCTCAGTTCACGTTGCTTACTCTTGTATTTTTCTGTTCTTTTCTCTTGCAAACTCTCTGACCTTTGAGTGTAATCTCCAAATTCCTTCAACACGAAAGCAAAATACTGCGGTTGCTGGAAATCTAAAATAAAAACAGAAAAGGCTGGAAACACTCGGCTGGTCAGGCAGCGTCTGTGGAGAGGGAAAACGGAGTTAACGTTTCGGGTCGATGACCTATCGTCAGAACTCCTTCACCTGATCTTGACTAATTCCCTGCCGTTCATGTTATGTGAGGGAGCTGCAAGAGAAGGCTCAAAACAACAGAATTCCAGCGTGGCACAGCCCAGTAATTTAAAACTGATGAGAACCTTTCAGCCACTACTAGCCACTAAGGCACAAAAAAAAACCCTATGTTTTGAACATAATGTCACTGAGATAGCAGCTGCAAATTGCTAAGCAACGGTCTGTAGAAACAATAATATCAAGACTGTCCATTCCTTTCACTGAATGTGCCATTTGGAGCCGCCTGTTAAGAGACTAGCTTCTGAGACTTGTTCAATTTATTGGGGGTAATATGCTAGCATGGATTGAGGATTGGTTAATGGACAGAAAACAAAGAGTAGGAATAAAGGGGTCATTTTTGGGTTGGCAGGCTGTAACTAGTGGGGTACCACAAGGATCAGTGCTTGGGCCTCAGCTATTCACAATCTACATCAATGATTTGGATGAGGGGACCAAATGTAATCTATCCAAGTTTTGCTGATGATACAAAGCTGGGTGGGAATGTAAGTTGTGAGGAGGATGCAAGGAGGCTTCAAGGGGATATAGACAGGCTAAGTGAGTGGACAAGAACATGGCAAATGGAATATAATGTGGAGAAATGTGAAGTTATCCACTTTGGTAGGAAAAATTGCATTTTTTTAAATGAGAGAGATTGGGAAATGTTGGTGTTCAGAGGGACCTGGGTGTCCTTGTACATGAATCACTGAAAGTTAACATGCAGGTACAGTAAGCAATTAGGAAAGCAAATGGTATGTTTGTCTTTATTACAAGAGGATTTGAATATAAGAGTAAAGACGTCTTACTGCGATTATATAGGGCCCTGGTGAGACCACACCTGGAGTATTGTGTACAGTTTTGGTCTCCTTACCTACGGAAGGATATACTTGCCACAGTGGGAGTGCAACGAAGGTTCACCAGACTGATTCCTGGGATGGGGGTATTGTCCTATGAGGAGAGATTGAGTAGACTAGGTCTATATTCTCTAGAGTTTAGAAGAATAAGAGGTGATCGCATTGAAACATACAAAATTCTTACAGGGCTTGACAGGATAGATGCAGGGAGGATGTTTCCCCTGGCTGGGGAGTCTAGAACCAGGGGTCACAGTCTCAGAATAAGGGTCGGCCATTTAGGGCTGAGATGAGGAGAAATTTCTTCAATCAAAAGGGTGGTGAATCTTTGGAATTCTCTACCCCTGAGGGCTGTGGAGGCTCCGTCGTTGAGTATATTCAAGACAGAGGTCGATAATTTTTGGGAACTAACGGAATCGAAGGATATGGGGATAGTGCAGGAAAGTGGAGATGAGGTAGAAGATCAGCCATGATCTTACTGAATGGCGGAGCAGGCTCGAGGGGCCAAATGGCCCGACTCCTGCTCCTATTCCTTATGTTCTTATGTTCTAATGTTAACACATGAGTGGGTAAATTTGACTATGTTGTTGTGAAATATGTATTTTTTTAAATAAAATTGTTTAAAAAATCTTATTTTGGACGTTAGATGTTACCAAGCAAAACAATTGTGGAACAAGTTTGTTTCTCAAAAACATTTTGAGTGATTTAATTGGTTTATCAACAAATCATGGGGGTGAAACTTTTATGCGTTTTGATGGGGTTTTGACATTAGAAATGTTTACGTGCAGATTTTCACGGTAAAAGTTAGAAAATTTAGATGGCGTGCTTTGAAAATGTTACCACAATGAACTTAGCAAGACGTACGTGATTTCTTTACAAAGGAATAGTTTGTTCTACAGAGAACTACGAGATCGTAACTTGAGCGCCTCAGTTTCCTCCTTGCTGGTTGTGATTTACTTGCTGCCACTGTTTCACTGACATAGATAACTGCCCCATAAAAAAATGCGAACCAAGTACTGGGCTTCATTTCTGGAGGGATAGAATTGAAACGCAGAGAAATTATGTTAAACTATAGAACCGTGGTTAAACCACACTTGGAGTACTGTGCTCAGTTCCCGTCTCCGTATCGAGGCACTGGAGAAAGTGCAAAAAAAAGATTTACAGGGATAATACCAGAACTGAGAGGTTATAACTGTCAGGAAAGACTGAACAGGCTGGGGCTCTTTTCTCTAGAAAAGAGAAGGCTGAGGGGTGACCTAATAGAGGTCTGTAAACTTATCAAGGGGTTTGATAGGTTAGACTTTGGGTGAAGCCAAAACTAGGGGCCATAAATATAAGATAGTCTTTAATAAATCCAATAGGGAATTCAGGAGAAATTTCTTTACCCAGAGAGTGGTTAGAATCTGTAACTTGCTACCACATGAAGTGGTTGAGACGAATAGTATAGATGCATTTAAGGGGAAGCTAGGCAAGTACATCAGGGAGAAAGGAATAGAAGGGTATGCAGGGTTAGATGAAGTGGGGTGGGAGGAGATTCATGTGGAGCATAAACAACTGCACAGACCAGTTGTGCTGAACGGCCTGTTTCTGTGCTGTAAATCTACGTAATTCTATTGGAGGAACCTTGTCAGAACAGCCTGAATGATCGCAATCGCTCTCATCCTTTATGTTGTAAGGTGCAACAGGCAGCTCCAGCTACATTGCCTTAGCAACGCACCTCAGGAGAGCACTTCCAACTATTTTAGCTCTCCATTTCCTTTCTGCACGCTCTCCAGCCTTATCAGCTCTTAGGGCAAGATTGCTCAACTATTACTGCTGATTGGAGTTGAATTTGCGCACTTGGAAGTCCCAGCCCGCTCACTAGGCTGTGCAACAAGCCAAATTCAACGCAATTAGTGTCTTTAACAATCACCTCTCATAACTCAACCCATCCATTTGATTCTGATTGTGCTTGTGAAGAAATATTTTCCTAACTTAACCTGTGGCCTTCACAAAGCATTACTACAGTTAAATCATTTTACTGTACTTTCCTTCTTCTTTATCTGATATCCTGGCACTGGAATAAATCCCATCTTCCAAGTTTTGGTGTGGAAGGTGTAGTTATGACGACCGCAAACTACGCCGCACCAGAGGAAAACCGACACTGCAACATGCAGTCTTTGCACTGCATTGCCACCGAGCTCTGCTTGCAGCTGCCGGCAAACTGCTTTAGTTTCCCTCCCCGTCAAGGTACGAGTATGTACGCACTTCACTGCGCCATTGTTCAATGCATTATGGCGAAGTCCACACATGCTCTGAAGGTGAACCTTACTTGGGTGTAATCATTGAGCACTTGATAAGCAACAAGTCGGCTACAAAGAAAGAAAAGAGGGGTAGAGGTTAGACCTTCGATGCGCCCGGTTTATGGACGCGAAATGTGGGCAGATGGCTCCAATTTCGCAGAACTTTGTCCACCAGTTCAAGGGTGCATGAAATACACCCAGCGTCATATTGGCGGCCTAAAAATGGAGGTTAGGCCCCTTGCATATGTTAATGAGCGCCCTAAGACCTGCTTCAGGACCATGCCTGAAAATTCATCAGTGCTGAGCGGAGAAGACGTTTTTTGGTTCCTTCTTGGGAGATGCGGGAGTAAGTTATTTAATTGTCCTAAACAAATAAATGTAGAACTGGAATAAAAAATTCAAGTGCACATATGATAAGTTTGTTGAAGTATTCTGGTTGGTTTATTGACATATTTTGTTGGGATTGCTGGTGTGTTTTGGTGGGTGTGATGAAAAGGGAGTTTCAATCTCAATTTTACTCAAAAGTAAGACTATATATTATAATTTCCATGTATAGTAAACTTGCAGTCACCTGAAATTTTAGATACTGTCACAACAACAACAACAACTTGTATTTATATAGTGCCTTTAATGTACTAAAACGTCCCAAGGCGCTTCACAGGAGCGTTATCAAACAAAATTTCACACCGAGCCACATAAGGAGATATTAGGATAGGTGACCAAAAGCTTGGTCAAAGAGGTAGGTCTTAATCAGTGTCTTAAAGGAGGAGAGAGAGGTAGAGAGGCAGAGAGGTTTGGGGAGGGAATTCCAAAGCTTAGGACCATGGCAGCTGAAGGCACGGCCGCCAATGGTGGATCAATGAAAATCGGGGATGCTCAAAAGGCCAGAATTGGAGGAGCGCGCAGACCTTGGAGGGTTGTAGGGCTGGAGGAGGTTAGAGAGACATTATTCCCTTCAAAATACACAAGATGGCTGCAGTTGAGATCCTTGGATTTCATAATCAATTGCATTGAGAGGACGTCCTTCCCTTAGCGGATATATTTCATTCTCAAGATTCTTTTAAAAGTAGATCTTCTTCCCGTTGAAAATTATGTCGCACCATTACTTGCTTTGTTTTATGCACAGTCGATGAGGACTATGGGATTTTGCAGCCAGATATCAAATCAGTCTTGGACTAATACCTAGTAGTTGGACACCGGAGGGAATCTCTGTAACTTTAAGTTTATGCCTGTTTGGTATCTTTATTTCGATTTTGGTCGAGCTTGAAAGGGATGAAGGGCTGAGACTCAGGAGGGGGTCATTGTCAGCTTCACTGCTTGGGTGGCAAACTGAGGGAGCAGGTAGCCTGAGTGTGATAGACTCCACCCGATTTTCATTTCCATTCAAAAGTAAGGCTATACATATCAGTCAAATACTCTAGACTGACGCCCTGGATATATTTAGCCAGTGGGTGGTTTGGCATAGCTATGCTACTTAGAAATCTATTTCTCCCTATTTCCTTTTGTACAAACCGTAATAAATTTGGATGAATTCTAACCAGGTCCTCCAGTTTGTAGAACTGGCTGAATATTTCCAATCGTTTTTCCAGTACACAAAGTATTTTTAGCACTGGTCTCTGCTGTTACTGAAAACTGGCAGATCTTCTGTGCTATTGCGCGTGGTGAGTCAAAGGTTACACTATTGCAAGGAGTGGTGCTTTTTGTAATGAAGGCCAAGAGATATATAAAACTGTAGCTTCATCTTTTCTTATTTTTTTCCTTTTTCTTTCTTTATCAAATATCTCCGCGAAAAATACGTATGCCGGGAATTTCCTCTGGGCTTTTCCCACTTTGCTGCCGCAACTTCATGGAAATATAAGAACATAAGAAATAGAAGCAGGAGTAGGCCATCCGGCCCCTCGAGCCTGTTCCGCCATTCAATGAGATCATGGCTGATCATCGACCTCAACTCCACTTTCCCACCAGATCCCCATATCCTTTGATTCCCTCAGTGTCCAAAAATCTATCAGTCTCAGCCTTGAGCATCCACAGCCCTCTGAGGTAGAGAATTCCAAAGATTCACAAACCTCTGAGTGAAGAAATGTCTCCTCATCTCAGTCCCAAATGGCCGGCCCCTTATCCTGAGACGATGCCCCCTAGTTCTAGACTCTCCAGCCAGGGGGAAACAGCCTCTCAGCATCCACCCTGTCAATCCCTTTCAGAATCTTATATATCTCAATGAGATCACTTCTCAGTCTTCTAACCTCCAGAGAGTATAAGCCCATTCTACTCAATCTCTCGCACCCCTTCTAAAGCAAGTATATCCTTCCTTAGGTATGGAGACCAAAGCTGTGCACAGTACTTCAGGTGTGGTCTCACCAAAGCCCTGTACAATTGCGGCAAGACTTCCTTTAATGCTTGCAAATACGGTTTCTGCTATACTTCTGTCGAAGTTACATCGGTGCAACTGGAGAAGGTCCAAGGAAATCCATCCCCTTAGTGCATTTAAGCAGGATGTTTTGATAACAAGTGCTTTTAAATTCAAAACATTTATTTCAAATTCCTTCCAAACTTGAAGTTGCTTCTCGTGTATGTGAGAAGTTGTTGTTTTCAAGTTGTCAGTATAAGTCAATAAAAGAGAGGCAGCTACAGCAACCATTTGGAATGCTTTACAAATGATCAATGAAAACAGAAAATGCTGGAAACACTCAGCAGGTCGGGCAGCATCTGTGGGGAGAGAAACAGAGTTAACGGCCGTGATTTTATCATCGGTGTCGGGATGGACGCTTGCACCGAGGCTGTCAAATGACTCCCACCATATGCTTATGGAGGGAGTCACAGCACGCATGGAGGTTCTCTTCCCTTCCAAGGGCAGAAGAGACCTTCCCAGGACACCAACGCAGCCTGATTGCACATTGCACAGGAGGGCAAAAGCAGGGATGTCGTCGGGGGGTCCCTGGCTGCAGTGGTGCCAACCTTTCAATGATCTCAGTGGATCACAAAACATTACTGCAAAGCCACACTCAAACTCACCCTGCTGTGCCACTCATCACATCACCATCACTCTGCCTTCCCTACCCTACTCCTGCACATCCTTACTCACACCAACTTACCTTGCACCTCCACCCTACCCTCTCTATCTACTTTATCACTTCCCCATCTCAGTAGCCACCCCTCATCCTACTTCAAGCATACCAACTAACAACACACAAGGGTAGGCACTTGAGAGGTTTAGCCAATGTCCATGTGAAGTTTCTGGTAATGTTGTCGTCATACAGTGAGACCTATTTTTCCAACACTGTCCCTTATTGGACAGATCTGAGCGCACCTTGATAAGTGTCTTACTGAGTTCCAGTGAATGTTCAGACATAACGTCCCCTGCCACCACCCCACCGCCCCCCCCCCCCCCGCGCTATAGTGATGAGTGTGCATGGAATGGCTTGGACATTAAAAGGATGCTTCACAATGCTGGTGTGGGATGATGTCAACCTGGCGCATCATGTGGCAGCCAGGGTTAACAGCATCAAGTGAAGTAAATCTGGCCATGGTGATGCCATCGCTGGCCTCCCGGGCAGCAATGTTGTCAGGGGCTGATGCCCCGTGTCCTGTGTAGCATCAGGTGATGGCGGAGAAGGTTGGTGATGTTGGTGTTGGGGCTGATCGTGGAAGGATTCAGAGGACCAAGGTCTGATTTTTTTCAAGGGCACCGATGTTGCTGCAATAGATGTCAGCTGCAGGTGAGATGACAGAAGCGATCTGTCAATGGTGAGAGAGGTTGTTCCAATGAGGTGGCACTGATTATACAGTTGGCTCTAAACACTTGCAAGCTAAAGAAATCTCTATATGTATTACAAATGCAGTAACCAACAATTTCTGCACTCTGAAACTGACCATCTGCAACATGGCATCCTTTACACCACTTCTGCAGCTGTCAGCTTATCAGAAACATCAGCGCAGACTCAACTCACGCCAGGGTGAGCTGGCGTGTTCCCTGAGCAGTGGGTAACCCATGGGGGAGCATGTAAAATTGGAAGGAAGCCTCAAAATACCATTAAATTGGCTCTTAACAAGCCCTTTAATGAGCTCAATTGTCTTCCCCACTGCTTGGTGTCGGATCAATTCTCCACTGACAGACCCGACACCTGGGAGACTCATGTGGAGGCGGGTTGACAGCGGGTTTCCTACCCGCTGTCAATCTTTGCTATTTTGACCGCGGACCCGCCTCCAAACCCGCCCTCTGAGCGCCGGCAAATTCGCGGCCATAGTTTCAGGTCGATGATCTTTCATCAGAACTGGAAGAAGTTAGAGATGTAGCAGGTTTTAAGCAAGTACAGAGGCAGGGAAAATGCAGGGGAGGCATGGGAAGGGAGAAAAGAACAAAAGGGAAAGGCCTGTGATCGAAAATACTTGAAGGAGAAAAAAATTGCAGGGATATGGGGAAAGAGCGGGGGGGAGTGGGACTAACTGGATTGCTCTTCGAAAGAGCCGGCGCAGACTCGATGGGCCGAATGGCCTCCTTCTGTGTTGTATGGTTTGATGCTAGAGAGCAGGCAGGAGTGACTAAATGACAATAGGGAAGATGGTCCAAGGCAAAACGGGGTGGTAATGGGAAGTAAAGAAACAAAAGATGGGTCTAGAGGAGCTGTAAATGGCAACAGCAGAACCATTACCAGCACCTGCTGTCTGAGAAAATTGGAGTAGCGGTTATGATCTGAAGTTATTCAACTGAATGTTGTGGCCAGAAGGCTGTAAAGTGCTTAATCGAAAGATGAGTTGCTGTTCCTCTTTAAAATTTGCTATCGTTTAAAGTTTTATTTGCCGCTCATAACATACTGTAAACAACTGCTTGGATATAGTCACATAAATGTGGGTTTTTGTTTAGGAAAATTACACAAGAAAAAATTGAAGAGCTCTTTGATGTTTCATCTTTAAAAAGTCAAGTTACTTTCCTTGTCCTAAAAAAATAGTTTCCTTAGGGGCTTTCATCTGAGTAATTGGCCATTGGACAACGTGAGGCTTAAAAACAGCAAGGCCCGGCATTACCCTGTCAATGTTCAGTCTTGTTGTTAATCATATAAATCTCTTCAGCTAACAGTGATTGGTCTAGGAACTCGCATAAACTCGAGGCTCAGGCTTCTAGTATGTGCACAGGCCTCTCAGAGAAAGTGTAACTGCAGGCATTTTGAGCATAGAAGCTTTAATCATTTTGTTGTAAATTTAATATTTATAGGGGTAGAAATTAGGTCGCGCCCCATTTGGGGCGCAAATATCGTCTGGACGCAAATATTAGCGCCTGGCACTAATTATCGGCACTGACTGGAAACTTCACTTTTACCGCCCCGGGAGGTGAGTGGAGCGCTAAAGCAGGCGCTGCACACCTGTCTTAAGGCGCAAAGGCCAAGGAGTGAGGCGCTAACTCAGAGCGCTGGCGAAGCTCATGTAATGTCAGTCAGCAATGGAACACACACACAATGGCACGAGCCAGTTCTTAAAGGGGATGGTTAATCTTGCTTTCCATCCACATCCTGTTCATTGCAGCCTTGAATCTCGGCCTGGAGAGACTTGCACATCAAATGTGCTGGAAAGAACAATGGAGAGTACCAGGCAAAGAGCTCAGAGTGCAGCTCCCACAGTCTCTGCTAAATCGATACAAGGAATGGCAAATCAAAATGAACCTGCAAAGTGCTGCTCAGTACCCAAAACTCCTTCACACAACGTTGAATCTCTCCAGAAGTCTCTCCCTCTCTCTCTCAGAATGCGTAGTTCAAAAATGCCACCAACAATAAAAGACAGGAAGAGGCCCCCTTTAAATAGCGCCCCCCCCAGCCCCACAGCGATTGATAGCGTTCCAGTCTTCTGGTCGTTGGATGCGCCAGGCGGTAAGGCAGGGGGCGCCACTCAATTTCCGCTCCGGGGCGCCACAAGGGCGTTGCACCATGGAATGACGTCACAATCTGCGCGCGCAGGTGGTCGCAGCGGTAAGTTTTAGCGCCGCCGCACAATGTCAAGTTAAGTTCCCGAGCGGCGCAAACATCGCTGCGCCCGGGCGTTAGCGGCTTTGCGCCCCATTAGCGCCCTCTTAAGGCGCTAACGGGAGGCGCAACCAAGTGAATTTTTACCCCATAATGTCTGAATTATGTTGTTATCCCTATTTATGGTAGTAAGTACTCAGCTTAGTGTAGAAAGCAAGAGGGCAGCTGAAAAGGTTTGGAGTGACTTGACTGATTTGTTTTCTTTTCAGTAGCCGCTGTTGACAGCCCATTTTGATTTGTATCTTTGCACTTCACGATTGGCGATTTTCTTTCCTCTTGATACTTGGTAGGTTTCCTACCTGTTTACTTATGTCTTGTTGTTGAATATGAAAGTTGAGCCACTCGGCTACAAGAAATTTGCATAAACAATGGGTTGGGACTCGAAGTGTGATTGCAAAGTGCGACACTGAGCGTGTCACGGGGACAAAGAAAATTACCCCTACGCTTTGGGGCCGAGTTTTGTCCTCAGATGTAAATTATTTTTAAATTGGTTTGAACTGCTTTCACACCTGCCTGAATCGCAAGTTCAAATAGCATTAAATAGTCTGGTCTACGCTCATTTGTTTAGTAATTCACAACTTGAGATACAAACTCAGATAGGCCTGGGAATGAGACACATGGTGGAAGAGAAATATTGCATACAAGTGAAATTTAAAGGGACGAGAACAATTAAAAGGGAGTGTTATAATAGCAATTGGAAAAGCTTCTGGAGAACTTCAAAAAGCATCTTAATCTGCAAGAAACCTTACCCAAGGCTGAAGGGGCAAAGGATTGAGACATGGCAGCCTAAGATGAAGGTACAGGGAATCCTAAGTACAGTCACAAGTGGCATAGCAGTCCAGCATCCAACCCCCGATTTGATGATGCTTGAGGGGGAGGTGGTGCTGGCTTGGAGGGCTGCCCTCTGTGCCACTCCATCACACCATCCCAAGGTGGGTGCCGCCAAGCTTCAGGCCACAGCTGACACCGTGTGAGCAAGCCCTAGGCTGCCCTGTAGCTGCAGGTGTCCTCGTCGCAGCTCGGCATCTGCCTCTGAGCTGACTCGGACCCCGACAAGACAGGTCCCCACCCATGGTCGTTGCCGGGTAGGTTTGCCAGGGCCTTGAGAAATGCTCGGTGGCCTCTGGGCAGGTGCAGCCGTAGACGCAAGTTCGGCAGAAGATAGGGTAGAACCCCCTGAGAAATGGCTGAAAACTGCCAATTGCACCATTTCTCTGGGGATTCCTCCGGTCTCCCTAGCGAAGAACCCCCGTGGAAATTGAGGGCCAGCTGCATTGATAGACCGCTCACTCTGACGACAACTGGACTTGAGGTTTGTTTTCAATTAATAGAGAAATTATCCATCTCATTTAATCTGGGAATGGTAGCATAGTGGTTATATTACTGGACTAGTAATCCAGAGGCCTAGACTTATATCAGTCAGAGACATGAATTCAAATCCCACCATGGCAGCTGGGAAATTTAAATTCAGTTAATTGCATAAATCTGGAATAAAAAGCTAGTATCAGTAACGGTGACCATGAAACTATCGGATTTTCGTAAAAACCCGAAGTCTGGTTCACTAATCACCTTTAGTGGAAGGAAATCTGCCGTCCTTACCCGGTCTGGCCTATATGTGACTCCAGAGCCACAGCAATGTGGTTGACTCTTAACTGCCCTCTGAAATGGCCGAGCGAGACACTCAGTTGTACCAAACTGTTACAAAGAACAGCGGTTCAAGAAGGCGTCTCACCACCACCTTCTCGAGGGCAATTAGGGATGGGCAATAAATGCTTCCCGTGAACAAAGAAATTTAAAAAAAAAATCTGCTTTTGTGAAAATGCTACAAATTTTGACCGTTCCCTTAATGATGGCCAAAGGTCAAGATTTTGAGTGCGTGTTTGACAGAAGGGTTGGCTATTTCTCCCAAATGTTGCAGCTCGTATTCCGTCGCATATCTTACCTCCTAAAAGGCAATTCTCGGTTCAGCTGGCAGAAGCACCAATATGCCTCAACCTCAAACTGTATACTCGCATTATTCACACAACTATGTGAATTACATGTTTTGAAGAGCATCTGGAACGCTAGCACAATCAGTTAATGAGGCATGACATCCAGATGCCAATAGAAGCACTGGATTTTTTCTAAAATAAATGTTTCTACTAACTAACATTTGTGATATGCTGATTTACTGTTCATAACTCCAAACATGAGAGGTCAATTTGCACCACTGACTGCATTTTCACCCTTTAATGAAATAGCTTGCATTTGTATAGCGCCTTTCATAATTTCAGAATGTCCCAAAATACTTTACAACCAATTAAGCACTTTAGAAGTCTCTGTAGTAATGTAGGGGGAACGTGGCAGCCAATTTGCGCACAGCAAGGTCTTGCGAACAGCATTGGGATAAAGGACCAGATCAGCTATTTAAGTGATATTAGTTGAGGTGGATCTTGACTTTTTAACGATAGCTTAAAACAAGCAATAGCATATCGGCTGCCAGCTTTACATCTCTCCCGATTTTTATTTCCAGGGAAGTAAATCAGGAGAGATGTAAAAGTGGCCGCCGACTCGCTATCACCCGTCTTACACAATTGCACAAAGTCAAGAGCTACCCTGTTGAGTGATAAATATGGGCCAGGACACTGGGAGATCTCCACTTCTTAAAGTGGTGCCACGGGATCTTTTACAACCACCTGAGAGGGCAGACGGAGCCTCGGTTTAACGTCTCACCCGAAAGACAGCACCTCCGGCGGTGCAGCACTCCCCTCAGTACTGCGCTGGGAGTGGAAGCCTAGATTATGTGCTCAAGTTTATGACTTAGAGGTAAAAGCTAAAGCTGACACCTTTAGAACACACCCATCATTTACTAATAAACCCTAGTAAATCCACTATTATTACTTGTTTTAATTAAATTAAATTGTTAAGTGTTTTCTGTGTATAACTGTAATATAAGCAGGAAACATTTAGATCACTCACACTTTACAATGGGCAGACCTGTTGAAAAATTGACTGCTGTGATTTATTTCATGGTAAAAATTTTAAATACAGAACCAAAACGGATGGCTCATTAGTGATGATGAAATCTTTTCAATCCAGTGACTTGACTTGGCTGTGATAATTGATAGAACGCGCCTTCTACGACCTACAAAAAAAGAGTTAAGAGCCAAATTAGATACGATGATTATGATACTGAGCACATGCATTTATTAACAGAATTCTTTTGTCTATGGTCCATTACTTGGAAACAATCAATTTCAGTAATTTATTTTTTCCTTTGATAACTGTGTAGAACATCTTAATGATCCCAGGACATTTTGAAGATTTATTTATGTAAGTGTTGCGAGGCAGTGAGCGGTTAGAGGACATCGATGAGCAGTAATCGTACTCTTGTGAGATTTGAAGGCAATGGCTCTTTGTGGTATTGCCTCCTGTCAGTAAATTACAGGGATACTTGCATTAGGTTGAGAACCGAGCCAAACAGGCCACTTACTGATCGCAGAGTGCTCTGTTCTTAGTGTTGCTAAGACATGCAAGGATCAATGGCCATTATGTTGCATTTTGCCTTCAGAGCATCAGAATGCAACGTCCTACTTTCAGCCAGTTGCTAATTGTTCTTATAAGAGTGACGTGATAATGCATGTCCTGTTAATCTTACCAATACATGTCAAGCCCATTCACTTAACTGATGGATGGGTCAGCCTAGGGTTGCAAAATTCCGGGAATTTTTAAAAGAGGAAACTTTCCATGGGAATTTTCGTGAATTTATGGGAATTTGGGGAATTTATGGGAATTAAGAGTTTTTTTGCACACTGATGGTTTTTGTCTCTGACCCTTACATTATCTTTGTCATCAAAATAGACATACTGTTCCATACAAATAAAAACAGCTTATTTAGCCTGTAATTTGTCCTTATTTTGTCCCTTTGAGTCTTCTACTCATGAGTCGTGTAAGTCTTCTACTCATCATTGCTCCTCCTGATTCTCTGACTCTGGCTCTGACGTGTCCATTTCCTCCTCTGTGTCACTGTCTAGCTGTGTGGTGGACACTTCTGTATCTGGCTCAATAAGTTGTAGGTTCGCCTGGATAGCCACCAGTTTCTCCACTCTCTTGTTAGTCAGCCTGTTGCGCACCTTTGTATGCGTATTCCCAAAAAGTGACCAGTTTCGTTCAGAGGCCGCTGATGAAAGTGGGATTTGGAGTATCACCAATGCAATGGGTGACAGGGCCTCAGAGGCACAAAGTCCCTTCCACCAGGTATGTGCACTGATATGCTTGCATGATTCCCATATCCCGTCCCCATTCCAAAGACCTTGCTTGGTAGAGAACTTTGCCAGACTTCCCAGAACTTTGCCCACGTCCAGATTGAGGTGGCGTGAGAGGGTAGAAATCACACTGTAAGCGCTGTTGATCTGTTCTCCAGAAAGTATTGGTCTCCCAACATGCTTTGGGTCCAGCATGTATGCTGCAGCATGAATCGGCTTGACACAAAATTCTTGACGCGTCTGTATGAATTGAACAATTGCCTTCTCCTCTGCTTTGAGCAGTAGGGATGTGGGTAGGGCAATGCTGATTTGTTCTTTTAAATCAGCAAAAAGCCTGAGAACATCTGACAAGACAGCGTCATCTCCTTCAATCTGAGCAATTGCAGATGCTACTGGTGAAAGTAGTTTAAGGCTGCTAACCACTCTCTCCCAAAACACATCAACCAGCAGTATTTTCTTGATGGTGGTTTCCATATCCCCAGACTGGGATATTGCCATTTCTTGCAGCGACTCCTTACCCTCCAGAAGGCTGTTGTACATTATGACAACGCCACCCCATCTAGTGTTGCTGGGCAGCTTCAGTGTGGTGTTCTTGTTCTTTGTCGTTTGCTTGGAGTTGTAGGTTGCTGCAACTACCTGTTTTCCCCTGACATACTTAACAACTTGCTTGGCTCTCTTGTTCAGAGTTTCCATGGTTCTCAAACCCATGATGTCCTTGAGGAGCAGGTTGAGCCCATGAGCTGCGCACCCAATAGACGTAATATGAGGGTAGGCCTCCTCCACTTGAGCCCAAGCAGCCTTCATATTCGCAGCATTGTCAGTAACTACTGCAAAGACCTTTTGTGATCCAAGATCGTTGATGACCACTTTCAGCTCATCAGCAATGTATGTGCCTGTGTGTCTGTTGTCCTTCGTGTCTGTGCTCTTGAAGAACACTGGGAGAGAGTGGAGACGATGTAGTTTATGATGCCCTCCCCTCGTACATTTGACCACCCATCTGAGATAACTGCAACACAGTCTGCCATCTCTATCATTTCTTTGAGCTTTCCTTGGACTCTGTTATACTCAGCCTCCAGCAAATAAGTAGACAAAGCATGTCTGGTGGGAGGCCAATATGCAGGGCGAATAACATTGAAAAATCTCTTCCAGTACACATTGGCTGTGAGCATGAGGGGTGAGCCTGTCACATATACAGCTCGAGCAAGGCACCCATCTGCATTCTTCTGGCTATGGTTATCCATTGTATCAAAGAACCTTCCAAGTGGACCAAGAGTTGCTGATGATAAGGAACCTGATGCTGAATGTGAACCATCTTCTTGAATGGAAGCAGAGGAACTCTGGGCTGACTGCTGTGAGCTTTGAGTGAAGTTGTTGCATTTGGATAAATGCTGCTGCATCTTTGTGGCATTCTTTACATATGGCTTTGTACAGTGTTTGCACATGTACACAGTCTTTCCATCTTTAATGCCTGGGGTAAAATGCTTCCACACATCCGATGGTAAATGTGGCATTGTTCTATGCAGAGAAATAAAGGGCATTCGTCTCTGTGTTGAACTGCGGTCGATCAGCACGATTGCAACAGGGTGAGTAAATTTTTCCTGATGCTCCATGTGATGGAAGCATGACCTGTGCACGCACGATGCTACATCACCAATAGAGGGAGCTAATCGCTGATCTACTCATCCAACCAATCAGGACACATTTGTTCACAGTCACACACAAAACTTGTAATTATTAAAACAAGCCAAGTAAGAAGATAAACATATATTGATTAAGAAATTCCTTAATAATTAAGATTCCATCTCTGTTAGTAATTTTAAGAGAGGACCTGTGGAAAAAAAAAAGAAAGACATACAAAAAAAAACAATATTATGCTAGCATGTGCTTTTTTGGGCAAAATTCCCAAGCTAAACTTCCCGTGGAAAATTTCCTGAAATTTACCGGAGACTTTCCACCCCTTCGCAACCCTAGGTCAGCCTACCCATAGTGGAATCACAGCCAGGAGACGTTGATTTCAAGGATGTAACAAGGATTTTTTATAAGTATGATAGCACAACTGAGGGGATACAACTATCAGGAAAGACTGAACAGGCTGGGACTCTTTTCCTTAGAAAAGAGAAGACTGAGAGGTGACTTGAGAGAGGTATTTAAAATTAAGGAGGTGCTCAATAGGGTAGATGTAAAGAAGATGTTTCCACTTGTGGGGGAGACCAGAACTAGGGGCCATAAATATAAGATAGTCACTAAAAATTCCAATAAGGAATTCAGGAGAATCTGCTTTACTCAGGATGTGGAAATCCCAAGCCATTTCACAAACAAAAGCCACATAAGGAGATATTGGGACAGGTGACCAAAAGCTTGGGCAAAGAGGTAGGTATTAAGGAGCGTCTTAAAGGATAAGAGAGAATCAGAGCGGTTTAAGATGGCATTCCAGAGTTTAGGGTTGCCAATGGTGAAGCGCTGAAAATTGGGGATGTGCAAGAGGCCAGAATTCGAAGGCGGCAGAGATCTCGTAGGGCTGGAGGAGGTTACAGAGATAGGGAGGGGCGAGGCCATGGAGGGATTTGAAAACAAGGATGAGAATTTTAAAATAAAGGCGTTGGCGGACCGGGAGCCATTGCAGGCCAGCGAGCACAGGGGTGATGGGTGAACGGGACTTGGTTGAGAGTAAGGGTATGGGTAGCAGAGCTTTGGATGAGCTCAGGTTTACAGAGGGAGCAAGGTGGGAGGCCGGCCAGGAGAGCCGTTCTAGGCCCTTATTTTATGCAGCTACACGCAAGATTAATAACAGACTTTTGACGGTCTATCAGAGGCTTTCAAGTTTGTTTCTTTTTTCTGTCACTCAGACATTATAACATGGACATCTGAAGGAGCATGGGAGTATTTAATAAAGGAGCAAGCCTTATATGACTGATCAAACTCTCACAGATTGAGTTGGTTCAGTTTTCTGAATCTATTTCCAGATCTGAAGTCGGCAAGATTTCCAACTGAGCTTTTCACGTTTATTTGTAAGGTCATTTGAAGGCATATCATTAGGGAAGCCTTGCATGTCAATAATGGTCACTCGTATTCGATAAGACGCCAGCACTTGTGATGTTTGCTGCACTTTCTGCTGCAAATACATTTCGGAATGTTCTCAGTGGTCTGCTGATCTTAGAAAAAGCTTCCAGCTGACATTTGCACCTTTTGAAACAATCCAAAATGATTTTGTAAAGAATAATTATTGTTCTACTGACAGATAAACCTTAAGGCAGCACGGCAGCTACACTGTGGTGCGAGGCACGAGCTTGAATTTCAGTCGCATCTGACATTTGCACTCCCGCAGGGAGCAGGCTTGTCACTTCTAGCCCGTCACCTGAGGAAGGAACCCAGGCCAGGGAAAGATCCCATTCTGCGTTTCTCAAAACACGCCTCCTGCTGAATTCAACAAGAAGTGTCTGTGGAGGGTTCCGCGGTTGGACAAATGCCCGAGGAAGAAATAAGCCGAGGGAGGGAGGAAAGAAAATCGAGAAATAAATGACGGAAATAAAATAAAAAGGGAAAACAATACATTTCTACTTTTATGGGTTTTTTTTGGGAACGGGCTTGTATGAAATTGGTCCTAAATGTATTTTTGTTTTGGAGGAGGAGGAATTGGCTTTGCGCTCATTAATCAACACGAGCTAATGGAACATTTTCTCACTGCGTTATCCCAATAATGTTCCCTGATCCTAGTCTTTGGCAAGGACCTGCCCCGGATCAGAGTGACATGTATCTTTCTGACGCCCCCTAGCCTTGTTGCAAGTTTGCCTACTTCACAACACTGACTGCACTTCAAAAGTACTTCATTGGCTGTAAAGCGCTTTGGGACATCCTGAGGTCATGAAAGGAGCTATATAAATGCATGTCTTTTTTCTTTTTTTTAAGTCAGCTTCCAATTTTGTGAAAATGAACTCCAATTTACAGATAGGTTTAGCCTATGTGCTTTAGGAACATAGGAACATACGAACCTATGAACAGGAGTAGGCCATTTAGCCCCTCTAGTAATTTCCTGACAACAGATGTTAGGCTAACTGATCTATAATTCCCTGGTTTCCCTCTCTCACCATTCTTAAATAGCGGAGTGACATGCGCAACTTTTCAATCTAAAGGAACGGTTCCTGAATCATTTCGGACCAATTTCCTGAATTGAGAGAACTTTGGAAAATTATAGTTAGGACATCTGCAATGTGCTCACCTACTTCCTTTAAAACCCTGGGATGGAAACCATCTGGTCCTGGGGATTTGTCACTCACTAGTGCCGTTATTTTCTTCATTACTGTTATTTTGCTTATGTTAATTTTGTTGAGTCCCCGTCCCTGATTCAATATTAGTTTCCTTGGGATTTACGACATGACATTAGGAACTGGTTTGGGATTTGCAAAATCATTTCAGTTTCAGAACCCTTGCATTTGGAAGACAGAAAAGAATTTCAGTCCCTTCAGTCTGGGCTGGATTCCAAACCAAGGGGTTCATTTTCACCTTCACCGCCTGGATAGTGGGAACGTGGAATTCTCTTCTTCAAAAAGGCCATGGAGGCTAGGGGCCAATCGAAAAGATCGACTGAGTTTTATTAGATGAGCCTATCAAGGGATGTGGAGCAACAGTGGGTGAATGGAGTTGAGGTGCAGATGAGCCATGATGATCTAACTGAATGGTGGAACAGGTTCGAGGGCCTGAATGGACTGCTCCTGTTCCTAAGTTCTGGGCAGTAACCTGGTGGAGTGGATCACCTGCCCATTATAGAATTCGCCTGATTTAAATTACTAGGACGAATATTGAGCGGGTTGTATAAAGGTCAGGGGGATTCGCACTGGACAAGTAACTGCCCAGGTAGTGATGGTGAAAATTACCCCCTCCCCCACCCTGGGGTCTTTTAAATGAAAGGATGGTGTTGCGATATACACTCTTTCCAGGCTTCATAAATAGAGGTATTGAGTATAAAAGTAGAGAAGTTATGCTGAACCTTTATAAAGCGCTGGTTAGGCCACAACTGGAGTATTGCGTCCAGTTCTGGTCCCCACACTTTAGGAAGGATGTGAAGGTACTTGAGAGGGTGCAGAGGAGATTTACCAGAATGGTTCCGGGGATGGGGGGATCTTGGCTACAAGGACAGGTTGGAGAAGCTGGATTTGTTTTCATTAGAGCAAAGGAGGTTGAGGGGTGATTTGATAGAGGTGTACAAGATTATGACTGGTTTGGATAGGCTAGACGGGGAAAGGCTGTTCCCACTAGTTGATGGTACAAGGACTAGGGGACAAATGACTCTATGAATACAATAGGCTTCCTCTACAAATACAATAGGAAGGATAAGTGTTTGAAATTGCACTAACTCCAGACTTGGAATCTGTAATTAATTTAAAAACGGGTGCTGGCTATTACTTAATTTGCCTATTCTCAGCGTTTGCCATCAGAGGTCACAAGAAAATCTGCATGGGAAATTATGACGAGTTTTGTCATTAAATGCTTTGCGGGCCAAAACAGACGTAGATTGCAATTAAAGGTAACGAATAGAGAATAATAACAGAGCAGTATTGATTCTCTATATTTGAGACAAGATTAAACTGTACAACCTGGGAGAGTTGGAATTGTAATTATCAACGTAAATTGCACATTTTGTCCGATGAAACCGCACAGTTCCATTTAACCAACAAACTACGCGGGCTTGCAAACAACATTAGTTCATTGTCATTGCTTCATATCATTAGTTGACCATTCGCCTACCGTTGGCAATCGTCACAACAGTTGATCTACTTGAATTGCTTGTCTGGACCTGACAGTAATTCACAGGCTGGAAACACTCAACAGGTCAGGCAGCATCAAGGGGAGAGAAACAGAGTCTAAACGTTTCGGGTCGAACGTAATTTGCAGGCATGATTTGAAATGGATTCTGAGACTGCAGTTATACTGCCACTTTTGCAAGCTTCAGGTGCAGAGTGACATGATCCTGGAAATATACCTTGGGTCATAGATCCCGACCTGAACCTAAAAAAAAGAAAAGCGTGTGAGGCTCCAGAAGGCTTTCTCACAGTGCTCTGAGCCCACACTAAGTGCAACAAGGCCCTCTTCTGGCTAAGTTTTGAGGCTTTATCTGCCTTGTTGCTGGTGCCAAGCAGTGCAGTCAGCTGACTGCCCCCACTTTTTCCACGTTCAGCATATTTTAATTCTTATTAATAGTTGCCAGGGCTTTTCTACAGGGAGCCAGCCTAATAAACTGCTTACCTGGCCAGCGGATCAAATTTAAAGGGATGTTCACACTTAAAGATAAGCGACTGTCTATGGGAATAAATATTGTTTCAGTCACTGTGAAGCTTCAAAGTTGATTTTTTAAATGTGTGTCAGCCTTTTTTCAAGGTGGGAGGGGAGAAGATGGGGGGAGGGAAAAAAACGGCAGGCAAAATGAAGTGAAAGGAACCCCAATGTGGAGGCGCAAAAACAGATTCTGTGGGCATGCGACGGAGCGATATAGCACCCGACCCATTGGCCCAGAAATTCGCCTCTCCGGCTTGCCGCGGGGGTAAGGATCACGCGCGCACTTACCTACCGCGCCTGCCGTTGTGTTTTGGGCCCACGGGAACTTCAGCTCCTGGTCCTGCTCCAAGAGCCGGCGCGCAGTGCTTGCGTGTCCCAGGGGCGCAGTTAGTGCGATGCGTCCCCTGGGATCACGTGGGCCATGGAGAGCCAATGGCAGCAGACCATCTTTCATTCATAGATTTGACAGGAAGAGCTGTCAAATCTGTGAATTGAAATCAGCCCCAAAAGAACAGCTAAACTTAAAATAAATTTTTAAAAAACCATCACATTTATAAAATAACTATAGTTAAATAAATTAACCACTTTAAAGAAAAATTTAAATTTTTGAAAAATTTAAAATACTTTTTAAAAGTGTTAAAAATAAACTTACCTTTCTTTAAAGTATCTAAAAAAGATAAACCTGTGGAATTTTTTTTTAAATTATACTTAATTAACCACTTACCTTGTTGAAAACAGCTCCTACGCCTCCTTTTTATTGAGAAGTCGCGCAACACCAGGTTATAGTCCAACAGTTTTATTTGAAATCACAAGATTTCGGAGCGCTGCTCCTTCGTCAGGTAAAGTCTTTTTACCTGAAGAAGGAGCAGCGCTCCGAAAGCTCGTGATTTCAAATAAAACTGTTGGACTATAACCTGGTGTTGTGCGACTTCTCATTTTTGTCCACCCCAGTCCAACACCGGCATCTCCGCATCATGGCTCCTTTTTATTAGCGTAGGTTCTTCACTACTTACCCTCCCGTAGAAACCTGGAAAAAAATCTAAGTTCGCTGCGTGCGCGCAGCCTCTACCGCGCATGCGGTTCACCTAAGAACCGCCCCCTTCACCAGATCGGAAGTTCCGGTTTCCCGCGCATGCGCAGTGCATGCAGGAAACTTGCACTTCGGGACGCATTACGGGTGAGTACGCACTGTGTACTCACCCGGGAAGGGCTGAATTTTTGGGCCATTATCTGGTGGCTGGCAAAATTGATGTGCAGCTGCATGGGGAGGTTGCCCTATTTGGCACTTCAGGGCACCCTCGCAAGAGGACAGCAGTGCACCATTTCTGGCAGCATGTGGTGACGAGGCTCAACCCAGTGTACACTAACTGTAGAGCCCGTGAACAGAACCATTAGAAGATGGTGCACTTGAAGGAAAGGCTGATAGTACCACGTATTGGGTAGGCATCCCAAAAGGCTGCATTCCACAAGGTGTTGTCAGTCAAACAGTTCCAAATTTCCTGTCTGCCCCTGACAGTTGCCGGTCAACCAGTCCCACATTTAACACCCGCCCATGCCAAGCCCTCACACAAACTTAGAGCTCGTTCGCTGCATCTCAGGAATGCCCATCCTCCAGTACGGTATTGAAACCCTTGACAAGCTCACAAATTTCCACAAAATCACTCACGCACACCTAGCTAACGCCTGAAGGTTGTGTGCATGTCTCTCTCTCTCTGCACATGCTTCTGGAAAAGCCTCGCTGACTAAGTTTAGATGGTGAAGGGACTCTCTGTCACGTGCCCAAGTGTCTCTGTAGAGATCCGAGTAACCATGGGTGGTTGCGACCCAGCTAAGGTGCGAGCTGACATCCCTCTGGTCGTTCAAAAAGAAAATACTGCCGATGCTGGAAATCTGAAATAAAAACAGAAAATGCTGGAGATACTCAGCAGGTCGGGCAGCATTTGTGAAGAGCGAAACAGAGTTAACGTTTCAGGTCGTTGGCCTTTCGTCAGAACTCTCTGGTCATTGTTCTGCAACTCCTCCTCATTTTCAAGCTCCTTCGGGGCAAGCAGAATACCCAGAGGAATGGCCGTGGCAACAACCTCAGGTGCTTAAAATGAGTTTTAAGTTGACTGAAATGTGAAAAAAGCAAGCAATAAGTGAATGTGCAAGACAAAATGTAGGGGGAAAAAAAGGCCCCTAAAGTGCAAAATGCTGCCCTGTGAGTAACAACGCTGAACCAGCAAAACCCGCCTTCAAACATAACCTCAAAGACCTTTCTCGTGTCATAATTCTTTGGTGACTCGCTGTGCTGCTTGCAAATTTCCTTGGAGACGTTGGGGGGAAGTAATGGGCCAGGTGCATTAACCAAATTTCTAAGAACTTGTACGGGCTGTCGTGTGCCTTCAGCAAGAGCCTCCCATGAGCCCAGTGCAGATCAGCCAGAAGAAAAGCAGTAGATTTAAATTCCTCTTTACAGACTGAGCCAAAGAGGGGATTGATTGAGGGAATTATCCTTACCAGGGACATTTTTCTAGCTTCAGACGTCCATTAGTCCATCCACTCAAGTCGGTATTTTTACATGCTCAGTAAGGAGGTTAACTGCTGAGATATATATGCTCCCGGGAAGGAAGTAGGTGGTTGGATTGACAGGTCTACTGGTGAATACCAGAATGGGAAAGAAATAGGCGGATAGCCCTCCCACCTCCTGGCAACATGAGGAGCATAAGGAAAAAGGGACATATGTAAAGCCGTTTGTCTATTTAGGTCTGGGAAGGGAGCCTGGGTGCGAGGGAAAACTTGCTCATCTTAAATTCAGGGCTGGCCAGGACCAGGAGGCTGACTAGGAAAAGTTAAGTTAGCAAACTAACATGGGATAATGCGGCATGGTTTAATACTTGGTTCTTCTTCACCACAAGGAGTTTGAAATTAAGTGAAGTAAGTTTTATTTATAACTGTCACCCACCGCCTCAAATGATTTTGAGGTAGGCTGACGTGGCTTTGGAGGACCGCCTCTATTTAGTTCCCAGGAACCGCTGTCGCCCATCTTCAGCCTGCAGGTCTGTGTGGTTTCTGGCTCGGCCTTTGGACTAGGTATATCGGCATTCCCCAGTTCCAAGCTCAGTCGCCTTCCTGTCCTGTCAGACAAATCTCAAATTCGACCCCCCTCCACTCCCACCGCCCCCACCCCACCCCGCAACCCAATGACCAAACCTGGCTCCGCCACTGATTGTCACTCTGTACCTTCACTTGCTGTCTGTAAAGTAAAGGAGCTGAAAGATTTGTACCTGGTCTCATCTCACTTCTTTCCATCTACCTACTGAAAGATTGGGGGAGAGTGCGTGAGGCTACTTGTGACAAACACAATATCCAGTTCAGACCATAACCCAGGTTGGGTTATGCTATTGTATGATTAGATATTGCGCAGTATGGGCACGCTCCTGAACATCAAGACACAGGTACCACTTAAGGGAATGAGCGGTACCGCTGAACCCGAAAGACTATCTAAGACAGAGCCAACATTTAAAACATTTGTTTACATTATCACATTATTTTAGTGAGGTGTATAAGGGCTCACTGCAAATGGGCACCTGGCAACGTATTCTGTGCATGATTGTTCTTTAAGATTTGTAAATTTAGGTGGTCATTTTGCAAGGCGAGGATGCCGTATTCGCACCCTGCTAGCACTAGCACGGTAGCAGAGATAGGGCTAGAGCACTGATGTTCCAACTCACACTCGCTGTTAGCAAGACTCCATGCCAGGAGTGAAGCCTTGCAAAGTTATCCCCATAATATCAGGCACTCCAGTACATGAGTGAAAAGCCTGGGGCCCTTCCGAAAATGGATTTGGGATTAATTTCTCAAATTTTCTCCCCTCCTTTCCCAAAGGCAGTGACTCCTCCTGAGCAATGGTTCCAGGAGGCCTTTGGTACCTCACCCAAGTGACCAGTCTTCACACTTAAGCCTAGACATCTACATAGGAATTGCTAGATAAAAAAGACCAAAGTTCATCTGGTTCGCCTGCTACCATCCTGGTAGCCGTATGATACAATGATAATGGCGTTCTTGACTAATCATAGCAATCACTCTCTATCAATTACTGTACAACAGACTCAGACATGACACGAGGAAAATCCCCAGTGGTGGCGAGCTTTGGGAACCATATGTCCAACGTTACCTGCTCCTCCCAAGCACTCTACACTCACCACATCTCACCGGCACGGACTCGATGGGCCGAGTTATAACTCTATGGGGGAAAAATTTGGTTGTTTTGCCTAAGATGGCGCTAACGGGGCGCAAAGCAAGTAGCGCCCGGGCGTGGCGCCTTCCGCGAAATTCAGCGGGAAGTTAGCGGCGGCAGTAACCGGTAGTGCCCTGCGGCACTGCGCCGCTGGCGATGGCATCATCGCCGTGCGTAGCGCCCCGCTCGTGCCCCGGCCGCGATCTTCGGGAGCGCCCCCTGACTTACCGCCGGACGCTATGTCCGACGGGGTCGGGGGGGCCTACCTGCGGCCGGGGAGGCGCTATTTAAAGGCGAGGTGCCGGGCGGCCATTTTTGTTGCTGAACTGCCCCCCCCCCCCCCGCGGAGTGCCGGCTGCGCTCCAAGAGCCCAGAACTTCTCTTGAGTGCCGGGCTCTTTTGCCGGCATTCCCAATCCCCGGGGGCCCAGCTGGGCCCCGGGTCGCGCAGCGCAAGGCCCCTCCCCTTTAAGAAGGGGAGGAAGGCCTGCAATACCACGGCGCGACGTGCCGCAGCGCATAGCACCGTGATATTCCCTCGCAGTGCCCCAAGAGGGATGCAGGGCGCTTCCAGTAGCGCCCCGCCTCCCTCTTGGGACGCTACCACACAATTTCCGTAGCGGGGGTGCAAATTTTTCCGGGGCGCATAGCCCTATGACTCTATGTCATGTCACAAAATGACTCATATCATGTATCCCAAATTAATGGCCCGTAATTTGCGGTCAGCAGGGAAGCGAAGGCATTTGCTGCTGGCCCTGAAATAAGGATCTCACGATCCCTGTGTCGAGAACTTCGGGCTTTCCAACCTTCAGTTCAAGCCAACGGAAGTTAATGGGGATTCCCTTGTGCGAGCTGCCGCGATGGCAACAGGCTGTCTAAGCAGCCAATCAAAGCGCAGAATTCTCACAGACAGTGAACAAGGAAGTGAGTAAGCCCTCAAAATTCTAATTTTTTAAAAATGTTAGAGAGCAAAACAAAGATTGGGGCTCTCACGGGGAAAAGGCAAACCTGAAATAATGATGGACAAATTTAAAAAAAATGTTTTTGAAAAGTTTCTTAAAAATGTTAATTTTTATTAAAATAGACAAATTTCACACTGCAGAAAATTAAAATTAGTTTTTCAGGCCCTTAACATTTGTTTGGCAGTAATAACACTGTCAGAACCACAGTTACGCCAAATCCCTTTGGGTCTAACATTTAGTGGGGAATTTACCAGCATAATTACTGCGGAAGAGCCGAAGTTTTCATCATTTTCCCTGATTTGGCTGATTACACTGATTGCCGGCACAGTGCGGAGGGCACAGTGCGGAGGGCACAGTGCGGAGGGCACAGTGCGGCCAGTGTCGGGGCTGTCAATGACTGACCGCATCTTCAGGATTTCCGCATGTGCCTGCGCCAAATCCCAAAGTTCCGGTCAGTTTCAAAGGTGGAATGACGGCGAATGCTGCCAATTCGCCGTCATTCAGACCGCAAATTCCGGGCCATTATTTTCTGAAAGAAATCTATCCATTTTGCATATGCACACATCACTGGATAACAGTTACAAGTGGGAATCCTGACTGATTTTTCTTTTCCTTTTTCGGAGGCTGCTTTTTGAATCCTCACCACCAATTTCTGGCACTAACTAACTTTGTATACACTAACTCCCCCAAGTTTGTATACGCTGATGACATTGACTTGGCCATGCAAAACATGAATCTGTCCATCACTGAGGAGACCCTGACCAGTGATTTACAGAGGATGGAGGCCTACTTCCACCGATGGTGACTTCGACCAAACCCGCAAAAGACAGTCACCTCGACATTCCACCTCAACACCCATCAAGCAAACCAAGCTTTGAAAGTCTCCTTTTGCGGCATAGAGGTAAACCATGCCAAAAAGACCTCCTATTTAGGAGTCTCACTCGATCGCACCCTGTCATATAGACAACATCTCCAGAACCTTGGGAAGAAACTAAAGAGTAGGGTCAGCTTGATCCAGAAACTCACCGGATCCACATGGGGAGCAGACGCTTAAACCTTCCGTACGGCAGCACTCGCCCTGGTGTACTCTACAGCGGAGTACTGCTCTCCGGCATGGCTATCAAGTCCACATGTCAAATCCATTGATGTCCAGCTGAATTCTACTATGACAATTATCACCAGGAGGCTTTTATCGACACCAACACCTTGGCTGTCCATGCTTGCAAACATCGCAACCACCACAACTACGCCGCGAATATACAGTCTCCAGCGAATTCAACCGCTACACCAGCAAAGACATGCCGACCCAGGCCGACTTTAACAACCTATCACCAACCCGTCTCAAATCTAGGTGGCCATTTTGGACCGTCGCCGAAGCCCTTCAGCGATCTCCCCCTCAGCCTCGATGACCGATGGCGAAATGCTTGGAAGAACTGCGACTGAATTCCTTATAGAGGACCCCACAGTACAACTTGAAGGATCAAACCTTCCTCGCAAACAGTGGACAACCATCAACCGCCTCAGAACTGGTCATGGCAGATGCTGCCACCTTCTCCATAGATGGAAGATTAAAGCATCCCCATCATGCGACTGTGGAGCTCCGAATCAGACCCTGGAGCACATCATTGAGCACTGCCCTCAGAGGAAATTCGCAGGCAGCCTACAAGATATCCATTCTGTTACACTGGATATCTGACTTAGATATTGACATTTGATTTGCTTTGCTACTACCATATGAAAGAAGAAGTCTAACTAACTCAGCTTACCACAGAGTACAAAGCTGCTCTCTACAGCTCAATACCACAAATATATTGCATTAGCGCACTAAACCAAAAGGGGAATCTGGGGCTGTCCAGTGTTGCGAATTTAATGGCCCAGATTTTGCGGTCAGTGGCGAAGTAACTGTGCTCACCGTTGACCTCGAAGAAAGCTGCCCACAAAGATTTAGCGATCTCTGTGGCATCGCTTTCACCTTTTCCAACGTTAATTTGATTCTGGCGCCAAGTCTAGGGGATCTCCAGCGTCCAACAAGTCATGTCATCAAGCTGGCTGAGCAGCCAATCACGTTGAAGAATTCTCACAGAAAGCAAACCAGGATGTAAAATGCATGGATTATCCTTCACTTTTATTGAATTTTACAGAGAGTGAAATAAAGATTGGGACTTACACGTGGGATTAAGGTAGAAACTGAAATATCATTAATAAACTTTAACAAAAATAATGGCCCAGAAATTTGACTCGGAGGCTTGCCGCGGGGGTAAGGATCGCGCGCGATCTTACCTACCGCGCCTGCCGTTGTGTTTCGGGCCCACACGAACTTCTGGTCCTGGGCCTCTCCCTGGTGCCAGCGCGCAGTGTGTGCGTGTCCCAGAGGCACAGTTAGTTCAATGCGACCTCTGGGATCACGTGGGCCATGGAGAGCCAATGGCAGCAGACCATCTTTCATTCATAGATTTGACAGGAGAACTGTCAAAACTATGAATACAAATTGCCCCCAAAAGAACAGCTAAACCTCAAATAATTTTTTTTTAAAAACCATCACATTAATAAAATAACTATAGTTAAATAAATTAACCACTTTAAACAAAAATTTAAATTCTTTTTAAAAGTTATAAAAATAAACTTACCTTTCTTTAAAGTCTCTAAAAAAGATAAACCTGTTGAAAAAAATTTAAAATAATACTTAATTAACTACTTACCTTGTTAAAAGGGGGTCTTACGCCTCCTTTCTTCATGTGTAAAATCTTCTATGCTTACCTTCGCGTTGAAACCTGAAAAAAAACCTAAGTGTGCTGTGTGCGCACAGCCTGTAGTGCGCACGCGGTTCACTTAGGAACCGCCCCCTTCACCATATCGGAAGTGCCGGTTTCCCGCGCATGCGCAGTGCATGCAGGAAACCGGCACTTCGGGACCGAATACGCGAGAGTACACAGTTCGTACTCTCCCGTATTCAGCCGAATTTTTGGGCCAATAATTTTTATTATGTTAAAAAAATGGAATTTTTATCATAATGTAAAAATTTGACATTCCACTAATATAAAATTAGTTTTTCAGGGCCAGAGAGGTTGTTCAGCAGTAATTATGACTTAGTATGCTGTTAAAATTCCAGTTTCTCCTCATTGAACAAGGCTTAATGTTTTCAGGGTTTTTTATCAGCGACATTAGAACATAAAAGCTGAAGTTCTTGTCAGTTCAGTGATTTCAAACATATTGCCGTCTGCGGGGTCTTCACCAGCGCACCCTATCGAGGAGCAGGGACTCACTGACAGTAACTTCTGGATTTCTGCATTTAACTGCTCATGTGAGGACAGCAGAAGTTGCTGTCAGTTTCACAGGGTAATGACGGTGAACACTAACAGTTTTGCCGTCATTACAATCTCAAAATCTGAGCCAATGTATTTAATATGATGCCAATGAAATGTATTAGTAACCATATTGGATGGAGCCGGCTGATCTCTTTGGCCAGATTCCATTTCCAGTGCATAAAGATCCCAACCAGGAGTGCAAATTCACAAAATCAACCCTGTAGTCTAAATGCACCCACGGAGCTCCTCTCGATCTGATTCCTACCCAAACAACTTCACTTCCTCCTGAAGAAAATGACTTCTTTAAGTCTGCAAGGGAAACTGTCTACTGGCAGATTAGGCTTTTGCACAAAAAAAAGTGTTGTATGAACATTTACTTCCTTTAACTCTCCTTACCGCGATGCACTCTGTCTCCCATTGTGTGAGATCTATGTTGTAACTTCTTTTGTGTTATAGTCTGGCATTGTGTGATAATGATAATTACACACTGGGTGGTAGTTAGGGTATTTCTGAGGCCGTTGCAGTTCGCTGTGTGTCCTGTTGTTAATGAGTGATTACCAAGTCACACACACCAAGCAGTAATTCTGGATATTTATGCTTGGATTCATTTAGCTGTGCATTTGTGGGGAATTTATCCTGCTTCTGCTGTACAATTTCATCCGATCCCAGCATTAACATCTTGTCAAGTTGTTAAGGAGTGAACCGCAACAGCATAGGTGAATTACCATCTAGATTCTCAATTTACAAAAAAAAACATTTTTAGTAAGAGTGTCTGGACCACCACCTGTGATATAACCTGATTTTAAATAATTAAAAATGACTTTAAAATAAAATATACATAACCATCTACATTGGTGTACAGTAGTCAGATTTGCATTTATATAGCACCTTTCACGACCTCAGGACGTCCCAAAGTGCTTTACAGCCAACAAAGTACTTTTGAAGTATTTTTTTAATTCATTCATGGGATGTGGACGTTATCGGCAAGGCCAGCATTTATTGTCCATCCCTAATTGCCCTCGAGAAGGTGGTGGTGAGCCGCTTTCTTGAATACAACTGGGTGGCTCGCTGGGCCAATTCAGAGGGGCAGTTAAGAGTCAACCACATTGCTGTGGGTCTGGAGTCACATATAGGCCAGACCGGGCAAGGACGGCAGATTTCCTTCCCTAAAGGACGTTAGTGAACCAGATGGGTTTTTACGACAATTCGGTAGTTTCATGGTCACCATTACTGACACTAGTTTTTTTAAATTCCAGATTTATTTAATTAACTGAATTTAAATTCCCCAGCTGCCGTGGTGGGATTTGAACTCACGACTCTGGATCATTAGTCCAGGCCTTTGGATTACTAGTCCAGTAAGATAACCGCTTTCCTACCGTACCCGTCGTGTAGTCACTGTTGTAATATAGGAAACGCGGCAGCCCGGTTAATCAATAATATTTGAAAGCTTTTGAAAGGTGCCTATTAGTGCCCTTGCACCTACAAAAAAAAAACCTTAATTTTAAGAGCCTCCTTGAAGGCTCACAGACGGGCGCAATTAGCGGAAACTCCCAATGGTGATTAATTCGATCTGGGGGCGCGGCATGTTTTGTGGGCGGGGCCGGCTTCCAGTTCAAGTTTTTTTTTTAAACCAGCGCAAAAGATCGCGGAAACTCGATTTGCGCTGGTCGTAACTTGTGCTCGAAATTCCGCGATCGTTTGCGCTGGTTTGGCCGATTTTGGGCAAATTGCTGCTGGGAAAACCAGCCCAACCGAGCGGAAGCTCTACCCCCGCTAATATCCGCCGGTGAAGTAAGCATCCATTGTACTTGACCTTTTATTCTGGAGGGAGATCTCTAATTTTCTGGCGGCATTAGTGTGTTGAGTATTTGATGAGGAGAATTTATTTGGCTTTGCCCATTGGTGGTATTGTGTTATTTGTATCCAGTCCCTACCAGTGTAGCAAAAACTATCTATTTCAAACAATCTGATGGGGGAGAAATGCCGGAGGGATTACATTTATACTCTGTAGTGGTCCATTTATAGAATCATAGAAATTACAACAGAGAAGGCAGCCATTCGACCCATCATTTCTGTGCCAGTACTAGCTCTTCAATCCCACACCCTTGTCCATTCCCCATGCCACTTTTATATTCTTCCTTTTCTTAAGTCTCTGCCTCAATAGCCACTTGTGATCAATCTTTTCATGTTCTAATAATCCTCTGTGTGAAAATTGTCATTAGACCTTTCCTTTAATCTTCTTGTGGTAACACTCAGTCTATGCACCTTTATTACCAATTTGCAATCTTTCACTACTTACCCTCTCAAAACCTTACAGAGTTTTGAAAATATTTATTAGATATCTATTAACCTTCATTGTTCCAGCCCCAATTTTTCAGCATTTCTTCATAACTCTAACCTTTTGCTTCTAGTGAATCTTTGCTTGTACCCGTTCCAGGAATCTGATCTCCATTGTGCTCTCCTTCCTGCACCAGGATGCCCATCATTGCATGCAGTATTGCAACTATGGTCTAACCAATGCGGGACTTGTATACAAACACAAAGATTTTAAATGTGATGCATTGGGGGACCTTGAGCAAGTGTAAGTCAGCAAGGACGAGAGTGATGGGCAAGCAGGAATTAGTGCGGGACAGGATACATGCAGCAGAGTTATGGACAAGTTCGAATTTATGGATGGGAGGCCAGGAAGGAGAGCATTGGAATAGTCAACGCGTGGAGATGACCAAGGCATGTATAAGGGTTTCAGCAGCGGAGGGGCTTAGGCAGGGGTGCAGTCGGGCGGTGTTGCAGAGGTGGAAGTAAGCAGTCTTGATGACGGATAGTATGTGGGATTTAAAGCTGGGCTCAGGGTCAAACAGAACACTGAGAGAATACAGACGGTCTGGTTCAGCCTGAGAGAGTGGATAGGGCAGGAGGTGGAATTAGTGACGAGGGACATTTGATTTTCCCAGTGTTGAGTTGGTGGAACTTGTGACTCATCCAAGATTTCATGTTGGGAAAGCACTCTATAATATTCTTTTACTGCTTTAATAACTATGTGAAGGTGTGTTTAGTATGGTAAGCACCGAAACAACTCCAAATAATTTAATAACATAAAAATGTGATTTGTTTGTGTATATTGGAAGGGACAATGAGCTAAAGATTAAACTTTCAGCACGTATTGTTGTCTTGAGGTGTTAATAAGGACTGACAGTTGTGCGCTGGGCGCTGTAAATTTGAAAAGGTAGAAAGTATTAAGCTTGGAGTTGGATTATTAATACACTCCAATGTGAATGGTATCGTACTGATTAGCTACATTGGAAATATAAGCTTACATCAAAACTTTGATTTGATCAAGCACCAAGGTTTCAAACACCACTGGGTGAAAGGCTGCAACCAGAAGTATTACAGGCCAATCTGACAAGATTTATTAGGCAGAGTCTAACATGACTTGCTGCAGAGTTCCCATTAAAGGTGGACAAAATTAAATTGTTCTCCAGTGTGTTTCCAGTTTCAGTAATACCCTTACGCTGTAGGTGATGTGGGGTTTCTTTCTGCAAAATGTATAATTTGTAGCCATCAGTTATTTCGTCTCTCTCCTGACGTTTAATTTACTCTGTTCTTGGCCTATGTTCCCAGTTACGCTTAAATCAGCTCTGGCGTTCTCCAGCTCCTACAATCACATTCCAATGGACGGGGTTTTATTTATGTGTCTCACTGTCAGGTCTGTTTTCTCTGTTCTACTTTCTCCTCATACCGCTTGTCTCTTCTTTTCAACACTGTTTTAAATCCCTGGCCTGCTTTCCATAAACCCATCTGGCATCAAAAATACAATCTTGGCAAGTGTCTTATCAGTGCTGCGCGGGTAAGTGGCTGAAGAAATGTAAAGGACTCTTAGCCATTTTAGCTTGCTCTGTCGATTAGGCACTTATTCAGGACCTGCACAGACCAATTTAGTTGACTTCATGACTTTGCACCAAGCTGGTGTCCCCTCCCCGCCTCCCTGTTCAATTAGCAATCTGCCCGTTTCTTTTCGAACCGTTTCAAAACCAAGTCCGCACGGTGAGACTTTTGTTTCATTGGGAAACCGCAGTGAAGGGTCAAGGCAAACAGTGGAGGCCATCGCCAAACATAAGAACATCGGAACAGGAGGAGGCCATTCAGCCCCTTGATCCTGCTCCTCCATTCAATGAGATCATGGCTGATCTGGGACTTAACTCCATCTACCCCCCTTAATACCTTTGGTTAGCAAAGAGTTATCAATCTCAGATTTAAAAATAACAATTGATCTGGCATCAATTGCCGTTTGCAGAAGAGAGTTCCAAACTTCTACCAGCCTTCATGTGTCGAAGTGTTTCCTAATTTCACTCCTGAAAGGTCTGGCTCTAATTTTTAGACTATGCCCCCTAGTCCTCGAATCCCCAACCAGCGGAAATAGTTTCTCTCTATCTACCCTATCTGTTCCCCTTAATATCTTGAAAACTTTGATCAAATCACCCCTTAACCTTCTAAATTCTAGGGAATACAACCCTAATTTGTGTAATCTCTCCTCGTAACTTAACCCTTGAAGTCCGGGTATCATTCTGGTAAACCTACGCTGCACTCCCTCCAAGGCCAATATATCCTTCCTAAGGCCCAGAACTGCTCACAGTACTCCAGGTGTGGTCTAACCTGGGTTCTCGTATAGCTGCAGCATAACTTCTATCCCCTTGTGTTCTAGTCCTCTAGATATAAAGGCCAGCATCCCATTAGCCTTTTGAACGGAGTAAAAGAAAAGGCTCGGTAAATCAGCAAATAGTGGAGGAGGTGATCCCCAAGGTGAGCTGGGTTTTCAAAGCCTGGAAATTGTTCGAGGAAGGAGCGACTGAGTGAGCGTTGTGTTTTCCATAGCTGAGGCCCTGTGAAAGAATGAGTTGGAATAAGAGATTCTGCGATGACTCCAAAGGGACAGATTTACCTCATAAAACTTGGGCATAAAGGAAAGCAGGGACATGGAGGGAAATCGGGCGGGGAGGAGTTAAATTAATTTATTAATTTTTTTAAATGTGGAACTTGCTACCACAGGGAGTGGTTGAGGCAAATAGTACAGATGCACTTAAGGGGAGGCTGGATAAGCATATGAGGGAGAAGGGAATAGAGGGTTATGCTGATAGAGATAGATGAGTAAGGATGGGAGGAGGCTCGAGTGGAGCATAAACGCCGGCATTGATCCGAATGGCATGTTTCTGTGCTGTATATTCTATGTAATTCTATGTAAAACCTAAAACGAGTTCTGAAGTTGTGATGACCTATTGTTTATCAAAGATGGGAGCGAGAACCGATGGAGGCACAGGATAATTCTAGTAGATATAAATAATTAACAATAGGTTGTTCAGTTTGTTATTTTGGGCAGATTCTCGAAAACTTTAAATATCAAAATTGAGAAGTCGCACAACACCAGGTTATAGTCCAACAGATTTATTTAATTTTACAAGCTTTCGGAGCTGTCGCTCCTTCGTCAGGTAAGTTAACAATGAGAGAATCTCCCAGAATTCACAATTTAAACCCAGACAAAATCTATTCACATTATTCGCTACAACAAAGAGCACAGCCAAGACAATGAGATGTGTCCCAGGGGGTCCAACGTGTCAAACCACCTGCTGGCTGCATATCCTGTCAATTTGTGTTCTTGTGTTAGCCTTTTTAAAAAAAAAACAAAAAAAAAACAAAAAAAAATATCAAGCTAGTGTAGATGCTCTTGAAGGCGTACGGAGTTAGGAGTCACCTATGAGAGTGAGCTTAAAATATGGAGGCCAAAAAAAAAGAAATCTAGGGGGAGAAATTCGGTATCGCCCTGTTTTGGGCACTAATTTTTGAAATCCTGAAAAACTAGTGCCAGGCGCGAATGACTCTGAGCTTCCCCTAAATTGGCTGTTAACGCTCCAGGAAGGAAGAGGAGCGCTAAATCAAACGCTTCCGCTTCCTCCCTGGAGCGCTAAAGGACGCAGGCGGGGCGGTGGTGGTGCAGCGCTGCACAATGTCCCGTGCAGTGCTGCCGAGATCTGAGGCTCCTTCCCTCCCTTAAAGGGAAGGGTCATCGCTGCAGGCTCTGCGTTGGGATCAGTGAGCTGGTCCCCCGACGGCAGCCACGATCCGGCCCGATCAGCCCCATGCACGCCAGCAGAGCGCCGGGCTGATCGATCGCGGCCGAAGAAAAATGGAAAAATTGACATCATGCATTGAAATAATTTTTATACTTACCGCGCCAGCATCCCCTTTAACATGGGTGCCCAAAGTGCCCGGCCTCCCAAACTCCTGTCTTCGCCCGGCGACGCTGCAGGGGGCGGAACCGAAGTTCGGGTCCGGGGCACTACCAGGGCGATGCGCAGGACAATGATGTCACGATCTCCGAGCGCAGGAGATCGTAGCGCAATGTGTTACAGCCGCCGCAAACCTCTCGGCCAATTTAGCGGGAGTCGTTCATTTCGCCACAGCCCGGTCGGTAAATCGTTAGCGCCCCGTTATCACCCCCCCGGAGGCGATAACGAGAGGCGCTAAGGCAACGGTTTTCTCCCTCCTAGAATAAGAAGTTTTGAAAAGACCTTACAATTCATCCATGGCTCATGACACCCTTGCACCAATCGCAGACAGAAGTTAGTGTGCAAAGGTTCTCGTGACCAACCAGCATTATTACTGAACTTGCCGGGGATCCCGAGCCATCTCTTCAGATGTCTCGACTAATTGGATGGTTCTTTGCACTACAAACCTCCCCCTCTCATCTACTGAGTGCTCCATAACGTCACTTTGCAAAGTGGCATCACCCTAAGGTTGAAGAACAGGATGGTGATGAGCAAGAGAATGAAGTGACTATCATTCCAAGATTCAGCCGCCACACAGGCCCGGATTTACGGCTGCATCCTTCTCCATTTGCTTGCATCCTACAAGAAGACTCTACAGATGTAGTTCTCACTGCCCGAGGTGAGTACCTATTCCACTAATCTATACATTTAAGCAAGACTCCTAGTTCCAATTCAGCTCAGGCTGGTGTAATTTTGAAATCAGGTCACATTGGCGTTCCTCGGTTCAAATCTTTTACTGGCTTCTGCTTTATCCAGTTTAGAAGTCACAATTTTTTTTTAATCATACCTTCACTCAATCTTCCTTCGGCACAAAAGTACCTTGGTTCTCGTTGGGAAATTGACATGTCAACTTGATTGAAGAAGTGAGTCAACAAGGAACGTAAACACGGGTGAATGTCAACACAAAGGGAGAGAAGGATTAGATGAAAGTGGGAGGCATTGTTAAAAGCAAAAATAAATATCTGTAGAGAGGATGGTAAGAAAATGCGTATTCTGAAAAAAAGAGCAAAATATAAAGAAAAAATAAAGTTGTAAATAAAAAGCTTAAAACACCAGTCAATGGGGTCGATTCTGATGGTCCCCCATTGGACAGGAATGGGGGCGGTAGCGTGATTAAAATGGCGGCGCAGCACGTACTGTCCCGATCCCATCGGCATTTTGGGTCACCGCCATTTTGGGGCAGGGGCCGTGAAATGGGCAGCCTAGGCTCCTGCCAGAAGCTTCAATATCCCTTGAGAATCAGGGCCCCGTGTTGTCGATCGGACCCCGATGCAATTCTGAGGTACCAGGGGATGGAGTGTGCACCGTGCACGCCCTGTCCATTGGTACTGGCCGTGGAGCGTTCTAACTAGCGGCCACTTCAAAATCGCTTCCAATGCCTCCCGCCTGCACCCGCCAGAAACAGGCGAGGGCCTCATTAGTATTGGCACATTGGGGGTCAGACAATGTTGTCAGGACTCCAAAGCCATCTCCACCTTCATTGGCACCACCTGCCCCTCAACCCGTCCATTAAACCGCGAGCTGTACAAGTCAGGAGGCAGCCATTTCCAGCAGTATTTATGGAAAGTAGTCAAGGAAAGGTGGAAAAGGGGCTGATGCTCATCTTTTTCTTCCTTCAGGCGCATGTGTGTCTTATGCCTTGAAGGCTGCCAATATTTCATCTTCTTGCTGGTGTGGTTGCTACAAAATTTCCACGCTTCTCAAATCTGTCGCTCGCTTTCACTCCCGACGCTCCCACCTCCTCCTCTTTAAGACGCTGCAGCAGGATTATCAAGATCAGCTGCCCAGCCATACTGCCCGCCTCTCCCGATAGGCAGGCATCCTATAAGGAGCGCGATTGGTGCCAGCACTTCGCCTTGCCAATGGCCGACCACGGAAATTGATCGGGCCTCCCGCTGACCTCGTTGGATGGGCGGAGCTAATGCCCCGACACACCGCCCGCTCACTCGGTCTACACCCCACACTAAAGTCGACCCCTGTATTGCCCTTGGGACCTGCGTGTGCGCTCCAACTGGCAATCCACGTGCATCTTGCTTAAACGTTACTTTGTTTCTGCCTCACCTTTAAGCGAAAGAATCGAGCTGCGCTGTATTATTCTATAATTCCTGCAAATGTGACGATGGGTTAAAGAATTGCTGAAGAATTGCACCAGCTGGAAGAGAGTTGCTGGATACCTGACGGTACCTTGGTGAAGATAAATATCTGGAAGGCAACCTCCCTTCCAATCGAGCTGCCTCACGGGCCACCGCACAATCCCCGCGCCGTGGGACAACCTCGTGCGCATTCAATCGTTTTGGGCCGTCGCCCGCCTGGTGGTAGCTGATCCATGGAGTACTCGTGATATCCAGCAACAAATGTCATTCACGGCCTCGCTCCCCTCCTCTCTATCTCTGTAACCTCCTCCAGCCTTACATACCTCTGAGATCTCTGCGCTCCTCCAATTCTGGCCTCTTGCACATCCCCCGATTTTCATCGCTCCGCCATTGGCGGCCGTGCCTTCATCTGCCTGGGCCCTAAGCTCTGGAATTCCCTCCCTAAACCTCTCCGCCTCCCTACCTCTCTCTCCTCCTTTAAGACGTTCGTTAAAAGATACCTCTTTGACCAGGCTTTTGGTCACCTGTCCTAATGGGCCAGAAATTCGGCTCCCTGGCTTCCCGCAGGTGCAAGGATCACGCGCGTACCTACCTACCGCGCCTGCCGTTGACCCCTGGGCCCGCGGGGGATTCCAGTCCTGGGCCTCCTCCAACTGCCGGCGCGCAGTGCTTGCGTATCCCAGGGGCGTAGTTAGTGCGATGCGTCCCCTGGGATCACGTGGGCCATGGAGTGCCAATGGCAGCAGGCCATCTTTCATTCATAGATTGGACAGGAAGACCTGTCCAATCTATGAATACAGATCAGCCCCAAAAATCCCTAAAATTACAAATAAATTAAAAAAAAAATCACATTTTTAAAATAACTATAAATTACATTAATTAACTATTTTAAACAAAAATTTAAATTTTTGAAAAAATTAATTACACTTTTTAACAGGGCTAAACCTAAACTTACCTTTCTTTAAAGTAATTAAAAAAGATAAATCTGTGACAAAAATGTTTAAATTTTAATAAAATCAACACTCACCTTGTTAAAAGAAGGCCTTGCGCCTCCTTTTTCAATGTGCATCTTCTCCGTGTTTACCCTCACAGAAGAACCTGTAAAAAAACCCGAAGTGCGAGGCGAACGCGCTGGCCCTCCGGCGTGCGCGTTCGACCTCTGAACCCCTTCCTTCAGGGGAACGGAAGTGCCGGTTTCCCGCGCATGCGCAGTGCATGCAAGAAACCGGCACTTTCGTTGGGCCTACGGGCGAGTACGCAGTGCGTACTCACCCGCAGAGACCCGAATTTCTGCCCCACTATCTCCTTATGTGACTCGGTGTCAAATTTTGTTTGATAATCGCAATGTTAAATGGCCTATATAAATATATCCGGGAAGGCGCCGAACACCTCGAGTCTCTTCGCCGGGAGCAAGCGGAAGCCAAGCGCAGGCAGCGCAAGGAGCGCACGTCAACCCAAGCACCCCACCCACCCGCCCCCTTCAACCACCGTCTGCCCCACCTGTGACAGAGACTGTAGGTCCCGCACTGGACTCATCAGTCACCTGAGAACTCACTTTTAGTGTGGAAGCAAGTCATCCTCGGCTCCGAGGGACTGCCTAAGAAGAGAAGAAGAAGAATATAAATACAAGTGGTTGTTGTTGGAGTTACAGGGGAGGTGAGAAAAGTTAATGGAGTGTTAGAAAAACGTGGTATTTTGCATTAATTAAGCAGCTTTGCAGTTCTGCAGCCACGGTTTGTTCACAAGAAGTTTCTCGCAATCATTTTGTAAAAGAGGGAGGTGGAACTTGAAGTGAGCAGCAGTGTTTGGACACCAGTCTCTTTGCTATTGTCTTTGTCTCATCATCGCTATTGTTCCTTTTCAAGCTCGTGGTGAAACCCATGATAACACAGGACCGCATTGCCTCATGATCAGTGTAGCTGATAAACGCGGAGCTCACCTGAACAAGACCCTACCCCAAAGCTTCAAAACTCGCTGATAATTTCACAGAAACCTGTGGGTTTTTTTATTTCGGGTGAGATGTTAAAATTTAACAAAATCTCAAACCCGAACCCAACCCTACTCAAACCCTCCCACTTCCAGTTTTAACAGAGGCAGGATGGGGGTGGTGTGGGGTGGGGGGGGGGGTGGGTGGGTGCAGCGGGGGAGGGAGGTGGGAGGAGGAGCGGGCGACCAACCCGTTCTGAGGAGGCGGACCGCTCATTTAAATATTTAATGAGACTGCGTGCCTCAGATTTTTATCTCTCATCCAGCTTTAATGCTGGCCGGGTTTCCCGTGGCCTCGGGAAACCTGACAGCAAAAGAGATTCGATGGCGCCTGCGTGGAAGAGGTAAGTGGTTTTCCAGCACTGCTTGTGGGCCAGGAGGAGCAGGAGTGCTTCCACCCCACTCCGTTCCCCACCAAGCTAACCTGCTTCCCTCCACGTGTTTGGAACTTCCACCCCCCCACCCACCCCCCACAGCCCCGCGATCAGGGAAATCTGGACTTCCCGACCAGAAATCCCCTCCCTCCTCCCCACCCTAGTAAATATCGGAGCCAACGTTTCCAGTTGATGACCTTTCATCAGAACTGATGTTCTGAAGTTCTGATGAAAGGCCATCGACCTGAAACGTTAACTCTGTTTCTCTCTCCTCAGAGGATGCCTGACCCGCTTAGTGCTTCCGGCATTTTCTGTTTTCTATTTTCATTTCAGTTTCCATCATCCACAGTGTTTTGCTTTTGACAAAGGTTAAGATGTTTTACAAGACTGTTTTCCGTGGTTTTTTAATTCATCCTCGAAAATAACTACTTAGACAACCATGTTCAGAGGCTGCTAACTGACAAGTCAGGTCTTGAACTGAATACTTGATGCATGCACAGCATGACTGAGGATCTCAGCATCGCCTCTCGAGAGTCAAGGACACTGGTAACTATTTAATCATTATCATCAATAAGATTTAGTAGGAAACACAATCATTGGCTATAAATGATTCAGATTCTAACAGCACTCAGCCCTCTTGTTACTTGGAGTCAGTTTGATTTACATGTTTGCCATACAAAGAATAACTCATCACTGTACGTGACAGATCTGATCAAGATGTAGAAATTGGGATGTTGCTAAGTTAGTTCCGATTCACTCTCTCAGTTTTCTTTTCCGATCTCTGTGCCATTCCTTGATCAAAAGCGTACGTATGTTACCTTTTTCCAGACCTTTGCTGAGGCCATTCAGCGAGTAGCTGCGGTAATTGTTCTAGAAGGTACTCCAAATTTCTCTCTCTCCTATTGGATAGTCTTTGCCCTTTACATGATGCTCCGCCCCCCCCCCGCCCCCCCTGGTCTGGAATCCACAAGGAAAGGCTTTTCAGCTTATCATGTCTACTCCTTTCACAGATTTGGCCATTCAGAGGGTGATGGCAGGAAGCACTTCTTCACACAACGGATAGTGGAAATCTGGAACTCTCTCCCCCAAAAAGCTGTTGAGGCTGGGGGTCAATTGAAAATTTTCAAAACTGAGATTTGATAAATTTTTGTTAGGCAAAGGTAGGTTACAGAACCAAGGCAGGTAGATGAAGTTAAGATACAGATCAGCCATGTTCTAATTGAATGGAGGGACAGGATCGAGGGGCTGAATGGCCTACTCCTGTTCCTATGTTCTTGTGTACAACATACTCTATCTTGGACTCCTTCCAGAGGGAAAGTTTTGCATATCTCCTCCTTGAATCTCATCAATAGTCGAGCAAAACATCAGACTACCTATCCATACCCAGCTATCGCACACAGATAACATCTCCTCCCTGGAACACAGGGAATCTCTCAATCCCTGAAGGAACTGACTCTGAATGGCTATATAGGTAATTGTGTGAGTTAGTGTGCACTTGAGCTGAAGGATCGAAGGAGATCCCAGCTTCTTTCCCATTGGGTGCAGTACTTTAAAAAAAAAATCAAATTAGAATGTAGTTTGCTGTTCTGGTCAGCCAATCATTGGAGCAACAACAACAACTTGTATTTATATAGCACCTTTAACGTAGTAAAACGTCCCAAGGTGCTTCACAGGAGTGTTATAAGACAAAAAATATTGACACCGAGCCACATAAGGGCAGATGACCAAAAGCTTGGTCAAAGAGGTAGGTTTTAAGGAGTGTCTTAAAGGAGGAAAGAGAGGTAGAGAGGCGGAGAGGTTTAGGGAGGGAATTCCAGAGCTTAGGGCCTCGGCAGCTGAATGTACAGCCACCGATGGTTGAGCAATTATAATCAGGGATATTCAAGAGGGCAGAATTTGAAGAGTGCAGATATCTCGGGGGGGGGGGGGGGTTGTTGGGGGGCTGAAGGAGATTACAGAGATAGGAAGGATAGGAACATAGCCACATAAGAACAGAAGTAAGCCATTCAGCCCCTCGAGATTGCTACACCATTCAATGAGATCATGGCTGAACTGTATCTTAATTCCATCTACCTGCCTTGGCTCTATATTCTTTTATACCCTTGTCTAGCAAAAATCTATCGACCTCAGATTTAAAATCATGAATTGAGCTATCATCTACTGCTTTTTGTGGGAGAGAGTTCCACACTTCTTCCACCCTTTGCGTGAAGAAGTGTTTCCAAACTTCTATCCTGAATGGCCTGGCTCTGATTTTTAAGGTTATGTCTCCTTGTCCTGGACTCCCCCACAAGCAGAAAAAGTTTCTCTCTATCTACCCCATCAATTCCTTTCAAAATCCTAAAAACCTCAATCAAATCACCCCTTAACCTTCTTTATTCCAAGGACTACAAGCCTAGTTTGTAACCTAACCCTTGGAGCCTTGGTAACATTCTGGTGAATCTGTGCTGCACTTTTACTTTTAAGTGAGGTTGGAAGGGAGCGACGAGGATAATTTCAGAGCTCATGATTTGAAGTTTGAGAGGAAGGGTTGAGGACAATGTGTATGCTTTCTTCAGAAAGGAGGAGATTTTAAGCGGACCACGTTGAGGTGTTCAAGATTGTGAAGCTGCTTGGCCAAGTTGACCAATGCAAATTGTTCATTATGGGGAAGAGTTCACAAGTTTAAAAAAAAAAGGAATTTAGCAGTAAGAAGGGAGCTACAATGGAACGTCATCAAGGATAATAGACTTTCAGAATTAGTTATTAGGGAAGGTCTTTGAATTACACAGTGTAAACAGCACAAGAGGCAATTTGATGCATTCCCAGAGAGCGGACTGAAGGGTAGGTTGAGACAGGTGGTAGTTGAGTTGGTCTTTCCCGGTTTTAGTTGGATTGAAGTGACTTTTCCTGTTGCTAAAAATTCTTCTGTTCTTATTCATCATCTAAGACCAAGGATGCATTAACCGTGAGGGTTCAGTGTGAAGCGGTTTTGCTGTAATTATAGTGCAAACGCAGCCTGAATCCTGACTATGGGGCCTGACTCAACACTGAAAATGAATGAGGTGAGGTGAGACTTCCTGGAGCTGAGAAGCTCACTTGGCTTTACTATCAGTTTGGGTCTTGTTACCTGATGGACACTGCCATGGGTGGGAGATGCTTCTGGCTCTGTACGGATGCTAAATTTGTGGAGTGTGGATTCATTCTGGACTTATCCCTGTCACCTTCGGCTGCATTTCCAAGCAGCCAGTTAGTTCCTGTTTGAAGGAACTGGTTGACACAGCATTAAATCGCTCATTCATAGAATCATAGAGTGATACCGCACAGAAGGAGGCCATTCGGCCCATCGTGCCTGTGCTGGTGTGAGTCTGTTCCATATATGTCTATGGGAAGAGGCTCGGTCATTTTAAACCTGTGTCCTCTAGTTCTGTACTCCAGGTGCAAGTCAAATAGCCTGCTTACATGCACATTGATGTTTCCAAGTGCCAATCTGAATCTTACCACAGTATTGTACAGTACACAATAAAAAGACTTGCATTTATATAGCACCTTTCACGACCTCAAGACATCCCAAAGCGCTTTACAGCCAATGAAGTACTTTTGAAGTGTAGTCACTGTTGTAATATAGGAAACACAGCAGCCAATTTGCACACAGCAAGCTCCCACTAAACAGCAATGGGATAATGACCAGATCATTTATTTTTGTGATGTTGGTTGAATTTAAATATTGGCCAGGACACCAGGGAGAACCCCACTGCTTTCTTCGAAATATAGTGCCATGGGATTTTTACACCCCGCCCCCTGAGAAGGCAGACGGGGCCTCGTTTTCACGTCCTATCCAAAAGATAGTACCTCCAACAGTGCAGCGCTCCCTCAGTACTGCACTGTAGCATTAACCTAGATTTTGTGCTCAAGTCTCTGGAGTGGGGCTTGAAACCCACAACCTTCTGACTCAGAGGCGAGTCACAGTGGACTATAGTGTCTGGCTGCCTTTTTTTTCCAATGTTGCCGTTACTCTTGTTTGCACTAAAAAAGCCACAAGGTTGCGATACTCTGCTCCCTGTGCTAGTCCAACAGATCAGAGAACCGGATGCCATGGTCAGTATGGCTGATTCTCCCACTGAAGCAGTCTTCCATTTTCAGGGCTCAAATGTCAACATAGAATCATAGAATAGTGCAGCACAGAAGGAGGCCATTCGGCCCATCGAGTCTGCGCCGGCTCTTTCGAAGAGCAATCCACTTAGTCCCACTCCCCCTCGCTCTTTCCCCATATCCCTGCAAATCTTTCTCCTTCAAGTATTTATCCAATTCCCTTTTGAAGGCTACTATTGACTCTGTATCCACCACTCTATCAGGCAGCGCATTCCAGATCCCAACCACTCGTTGCGTATGGCTCTAGCGAGCTAGCATCTTTCCATTGGCACTTTCTGCAGTGAAGACCTGGGAGCTTTAGTCTGCCTGAGAATCAAATCCTTTCATGACTGAGACCAGCTTTTTCTGCCATGTTGCACTTGCTAAATGCTTTATAATAGGAGCTTTATAAATGTTGTTGTGTTCAACAGGAGAACGTTAACCAGACTTATTATAAATGAAATTGCTTCCCAGATAAAAGTACAGGAGGAATCTAACAGTGAAAGAGGTTGGGAACCGAAAGTGAAGATTACAAATCCTGAAAGGAGAGTCACTGTTATAATGACGAATTGGTTCAGCAATCAGTGTTGAGTTATTTGTTGTTTATTCATATAAATGGCCATAGATTTATTGTGCAAATAGTTTATAAGACATCTTTGGCACTAAAATGTGAATTGCAAAGAAAATGGGAAACTCTTTAGGTGGAGAATCTTCTATTTGTAGCCTGCACTCCCACACGCTTGACTAATGGCACCTGGGGACAAGAATAATAGAGCAAAGCTCTATACGAGTATTAACAAAATTGATTGTTACAATAGGCCTATCTCTATTCTAGTTGCATGCTTAACCGCGACAATCTCCACAAGAATAACCATGAATACAAATTTTAAAAAGCACCATTTCAAGACGCACATTCAGATTATTAATGCATTGCGGAAAGCAACACTCCATTATGAAAGTCAGCTTTGTATTGCTATGATGCAAAGCAAAACTGAAGTCGGTAACAAGACAACTAGCTGCTGTTAAAACCTGCCTGTAATGTAGAAAATGTGGCAGCCAATTTGCGCACAGCAAGCTCCCACAAACAGCACGAAGATAATGAGCAGATGTGGGGATATGGGGAGAAGGCAGGGACAGGGTACTGAGTTTGGATGATCAGCCATGATCTCATCGAATGGCGGAGCAGGCTCGAGGGGCCGAATGGCCTACTCCTGCTCCTATCTTCTATGTTTCTATGTTTCTATGTTTAGTGAAGTTGGCTAAGGGGTAAATATTGTTCTGGACACTCGGGAGAATTCCCCAGCTCTTCTTCAAATAAGGTCATGATGTGGAGATGCCGGCGTTGGACTGGGGTGGACAAAAATGAGAAGTCGCACAACACCAGGTTATAGTCCAACAGATTTATTTAATTTTACAAGCTTTCGGAGCTGTCGCTCCTTCGTCAGGTAAGTTAGCAATGAGAGAATCTCCCAGAATTCACAATTTAAACCCAGACAAAATCTATTCACATTATTCGCTACAACAAAGAGCACAGCCAAGACAATGAGATGTGTCCCAGGGGGTCCAACGTGTCAAACCACCTGCTGGCTGCATATCCTGTCAATTTGTGTTCTTGTGTTAGCCTTTTAAAAAAACAAAACAAAAAAAAACCAAAAAAAACACCTGGGAAGACCGGCCATGATGTCAAGTCACGTTCTGTATCGTGACATGAACCCGATATCGCGATTGAGGCCATCCTCATGAGTGCGGAACTTGGCTATCAGTTTCTGCTCTATGATTTTGCGCTGTCGTGTATCTCGGGGAACACTTCAGCAGCCAGGGGCATTCAGCCTCGGATCTGCGGGTAAGCGTTCTCCAAGGCGGCCTTCGAGATACACGACAGCGCAAAATCATAGAGCAGAAACTGATAGCCAAGTTCCGCACTCATGAGGATGGCCTCAATCGCGATATCGGGTTCATGTCACGATACAGAACGTGACTTGACATCATGGCCGGTCTTCCCAGGTGTTTTTTTTGGTTTTTTTTTGTTTTGTTTTTTTAAAAGGCTAACACAAGAACACAAATTGACAGGATATGCAGCCAGCAGGTGGTTTGACACGTTGGACCCCCTGGGACACATCTCATTGTCTTGGCTGTGCTCTTTGTTGTAGCGAATAATGTGAATAGATTTTGTCTGGGTTTAAATTGTGAATTCTGGGAGATTCTCTCATTGCTAACTTACCTGACGAAGGAGCGACAGCTCCGAAAGCTTGTAAAATTAAATAAATCTGTTGGACTATAACCTGGTGTTGTGCGACTTCTCATTTTTCTTCAAATAAGGCCATGTGATCTTTTATATCCACCTGAGAGGGCAGCCAGGGCCTCTGTTTAACGCCTCATCTGAAAGACCGTACCTCCTTCAGTACTGCGCTGGTGCGTCAGCCTGGATTTTGTGCTCAAGGCTCTGGAGTGGGACTTCAACCCACGACCGTCTGACTCAGAGGCGCGAGTGCTGCCCACTGAGCCATGACTAACAATAAATTTTTATTGAGGTCTGTAAATTTTTAGGCATGCCATGCATAATATGAAGCACTCGGTTGAAGGCAGGACTTGATCGTTTCAAATGCCTCAACCTATGAGCCTAAGTATCCTCTTAATGTTGCATGAGAAGGTAGTGCATAATCACAGCTGGAAGAAATATATGAAGTAGCATAACTCCTTCTCTGATCTGAACTCACAACACTCTTTGATGATACAATATTTATTGCTACTGATGGTCCTATTCTTCTGATTTATCTTTCTTTTCAACCTCTTCAACACTGCAAAAATCACCGTCATAATGATGGAACGGAACTGTTTCTGAAAGGCGTCGTGGGTTGCCCTTTGACCTGTGGGAACTGGGTTTCGTTTTAACCCAGACTGATGGGTCGAAAGCTATACTTGTCTGATGGCCGTGAAGGCTCTAATGGTGAAAGGAGTTTAAATACTTTCAGTCTAGTTCTTAGATACTAATCTGGCACAGATCTCTAATCTCGTTCACGGGGCCAGTAAGGCTGTCCTTGGAGAGACCTTTTTCTCTACATCTGTCCATATTTTAAGTGACATGAGAGTGCTTAATGGTGAGACTGGGTGATAAAAGTGTAATAAATATTTCACATCCCAGCACTGGCGTCCCTTGGCGAGCATCAAAATTTACAAACCCACGCCTTTGCCGACTGTCCTCCAGGAAAGCCGACTATTTATTGGAACTAATGTCTGCTTTCCTTATTGCTGCTGGGCTGTTTGGTGGGCAAACAAATAAAAAAACAACTGTGTTCTTTTTCCTGCTCAGAGTAACAGTCACCTGAGACATGTAATGGAACACAGATGGCTGACTAATTCTTGACATGTCACCCATAGACATCTGAATGATCCAGGGATGAATAATGTCAATGCTGTTGTGGCTTCCACATGTTCCAGGCAAAGCGTGACTTTCTGACAGAGCTGGCTTCAACATGACCTAAGAGCTAATCATTGAGACCTGCTACAGTTTACTAATTATGTACCTCGAGATCATCTAGCTGCCTGTCTGCTACAGGAGATACAGTTATGGATGAAACGCTCCCTTCGGTACAATTATGTAACACTTTCCATTCTGTTTCTTTTCTCTATCGTCTGCAGCAGGGTTGTTTCCAGCCCCATTAGTTTGTGGTTAAATTTTTTTTTGGCAGACTGTTCAGAGGACCTGCAGCAGCTGGGCTGAGTAGTGGCGGAGACGGGCAATGTGATGGAGGTGAAAGTAGGCGGTCTTTGTGATGGAGAGTATATAGGGTTCGGAAAGGAAGCTTGGGGTCAAATAGGATCCCAAGGTTGCGAACGGTCTGGTTCAGCCTGAGACAGTGGCCGGTGCCAAGGGTGCAAGAGTGTGTGGCAGGAGCCGAAGGTGACGGCTTCGGTCATCTTAATGTTCAACAGAGTCAAATTTTAAAAGAAACTTAAAGGAAGTGGTTAACCAAACGGGTCGTCAAGCATACTGAAGAAACACGCCATTCTCTTTACATGCATACAATGACTTGATTTAGCTAAATGCTTCAAGGTTTTCAGTCCCTTTTGTTGGGTGAGGGTATCCAGGGTCATGGAGCAACGGTGGGTAAATAGAGTTAAGATACAGAGCAACCATGACCTAACTGAATGGCAGAGCAGCCTTGAGGGGCTGAATGGCCTACTCTTGTTCCTATGTATCTGGGCTATGCCGGTGGCTGCTAATTATTTATCTTCTTCGTAACATTACAACTCCTGAAGTGCAGGAAGTAGCTCCAATTGGGATTTAGCATGAAATTCCATCAAATAGAATCATTCTATTCACTCGCATATTACAAAATTAGAAAAGCAGTTCAACATAATTGGACTGTGCGGTACTGCTTTCCCTCAGTCCAGATTTTTAATATCAATCATCTGAGTGAGACGGCAGCAGAGGACAGCTGCGGCTTTGGGAAATAGAGCAGCACCAGTGGAAGAGAAGCAGCAGCTTCAGCCTGGATGAGTGGACTGCAAGTGGTGGCCTAGAGGGAGAGGACAACAACCTTCGGAAGGATTGAGAACTGGTGCTGTGCGCAACAGTTGACGTGCGGCAATGCAACACACAAGAGCGTAGCATCTGCCAAATTAAGAGCAGCTGCTTTTCCTAGTTTGGGTAAGTACTTAAAGTGTCTTATTCTGATTCGTCGAGTGCTGCGCTAAAACCTGTGATTAGGACACAGTGGAAGAAGTGCAGCTCAATCTCTGATTGCACCTTTGCATCAATTGTTGGAAAAACGTTTAATGATGGGCTGGATTGCAATTAGCAGCTACTTGTGGATGGTCAGTGAGATGATACCAATCTCTGGAAGACTCGCATTTTGAAAACTCGATTTGAGCTTCGATTTCGACGTGTTACTGTCACATTCTTAGATCCACTGCACTAAATTACTTACTGATTGCAAGAATTTAATGTATAGGAGTACTTCTATTCTAGAATGGGCACCTCAAACCTAATTAAAGCATTGGATTATCATTCATGTTTCAGTCAGTTGCCCTATCTATCCATTGTGTTCACAATGTAACCATATATAATTCAGTCACAATGAGGAATCTAGAAAGGATGACTTTGGATCAAATCCAACTTTATGGCATTATTGCAAATAAAGTTCTATAAACATAAGTAGTCTTTATTTAACTAGCTAGCCAATCTAGTATTAGAAATTAATTTCAGCCTTTAGAAATTGGATATTGCCTAATCTATCTCCAGTAACAGTGAATCGGTCCCCTGTATTTTTGATTTTAATTGCACTTACAAATGGAATGGATAAAAATTATTGTTGCAGACCTGACTGCTTCTAAAGAGCCTTTTCAGAGAGAATCTCCTTGGGGAGGTGCATACAGGAATGGATTGTGTTGTCTGCTGGCAGAAAATCAAGCAAAGATTGGCATTTGCTGAAAGTGTGCTTCAAGGAAGAAAGCACTTGCATTTATAGAACGCCTTTTACAACCTCAGGATGTCCCAAAGCACTTCACAGCCAATGAAGTACTTTTGAAGCGTAGTCATTGTTGTAATGTAGGGAAACATGGCAACTCATTTTCACACAGCAAGCTCCCACAAACAGCAATGAGATAAATGACCAGATAATTTGGTTTTGGTTGAGGGAGAAATGTTGGCCAGACACTGGGAGAACCCCTCTGCTCTTTTTCAAATAATACCATGGGATCTTTTATGTCCACCTAAGTAGGCAGGCAGACAGGCCAGGCCTCAGTTTAGCATCTCCTCTGAAAGATAGCACCTTCAACAGAAGTGTCAACCTGGATTATGTGTTCAAGTCTCTAGAATGGGCTTGAACCCATGTCCTTCTGACTCATGTTGAAACAGATGGTGAGCAATCTCGTTCAACCCGGAGCTGAATTTCAGATCCCCGTGTCCTATTCATCACTAAGACCAATTATTTCCAACTCCAATGCCGCTCAAACCCTATTCCACACTTTTGTTATCTCCAGACTCGACGTCCTCAATACCCTCCTTGCCAGCCGTCTGGACTCGATCCGACCACAATCTCCAACTCATTCAAACTCTGTTGCCTACATCCTGTCTGGCTTGCCCATTGTCCCTATCCATGCCAACCTCCACTATCCCCAACATACCACCTTCAAAAATAATGCTTGTCCACAAACTCTTCCATGGCCAAGCTGTATCTTATCTGAGCGATTTCTTCCAGCCCTGTGCCTTACACCCCTCCCTTCGCATTCTCCTTCCCACCACTCCTCAGTTGATAGCAGAGCTTTCAGGCATCTGGAGCCTACCCTCGGGAACTCTGTTTTCTTTTCTCAATCTAAGCTGTCTACTTTTTAAAAAAACTATCAATGAACGTCTTAAAATCATAACATTTTGCAACACTGAAGGAGGCCATTCGGCTCATCGTGCCTCGCCTCATTCCCCTGCTCTTCCCCCTGTCCTTTTCAATTTTTCTAATATTTATCCACTTCCCTTTTAAAAGCTATTATGGATTCTGCATCCACCGCTGTTTCTGGCAGGGAATTTATATGTCCTAATGACCCTTTGTTTAAAAAACAATCTCCTAGTTGCTCCCATTTTAAATTGATGCTCTCCAGTTACCGACTCACCAACCAATCCTACTTCCATTCAAAATCGTACGCTCAGTGTGGTCTTGGATGGAGTCTGACTGCAAAGTGCCTAAGCTGAGAAAGTTTAGTAAGAGCCTGTACATTTTTCTATATGTTGTTGATGATTAGTTCTGCAGTTATTAGTTTTGCCCTTGTTTTCTGCCGCAACTCAATTTATATTCCATGTGTGAGAAGTTCTATTTATTGACTGCCTTTCAAGTTGTAGAAAATGTGCCCGATGCCTGCGGTTCAGAAAAGTTGGTCCACTATGTTATTGCTTTAGCATCTCTAAACTCACTTGTATCTTCTGTGTCTACGACGACTTGGGACCATAAAGAACTTTGATGTGTAATGCATGTTTGACATTGGACAGATGACTGACTTTAAGCAACGCAAATTAATAACACTTCTGAAGAGAAGGCATGGGAGCCCCCTTCTGATCCATATTTGAGGCACAGTCAATGAACAGAACTTCTAACAAAATCTCAAGCGTTGCGAGATAATTTCGGACGGAGACAAACAGCAGCGGCACAGACACACACTCGAGGGACATGAAGCTTCAACAGCCAACAAAAACAAGCACAAAAAATAATTTGCTAAATGCAAGAAATGGTACAGAGAAAAATTGAAAGGCTCCCAGTTGACACCAGAAGAAAGAAAGAATTTGCATACATATAGCAACCTCCACGACCTCAGGACGTCCCAAAACGCTTCACAGTTAATGATGTACTTTTGAAGTTTAGTCACTGCTGTAATGTAGGGAAACGCGACAGCCCATTTGCACACAGCAAGGTCCCACTAACATCAATGAGATAAATGACCAGATGATCTGTTTTAGTGATTTTGGTCGAGGAATAAATGTTGGCCAGGACAGTGGGAGAAATCCCCAGTTTTTTTCTTTGAATATGGGCCATTTAAATACACCTGAAGGTCAGACAAGGCCCTAATCCAAAAGATGCCAGTGCAGCACTCCTTCAGTACTGCACTGAAGTGTCAGCATAGAGTACATGCTCAACAGTGGGACTTGAAACCTCAACCTTCCAGCTCCAAGTTACGAGTGCCAAGGCCGACACAATACGTAAGAATGTTTTCTTTTCAGAGTCAGAGGAGCTTTAAAAGGTCATTAATATTGCAAGTTTTCCCGATTTACACCTATTCCACCTTAGGAAACAAAAATTGATACCAAAATTTCAGAACGCACGAAATGCCAAGGGGCCTCCTTTAACATGTGTAACGAACCATTTCTTTTCTGTTGTAGGGCATGGGTATGTTTGACACGAGCTTTAAAGACTTTCCTGCTTCTGTTGTTACTATTCATTGGCTCCGTTGCCATCCACTCACAGACGACTGCAGAAATCCCTCCCCATCACCTACAACAGTGCTGCCTGAGGGCAATGGAAAATACACTTGTCAAAGATCAAACTGTTTTTGTTCAGATTGATAGGAGTACAAGACAGCTTATTTTTCTCTATTCTGTCCAATTGCACATATGCCGTTGTCAGGTCATCAACAACATGCTTTTTAGATACACTTCTTCAACGAGCAACAGCAGGCAGTGATGCTTGCAGATATTATTGAACCAAAAAAACTCCATCTTATTCCATTTGGAGATACAGCCAGGATTAAACAGTTTCTTTTCGGCCAACACGGAGCCTAATTTCCAAACAGAATTCCGAGCTGTACAATTATCGCAACCAGGATCGACTACACGAAAATGCCAGTTATGCAAACCTGGGCATCCTTTTTGCAGCAGTTGGTCACCGTGTACATTATCTGTTTCCCTTGGCGACAGGCATTCGACATCCCAGAATAATTAAGCCTTGTACCTCTTCGAGGACGCATTAGAAATGTCAGCCATTCTCAAAATTAGAGCTTCCAGGAAAATGTTTGATCAATTCAGTGCAGGTCCAAAATGAGCTTGATCTCAAGCTGAAAAACTAAGGACATCAGGGATGTATAAATTCCAAGAGGTTTGCTGAGAGACAAAAAGGATGGCAAATATGTGCCATGTGCAACTATATCCTCTTTTTTAATTTAGTAATAGTAATTAGTCAACTGGCCTTCTTCATAATTTCCCCTGTTATCCAACATTCTTTGGTATACTTATTTAATTGTTTAAGAGAGTTGTGTATCTCTAAATTTCTGGTCTCTTGCTAAACCAAGGGGTCCGTCCCTATAAATTCTTTGTTAATCTAGTGTGGTAACACTGGATTCCATGAGATTAATGCATCGTTAGAGAACAAGATGGCTTTATTTCTTTTTGTCAGCCAAAGTCAAGCTACAAGAACCCTCCTTTAGACTGGAAGACTATTGGGGTTGTTCCTGTATATAGATGTCTCATGGTATCTCAAAGGTCCATTTTACCAATATTTGGAGCAAAGTCATTGGACTATTTAAATACTATTACGAAATTGCTTGTGGTGTTGCTACTTTCAGTTGATGGATATAATTTGTTTCATACAAAAAGTAGTCATGGAGTTGGACGAGAGACATAAAAAAAAATTCACTCCACAGAGCCACATACTGGCCAAGATCTACAACTACATCGTGACAGTTGACATAGCAAAATTGAATGGGAAACGTTGACATAGCAATTTACAAGTGTAAATGTTGAGACAGAAGTGTGACCAAAAATTATAACAACACAAAGTTAGATTTGTAGGCAAGAAATGCAGGTGCTGACTATGCGCCTTGGCGCTCATGGTAAGCCCTAGCAAATGGAAATCAAGGAGCGGTCTCATTAACAGTCATTTTACACAGGCTGCATCTTTTTCTTTTTGCAAACAGTGGAAGGTTTCCTTTAAGGGACCAAGCTTATTGGGGACTTTTTGGGTAAATCAGACCAGATTTGAATGTCTCAATGGAGCAAAATAGTCTCGTATGCTATTATGGAGGCAGAGGAGAGGATGGATCAAAGGAGAGTTGGGCAGCATTTACTGCAAGTGTCAGCTGTGGCTCAGTTGGTAGCACTCTTGCCTCTGAGTCAGAAGGTTGTGGGTTCAAGTCCCACTCCAGAGACTTGAGCACAAAAATCTAGGCTGATGCTCCTAGTGCAGTACTGAGGGAGTGCTGCACTGTTGGAGGTGCTGTCTTTCAGATGAGATGTTAAACCGAGGCCCTGTCAGCTCTCTCAGGTGGACGTAAAAAAAATCCCATGGCACTCTATCAAAGAAGAGCAGGGGTGGTGTCCTGGGGCCAATATTTATCCCTCACTCAACATCACTAAATTAGACTATCTGGTCATTATCACATTGCTGTTTGTGGGAGCTTGCTGTGCCCAAATTGGCTGCCGCATTTCCTACATTACAACAGTGACTACACTTCAAAAGTACTTCATTGGCTGTAAAACGCTTTGGAACGTGCTGAGGTCGTGAAAGGCGCTATATAAATGCAAGTCTTTCTTTCTTTCAAGGGGAATCAGAGCATGACTAAAATCTCCACAATCTTCATTTGACACCAGAGCCATATCTCCTTCTCTCCCACTTTCATCAAAAGGAAAATTCCCTCAATCCAGCACCCATCCTACAACATAACATCAGTCCTACATAACTGCACCAATAATCATCACCTGATTGCCAAGGCTTCTTCAGCAGCACCTCCCAAACCCGCGACCTCTTCCATCTAGAAGGACAAGGGCAGCAGGCGCCTGGGAACACCGCCACCTCCAAGTTCCCCTCCAAGTCACACACCATCCTGACTTAGAAGTATATCGGCCGTTCCTTCATCGTCGCTGGGTCAAAATCCTGGAACTCCCTACTTAACAGCACTGTGGGAGCAACTTCACCACACAAACTGCAGCGGTTCAAGAAGGCGGCTCACCACCACCTTCTCAATGGCAATTAGGGATGGGCAATAAATGCTGGCCTTGCCAGCGATGCCCACATCCCATAAGCGAATACAAAAAAAAGTTAGTGAGCAGTAAATAAGTGTACCCTTTCCTGCATGACTCTGCATGGGCCATGTCTGTGCTTTGTTACAAGAAAGTCCATAGTGATCACAAGCCAACCTACTCTTTCCGAACACTGGGCTTCCCCTGTGTGCCTAGGCATGCCTTTCTATCATCTATTCTAGTGCTGCTCCCAGTTACAACCTGAGGGCCAGTATCACAGGAGGGTGGTTGGCTGCACGTGCTTTACAACAGGGTCATGGGACTGAGGTGGATAGTTCCTTGACAGACTGGTGTTGCCTTCCCTGTTACACTGTCGTGGTGCTCTGAGGAGGGAAGGCTAGCGTCTTTGGCTTGTGATGCGGTCCTGAGAGGACGAAAGCATCAGGCAGGTCAACTCCAGCCATTGCCATTCCACTGGATATGTGTCGCCACTGGCCAGCGGAGTGCCCGGTCTAATGGCAGCTATCCGGGGTTATCAGCCCTGATGCAGCAGGACACCCAAAAATGGGCCGTGATGAGCTCTGACCTCATTGTCCTCCGAGACCTTCCAGCCAGATGATTTGCTTTGCCTTCAACAAGATGTAAGACTTCAGGTGAACACCAGACATTTTAATAAAGGTGGAATCATGTCATCATCAATATTCTTGACAGTTCAGAAAATGTAATAACAAAAATGTGTATGTTTCCCCCTCCATTCTTGCCAAACGTTTACGGTTCTTGACATTTCCATCACAATATTATAGGGTTTAGCGTCTTCAGAAAGGAGGCTTGAAAGGTGATTATTCCTTTGAAGTTGTTTGCACCCAATGACAACTTCAAAAGGTTCTACTGACTTTGGATCCCAGCCTGTGAAGATGCTTGTGTGGAGAATTACCAGCCATAATGAAAACCGAGCATAGCGCTAGTCTCCGCACATCAAAAAAGGTTGCTCTTACAAAATCCTCTCGGCAGGAAAGTCTTGTGCCACATTCATACAGAAATATATTCACTATGGTAGGGGTGTAACTTTTATGGCGGAGAATATGGAACTCGCTACCACAGGGAGTGATTGAAGTGAATAGTACAGATGCACTTAAAGGGAGGCTGGATAAGCATATGAGGGAGAAGGGAATAGGGGGTTATGCTGATAGAGTTAGATGAGGAAAGACGGGAGGAGGCTCGAGTGGAGCATGAACACCGGCATGGACTGGTTGAGCCGAATGGCCTGTTTCTGTGCCGTATATCCTATGTAATCCTGTGTAAGATTGAGAAATCTAACTGCTTCTCATTTAAGTGAAATTTTCAGGTCAGTCTCGATTATTTTAATAAAAGTTAAACAGTTAAAACTGGGTAATAACTCAAGGCGATGGTAGTTTAATGATTACGTTGATATGGGTTTACTTGAGGTGCACAGGGGTTTTTTTTAAGGCTGCATATAGTGACACCACAAGTCCTGGCCAGAATGGAGATGATTGGGTAATTCCCCCATCAATCATGCCTGTAGAACCTACTGTAAGTGACTGGGATTGATTTTATGCACACAATTTGTAGTATGTAACTATCCTTCACTCACTGCAATGTTATGCTGGAAAAATAATCCTGCTTTTATCAGAAGACTCTGTTTAAATAGACTCTGTTTGCTGTTTGCTGAGTAAATAGACTCTGTTTGCTGTTTTCTGAGTAAATAGACTCTATTTGCTGTTTTCTGAGTAAATAGATTCTGTTTACTGTTTGCTGAGTAAATAGATTCTGTTTACTGTTTGCTGAGTAAATAGATTCTGTTTGTTGCAAGTCCTGCCCAATCTCCAACTCATTGGCTGAAACAGTGGTGTCAATACTCACTCCATTTTGTATTTGCTGGCTGCAAATAATCCATTAAAGTGAAAATATGAAACAACATAAAGAAAAGTAGACGTGTTTCAGACTTTTGCCCCCAAGGTTCCACTGAGGAGAAGATGAAATTGGAGAGTAAAAAAAATCATAAACATCTTCTGAGGACATTTTAGCATAAAGCAATTTGGACTTTCTCATCTTGCACATAAAATCAGTTCAGTCGGCTGATTGAAATCTTTCCGCCTCTGCGAGCATCCCCATCCAGTCAGTATGGAAGTAGTTTTCCCAATGCTATCACTGTCGCTGGATCAGAGAGACCCTTGATTGGGAAGCCTTGAGAGTGTTAGCTGAAAGGTGGCCCCAAAGCTCAAGAGGCCTTCTAGATCCCATCTGTCTCATGTTCTTGAAATAAAGTAGAAAGAAAGACTTGCATTTATATAGCGCCTCTCACAACCCCAGGACATTCGAAAGTGCTTTACAGCCAATGAAGTACTTCTGAAGTGTAGTCATTGTTGCGATGAAGGAAACGTGGGAGCCAATTTGCACACAGCAAGGTCCTATAACAATGAAATAAATGACCAGATAATCTGTTTTAGTGATGCTAGTTGAACAACAAATATTGGCCAGGACATCGGGTGAATTCCCCTGCTCTTCTTCAATGGTGCTATTGGATCTTTTACGCCCACCTGAGAGGGCAAACGGTTTAATGTCTCATCTGAAAGATGGCACCCACGACAGTGCAGCACTCCCTCGGTACTGCAGGGAAGTGTCACCCTGGATTATGTGGTCCAGTCTCTGGAGTGGGACTTGAACCCACAACCTTCTGACTCAGCAACGAGAGTGCTGCCCATTGAGTCAGGGCTGGCTATGTAACGGCTGACTTGGATATCTCAGGTTTTCTTCCTTTGATTCCGATGGACAGTATGTTCTCTCTCTCCCACCTCTTGCCAGACTCAGCTATAATTGTATTTGTCATGATGTTTTTTGCCTCTGTGTTTTTCTTATTCGTCTCGGCCTTCTGGCTGACCTTGCCCTCCTCAATCTCACTCTCTGAAGCCTTGTGCCACAATGCCAGCCTGCAACAGATTCAATAGTTGTCGTGTCGTGAACTTTATCCTCACACAGCTGCCGATTTAGAACATTCAGAGTACATGGAGCTGATGATAACCAAGATGCCACAGGGGTTGTGGTATTTGGACAATCAACCTGTGTAATCATTTTCCTAGATTTTCAGTGTGACTTGTGGGAGCTGGGATCGTCAACTCTCATCGTCATTTTATAAGACTGACTCTGATACTGCTATTTTTCCTCTCCGGTGTTCTATCCATTTTTAGGAGAATATAAAGACCAGTTTGAATGATACCTGGACTCCAAGGGTTAAATTACGAGGCGAGATTACACAAAGTAGGGTTGTATTCCCTGGAATTTAGAAGGTTAAGGGGTGACTTGATTGAAGTTTTCAAGTTATTAAGGGGAACTGATAGGGTAGATAGAGAGAAACTATTTCTGCTGGTTGGAGAGTCTAGGACTAGGGGACATAGTCTAAAAAATTAGAGCCAGACCTTTCCAGAGTGAGGTTAGGAAAGGGTGGTAGAAGTTTGGAACTCTCTTACGCAAACTGCAGTTAATACCGGGTCAATTGTTAATTTTAAATGCGAGATTGATAGATTTTTGTCAACCAAAGGTATTAAGGGAGATGGGGCAAAGGCAGGTATATGGAGTTAGGTCACAGATCAGCCATGATCTCACTGAATAGCAGAACAGGCTCGAGGAGCTAAATGGCCTCCTCCTGTTCCTATGAATGTTTCATCTTTTATAACAGCAGCCTCCTGAGACTGATGGAAGGATTGGTAAGAGGAATAGGACAACCAGTTTTGGAATACAGATAATCACAATTAGCCTAAACAGTTGCATTAGTTTCAATGGACAACCAATGAATTGTATGTTAGTAACTGAGCATTTTGTCTATTGTTTAATTTTCTTAGCATGAAAATTATTATCTAGAGGAGAGAGAGTACAGGGAAGACAGTTCTATGTGCACCTTATAAAGTGTTTCTCTACTCTCTTCCAATTCTGGTCTCTTGCGCATCCCCAATTTTCATCTCTCCACCATTGGTGGCTGTGCCTTCAGCTTCTAAGGGCCTAAGCTCTGGAATTCCCTCCCTAAACCTCTCTACTCCTTTAAGACGCTCCTTAAAACCTACCTCTTTGACCAAGTCACGTGTCCTAATATCTCCTGATGTGACTTGGTGTCAAATTTTGTTTGATAACACCCCTTGAGATGTTTTTACTACATTCCTCTTCTTTCTTGTTTTCGCACTGTTCCTTTTGGGGAGCAATGTGAAGTAGTGGAAGGATTTGCAGGCTGATTAACAGTCTGACTGACCACGTTAACCCTTCTGCCATGGCCGTAACCATTTTTGTCCCAGCCGATAGGGGGGTCAGTCCTATATGGCGGGAGGGTTTTATGGGCTCCCACCAACCTATACGATGAGGGGGCACCACCCACACCCACCGGACGTGAGTAATCCCACTGGATGTCAACCCAGAATTCAAAGCCGGAGCTCCAACTCCACTCGCCGGGACTGTCTGGAGTGGGGTTTGAACCCTGCACCTTCTGGCCCAGAGGCGCGAATGCTACCACTGCGCGCCAAAGGCTCACTCCTACTACATTAAAGGTGCTATATATGAATGCGAGTTATTGTTTGTTTATTTTGTCGAAGGTTACCTCGGAAGCGAAATGTCTTATTCACAATTTTATCCCTCTGCTTTTCTTTCAGCGTGTGACCTGATGAACCAAGGCATTTTGGCCCTCGTCAGCTCCGTTGGCTGCATGTCAGCCGGGTCCCTCCAATCCTTGTCGGACGCCATGCACATCCCACACCTCTACATACAAAGAGCCACGTCTGGATCGCCAAGGAGTGGCTGTGGCCTCACCAGGACCAGCAGGAATGAAAACTACACTCTCTCCGTCCGCCCGCCCGTGTATCTGAACGAAGTCATTCTCAAAGTTATTTCAGAATTTGCCTGGCAGAAGTTCATTATTTTCTATGACAGTGACTATGGTAAGCAGTTACATACTTCGTAACATAATGCAGTTCGAGTTGGCTTAAATTATTACAGAGACCACCAATACATGCTTGGAGGTTTGATTGTTCCAGTTTAACAGATTAGAGAGGACCACGGGACGTGAGTTTAAACTGTGTAAGAGTAGAAACAGACTGAATGTTAGGTGGTTCCTCTTTTCCCAGAGCGCAGTGAGCAATGTTCCCGCTAAGCTGTGTGGCCGCACGGCTTTTCAGTGCAAGAATTCGCACATGCACGAAAATTTGAATGGGCCACACAGCCCGTCAAAGGGACCGTGTACCAAAAAAAGAAATGACTGTACAGGGAACATTGGCAGTGAGCCTCTAGTGTATATTGGTGTGGTGGGTGCTGACTCTCTGCAGGCCTTCAAGAGGGAGCTGGACTGGTTCGTGACTGGGGCAGAGATACATAGATACATAGATACATAGAAGATAGGAGCAGGAGTAGGCCATCCGGCCCTTCGAGCCTGCTCCGCCATTTAATGAGATCATGGCTGATCCTTCAATTCAGTATCCCGTCCCCGCCTTCTCTCCGTAACCCTTAACCCCTTTTGCCTGTAGAAATATATCTAATTCCCTCTTAAATATATTTAATGAGCTGGCGTACACTGCCCTCTGTGGCAATGAGTTCCACAGGTTCACCACTCTCTGAGTGAAGAAATTCCCCCTCATTTCTGTCCTAAATGGTTTAGCCCTTATCCTTAAATTATGTCCTCTAGTTCTGTTCTCACCCGCCAAGGGAAACATTCCTTCTGCATCTAATCTGTCTAGACCTGTCAGAATTTTATACACTTCTATGAGGTCCCCTCTCAATCTTCTAAACTCCAGTGTGTACATCCCTAAACTACATAGTCTCTCCTCATAGGTCAATCCCGCCATTCCTGGTATCAGCCTGGTGAATCGCCGCTGCACCCCCTCCATGGCAAGAACATCTTTCCTCAGATGAGGCGACCAAAACTGTACACAGTACTCGAGGTGTGGTCTCACCAGTGCCCTGTACAGCTGCAGCAAGGTATCCCTGTTCCTGTATTCCAACCCTTTTGCTATGAAGGCCAGCATACCGTTTGCCTTCTTGACCGCCTGTTGCACCTGCATGCTCGCCTTCAGTGACTGGTGTACAAGAACACCCAGGTCTCTCTGTACTTCCCCCTCTCCCAATTTATTGCCATTTAAATAATAATTTGCCCTCCCGTTCCTGCACCCAAGGTGGATAACTTCGCACTTGTCCACATTATAGTGCATCTGCCATTTATCCGCCCAATCACCCAGTCTGTCCAAATCGCTCTGGAGCTTCCTGGTCTCCTCCTCTGAGCCCACCCCCCCTCCTAGTTTAGTGTCGTCTGCAAATTTGGAAATGCTGCATTCGACTCCCTGATCCAGGTCATTAATATAAATTGTGAACAGCTGGGGACCCAGGACAGATCCCTGTGGTACCCCACTTGTTACTGCCTGCCATTCAGAAAATGAGCCGTTTATTCCAACTCTCTGTTTTCTATCTGACAGCCAGTTCTCTATCCACGTCAATACTTTCCCCTTTATCCCATGAGCTTCAATTTTCCATGCTAATCTTTTATGTGGGACCTTATCGAAGGCCTTTTGGAAGTCCAGGTACACCACATCTACTGGCTCTCCCCCATCTATTTTACCAGTTACTCCCTCAAAAAATTCCAATAGATTAGTCAAGCACGATTTACCCTTTGTAAATCCATGTTGACTCTGTCCTATCCTGTCCCCATTTGCTAAGTGCTCGGCTATTTCATCCTTAATGATGGACTCCAGCATTTTGCCCACAACTGATGTAAGGCTTACAGGTCTGTAATTACCTGCTTTTTCCCTACCCCCCTTTTTGAATAGTGGGGTAACGTTAGCTACCCTCCAATCCATGGGCACTGTTCCCGAGTCTAATGAATTCTGAAAAATCATGCTTAGTGCATCCGCTATCTCTAGGGCCACCTCCTTCAGTACCCTAGGATGCATGTTATCAGGCCCTGGGGATTTGTCCGCCTTCAATCCCTTTAGCTTCCTTAACACCATATCCTTAGAGATATTGATTTGCGTCAGTTCCTCCTTTGCCAATGTCCCTATTTTTCCCGATATCCCAGGGAGGTTTTTTGTGTCTTCCTTCGTAAAGACTGACCCAAAGTATGCATTTAGTTGGTCTGCCATTTCCTTATTTCCCATTATATATTCCCCCGTATCTGACTGCAATGGACCAACTTTGGTTTTCACCAGTCTTTTCCTCTTGATATACTTATAAAAGCTTTTGGAGTTAGTTTTTATATTTTCCGCCAGCTTGCTTTCGTAAGCTATTTTGCCCTTCTTGATTAAGCCCTTTGCCCTCCTTTGCTCTATCTTAAACTGTTCCCAATCTTCCGCTCTGGCGCGTTTTTTGGCTATTTTATACGCCCTATCTTTGGATTTTATGCTGTCTCTAATTTCCCCTGTTATCCACGGTTGAGTCACCTTTTTAGATTTCCTTTTATGCCAGATTGGTATAAACAATTTTTGCAATTTTGTCATTCTATCTTTAAATGCTTGCCATTGTTTATCTACCTCCAGTCCTCCCAGGAACGTTGTCCAATCAGACCTACTCAGTTCCCGTCTAATGGCATCATAATTCCCCTTGTTTAAATTCAGGACCTGAGTCTCTGAGTCAATTTCTTCGCTCTCCATTTCTAGTGAGAAATCGATCATGTTATGATCGCTCTGACCCAAGGGTCCCCGTACAACAAGATTACTAATTAGTCCCTTCTCATTGCACAGTACCCAGTCCAATATAGCCTGTTCCCGAGTTGGTTCCTCGACATATTGATCCAGATAACCATCCCTTAAACACTCAAGGAATTCCTCCTCCTCATTATTTTTACTGATTAGGCTAGTCCAATCTATATGTAAGTTAAAGTCACCTATGATGACAGCTGTGCTCTTATTGCACGCTTCTCTAATTTCCCTCGTGATGCCCTCCCCAACCTCTATTTTACTATTTGGAGGCCTATATACCACTCCTATTAATGTTTTTCGCCCCTCGCTATTTCTTAGCTCCACCCATATAGATTCTGTATTAACTGAGTTAATATCCTTCCTTTCAATTGCATTTATCCCCTCTTTTACCAGCAATGCTACCCCTCCTCCCTTTCTTTTTTGTCGATCCTTCCTAAATACTGAATACCCCTGTATGTTAAGCTCCCAGCCCTGCTCACCCTGCAACCATGTTTCCGTAATCCCAATTAGATCATAATTATTAACCTCTATTTCCACAGCTAATTCATCTACCTTGTTCCTGATGCTTCTCGCATTAAGGTATAAAACCCTCAGGCTTTTTTTATGCTCACATTTTTTATGAATTAGTTTGGCCCTTTGTTTTTTGTTCCTCTCCTTTTTACCATTTATTTCTGTCTGCCTTTCACTTTCCTCTATTTCACTACATGGGTTTCTAGCCCCCTGCCATACTAGTTTAAATGCTCCCGAACTGCTTTATCAAAATTTACCCCGAGAACCTCAGTTCCATCTTTGCACAGGTGTAGACCGTCCCTTTTGTATAGGTCACACCTACCACAAAACTGGTCCCAATGCCTCAAAAATTTAAAACCCTCCCTCTTACACCACTGCTCAAGCCACGTATTTAGCCTAACTATCCTGTTCTCTGTACTCTTACTAGCACGTGGCACTGGTAGTAATCCAGAGATTACTACCTTCGAGGTCCTACTTTTTAGCTTGGCTCCTAACTCCCTAAATTCTACTTGTAGGACCTCTTCCCTTTTTTTAGCTACGTCGTTGGTACCAACATGTATCACGACAACTGGCTGTTCCCCCTCCCCCTCCAGAATGTTCTGCACCCGCGCCGAGACATCCTTGACCCTTGCACCAGGGAGGCAAATTACCATCCTGGAGTCTCGGTCGCGACCACAGAAACTCCTATCTATTCCCCTTACAATCGAATCCCCTATTACTATAGCCCTGCCACTCTTTTTCCCTCCCTTCTTTGCAACAGAGCCAGTCATGGTGCCATGAGCCTGGCTGCTGGTGCCTTCCCCCGATGAGTCATCCCCCCCGACAACAGCACCTAAGGCGGTGAACCTGTTGCTGAGGGAGACAACCCCAGGGGATTCCTGCACTACCTTCCTGCCCTTGCTCTGCCTTTTGGTCACCCATGTACTATCTACTCTGGCCTTAACCTGCGGTGTGACCAACTCACTAAATGTGCTATTCACAACCCTCTCAGAATCGTGGATGCTCCAAAGTGAGTCCATCCGCAGCTCAAGGGCCGTCATGCGGTCCCACATGAGCTGCAGCTGGACACACTTCCCGCACACATGGTTGTCAGGGACACAGGAAGCGTCCATGATTTCCCACATGTTACAGGAGGAGCATGACACAGGTCCGAGCTCTACTGCCATGACTTAACCCTTATATTACTTATTAATTTTCTAGTTTTAGTTTATTTATTGACTTTTGTTTTCCCGAAGCTTACTTAGACCAATGTATACTGTACTCCTCTTATTCCTTTTTAAACTAACCAAATCGCACTAGTTTTAGTTGTACTTTCTAGGAAGGTTTGAGGAAAGTACTTACCAGTTAGTCTTACCTCCCTGGTCTTTCGCTGACTTCCCGGTCTTGTGTCCCCTCATCATATAGAAGGTAAGTGTCTTTATAGATAACACTCGGTCCGTGTGATCTCCTGGGCTGGTTTTGATTGCCTCCGGCGGGGGGACGGAGAGGAATTTTCCCGAGTATTTTTTCCCGTATTGGCCCTGCGATTTTTTGGGGGGGGTTTTTGCCTCTCCTAGAGGATTACGTGGCTGGGAGCGGTGGTGGGGGGGGGGGTGCGGTTAGAGGGGGAGGAAAGGGAAAGGGGTGGGAGGATTGGGTGAGGAGGGGTGAGTGAGTGAGGAAGCTCCTGGTCATGAAGCTCCAGCCATCATGGTGTGGGGCAGGCCTGATGGATCAGCTAGTCATAACCTGCCCGTTAATTGTGTACCAAAATGGTACCTCTGGTAACAACCATACTTTTCATTCATGAGATGGTATCTCATCGTGTTATTAGATACAGGTACAAATGAAAGATAATTAAGCATGAGTATTTAGTGGCATTTGAGGGATATTCATAGATTCACAGAAACTTACAGCACAGAAGGAGGCCATTTGGCCCGTCGTGCCTGTGCTGGCTCTTTGAAAGAGCAGTCGTGCTTAGCCCCACACCCTCGCTCTTTGTCCATAACCCTGTATGTTGTTCATCCTCGAGTACCAGTCCCACTCTGTTTTAAAATGATTCATGGAATCAGCTTCCACGACCTGTAGAGCGTTTCAGATCCCGACAACTCTCTGAGTGAAAAGATTTCTCCTCATCTCCCCTCTGGATCGTTTTCCAATGATCTTGAATCGATGACCTCTAGTTATTGACCCGCTCGCCAGAGGGGACTATGGCAGTGTCATGGTTGCGGTCATAGACTCGCAACCCAGATGGCTGTGAGTTTAAATCCCACCATGCAAGGTATGAAATTGAACACCAATCCTAAAACAAAAATTAAAAGTTGCCGTTGACAATTCAGTTGATAAATTCAGAGGTCAGCTGAAGCAACCAGACCAGCAAGCCCCAGCTTCAACGCCCACTGTGTGCTGAATTAGTGATGATCTGAGTCAGGCAGCAGGAGGGTCACTTCAAGTAGTCTCAATGGGCTGGATTTTGATACTGGGGTCGGGTTGGTGTCGTGAATCCCACTTTTTGGGTTGTAGACCCGCCTCCATCGAGATGTGGCCAACCCACTGTATTTTCCCTTGATTGACCTTGTTGAGCCCGCCCAGCGGGCTCAGCAGGCCAATTAAGGGCCACCCAGGCAACAGGTGACGTCACAGATTGACATTTCATCTGTCAAGAGCTTCTGACAGATGAAATATCAGCGTTTGACAGCTCTGTGAAGCTGTCAGACACTCACAATATGATTTCTAACTTCAGTCCTTCCTCTCAGGCTGAGTTAGAAATCATTCCACCACAGAAAACAGAAGGCTGCAGTTTTTGACAGCACCACGGCTTTTCTGCTTTCTGTGCCGGTGAGATTTCTGACTCCCGAGAACTGAAGGGCTGACACCTGCAGGAGGAAGTTAAGGTAAGTAAAACTTTTTCCCACACTTAGCACTTACCTTACACACTTACCTCTGCACACATGCACCCATCACTCACCTGCCCACCGGACATATCGACCCCTCCAACCCCTGCAGACCCACGGTCCGCCCCGATAACTTGGCGTGGTTGCCACCTGTCGGGAAGCCCACATTTCAGCCGTCAAAATAGGGATTAGGCAAAAAACTGTCTGTTAACTACCTGTTAACAGGCAGTTAATTGTCACTAATCCCTTCCCGCCTCGGGGAGTCGGGTCCCAGCACAGGTCGGGTACCCGCCGCCAGCGAAACTGGCATGGAGGCAGGTTGGAGGCGGGATGGGGTCGGGACCCCCGAATCTGCAACTTTAACCCCCCCCCCCCGCCTCCAAACCCAACTCCACGGGTCATTGAAAATCCAGCCCAATGTATCTGGACTCTGGAGGGCAAAATCAAACAGGGTTCCAACTCCTGGCCTCCACCCATCCCTGTTCGAAACGGTGTATACGTGTATACATGAGAGAGTACAGGATTGGGTGGGCTTGTGATGACCAGGTGGCGTAGATTTATAGTAATTGGTAGAAGCATTAGAGGGGAGTTATGGGGAAACTTTTTCACCCAATGGGTGGCGGGGGTTTGGATCTCACTACCTAAAAGGGTGGTAGAGGCAGAAACCCTCTTCGCATTTAAAAGGTACTTGGATATGCACTTGAAGCGCAGTAACCTATAGGGCTACAGACCAGGAGCTGGAAAGTGGGATTAGGCTGGACAGCTCTTTTTAAACCGGCACAGACACGATGGGCCGAGTGGCCCTCCTTCTGGGCCATAAGCTTCTATGATTCTATGTTCGAATAGCCTATCAGCACTCACTTGTGTTCTTAAATGAAGAACGGCCACTTGGGTGGCATTGCGTGGGGTGACCGGCACTTCGTGTTACTGCACCTCAGTAAGAAGGTCAACGCCTTGAGAAGAGAGGCAGGGGAGAAAAATAGAACCCAAGTGCCAGTAGTTTGAACGTGGTAAACTGGAGAAAAGAAACAGCTGATCCGAATTGGATTAGACCGCATTGTTTCCCGCTGAGTCCCTGGCACCCCAGTGCTGCCCCCAAACCCCGACTGCCATCTTGCCTGTGAGACCACAGCAATCTTCCAAATGTTGCCACTATTTTCCCTGAAGCCAACCCCTCACTTCCCTCTTCGAGCCAATCGTGATCATTTGGAAGCCATCGGTGCACCTCCCTCCCCAGCACAGCTGTCGTCCTTTCCAAAGCCACCCCGACTATTTAATCCATCCATTCTCAGGATGTAGGAGTGGCTCGAAAGGCTGCCATTTATTGCCCATCTCTAGTTGCCCTTGAGCAAGATGGTGGTGGACTTTCACTCTCCCCACCAGGCCGCAACACCCCAATCGCCCTCACCCAGGCCCCGACGCCCCCCCAATCGCCCTCACCCAGGCCCCGACCACCCCCAATCACCCAGGCCCTGACACCCCCCCCCAAATCGCCCTCACCCAGGCCCTCGAGCCCCCCAATCGCCCAGGCCCCGACCCCCCGCCCAATCGCCCTCACCCAGGCCCTGACCCCCCCCCAATCGCCCTCACCCAGGCCTCGACCCCCCCAATCGCCTCCCAGGCCCTCGACCCCCCGCCCAATCGCCCTCACCCAGGCCCCAACCCCCCCAATCGCCCTCACCCAGGCCCCGACCCCCCCAATCGCCCTCACCCAGGCCTCGATCCCCCCAATCGCCCTCACCCAGGCCTCGACCCCCCCAATCGCCCTCACCCAGGCCACCCCCAATCGCCCTCACCCAGGCCCCCAGTCGCCCTCACCCAGGCCCCGACCCTCCCAATCGCCTTCACCCAGGGCCTGACCCCCCCCCATTGCCCTCACCCAGGCCCCGACCCCCCCAATCGCCCTCACCCAGGGCCTGACCCCCAAATCGCCCTCACCCAGGGCTCCGACCCCCCAATCGCTCTCACCCAGGCCGCCCCCCCCCCCCCCCCAAGCGCCCATGCTCCCAGCTCTGACCCGCCAGCCCCCAATGGACTCCAGGCTCCCTAATCCTGGCCCCAGAAATTCCAGAACATCCCCCCCATCCCCGACCAGACCCACTTACCCGAGCGCCCTTCCGACGCTAGCGTCCGTCTGATTTCTCCCCAGTCTTTGCCGGTGGGCAGCTGCTCTATTACAATGAGGTCGGAGGGCCGATATCTGGTAACCTCGGACCTCACCATTTCTGGACCCACCAAATCCAGGGGGTTCGATAAATCTTTATTTTTCTCTGACGCAAATACTTGTAACAGTCACTCCTCTGGAGCCCGATCTTCCTTGAGTATTGCACATAGCAGGTGACACCGCGTTAGAAAATTACCACAACAAGGTTCCGCCAGCGGCTCGCCAGACACTCTCACAGTATATTTATACTCATTTGGTTTGCTGCCAAGTTCCAGTACACATATTGGCTTTGATGTGGCTCAGCAAACATATAATTAATACAAGTTTGACTTCCAAATGTTCCCTCTCTAAAACCTTTTAAATCTGGAGTGACAGAGAATTATGAAAACGTGTAAAGGTAGAGTTTTTTTTTTATTTTCCTAATTGAACTGTGGTAGATAATTGCCAAATACATCTTGGCCTCCCTACACTTACATCAGCTTCATTCCTATCCTGAATAATTGATCTAAATTGAGAACGGGCGTGATTCTACAATCCGACATTCTTCACGGCGAGCGTCAGATTACAGAATGAACCCTATTGTTTGAATTATAGCATTAGAATTAAATTACAGTTTTACTTTATGGAGCTATCAGGGATGCTTGAAATGTAAAGGCCGTGGCTTCCCCACGGCCCAGATTTAATACTGAGCTCTACAGAGTAAGATGGTTGCAGGTTTGATAATCGCTGTGTCAGCCAATCTCCAAAGGGACTGTGGGTGGTGCCACAGGCAAGGTGGAGGGGGATAAAAAAAATCATCCACGATTCCCGCTCATGATTACCATCCGGAGACACCCCCCCCCCACCCCCCACCGCCCCCCCCACCCCAGCTGGTGGGCATCCATGAGGAGATGTGAGGTGAGATGTAAGTGTCAGCTGTGGCTCAGTGGGTAGCACTTTCGCCTTTGAGTCAGAGGTTGCAGGCTCACAGTCCCACTCCAGAGACTTCAGCACATGGTCGAGGCTGACACTCCCAGTGCAGTACTGAGGGAGTGCTGCACTGTTAGAGGTGCTGTCTTTCGGATGAGATGTTACACCGAGGCAGCGCCTGCCCTCTCAGGCAAAATAAAAGTGGCACTTTTTCAAAGCAGAGCAGGGGAGTTCTCCCCAGTGTCTTGGCCAATATTTATCCCTCAACCAATATCATTAAAAACTGATTATCTGGTTTTTGTGGGACCTTGCTGTGCACAAATTGGCTGCCACATTTCCTACATTACAGCAGTGACTACGCTTCCAAAGTGCTTCATTGGCTGTAAAGCGCTATGGGACATCGTGAAAGGCGCTATATAAATGCAAATTCTTTGGGGGGAAATTTGGTTGGTTTGCGCCTCCCGTTAGCGCCTTAAGAGGGCGCGAATGGGGCGCAAAGCAACTCGCGCCCATGCGCGGCGATGTTTGCGCTGCTCACGAAATTAACTAGACACGACCACCACGATCTCCTGCGCCGGCAGATCGTGACGTCAGTCGAGAGTGCAACGCCCCGGTTGCGCCCCGGACCAGATATTGAGTGGCGCCCCCTGTCTTACTGCCTGCCGCTAGTAACGACAGGTTGAGGGGAGCGTTTTGCAGTAGGGAAGGGACAGGGGGAGTGCTATTTAAAGTCGACCGCTTCCTGCCTTTTTTTATCGGCGAAACTTTTGCACCACGCATTCTGAGAGAGAGAGAGAGACTGCAGGAGATATTCAAAGCTGTGTTGAGTAGTTTTGGGTACTGAGCAGCACTTTGCAGGTTCTTTCTGATTTGATCTTCCTTGCATCGATTTAGAAGAGAATATGGGGGCTGCACTCTGAGCTCTTTCCCTGGGCCTCTCCATTGTTCCTTCCAACAGATTTGATGTACAGGTCTCTCCAGGCCGAGATTCAAGGCTGCAATGAGCAGGGTGTGGATGGAGAGCAAGATCGACCCTCCCCATTAAGAACTGGCCGGTGCCATTGTGTCTGTGTTCCATTGCTGACTGACATCACATGAGCTTCGCCAGCGCTCTGAGGTAGCGCCTCGCTCCTCGGCCTTTGCGCCTTAAGACAGGTGTGTAGCGTCTGATTTAGCGCTCCAATCACCTCCAGGGGCGATAAAAGCCAAGTTTGCAGTCGGAGGTGATAATTAGCGCCAGGCGCTAATCTTTGCGCCCGGCCGATAATTGCGCCCAAATGGGGCGATACTGAATTTCTCCCCCCTTTCTTCTTCACAACAGAATTGGGCTCAGTCATGATTCCCCATCCACTCCATCACCTCCAGTTGAAAGAAGTTGATAGGGTAGATGGGGAGAAACGATTTCCTCTGGTGGGAGAGTCCAGAACAAAGGGGCATAACCTGAAAATTAGAGCTAGGCCATTCAGGGGTGATGTCAGGAGCACTTCTTCACACAGTGGGTAGTGGAAATCTGGAACTCTCTCCCCCAAAAGGCTGTTGAGGCTAGGAGTCAATTGAAAATGTCAAAACTGAGAGTGATAGGTTTTCATTAGGCAAGGGAATTAAGGATTCTGGAACCAAGGCAAATAAATGGAATTAGGATACAGATCAGCCAAGATCTAATTGAATGGCGGAACAGGCTTGAGGGGCTGAATGGTTTCCTTCTGTTCTTTTGAATAGCCTATCAATGCTCACTATTGATGTTCATACATGATGAACGAACCAATAGGGTGAGTACTAGGAAGCTGCTGTCAGCCATAGAATGATGTGACTCACTTAAAGAATGAACAGGACAAAAAAATAATTATGGGCTGGATTTATTCCACCATTTTTAGTAGCTTTATAAAACTCTGTAGGAGCAAGGATTTTTATTGATAAATCGTACTTAGTTTTATAGAGCTCCTGTTATTTGGAAGTTGTTTCCAGAAAGTGGTCACTTCGCATGTTTTCAACGATAGACATGGTCGAAGAAGATATTACGAGTCAATAAATTCCCTTCTGCCTGAAGACACTAAGTCAATAGCTCATTGCTTCCTTCGGCTATTTTTCTCTCCGATGCATGATCTGTGAGATGATCTGCGCTATCTAATGATCAATCAGCGACTGGGATTTGGAAGACAACATTGGAGGTCATAACCCGTCCCGACAGTAATTTTACCATCCACTTACTACAGTGAAGAAAGTATTGACTGCTAGTTACACTGGTTCACAGTTCACAACACATGTTTAACTCTGGAAAGAAACACCATTGAAGATTTTAGGAGGGCTGTTGTGGGTGTGGGGGTGGAGGGGGGTCGTGGGGGGACATGGGGGGTGGTTGAGGAGTGAGTTGAGAAATCCAAATAGCTCTTTAGACAGGAATTCCAGAATTATATGAGTTTATAAGTCATGCTCAACCCAGGCTGTAATGTAACACCAATGTCACCAAACACGAGTCTAACAAAAAAATGATGGGTGCACGTGAAGGGGGTTGATGTTAACTTTGGCTGATGGTGCAAAATGGACAATATCGAATTTGCTGCCCATTGTACACCTTGCACTATTTTACTTGCCATTTAAATCAATAGAAATGAGAACCAGGCGTGGTGTATAATGGACGGCCAGTTCGACATTGCCCATATTACACTATTGTCCAAAGTTAAAATTACCCCAAAACAGTGCACCAACAGAACAAGGTCCAATTCTGGCCTCTTGAGCATCCCTGATTATAATCGCTGCGCCATTGGTGGGCGTTACTTCAGCTGCCTAGATCCTAAGCTCTGGAATTCCCGCCCTGAACCTCTCCACCTCTCTCTGCTCTTTTAAGCCGCTCCTTAAAACATAGGATTACCTGGGATATACAGCACAGAAAGAGGCCATTAGGCCCAACTAGTCCATGCCGGCGTTTACGCTCAAGAAGAATGCCAGGCTGAGCGATCGCGGCTGGCACCCCAATAAAAAAGGGGAAGGGGGCAGGTGCTGGCTGGCGGTTTAAAAAAAAATGGCTACCCGACACCTGCCCTTTAACTTGCGCTGCCGCGGCTGCAAAAACGCTCCCCTGACCCTGTCAGACATGTCGTCCGGCGGTAGGTCAGGGGGCGCTGCCGAAGCTTGCGGCCGGGGCACTAACGGGAGGCGCAAAAATAACCCCATTTTTCCCCCTATATGTTTCAGTGAGATTACCCAACCTACTCAGTCTCTCCTCATAGGACAACCCTCTCATCCCAGCCTCATTCTCTGATGGATCTTGGAACTAATGTTGCCACATGACAAGCACTTTCTTTTGGGCTGCCTCTGAAACCTCGAACGGGGGTCTCAGAGACAGACTGAAGAATATACAGGTAAGTAACAACGTTAGTTTCAAAACTCTCCCTGGGATGGCCTCCAGCACTTTGAGCCTCTCTCCAGCAGCAGGCCAAAGGTCATAGAAACATAGAAACATAGAATCTAGGAGCAGGAGTAGGCCATTCGGCCCGTCGAGCCTGCTCCACCATTCAATACGATCATGGCTGATCATCCAAATCCAGTACCCTGTCCCTGCTTTAATCCCCACAGTACACACATCCCACCCTACCCCCGTAACTTAATTCCCCCTAACATATCCCATCAACCCACATATTTAATCCCCCCCTAACACTAAGGGTCAATTTTTTTATCATAGCCAAATCAACCTAACCCGCACATTTTTGGACTGTGGGAGGAAACCGGAGCACCCGGAGGAAACCCACGCAGACACAGGGAGAATGTGCAAACTCCACACAGACAGTCACCCAAAGTCAGATTCGAACCCGGGTCCCTGGCGCTGTAAGGCACCAGTGCTAACCACTATGCCACCGTGTTGCCCATCCTGATCTCAATGGCCTGGAGTACAGCTTTTTTTATTTTTTGGCTCACGGCTCAGCCAGGGGTTGGACCTGCCTTTGGATTTATTCCAGGCTACACATTTTAAAAGCAGCAAGAAAGATCTCAAACCTTTGTAATGATGGCTCTATCTAGAGACAGCAGATGGTTGCCCAGCACTACCAAGAGGGCAGTGACACTCTGAACAGGACATGGAAAATGACGTCAAGCACACATTGAGACAATCTGCACATAGGCCATATAATTTTAATTTCACATGTGTACTGTTAAGTATTTTTTAAAGTACTGTTGGGGCCATCTGAAACCTGCAAGTAGAGCCTGAATCGGGTCCACTTCTTATATTACTAAATGGATCTGAACTGATAGAAAGAAGACAGAAAGACTTGCGTTTATATAGCGCCTTTCACGACCAGCGGACATCCCAAAGCGCTTTACAGCCGATGAAGTACTTTTTGAAGTGTAGTCGCTGTTGTAATGTGGGAAACGCAGCAGCCAATTTGCGCACAGCAAGCTCCCACAAACAGATATGTGATAATGACCAGATAATCTGTTTTTGTTATGTTGGTTGAGGGATAAATATTTGCCAGGGCACCGGGGATAACTCCCCCCTGCTCTTCTTTGAAATAGTGCCGTGGGATCTTTTACGTCTACCTGAGAGAGCAGACGGGGCCTCGGTTTAAAAGACAGCATGTCTGACAGTGCAGCACTCCCTCAGCACTGCACTGGAGCGTCTGCCTAGATTTTTGTGCTCAAGCCTCTGGAGTGGGACTTCAGCCCACAGCCTTCTGTCTCAGAGGCGAGAGTGCTACCAACTGAGCCACAGCTGACACACAAAACTGATGCAATTGAAATCACTACAGGTTTTCTGTCTCAAACTGTCCAATGTTTGGTTTGATGAGTTCGGTTCCAGCACCTCGCTGTTTTAAATGCAACCAAAACAAATCTCAATTATACAATAATGTTCACAGTAAAATAGAAACAATTCTCCTAACAAATATCATTGTTCCTTTCATAACAAGCGATGTCAGTACACTGTAGTACAAGCATCTAACTACGGCTTCGACTATAGATAATGTCATCAACAACACCACCTTGTATTTATATAGCACTTTTAAGGTAGTAAAATGTCCCAAGGCGCTGCACAGGAGTATTAAAAGACAAAAAATTTGACACCGAGCCACATAAGGAGAAATTAGGGCAGGTGACCAAAAGCTTGGTCAAAGAGGCAGGTTTTAAGGAGCGTCTTAAAGGAGGAAAGAGAGGTGGAAGAGGTTTATGGAGCTTAGGGCCTAGGCAACAGAAGGCACGGCCACCAATGGTTGAGCGATTATAATCAGGGATGCTCAAGAGGACAGAATTAGAGGAGCGCAGATATCTCGGGGAGATTGTGGGGCTGAAGGAGATTACAGAGATAGGGAGGGGCGAGGCCATGGAGGGATTTGAAAACAAGGATGAGAATTTTGAAACAGGGGTGATGGGTGAACGGGACTTGGTGCAAGTTAGGACACGGGCAGCCGAGTTTTGATGACCTCAAGTTTACGTAGGGTAGAATGTGGGAGGCCAGCCAGGACTGTGTTGGAATAGTCAAGTCTAGAGGTGACAAAGGCATGGATGATCAACTTTAAAGACCTCATAAAAGGCAACTGAGCTGGGTAGGATGGTATCTAACTATGCTTCAGCCCAGTGTCTTCTTTCGGATGAGACGTTAAACTGAGGCCCTGTCTGCTCTCTCAGATGGACATAAAAGATCCCATTGCACTATTCGAAGAAGAGCAGGGGAGTTATTCCTGGTGATCTGGTCAATATATATCCCTCAACCAACATCACTGGGAAAAAAAAGTAGCATCTGGTCATTATCACCTTGCTGTTTGTGGGAGCTTGCTGTGCGCAAATTGGCTGCCCGTTTCCTTACATTATAACAGTGACTACACTTCAATATTACTTAGTCGGTTGTATAGCACTTTGGGACGTCCTGAGGTCATGAAAGGTGCTGTATAAATGGAAGTTCTTTCTTAATCAAATCTGAGATTGACGGGGGGGAACATGGAGAAGTAACAAAGTGCTGCAAAAAACGTTGATCTTTTTATAAGGAGATGGTAATTAGTATATTTAGAATGGCAAATAATAGGAAACCGTGGATTGCCTGGACGTGGATTATCAGCTGGACAGGAAAATCGGGAGGGGAGGATTGCACGCAGTAGCAGAGGCTGACCAGATGTTCCTTCCATTGGTTTAACTGGAGGGAAAATCATTCGGGATCCATTATGCGTGTGTAATCCTCCCCACCTGATTTTCCATTCTGCACACTGTCCAGTCAATGCCTTATGTCCAGGCATTACGGACGAAAATCCACCCCAGTGTCTTTAAGATCGCTATGGTTCCATTCAGATACATCACATAGAATCCACAGCACAGAAACAGGCCATTCGGCCCAATTGGTCTATTTATACTCCACACGGGCCTCCTTCCACGCCAATTAGCATTTCCTGTCCTGCTCCCATATTCCTCTATTCCCTTCTCCCTCCTGTAAGCATCAAGCCTCCTCTTTAATGAAGCAATGTCAGCTGTGGCTCAGTAGGTAGCACACTCGTCTCTGAGTCAGAAGGTTGTGGGTTCAAGTCTCACTCCAGGGACTTGAGCACATAAAGCTAGGCTGACACTCCAGGGCAGTGCTGAGGGAGTGCTGCACTGTCGGAGGTGCCGTCTTTCAGATGAGACGTTAAACCGAAGCCCCGTCTGCTCTCTCAGGTGGATGTAAAAGATCCCGCGGCACTATTTCGAAGAAGAGTAGGGGAGTTCTCCCCGGTGTCCTGGGCCAATATTTATCCCTCGATCAACATAACAAAAACAAACAGATTATCCGGTCATTATCACATTGCTGTTTGTGGGAGCTTGCTGTGCACAAATTGGCTGTTGCGTTTCCCACATAACAACAGTGACTACACTTAAAAAGTACTTCATTGTCTGTAAAGCACTTTGAGACGTCCGGTGATCGCGAAAGGTGCTGTATAAATGCAAGTCTTTCTTTCAATGATATCTGTTTCAACCACTCCATGTGGCAGCAAGTTCCACATCTCTGTGTAAAGAAATTCCATCTAAATTCTTTATTTGATCTGTTGGTGGTCATCTTATATTCTACCCCCTTATTCTCAACTCAATCACCTTGGATAAGATTGCGTAAGAGCCTCGGCTAACCTTCACCTTTACGCTAGTAAAATCTTACGGCTAGAGGTACAGATCACGTGCTGATCTCGAATTACTTTGGTTTAATGCAAGAGCTAAACAGAAGTTGAATCAACAAAGACATCAAGTCGAACCATCTTTGAACAGTTCATTTTTCTAGTCAACCGTGCCAGCCACATGTGCAGGAAGGAGCGTTTCAGCTAATTCCTGGTGAAAAGGATCACTCCCCAGGCCACATATTTGAATTTAGGCCTGAGATATGAGACCTATTCCCAGTAAAGAAATCATTTACATCAACAGAAGCACCTTCGATGACCTCAGTAGAACCTTTCTCACAGCACTGCAGAAATAATTACTGGCCAATAGAAGAGAAAAATAGAAATGGTTGAAAGGTTAGAAGAGAATTATAGAATCATACAGCACAGAAGGAGGCCAGTCGGCCCATCGTGACTGTTCTGTCTCTTTGAAAGAGCTCTCCAATTAATCCCACTCCCCCCTGCTCTTTCCCCATAGCCCTGCAAGGTTTTCCCCTTCAAGTATTTATCCAATTCCCTTTTGAGAGTTGCTATTGAATCTGCTTCCGCCGCCCTTTCAGGCAGCGCGTTCCAGATCACAACAACTCGCAGCGTAAAAAAAAAAAATCCTCCTCATCTCGCCCTCTGGTGTAAAAAATATAGGGAAAGAAAGGAAAACTAAAAGAAGATAGAAAAAGAAGAAAAGCCAGAATAGGTGAAAATAATTGCCCATAAACAAAAACAACATACAGAGAATGTTTAGTTTTGCAAAAGACCAAACAAGGCACGGAAATAACTGAAGAGAAACCCAGAATCTGGCTTAGACCTGTGTGGCCGAATGGCCTGTTTCTGTGCTGTAATTCTATGTCGGCAGATGCAGTGCACCTGAATAGGAGCACAGCAGTCTTGAAGATATTTGGTTTTCTGGACGATTCCAGTTCAACAAAATCACATAGCACAATGTAACAAATTTAACGCATCTCCCAACGACGTGCCCAAGATTGACATATTATTCCCCTGGTGAAAAGGTCTTGGAAAAAACAAATTGAAAAAAAGAGAGAACGATAGAATATCTTTTATAAATCAAAAATATATCAAGCTGTTAACTGTCATCCATTTTGATACACGGCCCAGAATTATTTAGCAATGTTTGTTTCAGCTTCCACAGTAGAAGGAGAAGAGCGGGGGAGTGGGACTAATTGGAGAGCCCTTTCAAAGAGCCGGCACAGGCACAATAGGCTGAATGGCCTCCTTCTGCGCTGTATGATTCTAAGAGAGGCGATGTTTAGTTTTAATTTTCAGTTGGGGGGCATTTACATTCAGAGTTCTGTGAAGAAGAGCTGTCTAGAATCACTTTATTTCTTATGATAAATGCAGTTTGCTATTGAATTCCCGGAGGAGTGCACATGAAGAGCGCTCTTCAGTTACTGCTCCTGGCACTGCAGAGATAAAGATGTCCTCAAGTGCAACACGGGCATTAAGCACACATTTCAATAGCGCAAATGGAATGTTGGCCTTTATTGCGAGGGGTTTGGAGTATAAAAGCAGGGAAGTCCTGCTACAACTGTACAGGGTATTGGTGAGACCACACCTTGAGTACTGCGAACAGTTTTGGTCTCCTTATTTAAGGAAGGATATACTTGCATTGGAGGCAGTTCAGAGACGATTCACACGGTTGATTCCTGAGATGAGGGGGTTGACTTATGAAGAAAGGTTGAGCAGGTTGGGCCTATACTCATTGGAATTTAGAAGAATGAGAGGTGATCTTATTGAAACGTATAAGATACTGAGGGGGCGCGACAAGGTAGATGCAGAGAGGATGTTTCCCCTCATGGGGAAATCTAGAACTCGGGGGCATAGTTTCAGAATAAAGGGTCGCCCTTTTAGAACTGAGATGAGGAGGAATTTCTTCTCTCAGAGGGTCGTAAATTTGTGGAATTCTCTGCCCCAGAGAGCCATGGAGGCTAGGTCATTAAATACATTTAAGGTGGAGATAGACAGATTTTTGCAAGATAAGGGAGTGAAGGGTTATGGGGAGCGGGCAGGGAAGTGGCTTTGAGCCCAAGATCAGCCATGATCTTATTGAATGGCGGAGCAGGCTCGAGGGGCCAAGTGGCCTATTCCTGCTCCTATTTTTTATGTTCTTATGATACAGCCATCGTCCCCTCGAGAACTATCCACTCATAACACACGGGTTTGTCCCTCGAAGAACTGGCCATTCTCGCCTCCAAGCTTTAAGTGCACGATGATTCTTGAACCCAACACAGCGGGATTGCAGTCTCGCAGCTTAACGATCATCTGCATTAGCGAGGAACTAGGTTTGTTCTCGGTGAGCGGATTTGTGGCCTGATCGTCGGATGAAGATTGCGGATTTCAACATGCCATCTCGCACTGCAGACTAGGAAGCTAAAAAGACCGGTCATTCGCGAGGAAAGGGCTGCGATTGTTTGTCTCTTATGACGAGCGTGTCAAATGCTTTTGATATTCCCATAAAAACATAAGAATTAGGAGCAGGAGTAGGCCATACGGCCCCTCGAGCCTGCTCCACCATTCAATAAGATCTTGGCTGATCTTTGACCTCAGCTCCACTGTCCTGCCTGATCTCCATATCCCTTGATCCCCCTGGAGTTCAAAAATCTATCTCAGCCTTGAATATACTCAACAATTCAGCATCCAAAGCCCTCTGAGGTAGAGAATTCCAAAGATTCACAAGCCTCTGAGTGAAGAAGTTTCTCCTCATCTCAGTCTTAAATGGCCGACCCCTTATCCTGAGACTATGCCCCCTGGTTCTAGACTCTCCAGCCACGGGAAACAGCCTCTCAGCATCTACCCTGTCAATCCCCCTCAGAATCTTATGTTTCAATGAGATTAATGAAAGTCGCACGCTATCACTGAAATAAAGCCAGAAATTCATTTAATGAATTGCCTCCAAATTAGATTGTAAACCTCGCCCAAAGCCAAAACACAAAAGGGCCAATTTTAAACTTGCTCCACCCGGTGTAGATGAGGTGGTAACGGTCCAGAAATGGGGAAGGATCACTTCCACCCCCCTTTACAGTACAGCTTCGCCTGACGCCATCTTGGATAGTGTCCTGAGATGGGCAGATGGAGCGATCACTTCTTTCAGGCGGGTGGCCACTTGTAATATGCAAAGCGAGGTATTAAATGGGCACTGCACACATTCTGCGCATTTGTGAGTTGGTCTAACCAGTGGACCTTACAGGTTGAGAAAATGGCTCAGGAGATGCTACTCCTGGACCCAATAAAAAATAAACAAGGCTGCTGACGGCCTGTCCAAGGACACAACCGGGATCTCTTTCCTACTGAACAGTAGCATGTCGTACATTATCTTTATCTCATTCAGCCTTCTAATTGTGCGTGTGGTAGTTCAAATCAATTTGGAAATGAAGACCGCTATTTTTCTAACCCAGGTTTAGCACACAAAAAAGTCGCTCATAGTTTTCCGTGCATTAACTATCAGTTATTTATTCACACAGGCATTTAAGAAAAATTTTTGAAGGATTATTTTGTGCGGACAGATTGCGAAACATAGCCCAGTTTAACCAACAGTGATTTGAAGTGCCTTGTACTCTAATAGACTTTGCAGGCAGCACATGAACACAAATTGTCCTCAAATTATATGCAATCTACTCCTCACAATTCAGTCAATTTTTGCAGTAAAAAATTGAAATAGGCAATAATTCAAATTAAGCAATGCAAATAGCACAGTGAAGTAGGAATGTAGCGTTACAATATGAATTATCTGATCATTTGAATTGTGACTTTTTATTAAGAGGAATGAACTGTAATGTGAAAATGTAATATCCTTTTCCAGGTCTATCATATGCATTACATTACATAGAATCTACAGCACAGAAACAGGACATTCGACCCAACCGGTCCATGCCGGTGTTTATTCTCCACACGAGCCTCCTCCCACCTCTCTTCATCTCACCCCATCAGCATATCCTTCTATTCCTTTCTCCCTCATGTGCTTATCCAGCTTCCCCTTAAATGCATCTGTGCTATTCACCTCAACCACTCCTTGGGTCCACATTCTCACCACTCTCTGGGTAAAGAAGTTTCTCCTGAATTCCCTATTGGATTTATCGGTGACTATCTTATATTTATGGCCTCTGATTTTGAACTCCTCCACAAGTGGAAACATCTTCTTTACGTATACCTTCATATCTCAAAGACCTCTATCAGGTCACCAAACAGCCTTCTCTTTTCTAGAGAGAAGAGCCCCAGCCTGTTAACCTTTCCTGATAAGTATATTCTCTCAGTTCTGCTAAAATCCTTGTGAATCTTTCTTGCACCTTCTCTAGTGCCTCGATATCCTTTTTTGTAATATGGAGACCAGAACTAGGCACAGTACTGTGGTCTAACCAAGGTTCGATACAAGTTTAACATAACTTCTCTGCCTTTCAATCCTTCTAGAAGTAATGTTATTCCACTGTAATCGTTCCCAAGATACTAATGGATACAAATGAATACAAAAGAACCAGAGGTGACATGAGGAAACATTTTTTACACAGCGAGTTGTTGTGATCTGGAATGCACTACCTGAAAGCAGATTCAATTGTAACATTCAGAAGAGAATTGAATAAATACTTGAAGGGAAAACAATTTTAGGGCTATGGGGAAAGAGCAGGGGAGTGGGATTAATTGGATACCTCTACCAAAGAGCCAGCACAGGTATGATGGGGCGAATGGCCTCCTTCTGTGCTGTATCATTCTATGATTCTATCTATGATGAAGGCCATTCAGCCCATCTTAATTCACCCATCCATAAAACCTCTACACTAATTATTTCTTAAATGATTCCAAGGTTTCCACCTCGGCACTCTATCTGGGAGTCCATTCCAAGTGTTGATCACTTACTATGTGAAGGAGACCCTCCAGAAATCAGTTCTAAAGCTACCTTTTACTAGTTTGAACCAGTGCCCCCTTGTCCTATTCCCTCAGTTTACTTTAAAATAGTATTCCAGATTAACCTTCTGCATACCTTGGATATGCAATTGAAGTGCCGTAACCTGCAAGGCTACGGCCCAAGAGCTGGAAAGTGGGATTAGGCTGGACAGCTCTTTTTCGGCTGGCACAGACACGATGGGCCGAATGGCCTCCTTCTGTGCCGTAAACTCCTATACCATTTACTATCTTAGTATCTTAGACATGACGTGTGGTACGTGTAGCGTGCTTGGGAGGAACAGGGGACTTTGAACCTCTGGTTCCCAAAGCTCTCCACCACTGGGGTTGACTTTGCCTCATGTCTGGGTCTGTTGGAGACTCATTGATAGAGATTGATTGCTATGATTAGTCAACAACTCCATTATCGTTGTATCGAGCGACTACCAGGACGGTAGAAGGCCAACTGGATGGACTTTGGTAATTTTTTTGTCTAGGCATTCCTATGTCTTTATGTTATATCCCTCTATAAGATCACCCCTCAGATGCCTTCTTTTCATGCTGTGAAGCCCAGGTCGCCCCCGGTTTCCCTCGTAACTCAGACCCCCGACGATAGGGAGGAACCTTGTGGCGTTTCTGATGCACTTCCTTCAGTCTCCCTTTGAAGAAAGAAAAACATTTAAGGGTATGGGGAAAGGGCAGGGGGAGGAATGGGACTCAAGAATAGCTCATTCAGACAGCCCGCACAGGCCCGATGGGCCAAACGGGCCCCCTTCTGTACTGCAAGATTCCCTGGGGGTGACTTTGAAGCTCGGCAGCTGGACTTTAACTTGGCCGAGCAGAAAGCCCGTTCGCTGTCGAACCTGCCCGATTTCTCAGTGGGATGGGAAATCAGGTGGGATTTACAGCGGGCGGGTGTTTTGCTCCATCAGATTAGCCCTGAGGTGGCAAAGTTGTAAATTGCCCCCAATGATTCTAAACCTCTGTATTGAGCACAAATAATTCTGTCAGTCAGCAAGCTTTCTTTCAGAGTGAGTGATAGGCACTTGGAATAAGTATTACAAGTCCATTCTCACTGTAAAGGTAACAAGTGCCAAATAGCAATTTACATCTGGGTGCTCAGTCACAAGCAGTCAATAAGTCAATAACTAAAGGACAAGATGGAAGTAGCTATTACTACAGCGCATTCACACTACATTAGTCTGTAAGTCTGTCAGATCCTACGAAACTGGAGTATTGATGAAGTTTAGTGCTATGCACGTTAATGTTAAACTTCTTCTGTTCGCACCTTCCGTCACTTTGCCCTCCTTCTCGCCTTAACGGTTTCTGATCTTCAACCATGTGCTGTCCAACCCAGCATCTATATTTTAGCTGCTATAGTTTTCCCTTTCCCTTCTCTTAAACCATGCCGAGGATAGGCAATGCGGAGGTGACAGCGACTTGGTCCAGTTAGCAACACTCTTGCTTTTTGAGTCAAAGGGTTGTGGGTTCAAGCCCCGCTCAAGGACGTGAGCACTTGGTCTAGCCTGGCACACCATTGCAATAGTGAGAGAGGTATTACATTCACACCAAGCCCCGTTTGCCCATCACCCCTGTGCTCGCTGACCGACATTGGCTCCCGGTTAAGCAGCACCTCGATTTCAAAATTCTCATCCTCGATTTCAAATCCCTCCATGGCCTCGCCCCTTCCTATCTCTGTAATCTCCTCCAGCCCCACAAGCCCCCGAGATATCTGTGCTCCTCTAATTCTGCCCTCTTGAGCATCCCTGATTATAATCGCTCAACCTTTGGTGGCCGTGCCTTCTGTTGCCTAGGCCCTAAGCTCTGGAATTCCCTGCCTAAATATCTCCACCTCTCCTCCTCTCTCCTCCTTTAAGACGCTCTTTAAAACCTACCTCTTTGACCAAGCTTTTGGTCGCCTGCCCTAATTTCTCCTTAGGTGTCAAATTTTTTGTCTTAAAATACTCCTGTGCAGTGCCTTGGGATGTTTTACTACATTAAAGGCGCTATATAAATACAGGTTGTTGTTGTTGAGGTGCTGTCTTTTCAGATGGGATGTTAAACCAAGCTCCTGTCTCTCCGTTCAGGGGGGGAATGTAAAAAGTTGCGCGGCTCTATTTGAAGAAGAGCAGAGAGTTCCCCAGGTGTCCTGGCCAACATTGATCCTTCGATCAACATCACCAAAAACAGATTGATTAGTCTTCCATCTCATTTGCTGCGTGCAAATTTGGATCCTGTGCTGCTTATAACAAGAGTGATTTGTTGATTGTGAAGTGTTTTGCGATATTATGATCCATGTTTCCCCGAAGGTGCGTGGGCGCTCGCCAGCTGCTGCCACTGGAAGAGATACCGTGCGTGCGCGGCCACTGCAGTAAATTTAAAGGGACCACGCACGAAAAGAAATTAGAGGGAGAATTGATTGTGATAAAGTGCTATATAAAAGCTCTTTCTTAGAAGTCAGATGCATTGATGTCTAGTGCTGACCTGTAAGGAGCTCCAGTGCAATCTCCTTTCCCAATTTACATAATCTATGAAATAGATTAAAGGTCTGGCATATGCCATGCTATTAAAAGAAAAAGAAAGAAAGACTTGCATTTATATAGCACCTTTCACGACCACTGGACGTCCCAAAGCGCTTTACAGCCAATGAAGTACTTTTTTGAAGTGTAGTCACTGTTGTAATGTGGGAAACGTGGCAGCCAATTTGCACACAGCAAGTTCCCACAAACAGCAATGTGATAATGACCAGATAATCTGTTTTGGTTAAGGGATAAATATTGGACAGGACACCGGTGATAACTCCCCTGCTCTTCTTAAATAGTGTCGTGAGATCTTTTACATCCACCTGAGAGAGCAGACTCTCTTTTTTAACGTCTCATCCAAAAGACGGCACCTCCGACAGTGCAGCACTCCCTCAGCACTGCACTGGGAGTGTCAGCCTAGCTTTAATGTGCTCAAGTCTTTGGAGTGTGACTTGAACCCACAACCTTCTGACTCAGAGGCGAGTGTGCTACCCACTGAGCCACAGCTGACACTGTGCATTCCTGTACACATCCATTCAACTTCCTGTTGTCACAATTTACCTGCCACAATGGGGAGAATTTTAACCCCAAAAAACGGGTGAGTTGGGGTCAGGTGGGAGGTTAAGGTATTAAAACTATAAATCCCGACCCCAACCCGCCTCCAATCCGCCCGCTTCCACGTTTAACGGAGGCGGGACGGGGGCGGGCAACCAACCTGCTCCCAGGATTTGGGTTGGAACTTTAACTATTATAATGAGGCCGGAGGCCTCTGATTTAACCTGCTGTCCCAGGTTCAGCTGTGGCCGGCCGGGGTTCCCGGGCCTCCGGATTCCCAGCAGCTGAAGGGAGGCGAGGACAGCCTCGGGGAGCAATCCTTGTGGGCCGGGAGGAGCGGGAGTGCTTCTGTTCCACAGCGTGCGGGGAAACCCGGTCTTCTGGGATCCGGGCCCCCGCCCTCCCTCTACCCCTGCTCCAGACAAGCCAAAATCTTAAAATTCCAGCAAATGTTCCTGTCAACGTTTCCTCATCACACTTAGTGGATTAACTCAAAATTAAAACAAAATTTAAAACAAAAATAGAACTGAAGAGGTAGGGAACTTGCAAATCAATATGAGGAACGTGACTGGAAAACTGCCAATGAGAAAGTACTAATGACTTACTGAGGGCAAACAATCTTAAAGGACCAGTCAAGAGAAATTGAAAAAAAAGGTGAAACAATTGACTCACTCGATACACGTTTTGAAAATGGTTCCTACAGGAAGCGACTGACGGGGAGGAATTCAGTGGATGTGACAATGGAAAGGGACCCTGGTGGGTCAGGGGAGGAAGTTGATAGGCAGGAATGCCTTGGGATGGCACCTGCTGGGATGTTTTACTGGGTTAAAGGTGCTATATAAAGTTGTTCTTTTTTGAAAAGGGGCCAAGGTAGTTCAGGCCCATTGTCCTGGTCTCCTTGTCCCCCCACCCCGGGACAGAAGTTGCTAGGCTCTGTCCACTGCTATTGCCCACTAACCTCAAGAACAAACCTCCAGTGCTTCCAGACCTCTGTGCCACCCTCGATACTCCTCGCAAGAAGATATCAATAACTTGGTCAGGTGGGCAGAACAGGGGCAAATGGGATTCAATCCGGAGAAGTGTGAGGTAATGCATTTGGGGAGGGCTAACAAGGAAAGGGAATACACATTAAATGGTAGGACACTGAGTAGTGTAGAGGAACAAAGGGACCTTGGAGTGCATGTCCACAGATCCCTGAAGGTAGCAGGCCAGGTAGATAAGGTGGTTAAGAAGGCATACGGAATGCTTGCCTTTATTAGCCGTGGCATAGAATACAAGAGCAGGGGGGGTTATGCTTCAACTGTATAAAACACTAGTTAGGCCTCAGCTAGAGTACTGCATGCAGTTCTGGTCACCACATTACAGGAAAGATGTGATTGCACGAGAGAGGGTACAGAGGAGATTTACAAGGATGTTGCCGGGAGTAGAGAATTTTAGCTATGAGGAAAGACTGGATAGGCTGGGTCTGTTTTCCTTGGAACAGAGGAGGCTGAGGGGAGACCTTATTGAGGTGTATAAAATTATGAGAGGCTTAGATAAAGTGGATAGAAAGGACCTATTTCCCTTAGCAGAGAGGTCAAAAACCAGGGGGCACAGATTTAAAGTAATTGGTGGAAGGTTTAGAGGGGATTTGAGGGGAAATTTCTTCACCCAGAGGGTTGTGGGGGTTTGGAACTCACTGCCTGAAAGGGTGGTAGAGGCAGGAACCCTAACCACATTTAAAAAGTACTTGGATGTGCACTTGGGATGCTGTAACCTGCAGGGCTACAGACCAAGAGCTGGGACCTGGGATTAGGCTGGATAGTTCTTTGTTGGCCGGCACAGACACGATGGGCTGAAATGGCCTCCTTCCGTGCTGTAACTTTCTATGATTCTATGATTCTAGACCATGAGTCTCCTTGACCCAGTACTCCCTGTTCCCACGATCACTTCCAGTGCTCCCAGGCCATGGAAACTCCTTCCCCAATGCTCCCAGAACCTAGGACTCCTCTCCAAGTGAACCTGTATCCCCGGACCAGCCCTAGTGATCCCAAAATCCCTCTGTGCCGAGCTCCAAGACCTCAAGACCCTTCCCTCCTCCCAGTGCTCCAAGACCATGGGATCCACCCCAGCACTGCCAGACCCCAGGCCCCTTTCTATTGCTCCCAGTTCACTGGGCTGCACCCACTGCTGTCAAATCAATGCCACCGATAAATGTCAAATAAGTATAAACTCCCCATGCTAATAAAACCTCTGATTCACTTTGAGCAATATCACTGGTCATCTGCTAGTTTCAAATGGCAGCCAACCCTTAACAGTTCACGAGGAGATTGAAAGAGCTAAGCTATCAGGTGTCCGGCTCGTCTCAAAGTAGGCTCTCCGCTGTGAGTCAGAAAGCTGTGGGTTCAAGCTCAATTCCAGAACCTTGAGCATGTAATTAAGCTGATATTTCTGTGCAGTGCTGAGCGAGTGCTGCACTGTTGGAGGTGCTGTTTTTTGGGTGAGACATGAAACTCAGACCCTGTCTGCCCTCTCAGGCGGATGTGAAAGATTCTCTGGCACTGTTTGGAGAAGAATAAAGGAAGTATCCTGGCTAATGTCTATCTCTTGGCCAACACCATTAAAGAAGGAACATTTTGTAGGACCTTGCTGTGTGCAAATTTGGTTGCCATGTTTGCCTACATTACAACAGTGACTACATTTCAAAAGTACTTAGGTTCTGAAGGTGCGATAAAAATGCATCTGTTTTTTATTGAAAGCTTGAGCAGGCTGGGGCTCTTTTCTCAGAATAGAGAAAGCTGAGGGGTGACCCAATAGTGGTTGGATAGGGTAGATGTAGAGAAGATGTTTCCACTTGTGGGTGAGACCAAAACTAGGGGTCATAAATATAAAATAGTCACTAATGAATCCAACAGAGAATTCAGGAGAAACTCCTTTACCCAGAGAGTGGCGAGAATGTGGAACTTGGAACAAGGAGCAGTTGAGGCGAATCGCATAGACGGCTTTAAGGGGAAGCTAGATAAGCACATGAGATAGAAAGGAATCGAAGGATATGCAGATAGGCTGAGATGAAGAGAGGTGGGAGGAGGCTTATGTGGAGCACCAACACCGGCGTGGACCAGTTGGGCCGAATGGCCTGTTTCTGTGCTGTAAATTCTACGCAGTTCTATGTAATTATGGATTGGTCCCTGTGGGAACCTTTGATGTCTCAATTTGTACTGAGATTCTTACAGTTTGAATGTGCTGCTGATTCTATGCGAGACATTCATGCTCATTACACTCAGGACCAATGCAGTGGTTCTTCATGCATTCATTGTGCTTTGTATAATGGAAGGATTCATTTGTGTTACAAGATCACAAATTTACAAAAGAGATTTCTACACAGAGGGCTGTTCATCCCCTCCTCACTCATCCATGCAGGAAAATAAATACCAATTCCCCCATCAATCCTTCCTTCTTAAATGATTACATAGTTTTTCCCCTACTAAAGTCCACTTGTCTGTGCTGATTGCACTTTAGGTGAAGACCTTCCTGATAGTAGCCCTAAATTTGCCTTTCTGTAGGCTAATCTTACATTCCTTGTTGGGTGTCAGCCATGTCAGTTGGGTGTCAGTTGGTTACACTCTTACCTCTGAGTCAGAAGGTTGTGAGTTCAAGTCCCACTCCAGACACTTGAGCACAAAAATCTAGGCTGACACTCCAGTGCAGTACTGAGGGAGTGCTGCACTGTCGGGAGTGCTGCACTGTCGGAGGTGCCGTCTTTCAGATGAGCCGTTAAACTAAGGGCCTGTCTGCTCTCTCAGGTGGATGTAAATGATCCCATGGCACTATTTTGAAGAAGAGCAGGGGAGTTATCCCCGGTGTCCTGGTCAATATTTATCCCTCAATCAACATTACCAAAAAAACAGATTATCTGGTCATTATCACATTGCTGTTTTTGGGAGCTTGCTGTGCGCAAATTGGCTTCCGCATTTCTCACATTACAACAGTGACTACACTCCAAAAGTACTTCATTGGCTGTAAAGCACTTTCAGACGTCCTGAGGTCGTGAAAGGCGCTATATAACTGCAAGTCTTTCTTTTTTTCTTTTAACTGTCACAGTTCAGAGAGGCCACCTCCCAGTTAGTCGCCTTTTCCAATGGGAATAGCCCAATTTCTCCAGCCTTGCCTCATCACTCAGTCCGTTGTCATTTTGTGCTCAGAATGGGACAAAGGACTCAAGGGGGATCATTTTGACTTTGGGCTAAAGTGCAAAAACGGATTTCAATGGGGAAACGAAAATGGGGAGAGGGGTTCATCAGACAGCCGAACCAATATCGCACATTCTACACTATTGCCAGAAGTCAAAATTACCCCGAAGGTGCAAATAGAAAACTGAAATCACAAACAATGTTCAGGCAATTGTGATCCAGCGAGGAAGTCTTTCCAGTTAAAGCTTTGTAACAAGGTCATAGCCCCAGCACAATTATCTAGAACTGTTTCATTATTAAGTACCCAGTGCAAATATCTAGAACTGTTTACTTAGTGAATACCAACACGATTGAGGGCCTTAGAGAGGATGCAGAAAAGATTTACGAGAATGGTTCCAGGGATGAGGGACTTCAGTTCGGTGGATAGACTGGAGAAGCTGGGGTTGTTCTCCTTAGAGCAGAGAAGATTAAGAGGAGATTTGGTAAAGGTATTCAAAATCATGAGGGGTCTGGACAGAGTAGATAGAGAGAAACTGTTCCCATTGGCGGAAGGGTCGAGAACCAGAGGACACAGATTTAAGGTGATTGGCAAAAGAACCAAAGGCGACATGAGGAAAAACTTTTTTACGCAGCGAGTGGTTAGGATCTGGAATGCACTGCCTGAAAGGGTGGTGGAGGCAGATTCAATTGTGGCTTTCAAAAGGGAATTCGATAAGTACTTGAAGGAAAAAAAATTGCAAGGCTACGGGGATATTTATTTAATAAAGTACCTAGGATACATATTTAGAACCACTTAAACACCCAACACAGAATCTAGAATTGTTTAATTATTGGGTACCCAGTACAATTATCTAGAATAATTTAATTATTAAGTACCTAGCATAAATATCTAGAACTCTTCTATTATTGAGTGCCAAGTATCGGGAACTGTTTAATTATTGAGTTTTCAGCACAATTGTATTGAACTGGTTCATGTGTATGCGAGAGGTTATAATCCAGTGGTGTGTTCTGAATCTGCAAGGAGAGATGAAGAGATTTGATACTCTGTATGAAATTGATTTCATTAAATGCAACCATTAAATATAAAATGAAGCCAGGCAATAGTAGCTAAGGCAACACTAATAAAACTGTGCTTCGCATTTTGTATTTCTCTATCCTCTCACTGATAGTATTAAGGCTTGGAAATAATGGGACTGCCTGATGAAAAATGAAGTAATATTCAATTCGAAAACCTTTGAAGATCCTGGTAGCAATGCCGCATTATATGAAACAGTGTCTCTAAAGAGCAGCAGTGACTTATGAAGAAATTGTGCTTTATAAAAAGGTTTTTAGATGGAGCTAATCCATCCTGCAGTGAAAATATCTGGTCTGTCTTCACAATAGAGGCAGAGATCCAGCAACTAGATAAAAACACAGAAGTGACCAGGCATGGAGTATACTACTGAAAGAAAGACCTGCATTTCTATAGCGCCTTTCACGACCTCAGCACGTCTCAAAGCGCTTTACAGCCAATGCAGTACTTTTTTGAGTGTAGTCACTGTTGTAATGTCAGAAATGCAGCAGCCAATTTGGCCACAGCAAGCTCCCACAAAACAGCAATGTGATAATGACCAGATAATCTGGTTTCTTTAGTGATGTCGGTTGAGGGATAAATATTGCCCAGGACACCAAGGCCTAAAAATTCGGTTGCTTTGCGCCTCCCGTTAGCGTGTAGAGGGCGTTAACGGGGCGCAAAGCAACTAGCGCCCGGGTGCGGCATCGCCAACGCCTCCCGCGAAGGTAACCGTCAGTGCCGGCGATTAAGTCATCGCCGTGCGTAGCGCCTCGCTCGCGCCCTGGCCGTGATCTTCGGTAGCGCCCCCTGACTTACCGCCGGACGCTATGTCCGACGGGGTCAGGGGGTCCTACCTGCGGCCGGGGCAGAGCAAATTAAAGGGGAGGTGCCGGGCGGCCATTTTTGTTGCTAGCCGCCTGCCAGCACCTGCACCCTCTGCCGTCCCCGGTCTCCTCTGCAGCTCCCCCCCCCGCGGAGTGCCGGCTGCGCTCCGTGAGCCCGGCACTTCTCTTGAGTGCTGGGCTCTTTTGCCAACACTCCGATCCCTGGTGGCCCAGCTGGGCCCCGGGTCACGCTGCGCTAGGCCCTTCCCCTTTAAGAAGGGGAGGCAGGCCTGCAGTACCGCGGCGCGATGTGCCGCGATAATCACTCACAGCGCCCCAAGACGGAGGCGGGGCGCTTCCAGTAGCACCCGGCTTCCCTCTTGGGGCGCTACCGGTGAATTTCGGCCATGGGGGCGCTAATTTTTTCGGGGCGAAAGTGGTGCGACTCAATTTTTCCCCATAATATTGCCATGGGATCTTTTACGTCCACCTGAGAGGGTAGACGGGGCCTCGGTTTAACGTCTCATCCGAAAGACGGCACCTCCGACAGTGCAGCACTCCCTCAGCACCGCACTGGAGTGTCAGCCTGGATTTTTGTGCTCAAGTCTCTGAAGTGGGACTTGAACCCACAAGCCTATCTGATTCAAAGGCGCAAGTGCACTGAGCCATGGCTGGCACTATACTAGGTTAATCATAGTACTGTTTGTGTGCTCACTATACCTTATTATACAAAAACATACGAACATATGAAAAAGGATGTACAGAAAAAGACCCACTGGTTCACCCAGCCTGTCCTACACAAATGTGTTGCCTTGTGCATCACAATACAGACTCTCCCCACCCCACCCCATGGAAACCATGTGATCTCCTCAGAGAGGCCAAAAAACAGATAAAAACCCAGGCCAATTAGGGAGAAAAAATCTGGAAAATTCCTCTCCGACCCCCCTCAGATGACCAAAACTAGTGCAGGAGGCCACTCTGGCACTGATTAACGTCATGCAGTACCTACCTTATGTACGAGGTGATCTCCGCCCCAGACAGAAACAGGTCCAGCTCTCGCTAGAAGGAATTCAGTGAATCAGCGTCCACCGCACGAGATGGCAGCCTGATCCACTATTCTCTGGCAAAAGAACCTGACATCTAACTTATACCACATCAGATCTGTCCTACCATTGTTGCTTAACCCTTGGTGTGCCATGGACAAGACAGTGCTTGGGCCACTGGCATTTGTCCAGCAGTCACAGTACTGTAATTGATGCTAGAAAATTACTTCATAGCTTGGCCTGGCTATGTCTATGAAGTGAAAGTCTATCTTCAGGTCTCAAAAAAGTGGGTCCTACTCTGCAATAGATGGAGGGACCCAAGGACCGGGTAAAAATACAGATTAATTATTTCATTTCAAAGGTATAGGATAGCTGGATTAAAGTATTGTTGGTAGAAATAAAGTAAATTAACATAAAAATAATGAAATAGGAAAGAGAAAGTGGAGGAGTACAGTACATAGGAGAGGGGTTAAAAAATTAGGCCGCGTCGACTTATCGGCCTAAGGTCACTCCGTTCCCACCCAGCGCCATTTCACCTTGGCCGACTTTCCCACTCACCCTCCTTTAAAATCGGGGCCAAAGTTTAGATTTTAAGACAGTGGGGTAAATTTTAACTTGCCAACTACGGGCAGAAGCAAAGTGCAGGTACAACGAGGTTCATTCCAGAGTGCATGACTGCCATTTTCAAGCAACACTTGTGGAGGTCTTGACAGACTAGGGGGATATATTACAGGACAGCTCCCCTTCAGTCTCAAGATTTCTCATTACCGACACCATAACCTCGCTCTGCAAAGCACTATTGGTGCAGAGCAAACAGAGCCATGACAAAGCAGGAGGATGTCCGTGACAAGGAGGAGCTAACTAGAACACTGGGTGTTCCAGGCACTAATACAAGACAGGTTTCCAATAAGGACCTAAGTTCTTCCATTTCTGAAACGTTTTCTCCACTGGCTGTGTTTTTTCATTTTTGTTGCTGCTCCATTCTTGAGAAAACAGAAAAGAACGTTTTCTCCACAGCTACAAAATAAACTTCCCCAAAAACACCACCTGTTGGACTTGCATTGCTATCTACAGCCTCTGAAATGTGTCCAGCTGTGCTGGCGCTTGGCAGGGTGCCTTGTTACGTGAAGCACTAGCTGTGTGTTTTCATTTTGCGCTCCTCCGTTCCTGAGAAAACAGAAAAGAACCAAATGTCAAACACATTCAAGCGCTACTTGCATTGATCCATACTCGGTGAGATGCTACGGAAGTTCGGTGTGTGGATGTCACTCAGTGGGATAACAATACATAACGTGAACATTTCGCTGCTGGTCATAAGCACAGATACGACTAGGCTCATGGTACCACCAGGATCCTTATAGAGTGTAGCATAGAATTACATACAGCACAGAAACTGCCCAGTCGGCCCAACTGGTCTATGCGGTGTTTATGCTCCACAGGAGCCTCCTCCCACCCCTCTTCATCTCACCCTATCAGCATAACCTTCTATTCCTTTCTCCCTCATGTGCTTATCCAGCTTCCACTTAATTGCATCAATGCTATTCACCTCAACTACTCCATGTGGTCGCGAGTTCCACCTTCTAAAAACATAAGAATTAGGAGCAGGAGTAGGTCATACGGCCCCTCGAGCCTGCTCCGCCATTCAATAAGATCATGGCTGATCATCGACCTCAACTCCACTTTCCCGCCTGATCTCCATATCCCATGACTCCCCTAGGGGGAAAAATTCGGTTGCTTTGCACCTCCCGTTAGCGTCCTAAGAGGGCGCTAACGGGGGCACAAAGCAACTAGTGCCCGGGCGTGGCACCACCAACGCCTCCCGCGAAATTCAGCGGGAGGTTAGTGGCGGCGGTAACTGTTAGCGCCCCGTGGCGCTGCGCCACCAGCGATGATGTCATCGTCGTGCGCAGCTCCCTGCTCACACCCTGGCCGCGATCTTCGGTAGCGCCCCCTGATTTACCGCCGGACGCTATGTCCGACGGGGTCAGAGGGGCCTACCTGCGGAAGGGGCGGCGCTAATTTAAGGCGAGGTGCCGGGCGGCCACTTTTGTTGCTGGTCGCCTGCCAGCACCTGCCCCCGTTGCCGTCCCCGGCCTCCTCTGCAGCCGCACACCCCCACCAACACCGCGGAGTGGCGGCTGCGTTCCGTGAGCCCAGCACTTCTCTTGAGTGCCAGGCTTTTTTGCCAGCACTCCGATCCTTGTGGCCCAGCTGGGCCCCGGGTCACGCTGCGCAAGGCCCCTCCCCTTTAAGAAGGGGAGGAAGGCCTGCAGTACCGCGGCGCGATGTGCTGCAGTGTGTGGCGCTGCGGCACATAGCGCCGCAATATTCCCTCGCAGCGCCCCAAGAGGGAGGCGGGGTGCTTCTTGTAGTGCCCCGCTTCCCTCTTGGGGCGTTACCGATGAATTTTGGCCGTGGGGACACTAATTTTTTCAGGGCGCTAAATGTAGCGCCCCGGCAAAGTTAGCGCCCCAAAGGGGGCGCGAGTCAATTTTTCCCCCCTAGAGTCCAAAAATCCATCTATCTCAGCCTTGAATATACTCAAAGACTCAGCATTCACAGCCCTCTGGGGCAGAGAATTCCAAAGATTCACAACCCTCTGAGTGAAGAAATTCCTCCTCATCTCAGTCTTAAATGGCCTACCCCTTATCCTGAGACTATGCCCCCTAGTTCTAGACACTCCAGCCAGGGGAAACAATCTCTCAGCATCTACCCTGTCAACCCCCTTCAGAATCTTGTTTGTTTCAATGAGATCACCTCTCATTCTTCTAAACTGCAGAGTGTATAGGCCCATCTACACAATCTCTCATCATAGGACAGCCCTCTCATCCCAGGAATCAATCTAGTGAAGCTTCATTGCACCGCCTCCAAGGCATGTATATCCTTCCTTAGATAAGGAGACCAAAGCTGTGCACAGTACTCCAGGTGTGGTCTCACCAAGGCCCTGTACAATTGTAGCAAGACTTCCTTACTCTTGTACTCCAACCCCCTTGCAATAAAGGCCAACATGTAATTTGCCTTCCTTATTGCTTGCTGTACCTGCATGCTAGCTTTCTGTGTTTCTTGCACGAGGACACCCAAATCTCTCTGAGCAGCAACATTTGAAAATTTTTCACCATTTAAAAAATATTCTGTTTTTCTATTCTCCCTACCAAAGTGAATAACCTCACATTTCCCTACATTGTACTCCATCTGCCACCTTACTGCCCATTCACTTAGTCTATCTATATCCCTTTGCAGACTCTTGTGTTCTCCTCACAGCTTACTGTCCCACCTAGCTTTGTATCATCAGCAAACTTGGATACATTACACTAGATTCCTTCATCTAGGTCATTAATATAGATTGTAAATAGCTGAGGCCTTAACACTTATCCTTGCGGCACCCCACTAGTTACAGCCTGCCAACCTGAAAAAGATCAGTTTATCCCTACTCTCTGTTTTCTGTTCGTTAACCAATCCACTATCCATGCTACTATATTACCCCCAACCCCGTGAGCCCTCACCACTTTCTGGCTAAATAAGTTCCTCCTGAATTCCCTATTGGATTTATTGGTGACCATCTTACATTTATGGACCCTAGATTTGGTCTCCCCATAAGTGAAAACCTCTTCTCTATTCTGCTCACTATTCCAGTATCATTGTGGAATGCAAAGATAACCCCTGGCTACTATTTTCTACTGCTAACCGTCTTCTTAAACCCCTCTCTCCTGTCTCCTCCACCCTCACCTCCAGCAACAAGTGTGAAGAGCTCATGGACTTCTTTGTCTCTAAGATTGAGACCAACCAATCAGCTGCCTCTGCCACTTCCCTTCCTTCCCCTAGCCCACCGGACCAAACTTCCTCTAAGGTTCTCCCCTGCCTTAGCCCTGAACTCGCATCTTTCTCCACTTTCTCTCCGATTTCCCCTCTTGACCTTTCCACACTCATCTTGTCCATGAGTCCCACTTCCTGTTCCCTCGACCCTATTCCCACTAAACTGCTGACCACCCAACTTCCTTTTCTGGCTCCCATGTTAGCTGACATTGTTAATGGTTCTCTCCCTCTCCCTCAAATCTGCCATCATCACCCCTCTCCTCAACAAAATAACCCTTGACCCCTCCGTCCTTGCAAACTACCGCCCCATCTCTAACCTCCCTTTCCTCTCCAAAGCCCTTGAATGTGTTGTCGCCTCCCAAATCCGTGTCCATCTTTTCCGCAACTCCATGTTTGAATCCCTCCAATCCAGTTTCTGCCCCTGCCACAGTACCGAAACGGCTCTCATCAAAGTCACAAATGACATCCTTTGTAACTGTGACAAAGGTAAACTATCCCTCCTCACCCTTCCCGATCTGTCTGCAGAGTTTTGACATGGTTGACCATTCCATCCTCCTCCAACGCCTCTCCACCATCATCCAGCTGGGTGGGACTGCACTCGCCCGGTTCCATTCTTATCTATCTAATCGTAGCCAGAGAATCACCTGCAACGGCTTCTCTTCCCGCTCCCGCATCGTTACCTCTGGGGTCCCCCAAGGATCTATCCTTGGCACCCTCCTATTTCTCATCTACATGCTGCCCCTTGGCGACATCATCCGAAAACACAGCGTCAGTTTCCACATGTACGCTGACGACACTCAGCTCTACCTCACCACCACTTCTCTTGGCCCCTCCACGGTCTCTAAATTAACACACTGCTTGTCCGACATCCAGTACTGGATGAGCAGAAATTTTCTCCAGTTAAATATTGGGAAGACTGAAGCCATTGTTTTCGGGCCCCGCCACAAACTCCATTACCTAGCCACTGACTCCATCCCTCTCCCTAACATCTGTCTGAGGCTGAGCCACACTGTTCGCAACCTTGGTGTCATATTTGACCCTGAAATGAGCTTCTGACCACTGCCGATTTCCACCTCCGTAACATCGCCCGTCTCCGCCCTTGCCTCAGCTCATCAACTGCTGAAACCCTCATCCATGCCTTTGTTATCTCTAGACTTGACTATTCCAACATACTCCTGGCTAGCCTCCCACATTCTACCCTACGTAAACTTGAGGTCATCCAAAACTCGGCTGCCCGTGTTCTAACTCGCACCAAGTCCCGTTCGCCCATCACCCCTGTGCTCGCTGTCCTACTCTGTCTTCGATGCGAGTGTCCTCAACTCATCCCGCAGCATGCTACCCGCCACCACCTCAGCACAACACCAGTCCGGCATGAGGTTGAAAAGGCCATCCGACAACTGAAGAACAGCAAGGCCTCAGGAGAAGATGGAATCCCCGCTGAGGTGCTAAAACATGGCGGAGAAGCACTATTGGCGCGAATACATGAACTCATTTCTCTTATTTGGAAGGAGGAGAGCATGCCAGGGGATCTCAGAGACGTCGTAATCGTGACCATCTTCAAGAAAGGTGACAATTTCAATTGCGGTAATTACAGAGGAGTCTCCCTACTGTCTGCCACAGGGAAAGCCATCACAAGAATCCTCCTCAATCGCCTTCTCCCAGTGGCTGAAGAGCTCCTCCCAGAGTCGCAATGCAGATTCCGCCCACTAAGGGGCACAATGGACATGATCTTCACCGCGCGTCAATTACAAGAGAAATGCAGGGAACAGCACCAACTGCTGTACATGGCCTTCTCTGACCTCACAAAAGCCTTTGACACCATCAACCATGAGGGATTATGGAGTGTCCTCCTCAAATTCGGCTGCCCTCAAAAGTTTGTCGCCATCCTCCGCCTGCTTCACGACGACATGCAAGCTGTGATCCTGACCAACGGATCCACCACAGACTGAATTCACGTACAAACCGGGGTCAAGCAAGGCTGTGTCATCGCACCAATGCTCTTCTCGATCTTCCTGGCTGCAATGCTCCATCTCACCCTCAGTAAGCTCCCCGCTGGAGTGGAGCTAATCTACAGGGCAACACGGTGGCATAGTGGTTAGCACTGGTGCCTCACAGCGCCAGGGACCCGGGTTCGAATCTGACCTCGGGTGACTGTCTGTGTGGAGTTTGCACATTCTCCCCGTGTCTGCGTGGGTTTCCTCCGGGTGCTCCGGTTTCCTCCCACAGTCCAAAAATGTGCGGGTTAGGTTGATTTGGCTATGATAAATTGACCCTTAGTGTTAGGGGGGGATTAAATATGTGGGGTTATGGGGATAGGATGGGATATGTTAGGGGGAATTAAATACGTGGGGTTACGGGGGTAGGGTGGGATATGTGTACTGTGGGGATTAAAGCAGGGACAGGGTACTGGATTTGGATGATCAGCCATGATCGTATTGAATGGTGGAGCAGGCTCGACGGGCCGAATGGCCTACTCCTGCTCCTAGATTCTATGTTTCTATGTTTCTATGTTTACAGAACAAACGGGAAACTGTTCAACCTCCATTGCCTCCAGTCCAGATCCAAGGTCGCCCCATCCTCTGTCATCGAATTACAGTATGCAGACGATGCTTGCGTCTGCACACACTCAGGCTGAACTCCAAACCATCGTCAATACCTTCACCGAAGCGTACAGGAGCATGGGCCTTACACTAAACATCCATAAGACAAAGGTCCTCTACCAACCTGCCCCCGCCACACAGTACTGCCCCTCGATTATCAAAATCACGATGAGGCCTTGGACAACGTGGACCACTTTCCATACCTCAGGAGCCTACTGTCAACAAGGGCAGACGTCGATGACGAAGTCCAATATCGCCTTCAGTGTGCCAGTGCAGCCTTCGGTCGCCTGAGGAAGAGAGTGTTTGAAGAACAGGACCTCAAACTCATGGTCTACAGAGCAGTAGTGATATCTGCCCTCCTCTATGCTTCAGAGACATGGACCATGTACAGCAGGCACCTCAAAGCACTGGAGAGGTACCACCAATGCTGCCTCCGCAAGATCCTGCAAATCCATTGGCAGGATTGGTGCACCAACGTCAGTGTTCTCGCTCAGGCCAACATCCCCAGCATCGAAGCTCTGACCACGCTCGATCAGCTCCAATGGACGTGTCACATCGTCTGCATGCCCAATACGAGACTCCCAAAACAAGCGCTCTACTCGGAGCTCTGACACGGCAAGAGAGCCCCAGGTGGGCAGAGGAAATGCTTCAAGGACACCCTCAAAGCCTCCTTGAAAAAGTGCAACATCCCAACAGACACCTGGGAATCCCTGGCCCAAGACCGCACAAAGTGGAGGAGAAGCATCTGGGCAGGCGTAGAGGGTTATCCTGATAGATTTATATAAGGAAAGACAGGAGGCTCGAGTGGAGCATAAACACTGGCATGGACTGGTTGAGCAGAATGGCCTGTTTCTGTGTTGTTTATCCTATGTAACCCCAGTGCCTTGTTTGCTTTTATTATGGCCTTATTAACTTGAGTCGCTACTTTTAATGATTTGTGTATCTGCACTCCTTTGATCACTTTGCCCTTCTACCCCATTAGACACATTTTCCAAGCAGTTTGTGGCTTCCTTATTCTTTCCACCAAAGGAAGGAACACCAGCCTGCTCAGCCATTCCTGATAAGTATATCCTCACTGCCATCTTGAAGTAACACTTTGAGTACCTTGACAGACTGGAGGCTCATTCCAGAACAGCTCATCCTACACTTCTTCACTGGGTCTCAAGAATCATCCTTGTCTGCTGTTCCCTTTCATTCTTTTTCTTTTGTTCTGCTGTGGCAGCTGTGCATCTGGGTAACGTACAGCCAGCATGAAACAGTTGAGCAGTTAGTAGAGAAGACCTACTTGCTTGTGTACTTGGGGCAGATATTTGTCGTGCAGAGCAATATCATTGGTGTACCCTTGCATGATTTTTGTTAGGCCAGGGTATTAAGGATTACAAAACCAAGGCGGGTAGATGGAGTTAAGATACAGATCAGCGATGATCTCATTGAATGGCGGAACAGGCTGGAGGGGCTGAATGGCCTCCTCCTGTTCCTATATTCTGCCAATCCTGGGCACTGTGTTCACTCTTTCTGCCACTTCCTCCCATGCCTGCTGCACCAGAGTGGTGACCATCAGTCTTGTACAGTGTGTCCCTCTCTCTTGACTCCGAGCAGTAAGGCTTCCAATCGGGCAGAAAACCTATAGGGGGAAAAATTCGGTTCATTAGCGCCTCCTGTTAGCACCCGAAGAGGCCGCTAATGTGGCGCAAAGCAACTAGCGCCCGGGCACGGCGATGTTTGCGCCGCTTGCGAAATTGACCAGACATTTTGCGGCGGCGCTAAACACTACCGCCACGATCTCCTGCGCCCGCAGATCGTGACGTCAGTGGAGCGTGTAGCGCCCCGGACCGGATATTGAGTGGCGCCCCCTGCCTTACCGCCTGCCGCTAGCAACGACAGGTAGAGGGGAGCGTTTTGCAGTTGGGAAGGGACTGGGGGAGCACTATTTAAAGGCGGCCACTTCCTGCCTTTTTTTGTTGGCGACATTTTTGCACCACGCAGTCTGAGAGAGAGAGAGACTTCTGGAGAGAATCAATGCTGTGTGAAGGAGTTTTGGGTACTGAGCAGCACTTTGCAGGTTCATTTTGATTTGACCTTCCTTGCATCGATTTAGAAGAGACTTTGGGGGCTGCACTCTGAGCTCTTTCCCTGGGACTCTCCATTGTTCTTTCCAGCAGAATTGATGTACAGGTATCTCCAGGCTGCAATTCAAGGCTGCAATGAGCAGGGTGTGGCTGGAGAGCAAGATCGACCCTCCCCTTTAAGAACTGGCCGGCGCCAGTGTGTCTGTGTTCCATTGCTAACTGACATCACATGAGCTTCGCCAGCGCTCTGAGGTAGCGCCTCGCTCCTCGGCGTTAGCGCCTTAAGAGAGGTGTGTAGCGCCTGATTTAGCGCTCAAATCACCTCCAGGTGCGATAGAAGCCAAGTTTGCAGTCAGAGGCGATAATTAGCACCAAGCGCTAAACTTGGCACCCGGCCGATAATTGCGCCCCAAACGGGGCGATACCGAATTTCTCCCCCATAAGGCCTTATAAGAACATAAGAAATAGGAGCAGGAGTACGCCATTTGGCCCCTCAAGCCTGCTCCACCATTTAATGAGATCATGGCTGATCTGATCTTGGGCTTAGCTCCATTTCCCTGCCCGCTCCCCATAACCCTTCACTCCCTTATTGTTCAAAAATCTGTCTATCTCCACCTTAAATGTAATCAATGGCCCAGCCTCCACAGCTCTCTGGGGCAGAGAATTCCACAGATTTACGACCCTCTGAGAGAAGAAATTCCTCCTCATCTCCGTTTTACATGGGCGACCCCTTATTCTCAAACTATGCCCCCTAGTTCGAGATTCCCCCATAAGGGGAAACATCTTCTCTGCATCTACTTTGTCGAGCCCCCTCAGTATCTTATATGTTTCAATAAGATCCCCTCTCATTCTTCTAAACTCCAATGAGTATAGGCCCAACCTGCTCAACCTTTCTTCATAAGTCAACCCCTTCATCTCAGGAATCAACCTCATGAACCTTCTCTGAACTGCCTCCAATGCAAGTACATCCCTCCTTAAATAAGGAGACCAAAACTGTACGCAGTACTCCAGGTGTGGTCTCACCAATACCCTGTACGTTGTAGCAGGACTTCCCTGCTTTTATACTGCAACCCCCTTGCAATAAAGGCCAACATTCCATTTGCCTTCCTGATTACTTGCTGTGCCTGCATGCTAACTTTTTGTGTTTCATGCACACGGACCCCCAGGTCCCTCTGAACTGCAACATTTTGTAATCTCTCTCCATTTAAATAATGATGCGGAGATGCCGGAGTTGGACTGGGGTGGACAAAAGTGAGAAGTCGCACAACACCAGGTTATAGTCTTGTGATTTCAAATAAAGCTGTTGGACTATAACCTGGTGTTGTGCGACTTCTCACATTTAAATAATAGTTTGCTTTTTTATTTTTCCTACCAAAGTGGATAACCTTACACTTTCCCACATTATACTCCATCTGCCAAATGTTTGCCCACTCACTTAGCCTGTCTATATTCTTTTGCAGATTCTTTGTGTCCTCTTCACAACTTGCTTTCCCACCTATCTTTGTATCATCAGCAAATTTGGCTACATTGCACTCGGTCCCTTCATCCAAGTCATTAATATAGATTGTAAATAGCTGAGGCCAAATGCATTGGCAATTGCACTCAGTTGTCATACGCCTTGGCCTTCCCAATATTATCTCAGCTGCTTAAAAGCCTCCTAATTGAAGGTTACAGCCTGATTATAACTTCATTTTGGCTGGCCAACTAATTGGGACTTATCTGGGGGCGGGGCGGGGCGGGGGGGAGATTTAACCAGGATCTGTACAATGAGTGCTTGCACAAGATTTGTACCAAAATAACTTAGCTCACGTTAACTTCTTTGAAAAAGGATATGAGATTTAGAAAGTCTCCATTAGGGGTTTGCGTAGCTTAGCATAATATTTAACGGGGTACTGGAAAAGTAAAATTCCTTGCTAAGCACTGCTCCTTGTAACTCTCAGACAACCATAAAGAACTTTGGTCAGCTCAACAGCGCGCAATTTTCAGACTATCGACTCACTGCCTTGTTCATTATTGCCTCAGTGATAGACTCCTCACAACAGCGTTCTCTAAACAGTGCTGGTCTTGTGATCACCTCAGGATTCTTCCTAAAATATGATTAAATGGTCTCCTTCCATCTAATCTCTTTCTACCGCATGTTTTCTGAAGCATTCCAACCCGATATCTCAGTGCAGTTCAAGCTCTGCAGGTTGTTAAATTTAATTTTCTGGGTTTTGACATTGTAAGAGATTTGCTTCGGGAACACGCTGTTCGTTTTGATGCTTTCTTTGAGGTAATTCTGTATGTTTGTGCCATTGCCTGCTCCATAGCCACATCAATACTAATTACTATAGCTCTGTTGATAGAGCCACTTGCCTCCAACTGTTCCCCGTCATGTTGCTTCAGGCTCCAGGCAGATTAACTTTAAGCCATCCTGTTTGCACTGTAACGCACAGCGGGGCGACTGGCAAAGCAAAAAACCACAACACAACTACATCTGCAGCTGCAGATAGCTCTTCAAATGTACCTAAGACCACCTCGATTGTAAATGAGTTCAGCTGGCGAAACGAGAAAGTGATGCAGCTTTTCCCAGAATGTCATTGTTCTTTCCTTTCTTGCATTTTGATTGCCGCGACAACTTGTGTTTAGATAGTGCATGTAATAATAGAAAGACGTCCCAAGGTACTTTATGGGGTGGGAAGAGGGGAAGAAGAAAAAGGAGAAAAAAATAAATAAGAATAGATAAGGATCCTCCCAAGTCATGGAGAGAGAGATTAGGAAGTGTGACTGAAGACTTGGTTGAAAAGAAAGTAGAAAGACTTGCATTTATATGCAGCACCTTTCACGACCACTGGACGTAATAGGGGCACAAGCGGTTCGTAGGCCCTCTGGGATCACGCGGCAGCCAATTTGCGCACAGCAAGCTCCCACAAACAGCAATGTGATAACGACCAGATAAATCTGTTTTTGTTATGTTGATTGAGGGATAAATATTAGCCAGGACACAGGGGATAACTTCCCTGCTCTTCTTCGAAATGGTGCCGTGGGCTCTTTTACGTCCACCTGAGAGGGCAGACGGGGCCTCGGTTTTACGTCTCGTCCGAAAGACGGCACCTCCGACACTGCAGTGCTCCCTCAGCACTGCACTGGAGTCTCAGCCTAGATTTTTTTGCTCAAGTCCCTTGAAAAGGTGGATTTTGAGAAGCTTTTCAAAAGGTGGACAAACAAAGGGGGAGGGAGGGAGGAGGGCTTCAGAATGGAAATCCAGAGAGTAGGATTGAGGCAGCTAATGACTCTGCTGGTGGGACAACAAGAGAGGGGTTGAGCAAAAGGCCAAAATCAGAGGACTGAAGGACACAGGAGGGGACATAAAGTTGAAAGAGATTGCAAAGATAGGGTGGAATGAGAGAGAGAGAAATTAAGAAAGATAGAAAGAGTGAAAGAAAGTGAAAGAGTTGTAATGCAGGGAAACGCGATGGCCAACTTTGCGCACAGTAAGGTCCCACAAACAGGAATGAGGTAAATAACCAAATAATCGTTTGTGATGGTGCTGGTTGAGGGATAAATATTGGCCAGAATGTTGGGAGAACTCCCCTGCTCTTCCTTGAATAGTACCATGGGATCTTTTACATCCAACTGAGAGGTCAGTCACGGCCTCAGTTCTTCAGACAGATCCTTGTGGGATTCCGGAGAAGACAGTATGGGAATGGGAAGAGAAGCCTTGTCTGGAAATGCTTTGACTGTGTTTGAACAGTTAGGAATGGAACCATGCAAGGACAGTCCCATGGTGCTGGACAATGGAGGAGAGGCAATGGAGGAAGATGGCATGGATAACCATTATCAAATGTTGTGGAGAGATTGAGGAGGACAAGGAAGGACAATGGGCCATGGTCACAGTCACAGAGGATGTCATTCTTGACTTTAGTGAGGGCAGCCTTTGTGCAGCAGGAAGGATGGAAGCTGGACAGCGAGTTTTGGGACATTTGGTCGCAGGGCTGAGAAGTGACAACATGTTCAAAGACCTTGGAGAGGAAAAGGAAATTAGAGGTGGGGCAGCAATTGGAGAGGACAGGAAGGTCTGGGGTCTTTTTTTCCAGACAGGAGGTGATGATGTTAGCTTTGAAAGGGAATGGGATGGTGGCTTTACATTAATAATATCAATGTCACAGATCATTATTAAATATGATCTTTTTGTATCTGGAGATTTGTACCGTTAGATTTTTTAAACTGCAATTTATAATATTGGCGAAATGTTCATTGTCTTGCAGATTATATGTTGAAAAATAAAGTGAATCTTATATCAGGTTGCCCACCAGCTTTTTTACATTCTCATTGCATTTTAGGGCACTTCTAACCAGCAATAAGCGGGCGTTAATCAAGGGGATTTAATCTAACCAGGGGTTCTGTGCAATAAGCACTTGCACAAGATTTGATCCAAAATAACTTAGCTCACGTTAACTATTTTGAAAAAGGATACGAGATTTAGAAAGTCTCCGTTAGGGGTTTGCGTAGCTTAACGTAATATCTAACAGGGTAATTGTTATCCTCCAATTGCCAGATATCCGCGGGATTCAGGATTTTTTGGACAAAGCTTCCCAGCAGGGGATGGACGTCGCTCTGCAGAAGGTGGAAAGCAACATCAACAGGATGATCAGTACCATGTTTGCCACCATGCGTTTGGAGGAGATGAACCGGTATCGTGACACACTTCGACGGGCGATTCTCTTCCTGAGCCCACAGACAGCGAAGGCCTTCGTTTCTCAGGTAGGGGGTACAACAGCGTACGCGCACACCAGGTAAGAATAACACCGTGTTGGTGGCTGAAACCAATTGCTGTCATGTCCTTTGGCTTTATAAAGTCAATCTGAATTCTGTGAGTGAAAATCTGTTACTCCGTGGCTGGTCAGGTATCAGAATTCTTGATCACCTATGCTGATTTCACTGTTCGATCTGCACACAGTAATGTCACAACTTCATATTAGTTGACTGTTAAGTGCAACAAGCTTGTCCAATACTAGATGATATTGAGGTCTGATGTTGAGATAATGGCGCCCTAGAGGTGGCCATTTTTAATCTGCTCGCCAGCAAACCAACACCCCTTGATTCTCGCGTTAACTGTAACAGTTACTGTCGCTGAAACATCTAAGAGATCAAGTCAGATGCTGCAACGGCCTTTCGTCAGTCTTAAGAACAGAGACTCACAGACTGCAATGACGGGGATGGGCATTGCAATCAGAATCTCTTTTTTATAATTCACTAAAGCTGGCACGGACTTTCCAACCTAGGGATCTGAAATTAGTCCACTTCGACTCCCGTGTCCAATTTCCAAGAGCACAACCTTGCAGTCAAAATATAGAAACAAAAGCTAGTGCAGTAGTGATTCCCTGCCCTTTCAACATGCTTGTAAATGTGACTGGTACCGAGTGGTGCCAGCAGCCTCTAGTAACAGGACATGAATACTACACCCACCTTTATCTTTATTCCATTGGCAGATTTTTTATTTGTTCCTGGGCTGTGGGCATCGCTGGCAAGGCCAGCATTTATTGTCCGTCCCGAATGTCCGATTCAAAGGGTTTGGATACTTTCTCGTGTGTCCAATTGCAAGATCTGGGCCTAGAAATTGTTCTATGCGTCCGACTTTGGAAGCAAACCCAGCGGCAACTGTGGATTGCCGCCGCCCCCCCCCCCCACCGCCCCGAAACTGAGGGGCAGAGGTTATGGTTTGATATTGTTGAACTCGATGCTGAGTCCAGAAGGCTGCAAAGTTCCATTTCCCCCGCTTCTGCGCTCACCCCTTCCCCTCTCTCCCAGAACCACGATAGGGTTCCCCTTGTCCTCACCTTTCACCTCACCAGCCTCCACATTCAACGGACCATCCTCCGCCACCTCCAGCGTGATCCCGCCAGCAAGCACATCTTCCCCTCCCCTTTCAGCATGGCTAAGGGACCGCTCCCTCTGCGATACCTTGGTCCACTCCTCAACCACCCCCAACACCCCCCTCCCCTTCCCACGGCACCTTCCCGTGCAAGTGCAGGAGATGCAACACCTGCCCTTTTATCTCCTCCCTTCCCACTGTCCAGGGAACCCCAAATACTCCTTCCAGGTGAAACAGCGATTTACTTGTACTTCTTGCAATTTAGTATACTGTATTCGCTGCTCACGATGCGGTCTCCTCTACACTGGGGAGACCAAACGCAGATTATTATTAGTGCTGGGGACGCCAATCGCACTCCAAGACGCAGTGTCTTGGTCGCACAGAACCTGGTTGGCCAGCGGGTTGCCATCGTAGAACCTACTGTAAGTCCGGGAGGAGAGTGGAGTTGGGGGGTGGGGGGCGGTTGGGCTTGTGGCGAGCGGTGGCCGTCAGCGTCCTGCACCTTTAACCTGGAGTCGGGGAGTGCACTGCTGCTTCTTCTGGCTCCACAATCAGGTAAGTTTAAAAAATAAATCTTTTACTCGCCCTTTTTTTGGTGGCGGTCTGCAGCGGTCCTTTCAAAGACTGCTGTTTTGATGGTGTTTGCCAGAGAAAACTGACCGCAGCACACCTGGCTCCTGCATATGTCAGTCACGATCCAATATCGGAAATGGGCCTGAAATAAGTGCTGGGCCCCCCGATTTGCATAGGTAATGAGCTTTACACTTGTTTCAGGTGGGTTGCCCTGGACGACTATAGTGTGCCCTAACCAATATGGCGTGAGGCACATATGTGGCACGCTATGCCATATTGGAACTTTCAGTGCGCTGTGCAATCCAATTTCTAGGTCTAACTTTTGAATGGATAAGTATCTAATATCTAATACTAGGCCAACACACGGAAGTGTGACAACCTGTGGAGGCGCACCTGAGTCTCTGCTCTACATCTCCACCCAGCAACACAGCTGAGACCAGCACGTCTGTAGATTGAGATGTTGAATCTTTGTCTCATTATCCTGTAGCACCACATGTTGGTGCTCCAACAAGTGCGACCATCATGCTAAACAACAACGACTTGCATTTATGTAGTGCCTTAATTTAGTAAAACGTCCCAAGGCCCTTTACAGGAGTGTAATAAGACAAAAACTCAGAAGAAAGGGGAAGATATTAGAACAGGTGACTACAAGCTTGGTCAAAGAGTTAAGTTTTAAGGAGGGTTTTAAAGGAGGAGAGAGAGTTGGCGAGGCGGAGAGGTTTAGGAAGGGATTTCCAGAGCTTGGGGCCTCGACGGCTGAAGGCACAGCCACCAATGGTGGAGCGAAGGGAGTGGGGGATGAGCAAGAGGCCAGAGTTGGAGGAACGCAGAGTTCTTGGAAGGTGGTAGGGCTAGAGGAGCTTGTAGAGATAGGGAGGGGTTAGGCCATGGAGATATTTCAACACAAGAATGAGAATTTTAATACTGAGGCAATGGTGGACTGGGAGCCACAGGGTGAGAGTGGCTTGGTGTGGGTTAGAATACAGGCAGTAGGGTTTTGGAGGACCTCAAGTTTATGGAGAGTTGGAAGGTCCCTTCACTGCGAAATGATAGCAAAGCACACTGGAAGCTCAAAGTTTTGTGTCGTGGATTAATAGGAAGCTGCTTTGCGCACATTTCTTCATATGGTTGACTTCCTGGTCTTAACCACACCACCACAAAGAGGGGCTGAACACACAGCAGCTACCTCCCAATCGGGAGGGAAGTGAAATGAGAAGCGCAGTCATTCCGGGCTTCCCCCTGACGCATCAGAGTGTCATTTACAGAAACCTGGCAGTAGGTGGACTGGCTGATCTCTGGTCAGTGGTGGTGTGTGGAGCAGGGAAACAGGAAACATGAGGAAATAAGAAACATCTTTTAAAACTGCACTGAAAATAGTACATCTTTAAAAGAAATAATTGAACACCAGTTGTCCCTGATCATGATCTCGAAACTGAGGCAGTGCAGAGAGAGATGACTGCGTCGCCCCTCCCCAAATAACAACAACAACTTGTATTTATATAGCGCCTTTAATGTAGTAAAATCTCCCAAGGTGCTTCACAGCAGCGATTATCAAACAAAATTTGGCACCGAGCCACATAAGGAGATATTAGGGCAGGTGACCAAAAGCTTGGTCAAAGAGGTAGGTTTTAAGGAGGAACTTAAAGAAGGAGAGAGAGGTAGAGAGGCGGAGAGGTTTAGGGGGGGAATTCCAGGGCTTGGGGCCCAGGCAGCTGAAGGCACGGCCACCAATGGTGGAGCGATTAAAATCGGGGTATGCGCAAGAGGCCAGAATTCGAGGAGCGCAGAGATCTCGGAGGGTTGTAGGCAGTGTTCCCTCTAAGCTGCGCGGCGCTCATGGTGTCCCGCGCGGCCGGATTTTCAATGCAAAAACCGCTCATGCGCGGTATTTTGAATGGGCCGCACGGCGCCCCAAAAAAATTACAGGGGACATTGGTTGTGGGGCGGGAGGAGGTTACAGAGATAGGGAGGGGGCGAGGCCATGGAGGGATTTCACCACAAGGATGAGAATTTTAAAATCGATGCTTTGCCAGACCAGGAGCCAATGTAGGTCAATGAGCACAGGGGTGATGGGTGAAATGGACTTGGTGCAGGCAGCAGAGTTTTGGATGAGCTTAGGTTTATGGAGGGCGGTGGGCTCGTCTCTCAACAGCACACTGCGCAGGTAGAGACTAAACACCATACCAGGCTCTGTGACCATTGCTGGAGGAGCAGGGGGTGGGGGGTACGGCCTATACATTTTATTAATTTGAAACAAATTCTGAAACGTCATCTGCAGGAGCTGTTGAAAATACATACAAGGGCCTATTTATGCTAAACAAATGCCGTAATGCTCCTTCAATGAGCCAGCGTTGCCATGGTAATGTGCCTTGCACTATAGAAGGCTTTGAATAATGGCTTGATCAGTAATGTGATAAATCATTCTCCTACTGATCACTACAAGGCAGATGCACCGCCTACGAGAGCAGGAACTAGCAGCAAGAGGCCAACACAATCAGCCTGCAGCATCATTTCCGCTCCAGGAGCTAAGCCCGCTCGGAAATTTCCTAATTTGGCAAATCCAGCCCTCGCACAGGAATTTGTAGTCTTTACAAATGATGACCTACATTTCATGACTCTCTGGAAGACCTGACGCCTGTACCCTCGAGGTTTTGAAAGATTGTCTCACTCTTTTCTTTGTTGGACTGACTTAAGGTGTAAGGGGTTTTCTCCGGTCCCGGTCCCCCGTTACACACAGTTCTTGGACGTCAGGATTTATAAGAACAAAATACACACGGCACAGGGTTTTGGCTCAACCTTTGATTCCTTCGTTTATTGAACACACACACACAATTACTTCCCCAGAATAAATCTCTACGATTTATATTAGACTAACAACCCCAAAATACAAACCTCTACGCAAGGGTCATTTGCATCGATACAATATGACACAGTTAAACCCGTCCGCGATTTGACTGTTACATATAAAGTTACCCAGACTCAATCACAAAACCCTTATTGTGATCTGACTGAAACTTACAAACTTACTCAGACTCAATCATAAAAGCCCCTCTATGATTTGACTGAAACACACACTCACCACTCCCGATCGGCTGTCTCTTGGAGTTGATTGTAGGCCCGAATCTTCCTGCTTCCCTGTTCTTCCGTTGGCTTCCCACACCACTCTCTTCGAAGTGTGCCTTACTTTAAACCAAAACCAACTTGCAATCTTGAAACACATTCCCTGGCCCCCTCCTGAGCATACGATGGCCGTTTCAAAAATGTGTGAATGTCTCTAGCAAAGAACTCTTGATGGCTAATTGTCCCTCGTATTGTCCATTGATTAGAGATACCTTTCTGACAATCCAACCTTCCCAAGGTGACTGCATATGCTCGTTGTTGGTTTCTGTTAGCATTCGTATTTAAATGGTTCAAGGCCCAGCCCATTGTCTAGGCCTGCACTGATACTAGTTATACTGGGGATATGGTTTTCTTTAACAATGTAACCCCTTAAGGTAAATGAATATGCGAATGTTCTTGTTCGGAAGCATTCGTATATTAGATTGTCTGTGATCCAGACTCTTTAAGGTTCGTCTGCAATGTTTGAATTAACCCTTTATTGCCCATCTCTTTTTGCGGGCTGTGCAGTTCTGGGTTTTTATATTTCATAGTCCAATTTTTACCGTTGGGAGGGAGGAATGGATCCTACAGAGGTATTAACCTGAATGTTTTTGTATTGGACCACACAGGCTAACATGGCAATTAGGTTTCAATTCCCTACCTCCTGGATGGCGATTCTGACCGCAGAAATGATTTGGCCTTAAGCGCAACTGAAACAAATTAAGCTTCAAACCAAATCTTTGAATCCTGTGAGGAAGAAATAGACCATTTTAATTTCACAGTTTAAATGATTGGTCACGGCCTTCTATTGGTTCTACACTTGCTCAACAATGGCACTTCTGGTCAGTCATGGAAGTGCAACAGAAAAGGAGACTGACGACTGCCAGTGTTCCTGCAGTTCATTTTCTTTTGCAGACGTGTAGGACTAGGAGTATCACTGGAGAGCAAGTTTGTTCTCTAAAAGTTTCATAGGGAGCCTTTGATAGAATACAAAGCTGTCTTGACTCTCTCTGGCTTTGACTATTAAAACAAAAATGTTTTCTTATTGGAACAGTAGGGCCATTCAGCCCCTCGAGTCTGATCTGCCATTCAATGGGATCATGGCTAATCTGTATCTTAACTCCATCCACCCGCCTTGGTTCCGTAATCTTTAATACCCTTGCCTAACAGAAATCTACCAATCTCTGTTTTTGAAATTTTCAATTGACACCCCCAGCCTCAACCGCATAATTTGTTTGCCATTGACTTTTACTCGCGTTCCCTCAATAAAGTTCAGCTCCCCTCTGCGTACGCATAAAAGTCCTAAGAGAGTGGACATTTCCCCTTCCTCTCACTTTCACACACGCACACGCATTTTGAGCATGATTGATATCATCTCTTCTTACCACACACAGTTAGAGGAGCATAGATGAGGCCCACTATTCAGATCAGCCTTGCTTATCCATACAGAAAACTCCTACAGTCCGATCATAGCAGTCAACTGTTTTATAAAATAATTCCAGGTATTTAACCTTCATTGCTCTACCCATGAGTTCATTCCACTTGTTGATTGTGCAATTTGCCTGTAAAGTAATCGAAGGAACACTTGAAAAGCTTTTGTTCTATTTAATGCTGTCCAGTTTTAATTTTAAATGGAAACCTATGAAAAAGAAAGACTTGCATTTATATAGCACCTTTCACAACAACAGGCCCTCCCTAAGCACTTTTGAAGTGTAGTCACTCTTGTAATATAGGAAACACGGCAGCCAATATGCGCACAGCAAGCTCCCACAAACAGCAATGTGATAAAGACCAGACAATCTGTTATTAGTGATGTTGATTAAGGGATAAATATTGGCCCCAGGTCACCGGGGAGAACTCCCCTGCTCTTCTTCCAAATAGTGCCACGGGATCTTTTACATCCACCTGAGAGGGCAGACGGGGCCTCGGTTTAACGTCCTGTCCGAAAGACGGCACCTCCGACAGCGCAGCACTCCCTCAGCACTGCACTGGGAGTGTCAGTCTAGATTTTTGTGCTCAAATCTCTGGAGTGGGACTTGAACCCACAACCTTCATGACTTAGAAGCAAGAGTGCTACCAACTGATCCACGGCTGATATGGCAATAAAAAAAAGTGGTTATAAATGTTATATGTAAGATATAAAAGGACCCTATCCTGATTGGAGTTTGACTTGATTCATTTTAGATGAGACAGGGCCTCGGTTTCCACCAGTGGCTCAGTTGGTAGCACCGTCGCTTTTGAGGAGGCTCCATGAATATCCCCATCCTCAATGATGGTGGAGTCCAGCACGTGAGTGCAAAATACAAAGCTGAAGCGTTTGCAACCATCTTCAGCCAGAAGTGCCGAGTGGACGATCCATATCGGCCTACTCCTGAGGTCCCCGCCATCACAGAATCCAGTCTTCAGCCAATTCGATTCACTCCACGTGATATCAAGAAACGGCTGAGCTCACTGGATACAGCAAAGGCTGTGGGCTCCGACAACATCCCGGCTGTCGTGCTGAACACTTGTGCTCCAGAACTAGCCACGCCTCTAGCCAAGCTGTTCCAGTACAGCTACAACACTGGCATCTATCCGACAATGTGGAAAACTGCCCAGGTATGTCCTGCCCACAAAAAGCAAGACAAATCCAATCCAGCCAATTACCACCCCAATCATCAGCAAAGTGATGGAAGGTGTCATCGACAGTGCTATCAACAGTCAAGAATCATCCGATTGTTTAATGAAGAGCTTCTTTGCTTTGCAATTGGCCATGGGAAGGCGGGGCACCGTGAGGATGGATGTGTTGAGCGGCCAATGGCGGGAGCGTGGAGGCGGGGCGGCTGGAGGCAGGAGGTCATGTGATGAAACTTCCAAGAATACGGCCAACCAGAGTTGGCAACCCGACCCCCACCATGCACCGATCCCGCCCCGAGTTAAAATGGAGGCCCGTGTCTGTGACGCAACATAGCGCGTCGGTGTAAACATAAGATTTGTTGAAACTCTTCACAAATATGTTGAGGAAAATACACTGAAGTGTGCAAAGTACATTAGCATAGACTCGAGAAAAAAACCCCACCTCATTCTATTCCTAAACCCACAGATATGAAGCAGAATATTCCAGATAAACTGTAGGTCACAAAGAGCAGGAGCATCGCTTCTGACTGGCAAAGATCCAAAGAGTTTATATGAAAAGCCAGACAATAAAATCTTCAATGCAGTTCAGTGCTTGAGATAATACGGCAGATAATAGTGGGAACTGACTGGCAATTAATCAAATGTTGTAAAATGGGAAGTCATAAAATGTTAGATAATAGCAGAAGGTTTTACTCATTGTCAATTTGGGAAGGGTAGTGCATAAACAATTGTGAAAATGGTAAATTGGATTGAAAAAAAAAATGCTTTGCTGGTCTCCCAACTTTGTCATGAGGAGTGCATTATGGAGAAGACATATTTATGGATTCTCCAGCATCCTCCGAGAAATCATAAGGGATGTGAAAATACCTTCTCGCACAGGCCCTTTCAACAAAATGCCACATTCTGACCTTCATTTAGCATGCAGATAACCTTTAACTGGAAGAGTTCCAGTGTGGTTCGAGTACAAATGACTTACGGCAGCTCTTCAAGATCACATTCAGAGACAGGCGGCAAGGCTGTCTTCCTGTCCTTCAAGTTGTTTGTTCTTTCAAGATGGCACGCCACAGCAATGGCACGCCACAGAAGCCTGGGAAGTCTTGCAGTAGCTTTTTAGTTGCAGGTTGCAGATCTGAGACGCCTGAGTTAAAGCCTCGCCGACTGATGAGCAGGCAAGTGATTCGTCACCACGGTATTACAGAAACATTCCACTTCCAGGTCAGGGATATACCAGCCTTTGGCGATTTATATTTGAATTCATACGCACCGCCCCTCCCTTCATCGTCACTGGGTCAAAATCCTGGCACCCCCTACCTAACACTACATGGGAGTACCTTCACCACACGGACTGCAGCGGCTCAAGAAGGTGGCTCCCCATCACTTTCTTGAGGGCAACTAGGGGAGTGCAATAAATGCTGGCCTTGCCAGTGATGCCCACATCCCAAGAATCAATTTTTTCAAAATTAATTCTCCTTTTTGCCTGTAGATAATTATGACTGCAACGACCAAAGTATAGCAAAGAATGCAAAAAGATGTTTTAATCCCTTTGCAGTGAGAGGGCTGGAATGTGTATTCAACTTTGTACATAAGGCTTGGGAACAAGATCACTCTGAAAGCAAAAAAGACAATTTAGAAAACAGAGAGAGTTTAACTTCATCCAAACACCTCGCTCAGGAACAGGGGTTTCCATAGAGAGGAGGAGAAGAACTTGCATTTCTGTAGCGCCTTTCACAACCCCAAGACGTCCCAAAGCAGTTTACGGCAAATGAAGTACTTTTTTGAGGTGTAGTCACTGTTGTACTGTCGGAAACGCGGCAGCCCATTTGCGCACTGCAAGATCCCACGAACAGCAATATGATAATGACCAGATAATCTGCTTTTTTCTGTGCTGTTGGGTGACGGAGGAATATTGGTCAGGACATTGGGAAGAACTCCCCTGCATTTCTTTGAAATAGCGCCGTGGGATCTTTTGCTTCCACCTGAGAGGGCGGACGGGGCCTCGGTTGAACATCTCATCCGAAAGACGGCACCTCCGACAGTGCAGCACTCCCTCATAGGCGAGAGTGCTTCCTAGTGAGCCTTAGACGTAACATGGAGAACTCCTGCCGCCCGATGGGCAATAAAATCCAAGTGATGATTTACTGCTCTTTTCCCACCCCGTGGCCATTTTGACGCAGCTCATTCCTTGGGTGGCTGAGGCGCCTGCCTGACTCGGATAGGGGGGGCCTCATGAATAAGCGGGTATCGGCGTATGAGTTATCAGGAAACCCAATACAATTTTAACTGCTTGCTGAGCAGCCTGATGTGCCATCGCAGTGTCAATGGTAATCGGTAAAACTCCTCCTCCTCCTCCTCCACTAGGCCACGCAAAGAAAGTTCGGGCTCCCTCCTTCCCACAAAACCCTGCCGAACACGCCCCCCCCGCCCCCAACCTCTCCCCCCCGACCCGACCCCGCCAGCCTGGTGATCTTCGATCATCACCCGCCCAAAGCCGGCGAGGTGTCTCTGGATGCCTGTTTCAGACGGGCACCCAGCCAGCAGAATGTTAATGAAATACAATAGCAAAATACTGCAGATGCTGGAAATCTGAAATAACAACAGAAAATGCTGGAAACACTCAGCGGGCCAGGCGGCATCGAGGAGAGAGAAACAGAGTCAACGTTTCAGGTCTGGGGGACCCTTCATCAGAACTGGAGAAGGCTAGAGATGTAACAGATTTTAAGCAGGTGCAGAGGCAAGGAAAGGGGGAGGGGAGGAAGGAACATTCTGTGCTAGGGTAGGAGGCAGGAGAGATAAAATGCTGCAAATGGGGATGGCAAAATCATAAACAGCCTGAAAAAATGTTAAAAAATGAAAAAAAAATTGTTAATGAAGCCTGGCTATTAAAATAGACCGGGCCTCCCAGTGCAGCTCCCTGGTCAAATAGCCATACCTTCTGCTGCATTCCACGCGGGGGTTAAAAACGCCCCCCTATTGTTCACTGTAACACCGTGTATTAATGATTATTCACTCTGAAGCAGATCGAACAGATTCCAGGTATAACACTGCATGACGAGCAAATTCAATCTAGAAATGATGAAATAGATTTAGAATTGAATCATTTTTCACGAATGTAAACAGTAATGTTAGATACAGAAAGATAGTCCGTCTGAAATGGATTAAATAGATTCAGAGGCGAAGGTCTAATTCATCACAAACGAGTTATCAGTTTGGATGGCATTACATCCTCAACCGGTGATCGATTTGTTAAATAAATACTCCAGGGTGAATTTACATTGAGGACTAAAACGTCTATGGAGGCAGCAAAATAAAATGTTGTACAGAATGAGGTACAAACACGATCGCCTGACTGTCGTGTTTGCCACTGTTCCCATCGTAACAGCTAAAGTGGAACGTAGGAACAGGAGGAGGCCATTCAGCCCGTCGAGCCTGTTCCGCCATTCAATTAGATCATGGCCAACCTTCATCCTAAAGTGCGCGGCTGCGCATCAATCGCTGCTGCCACTGGAAGGGATACTGCGCATGCGTGATCGTGCAGCAAATTTAAAGGGCCCGCGCAGGGAAAAAAAAAATCAGAGGGAACATTGATCGTGGCTGATCTGTATCTTAACTCCATCCACCCGTCTTGGCTCCATGTCCCTTCAGACTCTTGGATAGCAAAGATTTATCGATCTCAGATTTAAAATTATTAATTGAGCTAGCATCTACTGCTATTTGTGGGAGAGAGTTCCACACTTCTACCACCCTTTGCGTGAAGAAGTGTTTCCTAACTTCACTCCTGTATGGCCCGGCTCTGGTTTTAAGGTCATGTCCCCCTTGTCCTAGACTCCCCCACCAGCAGAAAAATATTCTCTCTATCTACCCTATCAATTCCTTTCAAAATCCTAAAAACCTCAATCAAATCACCCCTTAGCCTTCTATATTCCAGGGGAGACAAGCCTAGTTTATGTAATCTCTCCTCAATATCTAACCCTTGGAGTCTTGGTAACGTTCTGGTGAAGATGCGCTGTACATCTTCCAAGGTCAATATATCCTTTCTAAGATGAGGTGCCCAGAACTGTATGCAGTACTCCAGATGTGGTCTAATCAAGGCTTTGTATAGCTGTCGCACAACTTCCTCCCATTTATATTCTAGCCCTCAAGGCTAGCCTTTTTGATTATTTTTTTATCTGACTAATACATTTTAGTGATCTGTGTACATGGACTCCTAAATCTTTTTGGACCTCTGCTGTTCCTAGCTTTTCACCATTTAAAAAAATACTCGGATCTATCCTTTTTTCGTCAAAAATAGATGACCTCACACTTACCTCTGTTGAAATCCATCTGCCACAGTTTTGCCCACTCACTTAATCTATCAATGTCTGTTGGTAACTTTATGTTCTGTCTACACTACTGACTATGCCACCAATCTTTGTGTCATTGACAAACTTGGATATATGGTTCTCCATATCTAAGTCATTAATAAATATAGTGAATAGTTGAGGTCCCAGCACAAATCCTTGAGGGACGCCAGTCGTCACTTCCATCAAATTCGAGTACATACCAACTGTCCCTACTCTCTGTCTTGTACCGCCTAACCAATCGCCTAACCAGGCCAGTAATAGCTAACAGAAGGAGGCAGGACTGACTGATCAAGTTTTCAAACGCTTCATTTTTAAATAAACAATTACTTTTAAAAAGAAAAACTCAGACAAATAGAAGACAAAATATTGGTGTGCAAGTTCTTAAGTCTGTTGTGTGTGCAACAGAAGTGTAGAGAAATCACACTTTGATGGTACACAGATGAAGAAATACTTGCATTTCTATAGCGCCTTTCATAACCTCAGGAAATCCCAAAGTGCTTTTACAGCCAATGGCGTACTTTTGAAGTGAAGTCACTGTTGCAATGTAGGAAAAGCAGTAGTTAATTTGCACAATGTGGTAATGACCAGATCATCTGTCTCTAGTGATGCTGGTTGAGGGATAAATATTGGCCAGGACACCAGAGAGAACTCCCTTGCTCCTCTTCAAATTGTTCCCATGGGATCTTTTTCGTCCACCTCCGAGGCCAGACGGGGGCCTCGGTTTAACGTCTCATTCGAAAGGCGACAGCTCCGACAGTGCAGCGCTCCCTCAGTACTCCACTGAAGTGTCAGCCTGGATGACGTGCTCAAGTCTCTTGAGTGGGACTATGAACCCGCAGCGTCCATGACTCAAAGGCACGAGTGCCATCACTGAGCCAAGTCTGACACGTCTGATATGGGACAAAATTCATTTTTTATATTGAGTAAAGCCATAAAAGACTTGGCGCCCTTCATGACTTCAGGACGTCCCAAAGTGCTCTCCAGCCTATGAAGTACTTTTGAAGTGTAGTCACTTGCTGTAACCAAGCAGAGAAAGGGGTACTGCGCAGTCCCAGCTGAATTACCAGACCAGAATAATGTCACCAGAGCATGTTTTCAAGCTGTGACATTTCAAAATTCTTTTGTGCAAATGGTGCGGCATTAAAGAGAGAAGGGACAGACTGCTTTTGGGTGTTTGATAACCTCATATCATGCCCTTCATCTACTTCATGTCCCTAACTGAATTCTGAAGGGAAAGCTCGGCACTTAGAAAGAATAATAAAACAAATTGCAGTCGTTTTTTTTTGATAGTGTCTGGGAGAATCCATCCTATAACGAGTGACAGTGCATTGTATTTACCTAGATGCATCGCTCACCTGAACAGCTGATAAAATTCTATGTTTACAGAGACTGATTTGTTCTGAATCTATTCTCGCTGCTGGTTATGTTAGATGCAACACAGCTGGAAACTTTCCAATTTAGCTGATAAGAATTTTTAGCTTTTTAGTCAAAACTATACTGCGTTTAATCTCATTGGAGTCAATAGCTGATAAGTGAATGTTTCTTTGAAGTGAATGGAAATTGAACATGAATACTGATGGCAGCAAAGAACAAACTCAGGCTTTGAATAACAACCTACAGCACTTCTCCCAGGTGAACCTTAATAAAGAGCCTTCGTGACCTACCAAAGGGAGACTAGATTTTATATCAAAGTGAGATATATGAACGTAAGAGCAGGATGAGGCCATTCAGTGCCCCGAGCCTGTTCCACCATTCAATTAGATCGTGGCTGATCTGTATCTTAATTCCACCCACCTGCCTTGGCTCCATATCCTTTTATACTCTTGTCTAGCAAAAATCTATCAATTTCAGATTTAAAATTAGTAATTGAGCTAGCATCTACTGCTTTCTGTGGGAAGAGAGTTACACACTTCTACCACCCTTTGCATAGAAGCATAGAAGATAAGAGCAGGAGTAGGCCATTCGGCCCCTTGAGCCTGCTCCGCCATTTAATGAGATCATGGCTGATCATCCAAATTCAGTGCCCTGTCCCTGCTTTCTCCCCACATCCCTTGATCCCTTTAGCCTTAAGAAATATATCTATCTCCTTATTGAATATATTTAATAAATTGGCCTCAACTGCCTTCTGTGGTAGAGAATTCCACATGTTCACCACTCTCTGGGTAAAGAAATTCCTCCTCATCTCAGTCCTAAATGGCTTACCCCTTATCCTGTGTGCAGAAGTGTTTCCAAGCTTCTCTCCTGAATGGCCTGGCTCTGATTTTAAGGTTATGTCCCCTTGTCCTAGATTCAACCCCACCACCAGCGGAAAAAGTTTCTCTCTATCTACACTACCAATTCCTTTCAAAATCCTAAAAACCTCAATCAAATCACCCCTTAACCTTTTATATTCCAGGGAATGCAAGCCTAGTTTATGTAATCTCCCCTCATAATGAAGTCTTCTCCACTATCATTCTCAGGAAAACAAAACACATGTCCTGGCCAATATTTATCCCTCAATCAACATAACAAAAAAAAACCTGATTATCTGGTCATTATCACATTGCTGTTTGTGGGAGCTTGCTGTGTGCAAATTGGCTGCCGCCTTTCCTACATTACAACATTAAAAGAGAGGTAGGAGTTTAGAGAGGAGAGATGATCATATCACAGGTGTCCTGTTTCTAGAAGTGTTAGAAAAGCCTTCCCAGATATGGGAGCAGTATTCAAGTCTTGTTTAGACTTGGATTTTATGGAGAATTGAGAGTTGTTATGTGCCCGCACTCCCTCATTTTCTTTCATATGGTGCATTCCTCATGTCAGTAATGCCAGTGTTGGTAGGTGCAGAGCTGAGGCCAGATACTTGTGTCAGGGAGAGAGTAAAGACTGGAGCGAATCACCTCAGGCTGCATCGGTATCAATGACAGAGGCCACGAGGGCACTTCATGGCAGTTTGCCTTTCTATGTGGGGGTGTGGGGAACGGTTAGAATTAAAGGGGAGGAGAAAATAAAATAACAAACACCGAAAAAAAAACAATGTGTAATTCTAAAATCCAAAATCATCGAAAACCTCAGGAGGAAAAGAGAGTTAAAATTTCTAATCGCAGTGGTGAAAGGGAAGCATGGTCACTATCCTGAGGCTGAGGTGACAGTCCCATCACACTGGTGGCATAAGCTGGGCGATCTGAGTAGAAGCTCACTTTGGCTTCTCGGGCAGTTCACATAATCAGAATGGCTCAATCTTCCTTCACGTCCGCCCTTTCATTGTTGTTACCGTTGAAGTAGTCAACTGTAGAACGGTGGGAACATAGGTTGCCGACCCAAACCTTCCCTCCCTATCCCTGTAACCTCTTCCAGCCCGACAACGCTCCCACATCTCTGCGCTCCTCCAATTCTGGCCTCTTGTGCGTCCTTGAGTTCCTTCGCTCTGCCGTTGGCGGCCGCGCCTTCAGCTGTCTAGGCTCTAAATTCTGGGAATTCCCTCCCTAAACCGCTCCGCCTCTCCCTCCTCCTTCAAGACCCTCCTTAAAACCCACCTCTTTGACCAAGCATTTGGTCACCTGTCCCAATGTCTCCGTCTCTGTCTCAGTGTCAATATTTGTCTGATTATGCTGCTGTGAAGCAGCTTGGGAGATTTACTCCTTTAAAGGGGTTATATAAATGCAAGTTGTTGCTGCTGTGCTCAGCAGTAGGGCAGTAGGTCACATGCTTGCGCCCACAGTTTGTCACACGTTGAACCTCTGATCGCTGCAGAGCAAACGAGGTTAAACATGTAATGTGCCAAGCACTCCCTCACAGGGAGAGAGGAAAAGTGGAAGAGTGAATCGATTTGCTCTGTTGTTATGTGTGTGTGTGCAACCTCCCAGCGCAAGGGCTGGGAGTGAGCCACAAACCCGCTCGCTTGGTCAGGAATAGAACGTTGCATTCAGAAGATATAAAAGGGAGAGAAAATATATATTTTTTTTTTAAATGATTCATTATGTTCCTAGGATTTTCAAAAAAGAGAATTGCTTTAATGCACTTCCTGATAAGTGGGTTCTTTGCTTTTGCTTTTGCAGCTCATTCACTCTGAATCGGGATCAGGTTAGAGCTGCCACTAATGGACATCTCACTATAATCAGACTGGAGTAGGTTGCAGTCTCTTCCAGCTCATATTACTGAGGTGGTGCTCCCTCCTTTTTAAGTCTCCCTGAATATCAGTGAGGCTCCATGCAACTGCTCACAACGCATCAACAACAACAACTTGTATTTATACAGCGCCTTTAACGTCGTAAAACGTCCCAAGGTGCTTCACAGGAGCGATTATCAAACAAGATTTGACTCCGAGTCACTTAAGGAGATAGGGCAGAAAGCTCGGTCAAAGAGATAGTTTTTAAGGAGCGTCTTAGAGGAGGAGAGAGGCGGAGAGGTTTAGGGAGAGAATTCCAGAGCTTAGGGCCTAGACTGCTGAAGGCACGGTCGCCAATGGTAGAGCGATTAAAACCGGGGCTGCCCAAGAGACCAGATTTGGAGGAGCGCAGAGATCTCGGAGGGTTGTATGGCTGATGGAGGTTAAAGAGATAGGGAGGGGTGAGGCCCTGGAGGGATTTGAAAATGGGGATGAGGGTTTTAAATTCGAGGCATTGCCGGAGTGGCAGCCAGAGTGGGACCCAATGTAGGTCAGCCAGCACAGGAGTGACGGGTGAACGGGACTTGGTGGGAGTTAGGATACAAGCAGCAGAGATTCGGATGGGCTCCAGTTTATGCACTCTCACAGGAATTTAGAAAGCAATTGATTACCAATTAAGAAACAAACCTTCCTGGAAAATCACAGCTAGTTCACACGCACGCCGTTATCAAAGCGCAAATCGGCCCGGCGAGCAAGTTCAAGCGAAGAAGTGATAGGGCGTGAGTCGCGAATCTCTGGTCGACTTGCGCTGCCCCGCTGTTACCTTTGCACAAATGGCCTCTCGCCCTTAGCCTCCCCGTTATTATTAAGAAATTGCAGGATTATTATTATTATTATTGCGCAATAATTGACAATTAAACTCACCGCAGAAGGTTGGTGCTCATAACTAATAGCGCAACTGCCCTTTTAATGACGTGATAACGCAATGCCAATCAACCTCTCCGGCCCAGAAAGGGAACAAATTATATACGAGCTGAAAGGGTGCAGGAAAAATTCCAATGAACGGCGCTCACCGCGAGATGCCCCACACCAGGAAGATTTGCTCCACTGAAGCACTGGCACAGCAAAACAGCCTAAAATCAGCCAGAAATAACTGCAAATCGTTGGACATTGTCCAAAACTGAAATCTGCTCATGTTGCGTACGCTGTATAGTGAAGCACTTGTGATAGCATAGAACCACCCTGGGAAAAGGTCTCAGCTCTACATCAAGCCGAAAGGATCATTTACTCCTAATTGTGTTCTGTCACCCTCTTCATTGAGTAACCGGTCTGTTGGGAAAAATAGAAACAATAATTATCTTTTGTCAAAGGCAGCAAACCTTGTAATTGAGAAATAGCTTTAGGAAGACGAGTTCAAGGCTGCTATGACTTCCCCCTCGGCCCCAGTGTACATCTCTTTCAGATTAACAACACAATCCTGTGTTTGACATGCTGCTACCAACCATGTACCAAGAATTGGTATGGTAGACTAGTGGTTATGTTACTGGACAAGCTAATCCAACAGGTTTGTACTAATAATTCAGAGAACGTGAGTTCAAATCCTGCTGTGGCAGTTTGAGAATTCGAATTCAGTTTTTATAAAAAGCTGCTATCACATCTTGAGAATGAATAGGGGTCATAAATATAAGATGGTTACTAATAAATCCAACAAATCAACTTCTTTACCCAGAGAGTGCTTAGAATGTGGAACTTGCTTGGAGCGGTTGAGGCGACTAGCGTAGATGCCTTTAAGGGGAAGCTCGGTAAGTACAGGAGGGAGAAAGGGATAGAAGGATATGCAGATAGAGTTAGATGTAGTAGGGTGGGAGGAGGCTCGTGTGAAGCATAAACACTGGCATAGATCAGTTGGTCCGAATGGCTTGATTCTGTGCTGTAAATTCTGTGTAATTCTATGAATAAAGCTGGTTTATTGACATGGTATGGAAAGCTGCATTATAGAATGTAGCTAAACTTCCAGAAAGCCTTTGACAAAGTTTTGCACACAAGGCTGGCACATAATTTTGAAGTTGTAGGATTTCAAGATAAAACTATGTAGAAATTGGCTGAAGGGTAGGAATCAGTGGGTGAATGGATTCATAAATTCAATGTCAATTGGTCAGATGTGCAGACAATACTGAACTGACTAGAGGGACTTTTTAATTCATTCACGGGATGTGCGCATCGCTGGCAACGCCAGCATTTATTGCCCATCCCTAATTTCTCTTGGGAGAAGGTGGTGGTGAGCCGCCTTCTTGAACCGCTGCAGTCCGTGTGGTGAAGGTACTCCCACGGTGCTGTTAGGGAGGGAGTTCCAGGATTTTGACCCAGCGACAATGAAGGAATGGACGATATATTTCCAAGTCAGGATGGTGTGTGACTTGGAGGTGGAACTTGGAGGTGGTGGTGTTCCCAGGCGCCTGTTGCCCTTGTCCTTCTAGGTGGTAGAGGTCGCGGGTTTGGGAGGTGCTGCTGAAGAAGCCTTGGCGAGTTGTTGCGGTGCATCTTGTAGATGGTACACACACTGCAGCCACGGTGCACATGTTTAGGGTGTTAGATGTGATGCTACCATAAAAAGTAACTTCTACACGGTCATGAGAATGCAGTGCTATCTTGACATGTTGTGATGTTTTGTCAAAGTCTTCCTCAGGAGTATTTTACTGATGTGTCTTCAGGGAGCATAAAAAAAATCTCAAAGGTGCGTAGCAAAGCACCAAATCCACACATTTCAATGTTGAAGGAACTGCCTGTCCCAACTGCCATCATTAAAGTATTAATCTCCAGAGCTTGTCTGAGAAATCTTAACTGATAGTAAATTTGTAAAACATGTTATTTGGTTGACTAGAGCATTGCTTTGTACTGCCATTTTGGAATTGGAATCTCCAATGTCAGCCGTGGCTCAGTGGGCAGCACTCTCGCCTCTAAGTCAGAAGGTTGTGGGTTCAAGACCCACTCCAGAGACTTGTGCACATAAATCTAGGCTGACACTCCAGTGCAATACTGAGGGAGTGCTACTTTGTCGGAGGTGCCGTCTTTCAGATGAGATATTAAACCGAGGCCCCGTCTGCCCTCTCAGGTGGATGTAAAAGATCCCATGGCACTATTTCGAAGAAGAGCAAGGGAGTTCTCCTCAGTGTCTTGGCCAATATTTATCCCTCCATCAACATCACTAAAAACAGATTATCTGGTCATTATCACATTGCTGTTTGTGGGAGCTTGCTGTGTGCAGATTGGCTGCCGCGTTTCCTACATTACAACAGTGGCTACGCTTCAAAAAGTACTTCAATGGCTGTAAAGCGCTTTGGGACGTCCAGTGGTCATGAAAGGCGCTATAGAAATGCAAGTCTGTCTCTCTTTCAATGTGCCTAGACGATCCACCATGCAGTTGGGGTAAGCTGTATTTTTATTTGAAACAGAGATTTGTAATCTCGCTTCAGGATTGGATCTGACTGCAGTAAAATTGTAAGGACCAGCAATCCAGTGCTGTGGACTTGTTCCACAATCAGGCCACGTTTCTGACTTTAGGCTCCATTAAAGTGGCTCTTGCCTTTGCCAGAAATCATCCACATTTGTATCTTCAGCCCTATCTGAAATAATCAACATCGAGGGTGGCTTTAAAATGGGACGAACATTGATTTATATATTGCACAGTTCCAAAGCATGGGCAAAATTTCATTCGCCTTAGAAATGTTGAAGTTAAATCTACGAAAGAACAAAGAAAGCGCACTTAACTAAACATAGAATAGATAGCCACTATTGCACAAAGCCCAATAGATCAGATAAGATCAGAATGTAATCTCGTGTTGACAAGCAAACCCAGAAAGTAACGATGCTTTTTATTGATGGTTTGAGCACACCGAGCAACCGAGAGTCTTTAACAGAAGTTGGAGTGTTTCTTTATAATCTAGTGCCGATGCAGCTGAAAGCTCGCTGCCTCAGCATAAAGACAGCTTTCAGCTTCAATAAATACGCGGCCTGTTGTGTTGGCTCACTGGTGCAGGCTACAGGTACAATATATGTAGTATGATACCTTTCATTGGGACTGGCTTGACGGTTGCAAAGCTTTCAGAATCTCGTGAGACCTCGGGTGATCTCAGCGGGCATCAACTCTGCGTTCGGTAGAGAGAGAGAGGAATTAAGAGGGTGGTAACGCGTCCGACGTGATGGGGGGAGACGAAGTAAATGGAGTGGGAGGAGACTGGTGTGGAGCATAAACACCGGCGTGGGCCACCAGACGGGCCGAATGGCTGTAAATTCTACGTCATTCTCGGGACGTTTTGCTTCGTTAAAGGCGCTATATAAATGCGCGTTGTTGTTGAAATGCAAGGCAATGTGAGCGGTTTGTAGGTGGCAACTTTCAGATATTTGAAACGGGCCACTTTCGCCAACAAGCTACAAGTTGGAAAGAGAGCAGCAACGTTCCCAAGTTACCGCTATCCCTGTTGCAAGCGATAGTTGTCACAGCTAAGAACGAGAACGTTAAGCCGAACCATGGCGCAAGTGGTATTTCTGCTGGGTTTTCGGAAGCGGTGCCGCTTGAATAGTTGCCTCTTTTTTATTTTGGTGATGTCTGAAGATAAGAACATAAAATGCTGTCCATTCAGCTCTTACTGTGTGTCAGCTGGCTTTCGAGTTGGAACGCCTTCAGTGGTGTTTTAAAAATAAAAACCGACTGCCAACGTTGGAGATAAAAAAAAAAGCACTGAAGAGCTGCTTGTATTTTCTCAGTCAATGAATAAAGGGATTCCTTTTTTAACGCAAACACTTTGGGGGGGTGGTGGGGGTGGGGGAAAGGAAACAAAATGTTGGAGATTTGTTGGAGCGGCGAAACACTGAGGCACCGCAGTGGGCCTTCCAGCTCTGGCTGCATGTATCAAATGGCATTTGTATGGAATGAGTATATGAGTGACAGACTTGGTCCTTTCCACTCCACAGGTCGTTGACTCCAATCTAGTGGCTTTTGACTGTCACTGGATCTTCATAAATGAGGTAATTGTTCATGTGTGGTGGGGGGGGGAACGAAGCAAAATTCGACCGAAGTTTTGCCAAGTAGCAATAGATATTCTAATTGCTTTTAATCCCGACAGCACAAAGGCATGAATATGTGAGGAGCCCCCCTACCCGCCGAGTCCCCATTGCTTACTAATGGTCCCTGTTGTCTCATGCAAAGTTAAAGGGATACCGCGCGGAATCTAACGGATACAAATAGATGGAGAATTATGCTTTATAATCCTTGTGCGTGATGATTGGCAGCGCTACCCTGCTGAGCGGCCTTAGCCGGCCCTCCTGCCTGCGATTATGTACTGGAGAGTTTCCTGTTCGAAATACAGGCCCCCCCTTTTTGTCAGCCCAGTGAATATGTCGCAGCGGTGTTGCTTGGTCTCATTCATACTTTGGTTCCTTGGCAAAACTTCTGGTCGCCGGGAATCTGTCGTCGGAAACCTTTTTGTCTGTTTGGGCTGAGTCACCGCGCTGGTTTTAAAGAGGCGCTGTCATTTTCTCATCAGCTCTCAGCTGTTTAAAAACTGGAACATGCATGAACTTTAAGGAGTAAGGGTACCACACGGCTGCCTGACTATGAACTTATTTCGGTCTCTTAATTATTAAAAAATGTAATCTCGAGGTGAATCCAGTAAGATTGAAGAGCTCTTTTTTTTTAACATCTGTGGCTTGATGCCGTTCAAAAAAAGAGGTCAGGAACCGATTGTGCCGCACCTCCATTGCTAGTTTCCTCCTCCTCCTTGACCAGCTTTCACTGCCATAAACGCTGAAGAGCCAGCGCAATATTTTGCTCATTCGATATTCAGAATGTTTTCATCGGATTTGGAACAGTTGGGACTGCACAATGATGCAGTGTGTTAGCAGCTTGCCATCTGTGCAGAGGGGCAGGAGACAGGTTACCACCTACATCCACCCCTGCCGTTTATCAAACTAGGCTGTGCCATGCTAGATGCCTCCCCGGGTGAGTGAGAGAAAGAAGTCTTCAGATGGGTCAGCCCAGGCAGCTCGTGTACATTTTCCCAAGAGCCAGTGGTAACGTGGTATCGGTAGAGGCCAGTCATTTGCCCGATGGGAATTTCTGGCACTCCTGCAAAAGGGGGGACATGACTAAAAAGATAATCATTTCCGCAGGAACAAATAATTCCTGCCAAATTCATTCTTTTCAGGAGTATAGAATATGTGCAGTAGACTGACAGGGACTTAAAGCGTATCACCGCTGAATGTATATTTAACAGACTACAGACATTCACACAGACCTACTCAATTACACTTCCAGACGATGATCAAACATTTATGGCTGTCCCAGCAACTTTCTGTTCGTCACAAAACGGTGGGAATTGTCGTGGCAAAGTACAGAAGTGAAAGAAACTGCCTTGGTCGTTGTTCTCACTCCTTCTGCACACCATGTACAACCTACCTGCCCATGGACTCTACCTGGGTCGCCAACTCTGGTTGGACGTATTCCTGGAGGTTTGATCACATGACCTCCCATCTCCAACCGCCCCGCCCTGCCTGGTCAAGCAGCCTTTCTTCCTCCACCCCGCCCCCCCCCCATCTCCAATATTTTTATAAATATTAAACAAAGTGTTCAAAGAAAATTATAGGAAAACACTTTTTTTTAATGCCCGAATGATTTTTCTCCCAAGGTTGCTCGCAGGAGATTAATCTTTCATTCCTGTAGACTCCAGGACTATTCTGGAGGGTTTGCAACCCTAACTCTTCCCTATGCACTCAAACCTCTAAGGGAAGGCTTGGTGCAAATATTTCTTGATCTCCGTAGGTTAACACACAGAAGTCTAGAATATGCGTCTATTTTTTCATCTCCATTATTGAACCCTGGCCTGCTGCCCTTCACATAGGAACATACAACATCGGAACAGGAGGAGGCCATTCAGCCCCTCGTGCCTGTTCCGCCATTCAGTGAGATCTGGGCTGATCTGTGACCTAACTCCATCCACTCGCTTTGGCTCCATATCCCTTAATACCATTGGCTACCCTATCAATTCCTTTCAAAACCCTGAAAACCTCAATCAAATTACCCATTATCCTCTATATTCCAAGGAATACAAACCTAGTTTATGTAATCTATTATAATTTAACCCTTGGATACTTGGAAACAATCTGGTGAATCTGCACTGCCCTCCTTCCAAGTCCAATAGACCCTTTCTAAGATGCAGTTCCCAGAACTGTACATAGATGATCCTTTGTGCCCAAACGACATGCAAACCTTTCTTAAAACTTCAGCGATGGGTTTTTATGCCTGAGCTATGAATTCATAGGAATAGGAGGAGGCCATTCAGCCCCTCGAGCCTGTTCCGCCATTCAATGAGATCATGGCTAATCTGTATGGTAACTCCATTCAAAGCCCCACTCACCCAACAAATGCTGCAGCACTACCTACAGTGGTAAGATAAGAAAGCCACTGTTGACTGACAAGGGTAAACACACTGAGGCACTAGTTCAATTTAATGACCCAAAAATCACAGCGCAGCCAATCGGGGAATCATAGAATCATAGAATCATAGAAGATAGGTGCAGGAGTAGGCCATTCGGCCCCTCTAGCCTGCTCCGCCATTCAATGCGATCATGGCTGATCATGCAAATTCAGTACCCTGTCCCTGCTTTCTCCCCATATCCCTTGATCCCTTTAGCCTTAAGAAATATATCCAACTCCTTCTTGAATCTATTTAATGAATTGGCCTCTACTGCCTTCTGTGGCAGAGAATTCCACAGGTTCACCACTCTCTGGGTGAAGAAATTCCTCCTCATTTCTGTCCTAAATGGCTTACCCCTTATCCTTAGACTGTGACCCCTGGTTCTGGACTCCCCGACCATCAGGAACATCCTTCCTGCATCTAGTTTGTCCTGTCCTGTCAGAATTTTAAAAGTTTCAATGAGATCCCCTCTCATTCTTCTAAAATCCAGCGAGTATAAGCCCAATCAACCCAATCTCTCTTCATACGTCATTCCTGCCATCCCAGGTATCAGCCTTGTGAATCTTCGCTAAACTCCTTCCATGGCAAGAACATCCTTTCTCAGATAAGGCGACCAAAACTGCACACAGTACTCAAGGTGTGGTCTCACCAAGGCCCTGTACAACTGCAGCAAGACATCCTTGTTCCTGTACTCAAACACTCTCGCTATGAAGGCCAACATACCATTTGCCTTCTTAACCGCCTGCTGCACCTGCATGCTTACTTTTAGCAACTGGTGCACAAGGACACCCAGGTCTCGTTGCACTTCCCCTTCTCCCAATCTATTGCCATTCAGATAATAATCTGCCTTTCTGTTTTTGACACCAAAGTGGATAACCTCGCATTTATCCACGTTATATTGCATCTGCCATGCTTCTGCCCAATCACCCAACCGGTCCAAATCATCCTGGAGTTTCTCGGCATCCTCCTCGCAGCACACACGCCCACCCAGTTTTGTGTTGTCTGCAAACTTGGAGATATTACATCTAGTTCCCTTGTCTAGATCATTAATATATATTGTGAATAGCTGGGGTCCAAGGACCGATCCCTGCGGTACCCCACTAGTCACTGCCTGCCACTCGGAAAAAGACCCGTTTATTGCAACTCTTTGCTTTCTGTTTGCCAACCAGTTCTCTATCCAAGTCAATACCTTGCCCCCAATCCTATGTGCCTTAACTTTACACGCTAATCTCTTATGCGGGACCTTATCAAAAGCCTTTTGGAAGTCCAAATACACCACATCCACTGGTTCTCCCTTATCTATTTTACCAGTTACATCCTCAAAAAATTCCAATAGATTAGTCAAGCATGATTTACCTTTTGTAAATCCATGTTGACTTTGTCCGATCCTGTCACTGTTTTTCAAGTGCTCAGCTATTACATCTTTTATAATGGACTCTAGCATTTTCCCCACTACCGATGTCAGGCTTACCGGTCTATAATTCCCCGTTTTCTCTCTACCACCCTTTTTGAATAGTGGGGTAACATTAGCTACCCTCCAATCCATGGGTACTGTTCCAGATTCCATCGAATGTTGGAAGATGATCAGCAATGCATCTACTATTTCTAGGGCCACTTCCTTAAGTACCCTAGGATGTAGATTATCAGGCCCTGGGGATTTATCGGCCTTCAATCCCTTCAATTTCCCTAACACCATTTCCCTACAAATACTGATTTCTTTCAGTTCCTCCCTTTCATCAGACCCTATGTTCCCCAACATCTCTGGGAGGTTATTTGTGTCCTCCTTTGTGAAGACAGAACCAAAATATGTACTTAATTGGTCTGACATTTCTTTGTTCCCCATTATAAGTTCCCCTGATTCTGACTGCAAGGGACCTATGCTTGATTTCACTAATCTTTTTCTCTTCACATATCTATAAAAGCTTTTACAGTCAGTTTTTATGTTCCCTGCAAGCTTACTCTCGTATTCTATTTTCCCCTTCTTAATTAATCCCTTTGTCCTCCTTTGTTGAATCTTAAACTGCTCCCAATCCACAGGGTTACTGCTTTTTCTGGCCAATATATGTCCTCTCCTTGGATCTTATGCTATCCCTAATTTCCCTTGTTAGCCATGGTTGAGTCACCCCTTTTGTTTTATTCTTATGCCAAACTGGGATGAAAAAATTCTGTAGTTCGTCCATGCGGTCTTTGAATGTTTGCCATTGCCTCTCCACCGTCAATCCTTTGAGTGACATTCCCCAATCAATCCTACCCAACTCGCACCTCATACCATCGTAGTTTCCTTTATTTAAATTCAGGACCCTAGTCTCTGAGTCAACTACTTCACTCTCCATCCTAATGAAGAATTCTATCATATTATGATCGCTCCGACCCAAGGGGCCTCGCACAACAAGATTGCTAATTAATCCTTTTTCATTGCATAATACCCAGTCTAAGATGGCCTGATCTCTGGTTGGTTCCTCGACATATTGGTCCAGGAAACCATCCCGTAAACACTCCAGGAATTTGGTTAGCCCAATCTATATGTAGATTAAAGTCACCCATGATGACTGCTGTGCCCTTATTGCACGCTTCTCTAATTTCCCTTTTAATGCCATCCCCAACCTCCGCATTACTGTTTGGATGTCTATATATCACTCCCACTAACGTTTTCTGCCCCTTGTTATTTCTCAGTTCAACCCATACAGATTCCACATCATCAGAGCTAATATCCTTCCTTTCAATTGTGTTAATCCCCTCTTTAACCAGCAATGCTACCCCACCTCCCTTTCCTTTTTGCTTATCTTTCCTGAATATTGAGTACCCCTGGATGTTAAGTTCCCAGCCTTGGCCATCCTGGAGCCATGTTTCGGTAATCCCAATCAAATCATATTCGTTTACCTCTATTTGCGCAGCTAATTCGTCCACCTTGTTCCGAATGCGGATCTCCGCACTCGAGTCTCCCATCTACGCTCCTGTAGAGCAAGGCTCAATGCCGGGAGCATACTCCTCTCTGAATTTACCTCAGTAAGTTAATCAGAGCTTGGTGCCTCCCTCCCTTTCCATTTTAGAAATAGGCCGGTTATTTCCTCGAGGTTACCGCCACACTCCCGGCAAAGTTATGAAGACAGCGTGGGAGCATCCCAAGGAAATTGGTGGCCATAGTTCCTATCGACCTGAAATACTCAAATTCGCTATCCTCAGCGTCACAATGGGGTTCCAATACCATCCGTTATTTATAGATTTTTTTTTTTGCATCTTTTAATTGGTAAGCATGATGTAACACAATTCTCCCACAATTTCTCATCACGATAATCTCTAGTTGGCTGTTCTGGGCGAAAAAACTATCAGCGAAGGAAAAGAAACTAAAAATTGAGCATGAGGTGAAGTTAGGGTCGCCAACTCTGGTTGGACGTATTCCTGGCGGTTTCATCACATGACCTCCCGCCCCCACGCTCCCGCCATCGGTCGCCCAGCATGTCCATCCTCACCGCCGTCCCACACCAAACGGAAAACGAACAGACTCTTTTTACCCGATTGGATCATTCTTGACTGTCGGTCAAACAGCCTTTTTTCACCAACTCCAATATTTTTAGAACCGATAAACAAAAGTGATACAGAAATGAAAAAACCCCACCATTTTTTTTTAATGCCCCCTATGATCTTTCTCCCGGGGGTTTTTGCTCGCTGTAGCGTTCTGGAGATTAATCTTCAATTCCTGGAGACTCCAGGGCAATTCTGGAGGGTTGGCAACCCCTAGGTGAAGTGTTCCTCTTCTCCAAAGAGGCTGGCTCGAGAGGCCTGAGCATAGGAACAGGAGTCGGCCATTCAGCCCCTCAAACCTGTTCCGCCATTCAATGAGATCATGGCTGATCTGTGACCAACTCCATCCACCCGCCTTGGCTACATATACTCTTAATATCCTTGGCTAGAAAAAATTTAGCGATCTCAGTGTTTAAATTATTAACTGAGCTAGCATCTACTGTTTTTTGTGAGAGTGTTCCACACTTCTACCACCCTTTGCGTGAGGAAGTGTTTCCCAACTTCTCTCCTGAATGGCCTGGCTCTGATTTTAAGGTTATGTCCCCCTTGTCCTAGACTCCGCCCCCAGCAGATAAAAGTTTTCCTCTATCTGCCATATCAATTCCTTGCAAAATCCTAAAAACCTCAATCAAATCACCCCTTAACCTTCTATATTCCAGTGAATAAAAGCCTAGTTTATGTAATCTCTCCTCCTAATCTAAGCCTTCGAGCCCCGGTAACATTCTGCGCTGCACTCCTTCCAGGACCAATATAATCCTTTCTGTGGTGTGGTGCCCAGAACTGTACACCGTACTCCAGACGTGGCCTCACCAGAGCTTCTCCAGAGTACAGGAGGGAGGAAGAAAAGAGAAACAAATCCAAACAAAACCTTTCAATCTTCTGTTTCAGCGATTGTAGTGAAACATGGAGAAAACATCCCTCTGTAAGAACTAATTAGACCTCAAATGTGTTAATTGTCGAGAGGGAGGATCTTGTCTTTTTTTGCATAATGCCTCCAAGCAAGGCACAATTCCTTCACTGCACTGGTGGGAGAAAAGCACAAGACTGTTTCAGTTTTTCCCGTGCTGTTTGTGAGAGTATGGGACTGTATGAATAAGCAAAATTAATTAATGTAACATCACTTGCATCAGTCCAACGCTGTCAATCTCTTATGTAAGAACTGCACTTTATAAAGCACTGGCTCATTCAACACACAATAGAAGTGAGTTGAAATCATGCTGTGTGAGGGGGCATTACTAATGAATGGGTTATTTTAAATGCGAATGCCTTCTTTAAAATTGCAGAGAGGTATTTTATGCACATGTATCAATTCTTAATATCACACGGCATAATTTCAATCTAAAAGCCTCCCGAGCAAGAGCGTTTAAGCTCTTTTGTAGGCCGATAACGTGTACGTGATAGAGTCTCGCAGGCCACTGATTTTAAGGCATGTTCCCATGAATGTACCCTCACCTCAGTCTGCCACTATGAACAGCATTGATGTTCTGATGTAAGATTTATCCACCAGAGCCGAGAATGGTCCTTTGCAAACCTCCAAGCCCACAAAACTCAAACTTCAAAGCAAGCAATGTGAAGACGGCTATCGTAGATATCGTGCAGCACAGAAGGAGGCCATTCAGCCCCTCGTGGCTGTGCCAGCTCTATGAAAGAGCTGTCCAATTAGTCCCACTCCCCCCTGCTCTTTCCCCTATAGCAATAGAATAGAACCCAGACGCCTGAGCTTTGTAGGCCGGACTCCCAAAGGTCATGGGTCACGGATTGGACATGGTGCTCTAGATTCCTTTCGCTCTGTGTACAGTTTTTAGTGCACCTTCTAATGCTAAATTCCTTCCTCTGCTCCTTTTAGTGCAGTCACTAACCCATTTAACATAAACGAGTTAGCAACGTCATTAAGATAGCACAAAAGGAAATTAATGGAACAAGTTAGCCAGTCCCCTATACAAGTGCCAATGAGCATGATATAATTACAAGGGGTGGGGTGAAAATGGTCTTGGGCAGTAGCGAAAACAGGCAATAGCGAATCAGTGGCTCGTTGTACACCCTACCCCATTGAACTCAGTTGAGTTGGGTGTAAGGTGGGCAGCCGATGCACCATCACCCGTCTTGCACTACTGCCTGAGATCAATTTCACCCCCAAGTTGTGGTTATTTATAAGTTTCATCACTTTTACAATTTGCAAAACCACGAAGGATATTAATGTTTGGAGATTGGGACATTTTCCATTAATATCGTGCCCAATCCCATGCTTCAACAATGTGCCCTCATTTTGTTCCCGTCAGTTCGGACTGGGTTGAAACCCACCCACCCCAGAGATGATGAGGTTAGACGGATAACCCATTACACTGTTCTATTCCTCCCTAAACGGAATCTATTTTTCAAAATTGTCTTGCACCGCTTTCTCTGGTTCAGTAGAACCACTTTTACTCCCTCACAATCAAGTTATTATATTATCCATTTATAGGAAAGATGAAAAATATTAACAACACCTTTCAAAGTCAGCTTAAATTGGGGAGGCAGCCATTATACCACAAGTCGAGCTCCAAGGTAGTGCTGGGGGAGAGGAGACTGAAGAAGTAATTGCTTGAAAGCCACATAATCAAATGTTCAACTGACTTTAAATTAGCTGGAAACAATGGCAGTGCACCATTTTACAGTTTGGAGGTTGTTAGATTTAATTTTCAACAGGCACAGACATCCCAGCTTGATGAGAAGATGACAGTTCTTTTTTTTTAAAAGCATCAGCTGTCTGTGTTTCATTCTGTGTTTTTCTCTCGCTTTTGCTTTGTTGGAATAATTGAAAATAAGTTGTGCTGGAGAAGTGAAATGTAATGACAATTCTGCGATGCATGTTTTTTTAAAACTCCCTTCTTAGCGAATGATAGGTGTGCTGGAGAGTGAAACGCTTTCTGTTCGGCAGCCAGTGATAGCGTTAAATACTCCGAGCTTAAGTGCAGTATAGACCCAGCGAAATGTAAACTCTGCTCCCCAGTGTGTGGGCTGAAGCTCTTTGTCAATCCAAAACTTCACTCAGCTGCCAGCTTGCAAACTGTACGTGCAGTTAGCGAACAGAAGGAATGAGCTGCTGCAGCACGAGACGGAACTCTCCCGACATTATAATCTACGGTTGCTTTAGCTACCAAATGTGTTGAAGCTGCCCAACAGTCTGCAGTTCCATTAACCAACTCCCAAACTGTCGGTTTATTGCAGTAATGGTGAGAGACAGGGAGGTACGGGGAGGAGAATTGGGGAATGCAATCTTTAGAAAGCAAAGGAAGTTGAAGAATACAATGCATGAAGTTATCCACTTTGGAAGGAAAAATAGAAAAGCAGAGTATTTTTTAAATGGTGAGAGATTGGGAAATGTTGGTGTTCAGATGGACCTGGGTGTCCTTGTCCACGAATCACTGAAAGTTAACATGCAGGTAGAGCAAGCAATTAGGAAAGCAAATGATATGTTGGCCTTTATTACAACAGGATTTGAGTATAAGAGTAAAGACGTTTTACTGCAATTATATAGGGCCCTGGTGAGACCACACCTGGAGTATTGTGTACAGCTTTGGTCTCCTTACCTAAGGAAAGATATACTTGCCATAGAGGGAGTGCAAAAAAGGTTCACCAGACTGATTCCTGGGATGGGGGGATTGTCCTATGAGGAGAGATTGAGTAGACTAGGCCTATATTCTCTAGAGTTTAGAAGAATGAGAGGTGATCTCATTGAAACATACAAAATTTTTACAGGACTTGACAGGGTAGATACAGGGAGGATGTTTCCACTGGCTGGGGAGTCTAGAACCAGGGGTCACAGTCTCAGAATAAGGGGTCGGCCATTTAGGACTGAGATGAGGAGAAATTTCTTCACTCAGAGGGTGGTGAATCTTTGGAATTCTCTACCCCAGAGGGCTGTGGAGGCTCAGTCATTGAGTATATTCAAGACAGAAATCACAGAGATTTTTGAATATTAAGGGAATCAAGGGATATGGGGATAGTGCAGGAAAGTGGAGATGAGGAAGAAGATCAGCCATGATCTTATTGAATGGCGGAGCAGGCTCGAAGGGCCAAATGGCCTACTCCTGCTCCTATTTCTTATGTTCTTATGATCTAAACTTTAAAAAAATATATATTTCTGCCATTTCCCAGGAACTAAATGATGACGATGTCGAGGAGTTGGTCAGGCGGTCAATTGGAAGGTTGACAATAATTCGGCAGACCTTTCCCTTGACTTTAAACACCACTCATAGTTGTTTTCGTGGTAAGCACAGAATCTCTCCATCACTGTGTGATCCCAAGGACCCTTACAAGCATAACATGGAGGTAGGACTCTTTCAACTCATCTGTCATAATAAATTATATGATTAAACTTGTTGATGCTAGGAATGTATTCTGTTCCTTTACTATGAGTGATGTTCTCAATGTTACTGTGCTATGTATTCCCTGAAAGATCTCTTGTGTGGGCCTGTGTTACACGCGCACATAAACATAAACACGCACACAAATGTGCATGTGTGTACACAAGCATATGAAGGGATAATTACTAGCCCTAGCCCCTTTAGGGCTACCCCAGATCAGGCGTATTCCCCAGACATTCACTTTCAACTAAAGTTTGAGGTAGCCAAATCCTAAAGACGCTTAATTGGGTCTAAAGGTCTGAACCATCTCTCCCTAAAGGAAAGGAACAACCTGAAAATGTTACCATCCTCCAGATAGCACTTTTAATAAGTTTAGCTAGACTGTAACGTTCCGGATATTATGAGGGTCCGGAAAACTCCCCCAGAATTCTGCAACTCCTCACCAAAGAGTGTACAGAGATTGAGTTCACAAGTTTGATACAGAAGTATTATGTGAGATAAATCTAAAAATATATAGATTTATTAAAGAACCAACATGTAATTTACAGTTGGTGAGTCAATCGCAACATTAACAGTTCCAAAAAAAGAAAGCTTTGCAATCTTATTATCAGAGATCCTTACTCTCAAATCTTAACTTCAGTTCTTAGTTTTATTCAGGATATCCACCAAATTCAAATACAGTACCTTTGATCCCCGAGGTACAAAGAGTTGTAGACTTACAGAGACACCTCTGAAGCTGAGAATCGCTTTGCCCCTTTACAGTGAGTCTACTATCCCATTTGAGAGTTCAATATTTATATCCTTTTCCAGTGGTATTTCCTTTAAGGTTTTCTGCTGATGTAAGCTAATTATCTCTAGTCATTTTTCTGCTGACTTCTGCAATTCTTAGTCACCTCAGCTGGTAGCATTACAGAATTGTGTCTCTCCTCTAGGTGTTCTAAGTTTACCATAAAAAATGGTGTAACGGCAGGTGCGTTTTTTACTTGAAGTCATTTTTACGAAGGCAGATGTTTGTGCTTCTTTACGAAGTGTAAATTAGAACACCTTAACCAGGGTGAACTATTGTCTTGTTCCCAAAGGTCAGTCTGCCAGGAGCCTTTAACCTTCTGTTTCAATAAGGTTATTGATTCAGTGTCAACAACTATCTTATCTCTATAGCCAGAATGCTACCACAGCTTTTTCAGTTAGGTTTCGAGATTTCCAGACCCAGTTTGTCATGTTTTAATAAGGCCAGAATTCTTTCATAGAATGATGTATTTTTCTGAATAGGTTATATAGCTTATTCCTTCACACATACATGTACACACAAACACATACACAAACACACCTAAATGCAAACATACACACTCAACACATGTACACACAAACACATGCACAAATACACATGAGTGCACACATGTACACATACGTACGCATCACATTTACACACGTGTACACACACAAACATGCACATGCACATACATACAGAAATGCATGCGTACACAGACACCTGCAAAGGCTACAAGAACCATACATATGTGTGTGATAGATAGATATCTTTTATCCCAGATTGAGGCATGAATTGGCTAGGATGGATTGGGGAGCGTTACTTAAATGGTTGACGGTGGATAGGCAATGGCAAACATTTAAAGATCACATGGATGAACTACAGAATTTGTTCATCCCAGTTTGGCAGAAAAATAAAACAAAAAAGGTGACCCAACCATGGCTAACAAGGGAAATTAGGGATAGCATAAGATCCAAGGAGAGGACATATAAACTGGCCAGAAAAAGCAGCAAACCTGAGGATTGGGAGCAGTTTAGGATTCAGCAAAGGAGGACAAAGGGATTAATTAAGAGGGGGAAAATAGAATATGAGAGTAAGCTTGCAGGGAACATAAAAACTGACTGTAAAAGCTTCTATAGATATGTGAAGAGAAAAAAATTGGTGAAGTCAAGCGTAGGTCCCTTGCAGTCAGAATCAGGGGAATTTATAATGGGGAACAAAGAAATGGCAGACCAATTAAATACATACTTTGGTTCTGTCTTCAAAAAGGAGGACACAGATAACCTCCCTGAGATGTCGGGGAACATAGGGTCTAATGAGAGGGAAGAACTGAATGAAATCAGTATTTGTAGGGGAATGGTGTTAGGGAAATTGATGGGATTGAAGGCCGATAAATCCCCAGTGCCTGATAATCTACATCCTATGGTACTTAAGGAAGTGGCCCTAGAAATAGTAGATGCACTGCTGGTCATCTTCCAAAATTCTATAGACTCAGGAACAGTTCCCACGGATTGGAGGGTAGCTAATGTAACCCCACTATTTAAAAAAGGTGGGAGAGAGAAAACGGGGAATTATAGACCGGTAAGCCTGACATCGGTAGTGAGGGAAATGCTAGAGTCCGTTATAAAAGATGTAATAGCAGAGCACTTGGAAAACAGTGACAGAATCGGACAAAGTCAACATGGATTTACAAAAGGTAAATCATGTTTGACTAATCTACTGGAATTTTTTGAGGATGTAACTGGTAGCATAGATAAGGGAGAACCAGTGGATGTGGTGTATTTGGACTTTCAGAAGGCTTTCGATAAGGTCCCGCATAAGAGATTAGCATGCAAAGTTAAAGCACATGGGATTGGGGGTAAGGTACTGACTTGAATAGAGAACTGATTGGCAGACAGGAAGCAAAGAGTTGGAATAAACGGGTCTTTTTCCGAGTGGCAGGCAGTGACTAGTGGGGTACCGCAGGGATCGGTGCTAGGACCCCAGTTATTCACAATATATATTAATGATCTAGACGAGGGAACTAGTTGTAATATCTCCAAGTTTGCAGACGACACAAAGCTGGGTGGGCGTGTGTGCTGTGAGGAGGATGCAGAGAAATTCCAGTATGATTTGGACAAGTTGGGTGATTGGGCAGATGCAGTATAATGTGAATAAATGTGAGGTTATCCACTTTGGTGGCAAAAACAGGAAGGCAGATTATTATCTGAACGGCAATAGATTGGGAAAAGGGGAAGTGCAACAAGACCTGGGTGTCCTTGTGCACCAGTCGTTGAAGGTAAGCATGCAGGTGCAGCAGGCGGTTGAGAAGGCAAATGGTATGTTGGTCTTCATAGCGAGAGGATTTGAGTACAGGAGCAAGGATGTCTTGCTGCAGTTGTACAGGGCCTTGATGAGACCACACCTTGAGTATTGTGTGCAGTTTTGGTCGCCTTATCTGAGGAAGGATGTTCTTGCCATGGAGGGACTGCAGCGAAGATTCACCAGACTGATACCTGGGATGGCAGGAATGATGTATGAAGAGACATTGGGACGATTGGGCTTGTATTCGCTAGAGTTTAGAAGAATGAGAGGGCATCTCATTGAAACTTATAAAATTCTAACAGGACTAGACAGACTAGATGCAGGAAGGATGTTCCCGATGGCCAGGGAGTCCAGAACCAGGGGTCACAGTCTAAGGATAAGGGGTAAGCCATTTAGGACTGAGATGAGGAGGAATTTCTTCACCCAGAGAGTGGTGAACCTGTGGAATTCTCTACCACAGAAGACAGTTGAGGCCAATTCATTAAATAGATTCAAGAAGGAGTTAGATATATTTCTTAAGGCTAAAGGGATCAAGGGATATGGGGAGAAAGCAGGGACAGGGTACTGAATTTGGATGATCAGCCATGATCTCATTAAATGGCGGAGCAGGATAAAGGGGCCGAATGGCCTACTCCTGCTCCTATCTTCTATGTTTCTATGTTTCCCTGATATTTAAATATTTAATGACACAAATGTAAAGGAGGGCAGATGTAATGAAATCGCACTTCCGGTGGGGAGCCTCACCTTCCAGAAGCAAATATCAGGAAATCACGGTGCCCGTAACACCATTTTCCATCCATTATTTTTAATGGACAGAAAATGGTGGGGAGTGCGCCTGCGATTTCCAGAGAGGCGCTCCTGGTGAGCGGGATTTCCCGCCCGAAGCACGGTATTGTAAGATCGGTCCTATTGCCTTTTAACTTGGATGAATTATAATGGTTTTATTGAACTATAATGTGTGATTAAATTGTCAAATGCCAATCACATGGGACGGTGGACTACACACCCAGCATACACTGAGATGGCGTTTGTAATTTAAAATGAATGAATGAAATCTCAGATCAAATGTATTAAATTTATGCGGATTTACTAGACATCACCAAAAAAAGAGTTTAAACAATTCATGAAGAAACAATTCCCTCCCCTTCCAAAATCACTGTAAACTTTCTATCTGTCACTAAATGCTGTTACTTGAACTTTAACAACAACTTGCATTTATATAGCGCCTTTAATGTAGTAAAACGTCCCAAGGCGCTTCTCAGGAATGTTATCAAACAAAATTTGACACTGAGCCACATAAGGAGATATTAGGACAGATGACCAAAAGCTTTGTCAAAGAGGTAGGTTTTAAGGAGCGTCTTAAAGGAGAGAGAGGGGTAGAGTGGCGGAGAGGTTTAGGGAGGGAATTCCAGAGATTAGGGACTAGGCAGCTGAAGGTGCGGTCGCCAATGGTGGAGTGACGAAAATCGGGAATGCGCAAGAGGCCAGAATTGGAGGAGCGCAGAGATCTCAGAGGGTTGTAGGCCTGGAGGAGAATGCATGCTGATAAGCAGTCAGATACACCTCTAGCATGGGCAAGTGTAGCCTCGTATGAATAGTGCGGCAGAAGAAAGCTGCTGAATATAGAAAGTTCAGAGGCGAAGTGAAAAAGGAGATAAGAGGGGCAAAGAGAGGGTATGAAAATAGACTGGCAGCCAACATAAAAGGGAACCCAAAAGTCTTCTATAGGCATATAAATAGTAAAAGGGTGGCAAGAGGAGGGGTGGAGCCAATTAGGGACGAAAAGGAGACCTATGCATGGAGGCAGAGGGCATGGCTGAGGTACTAAATGAGTACTTTGCATCTGTCTTCACCAAGGAAGATGATGCTGCCAAAGTCACAGTGAAAGAGGAGGTAGTTGAGATTCTGGGTGGGATAAACATTAATAAAGAGGAGGTACTAGAAAGGTTGGCTGTACTTAAAGTAGATAAGTCACCAGGACCGGATGGGATGCATCCTAGGACTTGCTGAGGGAGGCAAGGGTGGAAATTGCGGAGGTACTGGCCATAATGTTCCAATCCTCCTTAGATACGGGGGTGGTGCCAGAGATCTGGGGAATTGCAAATGTTACACCCTTGTTCAAAAAAGGGTGTAAGGATAAACCCAGCAACTACAGGCCAGTTAGTTTAACCTCAGTGGTGGGGAAGCTTTTAAAAATGATAATCCGGGACAAAATTAACAGTCACTTGGACTAGTGTGGATTAATTAAGGAAAGCCAGCATGGATTTGTTAAAGGCAAATCTGGTTTAACTAACTTGATTGAGGTTTCTGATGAGGTAACAGAGAGGGTTGATGAGGGTAATGCGGTTGACGTGGTGTACATGGACTTCCAAAAGGCATTTGACAAAGTGTCATATAATAGGCTTGCCAGTAAAGTTGAGCCCATGGAATAAAAGGGACAGTGGCAGCATGGATACGGAATTGGCTAAGTGACAAGAAACAGAGAGTAGTGGTGAACGGTTGTTTTTCAGACTGGAGGAAGGTATACAGTGGTGTTTCCCAGGGGTCGGTACTGGGACCACTGCTTTTCTTGATATATATTAATGACTTGGACATGGATGTACAGGGCACAATTTCAAAATTTGCAGATGACACAAAACTTGGAAGTATAGTGAACAGTGAGGAGGATAGTGATAGACTTCAAGAGGATATAGACAGGCTGGTGGAATGGGTGGACACGTGGCAGATGAAATTTAACGCAGAAAAATGCGAAGTGATACATTTTGGTAGGAAGAACGAGGAGAGGCAATATAAACTAAAGGGTACAATCCTAAAGGGGCTGCATGAACAGAGAGACCTTGGGGTATATGGGCTCAAATTGTTGAAGGTGGCAGGGCAGGTTGAGAAAGTGGTTAAGAAGCAGATGGGATCCTGGGCACCATAAATAGAGGCACAGAGTACAAAAGCAAGGAAGTTATGATGAACCTTTATAAAACACTAGTTCAGCCTCAACTGGAGTATTGTGTCCAATTCTGGGCACTGAACTTTAGGAAGGATGTAAAGGCCTTAGAGAGGGTGCAGAAAAAATTTACGAGAATGATTCCAGGGATGAGGGACTTCAGTTACGTGGATAGACTAGAGAAGCTGGGGTTGTTCTCCTTAGAGTAAAGATGGTTGAGAGGAGATTTGATAGAGGTGTTCAAAATCATGAGGGGTCTGGACAGAGTAGATAGAGAGAAACTGTGGAGAACCAGAGGACACAGATTTAAGGTAAGTGACAGAAGAACCAGCGGCGACATGAGGAAAAACTTTTTTACGCAGCGAGTGGTTAGGATCTGGAATGCACTGCCTGAAAGGGTGGTGGAGGCAGATTCAATCGTGGCTTTCAAAATGGAATTGAATAAGTACCTGAAGGAAATAAAATTTGCAGGGCTACGGGGAAAGGGCGGGGGAGTGGGACTAGCTGAAGTGCTCGTGCAGAGAGCCGGCATGGTCTCGACGGGCCAAATGGCCTCCTTCTGTGCTGTAACCATTCTATGGGGTCGATTTTGCCAGCCCTGGGGAGGCGGGTTTGGAGGCAGGACTGTCGGGAAAATGGCAGAAACTGGGGGCGGGCACCCACCCCGCCCCCAACCCGCCTCCGTGTCATCTTGCCAGGAGGTGGGTACCCGACCCGAGTCGGGTCCTGTCTCCTCGAGGCGGGAAGGGGATTACAGGCAGTTAAGAGGATTATCCCCATTTTTCCCAAAGAGGTGCGGGCTTCCCGACGTTGGGCAAACCCCGCCAGGATCAGCGAGGCGAGCAGTGGGTCTGCGGGGGTGAGAGGGGTCGAAAAGTGCGTTGTGGAGGTAAGTGATGGGTGCAAGTGTGGAGAGGTAAGTCTGTGAGGTGAGTGAAAAGTTTCCTTACCTTTGTTTCTTCCTGCAGGCTTCAATCATTGGGGATCTGGAGGCTCCGGCATCTCCACGGCAGAGATGACAGAATGGCTGCTGCATTCTCCGATGCAACAACCATCTGCTTTCTGCTCAGAAAATAGGTTTGGTGAGTCCTAGGGCTGAATTTTCTCAATGGGGAGCTTTTGGAGGCGGGACTCCCACTTGTCAGGTTTTAGTCCCGCCTCCATCGACTTGTGGCCAACCCACGCTATTTTCCCTTGATTGACCTTGTTAAGCCCGCCCAGCGGACTCAGCAGGCCAATTAAGGGAAAGCCAGTTACTGGTGACGTCAGCGAGTGACGTCAAGAGCTATGACAGACAAAATGTCAGCGTTTGACGGCTCTGTGAAGCTGTCAAACACTGAAAATCTGTCCTCTAAGTTGAATCTTTACTCAAGACTCAATTAGAAAGCCTTCCTGAGCAGAAAGCAGAAGGTTGCTGCAGCTTTTGACAGTTCAGCAGCCATTCTGCTTTCTGTGCCGGTGAGCTGAGGGACTCCCGAGACCTGAAGGGATGAAGCCTGCAGGAAGAAGTAAAGGTAAGTAAAACTTATTAAAACACTTTACACACGCCTCACACACTTACCTCTGCACACATGCACCCATCACTCACCTGCACACCGGACATTTCGGCCCCTCCGACCCCCACAGACTGATGGACCGCCTCGCTGACCCTGGCGAGGTTCGGAGCCGTCGGGAAGCCCACACTTCAGGGCTGAAAATAGGGATTCTCAAAAAAACTGCCTGTTAACTACCTGTTAACAGGCAGTTAATTGGCACTTATCCCCTTCCTGCCTCGAGGAGACGGGACCTGGCGCGGGTCGGGTCCCCGCCTCCTGGGAAGATGGCACAGAGGCGGGTTGGGGGCGGGATGGGTACCCGCCCCCAGATTCTGCCATTTTCCTGGCAGTCCCACCTCCAAACCCACCTCCCCAGGGCTGGCAAAATCGCCCCCTTGAGTACAAGAACTCACCAAACAACAGAGAATGTCAGTGTTTGACAGCTTCTGGCCCCTTGAGCATTCCTGATTTTAATCGCTCCACCATTGATGGCCGTGCCTTCAGCTGCCAAGGCCCTAAGATCTGGAATTCCCTCCCTAAACCTCTCCGCCTCTCTACCTCTCTCTCCTCCTTAAAGACATTCCTTAAAACCTATCTCTTTGACCAAGCTTTTGGTCACCTGTCCTAATATCTCCTTATGTGGCTCGGTGTCAAATTTTGTTTTATAACACTCCTGTAAAATGCCTTGGGATGTTTTACTACGTTAAAGGTGGAATTTGTTCATCCCAGTTTGGCAGAAAAATAAAACAAAAAAGGTGACTCAACCGTGGCTAACAAAGGAAATTAGGGATAGCATAAGATCCAAGGAGAGGACATATAAATTGGCCAGAAAAAAGCAGAAAACTTGAGGATTGGGAGCAGTTTAGGATTCAGCAAAGGAGGACAAAGGGATTAATTAAGAGGGGGCAAAATAGTTTATGAGAGTAAGCTTGCAGGGAACATAAAAACTGACTGTAAAAGCTTTTATAGATATGTGAAGAGAAAAAGATTAGTGAAGTCAAGCGTAGGTCCCTTGCAGTCAGAATCAGGGGAATTTATAATGGTGAACAAAGAAATGGCAGACCAATTAAATACATACTTTGGTTCTGTCTTCACAAAGGAGGACACAAATAACCTCCCAGAGATGTCGGGGAACATAGGGTCTAATGAGAGGGAGGAACTGAAAGAAATCATTATTTGTAGGGAAATAGACGGGATTGAAGGCCGATAAATCCCCAGAGCCTGATAATCTACATCCTTGGGTACTTAAGGAAGTGGCCCTAGAAATAGTAGATGCATTGCTGGTCATCTTCCAAAATTCTATAGAATCTGGAACAGTACCAATGGATTGGAGGGTAGCTAATGTTACCCCACTATTCAAAAAAGGGTGGTAGAGAGAAAACGGGGAATTATAGACCGGTAAGCCTGACAACAGTAGTGGGGAAAATGCTAGAGTCCATTATAAAAGATGTAATAGCAGAGCACTTGGAAAACAGTGTCAGGATCGGACAAAGTCAACATGGATTTACAAAAGGTAAATCGTGTTTGACTAATCTACTGGAATTTTTTGAGGATGTAACTGGTAAAATAGGTAAGGGAGAACCAGTGGATGTGGTGTATTTGGACATTCAGAAGCCTTTTGATAAGGTCCCACATAAGAGATTAGCGTGTAAAGTTAAGGCACATGGGATTGGGGGCAAGGTATTGACTTGGATAGAGAACTGGTTGGCACACAGAAAGCAAAGAGTTGGAATAAATGGGTCTTTTTCCGAGTGGCAGGCAGTGACTAGTGGGGTACCGCAGGGATCGGTCTTCGGACCCCAGCTATTCACAATATATATTAATGATCTAGACGAGGGAATTGGATGTAATATCTCCAAGTTTGCAGACGACACAAAGCTGGGTGGGAGTGTGTGCCGTGAGGAGGATGCCGAGAATCTCCAGTATGATTTGGACAGGTTGGGTGATTGGGCAGAAGCATGGCAGATGCAGTATAATGTGGATAAATGCGAGGTTATCCACTTTGGTGTCAAAAACAGGAAGGCAGATTATTATCTGAATGGCAATAGATTGGGAGAAGCGGAAGTGCAACGAGACCTGGGTGTCCTTGTGCACCAGTCGCTGAAGGTAAGCATGCAGGTGCAGCAGGCGGTTAAGAAGGCAAATGGTATGTTGGCCTTCGTAGCAAAAGGGTTCGAGTACAGGAACAAGGATGTCTTGCTGCAGTTGTACAGGGCCTTGGTGAGACCACATCTTGAGTATTGTGTGCAGTTTTGGTCGCCTTATCTGAGAAAGGATGTTCTTGCCATGGAGGGAGTGCAGCGAAGATTCACCAGGCTGATACCTGGGATGGCAGGAATGACGTATGAGGAGAGATTGGGGTGATTGGGCTTATACTCGCTGGAGTTTAGAAGAATGAAAGGGATCTGATCGAAACTTATAAAATTCTAACAGGACGAGACAGACTAGATGCAGGAAGGATGTTCCCGATGGTGGGGGAGTCCAGAACCAGGGGTCACAGTCTAAGGATAAGGGGTAAGCCATTTAGGACTGAGATGAGGAGGAATTTCTTCACCCAGAGAGTGGTGAACCTGTGGAATTCTCTACCACAGAAGGCAGCAGAGGCCAATTCATTAAATATATTCAAGAAGGAGTTAGATATATTTCTTAAAGCTAAAGGGCTCAAGGGATATGGGGAGAAAGCAGGGACAGGGTACTGAATTTGGATGATCAGCCATGATCTCATTGAATGGCGGAGCAGGCTCGAGGGGCTGAATGGCCTACTCCTGCTCCTATCTTCTATGTTTCTATGTTTCTATGTATAAAGGCAAGTTGTTGTTAGTGTATTGATATTCCTAGACATAATATATTTTCTTGGTATTTTGTTATTATAAAAAATGGGAATCCGTCATCCTGACGGAAGGTTTGCTATTTTCCTGGGATCCAATAGGTAGCAGCCATCTTGTGACACTGAAGGGATTTTTACTAGTCCTAGCCCCTTTGGGGCTATCCCGGATCAGGCCTATTTCTCAGACGTTCACTTTCAACTAAAGTTTGAGGTAGCCGAATCCTAAAGACGCTTATACGATAGCAAAATACTGCGGATGCTGGAAATCCGAAATAACAACAGAAAACGCTGGAAAAACTCAGCAGGCCAGGCAACATCCGTGGAGAGAGAAAGAGAGTTAACGTTTCAGGTCGAAACCCTTCGTCGGAACTGAGAGAGCAAGAAATAAACAGATAAAAATGCAAGGGGAGGCTAGGGGGAGGAATAAAAGAACAAAAGGGATGGTCTTTAGTGAGTAGAGATATTGAGAGATGCTCAAGGCAAGACGAGATGGTAATGGGACAGGTTGAGAAACAAAAGGTAAGGTGTGAAATGCTGGCAGAATCAGAGACAGCTGCCGTGGGGGGAGAGAGAGAAAAAAAGGAAAAAGGCACGGACCAAAAGAGTGTATAAAATGTATACATACATATGTGGTAGGGGCCGGGGTTATGATCTGAAATTGTTGAACTCGATATTGAGTCCGGAAGGCTGTAAAGTGCCTAAACGGAAGATGAGGTGCTGTTCCTGGAGCTTACGCTGCGCTTCCGTGGAACAATGCAAGAGGCCGAGGACGGTGAGGTCTGAGTGAGCGTGGAGGGGTGAATTAAAATGACAAGCGACCGGAAGCTCGGGGTCACCCTTCCGGACTGAACGGAGGTGTTCCGCAAAGCGGTCACCCAATCTGCGTTTGGTCTCCCCAATGTAGAGGAGACCACATCGTGAGCAGCGAATACAGTATACTAGATTGCAAGAAGTACAAGTAAATCGCTGTTTCACCTGGAAGGGGTGTTTGGGGCCCTGGAGAGTGGGAAGGGGGGATGTATAAGGGCAGGTGTTGCATCTCCTGCGCTTGCACGGGAAGGTGCCGGGTGAAGGGGAAGGGGTGCTGGGGGTGATAGAGGAGTGGACTGGGGTGTCTCGGAGGGAGCGGTCCCTACGGAATGCTGAAAGGGGAGGTGAGGGGAAGATACGTTTGGTGGTGGGATCACGTTGGAGGTGGCGGAAATGGCGGAGGATGATCCGTTGAATGTGAAGGCTGGTGGGGTGAAAGGTGAGGACAAGGGGAACTCTATCGTGGTTCCGGGAGGGAGGGGCCGGGGTGAGGGCAGAAGTGCGGGAGATGGAACGGACACGGTCGAGGGCCGTGTTGACCACGGTAGAGGGGAATCCTCGGTTGAGGAAAAAGGAAGACATGTCGGAAGCACTGGTATGGAAGGTGGCATCGTCGGAGCAGATGCGGCGGAGACGGAGAAACTGGGAGAAGGGAATAGAGTCCTTACAGGAGGCGGGGTGGGAGGAAGTGTAGTCCAGGTAGCTGTGGGAGTCAGTGGGCTTGTAGTGAATGTTGGTCAATAACCTATCCCCAGAGATGGAGACGGAGAAGTCGAGGAAGGGGAGGGAAGAGTCGGAGATGGACCATGTGAAGGTGAGGGAAGGGTGGAAATTGGAGGCAAAGTGAATGAAATTGTCTAGTTCAGGGCGAGAGCAGGAAACAGCACCGATACAGTCGTCAATGTACCGGAAAAAGAGGTGAGGGAGGGGACCCGAGTAGGACTGGAACAAAGAGTGTTCCACATATCCCACGAAAAGGCAGGCATAGCTAGGACCCATGCGGGTACCCATAGCAACACCTTTGATTTGGAGGAAATGAGTGGAGTCAAAGGAGAAGTTGTTCAATGTGAGAACAAGTTCAGCCAGGCGGAGGAGGGTGGCGGTGGATGGGGACTGGTTGGGCCTCTGTTTTAATTGGGTCTAAAGGTCCGGGCTATCTCTCCCTAAAGGAAAGGAACAACCCGAGAATGTTACCGTCCTCCAGAGAGCGCTTTTAATAAGTTTAGCGAGACTGTAACATCCCGGATATTATGAGGGTTCGGAGAACTCCTTCAGAATTCTGTAACTCTTCACCAAAGAGTGTACAGAGATTGAGTTCACGAGTTATTGATACAGAAGACTTATGTGAGACAATTCTAAAACTATATAGAGATTTATTAAAGAACCGACATGCAATTTACAGTTGGTGAATCAATCAATTGCAATGTTAACAGTTCTAAAAAGAGAAAAATTACGATCTTATTATTAACAGAGAATCTTAATTTTAAATCTTAACTTCGCTACAGTATTACAATTCTTAAAGGTTTCTATACAGGATATCCATCAATGTCAAATATCTCCCTGAGGTACAAAGAGTTGGAGACCACAGAGCCGCCTCTGAAGCCGAGAATCGCTTTGCCCGATTAAAGCGAGTCTGATATCCCATTTGAGACTTCAATATTTATACCCTTTTTCAGTGGTATTTCCTTCAAAGTTTCTGCTGATGCAAGTTAATTATCACTATTCATCTTTCTGCCGATCTCTGCAATTCTTACTGCTACATCAGCTTGTAATATTCCAGAATCTTGTCACATCTCCAGGTGTTCTAGGGTCACCATATAAAGACGGTGTGAAGGGCAGGTGTTCCTTATTTTATGTCATCTTTACGAGGGCAGATGTTCCTTATCTTATGTGCCATCTTTATGAAGTTTAAATTAGAACACCTTATCCAGGGTGAACCATTGTTTTGTTCCCAAAAGGTCAGCTTGTCGGAGCCCTTCATCTTCTGTTTCAATAAGGTTATTTATTCAGGGTCAACAACTGTCTTATCTCAATAGCCAGAATGCTTTCATAGCTATTTCATAGTTAGGTTTCTAAATTTCCAAACCCAGTTTGTCATGTTTTAATCAGGCCAGAATTCTTTCATAAGATAGTGGCCCAGAAATTAAACATCGATGGTTCCCGCGGGGGTAAGGATTCCCTGCGATATCGCACTCCGCGCCTACCTTTTTGTTTGGGGCCCACACGAACTTTAGTTTCAGAGCCTCTCCCTGTTGCAACCGTGCAGTGATTGCGTATCCCAGAGGCGCAATTAGTTTGTGCGAGCTCTGAGATCACGTGATTCAGTTAGAGCCAATGGCAGCACACCATCTTTCATTCATAGTTTTGACAGCAAGGGCTGTCAAAGCTATGAATACTACAAACCCCCAAAAGAACAGCTAAACCTCAATTAAATTTTTAAAAAAGCCATCACATTAATAAAATAAGTATAGTTAAATAAATTAACCACTTTATACAAAAAATTTAATTTTTGAAAAAATTTAAAATCTTTTTAAAAGTTATAAAAATAAACTTACCTTTCTTTAAAGTCTCTAAAAAAGATAAACCTGTTGAAAAATTTTTAAAATAACACTTAATTAACTACTTACCTTGTTAAAAGGGGGTCCTACGCCTGCTTTCTTTATGTGTAAAATCTTCACCACTTACCTGCGCGTTCAAACCTGAAAAAAAAATGAAGTGCACTGCGTGCGCACAACCTGTAGCGCACACACAGTTCACTTAGGAACCGCCCCCTTTGCAATTCACGAAGTGCCGGTTTCCCACGCATGCGCAGTGCATGCAGGAAACCGGCAATTCGGGATCTAATACGCGAGAGTACACAGTGCGTACTCTCGTGTATTAGGTTTAATTTTCGGGCCAGTGTATTTTTCTGAATAGGTTATATGGCTTATTCCTTCACAACATGAGGCTCACTTTTTGTCCCTGTTTTTTTTTCTTTTGACACAAGTTGGGGGAAAAATTGAGTCGCGCCCCCTTTGGGGTGCTAACTTCGCCTGGGACGCTACTTTCATGGGTAGCGCCCCAAGAGGGAAGCGGGGCGCTACTGGAAGCGCCCTGCCTCCCTCTTGGGGCGCTGCGAGGGAATATCGCAGAAAAAGAGAAGCGCCGGGCTCATGGAGCGCAGCCGGCACTCCGTGGGGGGAGTGCTCAGGAGGCCAGGGACGGCAACGGAGGCAGGTGCTGGCAGGCAGCCAGCAACAAAAATGGTCACTCGGCACCTCGCCTTTAATTAGCGCCGCCCCGGCCGCAGGTAGGCTCCCCTGATCCCGTCCGGCGCTAAGTCAGGCGGTGCTACCAAAGATCGCGGCCGGGGCGCGAGCGGGGCGCTGCGCCCGGCGATGATGGGCGCAGCGCCGCGGGGCACTAACGGTTACCGCCGCCGCTGAATTTCGCGGGAGGCATTGGCGGCGCCCGGGCGCTAGTTGCTTTGCGTCCCGTTAGCACCCTCTTAACCGAATTTTTCCCTCGTTGTGTTTTATTAAGACAAGCCCTTGGCCTTCCTTCATATTGATTCCCCCAGTTTCAGACTTTCTTTACCTTATCAACCTCCAGTTTTAAAAACCAGCACCTGTTTTGATATTCAGTTTATTTTACGAGCACAGTTGTACGCGGAACGGTGACACAAAGTATTGTGATTACTCCCCGTAGCTAACAAACAGCCAAGTGGCTGCTCTGGAAATGATCTCCAAACATTGAGTATGAAATATGCTATAATTTTGAAAATATAGAGCCGCTGTAGATTGGCTGGCAACTTAACACGAATGCTATTAAAAGGTCACAGATATGAAAATTAATTAGAATCACGTTATTTACTACAGATCTTTTAAAACTATAGTAAATAACGTGATTCTAATTAGAGCCTGTGATATCAATTATTTCCATCAGTGAAGAGATTATAACCTACGCCGGTTTTTTTTTCCCCAAAAAGGAATATTAAGTAGTCGGGTAGTTAATTAGATTTCACTGATCTAGATGCTTTATCAGCAGCAGTAATTCCAATTAATCTTGTGCCCGGAAGATTGGAGGTAGCTATTGAGTCTCCTGCGGAAATTCAAACTGACAGCACTCACTTGGTAAGACATCCACCTGCTAATGTTACATGGAGGAAAGGTTAGATTGTTATACTGGAGTCAGTGATTCCCACTGTTCCTTCACATCAGGGCGTACTGGTACCTTTTTGCACTGCAGACACTGAGCAGTGAATTTGAATTTTAAAACGCAAAAATTTATATAAACACAATCTCAATTTTCATCAATGTTGAGCAACTTTTGAGAGGCTTTGCGGTAAATTTTTGATATCACAATCGGCAGGCGATTCTCTCTGGCAGATTAATCCTCAGGCAGAGAAGCCAAAAATGTACCTTATTTTGTTATAACTCATTGCGATGCTGCTTGTATTGTGGACTTTGTGCCTCATTCATGCTTTTTTAATCTCCAGACTCGACTATTCCAATGTTCTCCTGGCCGGCCTCCCAACTTCCACCCTCCATGAACCTGGGCTCATCTAAACCTCTGCTGCCCGTGCCCTAACTCACACCGAGTCCCGTTCACCCATCGCCCCTCCGCTCGCTGACCTACACTGGCTCATGGTCCACCAATGCCTTGATTCTAAAAATCTCATCCTCGTGCTCAAATCCCCCCAAGGCCTCGGCCCTCCCCAATCTCTGTTGCCTCCTCCGGCCTTACAGCCCTCCGAGATCTCTGCACTCCTCCAATTCTGGCCTCTTGGGTATCCCCCCACTTCTTTCACCCAGCATTGGCAGCCGTGCCTTCAGACGTCTAGGCTCTAAACTCTGGGAATCCCTCCCCAAACCCCCTTGACGCTCCACCTCTCTCTCCTCCTTTTAAGACGCTACTTAAAACCAACCTCTTTGACCAAGCATTTGGCCACCTGCCCTAATGTCTCCTTCTTTGGCTCCGCTTCAATTTTTGTCTGATTACGCTCCTGTGAAGCGCCTTGGGACGCTTTACTACATTGAGGGTGCTATATAAATGCAGCTTGTTGTTGCTGTTGGTACCAATTTTACTAAAGCACAGCTGTGCACCTCATTATGACTGCCAAGGTGTCTAACTATTTTCATGAACGATAACCCCAGCACACACCTTCCACTGCAGAGTATGATGTTGCAAGATAATTCACCCATGCTTTCTTGCCTTTTTAGTTTAAACGTTTTTATATTCTCCAAACAGAACCTTAGTGTAGCTCACCTGCAATCCTCTTCCACTCTGAATTTAAAATAATAATGGGTCAGAGGAACATAGGAATTGCTGAGACCACGGTCCATCTAGTTCGTTTTCTACCATCCCGGTAGTCACATAATACAACGATAATGGAGTTGTTGACTAATCACAGCAATCAACCTCTATCAGTTAGTCTACAACAGACCCAGACATGACACGAGGAAAACCCCCAGTGGTGGAGAGCTTTGGGAACCAGAGGTCCAAAGTCACCTGCTCTTCCCAAGCACTCTACACTTACCACATGTCATGTCCCAAATGTACTCGTATACTGTATCCCAAAATATTTATTCTCTGAAAGAAAACTATCTAACGTCGAATCATAAAATGGACAAGCAATCCGCTACCTCCTGCTTCAAGTTGGCATTTTACGGATAATAACAATTTAAATGAGCGAGATGAAGTGATCAACTCATTCAGCATCTGTGCCCCGACAGTCTTTATCAATAATGGGAGAAGCCGCTTTATATTGGTGCGTGAACAGGAATTAAGTAGATAAGATATCTTAATTAAATTAATCAATGCTTGTATCTCATTCAAAAGCCAGATCCCAATGTCTTGGAAGCCTAGTTCCTCAGCAGTCTTATTAGTCTAGAGTTTGGAAAAAAAAGATAGGGGTGGACTCTCTGGTATTTCTAGCACAGTGACACTGTTGGAAATGATCAGTGACCTTTTATCTCACCCACTATTTTAAGAGGGGTTGAATTCCAGCCCCCTGCCTTCTCCCGACAAACCCATTCTCGTTATTTGGCTTGAAATAAAAAAACATTGAACGAGGTGGACCATCGGCTGGGCTAAGATGGGTATACATGGGTGTGACCTTTATAACTCATTTGCAGTTGTGTTACCCATGTGTTATGAGTGTATGCAGCTTCCTGGGTGCCTTGCTCCATATAGCTTAGTGTCTGCTGCTTTCTATTAAATTCCTTTTCATACACAATGTGGGCCCCACAGTATTATTGATTTTGCTCACTGCACAAATTACCTCAGAACGCTGCTGCCGTTGATGCGCAATAATTGCCCGAGATCATCATCTTGACTTGTCTTTTAATTGTTTGACTGTATCATGAGAGGTTGCCTTGAATCGCAAAAAAACATTAACACCGAGGCTTGGAACCTGCACAGATCACCAATCTCTACATCTATGACACCGTGGTGCTTCTGGCACATGCCTTTCACAAGAAGCTGGAGGATCGGAAATGGCACAGTATGGCCAGCTTGACGTGCATCAGGAAGAGCTCAAAGCCTTGGCAAGGCGGACGCTCAATGTTAGAGACCATTAAGAAGGTACTGTCAGCTGCTGCACAAACGAGTCGTGTATTTGTGCTTTTGTGATGTTCTATGCAATAGATTAACAAAACGTCAACAACAAAGAATCCCCCATAATGGCACATCTCGTTTATTTTGTGCCCCGTAATATATTTTATCATAGGTATGCGGGTTTTTGATAGAGTAAATAAGGGAGCAATTGTTCCACTGGCAGGAGGGTCAGTAACACAGATTTAAGGTAATTGGCAAAAGAACCAGAGGGGAGATGAGGAGAAATATTTTTATGCAGCAAGTTGTTGTGACCTGGAATGCGCTGCCTGAAAGGGCGGTGGAAGCAGATTCAATAGTAACTTTGAAAAGGGAATTGGATAAATACTTGAAGGAGAAAAAATTTGCAGGGCTACGGGGGAAAGGGCAGGGGGGAGTGGGACTAATTGGATCGCTCTTTCAAAGAGCCAGCAAAGGCACGACGGGCCGAATGGCCTCCTTCTGTGCTGTATGATTCTATGAAGTAGAACACAGGTCTGTTTACAGCCTAAGTGAAGGTAAAGTAACATAATATTGGCCCTGAATTTCCTGATCAGAGGCTTCCTGCGTGCGGATGCCTCCGATCGGGAAAAATCTACGCACTGACCTGCTGGCTCCATAGGTCCCGAGGCTTCCGATCCTGGGCCTCTCCGGGTCCGCGCGCACAGAGGCCCAGGTATCCCAGGGGCGCAGGCGGTTCACAAGCGTCCCTGGGATCACGTGGGCCATGGGGAACCAATCAAAGAAGGGAATCCCCGTGCACACTTTTGACAGGTCTCTACGCGTGGATCTGTCAAAAGTATGAATGGGGATCACTTAAAAAACAGTTAAGCATTAATAAATTTTTTTTTAAATCACGTTTTTAAAATTAGTTAAAATTACATTAAATTAAATATTTTAAACAAAAATGTAATTAAAAAAAAAAAAAATTTTTATTATGGGGCTAAAAATAAACTTACCTTTTTTAAAGTATTTTTAAATTATAAATGAGTGAAAAAATTTTTTTAAACTCTTATGCTGGTAAAAGCAGACCTTACGCAGGCTTTTACCAGGCGTAAGATTTTTAAAGGTTTTCAGCTGGTGGAGGTTGTGCAGGAAGCGGAACTCTCTGCCCGCGGAGGCCCTTCTCCCGGGCAGGCGGAGGATCTGTCAAGAGGATTCTTGACAGATCGGAACTGCCGGATTTTAGCGCATGCGCTTCGCAAGCCTGAAACCGGCACTTGCGAGGCCCCTATGGGAACGTACGCACCTCGTACGCACACGTGGGGGTCGGAAAATCCAGCCCATTACATCAGTTTTGTTGCGACATGTCAATATAATTGTGGACAAAAGTCTTCTCCAAATTTTGACTTAAAATAAATGTCAGAACATTTCATTAATGGCAGCCTGCACCTGCTGTAAATAGAATATTACTTATATTGCACTGATATAATGAACATCACACACACACGCACAAGTTTTAGAATGTAATTTTTTTTCTAAGTTTTGCCGTAAAAATATCCCTTGATGTATTTAAGAGTGGTGGAGCTTCATTAATACATCTGAACTTAAAAGCTTTTAAATGGTTCCTATTAGTGTCCTTGCGTCTAAAAAAAAGCTAAAGCTTTAGAGCCTCCCCGAGGGCCCGCAAACGGGCGCAATTAGCAGAAACTCGCCACGGGGGTTAATCCGATCTGGGGGCGTGGCCAGTTTTGTGGGCGGGGCTGGCTTCCAGCGTGACATTTTTTAAACTAGCGCAAAAGATCGCGGAAACTCGATTTGCGCTGGACGTAATTTGCGTTTAAAGTTTCGCAATCTCTCGCGCTGGTTAAGCTGATTTTGGGCGAATTGCACTGAAAAAAACAGTGCAGCCGAGCGGGAACTCTTGCCCTTTATGTTTTCAGTACAGGTAGCATGGTGGTTATGTTACTGGACTAGTAATCCAGTAGACCTGGACTAATGATCCTGAGGTGTGAGTTCAAATCCCACCACGGCAGCTGGGGAATTTAAATTCAGTTAATTAACTAAATCTGGAATAAAAAGCTAGTGTCGGTAATGGTGACCATGGAACTACCAGATTGTTGTAAAAACCCATCTGGTTCACTAATGTCCTTTAGGGAAGGAAATCTGCCGTCCTTACCCGGCCTGGCCTATATGTGAATCCAGACCCACAGCAATGTGGTTGACTCTTAACTGCCCTCTGAAATGGCGGCTCAGCACCACCTTCTCAAGGGCAATTAGGGATGGGCAATAAATGCCAGCGACGCCCACATCCCATGAACGAATAAAAAAACAAAATTCAGTGATGAAATGATGTATCATCGGCTCAGGCAACTCTTGGACACATGACATGTTTGAAAATGTTGTTTTTCCCCCCTCCCCCCAGGGTGGAGTAATTGGGATGACAGGGTTTCTGCAATTTAAAGATCACGGAGGCAATCCCAGCGTGCAATTTGAAATTCTGGGTACGAACTACGGAGAGGACTTGGGGAGAGGGATCCGAAAAGTAAGTGACCTGCTGTTAGTGAACGCTTCACGTTTGAATATTGTTTCATTTTGATCTCGATGTCAAAAAAATCCTAGCGTGTGTCTGCGTGTGTGATTTCTTTTTTCATTTATATTTTTGTCCTAACTTTGTTGAGGGATATTGGTGCTGGCAATAACAACAACAGCAACTTGCATTTATATAGCGTCTTTACTTTAACGTAGTAAAATGTCCCAAGGTGCATCACAGGAGCGATTATCAGACAAAATTTGACACTGAGCCACATCAGGAGATATTAAGACAGGCGAGCAAAAGCTTGGTTAAAGAGGTAGGTTTTTATGAGTGACTTTGAACGAGAAGAGAGAGGTTGATAGGCAGAGGTTTAGGAAGGGAATTCAAGAGCTTAGGGCCCAGGCAGCTGAAGGCACGGCCGCCAATGATGGATTGATGGAAATTGGGGATGTGCAAGAGGCCAGAATTGGAGGAGTGCAGAGATCTTGAAGGGTTGTGGAGCTGGAGGAGGTTACGGAGATAGGGCGGGGCGAGGCCGTGGAGGGACTTGAACACAAGGATGAGAATTATTAAATCGAGGTGTTGCTGGATCTGGAGCCAATGTAGGTCAGCGAGCACAGGGGTGATGAACTATTTTCCCATATCAGGCCTGCAGCCTCAAGCATTCCCAGGTTTGGTATAGCTCAGTCAGATGCAGAGTAAAATACTTTTTACTCTGGCACAACCTCTGAAGATTGCAACAGCAGTATAAATTTGTCCACTTCCACTGCACCCTTAGCATTTTCGTTGCTTCCCTGAGCTAGATTGTCAATTTCGAACCAAATTACCAGCAGTTTGGTACGGGGGTTGGGGGGCATACAAATTGGCAACTGGGTTGAGTCTTCCCAAATGCATTTCCTATATGCTCCGTACAATTAATATGTAGACAGGAGCCATTTGGTCCCATCAGCCTCACCTGGCGTCAAAGCTCCAAAGGAAATGATTAAAACAGATTGGCCTGTAATTTGCGGTCAGCGGCGAAGCAAAGGCGCTCACCGCTGTCCCCGAAGAAAGCTGCCCACAGAGATCTTGCGAATTTTAAAGTTTGTAAAAAATTGTTTAAGGATTTCCGCGTTTAGATGGGCATGCACTAAATCCTGAAGTTGTGGTCAGTTTCAGAGGGGCAATGACTGGCGAACGCTGAGAGTTCGCCAGTCATTACCCACTGCAAATTCCGGGCCAATATCTGGTCATTATCACAGGGCTGTTTGTGGGAGCTTGCTGTGCGTAAATTAGCTGCCGCGTTTCCGATATTACAACAGTGACCACACTTCTAAAGTACTTCATTGGCTGTAAAGTGCTCTGAGATCACCTGAAGTCATGAAAGGTGCTATATAAATACAAGTCTTTTTTCAAAAACCGTTTGGAAGCATTCTCTAAACTATTATATTATGCTGCTTTAAGCAATAGCTTTACTCCACTTTTCAGCAATCTTGAAGTGTTACAAAATGATAGTGCAATCCTACCAGGTACAGCCTATTCTGCTCTTATTAACCTTATTACCCAGTACCACTGACTTCATTTCGAACCTTCCAGTTTAGTATGTGTTGGCGAAGATTGTGACAACAGAGTTTAAATGATGGATTGCTCCCCAGATCTAAATCGAATCTTCAGTATCTCTGACCTGTGAGGAACCAAAGAGATGGCACTCGGCAGTATTGCGTGGTACAGCATGCAAGTGTCCTAAACCTGTTACATCTCCTATGTTCAAGTTGCAGGGTCAATGGTTGCTCAGAGTTGAAGAAGTCAAGCTATTAGGGCTGAATTTTCCTTCGCCTTTTTGAGTGCAGGAGGGAGAATTTCCTTGGGGATCTCCAGATCTCCCACCATAATTCAGGGTGGAAATCCCGAGGAAGCCGCCATTTGGAGCCATTTCTCTGCCAAATTGGGTTCCGCCAATCTTCTGCCAGAGACCCCCGCCCCATGGAAATTCCAGGCACAAATGCCAGATGAGTGAGGACGAATCACATTTGCATCCAACATAGGAACATAGGAATTACTGGCCAAAAAAAAGCCAAGATCCATCTCGTTCATCTTCTACCATCCTGGTAGTCGCAGGATACAATGATAATGGAGTTGTTGACTAACCATGGCAATCAATCCTCGATCAATTAGTCTACAGCAGACACAGACATGACACGAGGAAAACCCCCAGTGGTGGAGAGCTTGGAGAAGAACAGGTTCAACGTCACCTGTTACTCCCAGGCATGCTACACTTACCACATGTCATATCTTATTTTACTCATAGACTGTATCCCGAAATGTTATTTTCTGAAAGAAATCTATCTAATTTGCATTTGAATGAATCAATGCTGACTGCTTCCCGTCTGTTCCATAGATTGACCACTTGCTCACTGAAATAACGGACTCGATATTAACCTCCATGGCGGGCAGGAAGTGGGTCGGGGTTGGGGTGGGGGGGAGGGGGTTAAAGGGTTAAATACGGCAAACACGATCCCAACCGGCCACACATGCGCCACCGCCTTTTCCATGACGCCAGATAGCGAGGCGTCAGTATGTCCCTCCACGTGGAAGCGGGGCGCATCAGTAACATATTTAAATCGGTTTCACGTGGTGCAATTGGGAGCCTGAGATTTCTCTTTCTATGGAAGAGAGCAAAGCTTTTGTTAGGTTGAAGAGCAAAGGGAATTAATGAGTAACACACAACTGAGACAGGCAAAGGCCCGTGGGCTCCTTGACAACTTCTGTAACTTTAATGCTTTCCTGTAAAGTTTAGCTACACTAAGTGGGAATTGGATAAGTAGGCATCACTGACGCGGAAAGAGCAACATTGCGGCCAGAGACAGAGCGGGAAATACGCAAGGTTTGGTATGTGTTAGCCGGACGAGAAACATCCAGAACTGAATGTTTTTAAAAAACCACAATACATCATCGCGCAATCGCTATTTAATGTTATTTTGACAGAGGCGCCAACACGTTGATTTCAAAGGGGTTAATGGGGGTGAAATCAACGTGTTGGCCGGTTGGTGGGGCGGGGGGAGGGGTTTGCCATACGGGTTGTAGCGGATTGGCTGCCTGACTGATGTCGGCGAAAAGGAATATCGGGCGGGATGTATAACGGGCGTTCGATTCACCGCCAACTCCACCAAAAGTTGAATTTCACACCCTACGTCTCAAATAAAATATGAGAGAAAGGAATTGGATACGAACGAGTTTTCAGGTAATGACGTCAACTACAGGAATTTTCAGCAGCAATGCATAACTTGGGCTGGTATGGGTAGAGATTGGTCTGCACTGCACTGCCCATTTTGTGGGCATTTGTGGTCTTTCAGATGAGACGTTAAACTGAGGCCCCGTCTGTCCTCTTAGCTGGACGTAAAAGATCCCACGGCACTATTTCGAAGAAGAGCAGGGGAGTTCTCCCCGGTATCCTGGCCAATATTTATCCTTCAGCCAACATCGCTATCTGGTCATTAACTCATTACTTACTGTGGGACCTTGATGTGAGCAAATTATCTGCCATGTTTCCTACATTACAACAGTGACTACACGTCAACACAATCTCAATTTAGCAGTCTGTGCCCAATCTGTGCAGGTGTCTGTCCCACTGGTAAATTTGTGGGGGGGGAGGGGGGGCAGTTTTAGGCATCCTGAGCGAATGCCTAGAACAGGCATTATACCCCTTAAATGTGTAAATTAGGGGCTAACAAGACATTGTTGCCGATTCTCAGCTAAAAAAAAAATTGTTCCTCCATCAACCTGTCCCTGTGGAGCCATGAGTTGCAATCGTGCGCCCACACGCCATGCACTCTGAGGATAGTATTCTCAGGCATTTGGCAGCCTAGCCAGTCATCCTTCAAGGGGCCGCTGGAGGCTGCCCCTGGAAAGGTAAGTTGTTATTAATTTGCATACCTTATTGTGGCACCAGGAGGAGCAGGAGTGCTCCTCTCGACTTCACATCTGATTTGCGAGTTGCTGCCAGGCACCACTTACCCTCACCCACCCACCCCACTCCCGACTTTTAAAGTGCCTTTCACAACCTCAGGACATCCCAGTGCGCTTTACATCCAATTAAATACTTTTTCTGGTTGAAGTGTAGTCACTGTTGTAATGTAGGAAACGCGGCAGCCAATTTGCGCACAGCAAGCTCCCACAAACAGCAATGAGATAATGACCAGATAATAGTGATGTTGGCTGAGGGATAAATATTGGCCAGGACACTGGGGAGAACTCCCCCTGCTCTTCTTCGAATAGTGTCGTGGGATTTTTATGTTCATCTGAGAGAGCAGACGGGGCCTCGCTTTAAGGCAATATTGTTGGCAACAAATAGAAAGAAAGAAAGACTTGCATTTCTATATCACCTTTCATGACCACCAGATGTCCCAAAGCGCTCTACAGCCAATGAAGTACTTTTTTGAAGTGTAGTCACTGTTGTAATGTAGGAAACACGGCAGCCAATTTACGCACAGCAAGCTCCCACAAACAGCAATGTGATAATGACCAAATAATCTGTTTTAGTGATGTCAGTTGAGGGATAAATATTGACCAGGACACCGGGGGGATAACTCCCCTGCTCTTCTTCGAAATAATGCCGTGGGATCTTTTACGTCCACCTGAGAGGGCAGACGGCACCTCGGTTTAACGTCTCATCTGAAAGACAGCAACTCTGACAGTGCAGCGTTTCCTTAGCAATGGCACTGGGAGTGTCAGCCTAGATTTTTGTGCTCAAGTCTCTGGAGTGGGAACCTTGGGAGACAAGCAGCAAGACCACGGCTTGAGATTTTAACTCCCGGTTTCTGCTGGGCAGAAGACGTTAAAAATTCCCCCCTCTATAGTTACAGAAAGAGATGCTTCCTTTTGAGTTTTTTTCATCTGTGAATACTGCCACAGGAGATTAACTATTTATACAACAAAATCGTTGCTTCTAGTCCATCACACAGTAAACTTGTTGGTGTGTCTGCATGGTGCATTAAATCTATTTGCAGCCAAAACAAAATCAAGTGGCACACAATTCTTTGGCCCAAATAACGTTGAGCGCACTGCACCGCTGAAATATTTATCAGCAAAGAATCTCTTATAAACCCATGGAAAAGGAACCACTTGCTGAAGAATAAGTTCAACCATTTATATTCCCAAAGCAGTCGCAGCTGCCATTTTTATTTCTAAACCCGCTACAAACACAGCCCGCTGAATAACATTTACAAGTTAACAAAGCCATAAAATGCTTCGTATTTTTTTTTATACCTGCCTGTAAAGTTAGCAATTGCATGTTCGGAATACCTCAGTGTACATGTTACTCTGACGGGCGACTACTACCAGAATGCTCCAGTGTCAGTGTACAGTCCCCACCGCTTATAGTGAGTGCATTCAACGCCCGAAGCAAGTTTATTTCTTTTCTCTCTCTCTCCTGTAACGAGCTGCCCGCAGCGCCCCAATTTACAGCTTCTTCAATGGAAGCAGATCAGATGCCGGTGAAAAGCTTTCCTCTCTGCGACGGTGACTGGATATGTCCGGATATATTAAAAAAAAGGATGGAACCGTCAACTTTGCAAGAAGAACGAATGACTCGCTCTCGCCCATTTTAGACTATCGCATAAAAAGTTACGATCTACCCACCCACACCCCGCAATGAGCTGGAATTTGCCGGAGCGGGGCATCTTGCGGCGTACACCATTAGTTAGACATTTTCCTGCGCCCTTCAGCTTGAAATATGTTTGGGCCCTAACTTGCTGGAACTGCGAGCCGATAACTTTCTGCGACGAGTTTAATGGGCAATTAATGTGCAGATCCAGCAAGGGGGGAAATTCGGTTGGTTAGCGCCTCTGGGGGGCGTTAACGGGGCGCTAGGAACTTAGCGCCCGAGCATGGCGAGTTTAGCGCCGCTCGCGAATTTGATCAGTCGTGCGGCAGCGCTAAACACCACCGCCATGATCTCCTGCGCCCGCAGATCGTGACGTCAGTCGAGCGTGCAACGCCCCGGTAGCGCCCCGGACCAGATGTTGAGTCGCGCCCCCTGCCGTAGCGCCTGCCGCTAGGAACGACAGGTGAAGGGGAATATTTTCAAGTCGGGAAGGGGCTGGGGGAGCGCTATTTAAAGGCGGGCGCTTCCTGCCTTTTCTTGTCGGCAAAATTTTTGGTATACGCAGGTTGAGAGGGAGAGAGACTCTGGAGAGATTTAACGCTGTCCTAAGGAGTTTTGGCCCTCAGCACCACTTTGGAGGTTCCTAAGCGCCAAGCTCTTTCCCTGGGCCTATCCATTAGTGCTTCCTACACAATTGCTTTAGAGGTCTCTCCAGGCCCGAGATTCAAGGCTGCAATGAGCAGGGTGTGGCTGGCCAGCAAGATGGCCCCTCCCCTTTAAGAACTGGACGGCGCCAGTCTGTCTGGCTTCCATGGTAACTGACATCGCCTGAGCTTCGGTAGCGTTCTGAGGTAGCGCCTCGCTCCCCCATGTTTGCGCCTTAAGAGAGGTGTGTAGCGCCTGATTTAGCGCTCAAATCACCTCCAGGGGCGATAGAGGTGAATTTTGCAGTCGGAGGTGATAATTAGCGCCGGGTGCTAAACTTTGCGCCTGGCCGATATTAGTGCCCCAAAATGGGCGATACCCAATTTTTCCAAGGAGGCTAAGGGCAAGATGCTGTTTGTGTGAGGCAAATGGCAAAGCAACGTAAATCAACGAGCAAGTTCTGGAGCTTCACAGCTCATGGCGTATCCCTGAATTCGCTGGCCGATTTGCACATTTAATAGTGTCATTCACAAGCCATTATTTTCCCAGCAAGTTCCGGCCCAGTGTATCCTCCTCCAAACCTTTAAGGTGCATCGATTTCTGTATCTAGGCTTGTATTTCTACATGGGAGGACGTGCGTTGTTGCTTTAAACCGCATTTGAAATTGTAAGTGTAGTATTTTTTTTAAAGACCGCAATCAGTCATGAATGTATTTTAAGCGCTGCGCCCTCTCAATACGAAAGGGAGATGAATATAGTCATTTGTGGAGAGCATTAACGCTCATTACTCGCCCCAAGGTATTAAGGCCATAATGGCTAAACACAATGATGTTACTATTACTGTATTAGCGATCTCTTCAGGGATGATAACAGTGAGCTGCAGCAACATATCATTGCAAGGAGCCCAGGCACTGCATGAGCTAAAGAGCAAGACAAAAAAACTGGGAATCATTAAAGCAGAAACTGAAAACGTTGAACACCAAGAGCAAGGCTTGACAGTTAAGGCCGCACAATCCCTGGATCCCGTGTGGCTTCTGTTAACGATGGGCTCCAGAGTTCATTACATTTTTTATGTCGACAAAAATGTTGGGTTGGAGCCAGCCCATGTATATTTAATGCTTGCAGTGGGGTTCCTCCACTCCGATAACACCCTCGCCAGTAAAGTGTGTTTGTACATAAATAAATTAACGCTCTACTTTATGTTAGGCAATCTTCTTCGAATTGCAGGATGGAGTCGTGAACTCAACGAAGAACGCACTACCTTTTTCCTGCAGAGACTCTCCGATTGACATGGCTTTAATGCGCAATTGGTAGTGCTCTCCTCTCTGAGTGAGAAGGTCGTGAGCAGGTCGTGAGAAGGTTCAATTCGCCCTCAGGAACTGGGGAGGGAGAGAGCGGGGGTAATTATCACTTTGGGCGCGGGAGGAAAACCTGCGGCTTGTTTACAAATACCTCCACGGCCTCGCCCCTCCCTATCTCTGTAACCTCCTCCAGCCCTACAACCCTCCGAGATCTCTGCACTCCTCCAATTCTGGCCTCTTGCGCATCCCCGATTTTCATCGCCCCACCATTAGCGGCCGTGCCTTCAGCTGCCTAGGCCCTTAGTTCTGGAATTCCCTCCATAAACCTCTCCGCCTCTCTACCTCTCTCTCCTCCTTTAAGACGCTCCTTAAAACCTAACTCCTTAACTAAAAATCTGTCCTAATATCTCCTTATGTGGCTTGGTGTCAAATTTTTGTTTGATAATGTGCCTGTGAAGCGCCTCGGGGCTAAAGGCGCTATATAAATACGTTGTTGTTGAGGTGAGAGCAGGTTCTGAACATTAGATTTTCGTTCACTGAAGAAAGGCTGTTTTTTGTTTAAAGCCAGATAAAAGCCCAGAGTCGGTACTGGTTGCCATGGTCACACCAATGGCACAACCAGGCAAGATCTGATGCATTTTTATCTCTTGAAGGCCTACAGTGCGTGGACAAGTAAATTCATTCGCAACACATGAAGGGGCTGGAAATGGATTAGACAATGGTTTCAGGGAATGCTTAAAGAGGAATCTTTTTTTTGACATTAGTCTGGAAGAGACAGCCCTGTGTGAAATCAATAAAAATTACCTCAACATTTTTAAACTTACCTCAAGGTGGTCGGGGCCCTAATGGGAATGCCAGCTTTCTCTCATTTTTAAAGTAAAGTGATGAAAAATCCTGGCTTGGCTCCCAGGTCTCTTTCATTCCCACTGTGTCCAGTGGATCTGTTCTCAGCATCTAACCGTGAGAATCTGACAACCACAGCAGACTCAATTGGGAGGCCAATCAACGTACGGCGAGCTTCTTCCTCCAGAAAGTTGTGTAATTGTATTTTAAATTACACCTAGGCTGCCTATTTTCAGACCACTACGTGAGGACGCAGTAGAAAACATAGAAACATAGAAAAATAGGAGCAGGAGTAGGCCATTCGGCCCTTCGAGCCTGCTCCGCCATTAAATGTGAAGTTATCCACTTCGGTAGGAAAAACAGAAAGGCAGAGTATTATTTAAATGGTGATAGATTGGGAAATGTTGATGTACAGAGGGACCTGGGTGTCCTTGTACACCAGTCACTGAAAGCAAACATGCAGGTGCAGCAAGCAGTTAGGAAGGCAAAACACTGCAGGGCTTATTTTGAAGTATTCCTTTAAAAGAATTAAAAAAGTTAAACTTGCATTTATATAGCTCCTTTCACGACCTCCGGGCGTCCCAAAGTGCTTTACAGCCAAGGAAAAACCTTTTAGTTTGAAGTGTAGTCACTGTTGTAATGTAGGGAAGGATTTGCGCACAGCATGGTCCCACAAACAGCAATAATGACCAGATAATCTGATTTAATGACGTTGGTTGAGGGATGAATATTGGCCAGGACACCGGGGAGGAATCGGCTGCTTTTCTTCGAAACATAGTGCCTTGGGTACTTTTACGTCCACCTGAGAGGGCCGACTGGGCCTCAGTTTAACATCTCATCTGAAAGACGGCACCTCCGACAGTGCAGCACTCCCTCAGCACTGCACTCGGGAGTGTCAGCCTAGATTATTGTGTTCAAGTCTCTGGAGTGGGAGTTGAACCCACAACCCTTACTGACTCAGAGATGAGCGTGCTACCCAGTGAGCCAAGGCTAACACCTAAGCAATGTGATTTCCGTGGGTTTTTACAGGCTTTTTGTCCATTGTGAGCCACATTGATGCAGCACATTTCACAAGTGGTCTATCTTTGTGCAGCGGAGACCAAATAATCATTAAAACCATCTTTAAAAAAAAAAGAGCAAGAGGTTATTTCCAATTGAAACAGAAACACTAACAGCTGGTCAGAGAAATACCTCATCTTTGAACTATTTAAAAAAATCTATAGGGCTTGAAATTCCCCTCGAGACCCATTTGGGGCGTTAAATCAGAAAAGCTGGGAAAGTTAGCGCCAGGCGCGAACCTCTTCCAGCCTTTCGAAAATTCCCACTTTTTGCTCCAAGAGGGAAGTGGAGCACTAAATCAAGCGCATCACTTCCTTCTTGGAGTGCAAAAGGGGGGGAAGTTCGCGACACGGGGCGCTGACGCTTTGCAGGGGCTCTTCCCTGAATTAAAGGGAAGGGCCCCACGCTGCGAACTCTGCAGTTTTTTTCTTAACTTGCCCGCAGCACCAGGGAGCGGGGGTGCCGCGCGATCAAGCAGAGTGCCGGGCTGACCGATCACGGCACGGACCCGGCGTCCGGAGCAAAAAACAACATTTTTTCAAAAAAAGACGACTTTTTTTTCAGGGCGGCCGGCCACCTCAACTTTAACTTCCGCCCCGCTAGCGGCCAGGACGCCCTGCTCGCGTCCCGTGCAGCGGTCGCTGCCATTGCCCGGCGCTGCTGCAGGGGGGGGGGCGAAGGGGAATTTTTCTGCCGGGGCGCTACCAGGGCGATGCGCCCGGAGATGACGTCATGATCTCCGGGCGCGTGAGATCGGGGCACCACCCAGTAGCGCCACCGCTAACCTCCCGCGGAATCTGGTGGGAGGAGCGGTCAGCGCCGCGGCCGGGCGAAAAGGCCTTTGCGTCCCTTTAGCGCCCCCCACGGGAGGCGCAAAGGAGGGTAATTTCTCCCCCTATATCTTAAAAATCATACATAATAACCTCGGGGCAAGGAATATTGAAGATAAGAAAACTGCTTCGAAGGCGCAAAGAAACATAAATAATACAATTTGACCTGTCAAGTACAAAGTTTCTCTTCAACAATAAGTATTACTTTAGCACAGTTTCAAAGACTTGCTGACTCGCTACATTTTTCTGAGGCCTAACTATTTGTTCAGCTAAGTTTAGGAAGAATTGTATAATCTTACATCACAGAAGCGGGCCATTTGAGCCGTCGTGCCTCATTGAAAGAGCTGCCCAATTTCGACCCACAACTCAACTTTTTCCCCATAACCTTGCAAACGATTTCTCTTCAAATGCATGTCCATGTAGTTGTATTTGGACGTGACATACCGTCTACCTCTCACTGAGTTTCCACATCTGAATTATTCCAAAATAACAATAAAGCAGAAAAGGTCATCGTGAACGGGATTTCCACCGCACTTCTGGGAAAGCTACAGGGGGAAACAGCAACAATAACAACTTGCGTTTATATAGCGCCTTCAACATAGCAAAACATCCCAAGGCGCTTAATAGGAGCGTTACCAATAAAAATTTGACACCGAACCACAGAAGGGGATATCAGGACCAAAAGCTTGGTCAAAGAGCATCTTAAAGGAGGTGGAGAGGTTTAGGGAGGGAATTCCAGAGCTTGGGGCCCCAGGCAGCTGAAAGCATGGCCGCCAATGGAAGTGCAAGATCCCAGAATTGGAGGAGCGCCGAGATCTCGGAGGCTTGTAAGGCTGGAGGAGGTTACAGAGATTGGGAGGGGGGGTGGGGGGGGAGGTGGGGTGGGGGGGGCGGCGAGACCACGGAGGGATTTGAAAACAAGGATGAGGATTTAAAAACGGAGGCGTTATCGGACCGAGAGCCAGTGTGGGTCAGCGAGCACAGGGGGCGATGGGTGAATGGGACCTGGTGCGAGTTAGGATAGGACAGGGGGCAGGAACGGCTCCGGGGAAAATTCCCGGCTTCGCCGTTTATTCGTGTAACTGGACAAAAAAAAATGAGTCGTCCAGGAACATGAGAGTTTTCCTGAACCTATCTGCCTAAGAGTTAAAAAAATAGTCTGGCCGTGGACCTGCTTTGCAAGTAATTTATCAGCGACTGGCAGTAAACAAAGAGACGTTTCGATGTGGCAAGTCCACATTTACAAGTATGGAAAGCCATCTCTGTAATTCAGTGCAAAGATAAATTATATATAGTTTCTGCCATTTCTACTAATGAAAATGTCAGAAGTGGAGAATCTAAATCAAAATGAGTTCTGAAGGACTAATTTTCTCACAAATGCTTTCCCCATGCTTCAGTGATCTAATACATGCTACAGCATATAATTACACTACTTGAAATGATCTCTGGTCATCTCAGGAAATCAGAATGAATTACAATGTGCCAGTCGTTTAGAGAACTCATTTTGCTCTTTTTAGATTGATTTTGTTTTTCTCTCGGCAGATAATAGAATTCGACAAAATGTCTGTCAGTGCAATAGGTCCGCCTTTCTTCCACGGTGTTTTTATATTTCATTTGATTGGTACTTTTTTTTACAAATGCGTAAACACAGGAGCAGCCGTGTTTTGTTTCAGGGCTGCGTCGAGTGTACAGCACAGAAACAAGGCCGTTCAGCCCAACTGGCTCCTGCCGGTGTTGTTGCTCTACACGAGCCTCCTCCCACCCACCCCGCCTCATCTAACCCGAACAAGTTACTGAACTGCATTTATATCTAACAGCCAGCAGCATATCCCGAAGGTCTGGCAGTTCATTGTTTGAGAGCCAATGACCATATCAAGCTTCGTAAAAAGCAAGCGCGGTTTCCATCACATATGCTTCTGATGTGAGACGTTCCACCAAAAGACTGTCCACCACAGCATAGGTCCAAACCATAGAGAGGAAGCAAGGTAGCTCTAAGAACAGAACATTCTGATGTTATCAAAGAAAGAAAAGACTTGCATTTAAAGAGCATCTTTCACAACCTCAGGACATCCCAAAGCGCTTTTCAGCCAATGGAGTACTTTTTGGAGTGGAGTCACTGTTGTAATGTAGAAAACGTGGCAGCCAATAATGACCAGTTAATCAGCTTTCGTGATGTTGGTTGAGGGATAAATATTGGCCAGGACACCGGGGATAACTCCCCTGCTCTTCTTCGAAATAGTGCCGTGGGATCTTTTATGTCCACCTGAGAGGGCAGACGGGGCCTCGGTTTAACGTCTCACATCTAAAAGATGGCACCTCCGACAGTGCAGCACACCCTCAGTACTGCATTGAAGTGTCAGCCTAGATTTTGCGGGGGGATCAGCGGGTGCGATCAGTGGCGGGTCGGGTGGGCAAGTGTTTATTTTTCCACAGCGGGTCGGGACCCCACTGTGAACCCGCGGCCACGCGTTTATACCAATGTCGGGTCTGTCGGCGCTGAGCAGACCCGACACGCAGCGGCGGGGGACCCAATTCAGGTAATTATAACTTTGTTTAGAGATCATTAAGAATACATTTGAGCTCACCTTTTGATTTTTACGTGCTCACCCATCGGGTCCTCGCTGCTGATAACGTCTGTTAAGCTGAGGCGGGAAGTCAGTGGCCATTGAATCAGCTGTTGAGTTGACAGCTTCAAATGTACAGTAAAAGCTTCTGCCTTACAGAGATATCTTCCCTCAGCCACAAGCTCTTCCTCACTTCATTTCCATAACAGATTCACCATGCTGCAAGTCTTTACACAAGTCTCCATCCAGTCTGATCTCATTACCTCTCCCACCATTGACAGATCGCTTCTGTTATCTCTACTTCGCCTGCCATCTATTCCATCAGCATGGGTACACTTTATACTCTCTCACCTTGGTCCACAGAATCCCACCACGATCAGCCCCAACACCAGCAGCACTAGGCACACCAGCAGCACCAACAACACCAACCTTCTCCACAATCAACTGATGCTGCACAGGACACAGGGCATCAGCGCCCGACCACATTGCTGCCCGCAAGGCCAGGGATGACCTCACCATGGCCAGATTTACTTCACTTGACGTTGTACACCCTGGCTGCCATATGATGCGCCAGGTTGGCACCACCCCACACCAACACCATAAAGCATCCCTACAATGCCCAAGCCATTCCTTTCACACTCATCGCCATTGCGGGGGGTACCGTTATGTCTCACCATTCACTGCAACTCACGAAGCCACTTCCAAAGGTGCACACAAATCTGTCCAAGAACGCAAAGTGTTGAAAATAAAGGTTTTAATGTTTGATACCACATTAACAGAAACTTTATATGATCATTGGCTAAAACACCCAAGTACCTTCCCTTGTGTGTTGTCAGTTTGTATGATTGCACGAGGATGAGGGTGAGTGTGAGGGGTGACTAGTGAGATGGGGATGTGATAATGTAGATAGAGAGGGATGGGTGGAGGTGCAAGGTAAGTTGGTGTGAGTAAGGATGTGCAGGAGTAGGGTAGGGAAGGCAGAGTGATGGGGATGTGATGAGAGGCACAGCAGGAGGAGGTTGAGTGTGGCTTTGCAGTAACATTTCGTGATCTACTGAGATCATTGAAAGGTTTGCGCCACTGCAGCCAGGTCGTCCTGATGACATCCCTGCTTGTGACCTCCTCTGCAGTGTGCAACCAGGCTGTGTTGGCTGTCCTGGGGCGATCTCTTCCATCCATGGGAAGGGATGGGGACCTCCCTGTGTGCTTTGACTCCCTCCTTAAGCATATGGAGGGAGTCATGGGAGAGCCTTGTTGCAGCTGTGCAACTTTGTGCAGTGATTGTCAGTGTTTGCAGCACCTCAATGCTTAGCATAGAAGCATAGAAGATAGGAGCAGGAGTAGGCCATTCGGCCCCTCGAGCCTGCTCCGCCATTTAATGAGATCATGGCTAATCATCCAAATTCAGTACCCTGTCCCTGCTTTCTCCCCATATCCCTTGATCGCATTAGCCTTAAGAAATATATCTATCTCCTTCTTGAATATATTTAATGAATTGGTCCCAACTGCCTTCTGTGGTAGAGAATTCCACAGGTTCATCACTCTCTGGGTGAAGAAATTCCTCCTCATCTCAGTCCTAAATGGCTTACCCCTCATCCTTAGACTGTGACCTCTGGTTCTGGACTCCCCCGCCATCGGGAACATCCTTCCTGCATCTAGTCTGTCTAGTCCTGTTAGAATTTTATAAGTTTCAATGAGATCCCCTCTCATTCTTCTAAACTCTAGCGAATATAAGCCTAATCAACCCAATCTCTATTCATACGTCATTCCTGCCATCCCAGGTATCAGTCTGGTGAATCTTCACTGCACTCCCTCAATGGCAAGAACATCCTTCCCCAGATAAGGCGACCAAAACTGCACACAATACTCAAGGTGTGGTCTCACCAAGGCCTTGTACAACCGCAGCAAGACATCCTTGCTCCTGTACTCGAATCCTCTCGCTATGAAGGCCAACATACCATTTGCCGCCTTAACCGCCTGCTGCACCTGCATGCTTACCTTTAGCGACTGGTGCACAAGGACACCCAGGTCTCGTTGCACTTCCCCTTCTCCCAATCTATTGCCGTTCAGATAATAATCTGTCTTCCTGTTTTTGCCACCAAAGTGGATAACCTCGCATTTATCCACATTATACTGCATCTGCCCAATCACCCAACCTGCCCAAATCATACTGGAGTTGCTCTGCATCCTCCTCACAGCACACACGCCCACCCAGCTTTGTGTCATCTGCAAATTTAGAGATATTACATCTAGTTCCCTCGTCTAGATCATTAATATATATTGTGAATAGCTGGGGTCCTAGCACCGATCCTGCGGTACCCCACTAGTCACTGCCTGCCACTCGGAAAAAGACCCGTTTATTCCAACTCTTTGCTTCCTGTCTGCCAACCAGTTCTCTATCCAAATCAGTACCTTACCCCCAATCTCATGTGCTTTAACTTTGCACGCTAATCTCTTATGCGGGACCTTATCAAAAGCCTTCTGAAAGTCCAAATACGCCACATCCACTGGTTCTCCCTTATCTATTCTACCAGTTACATCCTCAAAAAATTCCAGTAGATTAGTCAAGCATGATTTACCTTTTGTAAATCCATGTTGACTTTGTCCGATCCTGTCACTGTTTTCCAAGTGCTCTGCTATTACATCTTTTATAATGGACTCTAGCATTTTCCCCACTACCTACGTCAGGCTTACTGGTCTATAATTCCCCATTTTTTCTCTACCACCTTTTTTAAATAGTGGGGTTACATTAGCTACCCTCCAATCCATGGGAACTGTTCCAGAGTCTATAGAATTTTGGAAGATGACCAGCAATGCATCTACTATTTCTAGGGCCACTTCCTTAAGTACCCTACGATGTAGATTATCAGGCCCTGGGGATTTATCGGCCTTCAATCCCATCAATTTCCCTAGCACCATTTCCCTACAAATACTGATTTCATTCAATTCCTCCCTCTCATTAGACCCTATGTTCCCCGACATCTCTGGGAGTTTATTTGTGTCCTCCTTTGTGAAGACAGAACCAAAGTATGTATTTAATTGGTCTGCCATTTCTTTGTTCCCCATTATAAATTCCCCTGATTCTGACTGCAAGGGACCTACGCTTGACTTCACCAATCTTTTTCTCTTTACATATCTATAGAAGTTTCTACAGTCAGTTTTTATGTTCCCTGCAAGCTTGCTCTCATATTCTATTTTCCCCCTCTTAATTAATCCCTTTGTTCTCCTTTGCTGAATCCTAAACTGCTCCCAATCCTCAGGTTTGCTGCTTTTTCTGGCCAATTTATATGTCCTCTCCTTGGATCTTATGCTATCCCTAATTTTCCTTGTTAGCCACGGTTGAGTTACCTTTTTTGTTTTATTTTTATGCCAAACAGGGATGAACAAATTCTGTAGTTCATCCATGCGATCTTTAAATATTTGCCATTGCCTATCCACCGTCAACCCTTTAAGTAACGCTCCCAATCCATCCTAGCTAACTCGCGCCTCATACCATCATAGTTTCCTTTATTTAAATTCAGGACCCTAGTCTCTGAGTCAACTACTTCACTCGCCATCTTAATGAAGAATTCTATCATATTATGATCGCTCCTCCCCAAGGGCCTCGCACAACAAGATTGCTAATTAATCCTTTCTCATTACATAATACCCAGTCTAAGATGGCCTGTAAAGTTAGCCATGGTCCCTTTAAGGAAACCGGCTGATGCCGTGTCATTAGGTTATGTCACCAGACTCTCATTGGCTGGGAAACGCGCTGGGCGGGGCTTAACAAGCCCAATCAAGGTAAATAATTTCAGACAGCGGGATGGAGCCAGCAGCGGGGTCGGGACCCGCCACCGACATCGCCCGCCACGGACCCGCCGATGTGAGCAAAAATCGTGGGCCCAGTCTCTGGAGTGGGTGTTGAACCCACGACCTTCTCACATCAGAGGTGAGAGTGCGACCAACTGTGCCACGGCTAACACCTTTGTTGTCACTTTAGATATGGTATGTGCAATCTCCTTTTTGAACTGTGACATTTTTGCCGCCCCCTGTTACCTCTGCAACAGAATTGAAAGTGCATTTAATTCAGTGAAGAAGGAAGGATTACCCCAGAGAAACCTCCCGTCAAATGGTTCTTCTTGCTGGCAGTTTTGGGACCTGGGGGCCAGTTTTCTTCAGTGAGTGACATGTCTTCATGCTGAAAAAGTATTTAAGGACAGGGAAACTTTGATAAGCTGGCAATAATGGGTTCTGTCTATAATGCCTTTGCTCAGTGAAGTCATTGGAGTTTAGAAGAATGAGAGGTGATCTTATTGAAACATATAAGATTCTGACGGAGCTTGACAGGGTAGATGCTGAGAGGATGTTCCCCTCGTGGGGGAATCTAGAACGAGGGGGCATAGTTTCAGAATAAAGGGGTCGCCCATTTAAGACGGAGATGAGGAGGAATTTCTTCTCTCAGAGGGTCGTGAATCTGTGGAATTCTCTACCCCAGAGAGCTGTGGAGGCGGAGTCAATGAATATATTCAAGGCGGAGAGAGACAGATTTTTGAAAAACTGGAATCAAGAGTTATGAGGAGAGGGCGGGAAAGTGGAGTTGAGGCCAAGATCAGATCAGCCATGATCTTATTGAATGGCGGAGCAGGCTCGAGGGGCCGAATGGCCTACTCCTGCTCCTATTTCTTATGTTCTTATGTTCTTATAAGTCTGAATGTGGAACATGGAAGAATGTTTGACTGTGATTCTCTTGATAATATGCTTCCTTTTGTCGGGAAGTAGGGAAGCTAGCTGAACAGGACCGTTCTTTTTCTAGAGGGGATCATTTTAACCTAACCCTTCTGATGGGAACCTGAGGGGGTCGGGTTGAACACCTGTTTTACACCTGATTTTACTCTCTCTAGAAGTCAATAGGAGAGTAAAATTGAGTGGGGTATGAAATTGTAAACAATGATTCCTGAGCCTTTTTTGTCTTTGAGATGCGCAGGCAAAACAACAAAGACAATGGCTCTGAATTTCCGATCGGAGGCTTTCTGCGAGCGGATGCCTCCGAGCGAAAGAAATCTACGCACTTACCTACTGGCTCCGTAGGTCCCGAGGCTTCCGCTCCTGGGCCTCTCCTGGTCCGCGCGGGCAGAGACCCAGGTATCCCAGGGGCGCAGGCAGTTTGCAAGCGTCCCTGGGATCACGTGGGCCATGGGGAACCAATCAAAGAAGGGAATGCCCCTTCACACTTTTGACAGGTCTCTCCACACGGATCTGTTAAAAGTATGAATGGGGATCACTTAAAAACACAGTTAAACATTAAATAAATTTTATTTTAAAATCACCTATTTAAAATTAGTTAAAATTACATTAAATTAAATATTTTAAACAAAAATTTATTTTTTTGAAAAATATAATTAATGTTTTTTACAGGGCTAAAAATAAATTTACCTTTTTTAAAAGAATTTTTAAATTACAAATGAGTGAAAAAAAAATATTTTTTTAAACTCTTATGCTGGTAAAAACAGGCCTTACGCAGGCTTTTACCAGGCATAAGATTTTTAAAGGTTTTCAGCGGGCGGAGGTTGTGCAGGAAGCGGAACTCTCTGCCCGCGGAGGCCCTTCTCCCGGGCAGGCGTCCGATCTGTCAAGAGGATTCTTGACAGATCGGAAGTGCCGATTTTCAGCGCATGCGCTTCGCGCGCCTGAAACCGGCACTTGCGAGGCCTCTATGGGTACGTACGCACCTCGTACGCACACGTGGGGGGTCGGAAAATCCAGCCCAATGTGATATACATTCAGAGAATGATCATGAATAACATCGTGAATCACCGTTGTATTTTAAGTGTCAGCCGTGGCTCAGTGGTAGCGCTCTCGCCTCTGAGTCAGAAGGTTCAAGTCCCACTCCAGAGACTTGAGCACACAATCTAGGTTGATACTTCAGTACAGGTAGTGCTGCACTGTCACAACAATAACTTGTATTTATATAGCGCCTTTAACATAGTAAAACATCCCAAGGCGCTTCACAGGAGTATTTTAAGACAAAAATTTTGACACCGAACCACATAAGGAGATATTGGAACAGGTGACCAAAAGCTTGGTCAAAGAGGTAGGTTTTAAGGAGCGTCTTAAAGGAGGAAAGAGAGGTAGAGAGGCAGAGAGGTTTAGGCAGGGAATTCCAGAGTTTAGGGCCCAGGCAACAGAAGGCACGGCCATCAGTGGTTGAGTGATTATAATCAGGGATGCTCAAGAGGGCAGAATTAGAGGAGCGTAGATATCTCGGGGGGTTGTGGGGCTGCAGGAGATTACAGAGATAGGGAGGGGCGAGGCCATGGAGGGATTTGAAAAAAAATCGAGGCATTGCTTAACCAGGAGCCAATGTAGGTCAGCGAGCACAGCGGGTGATGGGTGAATAGGACTTGGTGCGAGTTAGAACACGGGCAGTCGAGTTTTGGATGACCTCAAGTTTACGTGGGGTAGAAGTGCTGTCTTTGGCTGTGAAGGGCTTTGGAATGCCCTGAGGTTGTGAAAGTCTCAATATCAATGCAAGTCTTTCTTTTCCAAATGTAATATGTAGCAACATGTGCTTGAATATAAAGAAGTTAAAATAACCTAATGATTTAATTTTTTAGAAATTACCTCATTCATATGTTTTGCCAGAAATATCACTGGTTCACTTGGATTGAAAAGGAAAACACCTTCCATTGATAGCTCAGATACATTCCGAACGCCTGTTATATTTTCATCATGCAGTATAATAACTTAGTGATAACATAAGTTTGCATAGGCTACACTCAGCGTAAATGTTAAAACCATTGTGGACAGCAACAAGTGTCCATTTGTAGATCCACGATCATGCACACTTTGAGGACCCAATTTCAACGTGTTGCCGTGGAGAGGTGCCAGGTGTATGGTCGATACTTCCCACAGGGAGGACGAACAGACTGCAGTGAGCCAACCTGGGCTGGTTCATTGGCAGTGCATACGGGAACCAATTGCCAGTTTGCTGTCTCAATCGTAGATTATACCTGGCATGAGAAACCTGCAGAGATAGAACAAGGGAGGAAGTAGCCCAATTATTTTTTTTTAAATGTCGTCATGCTGCATATTTAGATTTAACGGCACCTTTGGTGTTTAATATTTTAAAAACAATTGTATTTACATCAGGGTACGTTTTGCCAGACTCTGCCCCCCCCCCCCCTCACATTCGACAGAACACCAACCGGAGAATTAGGCAGAGATGGTTAGAGTGTTTGGGTACAGATGTTCAGTGTGTTTGATTGGGCACAGATGTTCAGTGAGCTTGATTCGGCACAGATGTTCAGGACGTTTGATTGGGTACAGATATTCAGGGTGTTTGATTCGCGGCGTTCCTGATTTTCCGGACACCCAAATCAATTTGCCAGAAAATCGGGGGTGCTGTGAATTGGACTTGCTTCCCTGTGTGCCCGATTCTCCAATCCACGCGCCACTCGAGCGAGATTCTATGTTGGGTGACTTGCCTCACAAGAATGACCGTATATTTTGCCTTATTCCAAACGCTTCACGTACATTGGTGAGCTTGAAATGCATAAATTGCTGTTACGTAGGGACGCACAGATGCCATTGTTGCACACAGTAAGATCCCATGAACAGAAATCAGATGAATAGCCATCTAAATTGGCCAGGGCACCTCCTTGTTCTTCACTGGATGGTGCACAAGAGCTTTATTATTCACCTGAAACAGGCAAACAGGCCTTTGGTACAGTACAGTCTCACCCAAAGGACGGCACCTCCACAATGCAGCAGTCCAGACACTGGAGCGTCGGCCAAGGTTCTCTGCTCAAATCCTGGAATCCTTTGAATCTGTAACCTTCTGACGTCAGAGACAAAAGTGTTATCAAGCTGAAAGTGGTTGAAGTAACAAATGGCGTGCCGGTCTTGCCATTGTATGCCATTGATTAATGAATGCAAATAATGGTACCTTGCTGTAAACCTTATAAAGGTTGGTGAACAAATAGAGAAAGACATAAAAGTGAAAGAGAGTGAATCCACATAATCATCTCCTGCTCATTTGTAATACTTTTGTACCTCTCTCTGCAGAGTGCGTATTTACTTAGTAAAAGCACTTACAGCTTCATGAGTGCATGAACAATGGAAAATGTATTAAGGCAGGGAGGGATAATGTAGTGCAGGTAACAGACAAGGCAAATCTTATCTATCTGAAAATATAGCACGGATCATTTCAGACAGGCTGCTGACTCATGCTGCTTCCTATTGCCAGCAGCTAACACTCACTGCCTGCCTAGGTCTTCCAGCTCATATCCAAACGCACACATATACAGATGGGGAAGCTGTGTCTTGCCAGAATCACTGACAGGGTGAGCTTCAACCAGGATCCTGAACCCAGCTGGGGCTCGTGCGCTAAATGTCAGAATTTGGCTCAGTTTCCGCACTTCTTCTTCAGATGTGCCTGGTTGACATGGTCACCAGTGTTTAATAGTCTCTCTGAAGAAGCTTGACCGGAATCTCTAGCCGCAGAACGCAGTTTAGTATTCTGTGTGCGCGCAACCACATCTCTTCCTCTTTCTACTCTCCTCTTCATTAAGGATGGTTAGGTGTTTCATAGGAACAGGAGGAGGCCATTCAACCCCTCAAGCCTGTTCCGCCATTCAATTAGATCATGGCTGATCTGTACCTCAACTCCATTTACCTGCCTTTGCTCCACATCCCTTACTACCCTTGCCTAAAAATAAATCTTATCTATCTCAGTTTTAAATTTTTCTATTGATCCCCCGCCTCAACAGCTTTTTGGGGGAGAGAGCTCTAGATTTCCACGACCCTACTGAGTGAAGAAGTGCTTCCTGACATCATCCCTGAACGGCCTAGCACTAATTTTCAGGTTATGCCCCCTTGTGGACTCCCCCACCAGAGGAAATAGTTTCTCTCTATCTACCCTATCAACTCTCTTAATCGTCTTAAACACCTCCATTAGACCACTCCTTAACCTTCTATACTCAAGGAAATACAAACCGAGTCTATGCAACCTGTCCTCATAATTTAACCCTTTCAGTTCTCCCATGATTCTCCCAGTAAGTTACCGTCTTGGCTACATCATTGGCGGCAGGGAGTATTCCATGGACACAAAGTCTGTCAGTTGAGGGAGGATGAAAGGGGTGCTCTCAGAATGATTTGTGCGTGAAATGAAATGGCAAATCTCCAACTATGTGCAAAATAGAAGACTTTTGGGGCAACCCAAATTCTGCTTTGCGCGATGGCTCAGTTTTTATTGTTCTGGTTAGTCCCAAATTTCAAATGCAATGCTCAGTACTTGACATGAGAGGTCTAGGTAGTCCCATATCAATGACTTTGGTTACGGTGCGTTCAATAGCTGATATTTCCTTGCGTCGCTGCAGCTAATCATAATTAAAGAAAAAAAACCTTGCATTTACACGCGCCTTTCACGATCTCGGGACGTCTCAAAGTGCTTTATCTTCTCCTTCTCTTAGGCAGTCCCTTGGAACCGAGGATGACTTGCTTCCACATTAAAAATGAGTTCTCAGGTGACTGATGAGTCCAATGCGGGACCTACAGTCTCTGTCACAGGTGGGGCAGATGGTGGTTGAAGGGACGGGTGGGTGGGGTGCTTGGATTGACGTGCGCTCCTTCCACTGTTTGCGCTTGACTTCCGCTTGCTCCCGGCGAAGAGACTCGAGGTGTTCGGCGCCTTCCCGGATGCTTCTCCTCCACTTTGTGCGGTCTTGGGCCAGGGATTCACAGGCGTCGGTGGGGATGTTGCATTTTTTCCAAGGAGGCTTTGAGGGTGTCCTTGAAGCGTTTCCTCTGCCCACCTAGGGCTCTCTTGCCGTGTCGGAGCTCCGAGTAGAGCGCTTGCTTTGGGAGTCTCGTATCGGGCATGCGGACGATGTGACCCGTCCATCGGAGCTGATCGAGTGTGGTCAAAGCTTCGATGCTGGGGATGTTGGCCTGAGGTGCACCAAAGTGCTTTATAGCCAATTATGTACTTTTGAAGTGTATTCAACTGTTGTAACATAAGAAACACAGCAAGCGCTCACAAACAGCAATGCGAAAATTACCGTATAATCAGTTCTGGTGGTATTGGTTGAGGGATTAATATTGGCCAGGACACCGGGGAGAACACCTCTGCTCTTCTTCGAAATAGTGCCATGGGATCTTTTAAATCTACCTGAGAGGGCAGATAGAGCCTCGGTTTAATGTCTCATGTGAAAGACGGCACCTCCAACAGTGCAGCGCTCCCTCAGTATTGCATTTGATACTTGATATTTGGTGCTATACGGCATACAGCCAGCTGAAAGAGAGAGCGCCAGGAAATGTGGGAAGTAAATGAGCTCATGGTATTGCTAAGCAGCAGTTTGCCTTCCATTCTAGACATGCAGAATCCTTGGGCTCTATAACCCACAGCTGGGCTTTCCAGTATTCAGGGTATTCCCCCTCCACCCATTCAATTGCCTCCTTGAACAACCCTGATTGTAGTCTAATTTTTTCCCTTGATTAGCATACATACTGAGTATTCTAAAGAGTCATGTCTGAAAAAACTGTAATTATCCAGGGAGGATATTAGTTTTGGTCATATTCAACATATAACGACTTCTCATTGCGCCCAGGATTGGGAGGGAAGTAGTCTTGTGTCGGTTGACAATGTAGGAGCAACACTGATGGTAAAAAAAAATTAACTGTTCATTGCAGCTATCTCAATGAGCAAAGATTGCATAGTTCTTGAGACTGAGGCAACCCACACCGCCTCTATTTCTCCTGCATAACCATCTATCCAGATACCGTTAGATAGCTTTGCCGTGTGTTTTGGGGGTTTACTACAGTTTGACGTTGGTGGCACATCGTCATCTGTTTCTACTGACAATTTGTGTCATATACCACACTCAAGACATCCTTCCTGTTGGCCAAGGTGCCTCCAGCCTCAAGTCTTACAATCAATCCCAATTCCTAACCCAGTAAACTTACGCATTTCCAAATTTAATGTCGCTTGCACATTCGCAGAGAGAGTCAGGGAATGCCACTGAGAGGCAGTGGCAATGGGGAGCTCCTTATGGTGAGAGTGGACTAGTTGCCGATTTGAAAAGCATTCGGACTATCTGGCTCACTGTGGCATAGTAACCCTCTCACTGCAGAAGCAAGCGCAAGACATATTTAATATGAAGGTGAACAGGTGGCTGGAATGGAGCTGAAGCATAAATCGTGTGGGTGAGGGACATAGATAGATATTTGGGGGGGAGGGAGGGGGCTATACCACAGTCAAAGAAGCATTGAGTTACCTGTGAGCCATACACTAGGCTGAGCTGGGCATCTCCATGCAGCTAATCCACTGAACTTGCAGTGTTTACTCGCTCAATCATGAACAGTATTGTTCTCCCTCTCTAAGCTGTATATTTTAGTCAATACGCAGCATGCACTGATGTTGCGACCTTATTGTCCTTACATTAAACTAATTCCTTTAATTTATCATTGGGATTGACTTTAGATCATAATGACAAATCATAGCATTACTCCAAACCAATTACCAACAATGCTTTCGAATTGAGAAAGCTACATTATAGATTTGGCTGTGGTCTACATCCAAGTACCTGTTACCACCGCCAGACATTCCCATGGTGAATACAGGTTGCAATGCTTCTGTTTCCAATGCTCTCCTGGCTGACCTCACATCTTCCACCCTCTGTAAACGTGAGCTCATTCAAAACTCTGCTGCCCATATCCTAACTCACACCAAGTCCCGTTCACCCCTGTGCTCGCTGACCTACATTGGCTCCCGGTACAGCGATGCATCGAATTTAAAATTCTCATCCTCGTGTTCAAATCCCTCCATGGCCTCGCCCCCTCCCTATCTCTGTAACCTCCTCCAGCCCTACAACCCTCTGAGAACTCTGCGTTCCTCCAATTCTGGCCTCTCGTGCATCCCCGATTTCCTTCACTCCACCATTGGTGGCCGTGCCTTCAGCTGCCTGGGCCCTAAGCTCTGGAATTCCCTGCCTAAACCTCTCTGCCTCTCTACCTCTCTTTCCTCCTTTAAGACGCTCCTTAAAACCTACCTCTTTGACCAGGCTTTTGGTCACCTGCTCTAATATCTCCTTATGTGGCTCGGTGTCAGATTTTTGTCTGATAATCGCTTCTGTGCAGCGCCTTGGGACGTTTTACTGTGTTAAAGGCACTATATAAATGCAAGTCGTTATTGTTGTTTGCCCAGGTATAATCACACACACACAAACATAACCATGGTAATAGGCAGATAGGTTAAGAAAGCATGGAAAAAACGTCACCATTTAGCAGCTGTATAATGCCATGTAAGTTTTTTTTCCCTAACTCTTTTCATTATTAATGTTTGAGAGTTAGAAAAAAAACCATAATTACATTTGGAGACTCTTGCTTCTTCATTGATAGTGTAATCTCATGACTCTTCCTATGCTATAGACCTCCCAGCAGTTCTACATGCCTATAGAGAGTCTCAAGAAAATGCTATTCGTGAAAATGTGATATGTGTCTAACCGCATATAGAAGCATCCCATAATTAGATCCCCCGCTGGCTTAGTTGATAAATGCACCATCTGGTATGTTACTGAGCCCTGCAAAGTAGGAAGGGATTGGATTCAGTCTCTAGTCTGTGCTGAGTTCATTGATCTCAACTTTCAATAAATGCTTGAAAGTGGAAAAACTTGCTATGGTGAAAGGGCAAGGGAGAGGGACTAATTGGATCGCTCTTTCAAAGAGATGGCACAGGCATGATGGGCTGAATGGCCTCCTTCTGTGCTGTATCATTTTACGAAATCAAGGATCTTTGATCAAAGATGGAATCTGGACTTCACGTACACGATATAAGTATTTCAAATGTTGTGACAGTTACTTACAGCCCTAATCATTCTATGATTCTGATTTAATCAGAGCAGATGTTGAGACACTACTTTCAGCTTCAGTGTCCTAAATCTAAGGAAAGGAAAACAAAAATGGTTCGGCAAGTTTCTTCTCCTGATTGCTGTATTTCTGGAAAGCGCACATGTGTGAGGACAGGGTCAACCATGGCTGTGATGCCCTCTATTGTTGAATGACCTGTTAGCGCTCGCAATCTAAGCTCAAGTGTGATAAATGGCCAACTGGGCACGGCCTCCAACCGTGGAAACATATCGGTGTCAACCCTATCAAAAAAGGGGCACAGAATGGGGGGGAGACAACTAAAACAAAACAGAAATGAAATCGGTCACTTTTCCCTTCGTATGCTCATGAACTTTGAGACAGGTTTCATCGCTGTATTCATTTTTTAAACAAGTTGATCTCGTACCATTTTCTAACTAGTTCGCTAATCCAATGATATCATAACTGTTCTGTATTTTCTTTCTGTTGCTCCATTAGAAAGAAAGGCTTGCATTTCTATAGCGCCTTTCACAAACTCAGGACGTCCCAAAGCGCTTTACAACCAATGAAGTACTTTTGAAGTGTAGTCCCTGTTGTAATGTAGGAAACGCGGCAGCCAATTTGCGCACAGCAAGGTCCCACAAAACTGCAATGAGATAATGACCAGATAATCTCTTTTAGTGATGTTGGTTGAGGGATAGATATTGACCAGGACACCGAGAAGAATTCTCCTGCTCTTCGAGATAGTGCCATAGGATCTTTCATGTCCGCCTGAGAGGTTTAGCGTCGCATCCAAAAGACGATAATATTGCAAGAGTAAACTCCAATATAACATTAAAATCTAGGGTATCTGTTTTATGCCTGTTGTTATTCGCACTGCATAAATCACATTGCTGTTAAGCCATACTAATGTTCAATTCTCCGAAGGCTTAAAGTGAGGCATTTAGAATTTCAACAACAACTTGCATTTATATAGCACCTTAAATTAGCCTCCCAAGGTGCTTCACCGTAGGAACACAATGACACACCCTGATGTCCATCTGCCGCTGTGCTAACTGCATGCGCGTTTGAGATTATTGTGTGTGTGTACACGTTTGAGGTCAACCTGGATCAGGAATTGAATTCAGTTCTTGCACACACACTGTGCCTGTTGACCGTGGCTGCTTTCAAACATGGAGCAAAACTCAAGCAGGTCATGAATCAGGACAAAGAGAGAAATGTGAGGACAGCTGTAGAAAGTCAAGACATCAAATGCGATCAAATGTTACAATAAGTGTGCACGGTGACTGTTTTAAAGATTGAACTTGGCGCAGTCAGAAACCGACAGATGTTGAAATATGAATTTCTGTGAAATTGGGTAGGTAGCCGAGAGCCCTCTCACACCATGCTTAAAGTGGCATTATGGGGCTCATGTTCTCTGAGTGCGGGCTGCCAGAAGTGAGCCTCACCCACCGACCTCGTACATATCAGGTAACCACTGTCACGCTGCCAGTTTGGCCAACTGACAAGGCCTCCCATCTCCATGCAAACCAGGGATTAGCATCTCCAAAACAAGGCCTCGGAATCATACCTCGGGATGCCAGTAAGCTATTTCTATCAATCGAAATAGCGGGGGGGGAAGAACATCATACACAGTAAGAATTCACACACTCGCATCCCACGGTATCATTTCAAGAAAGAACTTGCATTTATGTAGCACCTTTCATGACCTCAGGACGTCCCAAAGTGCCTTATGGCCAATTAAGTACTGTTGAAGTGTAGTCTTAATGCAGGAATCGCGGCAGCCAATTTGTGCATAGCAAGGTCCCACAAACAGCAATGAGATGAATGGCCAGATCATCTGTTTTAACTGACGTTGGGTGAGGGATAAATGTTGGCCAGGACACCGATCTCCCCTGTTATTGTTCGAAATGGGGCGATGGGATCTTTTATTATGTCCATCTGAGTGGGCAGACGGAGCACTCGGTTTAACGTCTTATTCGAAAGACGGCACCTCCGACAGTGCAGCACTCCCTCAGCGCTGGACTGGGACTGGGGATGTGCTGCAACTTTCATGGAATGGGACTTGAACCCACGACGTTCTGACTCAGAGGTGAAAGTGCTACCCGCTGAGCCACGGCTGACACCAGTAAAAAAATCTTTGAAAGAATTACACAGGATAGACAGCACAGAAACAGGCCGTACGGCCCGACCAGTCCATGCCGGCGTTTATGCTCCACTCCAGCCTCCTCCCGTCTTTCCTCATCTAAATCTATCAGCGTAACCCTCTATTCCCTTCTCCCTCATATGCTTGTCCAGCCTCTCCTTAAATGCATCTATCCTATTCGCTTCAAGCGCTCCCTGTGGTAGCGTTGCTCTTGCCAGAGTTGTAGTCGTGGCTCATAGAAACATAGAAACATAGAAGATAGGAGCAGGAGTAGGCCATTCGGCCCCTCGAGCCTGCTCCGCCATTCGATGAGATCATGGCTGATCATCTAAACTCAGTACCCTGTACCTGCCTTCTCCCCATATCCCTTGATACCTTTAGCTTTAAGAAATATATCTAACTCATCCTTGAATATATTTAATGACTTCGCCTCAACTACCTTCTGTGGTAGAGAATTCCACATGTTCACCACATGCTCGTTTTAAGAATTAAAGAGGAAACCGGCGTTTTGGACGCGCTGCTGAAGCAAACACCTTGAATGACGAGAAGATAATCTGACCAAGTGTTATTAATTGCGAGTGAATCTTAAGCCTAAAACGCTCCTGGCAGCGCTACCGCTTTGAAATGAATCAGTGTTCAATTTTAAATTTAATAACAATTCGAATGGTACAAGCTGCTTAAAAGTCCCCCTGTGGTTGTCAGAAATGTGATATTAAAAAAAAAAGCTGTTTTAAATTAAGAACCCTTTATACAAGCTCAGCAGTGCAAATGAGAAAGTTATGTAGCTTGATGGATAACCCAGGTAGAATATTCAGCAGCTCTTCTCACTGAGGTTTGTGATGCAGCAATCCCTTGATCACACCACTTAAAGCTGCACTGCACAGCATCCTGCCACATCATTAAACTCTCTCTCTCTCTCTCTCTCTCTCTCTCGCGCCCGTACGGGTACGAGCTTAGAACCCAGAGAAACAAAACTCTGTCCAGTACACGGTGTTCCTCAGTGCAGTGCCTGTACAGTAATAAGATAAAGAGCGAGTGGGGCAGTGGATTAGCACATGGCCCAAAAGCCTCTGCCAATTGGGTTGTGTGTTGCCCAGACGAATGGAATGAGTCTCTCTGCTTCAGATGCTACAAGGATTCCGGTGTCAAATGTTTTGATAGAGTAGGCAGATCGGGGGCGATTTTTGCCAGCCCTGGGGAGGCGGGTATGGAGGCGGGACTGCCGGGAAAATGGCAGAATTTGGGGGCGGGCGCCCAACCCAACCCGCCTCCATGCCATCGTGCCAGGAAGCGGGTAGATGTCCCGCGCCGGGTCCCGTCTCCTTGGAGGCGGGAAGGGATTAAAGCCCATTAACTGCCTGTTAACAGGTAGTTAACAGGCAGAAAATAGGATTATCCCCTTTTTGCCCTCGCAAGTGCGGGCTTCCCGAAGGCTCCGAAACCCACCAGCTCAGCGAGGTGAGTACTGGGTCTGCGGGGGTCGGGGGGGGTGCAAAAGTGTGGTGTGAAGGTAAGTGATGGGTGCAAGAGTGGAGAGGTGAGTATCTGAAGTAAGTGCAAAGTGTTTTTAAAAGTGTACTTACCTTTGTTTCTCCTGCAGGCTTCAGTCGGTTTGTATGCGGAGAGTCTCGGACCTCCGTGTTGCAGATGAGAGATGGCCGTTGCATTCTCAGATGCAACAACCATCTCCTTTCTGTAAAAGAAAGAAGGTTGATGAGGTCTTGAATGCAAGACCTCATCAAACTACAGAGAATGTCACTGTTTGACAGTTTCACAGAGCTGTCAAACGATGACAATTCATCTGTCAAAAATTTTTGACAGATGAAAGGTCATACGCTGATGTTCTCTGTAACTGGCTTTCCCTTAATTGGCCTGCTAAGCCCGCTGGGCGAGCTTAACAAGGTCAATCAAGGGAAAATAACGTGGGTTGGCCAGAAGTTTTTGGAGGCGGGACTGAAACCCGGCAAGTGGGAGTCCCGCCTCCAAAAGCTCCCCATTGAGAAAATCACCCTCATTGTTTCCACCTGTGGGGAAGAGCAAAAATAGAGGCCATCAATATAAGATAGTCACCCAAGAAATCAAATAGGGAATTCAGAAGAAAATTCTTTACCCAGAGAGTGGTGAGAATGTGGAACTCGCTACCACAGGGAGTGGTTGAGGCAAATAGTACAGATGTATTTAAGGGGAGGCTAGATAAGCATATGAGGGAGAAGGGAATAGAGGATTATGCTGATAGAGTTAGATGAGGAAGGACAGGAGGAGGCTCGAGTGGAGCAATAACGCTGGCATGGACTGGTTGGGCCAAATGGCCTGTTTCTGTGCCCTATATTCTGTGTAATTACAATGTAAATGGAGTCTGAATCCAGTTCCTAATGAATGAGTCCACGGGCTGAAATAGGCCATAGTTCAGCAAACACTGGGGTCTATATTGACTTTTGGGGGACTGATTCAGGAGCATGTTCGTGCCCCCCTCCCCCCCTGTTCCAGTGGTGAAGAGGCTCTCGCACTCTTGAGGCCTTGGCCTCACTTAAATCTGGCAGGCAAGCTGCCGGGGTGCCAGACAGGCTACACGTCAGTCGGAGGCCTCAAAACTGGGCCGGGGCATCCGCTAGCAAGGTACATTGCACTGGGGATGCAGGGGGGAGGGTGAAATCACGATCGCAGAGGGGGAGAGGTCCGGATTATCTTTGTGGGGCCCGGAGGAGCGCACAGACATAATTTGACACTTACCTTTCGCCGGGCCTCCTTCGGTTCCATCGCCCTTGGTGCTGGTCGGAGTGAGCACTGCACAGGCTCCCAACAGTTCCGATCTGAAACGGCAATCTGGGTCCTATTTACGTCATAGCACCCCGATTCCCACATTAAAAGGGGCCTCTCGCCTGATACAGGCGGGCGCTTTGGACGCCCGATGGTAGGCCCCCCCCCTTTCAAAATGGAGGAAGCCGCCTCGCCATTGTCAACGGGGCGGCGAGAACACCAACGCCATTTTGAGGCCGTTTCCGCCCCGTTAACGTCAGGTGAAGGCCGATCGGAATCGACCCCGCCAACTGTAAACTGCCAATCTCATTCCATACACCTCCTAGTGGGAAATAGAAAAGTAAAAAGAAAATGTTATCATTAAATAATCCGGGCAAAGTCGATGGCAACGATGTCACAAAGGGGTGCACTTGAAGAACTAAATGGCCTGTTCCCCTTCCAATAATGTCCTCCTGTGCTGAGCATCTGCTCTGGCAAAAGTAATGGACATTTTCCTTCGGCATTCTCCCAATTACAGAATCATGAGCTAGCAATCAAAATGATTGAGGGGATTGGATTATGAGCAGCGATTATCTAAATTGGACATGTTCTGACTGGAAAAGAGAAGGTTGAGAGGTGAAGTGATTGCTGTTTTTTAGGATTGTAAAGGGCCTAGATAATGCAGACTATGGCAGGCTGCTGTCACCTTGTCCAGAACATTAGAACCAGAGGACACGGCTTGTGTTTGAAGGGGGGTAAATTCAAAATTGATCTGCGGCAACAATATTTCAGTGAGCGAGCGGTCAATCTATGGAACAGACTCCCTGGGGAGTCGGTGGAAGCAGTTAGTATTGATTCATTTAAATTCAAATTAGATTTCTTTCAGAAAATAACATTTTGCGATACAAGTAAACGAGTAATTTGAGACACGATGCGTGGTAAGTGTTGCTTGCTTAGGAGGAACAGGGGACTTTGGACCTCTGGGTCCCAAAGCTCTCCATCACTGAGGGTTTTCCTCGTGTCATGTCTGGGTCTGTTGGAGACTCATTGATAGAGGTTGATCGCTATGATTGGTCAACAACTCCAGTATCGTTGTATCGAGCGACTACCAGGATGGTAGAAGGCGAACTAGGTGGCCCTTTCCTCGTCCAGCAATTCGTAAGAAAGTGACAGATTCTCGCATTCAAAAGAAACTTCGGATTGTCAGTATGTAGGTGTGAATGTTTGAGCGTACGGCTGCGTCAGGGTAACACGGAGATATTAAATATGTATCACCAGGGCAGCGTTCTGATTTGAATGATTCCGCACTGACCCGACTTCCCTCTTTCACAGCTTGCCACCTGGAACCCTGACACTGGGTTGAATGGATCCCTGACAGATAAAAAACTGGAAAACAACATGCGTGGAGTGATGCTACGGGTTGTCACGCTGCCGGTAAGGGCATATTATTCCTTCCCTCTGCCTAACTTGTTTTGAAAAGTTCTGCTCCGTTAACACTAACTGTTTATCGGCTGATCTTGAAAAGAGCGGATGAAGGTGGCATTGCTTCATGACCAAGCTCGGTACGGTCAACCCAGGGATTCCCTTTGCCAATGTTTAATCAATTCAGGTGTTTTTTAAAGGGGGCACGGTGATTAATCATTTGGATTCTCTCTTTTCGATGGAAGTAAATGTTTGTAAATGAGGCGTTGTTCATCCTGCCGCCCACCAAGGGGGAGGGGGCAATTTGTAAACTACATTTCCCTTCAGTGTAATAATTAGAGGCAGAATGCGCATGGTTTGAGTTCCATGTTTGAGTTGCAGCCCACTGCTTTGAGGCCAGAAACTAGGGGTTGCCAACCCTCCAGAATTGGTCTGGAGTCTCCAGGAATTGAAGATTAATCTTCAGGACACTCGCTGCGAGCAAAAACCCGGGAGAAAAATCATAGGGGCGTTAAAAAATAGTGTGTTTTTTTTCAATTTCTTTGAACACTTCAGTTTATTACAACAACAGCAACTTAAATTTCTCTAGCACCTTTAACATAGTAAAGCATGTCCCAGGGCTGGACGTTATCAGGAGCGTTAGCAAACAAAATTTGACACCGAGCCTGTAAGACGTTTAAGTTCGCCCTTGTCCTTTAGCCCGTCCAATAGTTTCCAAAGTTCAGGCCCGTGGAACAGACAACACAGAACACAAGGATTCGAGAATAACTTTCTTTTTAATTAAATTCAGCAAGAGGTTACAAGTAAGCTCACACAATACTGTTGCATATAATACTCCCGATTTTATATATATATATATGCATACACAGGTTTATTCCCTTACTTTAAACTCAAATGATTATAAGCCAACACTACATACATCCTAATACCAGCGAGTGGTCAGTTCGGCAATGGCTAGACGTACGACTTTAACTGGCAACTGACCAGGTTGCCTCCCCCGACTGCAGCAGCCCCGAGTGTCTGAAAACAGCATCTTTTATACCCGAAAAACCTCAAGGCTCAGGCTCCTCAATGCATATGAGTCCCAAACTGTGTGACAAATGGTTGACAGTTGTTTTCCTCTTCTTATCAGTGGGCCCTTCACACCTTTTGCCTGAAGATGTTCCTGTCTTTGTAACACCCGACCGTTTGCTCCTGCTCAGGGTCTGTCGCTTCCATATCTGATTAACAGCTTTCGTACAAAGTTCCCACAGGAACCAACTTCTCAACCTCCCGAAGCATGCTGGGATATTACATTTGGTCAACTTTTTTAAGTTTGGTCAAGTTATCGCAAATTCTTACAGCAAATGGCTCATTCTTACAGACCACAAAAGGAGATATTAGGGCAGGTGATCAAAAGCTTGCTTCAAAGATGTAGGTCTTAAGGAGCGTCTTAAAGGAGGAGAGAGAGGTAGAGAGGCGGAGAGGTTTAGGGAGGGAATTCCAGAGCTTAGGGCCTAGGCAGCTGAAGGCACGGCCACCAATGGTGAAGCAATTAAAATCAGGGATGCTCAAAAGGCCAGAATTGGAGGATTATTTATAAAAAATATTGGAGATGGGGGGGGGGGGGCGGGGAGAAGGCTGCTTGACTGATAGTCATCCGATTGGGAAATGAAGAGTCTGTTCACTTTCCAACTGGTCGTGGGAAGGCGGTGTGTCATGAGGATGGACGTGTTGGGTGACCAATGGCGGGGGTGGGGGGCGGGGGGGGGTGCGGGACAGTAGGAGGCAGGGGGCCATGTGATGCTACCTCCAGTAATACATTCAACCAGAGCGGGCAACCCTACCAGAAACACACAGAAGGAAGATTTGCTCTGTTTGCCAACTGCAGCATAATAGTAAAGGGGTGTACAAACCGTGTTTACAGTGTGGGTGCAAATGGTGAGCAAATCTGTTGGACGGGTAGTACCGATCCAAAAACATTCAATGCCAAATATCAACAATGGAGCATCACCATTGCTTCTCCAGCTGATTGTAATTCTCACAAGCACCAACTGGAAATTATGTTTTTACTGTCTCATAGACGGTGTGGTCCTACCACACTAGACCTGCCACAAGGGTTGACACTCAAGAGGTGAATCATAGGAGTGTGCACTTCCAGTGTGAACCCACCCCGGTTGAGAGTGCTCCCTTCCCATGCTTTTGAGCTCATCGGATCCAATGGATGGAAGATTGTGGGGAGGCTACACCTCAGGGGTCTACATTCCTAAAATGTATCCTTAAATTCACAGTCAGGCACGGAGAGGGACACAGGCTCGCCACCACCTTCTCGAGGGCAATTAGGGATGGGCAATAAATGCTGGCCTTGCCGGCGTCGCCCACATCCCAGGCATGAATTTTTTTTTTAAAGTAGTCGGTGGGGAAAATGGCAACAGTAGAAGGGCAGGCATGTGCGCTTAAAATGAGAACAAAGGCATTGACGCCGGGAGTTTCCTGGGGGATTTCTTCCAATCAGATGTCATAATGTCAGCAGAAAGTTGGGGGGAACCCCATTTACTCGTCGATCTGGGGTTCCCCGCTGGTGAGGTGAATTGTGCAGTTTAACGTTCCCGACGCAGAGCTTTAACAGAGCGGGAATTTGGGCACAGAGGTCAGTCTGCTCAATTCTCTCATGGGGTACGGTAGCATAGTAGTTATGTTACTGGACTAGTGATCCGGAGACATGAGTTTAAGTCCCACCACGGCAGCTGGGGAGTTTAATTCAGTAAAATAAATTTGGAATTAAAATGCTAGTATCAGTAATGGTGACCATGAAACTACCGGATTGTCGTAAAAACCCATCTGGTTCACTCATGTCCTTCAGGGAAGGAAATCTGCCGTCCTTACCCGGTCTGGCCTATATGTGACTCCAGACCCACAGCAATGTGGTTGACTCTTAACTGCCCTCTGAAATGGCCTTGCAAGCCACTCAGTTGTATTCAAGAAGACTGCTCACCACCACCTTCTCAAGGGCAGTTAGGGATGGGCAATAAATGCCGGCCTCACCAGCGACGCCCACATCCCCATGAATGAATAAAAACAAGAGATTCACGGTCTGCACCGCCCTCCAATCGTAATGGATGGAAATCATGTACCTGTTGTATGAGGCTCTGCTGGGACCTGCTAAGGTGCAAAGAGCTGTGGCTGCTCAGTCGTTGAGTATATTCAAGGCAGAGAGAGATAGATTTTTGAATATTAAGGGAATCAAGGGATATGAGGATCGTGCAGGAAAGTGGAGTTGAGGTCGAAGATCAGCCATGATCTTATTGAATGGCGGAGCAGGCTCGAAGGGCTAAATGGCCGACTCCTGCTCCTATTTCTTATGTTCTTATATTAAGGTTACCCGTATAGGTCAACTAACTGGGGTGGTCTACGAGAACGCTTCTCCCTGCATTTCCCTGATGCACCTGTTTCTTTGACTGCCCTGGTCCTTCAATCTGTGCGAGCGAAGGAACTGATGTTATTCCAGCTGGCATTGGAAGGTTTCTTACCCCAACTTTCCCACTTCCATCATTTTTTAAAATTTGTTTAGGCGATGTGGGCTTCGCTGGTGAGGCCAGCATTTATTGCCCATCCCTAATTGCCCTTGAGAAGGTGGTGGTGAGCCGCTTTCTTGAACCGCTGCAGTCCGTGTGGTGATGGTACTCCCACAGCGCTGTTAGGGAGGGAGTTCCAGGATTTTGACCCAGCGACGATGAAGGATCGGCGATGTACTTCCAAGTCAGGATGGTGTGTGACTTGGAGGAGAACTTGGAGGTGGTGGTGTTCCCATGCGCCTGCTGTCCTTGTCCTTCTAGGTGGAAGAGGTCGCGGGTTTGGGAGGTGCTGCCGAAGAAGCCTTGGCAAGTTACTGCAGTGCATCTTGTAGATGGTACACACTGCAGCCACGGTACGCCGGGGGTGGAGGGAGTGAATGTTTAAGGTGGTGGATGGGGTGCCAATCAAGCGGGCTGCTTTGCCCTGAATGGTGTCGAGTTGGTACCGTCTCTTGGTCCAAACGTGGTTGTGGTTCTGCTCTCTCAGCAAAATTCTGCTCATCGTACAGGGCACCTTGATTATAAGAACATAAGAGCATAAGAAATAGGAGCAGGAGTAAGCCATTTGGTCCTTCGAGCCTGCTCCACCATTCAATAAGATCATGGCTGATCTTCTACTTCCTCACCACTTTCTTGCACTATCCCCATATCCCTTGATTCCCTTAATATCCAAAAATCTATCGATCTCTGTCTTGAATATACTCAACGACTGAGCCTCCACAGCCCTCTGGGGTAGAGAATGCCAAAGATTCACCACCCTCTGAGTGAAGAAATTTCTCCTCATCTCAATCCTAAATAGCCGACCCCTTATTCTGAGTCTGTCACCCTTGTTTCTAGACTCCCCCGCCAGGGGGAAACATCCTCCCTGCATCTACCCTGTCAAGTCTTGTAAGAATTTTGTATGTTTCAATGAGATCACCTCTCATTCTTCTAAATTCTAGAGAATATAAGCCTGGTCTACTCAATCTCTCCTCACTCCAATCCTCTTGTAATAAAGGCCATCATACCATTTGCTTTCCTAATTGCTTGCTGTACCTGCATGTTAACTTTCAGTGATTCGTGTACAAGGACACCCAGGTCCCTCTGAACACCAACATTTCCCAATCTCTCCCCATTTAAAAAATACTCTGCTTTTCTATTTTTCCTACCAAAGTTGATAACTTCACATTTCTCCACATTATATTCCATTTGCCATGTTCTTGCCCACTCACTTAACCTGTCTATATCCCCTTGAAGTCTCCTTGCATCCTCCTCACAACTTACATTCCCACCCAGCTTTGTATCATCAGCAAACTTGGATATATTACATTTGGTCCCCTCATCCAAATCATTGATGTTGATTGTGAATAGCTGAGGTCCAAGCATTGATCCTTGCGGCACCCCAGTAGTTACAGCCTGCCAAATCGAAAATGACCCGTTTATTCCTACTCTCTGTTTTCTATCCGTTAACCAATCCTCAATCCATGCCAGTATATTACCCCCAATCCCATGAGCCCTAATTTTGTTTAATAACCTCTTATGTGGCACCTTATCGAATGCCTTCTGAAAATCCAAATACAGCACATCCACTGGTTCCCCCTTATCTATTCTGCTAGTTACAACCTCAAAAAACTCCAACAGATTTGTCAAACACGATTTCCCTTTCATAAATCCGTGTTGACTCTGCCCAATCCTATTATTATTTTCTTAGTGCCCTGTTACCACGTCCTTAATAATAGATTATAGCATTTTCCCTAATACTGATGTCAGGCTAATTGGCCTGTAGTTCCCCGTTTTCTCTCTCCCTCCTTTCTTATATAGTGGGGTTACATTTGCTACCTTCCAATCCATGGGAACCGTTCCAGAATCTATGGAATTTTGGAAAATGACAACCAATGCATCCACTATCTCTATAGCCACCTCTTTCAAAACCCGAGGATATAGGCCATCAGGTCAAGGGGATTTATCGGCTTTCAGTCCCATTAATTTCTCCAGTACTATTTTTTTACTAATACTAATTTCTTTCAGTTCCTCATTCTCACTAGAGCCTTGGTTCTCCACTATTTCCGGGAAGTTTTTTGAGTCTTCTTCCGTGAAGACAGACACAAAGGGCTGGATTTTGATACTGGGGACGGGATGGAGGTGGGACTCCCACTTTTTGGGTTGTAGTCCCGCCTCCCAGCGGGCTCAGCAGGCCAATTAAGGGCTACCCGGCAACAGGTGACATCACAGATTGACATTTCATCTGTCAAGAGCTTTTGACAGATGAAATATCAGCGTTTGACAGCTCTGTGAAGCTGTCAAACACTGACAATCTGTCTTCTAACTTGAGTCTTTCCTCTCAGGCAGAGTTAGAAATCAATCCTGCACAGAAAACAGAGGCTGCAGTTTTTGACAGCTCAACGGCCATTCTGTTTTCTGTGCCGGTGAGATTTCTGACTCCCGAGACCTGAAGGGCTGACACCTGCAGGAGGAAGTTAAGGTCAGTAAAACTTTTTCCACACTTTACACTTAACTTACACACTTACCTCTGCACACATGCACTCATCACTCACCTGCCCACCGGACATATCGACCCCTCCAACCCCCGCAGACCCACGGTCCGCTTCGCTAACTTGGCGTGGTTGGGACCACGCCTCCAAACCCGCCTCCACGGGTCAATGAAAATCCAGCCCAAAATATTTGTTTAATTTCTCTGCCATTTCCTTATTCCCCATTATAACTTCTCCTGTCTCAACTTGTAAGGAACTCACATTTACTTTCGCTAATCTTTTCCTTTTTACATACCTATAGAAGCTTTTACAGTCTGTTTTTATGTCTCTCGCTAGTTTACTCTCACTTTCTATTTTCCCTTTCTATATCAATTTCTTGTTCCTCCTTTGCTGAATTCTAAAATCCTCCCAATCCTCAGGCTTACTACTCTTTTTGGCAACATTATAAGCCTCTTCCTTTGATCTAATACTATCTTTAACTTCTCTTGTTAGCCACGGTTGGACCACTTTTCCTGTGGGGTTTTTGTGCCTTAAAGGAATGTATATTTGTTGTAAATTATGTTATAATTCTTTAAATGCTAGCCATTGCTTGTCTACCGTCATACCTTTTAATGTAATTTCTCAATCTACCATAGCCAACTCGCCCCTCATAACTACATAGTTTGCTTTGTTTAGATTTAAGACCCTAGTTTCGGATTTAACTACATCACTTTCAAACTGAATATAAAATTCTATCATATTATGGTCACTATTCTGTTGCATCCTGAAGATAAAGTTATCTCTGCTCGGAACTTGGGAGAGCTGTTAAATGCAATTTCATTGAAAATGAGCATCAACTGTGGTCCCTTGTTAAAGCTGTCTTTCATGACCTTTGTGAATGGTGCTTTCCATCTTCCTCAGCTGTAGCTGGCATAATGACTTGGTTTCCTAAAGAGACAAATGATCATTTTGGCTCATTTTTCTCCTCCAAAAGTAAAGAAAAGACTTGCATTTATATCGCGCCTTTCACGGCTTCAGGACGTCCCAAAGCGCTTTATAGCCAATGAAGTATTTTGAAGTGTAGTCACTGTTGTAATGTAGGAAACACGGCAGCCAACCTGCGCACAGCAAGCTCCCACAAACAGCAATGAGATAATGACCAGGTAATCTGTTTTTGTGATGTTGATTGAGGGAATAACTATTGGCCATGGGATCTTTTACGTTCACCCGAGAGGGCAGTTTAACATCTCATACAAAAGACGGCACCTCTGACAATGCAGCACTCCCTCAGTACTGCATGGGTGTGTCAGCCCAGATGTGTATGCTCAAGACTCTGGAGTTGGACTTGAACCCACAACCTTCTGACTCGGAGGCAAGAGTGCGACCCACTGAGCCACGGCTGACACAACTGAAGCCAAGTCTAATCTCCATGATTTGATGAAGAACTTCCCTCCATTTGCTCCATTCTGTTAAGGTTAACACCAAGCTTTATTGCCACCAGGTCTGTTAGATCGTCCACTCTCTGGATTCCAATACCACCCCTGATCTTGATTGTATCCCTCCCGTTACTGCTGGAAAAGCGAATGGCGAGTTCACGGGGCTCGCTATTATTAGTGCATAAAAGACCCAGCAATTAGCGGCGAGGAAGAGGTACGGCGCGAATTCGCCACAAAGTGTTGGACGATTTGCGCCGCTCCACCATTAGCCGCGCCAGAACCAAAGAAAATTACCATTGCGCCGTGAGCCTCCCCATTGTGTGTCATGAAATTGCTGGATTTACATCATCAATACGAATTAATCTCACTGCAGCCATTTAGGGCTGCTAATTCATATCGTAAGGACCCTGTTAATGCTGTGATTCATGGTCCTGACAAAAAATTCAAATTTGGAGGCCCAGAAAGGGAACAACTGAAGCTGGGCATCTCATTCCTGCAGGTAGTAAATTGTTCCTAGAGGTTTTTTAAATTTTAAATGTATTTATTTTTTTCTTACTTTTCCTTTCTGTCTTTTTTTTTCTCTCCCTCTTTATTCACTCTTTATTTCCCTCTCTTTATCTCTCTTTCTGTTTCTAATTTGACTTTAATTCACCCTATTTCCTTCTCCGTCGCTCGCTGTTTCTTTCTCAATCCTTAAATTTCATCGGTTAAGCTGGGAGACCATTGGACACGGCATTGACGAGGTCACAAACCCCCTGTTGCCCTGTTGTTATCAGCTTGCACTTCCAGCAAATTGCAGTGCAAGAATAATTGGAGCTGAAGGGTAAGGAAAATAATCCAATTCACGGCGCTCGCCCTGAGATGCCCCTTTCCAGCAATTTCTGGAACAATCTTTTTTTGGTTGCAGGGTTGCCCTGTTTTTATTAGTAGGGTTGTGTTCCCCTCACCCCCAGTCTGGCAGTAAACCACTGGCAGTGGTAAGAACATAAGAATTATAGACGAGTTAGCCTAACATCTGTCATTGGGAAAATGCCGGAGTCCATTATTAAGGAAGTAGTAGCAGGACATTTAGAAAATCATAATACAGTCAAGCAGAGTCAGCATGGTTTTATGAAAGGGAAATCATGTTTGACAAATTTGCTAGAGTTCTTTGAGGATGTAATGAGCAGGGTGGATAAAGGGGAACCAGTAGATGTAGTGTATTTGGATTTCCAGAAGGCATTCAATAAGGTGCCACATAAAAGGTTACTGCACAAGATAAGAGCTCATGGGGTTGGGGGTAATATATGAGCATGGATAGAGGATTGGCGAACTAACAGGAAACAGAGAGTCGGGACAAATGGGTCATTTTCAGGTTGGCAAACTATAACTAATGGGGTGCCACAGGGATCAGTGCTGGGGCCTCAGCTGTTTACAATCTATATTAAAGACTTGGATGAAGGGACCGAGTGTAATGTAGCCGAATTTGCTGATGATACAAAGATAGGTGGGAAAGCAATTTTTGAAGAGGACACAAAGAATCAGCAAAAGGATATAGATAGGTTAAGTGAGTGGGCCAAATTTGGCAGATGGAGTATAATGTGGGAAAATGTGAGGTTATCCACTTTGGTAGAAAAAATAAAAAAGCAAATTATTATTTAAATGGAGAGAGACTACAAAATGCTGTGGTACAGAGGGATCTGGGGATCCTTGTACCTGAAACACAAAAAGTTAGCATGCAGGTACAGCAAGTAATTAGGAAGACAAATGGAATGTTGGCCTTTATTGCAAGGGGGATGGAGTATAAAAGTAGGGAAGTCTTGCTACAACTGTACAGGGCATTGGTGAGACCACACCTGGAGTACTGCAGACGACACAAAGCTGGGTGGGTGTGTGTGCTGTGAGGAGGATGCCGAGAAACTCCAGGATGATTTGGACAGGTTGGGTGACTGGGCAGAAGCATGGCAGATGCAATATAATGTGGATAAATGTGAGGTTATCCACTTTGGTGTCAAAAACAGGAAGGCAGATTATTATCTGAATGGCAATAGATTGGGAGAAGGGGAAGTGCAACGAGACCTGGATGTCCTTGTGCACCAGTCGCTGAAGTTAAGCATGCAGGTGCAGCAGGCAGTTAAGAAGGCAAATGGTATGTTGGCCTTCGTAGCGAGAGGGTTTGAGTACAGGAACAAGGATGTCTTGCTGCAGTTGTACAGGGCCTTGGTGAGACCACATCTTGAGTATTGTGTGCAGTTTTGGTCGCCTTATCTGAGGAAGGAGGTTATTGCCATGGAAGGATTTCAGCGAAGATTCACCAGGCTGATCCCTGGGATGGCAGGTATGACGTATGAGGAGAGATTGGGTCGATTGGGCTTATACTCACTGGAGTTTAGAAGAATGAGAGGGGATCTCATTGAAACTTATAAAATTCTGAAAGGACTGGACAGACTAGATGCAGGAAGGATGTTCCCGATGGTCGGGGAGTCCAGAACCAGGGGTCACAGTCTAAGGATAAGGGGTAGGCCATTTAGGACAGAAATTAGGAGGAATTTCTTCACCCAGAGAGTGGTGAACCTGTGGAATTCTCTACCACAGAAGGCAGTAGAGGCCAATTCATTAAATATATTCAAGAAGGAGTTGGATATATTTCTTAAGGCTAAAGGGATCAAGGGATATGGGAAGAAAGCAGGGACAGGGTTCTGAATTTGGATGATCAGCCATGATCGCATTGAATGGCGGAGCAGGCTAGAGGGGCCGAATGGCCTACTCCTGCTCCTATCTTCTATGTTTCTATGTACAGTTTTGGTCTCCTTATTTAAGGAGGGATATACTTGCATTGGAGGCAGTTCAGAGAAGGTTCACTAGGTTGATTCCTGAGATGAAGGGGTTGTCTTATGAAGAAAGGTTGAGCAAGTTGGGCCTATACTCATTGGAGTTTAGAAGAATGAGAGGTGATCTTATTGAAATGTATAAGATTCTGAGGGGGCTTGACAGGGTAGATGCTGAGAGGATGTTTTCCCTCGTGGGGAAATCTAGAACTAGGGGGCATAATTTCAGAATAAGGGGTCGCCCATTTAAAACGGAGATGAGGAGGAATTTCTTCTCTCAGAGGGTCGTGAATCTTTGGAATTCTCTATCCCAGAGAGCGTGGAGGCTGGATCATTGAATATATTTAAGATGGAGATAGTCAAATTTTTGAACGATAAGGGAGTCAAGGGTTATGGGGAGCGGGCAGGAAAGTGGAGTTGAGGCCAAGACCAGATCAGCCATGATCTTATTAAATGGCGGAGCAAGCTCGAGGGGCCAAATGGCCTACTCCTGCTCCTATTTCTTATGTTCTTAATTAGGAGCAGGAGTCGGCCATATGGCCCCTCGAGCCTGCTCTGCCATTCAATAAGATCACGGCTGATCTTCGACCTCAACTGCACTTTCCCGCCCGATTCCCATATCCCTTGATTCTCTTAGAGTCCAAAAATCTATTGAATATACTCAACGTCTCAGCAGCCACAGCCCTTTGGGGTAGGGAATTCCAAAGATTCACAACCCTTAAGTAGAGATATTTTACTGTAGTCAGCATTGCTGTGTAAGGCGAATCACAGTGCTGAGTGAGATGGTCATTCTTCAGCATGATGCACTTGCTCCTTGTTACCATCAACACTTCCAGCAGTGGTTATAGAACCCGCTCTTTATGATAATCTTGGAATATCGCCACGTCACGTTTAGATAAAATTATATATTGAGATAAGTCAGAATATTTCAGATAATGCTTGAGTTGCTGTGAAGGGATAATTACTAGTCCTAGCCCCTTTAGGGCTACCCCAGATCAGGCGTATTCCCCAGACGTTCACTTTCAACTAAAGTTTGAGGTAGCCGAATCCTAAAGACGCTTAATTGGGTCTAAAGGTCCAGACTATCTCTCCCTAAAGGAAAGGAACAACCTGAAGATGTTACCGTCCTCCAGATAGCACTTTTAATAAGTTTAGCTAGACTGTAACGTTCCAGATATTATGAGGGTCCGGAAAACTCCCTCAGAATTCTGCAACTCCTCACCAAAGAGCGTACAGAGATTGAGTTTGCGAGTTTGATACAGAAGTATTATGTGAGACAATTCTAAAAATATATAGATTTATTAAAGAACCGACATGTAATTTCAGTAGGTGTTTCGATCACAACATTAACAGTTCCAAATACAAAAAACTTACAATTCTATTATCAGAGATCCTTATTCTCAAATCTTAACTTCGCTAGTTTTACAGTTCTTAGTTTATTCTAGGATATCCACCAAAATCAAATACAATACCTTGATCCCCGAGATACAAAGAGTTGAAGACTTACAGAGCTAGCTCTGAAGCTGAGAATCGCTTTGCCCCTTTACAGCGAATCTATCATCCCATTTGAAAGTCCAATTTTTATACCCTTTTTCAGTGGTATTTCCTTTGAAGTTTTCTGCTGATGTAAGCTAATTATCTCTAGTCATTTTTCTGTTGACCCCTGCTATTCTTACAGTCAGTTCAGCTGGTAGCATTGCAGACTTGTGTCTCTCCTTCAGGTGTTTGAAGCTTATCATAAAAACGATGTGACCAGCAGGTGCATTTATTTGATGTCATTCTTACCAAGGTCTTCTATGCAATTCTTAAGTCACCTCAGCTGGCTGCAACACAGAATTGTGTCTCCTAGGTGTTTCAAGTTCAACACAAAAACAATGTGACGGCTGGTGCCTCCCTCACTCGATGCCATTCCCATGAAGGCATATGTTTCTTAATTTTCTGTGTTTGTTTACAAAGTGTACTTTAAAACACCTTAACTGGGTGTACCATTGTCTTTTTTCCAAAGACTCAGACGTCAGGAGCCTCCAACCTTCTGTTTCAACAAGGCTATTGATTCAGTATCAACAACTTATCTTATCTCAATAGCCTGTATGCTGTTCACAGCTTCTCCATTGTTAGGTTTTTAGATTTTCAAGCCCAGTTTGTCATGTTACAAAGGCCAGAATTCTTTCATAGAATGGTATATTTTTCTGAATATGGCTTATTCCTTCACAGCTGTTTTGCTTTTCACAACAGAATTGAGCTTACTAATAGGCCTATTTTTTTATTAATCTGGCGTGGAATTCCTTCCCGAAACCTCTCCGACTCTCTACCTCTCTCTCCTCCTTTAAGACACTCCTTGAAATCTCCTCTTTGACCATCTGTCCTAATATCTCCTTACGTGGCTCGGTGTCAAATATTTTCTGTTAACGCTCCTGTGAAACGCCTTGGGGACGTTTTTTACTACGTTAAAGGTGCTATATAAATGCAAGTTGTTGCTGTTGTTGTTGAGTGTTGAGTTTTGCACTTAAACACCCGTGTGCTGAGATTTTTTTTATCATGGATAGCATTGTTTCAATAAGACTTCCCTGTCTATCATAGGAACCGCTGGTGCATTAGGACTTCTTACTTTGTAGAAAGTGCTTCTGCATTCAGACATCTTCCCTATCATAGGACATATCAGTGTGTTCAGATTCCTGTCTGTCATGGAAAGTGCTGATAGAATGGGACTCCCTCTCCATCGTAGGAGCTGCTGGTACATTAAAACTCCCGATCTGGCCGAGAAAGTGCCAGTGCATTAAGAATTCCTGTCTATCATAGAAAGTGCTAGTACTTTCTGTCCATCATAAAATGTTGGTACAGTAAGACTTCCTGTCCATCATAAGTATGGTACAGGATGTTTTTGCACTAAGACTTGCAGTTTGTCATTAAAAAAAATATTGCTCCAATAAGATCTGGAGGGAAGATATCCCCTTCTCACTACTGTAGAGAAATTCTAAACAAGTTGGTGATTTTTCTATGAATAGGAAGCAAAGCAAAGTTTCTCCTCATTGCCTGTTATCGGACCTATTCTGGGGTGAAGGGAAATTGGCAGTGGTTCAGTGGGAGTCGCACTGGCATTTTATCTCTCAGACCTGGGTTCAGGTTCAGATCCAGCCCAGACTGAGGGATGAACGTCTCCACTCTTCTCTCATAGGGTTTTATAGAGTCATAGGGTGAAAAATTCGGTTGCTTTGCGCTTAGGGCACTAACGGGGCGCAAAGCAACTAGCGCCCGGGTGCGGCGCCGCCAACGCCTCCCGCGAAATTCAGCGGGAGGTTAGCGGCGGCGCTAACCGTTAGCGCCCCGTGGCGCTGCGCTGCCGGCATTGACATCATCATCATGCGCAGCGCCCCGCTCGTGCCCCGGCCGCAATCTTCGGTAGCGCCCCCTGACTTACTGCCGGACGCTATGTCCGACGGGGTCAGGGGGGCCTACCTGCGGCCGGGGCGGCGCTATTTGAAGGCGAGGTGCCGGGCGGCCATTTTTGTTGCTGGCCGCCTGCAAGCACCTGCCTCCGCTGTTGTCCCCGGCCCCCCTTCCCCCCCCTCCCCCGGGGAGCTGGCTGCGATCCATGAGCCCGGCATTTCTCTTGAGTGCCGGGCTCTTTTGCCGGCACTCCGATCCCCGGTGACCCAGCTGGGCCCCGGGTCATGCTGCGCAAGGCCCCTCCCCTTTAAGAAGGGGAGGAAGGCCTGCAGTATCGTGGCGCGACGTGCCGCAGCGTGTGGTGCTGCTGCACGTAGCACCACGATATTCCCTCGCAGCGCCCCAAGAAGGAGGCAGGGCACTTCCAGTAGCACCCCACTTCCCTCTTGGGTGCTACCACTCACTTTTGGCTGCGGGGGCGCTAATTTTTCCGGGGCAGTGCCCCAAAGGGGGCGCGACTCCATTTTTCCCCCATAGAGTCATAACGGCACAGAAGGAGGCCATTCGGCCCATTGAGTCCGTGCCGGCTCTCTGTAGAGCAATCCAGTCAGTCCCATTCCCCCGCTATATCCCCGTAGCCCTGCAAGTTTATTTCCTTCAAGTGCCTATCCAGTCTCCCCTTGAAAACATTGAGTGTTTCCGCTTCCACCACTTCCGTCGGCAGCGAGTTCCAGATCCTCAACACTCGCTGCGTAAAAAAGTTTTTCCTCACATTTTGTGTGAAATGATTTGGAGCTGTCTCAATCCAGTCCTTGATGGGCCTCTAATTTGTCACTCAGACCGGGTGTGGGATATGGGGAAAAAAAACTGGTGTATTAGGGGGATCTCTTCTTAGTTTGGGACCGAGTCTTGAAACTTGACCATTCCAATGCTCTCCTGGCCGGACTCCCAATTTCCATCCTACGTAAACTTAAGCTCTTCCAAAACTTGGCTGCCCGTGTACTAACTCGCACCAAGTCCCATTCAACCATCACCCCCTGTGCTCGCTGACCTACATTGGCTCCCGGTTAAGCGTCGCCCCGATTTTAAAATTCTCATCCTTGTTTTCAAATCCCTCCGTGGCCTCGCCCCTCCCTATCTCTGTAATCTCCTCAATCCCCACAACCCCCCGAGACATCTGTGCTCCTCAAATTCTGGCCTCTTGAGCATCCCTGATTTTAATCGCTCCACCATTGGCGGCCGTGCCTTCAGCTGCCTAGGCCCTAAGCTCTGGAATTCCTTCCCTAAACCTCTCTGCCTCTCTACCTCTCTCTCTTCCTTTAAGACGCTCCTTAAAACCTACCTCTTTGACCAAGCTTTTGGTCATCTGTCCCAATAACTCCTTCTGTGGCTTTTGTTTGATAATGCTCCTGTGAAGGGCCTTGGGACGTTTTACTACATTAAAGGCGCTATATAAATGCAAGTTGTTGAGTCACATTGTTGGGGAAGAGTAATGGGAGCTTTACTCTGTATCTGGCTGTATTATAACTGTCCTGAGAGAGCTTAGAGTTGATGCTGGGTGCCTGAAATGGAAAGGTTTTCATTCCTCGCCATGAGCTTCTCTCACCCCTGATACGCACAAAAGAAGAAACCGACTTAGGGGATGAATTTCCTGTTGTCGTCAATATCGTTGCTGGTTTAATGAGGCCAGGAATCAGTGCTATAGACATCAGATCAATCCTCTGCTTTGGACAGAGGTAATCAGTCTTCAGCATTGGTTGCATCTGTCGGAAATGGGTATGTGAAGCAGTTAAACTTATTTAGTGGGAATTAATACAATTAACCTGAGCAACACTGTAGTTGTTCCCTGTGACTGTGAACGTCTTGTTGATAAATTGAGCTCAGAGCTACTGACTCCAGCAAGAGGTCGGCAGTGTGGGATTGTGTCCTATCATGGCTGCATTTCAGCCTTTTAAATGAGAAATGGGATGTTACCCATTTCAATTAAAGAGCCTGCAATGCCGAAATAATTATGCACAGGTCTGCGTTGCCAGGTTACGCCTACTGACTCATCATAAGAACCTAAGGCATACAGGAACCATTGCACAGATGCATTATAATCACTGGTTGCTATAACTCATGAACCATAACTAAGCCTGCCTATTTCCTTACCATTCCCAGGATCTAAACTTGCTGTTGCCCTGTGCCTACTCAGAAGCATGTGCGACAGAAGGGACACAGGGCAAATCGGGTTGATAGGATGCTGAGCTTCCACTGAGCACACTTCAGATGGCTGTGGTGGGCGACCTCGAGCAGCTCGGGGCCTTGCAGACTGCAAGCATCTCGGTGTGGACCGGGGCCAGTTGGCACTAACAAGGGCACTGGCGGATGAACAGGCACACTGTCGTCCTGAGAGAGGGGGCAGCAGGGGCCTCTCCCACAGAAGCAAGTCCACTCTCCTGCTGGGAATGCGCCTCATTACTTCTATGGCTGTGCGCGAGACCAGAGTGCAGGAGAGATGTGATGATCTGGAAGCCCCTTTCGACACTGCCCCTTAGAGCCAGGGGGGGAACAGCCACCCTAGCTTCCATGGCAGAAGTGTGAGCTACCATAGAAGCTGTCAGAAGCCTCACCAGGGGCTCTGTCATGGTGGACCACTTGCGCGTTCATGGAGCTGACCACTCCCTCCATTTTTGGCAGCATGGCCTCCATGCTCTGCGTGAAGTTCCAACACAAGATGGAGCTGGAGTCCTTCATGCTCTGGGCGATTTTGCGCAAGCTCGTTGGCAGACCGCTCAATGCACCTAGCATTTCCTGATATATACCCATTAGCTCTCGAAGTCATCATCTGGGTCCTCTGCGGCAGAACTGGCACCTGTCCCCCTGCCTTGTTGCTGCGCACTTGTGCCCAGCGATCCACCACGTGAAGACCGCTCCTCTAATCTCCCCTCTAAAGTACACATGGTGCCCACTCTCTGAGCTGGTGCTTGCGAGGGTCCGATCAAGTGACCCTGCATCTTCAGGAAGGCTGGCCCTCCTCTTCCTGAGGTGGCACAGGGGCTTCCACGTTTTCTGCACCTGAAACGAAAGAGAGGGTTAAGGGTTAGCTTGCGGTGTGAAGGGGAGAGCAAAAGAAAGCAGTGGCTGGTGGAAGCATCTGCAGTTTGTCAATGCAGAGTGCGTAGGTTGAGATAGAAGTAACAAGGGGAAAAAGAGGATAAGGTGTGAAAAATCCTGCACAATGTCTCCTTCGGAATTACTAATCGCCATGGCCATGACTCTGCCCCATCCCATGATGGCCAGCACGTTTTCCGTTCGAGGGGAAAGTGTGTAGAGGAGGGTTCTGCCCTCTTGCCTCAGATTGTGGGCAACCTTCTCCTGCAAGAAAGAAGAGATTGTTGCAGAGATTGACAGTGGCATCCTTGTGAGATGTTTAGAGAATGTGCCTGTCATGGTTGAATAGCCTATGCACAGAGTGTCAGGTGTGAGGTGTGGGGAAGTGAGGGTTGGAATAGTGATGAGAGTAGGAGGTGCAGTGTGTGTGGTGCAGTGATTGTAGGAGAGGGAAGGGAAGCGGGGTAATGAAGCACAGTGATCAATGAGGCTGGAGATGGTGGAGGTCTGAGCAGAGAGTAAGGGAGCAATATTGTTAGCTTGACAACGCTGGACAGGTCATTGAACTTTCTGCATTGCAGCTATGTCCTGGAAGCTAAGCTCCTGGCATTCTCTCGCTCAGCCATCTCTTCCCGTTTATGGCCCAGGTGTTGTCTGGAGGGCTTTCTGCTCCCTGCAAGGAGGGGTGGGGGGAAGGGGAGGGAGGTGAAGAATCTACCCTCCTGCCGTCCACCACTTGTACCAGGTCCTCAAGGTGGCCTCACAGAACCTGGCTGCCCTCTCTGTACTTCTTCCTGCTATGTGTTTATTCAGAAGACTGAAGGATTGAAAGGGCTGGACTCTTTTCTCTCTTTGAGGTCTTTAAAATTGTGAAGAGGTTTGATGGAGTAGACGTAGAGAAGATCTTTCCACTTGTGGGGGAGACCAAAACTAAGGCCATAAATATAATATGTCATCAATAAATTCAATAATGAATTCAGGAGAAACTTTTTTACCTCGAGAGTGGTTAGAATGTGGAACTCGCTCCCACAGGGAATGGTTGAGGCTATTAACATAGATGCATTTAAGGGCAAGCTAGATAAGTGCATGAAGGAGAAAGGAATAGAGGATAAGTTGATGAAGTAATGTGGGAGGAGGCTCGTGTGGAGCTTAAACACCAGCATAGAACAGTTGAGCCAGATGGCCTGTTTCTGTGCTGTAAATAATATATTAAAAAAAGCATCCTTTTAAGAGGTTCTGGCTGCCTTTAAGTGATGTCAGTCAAGCCCAATTTACACTTATCCCCCACCCAAAAACAGGCATGCAGCCAACGAACAGCATTGGTTGCAAGCCTGTTATATTAATGATCTGGACGATGGAATTGGATGTAATATCTCCAAGTTTGCAGACGACACAAAGCTGGGTGGGAGTGTGTGCCGTGAGGAGGATGCCGAGAAACTCCAGTATGATTTGGACAGGTTGGGTGATTGGGCAGAAGCATGGCAGATGCAATATAATGTGGATAAATGCGAGGTTATCCACTTTGGTGTCAAAAACAGGAAGGCAGATTATTATCTGAATGGCAATAGATTGGGAGAAGGGGAAGTGCAACGAGACCTGGGTGTCCTTGTGCACCAATCGCTGAAGATAAGCATGCAGGTGCAGCAGGCGGTTAAGAAGGCAAATGGTATGTTGGCCTTCGTAGTGAAAGGGTTCGAGTACAGGAACAAGGATGTCTTGCTGCAGTTGTACAGGGCCTTGGTGAGACCACATCTTGAGTACTGTGTGCAGTTTTGGTCACCTTATCTGAGGAAGGATGTTCTTGCCATGGAGGGAGTGCAGCGAAGATTCACCAGGCTGATACCCGGGATGGCAGGAATGGCGTATGAGGCGAGATTGGGTCGATTGGGCTTATACTCACTGGAGTTTAGAAGAATGAGAGGGGATCTCATTGAAACTTATAAAATTCTAACAGGACTAGACAGACTAGATGCAGGAAGGATGTTCCCGATGGCCAGGGAGTCCAGAACTAGGGGTCACAGTCTAAGGATAAGGGGTAAGCCATTTAGGACTGAGATGAGGAGGAATTTCTTCACCCAGAGAGTGGTGAACCTGTGGAATTCTCTACCACAGAAGGCAGTAGAGGCCAATTCATTAAATATATTCAAGAAGGAGTTAGATATATTTCTTAAAACTAAAGGGATCAAGGAATATGGGGAGAAAGCAGGGACAGGGTACTGAATTTGGATGATCAGCCATGATCTCATTGAATGGCGGAGCAGGCTCGAGGGGCTGAATGGCCTATTCCTGCTCCTATCTTCTATGTTTCTATGTTTCTATATTAGAATGAGGTCCTAGAACCAATTTCACGTGCTTACTGGAGCCAGGCAAACAGACGCGTAAATCGCGTAACCCCGCCTCCCGCGCACCTGTCTAGCTCGGCCTGTCTATCACAAGTGATGTGGCAATAAGACTATTTCTCAGGGGGAGTACCGAGGTCTCAGACCCCGCCCCCCCCCCCCCCCCCCACCAAGGGGGAAGCTCAACAACGTCAGTTCACAAGCTCCTGTCCCAATTGGAAAATACGCCAACGTCGGTTTGAAGTGCTTAATAACCACCCCCCAAGTGGGCTAGGAACAACTGAACAGCACGAGAAGTATCGAGACCCTTTAGCTTCCATTCTCACCAGGGTCTGATGGCCAGGGCAGAGTACTGTACAAAATCACCCGCATAAGTCGGATGAGATTCTCTACGCCTTCCTCCCCCCCCACCCCACACCACCCGCTCCGCTCTGTTTCTCTGGACGAGCTCCCTCCCCCGCCTCCCCCTGCAGAATTAAGGTTATCCTGTCTCGGAGCGAGGGGCAGGTTTCTGTCAGCTTGCCCTGACCGCCCAGCAGCAGAAAGGGAGATGTCCGTGATCCGAGGCATACTGTCGTGTCAGAGGAGGACGAGAGCAGCCTGAAGGAGGAGAGAAATAGAAGGTAATGGGCAGGGAAATTCTTTTTTTTAAACAAAGGAGAGGGGCTGAATGAATTCTCCAGCGCGGCTATTAATAATCGCTAGAACAAGACTGATGATGATGATCGAGAAGCGATCCTTCAGCCCAGCAACAGTTCAAAAGTTTGCAATTGGTCCACTGAGACTGGTTGAGCAATCATTGAACTATTGCATGGTAATTGCAATCTAATACACTTGCTGGCATGAATTGACAGATGGACAACTGTAACATTTAATAACTGTTATTAATTCCCTATAAAGCTTTGCAGTTGTTAATAGCAATGTAAGAAATCTGTAGCGGCACCAGTAAGTCGCGGCTCCGTGTTCTTACACGCTTCTCAAAGTATCGCTTTCGTGCTTGTGGAGACCCCTGCCATGAGTCTCTGTATCGCACGGGGTGTCCGAGCTTCTGCCCTCACGGGCCACATGGAGTCCTAGCCCACACACGGGGTTGATTTTCTGAGTTGCAATGGTGCACTCACTGGTATTGGGAAATCGCCAGCCTTGCCAGGTGGCACTCTGCCCCTTGACTTCCTGATGGACGTGGTTGGCAGACTCCCAACAGCCCACATCTGGAAAGATTGCCCCTGTAAAGCTCCCGTTAATTCCCCGATATCTCAAGTCCCTGACGCTGACAGATTTTGGGGTTCTGATTTAGGATTCGTCCACCCATCAGGAAACAGTGGTTTAAAAATAAAACTGCCCTTTCCAAATCTCCCGGCCCACAAAAATCAAACAGGACAAACCAATGAGTAAGAATAGGATGGATGCACAAATGGCACCTAATTGTCTGGGCTTCATTCATGCTCTGGACTTCCAGGGATCAATGGCCAGAAATGGACTGCAGTTTGGACACCCTTGTCCTATCATTACTTCAGACTGCAGCGGTTCAAGAAGAAGGCCCACCGTCACCTTCTCGAGGGCAACTAGGGATGGATAATAAATGCTAACTTTGCCAGCGAAGCCCACATCCTGAGAATGAATAAAAACAAAGTTACAAATCTCCCCCCTTCACATTTTTCTCTCCAGAGTGCGCTGACATGCTAGGGTATGGCTCTATAGATATTAGCTGCCGATAGTGGCTTATGTTCAAGACCAAAGTTCATGTGCAAGACAAGACAATGTCAGTGTTGACAAGATACTCTATCATGGGAGCATCCCTGTCAAACCTGGTCCTGTCTTCACCCAACGTCCACAGATACACACACTTTCCACCAGTGGTCACTGGACAGTGATGACATGTGGGAACCCTGGTTGATCTTCCTACCCCTCCCTAGGAGCGCTGGGCCCAGATGTTACCGCTGCCCTGATTGAGAGAGCTAACTGAGCTTAAACCAGGAACTGAACTTGCGATCTTTCTGATCTGTATGGCCCAGAGACTTGAGTGTAAAGTCTAGGCTGACACTCCCAGTGCAGTATTGAGGGAGTGCCGCACTGTCGGAGGTGCCGTCTTTCGGATGAGACGTTAAACTGAGACCCTGTCTGCTCTCTCAGGTGGCCGTAAAAGATCCAATGGCACTATTTCGAAGAAGAGCAAGGGAGTTCTCCCTGGTATCCTGCCCAATATTTATCCCTCAACCAACATCACTAAAACAGATTATCTGGTATTATCACATTGCTGGCTGTGGAAGCTTGCTGTGCGCAAATTGGCTGCCGCTTTTCCTACATTATAACAGTGGCTACACTTCAAAAGCACTTCATTGGCTGTAAAGCACTTTGGGATGGACTGAGGTTGTGAAAGGCGCTATCGAAATTCAAGTCTTTCTTTTTTATTAGTACCACACTGGGCCCTTACTATGAACTTTACAAGATGTATGTTTGTCTGGGGTCTATTTTGACTTTTGGGAAACCTTCTGGCGGAGCATGCTCATCAGCTAAGAGGCCCTCACGATTTTGAGGCCCCAACCTTATTTAAAGTTAAATACAGCGTGACAAGTTTACAGAGGTATTGTCCATTCTAAATGTGGCCATAGGAATTTATAATGGAAAAAGTTGACCTAAGATTTTTTATGTGGCTAGATGCTGATTTTCCTTTCTAGGAACCGTTATGTTCCGTTTTTTATCCTTTTCTCTACTCCATTGGGTGCTGGTGTGGCACTGATGTATCTGTGTTCACACTGATTGATTGTGACCTTGTTACTACTAGTTTATTTAGAATTAGCCTGCAGTTGATTACCAGAACATTTCTATGGTCAGTATATGCGAAAGGCTAAATTCACTGATTGCATGCTCCCAGTGGACCACCATACTCGGAGGGTCAGTAAGTCGGAGCTACAGTATGATAACCCTATCTCCGACTCACTCTCCCTTTGAACAGGTCTTCCCATTGGGAGCGTGTATCAAGTGACTTTATCACTATATTGCAATGACTAGATGTACTGCAGAAGGGCGATTATGTGATCCAACGCTCCCAGTGGGAATGGCATTCACTGGGAACATATTGCAGGAAATTGCAGGCACACAACCCCTAGTTTCCCGGAAATATTCCTCATAATCCTTCATGTTCATGAGTCAGAATTCCTACAAACGTCACTCACGCACTTCTTGACCCTGTCACATCTCTTCTCTTTTTTAGGAGGAACCTTTTGTTATGGTGTCAGAAAACGTACTCGGAAGAACAAAGAAATACTACGGATACTCTATCGATGTCCTGGATGCCTTGTCAAGTTACCTGGGCTTCAAATATGAAATCTACGTGGCTCCTGATTACAAGTTTGGGAGCCAGCAACCCGATGGAAACTGGAATGGACTGATTGGAGAACTCGCCTTCAAGGTCTGTCTCTTCCATTGTTTGCTACAACCCTGTTAATGCTTTCCCGTCTGTACTTTTTCTATTATTCTGACTTTCGATCACAATGACCTTTCAAATTTGGCAATTGAGCTTGAAGCTAGTCAATACCAACGGAATGACAGACTTCTCTCTCTGTTGTTTGTAAGTGCCTTTTGTAAATTGAGGAAAGCTAACTCAATTTGACGCAGGGGTATGGTAGTGTAGTGGTTAAGTTACTGGACTAGAAATCTAGAGGTCCTGGATTAAATAATCCAGAGAGCATGAGTTCAAATCCCACCATGGTACTTTGAGAATCTCAATTCAGTTCTCAAAAAAAAAGCTGGAAATGAATAAAAGCTGGTATCAGTAAAAGTGACCATGAAGCTGTTGTTATAAGACCCAACTGGTTCACTAATGGCCTTGAGGGAAGGAAACCAGCCGTCCTTACCTGGTCTGCCCTATATGTGATTCCAATCCCGCACCAACATGGTTGACTCTTAACTGTCCTAGTAAGTCACTCAGTTGTATCTTATTGCGAGCAGTTCAAGAAGAAGACCCATCACCACCTTCTCAAGCATGGGCAATAAAAGCCAGCCTTGCCAGATCCTAAGAATTATTTTTTAAAAATCCACTTCTTGGTCGTTGAAGATTTAACATAAATTAGTGGCGAGGCCATAAATGGCGTCAGAAATGGAAAATTTCACTCTGATGCAGGTCAGGCACAGTATTGTGGCAGAGTAGTTGGGCTTTAGAGATAAATTTTATGCTCCCAGCAAGGAATCCCACGTGACAGATCAGGCAGTCGGCACTCCCAGTTGTCACCAAGTAGGACGCAATGGGTGAAGGTCAGCGCACCTGATTCACAGCCATCCTAATCGTCCGGTTATCCATTTCAATCATCAATGATGTAAGGGGTTTTCTCCGGTACCGGTCCCCCGTTACACACAGTTCTTGGACATCAGGATTTATAAGAACAAAATACACACGGCACAGGGTTTTGGCTCAACCTTTGATTCCTTCGTTTATTGAACACACACACACACAATTACTTCCCCAGTATAAATCTCTACGATTTATATCAGGCTAACAACCCCAAAATACAAACCTCTACACAAGGGTCATTTGCATCGACACAATATGACACAGTTAAACCCGTCCGCGATTTGACTGTTACATATAAAGTTACCCAGACTCAATCACAAAACCCTTATTGTGATCTGACTGAAACTCACAAACTTACTCAGACTCAATCACAAAAGCCCCCTCTATGATTTGACTGAAACATACAATCACCACTCCCGATCGGCTGTCTCTTGGAGTTGATTGTAGGCCCGAATCTTTCTGTTCGCTGTTCTGCCATCGGCTCCCCCACACACTGTCTTCGAAGTGATCTTACTTTAAACCAAAACCAACCTTCAGTATTTCCTGGCCCCCTCTGAGCATGTGATGGCCATATCAAAATGTGTGAATTGTTCCTGGTATTGTCCATTGATTTGAGATATCTTTTGACAATGCAACCCTCCCAAAGTGACTGCATGTGCGAAGTTGTTGGTTTCTGTTAGCATTCGTATTCAAAAGGTTCGAGGCCCGGCCCATTGTCTAGGCCTGCACTGAATCTCGTTATTCGGGGGGCCATGGTCTAAGGTGGACAATGTAACCCCTTAAGGTACATGAACATGCAGATGTTCTTGTTCAGACTTTAGATTCATATATTAGATTGTCTGTGATCCAGTCTCTTGAAGGTTCGTAGTTCCGGCTGCAATGTTTGAATTAACCCTTTATTACCGAGCCCTTTTTGCGGGCTGTGCACTTCTGGGTTTTTATATTTCATCGTCCAATATTTTTACCGTTGTGGGGGAGGAATCGATCCTACAAAGACTCAGGAAAGCCCTGAATCGGCCACACCGACCTCCATGTCTGATTGTCCAGCCTGCTATCCCGTTGAGTAAAGCTCCATGCTGGAGGCACTAACTCGTGCTGTGTACCCTTTATTCTCCAGAAGCCCTTGCTACCTCTGGCCTGGGCACACTCGATCCTGACAATGGGTCTTCATAAATGCAAGTTCCTTCTTTCTTTACGAGCGTCGAGTGTTGTTTGGCTTTGATATAAAAGCGGGTTTGGAGGAGCTACACAAACTGTTGCTCACATTTGCCATTTAGATGTTTTAATTATTCATAGGGCTGGATTTTCATTGACCCGTGGAGGTGGGTTTGGAGGCGTGTGGGGGGTTAAAATTGCGAAAACTGGCGGGCGGGCACACGCCCACCTCCACGCAATTTTCATTAAATCGTGTCTGCTGGTCCCAACTCCGTCCCGCCTCTAAGAGGCGGGATAGGCTGTTAAGGCCCTTAACAAGCACTAAATTGCCTCTATAATGCCATTTTGAAAGGCCTTTGTGATTTTAACCCTTTTTCTACGTCTGTTCTGAACCACGATTGTGAAACCTGGCGGGAGCACATTTGGCTGGCTGGCCGGCCGGCCGCATCTGGATGGATGAGGAAGAGACATATCTGGATGGATGGATGACATATCTGGGAGTGGTGGTGGATGGGAGACATATCTGGGAGTGGTGGTGGTGCAAAAATATCTGGGAGCAGACTTAGGGCTGCTGCTGCTGATTTTGCATCCAGGTCCTCTCACAGCAAAGGCCAGGCAGTCTTTGCAGACCTTCAATGCAGCAGCAATGATGACATCATCAGAGGCGACTTTCAGACTGAAAACACTAATTGGTTCATGGGTTCCCACATGCTGGAACTCAATTGCCCAATTAGGTGAAAATCGCATCAATCTCCCACATCCAATTGCAGTCGGGTGGATAACACGAAAAGTGGATGACATGACCCCAACCCGCCCCAGTATTAAAATCCAGCCCATTGTCTTTTTTAAAATACTTTTTATTCCTTTGGGATTCCTAGGAAAATCATAAAATATGAATTCGGAAAAAGGCACACCTTGTTTCAGAATATTTCAAACGAAGCTATCCATCTATGTCTCCAAGCCCCACATCTCCCTCATTAATCAAACGAAAGTCTTACATCCCCATCTGTATATACATTGAACAGATGATTCAGTGATCCAACGCTCCCTGGGATGGAATATCACGGGCTGGGCACCCCCAGTTAATGGACACGCGTTCCACACGAGAACCAGTCCTTGCTGGAAGAACCTGATCGTGGAATTTCCCCTTTACGGCATAATAAGGGAGGGGGGGTGGTGAATGTCCACGGAAGTCTCCTGCTCCTCCAAGGTATGCTTGATGGAATAGTCGTAGAAACCCCAGAAAAACAGCGTCAACTTTTTGATTTTTTTTAATTCGTTCATGGGATGTGGGCATCAATGGCAAGGCCAGCATTTATTGCCCTTCCCTAATTGCCCTTGAGTGGCTTGCTAGGCCATTTCAGAGGGCAGTTAAGAGTCAACCACATTGCTGTGGGTCTGGAGTCCGGGTAAGGACAGCAGATTTCCTTCCCTAACGGACATTAGTGAACCAGATAGGTTTTTCACAACAATCTGGTAGTTTCGTGGTCACCATTACTGATACTAGCTTTTTATTCCAGATTTATTTAATTAACTGAATTTAAATTCCGCAGCTGCTGCGGTGGGATTTGAACTCTCATCTCTGGATCATTAGTCTAGGCCTCTGTGTTACTACTCCAGTAACATTACCACTACGCTACCGTTCCCTATTATCCATTGAATAGACTTCACGCACCTTACATGATCCGTTTTGCCACTGTCTCCTATCTGCCTCTTCTAAAATGCCCAGCAACAAATCACACCCCATAAACCAGTCCTATTCAATTTGGCACTGTAAAATTCTCCACCTACCCTGTCTGAGAATTTGTTGTTGCTTTTCTCTGGTCGGACTGCCACTTTCACTCTATCTTGCCCTTCTATAACTGATGTTATTCTGGCCGCTATGGAAGATTCCATTGCTCATGCTCCCCCTTCTGTCAGATCTAATACAGCATCTTCTATGGACTTGGGTTCTAAACCTTGGCTTCTCAATTAAAAAGAAAGGAAAGACTTGTTAAACTTCTTTACCCAGAGAGTGATGAGAATGTGGAACTTGTTACCTCATGGAGTGGTTGAGGCGAATAGCTCAGATACATTTGAGGGAAAAAAAGAAAGACTTGCATTTATATAGCGCGTTTCACGACCACCAGACATCCCAAAGCGCTTTACAGCCAATTAAGTACTTTTTGAAATAAAAACAGAAAATGCTGGAAATACTCAGCAGGTCAGGCAGCATCTGTGGAGAGAGAAACAGGGTTAACGTTTCAGGTCAATGACCCTTCGTCAGAACTTTTTGAAGTATTGCTGATAATGTAGCTTGTTGAAGTTAAAGGCAACATAGTGGAGATGGACCGAGTCGATCATAGCCTTATACCATCGCACAAATGTAGTAATTATTCTACAATAAAACTGCTGTTTTTTAAAAAATAAAATGGCCCCCCTAGGAGTAGGCCATTGAGCTCCTCGATCCTGCTCCACCATTCAATCAAATCATGGCTGATCTGTACCTCATTTACCCTCCTTAGCTCTGTATCCCCTGATAATCTTAAGATATTAAGGGATATGGGGAGAGATGGGCCTATGGAGTTAGGTCACAGATCAGCCATTATCTCATTGAATGGCAGAACAGGCTCGAGGAGCTCAATGGCATACGAACATACGAATTAGGAGCAGGAGTAGGCCACTCGACCCTTCGAGCCTGCTCCGCCATTCAATAAGATCATGGCTGATCCGATTACTCCACATTCCCGCCTACCCCCGATAACTTTTCAACCCCTTGCTTACCAAGAATCTATCTATCTCTGCCTTAAAAATATTCAAAGACTCTGCTTTCACCGCCCTCTGAGGAAGAGAGTTCCAAAGACTCACGACCCTCTGTGAGAAAAAATTTCTCCTCATCTCTGTCTTAAATAGGCGACCCCTTATTTTTAAACAGTGACCCCTAGTTCTAGATTCTCCCACAAGAGGAAACATCCTCTCCACATCCACCCTGTCCAGACCCCTCAGGATCTTATATGTTTCAATCAAGTCACCTCTTACTCTTTTCTAAACTCCAGCAGATACAAGCCTAGCCTGTCCAACCTTTCCTCATAAGTCAACCCACCGATTCTAGATATTAGTCTAGTAAACCTTCTCTGAACTGCTTCCAATGCATTTACATCCTTCCTTAAATAAGGAGACCAATACTGTACACAGTACTCCAGGTGTGGTCTCACCAATGTCCTGTATAACTGAAGCATAACCTCCCTACTTTTGTATTCAATTCCCCTTGCAATAAACGATGACATTTTATTAGCTTCCCTGATTACTTGCTGTACCTGCATAGTAACCTTTTGCGATTCATGCACTAGCACACCCAGATCCCTCTGCATCTCAGAGCTCTGCAGTCTCTCACCATTTAGATAATATGCTTTTTTATTCTTCCTGCCAAAATGGACAACTTCACATTTTCCCACATTATACTCCATTTGCCAGTTCTTTGCCCACTCACTTAACCTATCTATATCCCTTTGTAGCCTCTTCACAATGTCCTCTTCACAATTTACTTTCCTACCTATCTTTGTGTCATCAGCAAATTTAGCAACCATACTTTCGGTCCCTTCATCCAAGTCATTTATATAAATTGTAAAATGTTGAGGCCCCAGCACTGATCCCTGTGGCACACCACTCGTTACATCTTGCCAATCAGAAAATGACCCATTTATGCCTACACTCTCTTTCCTGTTAGCTAGCCAATCTTCTATCCATGCCAATATGTTACCCCCTACACCGTGAGCTTTTATTTTCCACAATAACCTTTGATGTGGCACCTTATCAAATGCCTTCTGGAAATCTAAGTACAGTACATCCACCGGTTCCCCTTTATCCACAGCACATGTTACTTCCTCAAAGAACTCCAATAAATTGGTTAAACGTTATTTCCCTTGCACAAAACCATGTTGACTCTGCCTGATTACTTTGAACTTTTCTAAGTGCCCCACTATAACGTCTCTAATAATAGCTTCTAACATCTTCCCTATGACAGATGTTAAGCTAACTGGCCTGTAGTTTCCTGCTTTCTGTCTCCCTCCCTTTTTGAATAAAGGAGTTACATTTTCTATTTTCCAATCTAATGTAACCTTCCCCGAATCTAGGGAATTTTGGAAAATTAAAACCAACGCATCAACTATCTCACTAGCCACTTCTTTTAAGACCCTAGGATGAAGTCCATCAGGACCCGGGGACTTTTCAGCCCGCAGCTCCAACAATTTGCTCAGTACCACTTCCCTGGTGATTATAATTTTCTTGAATTCCTCCCTCCCTTCCATTTCCTGATTTACAGCTATTTCTGGGATGTTACTTGAATCCTCTATAGTGAAGACCGATGCAAAATACCTGTTCAATTCAACTGCCATCTCCTTATTTTCCATTATTAATTCCCCAGACTCACTTTTTATAGGACCCACGCTCACTTTGTTAACTCTTTTCTTTTTTAAATATCTATAGAAACTCTTACTATCTGTTTTTATATTTCTAGCTAGCTTTCTTTCGTACTCTAATTTTTCTCTCCTTATTAATCTTTTAGTCATTCTTTGCTGTTTTTTATATTCTGTCCAATCTTCTGACCTGCCACCCCATCTTTGCGCAATGATATGCTTTTTCTTTAAGTTTAATACTATCTTTAACTTTTTTAGTTAACCACGGATGGTGGGTCCTCCCCTTGGAATTTTTCTTTCTTGTTGGAATGTATATATTCTGTGTATTTTGAAATATCCCCTTAAATGTCTGCCACTGCAACTCTATTGACCTATCCCTTAACCTAATTTGCCAGTTCACTTTAGCTAGCTCTGCTTTCATGCCCTCATAATTGCCCTTATTTAAATTTAAAATACTTGTCTTGGATCCACTCCTCTCTCTCAATCTGAATGTAAAATTCAATCATAATTATGATCGCTGCTACCTAGGGGCGCCTTCACTATGAGGTCATTAATTAATCCTATCTCGTTGCACAATACCAGGTCTAGTATAGCCTGCTCTCTGGTTGGCTCCAGAACGTGCTGTTGTAAGAAACTATCCCGAAAACATTCCATGAACTCCTCATCTATGCTACCTTTGCCAATCTGATTTTTCCAGTCTATATGCAGATTAAAATCCCCCATGATTATTGCTGTACCCTTCTGACAAGCTCCCATTATTTCTTCCTTTATACTCCATCCTACCATGTGGTTACTGTTAGGGGGCCTGTACACCACTCCCACAAGTGACTTCTTGCCTTTATTATTTCTCATCTCTACCCAAACCGCTTCTACATCCTGGTTTCCTGAACTTAGGTCAAAACTCTCTATTGTGATAATACCATCATTAATTAACAGAGCCACCCCTCCACCTTTTCCCACCTTCCTGTCTTTCCTAAATGTGATGTACCCTTCAATATTCAGGTCCCAATCTATGTCATCCTGCAGCCATGTTTCTGTAATGGCTATCAGATCATATTTATTTATTTCTATTTGCGTTATCAGTTCATCTGTTTTGTTTCGAATGCTACGTGCATTCAGACGAGAGCCTTTAGTTTTGTCCTTTTATTATTTTTGTAACCTTTAGCTTTATCTATTGATTTAATCTTAGATTTGTACTCTCTATCCCTTCCTGTCACGGTCTGTTTATCATTTCCCATATTAATACCATTCTCTATTGCCTTGTCTCTAATCTTTGAATTACCACATCTTCCCAAATTTGATCCCATGCCCCCAATATTTAGTTTAAAGCCCTCTCTACCGCCCCAGTTTTACGACTCGCCAGAACACTGGTCCCAGCGATACATATCCCACTTTCCCCAGTAATGGTGCCATTGCCCCAGGAATTGAAACCCATTTCTCCCACACCAATCTTTGAGCCACGCATTCATCTCTCGAATTTTATTTACCCTATGCCAATTTGCTCGTGGTTCAGGTAATAATGCAGTTCTACTCAACTACTCCTGTTCCTATGTTCTTATGTTCCCTTACCTAATAAAATCTTCAATCTCAGTCTTGAAAATTTCAATTGACCTAGCCTGTGCCACACCATTGGCATCCTAGGCCCTGCTCTCTGGCATTCCCTCCTTCACCCAAAGGGCAGTGGAAATCTGAAACTCTCTCTCCCAAAAAGCTGTTGAGGCTGAGGGGTCAATTGAAAATTTCAAAAACTGAGGTTGATAGATTTTTGTGAGGCAAGGTTCTTAAGAGTTATACAACCAAGGAAGGTGGATGGAGTCAAGATACAGATCAGCCATAATCTCATTGAATGGCGAAACAGGCTCAAGGGGCTGAATGGCCCCCTCCTGTTCCTATGTTCCTATGTTCGGAAACATCTTCACTTCCCTCTCCCCCTTTAAGACTCCTTCAAACCCAACCTTTTTGACCAAACTCTTGGTCACTCCTCCTAATCTCCCTTCCTTTGTCTCGGTGGCCAATTTCTCCTTATCCCTCCGTGAAGCCCTGTGGGAGAATTTTCTACATTTAAGGCACGATATGAATATGAGTTGTTGTTGTTGTTGTACATCACCACTTCATCTCTCGAGTCAATGCGGTAGCTTTCATGCTCTGGACATTTTTGAAGCGAATACAGCACCTAGTTTCTTGCCCCAGACTTTGACCCATCTGGTCTTCCCACGCCACACACCCTGCAAAAAACAGGAGGTCACTGAAGCTCCATGGCAATGGTCAAGGGGCTCGATCTCCTCTCCTTCACCCTGGAGAACCGATCTGCGCCTACTGCTCTGTGGTGCTTTGTGCTTGCTCCTATGGCCATTTAGTGTTTAATTAAGGAGAAGTACAAATCAACATGGAGGGAGCAACTGAGAGTACATCCCTCCCTCCCAGTTAGTGTTTCTCAGCTGAGCCTGAGGGCAAACATGGAGATTAACAAAGTTAATTCTGAATCCAATTACAGAGCTGACACCTACTTTGCACCAATGCATCTGTCCGATTGATTTTGATGGACAAATCGGGCACTCTGGCTTAATGTACATAAGCACATAAGAAATAGGAGCAGGAGTCGGCCATTTGGCCCTTCGAGCCTGCTCCGCCATTCAATAAGATCATGGCTGATCTTCTACCTCATCTCCACTTTCCTGAACTATCCCCATATCCCTTGATTCCCTTAATATTCAAAAATCTATTGATCTCTGTCTTGAATATACTCAACGACTGAGCCTCCACAGCCCTCTGGGGTAGAGAATTCCAAAGATTCACCACCCTCTGAGTGAAGAAATTTCTCCTCATCTCCGTCCTAAATGGCCGACCCCTTATTCCTGAGACTGTGACCCCTGGTTCTAGACTCCCCAGACAGGGGAAACATCCTCCCTGCATCTACCCTGTCAAGCCCTGTAAGAATTTTGTATGTTTCAATGAGATCACCTCTCATTCTTCTAAACTCTAGAGAATATAGGCCTAGTCTACTCAATCTCTCCTCATAGGACAATCTCCCATCTCGGGAATCAGTCTGGCGAACCTTTGTTGCACTCCCTCTATGGCAAGTAGATCCTTCCTTAGGTAAGGAGACCAAAACTGTAAACAATACTCCAGGTGTGGTCTCACCAGGGCCCTATATAATTACAGTAAGATGTCTTTACTCTTATACTCAAATCCTCTTGTAATAAAGGCCAACATACCATTTGCTTTCCTAATTCCTTGCTGTACCTGCATGTTAACTTTCAGTGATTCATGTACAAGGACACCCAGGTCCCTCTGAACACCAACATTTCCCAATCTCTCACCATTTAAAAAATACTCTGCTTTTCTATTTTTCCTACCAAAGTGGATAACTTCACATTTCTCCACATTATATTCCAGTTGCCATGTTCTTGCCCACTCACTTAGCCCGTCTATATCCCCTTGCAGCCTCCTTTGCATCCTCCTCACAACTTGCATTCCCACCCAGCTTTGTATCATCAGCAAAACTTGAATAGATTACATTTGGTCCCCTCATCCAAATGTAGTTCCAGATGAACTCAATTTGGATTTTCTTTCTCCAAATATTCAAATGTTGGCCTCATTTTTCATGTCAAACTAGTCATCAATACGCATGAACCTTCAAGCTCAGCTTCTTAAGATAAATATTTTCAATGACAGGTGAAAACTTGAAGAAAATCCTACTTTTTTAATGAAGTATGTAGTGCAAACAGATTATATATTCATAATTATCATGTATTTCCCTCACATGGTTACATCAGTTCATTCGCAAGATAATTTGTATTGCATTATTAATCACTTTATTACTCTATGCTCGAGTACTTTTTGCATGATTAACTTTGCTGGAAATAATAAATAATAGATTTAATGAATAGATTGTTAGAAAGCAGCCATCTAGGCTCATTCAAGAAACATTCAGGCGTAATAATGAAACTGTTTCAATCATGGATTAAAGTGCTGATCATTAAATCTTCATATAAATGGCCTTTGTTTTGTGCTCGAGTTAATGTGATCCAGGGAAGTTAAAGAATTGAGAGGTTAGAGTCCATCAACGCCTCGATTTTAAAGCTCTGATCCTTGTGTTCAAATCTCTCCATAGCCTCGCTCCGTCCTATCTCTTTAACCTCCTCCAGCCCTAAAGCCCTCCGAGATCTCTGCACTACCCCAAATCTAGCCTTGTGTTTCTCCCGCTTCCTCCGCCCCACCATTGGTGGCCGTGCCTGCGGCCGTCTAAGCCCTAAGCTCTCGAATTCCCTCCCTAAACTTCTCGTCCTCTCTCTCTATCCTCCTTTAAGACTCTCCTCAATACCTAACTCTTTGATCAAGCTTTTGGTCACCTGTGTCAAATTTTGCCTGATAATCGCTCCTGTGAAAGGCCTTGGGATGTTTTACTACGTTAAAGGCGCTATATAAATGCAAGTTGTTGTTGTTGTCATTCGCAAGTAGATTGGAGAACAAGAGGGGGAGATAAAAGCCTGCTCCCAGTCACTTATTATTAACGACCCTTTTCTGAAATAAATTTACAGAGAGCAGATGTGGGAATCTCGGCCTTGACCATCACACCGGAGCGGGAGAGCGTCGTGGACTTCACCACCCGTTACATGGATTACTCGGTGGGATTCCTTCTGAGGAAGGCGGAGAAGACCGTCGACATGTTTGCCTGTCTGGCGCCGTTTGATTTTTCTCTGTGGGCGTGCATCGCTGGCACGGTGATACTGGTGGGCCTGTTGGTGTATCTGTTGAACTGGCTGAACCCTCCGAGGCTGCAGATGGGCTCCGTCACCTCCACCACCTTGTACAACTCCATGTGGTTTGTCTACGGCTCCTTTGTTCAGCAAGGTAAGGGACTGCTGCGTCGTAACCTCGCTTACGGCCCGCCTCTTTGCCGCCATTTTGATTCATTGCCGTGAGATGAGCCTTTGCGCGCTTATACAGCAAGCCCAAACATCCACTCCAAATCAGGATGATCTGAGCTGAACATAATTTGCGGTCAGCGGCGAAGCAAAGGCGTTCGTCACTGGACCCGATGCAAGCTGCCCACAAAGATCTCGCGATCTCTGTGACGAGAAGTTTGCGGTGTTCAGTCGCGATCAGTGTAGTGTAGAGGGAATCCCCTAGTGCGAGCTGCTGTGATGTCAACACAATGCAGAATTCTCACAGACCGGAACCAGGAAGTGAAGAAGCTCCTTATACTCTGATTTTTTTTAAAATGTTACAGAGAGCAAAACAAAGATTGGGGACTCTCACATGGGGAAAAGGTACATCTGAGCTTAAGATGACCAAACTTTTAAAAAAAATATAGGGGGAGAAATTCGGTATCGCCCCGTTTGGGGCACAATTATCGGCCAGGCACAAAGTTTAGCGCCTGGCGCTAATTATCGCCTCCGACTGCAAACTTGGCTTCTATCGCCCCTGGAGGCGATTAGAGCGCTAAATCAGGCGCTACACACCTCTCTTAAGGCGCTAACGCCGAGGAGCGAGGCATTACCTCAGAGCGCTGGCGAAGCCCATGTGATGTCAGTCAGCAATGGAACACAGACACACTGGCGCCGGCCAGTTTTAAAGGGGAGGGTTGATCTAGCAGTCCATCCACATCCTGCTCATTGCAGCCTTGAATCTCGGCCTGGAGAGACCTGTACATCAAATCTGCTGGAAAGAACAATGAAGAGGCCCAGGGAAAGAGCTCAGAGTGCAGCCCCATAGCCTCTTCTAAATCGATGCAAGGAAGGTCAAATTAAAATGAACCTGCAAAGTGCTGCTCAGTACCCAAAACTCCTTCACACAGCGTTGAATCTCTCCAGAAGCCTCTCTCTCTCTCTCAGAATGCGTGGTGCAAAAATGACGCTGACAAAAAAAGGCAGGAAGCAGTCGCCTTTAAATAGCGCTCCCCCAGTCCCTTCCCGACTGCAAAACGCTCCCCTCAACCTGTCGTTGCTAGCGGCAGGCAGTAAGGCAGGGGGCGCCACTCAATATCCGGTCCGGGGCGCTACCGGGGCGTTGCACGCTTGACTGACGTCACGATCTGCGGGCGCAGGAGATCGTGGCGGTAGTGTTTAGCGCCGCCGCAAAATGTCTGGTCAATTTCGTGAGCGGTGCAAACATCGCCGTGCCCGGGCGCTAGTTGCTTTGCGACCCATTAGTGCCCTCTTAGGGCACTAACGGGAGGCGCAAAGCAACTGAATATTTCCCCCATAACATTTTTTTTTAAGTTTCTAAAAAATTGTAATTTTCATCATTACGGAGAAATTTGAGACACCACAAAATTAAAATTAGTTTTTCGGGGCCACAACGTTTGCTTACAAGTCAACACGCTGTTAAAACCCAAGTTACACCTAATCCAAAAGAGTCTAACTTTAAATGGGGTATTTAACAGCGATATTACCGCGGAAAAGCCCAAGTTTTCGTCAGTTTCCCTGATTACGCCGATTGCCGGCTGTTGCGGGAGGGGGGTGGTCCACAGCGCAGCCAGTGTCGGAGCAGTGAATGACTGACCGCAACTTCAGGATTTCCGCGTTAGGATGCGCAATGCGCTACATCCTGAAGTTGCGGTCAGTTTTCAAAGGGGCAATAACAGCAAACGCTGTTAGTTCGCTGATATTACCCACCGCAAATTCCGGCCCAATCTCTTCGACTATAATAAATCAAAAGTAGAAAATGTCGGAAAACACTCAGCAGGTCAGGCAGCCTCTGTGGAGAGTGAAACAGAGTTAACGTTTCAGGTCAATGACCTTTCGTCAGAACCGACAAAAGGTCATCGACTTGAAACGTTAACTATGTTTCTCTCTCCGCAGATGCTGCCTGACATATTAACCTTTGCATTCCTTGCAATTAAAAAAAAAGGTTTCTGTGAAATTATCAGCGAGTTTTGAAGCTTTGCGGTAGGGTCTTGTTCAGGTGAGCTCCGCGTATATCAGCTACACTGATCATGAGGCAATGCGGTCCTGTGTTATCACAGGTTACACCTTGAGCTTGAAAAGGAACAATAGCGATAATGAGACAAAGACAATAGCAAAGAGACTGGTGCCCAAACACTGCTGCTCACTTCAAGTTCCACCTCCCTATTTTACAAGATTTTTTTTATTAATTCACGGGATGTGGGCGTCGCTGGCAAGGCCAGCATATATTGCCCATCCCTAGTTGCCCTTGAGAAGGTGGTGGTGAGCCGCCTGCTTGAACTGCTGCAGTCCCGTGTGGTGAAGGTACTCCCACAGTGCTGTTAGGGAGGGAGTTCCAGGATTTTGACCGAGCGACGATGAAGGAACGGCGATATATTTCCAAGCCAGGATGGTGTGTGACTTGGAGGGGGAACTTGGAGGTGATTGCAAGAAACTTCTTGTGAGCAAAGCACAGCTGTTGAAACACAAAACTGCTTAATTGATGCAAAGTGCCCCGTTTTTCTAATACCCCATTAACTTTCCTCGCCTCCCCTGTACCTCCAACAACAACAACAACTTGAATTTATATAGCGCATTTAATGTAGCAAAACCTCCCAAGGTGCTTCCCAGGAGAGCTATCAAACAGATTTTTATACGGAGTAGAATGGGCCTATACTCTCTGGAGTTTAGAAGAATGAGAGGTGATCTCATTGAAACATACAAGATTCTGAGGGGGATTGACAGGGTGGATGCTGAGATGCTGTTTCCCCTGGCTGGAGAGTCTAGAACTAGGGGGCACAGTCTCAGGATAAGGGGTCGGCCATTTAGGACTGAGATGAGGAGGAATTTCTTCACTCAGAGGGTGGTGAATCTTTGGAATTCTCTACCCCAGAGGGCTGTGGAGGCTCTGTCGTTGAGTATATTCAAGGCTGAGATCGATAGGTTTTTGGATACTGAGAGAATCAAGGGATATAGGGATAGGGCGGGAAAGTGGAGTTGAGGTCGAAGATCAGCCATGATCTTATTGAATGGTGGAGCAGGCTCGAGGGGCTATGTGGCCGACTCCTGCTCCTAATTCTTATGAGTCACACGACAGGTGAGCAAGTGCAGAGCCAGGGAAATGGGAGGAGGAGGAAAGAACAAAAGGAAAGGTCTGTGATACGTTGGAGGGCAGGAGTGAATAAAAAAAGGGTGTGTGGTGCCAGGCAAAAGGGGGCGGTAATGCGACAAGTAAAGAAACAAAAGATGGGTCTGGAGGAAGTGTAAATGGTTACAGCAGAATCATTACCAGAAACTAATACAAAAGCAAAATACTGCAGATGCTGGAAATCTGAAATAAAAACAGAAAATGCTGGAGATACTCAGCAGGTCAGGCAGCGTCTGTGGAACCTGCTGTCCAAATAATGGGAGCGGCGGTTGTGATCAAAAGTTGTTGAACTCAATGTTGAGGCTGGAAATGCGTAAAGAGCCTAATCGAAAGATGAGGTGCTGTCCCTCGAGCTTACGTTGAGCTTCATTGGAACAGCGTAGGAGGCCGAGGACAGAGAGGTCAGAGTGGGAGGGGAGTGGTGAAATAATCTCTTCGGCTCCTTCTTGCAGCTGGCCCAGTTTCAGTTCATCCGCCGTTAGTTTACCCACTCAGCACGTGCGCTGAATTTTCCTTTCCCACACCAACAACAAAAGGGCAGCAGTTTCGCACCAGTCACCTCAACCAGTCTGATTGTGTCTGCCACTGGTTCAGTGGGCAGCGCCCTCGCCTCCGAGTCAGAAGGTTGTGGGTTCAAGTCCCACTCCAGACACTTGAGCACAGTAAATCTAGGTTGACACTCCAGTGCAGTGCTGAGGGAGCGCTGCACTGTCGGAGGTGCTGTCTTTGGATGAGATGTTAAACCGAGGCCCCGTCTGCCCTCTCAGGTGGACATTAAAGATCACACGGCCACTATTTTGAAGAAGAGCAGGGGAGTTCTCCCCGGTGACCTGGGGCCAATATTTATCCCTCAATCAACATCACTAAAAACAGATTATCTGGTCATTATCTCATTGCTGTTTGTGGGAGCTTGCTGTGCGGCTGCCGCGTTTCCTACATTACAACAGTGACTACACTTCAAAAGGTACATCACTGGCTGTAAAGCGCTTTGGGACGTCCGGCGGTCGTGAAAGGCGCGATATAAATGCAAGTCTTTCTTTCTTCCTTGATGCGAAACTCTGACTTTGCAGCTCAGATGAACTCTACGGTCAAGCGGGGGTGGGTGGGGGGGGGCGGGGGGGGCAAGACTTCGTTCTGAACCACTGCGGAAATTGCTCGATCTGCCCTGGCCTATCTGACACCCTTTGGGGAGACTTCGCTGCTAACCTGTAACAAATAGCAAACTGCGGTTCTGCCGCGAGTGGTGCCCAGTAAACATTCTTCAGGGGCAGTCAAAGCCTGGGCCCGGACCAATGTGCTGTGACATAGGGTGACAGGTTATGGATTTCCCCACTCTCCGCAATTCCGCAGAAAGAGAATTCCCCCCCCAACTCCCCCAGAGGGCAGCAAATCGAGGCGCTATGTTCTCCAAAAGCAAAGAGGCCACAAGTGGTCGCCATGTTGATCCAACCTGCATTTCCAGTCCCTCCCACTTCTGGCAGCCGGCTTCAGCTGGGAATGTAACTTCAGCCGGCACTTGGGACTTGGAGCAGGGGCTTCAAGTGGGAAAAGAGCTTAAAAAAATTAGGGATTCACACAAACAAACATGCAATCATACACATCCTTAATTGCACAAGTGAAAGCGCATTGTCTTCACAAAGTGATTTTATCAGATATGAAATTGTATTGAAACTACGGTTAACTTGATAAGTCCACAACTCATCAACACAGAGTGTTCTAGCCAACCGAATCACTTCTCATCTACTTCCATTATATAGAATTACTTCAGTCTGTGCAAATATTTATCTTGCCCTGAGATAACAGTGTTCAGGGCATTTGAACTTATCATACTTTCTTTTTTTTCCCATCATTTTATCTGAAACAGCGGTTGTCTGCACATCAACTGAAATTTGCATTTAATTTCCCCTGAGGACGTTTTCCGCTGTTGCCATTTAAAAAGAAAAGAAATGAGAAATCTGATTCGAACAAAGCTTGAGAAAATAAATGTTTTTTTGTACCAGGTGGCTGGGTTTATTGGTGTTTTGTCAACAGCTGCTTCTCACACATTTCAAGAAACCCCTCTCTCTAAATTCTTCCAGCTGACCCTTAAGAACATAAGAAACAGGAGTCGGCCATTCGACCCTTGAGCCTGTTCCACCATTCAATAAGATCATGGCTGATCTTCGACCTCAACTCCACCTTCCCGCACTATCCCCATACTCCTTGATTCCCTTAGTATCCAAAAATCTATCGATCTCTGTCTTGAATATACTCAGTGACTGAGCATCCACAGCCCTCTGGGGTAGAGAATTCCAAAGATTCACCACCCTCTGAGTGAAGAAATTTCTCCTCATCTCAGTCCTAAATGGCCGACCCCTTATTCAGAGACTGTGACCCTAGTTCTAGCCTCCCCTGTCAGGGGAAACATCCTCCCTGCATCTACTCTGTCGAGGCCTCTTAAGAATTGTATATGTTTCATTGAGATCTCATTCTTCTAAACTCTAGGGAATTTAGGCCTAGTCTCCTCAATCTCTCCTCACAGGACAATCCCCCCATCCCAGGCATCAGTCTGGTGAACGTTCATTGCACTCCCTCCTTAGGTAAGGAGATCTTCAGTTAGAAGTTTTAGTCGCATCACTTATTAAATTGCCCAGGCCTGCTGATTCAGAATAAACAGCTAATTTTCCTCTAATGGATAAAGAAAAATAAAAACTTGCAATTTTATAGCGCCTTTTACGACCTCAGGACATCCCAAAGCACCTTACAGCCAATTAAGTACTTTTTGAAGTGTAGTCAAAGTTGTGGGAAACGCAGCAAGCTCCCATAAACAGCAAGCAATGAGATAATAACCGGATAATCTGTTTTAGTGATGTTGATTGAGGGATAAATATTGGCCAGGACACCGGGGATAACTCCCCTGCTCTTCTTCAAAATAGTGTCATGGAATCTTTTACATCCAATTGAGAGCAGACGGGGCTTCGGTTTAATGTCTCATCCGAAAGATGGCACCTTCGACAGTGCAGCACTCCCTCAGTCTAGATTTTTGTGCTCAAGTCTCATGGAGTGGGGCTTGAACCCACAACCTTAAGACTCTCAGAGGCAAGAGTGCTACCCACTGAGTCATGACTGAGACAAAGTAAGTGTGAGTGAAAAGGGGATGTTATCCAACTAGGAAGCGCCCAACAGATTATCCATCTGTGTTTCGCCCAACAGACCCCGACAAAATTTGATTTTGTTTTATGTTCATTCATGGGTGTCGCTGGCGAGGCCAGCAGTCTTGCTCCCTATCCTAAATCTCTTACATTTATTCTAGTCCCCTCAATCACTGGAAACAGTGTGTTTCTCTCTTCCCTATCCCATCCCTTCATCATTTTAAGCACCTCTGCCAAATCACCTCTTAATCTCAAATAACAACAGAAAACGCTGGAAAAACTCAGCAGGCGGGGCAGCATCTGTGGAGAGAGAAACAGAGTTGACGTTTCAGGTCGAGACCTTTCATCAGAACTGGAAACAGCCGGAAATCAAACAGATTTAAGGCAAGGATAAAGCTGGGAAAAGGGGGAGGGGATGAAAGAACAAAAGGAGAGATTAAGAGACATTAAGAGACATTAAGAGATATTCAAGGCAAGAGGTGGTGTTAATGTGACAGGTTGAGGCTGAAAGAAGTGTGAAATGCACTGGCAGAATGAAGGACAGCTGCCAGCTTCTAGGAGGGAAAAAAAAGGAGGGGGGCAAATAAAAGGGTGGATGAAAAAATAAAATATAAATGTGATTGGGGCTAAGCTCTTAATCTCCTCTGTTCTAATGAGAACTGGCCCAATTTTTCAAGTCTTTCTTTGTTTTTGCATTTCCTCATACCAGGCAGCATCCGAGTGAATCTGCACAAAAACAGCAGGACTTAAAATAACAACATTTTACTGACCCCACTGAAATCACAGATTAGAAAGCAATTCGCGTTGACAGATTAGCCGTTTTTTGCTCTTTCTGGATTTCCCGCAGTCAATTGTGACGGCATATTAGCAATCAGACTTCTCAAAACTCACTACGCTTTCTGATCTGACGTTATTGGTGGCTATTAATTGTATCTGGCAAATGTCACTGCAGCCGCAAGGGCAACTTTAAACATTGTCAAAAGTGTTTAACGTGGATGTGGATTTTCTGTGTTAAGGCTAATCACATTCTAGTTCACTGAATTTTATTTGGGAACAGAAAATTTTTCACTGAAATTGTGCCAGGTCTGAACAGAATGTGTCTCCTCAGCTAGTGATAACTCATTGATTCTAGCAAATTTTGTACAATAGCATAGTGGTTATGTTACTGTACTAGTAATTCACGACACCTGGACTAATGATCCAGAGACGCGGGTTCAAATCCCACCACGGCAGCTGGGGAATTTAAATTCAGTTAATTAAATAAATCTGGAATATAAAAGCTAGTACCAGTAATGGTGAGCGTGAAACTACCAGACTGTTGTAAAAACCCAACTGGTTCACTAGGGATATAAGGTACTATTAGAGTGCTCCAACTGGGTTGTTGAGAAATGAAGTGATGGTACTGAACTTTCCTTAGAATTGACTTTTCTTACAATATGTAATAAAAATGTGTTTGTTACAAAATGAAAATTTAATATTTTCTTTGACAGACTGTAAAAAAAATAATCAGTTATGAGGCAACTGTTGGTACAGACAATCATAAAGCCAATAGAGCTTGCAAACGGTAGCATAGTGGTAATGTCACTGGGCTGGTAATCCAGAGGCCTGGACTAATGATCCGGAGACATGTGTTCAAATCCCACCACAACTGGGGAATTCAGTTAATTAAATAAATCGGGAATGAAAAGCTGGGATCAGTAATAGTAACCATGAAACTATCGGATTGTCGTAAAAACCCATCTGGATCGGTGCTAGGACCCCAGCTATTCACAATATATATTAATAATCTAGACGAGGGAACTAGATGTAATATCTCCAAGTTTGCAGACGACACAAAGCTGGGTGGGTGTGTGTGTTGTGAGGAGGATGCAGAGAAACTCCAGTATGATTTGGACAGGTTGGGTGATATGGCAGATGCAGTATAATGTGGATAAATGTGAGGTTATCCACTTTGGTGGCGAAGGCAGATTATTATCTCAACGGCAATAGATTGGGAAAAGGGGAAGTGCAACGAGATCTGGGAGTCCTTGTGCACCAGTCGCTGAAGGGCAGCAGGCGGTTAAGAAGGCAAATGGTATGTTGGCCTTCATAGCGAGAGGATTCGAGTACAGGAGCAAGGATGTCTTGCTGCAGTTGTACAAGGCCTTGGTGAGACCACACCTTGAGTATTGTGTGCAGTTTTGGTCGCCTTATCTGAGGAAGGATGTTCTTGCCATGGAGGGAGTGCAGCGAAGATTTACCAGACTGATGGCAGGAATGACGTATGAAGAGAGATTGGGTCGATTAGGCTTATATTCACGAGAGTTTAGAAGAATGAGAGGGGATCTCATTGAAACTTATAAAATTCTAACAGGACTAGACAGACTAGATGCAGGAAGGATGTTCCCGATGGTCGGGGTGTCCAGAACCAGGGGCCACAGTCTAAGGGTAAGGGGCAAGCCATTTAGGACTGAGATGAGATGGAATTTCTTCACCCAGAGAGTGGTGAACCTGTGGAATTCTCTACCACAGAAGGCAGTTGAGGCCAATTCAAGAAGGAGATAGATATATTTCTTAAGGCTAGAGGGATCAAGGGATATGGGGAGAAAGTAGGGACAGGGTACTGAATTTGGATGATCAGCCATGATCTCATTAAATGGCAGAGCAGGCTCGAGGGGCCGAATGGCCTACTCCTGCTCCTATCTTCTATGTTTCTATGGTTCACTAATGTCCTTTAGGGAAGGAAATCTGCCGTCCTTACCTGGTCTGGGCCTATATGTGACTCCAGACCCACAGCAATGTGGTTGACTCTTAACTGCCCTCTGAAATGGCCGAGCAAACCGATCAGTTAAGTTACGACAAAGTCAGCACTCTGGGAGTACCTTCACCACACGGACTGCAGCGGTTCAAGAAGGCGGCTCACCACCACCTTCTCAAGGGCAATTAGGGGTGGGCAATAAATGTCCTGTTAACGAATATATGTAAAAAAATATTGAATTGTTGGTTTAATTTACTTAAGAGGTCAATGTGGTCTGATCCCTAATCGAGTTGTCTGTCTTTGATGTGAAAAGATTGGCTCCACTTTATAGATTTTTGTATGATCGGCAGACATTTGTCAGTTGTCTTATCTTAACTGTTGTTAATTGCTCATTAAATATTAATACCTTCTTCCAAACTGGGTGGGGAAAGGCAGAACAGTGGAGCTTGGGCAGGAGGACAGGCAGTTTTTGCTTTGCAAACACAGTGCGGTAATTCTGACTTTGTGCAATAGCGTTAAACAGGTGGTAACGAATCGGCAGATCGTTTTCCATCTCTCCCCATTTTCATTTCCATCGACATCCTAGAAGTGGGGCTCGAACCCACAACCTGCTGATTGTCGAGGTGAGAGTGCCATCACCAAGCCAAGATGACGCTTAGGTTTCGTTGCCTGCCTGAGAGATATGAGCGGTGTTATTTTCCTGCTTTGCGTTTGTGTCTTCACGGGCGAGGGTGTACATAGGAAATTGTGATACGCAACTTTACGGACACTTAAAATAATGGTTGGAAAATCCGATGTGCATTATCCCTGCTTGGGAAAGTTGGGAAGTTTCACCTGAGTTGATGCATAAGAAGTAAAAGAAGACATGACAGACTGTTCATAAACTGAACTTTGTTCAGCAGATATTAGATACTCTTATGAAAGGTAATTGACCCTTTATAGAATTTGTCACAGATAGTATATTTACATATATTGCCCTTTAAGGATCTGACCACTATTGAGCTTCATCATAGAAACTTGCAGCACAGAAGGAGGTCATTCGGCCCGTCGTGCCTGTGCTGGCTCTTTGAAAGAGCAGTCATGCATTGTCCCCCCCCCATCCCCGCTTTTTGTCCGTAACCCTGTAAGTTCCTCATCCTCCAGGACCTGTCCAACTCCCTTTTAAAATTATTCATGGAATCAGCTTCCACCACCTTTTCAGGTAGAGTGTTCCAGATCACGACAACTCACTGAATGAAAAGATTTCTCCTCATCTCCCCTCCATAACTTTTGCCAATGATTTTAAATCTATGACCTCTGGTTATTGACTATCTCGAGAGGTCGCACAACACCAGGTTATAGTCCAACAGTTTTATTTTAAATCACAAGCTTTCGGAGTTACAACTCCTTCGTCAGGTGAAGTGAGGAGATACAGAATCGTCAAAGCATATATAGATAGAGAACAATGCATGTGTAACTTACAATTGCAGACAACTGAATTCAATCATCCTGACTGTTTATCTGCCGAGGTGTGATAAAGTTGAATTCAGTTGTCTGCAATTGTAAGTTACACATGCATTGTTCTCTATCTATATATGCTTTGACGATTCTGTATCTCCTCACTTCACCTGACGAAGGAGTTGTAACTCCGAAAGCTTGTGATTTAAAATAAAACTGTTGGACTATAACCTGGTGTTGTGCGACCTCTCAATTTTGTCCACCCCAGTCCAACACCGGCATCTCCGCATCTTGACTATCTCGCCATAGGGAATAGTTTTTCTCTGTCCTCTCTATCAAAACTTCTCATTATCTTGAAAGCCTCTATTAGGTCACCTCTTAACCTTCTCTGTTCCAAGGAGAACAGTCCTAACTTTTCCAACCTCTCCTCATGAATGAAGTCCCTCATCCCTGGTAACGTCCTGGTAAACCTCCTCTGTACCCTTTCTAAGGCCTTTACATCTTTCCTGAGGTAAGTGTGGTGAAAGGATAGTAACCCATTGCTTTTTTAACCACCTTATCAACTTGCCCGGCCATCTTTAAGGATTTGTGTATATGGACACCAAAGTCTCTCTGCTCATCTACACTTTTCAAAATCGTGCCATTTATAGTGTAATGTCTTTCCATATTAGTCCTCCCAAAGTGCATCACTTCACACTTCTCCACATTGAATTCCATCTGCCATGCTTATGCCGAATTAACCATCCTGCCTCTGTCATCCTGAAGTCTACAACTATCCTCATCATTAACTATTCATATTGCTGCTTAATTTGTAAACAAAAAGATATTAGTTGCTTCAGTCTGTGACCTTCTGGCCTGTCTGGTAATATCTGCCAATTCAAAGAGAGTTTGACAGTGCATCACAATCGGTGTTAATCCATTGCTACACACAAGGCAATTGTTAACCCTTCAGATCTGTGCCCTGCGCAGGCAGGAACACCGCATTTGGATTGTGTTACAATTTTGGGAATCGCAGTTACATAAGAACATAAAAATTAGGAGCAGGAGTAGGTCATACGGCCCCTCGAGCCTGCTCCACCATTCAATAAGATCATGGCTGATCTTCGCCCTTAACTCCACTTTCCTGCCCGATCTCCATATCCCTTGATTCCCCGAGAGTCCAAAAATCTATCTATCTCAACCTTGAATATACTCAATGGGCTCGATTTTGCCAGGCCCGAGGAGGCGGGATTGGAGGCGTGTGAGGTGTTAAAAATGCAAAAAATGGCGTGCGGGCCCGATCCCACCTCCATCCCGCCTCCGAGCAATTTTCCCAGAATCGGGGTTTCAGACCCCGTTTCCATCCCGCCTCCAAGAGGTGGGATAGGCCCTTAAGGCCCTTAACAACCACTTAATTGCCTCTATAATCCAATTTTGAGAGGCCTTTCTGATTTTTAGACATTTCCCCCATCCTACATGCCTCCTCTGGAACATGCCAGGTAATGCTGGTGGCCTCACAAGTGGATTGCTTAGTAACAGCTGCAGCTTCACCATTAAAAAGGAGTTTTCAGCAATCATCATTTGCAGATGGCAGAACTTTGTTGTCTCAGGTTTGGGGGAACTTTTAACAGGCCTACTCATTGTTGTGGAAGTTTGGAGCCTGAGACCCATCTCCAGTGTGTCCTCCTGGGAAACCCCTCTCCCCACCTTGACTGAGCGCTTCCTCAACTGAGGTATATACCAGAAGCATGGGAACCATTTATTTCCTTTCCTCCTGAACATCAGATTCGGACGAAGACCAGCCATGGCAGCAGCAGAACCATGAACAACAGCACCACCAACAGCAGCAGCAACAACAGGAGCGCCAAGCTGCTGCTCACCCACCTGAAACTGCACAGGCCAGAAGGCGCCAGAGCGCGACCACATTGCTGCCCGGGATGCAAGGGATGCACTCATGTTGGCCAGATTTGCTTAGCCTGCACAATCAAACACTTGTCTGGCACCTTCTTCTGGATGGACCCGGAGGCACAGGGTCGACATGCAGCTGAGCCGAGCTGGCAGAGTCCTGCGCCCTCCGACGAGGACTCTCCACTGCTGTCCCTGTCTCCACCATCTACTGATGCTCACTTGTGAGCTGTAATACACCAGGTGACAACACTACACTATCTCGCGAAGGTCCCACCGAGGTGTGAGTGTCTGCGCTGGTGCTGGGTGCGCTGAATTCTGCTGATGCTGCGCCCTCAGAGGTTGCAGCTTCCTCTGTGGAGTCTGGAAGCTCAGGCTCTTCCTCCTGAACAGTGGGGACGGGGGCTTTTGATGGTCCTGTGGGGGAGTAAAGGAAAGAGTTAGAGATGTGAGGTCAAAGTTACATGCACATTGAATAATGCAGATGATCATAAGTCAATCTGTTGGAGCATTAGATTCATTACCAATGACTCATGCAATGTCAATGAGAGAGATGCCAAACTATTCTGTCACCAGCTTGCTGTGATGCGCCCGTCTGTCCGTCCCCCACTTGGGAATCCTCCTCGATCCCTGCGATTTCCAGGGCCGCCTCCTCCCAGGCGGTGAGCTGGGCTACTGAGGGTGGCCCTCCTCCTGTCATGGCTCTTTCCCTCTTATTGTGGGCTCTCTTTTCCTGCAATATGGGACACAAGTGGAGTTTGAGTGAGAATGAAGGAGTGAGTGTAGAGAATGCATAGCATAGATGCTTTGAAGGAGACAAAGGGCCCTCCCTGTGTGTTGTAAGTTGTTGTTGTTGTTGCATTACAGTGATAGGAAGTGTGAGGGCTACATGGTCGAATAGTTAAGTGAGTGTGACCAGAGAGAGAGAGGCAATGGGTAAGGGTGCAGGGATGTGAGTGTCAAGTGGGATGTGGAGGAAGAGGTTAGCAAAGCAGAGTGCTGGTGAGTAGAGGCGCTGGGGATCAGATTGAGGGAGATGGGAAAGTCATACTCACTTTTCCTGTGCGGAGAAGGTCATGAAACCTCTTCCTGCACTGCAGCCAGGTTCTGCGGCTCATCAATATGGAGTTGACCTCCTCGGCCACTTGCAGCCACACAGCTTTAGTCTGCTGGGGTGGCTTTTTTCTCCCTGAGGAAGGGAAGAGCACCTCCTTATTCGATCTTGCGCCCTTCACCAGAGCTTGGAGGGAGGGCTCATCGAAGCGTGGAGCACACTTTTGCTTGCTGGTGGACATAGTCGATCAATGAATTACTTACTACAATCACCATAAGGTTTGCAGTCTCCAGAAGAAGCATTGATGACGCCATCGGAGGCGACTTTCTGTATGAAAAGACTCATTGGGCCAGGGGTTTCCACACGCAGGAAATCAATTGCCCAATTAGGGGAAAATCGCACTTTTTCTCCACTTCACTTCGGAGTCGGGGTCCTGACACAAATGCCACCTGACACGCCCCAGCCCGCCCACACTGGCAAAACCGAGCCCAAAGACTCAGCATCCACAGCCCTTTGGGGCAGAGAATTCCAAAGATTCACAACCCTCTGAGTGAAGAAATTCCTCCTCATCTCAGTCTTAAATGGCCGACCCCTGATCCTGAGACTGTGACCCCTGGTTCTAAACTCTCCAGTTGGACCATTGAGAGAAAAGCTGGTTTGGTAAAAACCCAAAACTGCAGCATATTGTCATTTATAAATTGAGCTTGAGTTAATTCAAACGGGTTACTGCTAGCCATCTTCTGTCTTCGGTTTGATTGACATGAGGTCAATGAGTTTAAGTTGTGTTCATGTTATTGTGTCCTTTGTGGTTTTCAATAATTAACTACCTTCACTTTTCATTGAAACAGAAAGGCTTCAGTGATGGTAGAAAGGTGTATTTAACGTTTTCCTGTTGGTTGATATTTCTGACTGATTGACGGGATGTTGAATGTGGGTATTGATTGCCACACGTTACCACACTGTCCTTTCACCTCTGAGGCCAGGGTTCTAACACAACTGGGAGTGCTGGGGTGAAAGTTCCTTCCCTTACCTAGCTGTTAGTTGGTATTCAATGGTAATTGGGGTTGATTTTGACTGACTGTGCCTGGCGGTAATAGCATCAAAATGGGGTCAGTAGCCTTACCGTCCAATTAACTGTGACGTGGCCGGCTCCCCTTTGAAAGGAGGCCGCCTGTTTCAGGAGTTAGATAATAATATGACGTAAATAGGACCCCAATTGCCATTTTAGGTTGGAACTGGGCCTGATGGAACTGAAGAGGCCTGCCACAGGTAAGTGTCGAATTATATTCTGGGCCCCACTCCTCGTCTCACCACTCTACACCTCTCTCCTCTCCTCTCCTCCCCTCTCCTCTCCTCCCCTTTCCTCCCCTTTCCTCCCCTTTCCTCCCCTCTCCTCTCCTCCCCTCTCCTCTCCTCTCCCCTCCTCACCCCTCCTCTCCTCTCCCCTCCTCTCCTCTTCTCACCCCTCCTCTCTTCTCTCCTCTCCTCTCCCTCTTCACCCCCCTCTCCTCTCCCCCCTCTCCTTTCCCCCCTCTCCTCTCGCCCCTCTCCTCTCGCCCCTCTCCTCTCGCCCCTCTCCTCTCCCCCCTCTCCTCTCCCCCCTCTCCTCTCCCGCCTCTCCTCTCTTCTCCTCTCCCCTCCTCCCCTCTCCCCTCCTCCCCTCTCCTCTCCCCCCTCTCCCTTCCTCCCCTCTCCCTTCCTCCCCTCTCCCTTCCTCCCCTCTCCCCTCCCCCTTCCTTGCCCCTTCTCCTTCCTCACCTCTGCCCCTTCCTCACCCCTCCCCCTTCCTCACCCCTCCCCCTTCCTCACCCCTCCTCTCTCCTCTCCTCTCCTCCCTCACCTCCTCCACTCACCCCACCTCTCCTTTCTTTGCCTGTGCTCTCCGCCGCCTCCTCTTCTCCCCTCCTCTCCCATCGTCTCCTCTCCCTTCCTTTCCTCTCCTCTCCTCTTGTCGCCTCTCATCACCTCTCCTCTCCTCGCCTCTGCTCTCCTCCTCCTCCTCTACTTTCCCCTTCTCTCCTCTCCTCTCCTCTTCTCACCCCTCATCTTTTTCCTCCCCTCCTCTCCTTCCTCCCCTCCTCTCCCCTCCTCCTTGTTGTGCGAGGCCCCTTGGGGAGGAGCAATCATAATATGATAGAATTCTTCATTAAGATGGAGAGTGAAGTAGTTGACTCAGAGACTAGGGTCCTGAATTTAAATAAAGGAAACTACGATGGTATGAGGCACGAGTTGGCTAGGATGGATTGGGGAGCGTTACTTAAAGGGTTGATGGTGGATAGGCAATGGCAAACATTTAAAGATTGCATGGATGAACTACAAAATTTGTTCATCCCTGTTTGGCATAAAAATAAAACAAAAAAGGTGACTCAACCGTGGCTAACAAGGGAAATTAGGGATAGCATAAGATCCAAGGAGAGGACATATAAATTGGCCAGAAAAAGCAGCAAACCTGAGGATTGGGAGCAGTTTAGGATTCAGGAAAGGAGGACAAAGGGATTAATTAAGAGGGGGAAAATAGAGTATGAGAGCAAGCTTTCAGGGAACATAAAAACTGACTGTAAAAGCTACTATAGATATGTGAAGGGAAAAAGATTGGTGAAGTCAAGCGTAGGTCCCTTGCAGTCAGAATCAGGGGAATTTATAATGGGGAACAAAGAAATGGCAGACCAATTAAATATATACTTTGGATCTGTCTTCACAAAGGAGGACACAAATAACCTCCCAGAGATGTCGGGGAACATAGGGTCTAATGAGAGGGAGGAACTGAATGAAATCAGTATTTGTAGAGAAATGGTGTTAGGGAAATTGACGGGATTGAAGGCCGATAAATCCCCAGGGCCTGATAATCTACATCCTAGGGTACTTAAGGAAGTGGCCCTAGAAATAGTAGATGCATTGCTGGTCATCTTCCAAAATTCTATAGACTCTGGAACAGTTCCGATGGATTGGAGGGTAGCTAATGTAACCCCACTATTTAAAAAAGGTGGTAGAGAGAAAATGGGGAATTACAGACATCGGTAGTGGGGAAAATGCTAGAGTCCATTATAAAAGATATAAAAGCAGAGCACTTGGAAAACAGTGACAGGATCGGACAAAGTCAACATGGATTTACAAAAGGTAAATCATGCTTGACTAATCTACTGGAATTTTTTGAGGATGTAACTGGTAGAATAGATAAGGGAGAACCAGTGGATGTGGTGTATTTGGACTTTCAGAAGGCTTTCGATAAGGTCCCGCATAAGAGATTAGCGTGCAAAGTTAAAGCACACGGGATTGGGGGTAAGGTACTGTCTTGGATAGAAAACTGGTTGGCAGACAGGAAGCAAAGAGTTGGAATAAACGGGTCTTTTTTCCGAGTGGCAGGTAGTGACTAGTGGGGTACCACAGGGATCGGTGCTAGGACCCCAGTTATTCACAATATATATTAATGATCTAGACGAGGGAACTAGATGTAATATCTTCAAGTTTGCAGACGACACAAACCTGGGTGGGTGGGTGTGTGTGCTGTGAGGAGGATGCAGAGAAACTCCAGTATGATTTGGACAGGTTGGGTGATTGGGCAGATGCATGGCAAATGCAGTATAATGTGGATAAATGCGAGGTTATCCACTTTGGTGGCAAAAACAGGAAGACAGATTATTATCTGAATGGCAATAGATTGGGAAAAGGGGAAGTGCAACGAGACCTGGGTGTCCTTGTGCACCAGTCGCTGAAGGTAAGCATGCAGGTGCAGCAGGCGGTTAAGAAGGCAAATGGTATGTTGGCTTTCATAGCGAGAGGATTCGAGTACAGGAGCAAGGATGTCTTGCTGCAGTTGTACAGGGCCTTGGTGAGACCACACCTTGAGTATTGTGTGCAGTTTTGGTCGCCTTATCTGAGGAAGGATGTTCTTGCCATGGAGAGTGCAGCGAAGATTCACCAGACTGATACCTGGGATGGCAGGAATGACGTATGAAGAGAGATTGGGTCGATTGGGCTTGTATTCGCTAGAGTTTAGAAGACTGAGAGGGGATCTCTTTGAAACTTATAAAATTCTAACAGGACTAGACAGACTAGATGCAGGAAGGATGCTCCCGATGGTGGGGGAGTCCAGAACCAGGGGTCACAGTCTAAAGATAAGGGGTAAGCCATTTAGGACTGAGATGAGGAGGAATTTCTTCACCCAGAGAGTGGTGAACCTGTGGAATTCTCTACCACAGAAGACAGTTGAGTCCAATTCATTAAATATATTCAAGAAGGAGTTCGATATATTTCTTAAGGCTAAGGGGATCAAGGGATATGGGGAGAAAGCAGGGACAGGGTACTGAATTTGGATGATCAGCCATGATCGCATTGAATGGCGGAGCAGGCTCGAGGAGCCGAATGGCCTACTCCTGCTATCTTCTATGTTTCTATGTTTCTCCTCTCCTCGCCTAGCTCTCCTCTCTTCCCTCTCCTGTCTTCTCCCATTGACTGCTGCGCTTCCTGCAATACCCTTCAAAATTACTTCATTGGCTGTAAAGCGCTTTGGGACTTCCTGGGGTCATGAAAGGTGCTGTAGAAATGCAAGTCTTCCTTTATTTCTATGTGACTCCATGATGTCCCCATTCTGCTTTGTATCTCCGAGGTCCCCTAATTCTTTCTATCAGCTGGTGGCCATTCAGAGGATTGACACTGCGTTGGCAGGTTCGAGCATAAAATGCCATGGACAACCCCATGGCATATAAATGATGCTTAGAAAGGAAATAACCTCAGTCAGATATTAGCAAATGTCAATGATCAAATCTTTGGCTTTTCCAAAGGCTGACATCTAACCTTCCTAGCTGGCAGAAGCATCGGAAGGAAGTAATCTAAAATGCAATTATAACAGCACTGAATTGTCCAAATATAGCCATGCAATTTTCAGTTCTTGTATCCCATGTAACAGCTTGCTGCCTTGAAACCGTCGAGTGATAATGTGAAAGTAGCACAGAGTGGGTTACAACATGAGGCTCAGTGAAGGAAATTTCTTTCGCCTTTGATAATACTGCTTTCAATTTCATTGTCCTTATACCATTAGACCCGATGTTGCTTGAGTAAATTGGATTCTCGCGCTATGTCCATACTTTCGTATCATCTGGAGGCCCATTGGAGTCTGCGTATCGAAGAACCTCCTGCTTCCAAACGCGGTGTTGTCAACATCAGTTAAACTTAGGACTGAGGTGCACAATCAAAAAAGAATGGTATAGATCAAAGGCCCATTTTAACACCTGGAACTGGTGTTTATTTTCCCAGAGTGGTTTAAACGTAGATTAATCACTAATAGCTTGTCACTCTGAACCAAGCGAGAGGCCTGGGTCGGGCAAATATCAGCAAGTTGGGAAAACATTAGAAGGATTTATACACTGGCCATTACACAAAGGAGAAAGATCTTGCATTCCTATATCATAGAGGTCTACGGCACAGAAGGAGGCCATTCAACCCATCGTGTCTGTGCCAGCCGAAAAAGATCTATCCGGCCTAATCCCACTTATCAGCTCTTGGTCCATAGCCCTGCAGGTTACGGCACTTCAAGCGCATATCCAAGTACTTTTTAAATGTGATGAGGGTTTCTGCCTCTACCACCCTTTCAGGCAGTGAGTTCCAGACCCCCACCACCCTCTGGGTGGAAAAAGTTCTCCTCAACTCCCCTCTAATCCTTCTACCAATTACTTTAAATCTATGCCCCCTGGTTATTGACCCTTCTGCTAAGAGAAATAGGTCCTTCCTATCCACTCTATCTAGGCCCCTCATAATTTTGTACACCTCAATTAAATCTCCCCTCAGCCGCCTCTGTTCCAAAGAAAAAAGTGCCTTTCGAATCTACAGGATGTCCCAAAACATCCAACTAATTACTTTGTGGACAAACACAGGAGCCAAGTTACACACAGCAAGATCCCACAAACAGCAGTGAGATAAATAATCAGTTTTTTTTTAGTGATGTTGGTTGAGGGAGGGTTGTTGTCCAGGACATGTCATGGGGATCTTTTACATCCACCTGAACAGGCAGATGCGGCCTTAGTTAGACATGTGATCCAAAAGACGGCACCTTCGGCAATGCAGCACTCCCTCCGCACCTCACTGAAGTAGCAGCCTCGATCAAGTGCTCAGGTCCTGGAGTGGGACTTGAACCCCCAACCAGCTGGCTCTGAGGAAAGAATGCTACCACTGAGCAAAACTGACACTTGAAGCAATGCTCACTTTTCAGACAGCCTCAACAGGTGCCATGACAGTAAAACTAATTGTGTTTAACTATTATTTATGACTGTTTAGTATGTGTTAAACCAGTGACTAAAGTTTCAAACTTTTGATGCCAGAATGTCTTCAGATGTCTGTTGGAGTTAGATTTATGATTATTACATCACATCAGTCGCTCTCGTAGCCGTTATGTCTTATTGTAGAACTATTGGAATCATGATGGTGCATCTTGTTAATGTGCAAGCACACAGCAATAGTACAAAGTACTATTATTATGCACGGCAACCTTTCCACTTGCGGGAACTGCTGTATTTTTCCTGCATTTCATTTAAGAAGCACAATCTCATTTCTGGGTGCAGTCAGCAAATCAGAGAATTATAGTGCCGAGCCATGTCTGTCTACATAAGCTTCTATCTACATATCACATAATCTTGATTTAAAGAAGTGTGCTAAATGGGCTGAATGGCCATTTCTCACCTCTAAGCTTCTTCACTTGTGATGTTTAATTGTAGGGGAAAGACAGCACCGCAGTAAATCAGGCTTATTTATTAATGAGTAGATAGTAATGTGCGTTCATAAATAGTGTCAGTTCACCTCAGCAAGTTGTACTCTTGCTTCTGGGTTAGAAGGCCGTGGGTTCAAGCCCCAGTCCAGTCACCTCAGCGCATAATCTAGGCTGACACTTCAGTGCAGTACTGAGGGAATACTGTATACTTGAGATGTTAAACTGAGGCACTGCCTGTTCAGTTGGACATAAGAGATCTCGCATCACTATTTGAAGAAGTTCTCTTCAGGTGTCCCGGCCAATATTTATCCTTCAACCAAAACCACCAAAACAGATTAGTGGGTCATTTCTCTCATTGTTTGTGGAACCTTGCTGTGCGCACATTGGCTGCCGCCTTTGCCCACATAATTAATACACTTCAAAAGTAATTCATTGGCTGTTGAGCACTTTGGGATGTTCTGAGGATATGAAAGGTGCGATATGAATGTAAGTTCTTTCATTCTCTCCTCGCTGATACAGAAGGTTGCAGGATCGACTCCCACTCCAGCCACTTCAGTATATAATCTCAGCTGACACTGCAGTGCGCGTACTTTCAGATGAGGAAAAAAAAAGGTCCCATCTGGCTGAACGTAAAAGATCCCACGGGACTGCACAAAGAAGAGCAGGGGAGTTCACCCAGTGTCCCGGCCGACATTTGGCCCCAGCCAAAAAAACGATTAGCCCTGATTTGAACCCTGCAACCGCGAATGGGACGGGCCGTTAGTTAAAATGGCGGTCATGTTCTCACCACGTTCCCGATGTGTTCCCGCTGTCTGCCATCTTTACTCAGCAAAATACATGTTCAGAAATCGTCCTGCTCCTGGCAGGCGAGGGAAGGGGGGGGTACCAAATGATTCACGGGATGTGGGCATCACTGGCAAGGCCAGCATTTATTGCCCATCCCTAGTTGCCCTCGAGAAGGTGGTGGTGGGCCGCCTTCTTGAACCGCTGCAGTCCGTGTGGTGAAGGTGCTCCCACAGTGCTGTTAGGGAGGGAGTTCCAGGACTTTGGCCCAGCGACGATGAAGGAACGGCAATATATTTCCAAGTTAGGATGGTGTGTGACTTGGAGGGGAACTTGGAGGTGGTGGTGTTCCCATGCGCCTGCTGCCCTTGTCCTTCTAGACGGTAGAGGTTGTGGGTTTGGGAGGTGCTGTGGAAGAAGCCTTGGCAAGTTGCTGCAGTGCATCTTGTAGATGGCACACACTGTAGCCACGGTGTGCCGTGGTAACATTCAAAAGTCGCGGCCCTATGATGACATCGACGCTGCCTCGCAATTTTAACCTAACAAAATCAGGAGATCAGCGAACCCGCAAGCGAGACCTGTAGGGAGGCTGCGACTGTGCTCTGAGAGTGCGCTGACGACATGTTACTGCATAGTCTGAGCCATCTACTTACCTTGATTGTTTCTTTGCAGCCTTTCTGGCAGGTAGAATGTCATATTTTATAGTCTGTATCAGGCTACAGAATTTAATGTCATATCGAATGATTGCAGTCGCCTTACGTCAGGTGAAATAACAATACTGCAGTCTTCAAATCAAGAAAAATAATGATATTATAGTGTACGTCAAATGGAATAACTATATCATAATCATACGGAATAACTGTATCATCTCCTTTTGTCAGCCGGAAGAACTATCTTATACTCAATGTCAGGTGAATTAGCTTGGCGGTTTTCATCCTTTATGTCTGGATTATCATTATACACGCTAGACTGGGGGAAAAAAAAACTTTCAGTGCGCACGCCTTCGGATCACAGAAAATGTCTGACAGAGAAATACAGGTAGGGTAATAGTCTAACTATTGCCAACGTGCCACATTTAGTAAATGATAGTCTGGCCATTAAGCTTGCATTGGGTACTGCAACTTCCAATGGGGATTTGACCCTGTGGTGAATTTTTTCTGTATTAAAATATCAATTCCGATTAAATTGCTATGTTAATTCCACCAGCATGAAGGGAAAGAGGTCAACGGTTCTGATTAGTTGAAGTCACACTATAAATTTTTAATCTCGCATGGCATACTGTTGGGATTGTGAATTTGTTTCAGTATATAGACAAAGGCTATAGTCCTGTGCCGGCATTAGTGTGTTCAAACATGTAGTCAAAAAAAACGCTTGCAGGTTTATTAAAGTTAAATGTTACACACACTCATGGCCAACACCTGAGGTCACATGTGATGCCGCTGTAGAAGAATAGTCATGACATTGAGCTGAACTTACTCCTCAGTGCCAGCTGTGGCTCAGTGGGTAGCACCCTCGCCTCTGAGTCAGAAGGTTGTCAAAAATCTAGGCTGACACTCCAGTGCAGTGCTGAGGGAGTGCTGCACTGTCGGAGGTGCCGTCTTTCGGATGAGACGTTAAACCGAGGCCCCGTCTGCTCTCTTAGGGGGACGTAAAAGATCCCATGCACTATTTCGAAGAAGAGCATGGGGAGTTATCCCCGGTGTCCTGGCCAATATTTATCCCTCAATCAACATGACAAAAACAGATTATCTGGTCATTATCACATCGCCGTTTATGGGATCTTGCTGTGCGCAAATTGGCTGCTGCGTTTCCAACATTACAACAGTGACTACACTTCAAAAAGTACTTCATTGGCTGTAAAGCACTTTGAGATGTCCGGTGGTCGTGAAAGGCGCTATATAAATTCAAGTTTGTCTTCCTTCCTTCCCCATTTCTTCCCCATTTCTTTCCCCTTGCGGTTATGATCTCACTTCATGTATCCTGTTTCTAAGCCGTGCTATTCCACAGCTTTTGCGTCCATAACCCTTCGCCTGCTTTCGGGACCAGCCCTTATCAAGGTGTCCTAGGCCCGCAAAATATTATGCTCCCAAAATTGCACTAAAAGCATCGGTGTTTGGGTTAACCAGGAATAAAAAGAGAACTGAGTCTCCAGTTTGGGGTGAAGAAGTGAATCTAAATGTAAACATGTAACAGCTGGCACTAAAGAATGCTGTAGTAATCTTTTGTATAGGCACAACCACAACTTGTATTTATATAGCGTCTTTAACGTAGTAAAACATCCCAAGGTGCTTCACAGCAGCGTTATCAGACAAAATTTGACACCGAGCCACATAAGGAGATATTAGGACAGATGACCAAAAGCTTGGTCAAAGAGGTAGGTTTTAAGGAGCGTCTTAAAGGAGGAGACAGAGGTAGAGAGGCGGAGAGGTTTGGGGAAGGAATTCCAGAGCTTAGGGCCCAGGCAGCTGAAGGCACGGCCGCCAATGGTGAAGTGATTAAAATCGGGGATGCGCAAGAGGCCAGAATTGGAAGAGCGCAGAGATCTCGGAGGTACACTGTCAGCCTTGCTTGCAGTATTTTACAGCAGAAATAATCTAAAATGTAATGTAGTGGAAGAATATAAGTAGTTTTTTTGTGTAAAATGGATTCCCTCACTGTATCTCAATCTTCATCTCTAACACCACCTTCTATTGATATTATAACTCACATTCAGTGCAATGAAAACCTGCTCTTTCTACACGGGAGATGAGACTGAAAGGCTGACTTGAAATTGTTGAGATGATGAGATTGGAGATACCAGCGTGAAAAATAAATGGCTTTTATTTTTTAAAGGTGTTTAAATGCTGCGAGTCTGACCCAAAACAGAATATGCTGGTAATACTCGGCAGGTCAGGCAGCATCTGTGGAGAAAGAAACAGAGTCAACAGCCACGATTTTAAGTTTGCGACTGACTGGGAGCAGGGTGGTGGGGGAGGGGGGGGAGGTGTTCGATTGCGCGCGGGAAACCCGGAAGTAAGTGCAGCGCGTCTGTCGGTGTTTCGGCCACCTCATTATCATTTTCCTTTCGGGTTTCCCGTCCAATCAGCAGGCGAGCTGTGGACCCGCATGGCGCGATCTCAACTCCAGTATTTAAAGGGACGATGCTAGCAATGCAAGTTGAAGGAGTTGGAGTTGGCTGTCCGATAGCTGGAACTGGCAGAATGGAGTCCGGACGGGCAAAGGCCGCGTCTCGTTCTGGTGACGCCTCCCTGGGTGTGCTGCTGGGGTCGGTGAGGAGTTGGAGAGAGATGCTCTTCCCTAGTAACGGGAGGAAGACGCCTGCAGCGGAGACCAAGAAGGCTTGGTTGGAGGTTGCCGAGGAGGTCAGCAGCAGGAGCGCGGTGCCATTGGCTGTCAGCTGCTTTGGGACGTCCTGAGGTCATGAAAGTCGCTACATAAATGCAAATTCTTCCTTATTTTGTTAATCAGACGAAAATTGAGATTGAGCCGAAGAAGGTGATATATTAGGAGGGGTGGCTCAAAGTTTGGTCCAAATAGTAAGTTTTAAGCATGGTCTTAGAGGAGGAGAGAGAGGCGGAGAGGTTTAGGGAGGGAATTCCAGAGCTCAGGGCCGAGACAACTGAAGTCACGGCTGCTAGTGGTGGGGCGAGGGGAGCAGGCAATGTGTAGGAGGCCAGAGTTGGAGGAGCACAGAGTTCTCGGAGGATCGCAGGGCTGTGAGCGGTTACAGAGATGCAGAGAGTTACTGAAATGCTTGTGAATAATGCAATTAATCCCATGAAGCTACAAACCTGGAATAATGGGTCATTATAATAAATGTTAGAGCATAATAAGTGTTAAGAAATATTCCTGTAAGTATTTAGCGAGTCAGAATACATGCTCGCATCACATCTGATGAATGTTAAGACAGGGCTTTCTCATTTACAGCTATGTGATTCAGTGTTACAAATTATTATATAATGTTAAATATGGATATTGGCAGGTGATGCTGGAAGGCAAGTTGTCATGTCGAGCTAATTATCCGAAAGGATCTGGAGACACTTGACACTTGGCACTTAGCTTGGTGATTGGCAAATTACCTTTAACGCTGATGAATGTAAAATAATACGCACTGAGCCCAATATTGAGCATGATCTCACAAGGGGATATGATAATGGAACAGCCAAACAATTAGTTTCAGGTAGAGGTGGCGATGGGAAGGGGAGAAGAAGCATCAGCACCACAGCACGGCACACAAATTAATCCGGTAAATACAGTTTTTGATGAAAGGCTATCATTATTTACTCGTCCAATGAGATAATATTGCACTGTATAAACCAATAGTTAAAGCACATTTATAATGTTTTGGTGGCTTTACTTGTATAATGAGATTAGAATACTATTAAACAGTGCCTGGTTGTTTAGCAAGATATCAAAGGGCTTATGTTCCTGACTCTTGCTCCCCGGCGAATGCCCATTTTACTTGGCGCAGGGATTTTTTGGGGCTGCAATTGGCCTATGCCAACAGCGCGGAACAGGCTTATCGCTAATCGGCAGTCCCGTTTTACACCTGCGCCCGATCTCCTTTCCCATTGACGGGTGTGAAGCGGGCTGCCCATTCGCTGTGAGTCCCTTTCGCGCGACTGGCAAAGACCAATGTTGCCCCCACCACCCGCCTCGTGTTTTCCTGGGGCTTCCTGGAGGGAGCGTAACTGGCGCAGACCCTTTGTTGTAATGGTAATGAGACGGGAGCAGGCGTACCCCCACCCACACCACCCCCCCCCACCCCCCCATCCCCTTTCCTGGGCAGTTTCTGGCTGGTCGCCCCAGCGCACTGCCAACCAGTGAAACCGTGATGCTGTGACCTGCCCCATCGGATCCATACCAAGCAGAGGGTCCTGACAACAGGCCAATGACATTTGGGTAAGTTTTCATTATTCTAAGTTCACTCCCCACCTCCCCCTCAGGATGTTTTCAGGCAATCAGAGTTTACTGGCTGGTGATCGCCAATTTCCAGCCAGTAGGCCCTGATCTTGGAGGCTTGAGAGACCTGTGGTTGCACTGAAGGTTCCTGCCCCCTCTGCCAGCGCTAGGCCATTAATGGCCCAGGGCAGGAAGTCCTAGGAAGGATATATTGGCCTTGGAGCGAGTGCAGCGTAGATTTACCAGAATGATACCTGGACTCCAAGGGTTAATTTATGAGGAGAGATTACACAAACTAGGGTCGTATTCCATGGAATTTAGAAGGTTAAGGGGTGATTTGATCAAAGTTTTCAAGATGTTAAGGGGAACTGATAGGGTAGATAGAGAGAAACTATTTCCGCTGGTTGTGAATTCTAGGACTAGGGGGCATAGTCTAAAAATTAGAGCCAGACCTTTCAGGAGTGAAATTAGGAAACACTTCTACACACAAAAGGTGGTAGAAGTTTGGAACTCTCTTCCACAAACGGCAGTTGATCTTATGTCAATTGTTAATTTTAAATCTGAGATTGATAGATTTTTGTTAACCAAAGGTATTAAGGGATATGGGCCAAAGGCGGGTATATGGAGTTAGGTCGCAGATCACCCATGATCTCATTGAATGGTGGAACAGACTCGAGGGGCTAAATGGCCTACTCCTGTTCCTATGTTCCTGTGCACCTAGGCCAGTTCGGGAGCAGTGCACTTCGGGTGAGATTCAGTAATCCAGTTAAGGGGAAGGTTGGTAGGAAAACCTTCCCTTAAAGGTCCTATGACACTAATGAAAGGAGAGCAGGGAATTTCCCTCGTGCTCTGTCAATATTCCTCCCTCAATCAACACCACAAAAACAGATTTCACTCTCATTGCTCTTTATAGGACTGTGCTGTGCGCAAAATGGCTGCGCAATTTAATTTATGCTTTGTGCATCATTTGCGATGTTTCTGAGATGTGATAAGGCGCTGTGCAAATGCAACTTCCTTTTACAAAGAGACCGAGAAAGTGCAAGCAAGCAGATTGTAGAATCATAAAATGACACAGCACAGACGGAGGCCATTCAGCCCATCGTGCCTGTGCCGGCTCTTTGGTAGAGCTCTCCAATTAATCCCACTTCCCTGCTCTTTCCCCAGAGCCCTCCAAATGTTTTCCGTTCAATTATTTATCCAATTCCCTTTTGAATGTTAATATTGAACCTGCTTCCACCACTTTTTCAGGCAGCGCATTCCAGATCATAACAAATCGCTGTGTAAATTTTTTTTTTCTCCATGTTGCCTCTGGTTCTTTTGCCAATCACCTTAAATCTACCCTCTAGTTATTTGACTTCTTTACTCTGTGGAAATAAATGAAAGGAACACAAATTCATCTCCTTAGGAGATGGTTGTAGAGGAAAGTGATATAAATATTTAAAATAATGAATGGCATGGTTCAAATGGAGGGCAACAATTTCTTCAAACAATTCCTGAAGCATAGGTCAAGGAGATAATAGAAAAAAGAAAGACTTGCATTTCTATAGCGCCTTTCATGACCACCGGACGTCACAAAGCACTTTACAGCCAATGAAGTACTTTTTGAAGTGTAGTCACTGTTGTAATGTAGGAAACGCGGCAGCCAATTTGTGCACAGCAAGCTCCCACAAACAGCAATGTGATAATGACCAGATAATCTGTTTGTGATGTTGATTGAGGAATAAATATTGACCAGGATACCGGTGGTAACTCCCCTGCTCTTCTTCGAAATAGTCCACCTGAGAGAGCAGATGGGGCCTCGGTTTAACATCTCATCAGAAAGATGGCACCTCCGACAGTGCGGCACTCCCTCAATACTGCACTGGAGTGTCAGCCTAGGTTTCGTGCTCAAGTCTCTGGAGTGAAACTTGAACCCACAACCGTCTGACTCAGAGGTGAGGGTGCTACCCACGACGTTATGGGAAAAGTCAGCTCGTGGTGAAATATATCCTCACACAGGGCTACTGATGAATACAATCAACGCCATCCTATGAATCAGGAAGTAAAGCTGTGGATTTCATTCAGAAACAACTTGAGATGATTGTAACACAGCAGCAGCCAAAGACATATACGTCTAGATAAGGGTTTAGATAATAGGATGGCCAGCTGCTTGTGGGGATTGAAAAGGACTTAGAATTGAGGTAACAGAGATGCTTGAATTATGAGGGGAGAGATAAGACAGAGGTGACTGTGCAAAGCATTAATCCAGATATCGAGAAAGTAACTGAATGGGGCAAATCAGGAGAATGGGCTTTTACATAGAATGTCCAGCACAGAAACAGGGCATTCGGCCCAACTGGTCCATGCTGGTGTTTATGCTCCACACGAGCCTCCTCCCCACCCTACTTCATCTAACCCTATCTGCAGATCCTTCTATTCCTCTCTCCCTCATGTACTTGTCTAGCATCCCCTTAAATGTATCTAATGCTATTCGCCTCAACCACTCCCTGTGGGAGCGAGTTCCACATTCTAACCACTCTCTGGTGAAAGCAGTTTCTCCTGAATTCCCTATTGGATTTATGAATGACTATCTTATATTTGTGTCCTCTAGTTTTGGACTCCCCCACAAGTGGAAGCATCTTCTCTACATCTACCCTAGCAAACCCCATCATAATTTTAAAGACCTCTCATAGGTCACCTCTCAGATTTCTCTTTTCTAGAGAAAAGAGCCCCGGCCTCTTCAGTAATTCCTGATGAGTATAACCGCTCAGTTCTGGTATCATCCCTGTGAATCTTTTTTGCACTTTCTCCGGTGCCTCTATATCCTTTCTGTAACACGGAGATCAGGACTGTGCACAGTACTCTAAGTGTGGCCCAACTAAGGTCCGATACTTTTCTGTAGTTCCTTGAAATTTCAATGCTTATTATTTTTCTGTTGGATGCTGAGGCTGGTGCAGGTCCTAGTGTAAATTTTTCTTACATATGAGACACCCTATTGATTGTATTTTTTCTTTATATAAATAATAGTAGCGCACGTAAACAATTTAAAATTATGTCTGGCAACCTTAATCTGAAAAGAGATAGTGACCCGAGAATCCATCTCTTTATGAACGTACAAACATACAAAATTGACGGACAGGAAAAGACCAGCCTGTCCCACTCCAGGTTGGCCAGAGCACCCTCACTGCGCACTTCCTCTCCTCCAACCCCCCACTCCCCACTACAGCCATGTAATCTCCTGGGAGAGGCAAAAATCCAGAGAAAATTCCTAGGGCCAATAAGGGAAAAATCAGGCCTACCGTGCTCGGGATTCTTCAGCGGCCGCCAGCCTCAGATAGTGACCGCTCCAAAGGAGTAGCGAACGAGCCCTCCCCTCCCCCACCCCACTCCCCGGTTCCCCTGCTCCAACCTCCCCTCCCGGGACTGGAATGGGCCACACTCAGAACATAAGAAATAGGAGCAGGAGTAGGCCATCTACCCCATTGTGTCTGGGAAGATGTCCACTTCTCGCTATTCACAGTAAAATCGCAGACACGTTCTAAACACATTGGCCCAAAAATTAGTGAGTGAGCCTTCGTGCAAGGGTAAGGCCTTCCCGCGATCTCTCACTGCGCGCTGGCTTTTTCAGTCCGAGCTCGCACGAACTTGATGTTCTGGACAGCAGCTGTGCAGGGCTTTCGTATCCCACAGGCATAGTTAATTCGTGCGAGCTGTGGGATCACGTGACTCAGTTAGAGCCAATGGCAGCACACCATCTTTCATTCATAGCTTTCACAGCACGGCTGTGAAAGCTATGAATACTATACCCCCCCAAAAGAACAGCTAAACCTCAATTAAATTTTTTTTAAAAACCATCACATTAATAAAATAAGTATAGTTAAATAAATTAACCATTTTAAACAAAAAATTAAATTTTTGAAAAAATTTAAAATCTTTTAAAAAGTTATAAAAATAAACTTACCTGTCTTTAAAGTCTCTAAAAAAGATATACCTGTTAAAAAAAATTCAAAATAATACTTAATTAAGTACTTACCTTGTTAAAAGAGGGTCTTACACCTCCTTTCTTTATGTGTAAAATCTTCCATGCTTACCTGCGCGTCCAAAGCACTAAGTGCACTGCGTGCGCGCAGCCTGTAGCACGCACGCGGTTCACCTAGTAACCGCCCCCTTTTGAATTCACCAAGTGCCGGTTTTCAGCGCATGCGCAGTGCATGCAGAAAACCGGCAATTGGAGACAGAATACGCGAGAGTACACAGTGCGTACTCTCGCGTAGCGGCACTAATTTTTGGGCCATTGTAAAGGATGTCTAGAATTCCACTAGAAGTAGTGAACAGAGGAAATCTTCACAAAACACATTTGCTGCGTCACTACACATAGCAAGCAAAGTGTGTAAGATGCGCGGAAATCGCCCTGTCAAACAGTTTCCAAAGTTCAGACCCGTCGAACAGACAACACAAAACCCAATGAATCTGTGAAAACTTCTTTTACTTAAAATCAGCAAGAGATTACAAGTAAGCATCCAATAGTTATGTAGCGTATAATAATTCCCAATTATACCTCAGCATACACAGAGCCATCCCTTTACTTTAAGCTCGAGCAAAACACCACATACGTACTAACCCCAGCGAGTGGTCAATTCGGCAGTGACTAGACGTATGATTTCTGGCAACTGACCGGGTCGCCCGGCTGCAGCAGCGAGTGGTCAATTTTCAGCACCTTTTATACCCCAAAACTTGACAACCCTCCCACTGTGTACGTGTCCCTAACTATAGGACATAAAGGTCATCAGTTGTTTCTCAGTTCTTCTTATCAGTAGTTCGTTGAGCATCCGTGGGTATCAAGGCCGATTTACATTCCATAGTCTGAAGATGTTTCTGTCTTTGCACTGATTCCACAGCTCAATAGTCTGTTCCCACAGAACTTTAAAAGTTTGTTTTCCATATCTGTTGAAAGACAATTGGCAGCTTTCACAGCTTACAACCACAGCATCTTATTTTGCCAAGTTCTCACATCAACCAGGCTTTTGTCCTCGCGAAGCATGATGGTACATAAAATGTGGTCAACTTTTAAAGTTTGGTCAAGTTACAAGTGTCCAATCAAAACTTTGGACCATTGATGCTCTTGGATTGGATATGTAAATAAAAAAACATCCAATTGCGTAGAATTACATAGAATGCACAGCACAGAGACAGGGCATTCGGCCCAACTGGTCCATGCCGGTGTTTATGGTCCACACCAGCCTCCTCCCACCCCTACTTCATCTCACCTTATCAGCATAACATTCTCTTCCTTTCTGCCTCATGTGTTTATCCAGCTTCTCCTTAAAGGCATCTCTGCTATTCGCCTCAACCACTCCCTGTGGTAGCGAGTTCCACATTCTCGCCACTCTCTGAGAATTAGTTAACAGATGTGGGTGCCCGGGTTTGGGTGTCCAACCCCCTACCCTGGCAGGCCTATTTCAACCTGCTCCCCAGTTTTATCAAGCCCATGGACCGCACCCAAACAGATCTCTTTCTGGACAGCGGCAGAGAGAAGTGCGGGGAGGTTGTCGCATATTAATGAGAAGTGCTCAATTCTGACAATAGCTGGTGGGAGAAGCAGCTGATCTAGTTACTCGGGTATTCAGTCCCTCAGTGCAATTTTCTTTTTTAAGCACATTGGCTGATGTGTTTGAGTTAAATTCCTGCCTGAACGTTTTTTTTAAATGTAATAATTCACCCATTTATTCTGACAGCTTAACAGCTCAGAGAGGGACTTAACACAAGTGCATCAACCAGTGCCCTAAATAATAGCAAGGAATGAATCACCCTTCAAGATCTCTGCGTTCCTCCAACTCTGGCCTCCTGTGCATCCCCCACTTCCTTTGCTGCACCATTTGCGGCCGTGCCTTCTGCTGTAGGCCCTAAGCTCTGGAGTTCCCTCCCAAAACCTCTCCACATCTCTCCTTTCCTTTAAGACACTCCTTAAGACCTATCTCTTTCACCAAGCCTTTGACCCCCCCCGTCTTAATGTCTCATTCTTTGACGGTGTGTCAATAAACCAAATCTGTGGACCCTTTAAGCTGTTAAAGGAAAAAGTATCTGAAGATCCTGAGAAACAATTTTCCAAGTTTGTATTGCCTTGACCACTGGCAGGGCCTAGAGGAAACCCTGAGCGGCTGTTTAGGATTTTCTACCCATCGGACCAAAAACAACGGGCAGTGCCCCCATGATTTGCCAATGTGCATAGCCCATGGGTGAGGACCCCACCATTGGAAATGCCAACCTGGAAAATCACCCCTGATATTGTTTTGTTTACTCACTTCTGAGCCAGAAGGTCACAGGTTCAAGTCTCACTCCAGAGACTTGAGCGCATAATCTAGGCTGATACTTCAGTGCAATCCTGAGGCAGATTGATAGCTTTTTGTAAGGCAAGGTTATTAAGGGATACGGAACCAAGGTGGGTAGATGGAATTAAAATACAGGTCAGCTCTGATCTCATTGAATGGTGGAACATGCTCGAGGGGCTGAATGACCTACTCCTATTTCTAGGAATGCTGCACTCTTGTAACAGCTGGCTTTTGAATGAGACGTTAAACTGAGGCCCCGTCTTAGTTCTCAGGTGGACATTAAACATCCCATGATGCTATTTGAAGAACAGGATAGTTCTCTCTGATGTCCCGACCAACATTTATTCCTCCACCGACATCATCAAAACAAATAAACTGGTCATTTACCTCATTTCGGCTTGTGGGAGCTTGCTGCGCACAAATTGGCTGCCGCATTACCCTACATTACAACAGTGACCACACTTCAAAAGTAGCTCACTGGCTGTGTGGCACTTTGGGATGTCCTGAGAATGTGAAAGGTGCTATATAAATGCAAGTCTTTCCTTTTTGTTCTCCAGTAGCTTACAAGGCGTCTGGAAGACTTACGTTTTAGTGGTTGCCTTTGCCTGTTGGGAACTATTTTTTGCTTTGATATAAAAGCAAACACTTTGGAGTGTATTGGGACGATTTTCTTCCGTCTCCCATGCTCGGTGCTCCCCTGGCATTAGCCCATTCCCTTGGCAGGCCCTTGCCCTGAGAATGATGTGGGGACAGAAACGGGAGAGAAGCTGCAGCCCTGAGAGACAAGACCCTCCCGATCTTGGGAGCAGAGAACTGTACAGAGGCCACTCACCCAAGGGCAGACCCACAACCACTACTACAACAACAACTTGCATTTAAACAGCGCCTTTAACGTAGTAAAACGTCTCAAGACGCTTCACAGGAGCGTTATCAGACAAAAATTGACACACAGCCAAAGAATGAGACATTAGGATAGGTGACCAAAAGCTTGGTCAAACAGATAGGTTTTAAGGAGTGTCTTAAAGGAAGGGAGCGAGGTGGAGAGGTTTAGGGAGGGAATTCCAGAGCTTAGGGCCTAGGCAGCAGAAGCCAGGCCACCAATGGTGCAGCAAAGGAAGTGGGGGAAGGGTCTTCAAGGAGGAGAGAGAGGTGGAGAGGTTTAGGGATTGAATTCCAGAGCTTAGGGCCTAGACAGCTGAAGGCACGGCCGCCAATGGTGGGGTGAAGGTGGGGATACACAAGAGGCCAGAGTTGGAGGAACGCAGAGATCTTGAAGGGTTGTAGAGCTGCTAGAAGTTACAGTGATAGGGAGGTGTGAGGCCACTGAGTTATTACAGGCAACTTCAAGGAGCGTATGTTTGTCATTTAAGCTTTGAGATTACATTACAACTCATAGTTTAACCCAGTCCCAGATTTTAACAGCCCAAAGTAAAGGCTCATTGTAAACTGTGAACTTTGGGCTTTTGTGTGCTTAGGAACTCAGTAACACTTATTTAACCCTGGCATTCCTAGTTGATTATCATCGAATCATAGAATGGTTACAGCACAGAAGGAGGCCATTCGGCCTGTCGAGCCCGTGCCGGCTCTCTGCAAGAGCACTTCAGCTAGTCCCACTCCCCCGCCCTTTCCCCGTAGCCCTGCAAATTTTTTTCCTTCAGGTACTTATCCAACTCCCTTTTGAAAGCCGTGATTGAATCTGCCTCCACCAGCCTCTCAGACAGTGCATTCCAGATCATAACAACTCGCTGCGTAAAAAAGTTTTTCCTCATGTCGCCTTTGGTTCTTCTGCCAATCACCTTAAATCTGTGCCCTCTGGTTCTCGATCTTTCCGTCAATGGGAACAGTTTCTCTCTATCTACTCTGTCCAGACCCCTCATGATTTTGAACACCTCTATGAAATCTCCTCTCAACCTTCTCTGCTTCAAGGAGAACAACCGCAGCTTCTCCAGTCTATCCACATAACTGAAGTCCCTCATCCCTGGAATCATTCTCGTAAATCTTTTCTGCACCCTCTCTAAGGCCTTCACATCCTTCCTAAAGTGTGGTGCCCAGAATTAGACACAATGCTCCAGTTGAGTTACTGAACACCTATTTCCAGAGATCATCGTGGGTGGTTGACACTTGTTTCCAAAGCTTAGCTTTTTGTCGCACTTTGGGAATCTTTACTTCTTACAGACTGAACACTTGGGCTCAATCTTACACCACATACCTATTTAAATCCTGAACTATCTGGACACAACACATCTCTCATTGAATGTCAAAAAGACTTGCATGGTATTATGCTCCTCAAGTACAAAGCCCCCAGACTATCGCCGCTTTGATGTCCAAATTAATGGAACTCATTTGAACCATGTTCCGAATATGAAATACTTAAGCATTCATCAGCATGAAAATATGACTTTTGGATATTAAATAGCGAGATAGCCTGAAGTCCCTTGATCTTCAGGCATGGTGTGTCACTAGAAAATTCCAGACCTTTTGAATACATTATCTTCATTACACCGACGGGTTGTTAATTTGTGGACAGTTTTCAGAAACCTGTTCAGATACAATCGAAGGAACAGCAGACCCGTCGGATTAATGTATATCGAAGGTAATGAATTTCATCCAGAATCCACCGTAATCTCTGGCATCTGTTGAAGTCTTACTTCGCGTTCAAATAAAATGTCACAAATCCCGTATTTCTTTATGTCCTTTCTGTGTCACGCAGAACCTTAAGATGAAGATCAAACCTCTGGTACAGTTACGATAAGTAAAAAATAAAGAGAGTTTGATACTTGGCAAATATTACAAATACTGAGCAGATCCTTCTCATTTAAGGTAGCAATCTCAAAGTTTAAATAACGAACAGAAGCTCTTTGCAGTTTGCTTTCATGATTTCACATGAATTCCTTCAATTAAGCAAGTACTTTGCCATTCACTGATGGTACTCGTTTGCTATTGGTTCAATATTACTCATCAATTGTAAGGTTATGCACACTTCGGTCAATTGGTGATGTGCTATGTGTTTGGGGCCTGAAGATTCTGCTCGATTGCACTGTTTTTTTGGCACAATTCGCCCGATAGTGATGTAACCAGCTCAAAAGATCGTAGAATTTTAAGCGCAAATTGCATTCAGCGCAACTCGAGTTTCCGTGATCTTTTGCGCGAGTTTTAAAAACACTGCACTAGAAGCACCGGGGGTACTGTGAGCGGTTCTGGGCACCACACCTTAGGAAGGATATATTGGCCTTGGAGGGAGTGCAGCGTAGGTTTACCAGGATGACACCCAGACTCCAAGGGTTAAGTTACGAGGAGAGATTACACAAACTAGGGTTGTATTGATTGGCACCCCCTCTACCATCTTAAACATTCACTCCCTACACCACTGGCGCACCGTGGTTGCAGTGTGTACCATCTACAAGATGCACTGCAGCAACTCGCCAAGGCTTCTTCGGCAGCACCTCCCAAACCCGCGTCCTCTTCCACCTAGGACAACGGCAGCAGATGCATGGGAACACCACCACCTCCAAGTTCCCCACCAAGTCACACACCATCCTGACTTGGAAGTATATCGCCGATCCTTCATCGTCGCTGGGTCAAAATTCTGGAACTCCCTCCCTAACAGCACTGTGGGAATACCTTCACCACACGGACTACAGCGGTTCAAGAAGGCGGCTCACCACCACCTTCTCGAGGGCAATTAGGGGTGGGAAATAAATGCTGGCTTTGCCAGCGAAGCCCACATCCCATAAAAAAATGAATTTAAAAAAAATTCTCTAGAATTTAGAAGGTTAAGGAGTGATCTGATTGAAATTTACAAGATATTAAGGGGAACAGATAGGGTAGATAGAGAGAAACATTTCCACTGGTTGGGAATTCTAGGACCAGGGAGCATAGTCTAAAAATTAGAGCCAGACCAATCAGGAGTGAAATTAGGAAACATTTCAACACGCAAAGGGTGTTAGAAGTTTGGAACTCTCTTCTGCCAACGGCAGTTGATGCGAGATCAATTGTTAATTTTAAGCCTGAGATTGATAGCTTTTTGTTAACCAAAGGTATTAAGGGATATGGGCCAAAGGCGGGTAGATGGAGTTGGGTCGCAGATCAGCCATGATCTCACTGAATGATGGAACAGGCTCGAGGGGCTGAATGGCCTGTTCCTATGTTCCAAAGCTGGCCCCGCCCACAAAACTGTCCAAGCCCCCAGGGAGAATTAATCACCATTGGGAGTTTCCACTAATTGCGCTCGTTTTCAGGCCTTCAAGGAGGCTCAAAAAATTAAGCTGGATCTTTCGGTTGAAAGGACACTAATAGGCAGGTTTTGAAAAGTTTTGAATGAATCTTTTTTTTAATATATTAAGAAACTGACTACTGTACCCCAATTTAACTAGCAAATAGCTTTGTCTATTTTTTTTAAGTCATTTTCAGTCATTTAAAATTAGGTTACTCACAGGTGGTGGATTGACACGGTGATTTAAAATACTTAGGGGGAAAAATTCAGTTGGTTACGCCTCCCGTTAGCGTTTTAAGAGGGCGCTAATGGGGCGTAAAGCAACTAGTGCCCGGGTGCGGCGATGTTTGCGCCGCTCGTGAAATTAACTAGACATTTTGCGGCAGCGCTAAACACTACCGCCACGATCTCCTGCGCCAGCAGATCGTGACGTCAGTCGAGTGCGCAACGCCCCGTAGCGCCCCAGACCGGATATTGAGTGGCGCCCCCTGCCTTACCGCCTGCCGCTAGCAACGACAGGTTGAGGGGAGCGTTTTGCAGTCAGGAAGGGACTGGGGGAGCGCTATTTAAAGGCGACTGCTTCCTGCCTTTTATTGTTGGTGACATTTTTGAACCATGCATTCTGAGAGAGAGAGAGAGAGACTTCTGGAGAGATTCAACGCTGTGTGAAGGAGTTTTGGGTACTGAGCAGCACTTTGCAGGTTCATTTTGATTTGCCCTTCCTTGTATCGATTTAGAAGAGACTGTGGGGGCTGCACTCTGAGCTCTTTCCCTGGTTGTCTCCATTGTTCTTTCCAGCAGATTTGATGTACAGGTCTCTCCAGACCGACATTCAAGGCTACAATGAGCAGGATGTGGATGGAAAGCAAGATCAACCCTCCCCTTTAAGAATTGGCCGGAGCCATTGTGAGTGTGTTCCATTGCTGACTGACATCACATGAGCTTCGCCAACGCTCTGAGGTAGCGCCTTGCTCCTCGGCCTTTGCGCCTTAAGACAGGTGTGAAGCGTCTGATTTAGTGCTCCAATCACCTCCAGGGGCAATAAAAGTCAAGTTTGCAGTCGGAGGCGATAATTAGCACCTGGCGCTAATCTTTGCGCCCGGCCGATAATTGCGCCCCAAATGGGGCGATACTGAATTTCTCCCCCTTATTGTTTTGTGATAAACCCATTTTTGGCTGTATTAATCAAACTGTACCAAGTTACCAGTCTTAAATATATATCTCAAGGGATATTTTTTATAGCAAGTATATTTTTTTTTAATTAGGTTTTAAAAGGCCGCCCAAATGCACTGGTTCATGGCAGAATTTGCGTTCGACGATATGTAAATTAGTTTGAGCGTAAACTCGGGGTGGAAAAAAAACACACTTCAAAACGGGCCCAATTTTGAGCTCAATTTGTGCCGGAACCACTGATTGCACCTGAAGCGGAAAATCTATTTTCTACAATTCCTAAACCAAATAATGGCGGGCCAGATTTTGCTGTAGCAGGGCATCCAACGGCATCTGCCGTGAGTTAGACTCGCTCCTGCGCCTTTCAGCTGAAAAATTTTTGCCCACAAAGTTGCTGAAAGTGCGAGCTGATAGCGGCGCAGCGAGGGTAACAGGGCATCTGGGACCCGAGTGAACGAGGCAACCAACAGGGCGTCTCCTCAACTAACTTTTGGATATTGGCGTTTAACCGCGCACCTGCTCCTCGCGTGAAGTTGCTGTACTATGTACGCATAAATAAAGGCGAGCGCCATTAGCCTCACCGCTATCTTGACAGCAAAATCTGGCCCAACATTCTTGTGCACACAAGACAATGCAATTTAAATTCTCATCTGAATGCAAGTTGTTCAGGACTCGGTGTTAACGTGTTGTTGGTGACTTCATGTACCTTTAAAAGTAAAATTGGTTGTAAAATCTACAAGACATATGTTGGCCAAGAGGCATATAAAAAAATATGAGCATCATCATTAGATGGATTACCTGAGAATGTCACATTTTAATGCCAAACTAGATTGTAAAATTTGTATAATGGTCTGAAATGGTTGATTAGCTTTTAATTACTTCACCTCTTAGTTTTCCTGGTTTTGCATTCCTGTCACAAGGCTGCAATTCAAATTACCCTTGAGATAAAAGTGACTGATGTTCTCAATTATTTTACATAGAATTACATAGAATTTACAGCACAGAAACCGGGCATTGGGCCCAACTGGTCCGTGCCGGTGTTTATGCTCCACATGAGCCTCCTCCCCACCCCTACTTCATCTCACCCTATCAGCATATCCTTCAAAATCTTTCTCCCTCATGTGCTGCTGTAGCTTCCCGTTAAAGGTATCTGTGCTATTCGCCTCGACCACCCTCCTGTGGTAGCGAATTCCACACTCTAACCACACTCTAGGTAAAGAAGTTTCTCCTGAATTCCCGAATGGATTTATTAGTGACTACCTTATATTTATGGCCTCCAGTTTTGGTCTCCCCCACAAGTGGAAACATCTTCCTTACGTCTACCCACCGAACTTGTTCGTAATTTTAAAGGCCTCTACTCGGTTACCCCTCAGTCTTCTCTTTTCTAGAGAAAAGAGCCCTGGCCTGTTTAGTCTTTCCTGATGGTTATAAACCTCTCAGTTCTGGTATAATCCTTGTAATTCTTTTTTTGCCCCTAACTCCTTTTTGTAATATGGAGACCAGAATTGTGCCCAGTAACTCCCAAGTGTGGTCGCACCAAGGTTCTACACAAGTTGTACCTAATTGGACATCTTCCACGGAGTGACATGCTCAGTAACAAAGGCTTCACATCCCATAGTTGTCAGACCTCAACTGCATCACACCTGTAGGGCATCAAATTGTGAAGGTCTCAAATAACCGCTACCTTTAATGTTAGCCATGCGCTGATCCGCTCAACAATCTGATTGACCAATCAAAAACCAATTCCATTCACTTGACAAGCAGGAAATGCTACCATTCATGAACTGGTAAGTACCAACCGACCAATCAAACAATTCAGAAATATTTTGGTCCAACTTCTTTTGGCAGCCGTGTTGCTTTCCACGAGGAACAGGACTCCTTGTTGTAACCATTGGTGCAGCGACCCAGACATCATGGGCTGGATTTTTACCAGCCCTGAGGAGGCGGGTTTGGAGGCGGGACTGCTGGGAAAATAGGTTAATTGGGAGCGGGTCCCAACCCCGCTCCCAACCTGCCTCCGAACCATCTTCCCAGGAGGCGGGTCCCTGACTCGCGCAGGGATCCATCTCCTAGCGGCGGGAAGGGAATGAGAGCCACTTAACTGCCGGTTAACAGGTAGTTAACAGGTAGTTAATGGGCAGTTAAGAGGCTTTTCCCCATTTTCAGCCTGCTGATGCAGCCTTCCCGATGGCGGGAAACCCCGCCAGAGTCAGCGAGGCGAGCTGTGGGTCTGCTGCAGTGTAAGTGTGCAAATGACAGCTGCAGAGGTAGTGTGATGGGTGCAATGGTGCACAGGTAATTATGACAGGTGAGAGAATGTAGTGAGAAATATTTTTATTCTGTTTATCTGCAGGTGACAAGATTTGATATTTCTGTGAAGCCTCATCTGATTGGGAGAATTGACAGATGGCTCCTGCAATCTCACATGCAGCTGCCATCTGTTTTCTCCTAAGGAGAGAGTCATTGGTGAGCCTGGGTGCAAGTGCTCACCTTTGGACAGTGGTTGTCAGTGTTTGACACCACCTCAATGCTGTCAAACACTGTCAAATCATCTGTCAAAAAATTATGGGGCCTGTCCCTTTAGATGAAGCGTCATGCACTGACGTCATCTGACACCGGCTTTCCCTTAATTGGCCGGCAAGCCCGCAGGGTGGGCTTAACAAGGCCAATCAAGGGAAAATAGCGTCTGTGCGTCGGATGTCGCTGGGGGCGGAACTAGAACCCGGAAGGCAGCAGTCCCGCCCCCAACTCGTCTCGGCAGGTAAAATCCAGCCCATGGGTGTTAACAGAAAAAAGGGCTAGTTTCGATTTGATAGCGCTGAACACAGAAAGGGGAAAATCAAGTCGTGGTGTTGAGGTTCCAGTGACCCACCTCTTGCTCAGTCACTGTGGCCCCTTCACTGAGGTTCAGATGTATCGCTGCATTTTTAGCGCTCAGAGCTTTGGTGAAATTAGTAGCCTGGCGCTCTCCCTCTGTCAAACGGGGATTGTAAAGAGTGTCAGAATTTTGTGACGCACACCTCCCAACTAACACCAATTTTCACTCGCCCTTCAATTCAGAGTTTGTCCAAACGTTAAACACAGTTTGCAAAAATTCCAAAGGTTAAAAGTCAGGCTAAAAACCAAAATGAAACACAACATGGGCTAGAAGTTCGTCTGGGCCTGTTCTCTGGCCCAGAATCAGCGCTGCACGGTCAGTGTGCACCTCAAAACTGGAGGCCCCAGGCCAGCCTGAAATTGGGCCTCGGGCCTCATCTGAATAATATGGGCACGCTGCCAGCGCCTGTCACACATCCGTGAACAGCTCAATGTTTTGCTGCAACTAATTTCAGGCCGCCTGCCTTGCCGGAAGCGGCCTCGGGTAAGTACTGGGTAGCGGGAGGGTGGGGGATGGTGCAGGGGGGTTGGGGAGAAGGCCAGCGGGAACGTGGCCAATCGCGGCCAGCAACGTCTGTCAGGAGCACGTGGAGGGGGGGCGGGGGGGAGCAATCGAGCTCTTCCTGGCTCCACACGAAGGAAAAACTTACCGTTAGTTCGCGGCCGCTGAAGAATCACCGCAACTGATTTCTGCGCGGGGACCTAAAACAGGTTCCTCATTTACACAGGTGAGGGACCTAACTCCTGTCCACCAGGGACGTCTAAAGAATGTTCCGACCCAAGACGTTTTTCAAGCGTCCTTGAGGCGCAGGACACTGGTCCCCGAAATTGGTCCCCGTTGTGCCCATTATTACGCCGGTAAAACGGGTGCATCGAGGTCCATTTCCTACCACAACAATACCCTACCCTACCTTCTTAGAGGGAAAGTGAAATTTAAAAAAAATCTTTTTGCTCATCTCTTTCAAAGAGAACACGTAAGTCAACTTGCTTTTGTGGTGTAAGTGCGCACGTGGCTTGTTTAATAGAAAAATATAATTTGCTGTTGTCTTTTATTTTCCCCCCCTTGTTACAGGCGGAGAGGTTCCTTACACCACTTTAGCTACTCGAATGATGATGGGAGTTTGGTGGCTCTTCGCTCTGATCGTCATATCCTCCTACACAGCAAACCTGGCAGCTTTCCTCACAATCAACCGCATTGAAAACTCCATTCAGTAAGTGCATATATCGGCTACCATCGGATTACAGCTATTTAATACTGAGATAAAAGGCCAATGAATGGATTCTCACTGCAACTGGAATTATGCCTTCACGGGCTCGACGGGCCGAACGGCCTTCTTCCATCGCAGCAAGTAATCAAAAAGGCAAATGGAATGTTGGCCTTTATTGCAAGGGGGTTGGAGTATAAAAGCAGGGAAGTCCTGCTACAACTGTACAGAGTATTGGTGAGACCACACCTTGAGTACTGCATACAGTTTTGGTCTCCTTATTTAAGGAAGGATATACTTGCATTGGAGGCAGTTCAGAGACGATTCACATGGTTGATTCCTGAGATGAGGGGGTTGACTTATGAGGAAAGATTGAGCAGGTTGAGCCTATACTCATTGGAATTTAGAAGAATGAGAGGTGATCTTATTGAAACATATGAGACACTGAGGGGGCCCGACAAGGTAGATACAGAGAGGATGTTTCCCCTCGTGGGGAAATCTAGAACTCGGGGGCACAGTCTCAGAATAAAGGGTAACACTTTTAGAACTGAGATGAGGAGGAATTTCTTCTCTCAGAGGGTCGTAAATCTGGGGAATTCTCTGCCCCAGAGAGGAGTGGAGGCTGGGTCATAAAATACATTTAAGGTGGAGATGGACAGATTTTTGCAAGATAAGGGAGTGAAGGGTTATGGGGAGCGGGCAGGGAAGTGGCTTTGAGCCCAAGATCAGCCATGATCTTATTGAATGGCGGAGCAGGCTCGAGGGGCCAAGTGGCCTATTCCTGCTCCTATTTCTTATGTTCCATGCTGTAACCATTCTATGATTTATTTTGTGCAGGAACAAAAATCCAATTTTATAAAATGACAAGATATCACAATGGATTGAAATCAGTACATTATCGTCCCATTTATATTGTCAATCTCTATAGTCAACATCACCTAACTGAATGGGGAAGAGCGGATGGGGTAGATTTGACTTTGTGCATTAGTGTAACTATCAGCTGCTTTGCAGCATCGCACAAAGTCAACATTTCTCACTGTCATTAAAAGCTTGAAATGTTGGACCTTATAAAAAAGGATCATCAGACAATTGTTGGTCACTTATTTTGAGGTAGCGCTGCAAATTTGTCATCGCAGACGAGAAGATTAAGCAGTTCCTTCCGCTTTTAAAGTCAAACGCGTTCTGAGCAAAGCAGCAGGAGAACATTTCAGGAAGCAGCAGTTGCTGAAAGCTGGAAGTATAGAATCCATACAGATTGATGAGATCAGTCCCCCAGAGGTGGCAATGTCCAGTAAGATACTGGAGATAAAAAACAGAAAATGCTGGCAACGCTCAGCAGGTCAGGCAGTATCTGTGGAGAGAGAAACAGAGTTAACGTTTCAGGTCAATGATCTTTCGTCAGAACTGGAAAAGGTTGGAGAGGTAACAGATTTTAAGCAAGTGCAGGGGCAGGGAAAGGGGGGAGGGGAGGAGAGAACAAAAGGGAAGGTCTGTGATAGGATGGAAGGCAGGAGAGATTAAATGACAACTGGTATGATAGTACAAAGCAAAAGGAGATGGTAATGGGACAAGTTAAGGAACAAAAGATGGGTCTAGAAGAGGTGTAAATGGGAATGGCAGAATCATCAACAGCTGCCATGTGAAAAAATAGGGGCAGAGGTTATAGTCTGAAATTGTTGAACTCGATGTTGAGTCCAGAAGGCTGTAAAGTGCCTAATCGAAAGATGAGGTGCTGTTCCTCGAGTTTACGTTGAGCTTCGTTGGAACAGTGTAAGAGGCCGAGGACAGAGGTCAGAGTGGGAGTGGAGCGGAGAATTAAAGTGACAGGCGACCGGAAAAGACTGCCAACAAAATGTTAAACTTCTTTACCCAGAGAGTGATGAGAATGTGAAACTTGCTACCTCATGGAGTGGTTGAGGTGAATAGTGTAGATACATTTGAGGGAAAAAAAGAAAGACTTGCATTTATATAGCGCTTTTCACAACCACCAGACGTCCCAAAGTGCTTTACAGCCAATGAAGTACTTTTTGAAGTGTAGTCACTGTTGTAATGTAGGAGACGCAGCAGCCAATTTGCGCACAGCAACATCCCACAAACAGCAATGTGATAATGACCAGATAATCTGTTTTAGTGATGCTGATTGAGGGATAAATATTGGCCAGGACACCGGGGAGAACTCCCTTGCTCCTCGAAATAGTGCCATGGGATCTTTTACATCCAGCTGAGAGAGCAGACTTGGTTTAACGTCTCATCCAAAAGATGGCACCTCCAACAGTACAGCCCTCCTTCAATACTGCACTGGACTGTCAGGCTAGATTTTTGTGCTCAAGTGTCTGGAATGGGAGTTGAATCCATAACCTTCTGACTCGGAGGCAAAGGTGCTACCAACTGAGCCACGGCTGACCCAAGCTAGACAAAAACATGAGGGAGAAAGGAATAGAAGGTTATGCTGGTAGGGTTAGATGAAGTAAGATGGGAGGAGCCTCATGTGGAGCATAAACACCGGCATAGACCAGTTGGGCCGAATGGCCTGTTTCTATGATTTAAAATTCTATGTAATTCTATATAATTATGGATTGGTCCCTGTGAGAATCTTTGATGTCTCAATTTGTACTGAGATTCCTACAGTTTGAATGTGCTCCTGATTCTATACTAGTCATTTATGCTCACTACACTCAGGTTCTTCTTGCATCCTTTCAATGTGCTTTGTTTAATGGAAGGATTCGTGCGTGTTACAAGATCACAAATTTACAAAATCGATTTCTATATAGAAGGCTGTTCATCCCATTCTCGCTCATAGACCAGTTGGGCCGAATGGCCTGTTACTGTGCTGTAAATGCCACGTAATTCTATGTACTGTAAAATGGTGGCCCTTTGAAGAATCTAGAATGCCGAGCGAACTTTTAGACAAGACAGAGATGTGTATCAACCAACGTTCCCGCTCGTGGCCGCGCAGCAGTCTGGAGGTTCCGTGCAGGCAGCTCACCAACAACAACAACTTGTATTTATATAGCGCCTTTAACGTAGTAAAACATCCCAAGGCGCTTCACAGGAGTATTTTAAGACAAAAGAATTTGACACCGAGCCACATAAGGATAAATTAGGGCAGATGACCAAAAGCTTGGTCAAAGAGGTAAGTTTTATGGAGCGTCTTAAAGGAGGAAAGAGAGGTAGAGAGGCGGAGAGGTTTAGGGAGGGAATCCCAGAGTTTAGGGCCTAGGCAACAGAAGGCACGGCCACCAAAGGTTGAGCGATTATAATCAGGGATGCTCAAGAGGGCAGAATTAGAGGAGCGCAGATATCTCTGGGGGGTTTGTGGGGCTGAAGGAGATTACAGAGATAGGAAGGGACGAGGCCATGGAACGATTTGAAAACAAGGATGAGAATTTTGAAATCTAGGCGCTGCTTAACCGGGAGCCAATGTAGGTCAGCAAGCACAGGGGTGATGGGCAAACGGGACTTGGTGCGAGTTAGGACACGGGCAGCCGAGTTTTGGATGACCTCAAGTTTACGTAGGGTGGAATGTGGGAGGCCAGCCAGGAGTGCGTTGGAATAGTCAAGTCTAGAGGTAACAAAGGCATGGATGAGGGTTTCAGCAGCGGATGAGCTGAGGCAAGGGCGGAGACGGGCGATGTTACGAAGGTGGAAGTCGGCGGTCTTAGTTATGCTGCGGAAGCTCATTTCAGGGTCAAAGGGAAACAAGCTACACCTATTGCCATTGGAGCATGAGACTAGACCCACGTGAGTGTAAATGAATTCACGATGTAACCGTATGTGATACACAAGAACCTTATCAGAATTGGAGCCTCTCTGTGCATGTGGTGGGTACAGTAGGCTTGTGATGGGCTTCAAGACTGATCTATACACAGTACTGATGAATACATCAAAAGATTATGGGATAAAAATTGGGTAGCGCCCCCTTTTTGTGCCCTGAAAAAGTTAGCACCCCCGCGACCGATTTTCCCAGGTAGCGCCCCAAGAGGGAGGAGGGGCGCTACTGGAAGTGCCCCGTGTCCCTCTTGGGACGCTGCGAGCCAATATCGCGGTGCTACGTGCCGCGGTACTGCAGGCCTTCCCCCCCTTATTAAAGGGGAGGGGCCTGGCGCAGTGTGTCCCGGCGCCCAGCTGGGCCACCAGGGATCGGGAGTGCCGACAAACGAGCCCAGCACTCAAGAAGTGCTGGGCTCATGGAGAGCAGTCGGCACCCCGCGGGGGGGTTTCATGGGGGCTGGGGACAGCAATGGGGGCAGGTGCTGGCAGGCGGCCAGCAACAAAAATGGCCGCCCGCCACCTCCCCTTTAACTAGCTCCGCCTGGCCGCAGGTAGGCCCCCCTGACCCCGGCGGACATAGCGCCCAGTTGTAAGTTGGGGGGGGCGCCACCCAATATTACAGCCTGGGCGCGAGCGGGGCGCTGCGCACGGTGATGACATCATCGCCGGCGGCACAACGCCGCACGGCACTAACGGTTAGCGCCACCGCTAACCTCCCGCTGAATTTCGCGGGAGGCGTGAGCTGAGCCGCGCCCAGGCACTAGTTGATTTGCGCCCCGTTGGCGCTAATGGGAGGTGCAAATCAACCGAATTTAGCCCCCTATTACTCTACATTCCATTTCACCGAATGAAATCTTCATGCTTCATTGCATTCAGTTCTGGAAGGATATTTTAGCCTTTGAGGATGTACAGCGCAGATTTACCAATATGATGCCGGGGTTTAAAGGGTTAAATTACAAGGACAGTTTGCATAAACTTGGCTTGTATTGCCTTGAGTTTAGAAAGTTATGGGGTGATCTAATCAAGGTGTTTAAAATGATAATCAGATTTGATAGTGTAGATACAGAGAAGCTTATTTCTTCTGGTAGAGAAATCCAGAACATGGGGGCACAATCTTAAAATTAGACCTGAGCCATTCAGGAGTGAAATCAGGAAGCACATTTTCACACAAAGTGTTGTGGAAATGGGGGACTTCTCTCCCCCAAAAAGCTGTCGATTCTGGGTCAACTGAAATTTTCAAGACTGAGATTGGCAGATTTTTATCAAGTAAGGGTATCAAGGGATATGGATCAAAGTCTGGTCAATGGAGTTTGACGCACAGATCAGCCATGATTTAATTAAATAGTGGAACAGTCTCGTGGGCCTGAATGACATACTCCTCTTCCTATGCTGAGGCAATTATACGTAATTATGTACGTATAAATGAAAATGGAGCAAATTTTAAAATTTGGTCGACAAACATTCTATTGCTGCATTAATCTTTCGATCACAATTGTGAAGATATTTTCATATTTCATTAAAATAATCCTACTTAGTTGTATTTACATAATTTTCATGTCTCTGCATTAACCATAATTTCAAAGAAACCAAGGGCTGAATTTTCCAAGCCCCGAGGAGGCGGGCATGGAGGCGGGACAGCCGGTAAATTCGGAGAAAGTGGGGGCGGGTGGCAAAGCCGCCCCCATCCCGCCTCTGTGCCCTTTTGCCAGGAGGCGGGAAGATGTGTTGCTTCGGGTCCCGTCTCCTGGAGGCGGGAAAGGCATTTAATCCTTTTAACTGCCTGTTAACAGGTAATTAGTTAACAGGCAGAAAAAAGGATTAGTGCCATTTTACCTTCACAGGTGAAGGCTTCCCGACCTCGGAGAACCCCGTCGGGTTGGAGGAGACGTGAAGGAGGTCTGCGGCGGTCGGAGGCACCTGGAAGTAAGATGTAGAGGTGAGTGATAGGTGCAAGTGTGGAGTGGTAAGTATGCAAGGTGTGTGATAAGTTTTAAAAAGTGTTCACTTACCTTGTTTTCTGCCTACAGCCTTCAACCGCGGTGGATCGGGAGAGCTGACATCCTCCTTGTCAATTTCACAGACTGGCTGTTGGAACCTCCGAACCAACAGCCATGTGAAATTTACAAAGTAGAAAGGCTTGATGAGTCCTGAAAACAAAAACTCATCAAACTAAAGAGAATGTCAGTGTTTGACAGCTTCACAGAGCTGTCAAATGCTGACATTTCTTCTTTCAAGAAGTCTTGACAGATAGCACGTCTGACGTTGATGTGCTCTGTCAGTGACTTCCTCCCTAATTGGCCTGCTGAGCCCGCAGGGCGGGCTTAACAAGGTCAATCGGGAAAATCCCTCTAGTTGGTCAGGCGAGGATGGAGGCGGGACATTGACACGACAAGCAGCTGTCCCGCCTCCAACTCGTCTCCATTCACAAAATCCAGCCCCAAAAATCTGAGGACGATGCCTTTGAATACGTTACTAGTTCACATCCCTATCTTATTTCTTGCTTGCAAGTATGAAAATAGAAGACCGTAAACAAGGTGTTTTGGTAATGCCATCACTGAACACCCTCACCCACTGAACACCCTCACCATTCCATCAGGTTCTGCACAACCTCAGTAGTTCTTGTTTAGCGCATTGCAGATTTTAGCTCTGATTTCAAGCTCTAAAATAAAAAGCATCTATCAGTTGAACACTCCCCCCCTCAAGTGATGTTATTTCAGAACAACACTCCCCTCAGGAAATCGCTTCCGTGTTTCAAAATAATTGACAATTGAGTTTCTCTCCCTCCCCACTCCAACACCCACTTTAAGTGCATTCGTTTATTGGTCCCCTTTAAGTTAAATCGCACAGACACAGCAACGAGGAGCTTGCGCAGTCCTCACAGAATCCGCACCGAAGTGGAGGTTGTTGCCACAAATAAATGCACCTAGCGTTGACACCATTCATCGATTCCAGTTACCTTTCAGTATGATATTTTTATGGGGCGGTGGGGGTGGGGGGGAGGGGTGGGGGGGGGGGGCGGGGAAGCGTCCTTAAAAAAAAAATGGGCTTAAAATATCTGCCAACATTCTCAGTGTCCTGCAGTAGTTGATTTTCTCTGCGGACAACTTTGCTTCATTCGCAGTGATAAAAGACACTCTACCCACCCTGCTGGACAGCCAGCAATTCCACAGGATTCCAGGTTATCTTGGCCGGCCATTTTTTTCCTAAGGTTTTCAACTCGCTGAAGGCAAACACTAATTTTAGAGCTACTCAAATGTCAGAGTAGTCTTGCTACAGGAAAATTCAACGTGCACTATTAAATTAAACACTAAATTTCAGGGGGTCTTTGTATTCTCAATTTATCGGAATACGTGGGACCGAAGATTTTACATCCATTGGTCAGGAATACAGAACAAGGGGGGTACAATCTTAAAATTAGTGCGAGGCCATTCAGGAGTGAAGTTAGGAAGCATTTTTTTCCACACAAGTTGTAGTGGAAATCAGGAACTCTCTTCCCTAAAAAGGCCATGGATTCTGGGTCAATTGAAATTTTCAAGCCTGAGATTGATAGATTTTTATGATTTGCCTCAAGCATTCCATTGAATGGCGGAACGGGCTGGAGGGGCTGAATGGCCTACTCTTGTTCCTACGATCCGATGCTCGATTTTCCATCCATGAAGATTGCTGGGCAGTAAGTTGGGCGGGGCTGCATGACAAGTAAACAGTTCTCTGTCCCATGCACTGGGAGTGCAAAAAGCAGGAAAATCACACCTTAAAATTAAAGTGCCAAAGCAAACACTCTTAAATAAAACAGGAATCTAAATATTTTACTTTTGCTCATGTTGCTTTCCTTCCTCTTCACTGATTCTTCTGCAACCTTCTCTGTTCCACTTTTATTATTTTAACTTTGCTTTTATCTTCCCCATCCCATATACTCTATTATAATATTGTTGCTATGTTTTTCTCGGCTCCCGGGTCTCAGTTTCCATTTTGTCCTCTGATTGGCTGAAGATCAGTTTCCAAAGATTAGTGTTTCAACCAATCGAGGCCGAAAAATATGAAGACTTGATATCACCACATCGTAAATGTGGCTAGATTAATCTTTGATGAGGTTTCCCCCCCCCTATAAAGCACACATAAGAATGGTTATCTAATTCAGGGAGAGCATTTGGGTGGCAGATATTGGAACGTCTGCACTCCCACAGAGAGTTCCTAACCGAGGTTCATGCTAAAGCATAGTAATGTGAGGGAGCAAAGAGAGCTTTACTCTGCATCTTAACTGTGCTATACTCGAACTGCTAAGTGATCGACGCTGACTTTAATCTGTTCCTCACTCCGATGAACCCGAAATTGTTCACCTCCCTCATTGACAGCTGATCCGAAAAGGCAAAAAAATTGAGCGAGAATTTTACCGCTGCAGCCAATGCATCGCTAAGTTAATTCTAAGAGGGAAATCCAAACTTAGTTTTGCCTAATAAGTTCTACTATCTATTCAGGTATCGAACGAACAAAGTTGCATTTCTATAGCGCCTTTCACGACCTCAGGACGTCCCAAAGCGCTTTACAGCCAATGAAATACTTTTGAAGTGTCGTCACTGTTGTAATGTAGGAAACAGTGGGTGCACAGGTTTTTCATCATTTAAGTTATTACTTCATCTAATTCATGGCCTCTTGGACGCAGTTTTATCATCGTTTTCGTGCAGTTGCAAAATAGTTTCAGGTGCGCCAAGGTTAATTCCCTGTCTGAGTCCCAAGCCGACTGAAGACAAACAGAGCGGCATCAACCCCTTCAGTGTGAGAGAGTCAGCGAGATCAGTGTGAGAGAGTCAGCGAGATCAGTGTGAGAAAGTGTCAGGGAGATCAGTGTGAGAAAGTGTCAGGGGGGCGAGATCAGTGTGAGAAAGTGTCAGGGAGATCAGTGTGAGAAAGTGTCAGGGAGATCAGTGTGAGAAAGTGTCAGGGGGGCGAGATCAGTGTGAGAAAGTGTCAGGGGGGCGAGATCAGTGTGAGAAAGTGTCAGGGGGGTGAGATCAGTGAGAGAAAGTGTCAGGGAGATCAGTGTGAGAAAGTGTCAGGGGGGCGAGATCAGTGCGAGAAAGTGTCAGGGGGGCGAGATCAGTGTGAGAAAGTGTCAGGGGGGCGAGATCAGTGTGAGAAAGTGTCAGGGGGGCGAGATCAGTGTGAGAAAGTGTCAGGGGGGGCGAGATCAGTGTGAGAAAGTGTCAGGGAGATCAGTGTGAGAAAGTGTCAGGGGGGCGAGATCAGTGTGAGAAAGTGTCAGGGGGGCGAGATCAGTGTGAGAAAGTGTCAGGGAGCGAGATCAGTGTGAGAAAGTGTCAGGGGGGCGAGATCAGTGTGAGAAAGTGTCAGGGAGATCAGTGTGAGAAAGTGTCAGGGAGCGAGATCAGTGTGAGAAAGTGTCAGGGAGCGAGATCAGTGTGAGAAAGTGTCAGGGAGCGAGATCAGTGTGAGAAAGTGTCAGTGAGATCAGTGTGAGAAAGTGTCAGGGGGGCGAGATCAGTGTGAGAAAGTGTCAGGGGGGCGAGATCACTGTGAGAAAGTGTCAGGGAGATCAGTGTGAGAAAGTGTCAGGGAGCGAGATCAGTGTGAGAAAGTGTCAGGGAGATCAGTGTGAGAAAGTGTCAGCGAGATCAGTGTGAGAAAGTGTCAGGGAGCGAGATCAGTGTGAGAAAGTGTCAGCGAGATCAGTGTGAGCTGGCACGAACAAGATGGGCCGAATGGCCTCCTTCTATGCTGTAAATTTCTATGATTCTATGATTCAGGAAGCCGAGTTTGAATTCTATAACTGCAGGCAATGCTGCATGTTAAAATTGTTCTGGCAGACTTCCTGAGAGAGTTGATGGAGCCTCAGTTTAATGTCAACAACAATTTCCATTTCTATAGCCCCTTTAACTTAGCAAAAGGTCCCAAGGCGCTTCACAGGAGCGTAATCAAACAAAATTTGTCACTGAACCACATGAGATATTAGGACAGGTGACCAAAAGCTTGGTCAAAGAGCTAGGTTTTAAGGAGCGTCTTAAAGGAAGAGCGAGCATTAGAGAGGCAGAGAGGTTTCGGGAGGGAATTCCAGAGCTTCGGCAAATGAAGGCACGGCCGCCAATGGTGGAGCGATAAAAATTGGGGAGACCAGAATTGGAGGTGCGCAGAGATCTCGGAGGGCTGTAGGGCTGGAGGAGGTTACAGAGAAAGGGAAGGATGAGGCCATGAAGGGCTTTGCAAACAAGGATGAGAATTTTAATATTGAGGTGTTGACGAACCATGCAAATGATGGCACCTCCGATAGTTCCACATTCGCTCAGTACTCGACTGAAATGTCAGCAGAGCAAAGCCGGAACACTCAACTTTCTGACTCGGAGGCAAGAGTGCCATCGCAGTTACGAGTCAAAATGTAGCTTTCAGTGCTGGTTTATCTATGTACACCTGATTTTAGTTTTGAAATATCTTGTTCCTTTTCACACATCCAGCATTTTGCTCTACGTCAGCCCTGTTTCATCACATTGAGGAGCAAGACTTATTTCTTAAATGTTGCTTCTTCAACGGATATTACTTTTCATTTGGACAGGATACGATTCACTGCTGTTTTTATGATAATCTTCCTGTAATCGTCAATACAAAAGCAAAATACCGCGGACGCTGGAAATCTGAAATAGAAACAGAAAATGCTGGAAATACTCGGCAGGCCTGCGGAGAGAGAAACAGAGTTAACGTTTCAGGTCGATGCGTGTCCTCTGATCTTTGCTTCCAAATGTTCTCAATGTTTATTGAGGTTTCTGACCTGCAATTCTGCTGTTGCTGTCTTATTACTGAGTAATTTCCTTCAATGTTCTGTGTGATGTGTCATGCGCTCATTGGGAATGATTTAAAACATCACTTGGGAATGATATTTCCTGTAAAAGTGACTTAGTGAAGAACATTGGTAGTTCATGAACCTGGCGAGTCTCAGCCACTCAGTAGCGTTTCTGATGCTTAGTCTGTATTGATGTTATTTGTCTCTGCCGCTCTCTAGATGTTCTTGATGGCTAGTCCATAATTCACTTGTAGGTAGATGGCATAAGGGAGTGCTGTTTGCCATGATTCCGTGATTGCCTTGCTGTTGAAATGTAATTTCATCAAGGCATTTCACACGGACGTTTTAGGCTGGGATCAATTGCAGCGACAGTTTCATTTCAGTTTTACCACAACTGTCGAATGCCTCGGATAATAAGCTCCTGCCCGTTGAACTTTTCAAAGTTTGGATTGGGATTCAGCTCCACTGCCCCTCCCTCCCTTCCAAGTTCCAATGGCTCAATCCATTTTGAAATCTGAGGAAGGGAAAATCATTGGCAAAACATGAGAGGAAGATTTTTTTTTCAATGGCCTCCTTAAATAAACTAAAGGGTACAATCCTAAAGGGGGTGCATGAACAGAGAGACCTGGGGGTAAATGTGCACAAATTGTTGAAGGTGGCAGGGCAGGTTGAGAAAGCGGCTAAAAAAGCATACGGGATCCTGGGCTTCATAAATAGAGGTCATGATGCGGAGATGCCGGTGTTGGACTGGGGTGGACAAAATTGAGAGGTCGCACAACACCAGGTTATAGTCCAACAGTTTTATTTGAAATCACAAGCTTTCGGAGCTATCGATTGCCCCTTCCTCAGGTGAAGTAAATAGATACAGAATCGCCAAAGCATATATAGATAGAGAACAAAGCATGTGTACCTTACAATTGCAGACCACTAAATTAAATCATCCTGACTATCTGCCGAGGTGTGATAAAGTTAATCAGGTCAGCCAGGAAGGTACCACATCAAAGACATAGCAAGATACAACTGAGACAATGAGGTGTAGTCGCAGGGGTTCTAACGTGTCAAAAGCTGCCGTCTGTATGTAAAACGAAAAGCTTTAAAATTTTTACTTTTTTACTGGGAAAATTTTTACTTTTTTACTGGGAATCACATCTGTGAACAAGCCAACGACGACTCGAGTCCGGATCACGTCATGTATCGTGACATAAACCCAAGATCCCAGTTGAGACCGTCTTCATGAGTGCGGAACTTGGCTATCAGTTTCTGCTCGATGATTTTGCGTTGTCGTGTGTTTCTAAGGTTGCCTTGGAGAACGCTTACCCGCAGATCCGAGGCTGAATGTCCTTGACTGCTGAAGTGTTCCCCGACTGGGAGGTAACAATCCTGCCTGGCGATTGTTGCACGGTGCTCGTTCATACGTTGTCTCAGTGGCATGGTACATCGGCGAGACCATGCAGACACTGAGACAACGTATGAACGAGCACCACGCAACAATCGGCAGGCAGGATTGTTACCTCCCAGTCGGGGAACACTTCAGCAGTCAAGGACATTCAGCCTCGGATCTGCGGGTAAGCGTTCTCCAAGGCAACCTTAGAAACACACGACAACGCAAAATCATCGAGCAGAAACTGATAGCCAAGTTCCGCACTCATGAAGACGGTCTCAACCGGGATCTTGGGTTTATGTCATGATACATGACGTGATCCGGACTTGAGTCGTCGTTGGCTTGTTCACAGATGTGATTCCCAGTAAAAAAGTAAAAATTTTCCCAGTAAAAAAGTAAAAATTTTAAAGCTTTTCGTTTTACATACAGACAGCAGCTTTTGACACGTTAGAACCCCTGCGACTACACCTCATTGTCTCAGTTGTATCTTGCTATGTCTTTGATGTGGTACCTTCCTGGCTGACCTGATTAACTTTATCACACCTCGGCAGATAGTCAGGATGATTTAATTTAGTGGTCTGCAATTGTAAGGTACACATGCTTTGTTCTCTATCTATATATGCTTTGGCGATTCTGTATCTATTTACTTCACCTGAGGAAGGGGCAATCGATAGCTCCGAAAGCTTGTGATTTCAAATAAAACTGTTGGACTATAACCTGGTGTTGTGCGACCTCTCAATTTCATAAATAGAGGCATAGAGTACAAAAGCAAGGAAGTTATGATGAACCTTTATAAAACATTGGTTCGGCCTCAACTGGAGTATTGTGTTCAATTCTGGGCACCGCACTTTTGGAAGGATGTGAAGGCCTCAGAGAGGGTGCAGAAAAGATTTACGAGAATGATTCCAGGGATGAGGGACTTCAGTTACGTGGATAGAGTGGAGAAGCTGGGGTTGTTCTGCTTGGAGCAGAGAAGGTTGAGAGGAGATTTGATAGAGGTATTCAAAATCATGAGGGGTCTGGACAGAGTAGATAGAGAGAAACTGTTCCCATTGGCCGAAGGGCTGAGAACCAGAGGTCACAGATTCAAGGTGACTGGCAGAAGAACCAAAGGCGACATGAGGAAAAACTTTTTTATGCAGCGAGTGGTTAGGATCTGGAATGCACTGCCTGAAAGGCTGGTGGAGGCAGATTCAATCGTGGTTTTCATAAAGGAATTGGATAAGTACCTGAAGGAAAAAAATTGCAGGGCTACAGGGAGAGGGCAGGGAAGTGGGACTAGCTGAAGCGCTGTTGCAGAGAGCTAGCACGGGCTCGACGGGCCGAATGGCCTCCTTCCGTGCTGTAACCATTCTGTGATTCTATAAGCAGGGAAATGTTGAGGTATAAATTGGAACTCACCCGATTTTCATCCTATTTAGTTCAGTGAAGATGAAAATTACCCCCTATATTTTGAAAGGGAATAGTTCCAGGCAACTGAGATTAGACAAATTTTGACTACAAATAAATTCAAAATTCAGTTTGTCACTCTATTGGACTGATTTTCTGAATGTTTGCTACCAACAGAGAGCAATCATTGTCTTTCTTTCTTTCTTTCTTTCTTTCTTTCTTTCTGTCTGTCTGTCTGGTCTATCTGTCTGTCTTGTCGATCTATCTATCGATCTATCTATCGATCTATCTGTCTAATCTGTCTGTCTGTCTATCTGATACACACACAATCACTAACAGAGCTCCTGTGGCATTGCTCACAGTGAGTCAGAAGGTAGACTAAAGTGTGACATCTGAAATGTGACAGCTAAAATGTGACTGGAACAAGCATGATGATTGCAGGAAGTGCACGCTATGCACAAGACTTCAAATACATTGATATATGGGCCATAATATATACAGATAGAGAGAGAGGGGGGATGGATTTTGTTATGAGGCAAGTTCAATCTGACACAAATACACGCTTGCACTGAGGATGGATCTTCTATAGATATGTCCATTTTGGCAGTAACTAATTGATCCTTGAACCAACAGATTGGAATAAATTGCTTCTCAACCACGTTTTAAAATGGAGAAACCTATAAAACACAGAACATTAACCTGGTAATGGCTCCAGCAGACTTTAACAAGCAGTGAGACCCCCCTTTCAGAGAACCTAAACGTTTCTGTCACTACACACCGCACAGTGAAGCAAAACAAAAGTTGTTTATAATTTGCTCGTTCTGTGATCTTAAATCCCAATAAATTAATGAAAGAAACAAAGACATACTGAGCAGAACTTGGTGTTATTAAATTTATCCTTGTAGGAGAACACAAAGAGCCTGCAAAGGGATATAGATAGTCTAAGTGAGTGGGCAGTAAGGTGGCAGATGGAGTATAATGTAGGGAAATGTGAGGTTATTCACTTTGGTAGGAAGAATAGAAAAACAGAATATTTTTTAAATGGTGAGAAACTTTCAAATGTTGGTGTTCAGAGAGATTTGGGTGTCCTCGTGCAAGAAACACAGAAAGCTAGCATGCAGGTACAGCAAGCAATAAGGAAAGCAAATGGCATGTTGGCCTTAATTGCAAGGGGGTTGGAGTACAAGAGTAAGGAAGTCTTGCTACAATTGTACAGGGCCTTGGTGAGATCACACCTGGAGTACTGTGCACGGTTCTGGTCTCCTTATCTAAGGAAGGATATACTTGCCTTGGAGGCGGTGCAGCGAAGGTTCACTAGATTGATTCCTGGAATGAGAGGGTTGTCCTATGATGAGAGATTGTGTAGAATGGGCCTATATTCTCTGGAGTTTAGAAGAATGAGAGGTGATCTCATTGAAACATACAAGATTCTGAAGGGGATTGATAGGGTAGATGCTGAGAGGTTGTTTCCCCTGGCTGGAGAGTCTAGAACTAGGGGGCATAGTCTCAGGGTAAGGAAGTCGGCCATTTAAGACTGAAATGAGGAATTTCTTCACTCAGAGGGTTGTGAATCTTTGGAATTTTCTGCCCCAGAGGGCTGTGAATGCTGAGTCTTTTGAGTAAATTCAAGGCTTAGATCGATAGATTTTTGGACTCTAGGGGAATCAAGGGATATGGAGATCGGTCGGGAAAGTGGAGTTGAGGTCAATGATCAGCCATGATCTTATTGAATGGCGGAGCAGGCTCGAGGGGCCGTATGACCTACTCCTGCTCTTACTTCTTATGTTCTTATGTATATAGTAATTTGTATAGCTGTGCAGAATACAGCTAGGAAGGTCAAGGGCGAGAGATCTAAAGCTCTCTGGTGTTATCAAGTGGACAGCCTGATCTCAGAATTCCACTCATAATGCACCTCCCTAGTCTACATGTGACTATAATCCACACTATGTGGTTGATTCCTCATGCCATCTGAAGTTAACTCCGACATTTTAAAGGATATATTGGCCACGGAAGGAGTGCAGCGCAGATTCGGCAGAATGTTACCAGTTCTCCAAGGGTTAGCTTATGAGAAGAGTTTACATAAACTCGGCCTGTATTCCGTAGAATATAGAAGGTTAAGGGGTGATTTGATTGATGTTTTTAGGATTTTGAAAGCAATTGATAGGACAGATAGAGAAAAACTTGTATCCGCTGGTGGGGGAGTCTAGGACAAGGGGACATAAAGTTAAAGTCAGAGCCTGACCACTTAGGAGAGATGTTAGGGAACACTTCTTCACGCAAAGGGTGGTAGAAGTGTGGAACTCTCTCCCACAAAAAGCAGTGGATACCAGCTCAATTAATCATTTTAAATCTGAGATCGATAGATTTTTGCTAGACAAGGGCATAAAAGGATACGGAGCCAAGGCAGGTGGATGGAGTTAAGACACAGATCAGCCCTGATCTCATTAAATAGCGGAACAGGCTCGAGGGGCTGAATGGCCTCCTCCTGTTCCTATGCTCCTCGGTGCCCTAGCAGGCCACTCAATTGTTACTCAAGAGGAAGACCCATCACCACCACCTTCTCATGGCATCTAGTATCAGCTAGAAATGCAGCCTTGCTAACATTGCACATATCCTGATGTGATTTACCCTTATACTATACAGGAATGTGTGGGTAAATTTTGATCACTAGACAATTGGGCGCACTGAGAATTGGGAACACCTACATCAATGACCTATTCTCCGATCCGTGCTCCTGTTGAAGGAATAGTCCAAGCCAAAAAACGGAGCTTTCGTGAAGCTAACCCGATGGTAATTCCCGTTCGTATATTTTTTTTCCAGTTTGCGATTGTTGGTTGCTTTTCTTGTGATGGTGCACGATGAATGAGAGTCACTTCCCGCTTATCCGCGTTGTATTTTGGGCTTGAGGTGACATCGCACCCTGCAAGTAGCCCAGAGCTTGATATTGGGAATTAGCTTAAGGGCTGAACCGAGGCAATGCCGGCTACTATCGGGGAGGTTTTCCCTGGGTCTACCCCCTAGGTGCGTCGGATTGCACGGGGACAGTGAACATCGGAAAAATTTGGGCAGTTCAGAGAGATTCTATGCCCAATTCTTCTTCCAGTTAAATGAATGGAAGGAGAATAAGTTGGTTCCTCAACAGACATGTGCTCCGACTCGCCCCCAACTTTCCGACATTCGCTGCGCCCATGCAATCCAGTGCACCCAAGCGCAGACTCAGGAAAATGTCCCCTTAAATATCTTAGTGCAGCATCGATCCCACTTTCCATGCCAAATTAGCCCATTAGCGCTGTTTTGACAAAATAAGAAGCGCATCATATTCTAAACGGCCGAAACACAAAGGTGAAAGCATTTTCTCCCTAACCTGAGAGTTAATTACCTCCCCGTGAAACTAACTGCAGCAGGCAATGCAAAGAGTTTCATGTAAATATCCCACTACCCTTACCTGGATCTCATTAACAATTCCCCTTGTGGATTCGTCAATGGAGTTGGGGCCTCTAATTCTCATATTAAACCCTTTATTTGACTGTTTGTATTATTTCCCGGCTTCCAAGCTTTTAAAAAGACCTCAGCCAAATGACAGCCCAAAGAGTATATCAAAAAGAACGGATCTTTATATTCCAGTTACAAATTAAATTGGAACGTTTTCACAGACATTAATTAATGATGTTTCAGGAATATGAATAAAGTGTGTTCAACTGAAGTATTATTAGTTTTGAAAGGCCATTCATCATTGTCCTAAAATAAAATTCCTGTTCTTACAGTAACAGTTGTGTTTCTATAGGCTTCATTTTCTGGATAAGTTATGTTACAATTACACACTAGTAGTTCTCTGAATGTTTAAGTGTACCCGTTTCAGTTGAATTCAGTTCAAAGTATATCGGCCGTTCCTTCATCATCGCTGGGTCAAAATCCTGGAACTCCCTCCCTAACAGCACTGTGGGAGTACCTTCACCACACGGACTGCAGCGGTTCAAGAAGGCGGCTCACCACCACCTTCTCAAAGGCAATTAGGGATGGGCAGTAAATGCTGGCATTGCCAGCGACACCCACATCCCATAGACTAATTAAAAAAATATATTTTTTTACATCATTGTAATCAGTTCATCTTATCTCCGTCCATAGGTTCAATGACTGCTTTTAACACTTCAAAATACTTAAGTCCCCCAACAGGGAAGCAGCCCATCGCCAAAATCACCAATGTAGATGGCAGAGAGACAGAAAGACTTGCATTTCTACAGCGCCTTTCACAACCACCGGACGTCCCAAAGCGCTTTACAGCCAATGAAGTACTTTTTGAAGTGTAGTCGCTGTTGTAATGCAGGAAAGGCGGCAGCCAATTAGCGCACAGCAAGCTCCCACAAACGCCAATGTGATAATGACCAGATCATCTGATTGAGTGATGTTGACTGAGGGATAAATATTGGCCCATGTCGCTAGTCATCAAAACAGACAAATTAGGCGGCAGGAGTATTTGGGGGGGGTGGAACGATGTTCCCCTCCTACCCACTCCCTTAATGCGGAACATTGGGATGCTGGCGGGTGAAATTTATTTATTAAACCACCCGCCCCTTGGCCATCTGAAGCCCACCCGATGGGATTGTCAAACAAGCTTACTCATGGGTGGCGAGCGCTCAGATTCATTCCCAGCCTTTCAAGCACACCTATGACAGTGGGTGTTCATATTTGTAGCACTTTTAATGTCTTCCATTCGCTTCCAGAGAGTCTCCTGCCTCTTTTCCGTGCTTGTCTTACAAATATGAATCTCTGATAGCTGCTAGTTTGACTTTTTCCTTATGTTGCAGTGCGTGCTATTTATAGTCATTGGCACGTTAAATGCAACTTGGCTAAACTGATGTTGATGTCAGGTGTCTCAGTGGGCAGCACTCTCACCTCTGAGTCAGAAGATTGTGGGTTCAAGCTCCACTCCAGAATTGAGCACGTAATCTAGGCTGACACTCCAGTGCAGTACTGAGGGAGCGCTGCACTGTCGGAGGTGCCGTTTTCGGAGGAGACGTTAAACCAGGGTCCCGTCTACCTGTTCAGGTGGATGTAAAAGATCCCACGGCAGTATTCAAAGAAGAGCGGGGCAGCTTCTCCTCAGTGACCTGGTCAACATTCCTCCCTTCAAAAAAATACCACCAAACGCTGATTATTTGGTCTTTTACCTCTTCGTTGTTTGGGGGCTTTGCTGCCATGTTTGGCTATGTAAATACACTCCAAAAGTAATTAATTGGTTGTAAAGTGGTTGGGAATGTCTTTGAAAGGTGTTACATCAATGCAGGTTATTTGATTTTGCTATTTGGAAGGGGATTGTCCTGGAACAGCTCCAATCATTTTACTGGAGCTCTTAACTTTGGAAGAGTCGGCAAGCTAATCTAAAGCCATCCAACTCTGGGATACTGCACACTTTCTGTTCTAAATCAAAAGATGCCAGGGTTTTTTTACCACCACTTGAGCTGGCCGCCAGGGCATCGGTTTAACATCTTGGGGTGGAATATCCGTGGGGTTCTGTTTACACACCACTTCTTTGGGGTTTCCCCTGATCTTCCGCCAAAGTTAAGAAGGGAATCGAGAGAAATCCTGCAGAAATTCCAGGCGCATGTGCTCAATTCTACAGCCACAACCTTCTGACTCGGGGCAAAAGTAACTTGCAACTGAGCCAAACTGACGCTTACTTACCTGTTAGTGGATACGTTTATTATCAGTTAATATTTATACATGTGAATGGCTGGACAAGTGCAAATAATAAAAAAGAAAGACTTGCGTTTATATAGCGCCTTTCAGGACCTCAGGACGTCCCAAGACACTTTACAGCCAATGAAGTACTTTTTGAAGTGTAGTCACTGTTGTAATGTAGGAAACGCGGCAGCCAATTTGCGCACAGCAAGCTCCCACAAACAGCAATGTGATAGTGACCAGATAATCTGTTTTAGTGATGTTGGGTGAGGGGTAAATATTGGCCCAGGGCACCGGGGAGAACTCCCCTGCTTATCTTCGAAATAGTGCCGTGGGATCTTTTACGTCCACCAGACGGGACCTCTTTGAAATCGTGCCACTATTGTTGACTCGAAAACCCAAATGACAAATTAACCTCCTTTAACATCTTCCTCTGATTCCCAGTTGACAACAAAATTATTTCAAGTGTTTTATAATAATAAAGAAGTAAGCATTTGTTCTACAAAAAAAACATTGAGCCGAAGCTCTTGCGTTGGCCACATTTCAATACGCGGGTAAATGTTACGGTTCCTATAGCAACCACATGTTCTGCCGTAGGAACAGGAGGAGGCCATTCATGAAATCATGGCTGGTCTGCCACCTAACTCCATCCACCTGCCTTGGCTCCATATCTCTTGATGCCCTTGTCTAGCAAAAGTCTTATTAACCTCAGATTTAAAAATTATTAATTGAGCTAGCATCTACTGAATGGAGCCATATTGCATTGAGGCTGTCAAATCACAACTGCAGTTCGAGAGTGATCTTTCAATATGGTGCAGCCAGTCAGATGTAATTCTAAAGGGTGCATTTAAGGGGAAGCTAGATGAACACTGAAGGAGAAAGGAATAAAAGGATATTCTGATAGGAATAGATGAAGAGGGGTGGGAGGAGGCTCGTGTGGAGCATACATGCCAGCGCAGACCAGTTGGGCCGAATGGCCTGTTTCTGTGTTGTACCTTCTACGTAATTCTATGTAAAGTCGCCTGAAAGACCACGGGATCTACAATTCATTGGTTTGAAACATAGAAACATAGAAGATAGGAGCAGGAGTAGGTCATTCGGCCCCTCGAGCCTGCTCCGCCATTCAATGAGATCATGGCTGATCATCCAAATTCAGTACCCTGTCCCTGCTTTCTCCCCATATCCCTTGATCCCTTTAGCCTTAAGAAATATATCCAACTCCTTCTTGAATATATTTAATGAATTGGCCTCAACTGCCTTCTGTGGCAGAGAATTCCACAGGCTCACCACTCTCTGGGTGAAGAAATTTCTCCTCTTACCCCTTATCCTTAGACTGTGACCCCTGGTTCTGGACTCCCCCGCCATCGGGAACATCCTTCCTGCATCTAGTCTGTCTAGTCCTGTTAGAATTTTATAAGTTTCAATGAGATCCCCTCTCATTCTTCTAAACTCTAGCGAATATAAGCCTAATCGACCCAATCTCTCCTCATACGTCATTCCTGCCATCCCAGCTATCAGTCTGGTGAATCTTCGCTGCACTCTCTCCATGGCAAGAACATCCTTCGTCAGATAAGGTGACCAAAACTGCACACAATACTCAAGGTGTGGTCTCACCAAGGCCCTGTACAACTGCAGCAAGATATCCTTGCTCCTGTACTCGAATCCTCTCGCTATGAAGGCCAACATACCATTTGCCTTCTTAACCGCCTGCTGCACCTGCATGCTTACCTTCAGCGACTGGTGCACAAGGACACCCAGGTCTCGTTGCACTTCCCCTTTTCCCAATCTATTGCCGTTCAGATAATAATCTGTCTTCCTGGTTTTTCCACCAAAGTAGATAACCTTGCATTTATCCACATTATACTGCATCTGCCATGCATCTGCCCAATCACCCAACCTGTCCAAATCATTCTGGAGTTTCTCTGAATCCTCCTCACAGCACGCATGCCCACCCAGCTTTGTGTCATCTGCAAACTTGGAGATATTACATCTAGTTCCCTCGTTTAGATCATTTATATATATTGTGAATAGCTGGGGTCCTAGCACCGATCCCTGCGGTACCTCACTAGTCACTGCCTGCCTCTCGGAAAAAGACCCGTTTATTCCAACTCTTTGATTCCTGTCTGCCAACCAGTTCTCTATCCAAGTCAGTACCTTACCCCCAATCCCGTGTGCTTTAACTTTGCACGCTAATCTCTTATGCGGGACCTTATCGAAAGCCTTCTGAAAGTCCAAATACACCACATCCACTGGTTCTCCCTTATCTATTCTACCAGTTACATCCTCAAAAAATTCCAGTAGATTAGTCAAGCATGATTTACCTTTTGTAAATCCATGTTGACTTTGTCCGATCCTGTCACTGTTTTCCAAGTGCTCAGCTATTACATCCTTTATAATGGACTCTAGCATTTTCCCCACTACCGATGTCAGGCTTACCGGTCTATAATTCCCCGTTTTCTCTCTACCACCCTTTTTTAAATAGTGGGGTTACATTCGCTACCCTCCAATCCATGGGAACTGATCCAGAGTCTATGATTGGAAAGTTCTGAATAGCAAGGCAATCGATAGGAGCACTTTACAAATAAATGTAAAAACATGAATTTGTGCAGAGAGTTCAAAAGAAATCTATTCGTGGGAAACAACTGATCTTTTGAACCCAGAATAAATTTGTCAGGCGAGGAAATGAGATTCTTGTCCGAACAGCAGGCATCCCAACTAAACATGTATTTTACTAGAACATCCTGGAATCTCCCTAGAATTGAGCTTTGCCACAGAATGTAACAGGACCCGGGTAAAATCAGGTCAGAAGTAAAGTTGGTTAATGGTTTCGAAGATAATACTGACATTAAAACCGGTCGATTTTTTTTTAAGACATTCCAGGCACATTGAGATATTTCTCACACTCGGGTGCCTTTGATGTATTCAAATCTCGGTAAGTGCGCCATGAGGCATTGTAGCATATCGAGAAGAAAGATTAAACAATACCTGTAGTACTTCAAACACTTTGACGTGCTACAGATTCTATACTTGCAGTGCTGGAATGAGAATCTATAACACTTGCTTCCAGCAGCTAACATTGAGGAGAAGTGTATTTAACTTAACTGAACCGCCGCCTAATATAAATGTTAAAGAAGGCGACATCTGTAAACCCAAGAGCTGTTTCCCGGTTTTCCTTTGTTCCTTGCATTTTATCCTTGAACTGTCCATCGGATGCCCAATCCTCGCTCCAGTGACTTTGCGAAGGGACACAAGTGGCTGTGTGCTACTTGCCCAATTCATGATGTCATCGGAGGTTATGGGGGCGGACTTGGGCCCTGTAGCGCCCGTTTTTTAGGCGCTACGCGGCCACATAAGGATCGAAAATGGTGTCCAATATGCTCCGATGGGAAGTGCGCAGGACGCCATCTTGCTAAAGCACAAAAAAGAGGCGTCCTTTACCCACGTCTGGAGCAGACATTAGGCCATTTGCACAATCAAATAAGGGGCCTAATGCCTGCTTCTGGTCCCCGCTGCAACTTTGGTTTGCCCCGAGGCTGCCAGCACCAGCGCTGGTCACCTCCGGGAAAACCAACTCGATACACCACGTAATTAAAAAAAAAAGGTAAGTTCTTACCATCATCACTGCCGCTCCCTAATCCTGAGATCTCAGACCACCCTCCCGACCCCGACCTCCAGGCCCCCCCCCCGATCTCCCCACCAGCTCCGACCTCCCAGACCCCCAACAGCACCCCCGAGGCCTGCGACCTGCCCACCCGATCCCTGACAGCACTCCCAACGCCCCCAACAGTATTTCCAAGGCCTGCGATCTCCGTACCAGGTTCCCCCACTGAACCCTGATCACAGACTCCAAGACCCACTCCTTCCTGCTCCAGGCCCCCGCAATCCAACCCGATCACTTACCTGGAACCTGGAGCACTAACCTGTGCGGGCTCCTACCGCAGCGCCAGCTACATTATGGTGAGGTCCGATGCCCAAAATCCAGGGCTCCTCGGGCATCACCATTTGAGTGTGGGCTGTTAACACTGTGTGGGTGAGGTGCCCAAAAATGGGCGCTCCCGAATTTATCACTCTCTCCCTAAATGTTCTTCTCTATTGTTTGACAGAATCGATCATTTTGCCAAATTTATGAGCTATTTCTTATGAATATGATGGGCAGGATGACTTTCAGTTTCTTGATCTTGGCACTCCATGGTAGACTCACCAGTGCTGCACTGCCAGCCAAGGACGCTGCCACTGGAAGGAGCATCAGTCGGAGATACAGCATTAACGTTGCCATGATGATTCTCCAACTCATGCTTCCTTTGAGCATGAACGTATGCGTATTTGTTGAACAAGCTAAATGATCTTCGACAAGTAGCCTTCTCCTTCTCTCAAAACAATATAAGCTGGGATATCCCATTTGAAAGCAATAATGGAATGGAACATCGGAACAAGAGTAGGCCATTCAGCCCCAAGCGTGTTCCACCATTCAATTAAATCAAGGTAGATCTGTATCTTAACTTCATCCACCCGCCTTAGTTCCGCACTCCTTAATATCCTTGTCTAACCAAGATCTATTATTCCCTGTTTTAAAATTTCCAATTGACTCCCAGTCTCAACAGCTTTTTGGGGGAGAGAGTTCCAGATTTCCACTACTCTTTATATGAAGAAGTGCTTCCTGACATCACCCCGAATGTACTAACTCTAATTTTAAGGTTATGCCCCCCTTGTTCTGGCCTCCCCCTCCCACCAGAGGAAATAGTTTCTCTCTATCTACCCTATCCAATCCTTGAATCATCTTAAACACCTCAATTAGATCACCCCTTAATCTTCTAAACTCAGGGGAATATTAGCCTAGTCTATGCAACATGCCCTCAAACTTGCCCTCTCTCCATCCAAGTTAACTGTACAGATGGGTAGTCTCATCCGTTGAGGCCATCATTCTAAGGAAATTTGTACACCTGCTGTGTCAGCTGTGGCTCAGTTGGTAGAGCTCTTGCCTCTGGGTCAGAAAATTGTGGGTTCAAGTCCCTCTCCAGAGTACAAAATCCAGGAAGTTATGCTAAAACTATATAGAACTCTAAAATAACAACAGAAAACGCTGGAAAAACTCAGCAGGCCAGGCAGCATCCGTGGATAGATGCTCCACGGATGCTGCCTGGCCTGCTGAGTTTTTCCAGCGTTTTCTGTTGTTATTTCGGATTTCCAGCATCCGCAGTATTTTGCTATCGTATATAGAACCCTAGTTTGGCCTCAGCTGGAGTATTGTGTCCAATTCTGGGCACCACACTTTAGGAAGGACGTGAAGGCTTTGGAGAGGGTAGAGATTTACTAGAATGGTTCCAGGGATGAGGGATTACAGTTATGTGGAGAGACTGGAGAAGCTGGGGTTGTTCTCCTTGGAGCAAAGAAGGCTCAGAGGAGATTTGATAGAAGTGTTTAAAATCATGCAGGGTTTAGATAGAGTAAATAAAGAGAAACTGTTTCCAAATAGCTGAAGGGTCAATAAAGAGAGGGCACAGATTTAAGGTGATGGGCAAAAAGAACCAGAGGCGACATGAGGAAAAACTTTTTACACCACGAGTGGTGAGGATTTGGAATGCGCTGCCTGATAGGGTGGTGGAGGAAGCAGATTCAATAGTAGCCTTCAAAAGGGAATTGGGTAAATACTTGAAGGAGAATAAAATCTCAGGGAAAGAGCAGGGAAGTGGGACTAGGTGGATTGCTCTTCGAAAGAGCCGGTGCAGACTTGATGGGCTGAATGGCCTCCTTCTGTGCTGTGATTCTCTGAACAGCTACCTGGTTACCCATTCGTGTTTGCCGTCACCGTGCTCTGGTTTTAATGGTTCTGGCAGCCCTGGGTAGGGGACCGTTATCTTGCAATGACTCATCATCATTTTCATTCCTCATTTAAATGTTTGTTCTTTTTGCTTATTGGTTAGGATTACTTACCGATTGCCCACCAAATAAGTATTGCTGTGATAATTTCAACCAATTGTACATGTATGGAGGGCTCTGCCTGAAGGATAAAGGAAAATGACTTACCTATTATGTGAAGAAAGATCCTTCACATACAATTGGGATATATCATTATTTTGGGGATCGTGATGTATGCAAAATGGCTGCCGCATTTGCTGCTATAACAACAATTACTGCACTTCAGATATGATTCATTGTGTATGAAGTTGCTTTGAGATATTTCTGAGACTTGATAAGGTGTTCTCTGAACCAAGTTTGCTTTTACTATTACACCCCACCCCCCTTCCCAATTCCCCAGGAAACTAGTAGTCTATCTGTAACTGGGCAGCAATTAGAGTCATAGGGGGAAAAATTGAGTCACGCCCCCTTTGGGGTGCTAACTTCGCCGGGGCGCTACTTTTAGCGCCCCGAAAAAATGAGCATCCCGCGGCCGATTTTCCAAGGTAGTACCCCAAGAGAGAGGAGGGGTGCTACTGGATGCGCCTCACGTCACTCTTGGGGCGCTGCGAGGCAATATCGCGGCTCTACATGCCGCGGTACTGCAGGCCTTCCTCCCCTTATTAAAGGGAAGGGGCCTGGCGCAGGGCGTCCCAGTGCCCAGCTGGGCCACCAGGGATCGGGAGTGCCGGCAAACGAGCCCGGCACTCAACGGGGACAGCAACGGGGGCAGGTGCTGGCAGGCGGCCAGCAACAAAAATGGCCGCCCAGCACCTCACCTTTAAATAGCGCTGCCCCGGCCGCAGGTAGGCCCCCTTGACCCCGTCGGACATAGCGTTCGGCGGTAAGTCAGGGGGCGCTTCCGAAGATCGCGGCCGGGGCGCTAACTGTTACCGCCGCCACTACCCTCCCGCTGAATTTCGCGGGAGGCGTTGGCAGCGCCACACCCGGGCGCTAGTTGCTTTGCGCCCCGTTAGCGCCCTCAAAGCAACCAAATTTTTCCCCCCCATAGAGTCATAATGACACAGAAGGAGGCCATTCGGTCCATCGAGTCCATGCCATCTCCCTGTAGAGCAATCCAGTCAGTCCCATTCCCCGGCTCTATCCCCATAGCCCTGCAAGTTTATTTCCCTCAAGCGCCTATCCAGTCTCCCCTTGAAAACATTGAGTGTCTCCGCTTCCACCACTTCCATCGGCAGCGAATTCCAGGTCATCACCACTCGCTGCGTAAAAAAGCTTTTCCTCACTTCCCCCCTGTATCTCTTGCCCAAAACCTTAAATCTGTGTCCCCTAGTCCTTGTACCATCAACTAGTGGGAACAACCTTTCCCCGTCTAGCCTATCCAAACCTGTCATAATCTTGTCCACCTCGATCAAATCACCCCTCAACCTCCTTCACTCTAATGAAAACAAATCCAGCTTCTCCAATCTGTCCTTGTAGCTAAGATCTCTCATCCCCGGAACCATTCTGGTAAATCTCCTCTGCACCCTCTCAAATGCCTTCACATCCTTCCGAAAGTGTGGGGACCAGAACTGGACGCAGTACTCTCGTTGTGGCCTAACAAGCGCTTTAGAAAGGTTCAGCATAATTAATTTAGAAATGGTAAATGCCTGCCAGGTGAGTGGATGTGCAAGGATCTCCAAGGGTTTTTTTAAAAAGTCAATGCTACACGTGGGTGTTGGGCTAAATCCTATATAATGTGCGCGATAATGAATGTTTTCCCATTTGCTGTTGAACATTTATTGATTGTAGACTGGCTTGGATGCAGAAGGGTTGTAAATGCTCCTTTATCAAACTTCACATAGACTGAAAAGACGGTTCATTCTATCCTGTGTATAAGCAGACTTGCACTAGATGCTATTTCATTGGCACTGAGGACATTAAAACGTTTGGCTTTCCTTCATTATTTGATATGCGTCTTTGATCTACGTGTTCTCTTTCATCAATTTTTCAGAAAATTTGTTTAAAAAAAAATCACAATTACCGTTACTGGCGATTGATGTGTCTGAGTTACTGAGAAAGCTCGTGCAACTCAGCGTTCCTGAACTCTGGCCTCTTGTCCATCCCCACACCGCGCCCTTCCTTCACCCCACCATTGGCGGCTGTGCCTTCAGCTGCCTGGGCCCTAAGCTCTGGAATTCTCCCCCTAAACCTCTCCGCCTCTCTACCTCTCTCTCTTCCTTTAAGACCCTCCTTAAAACCTACCTCTTCGACCAAACTTTTGGTCACCGGTCCTAATGTCTCCTTCTTTGGCTCGGTGTCAATTTATATCTGATTACGCTCCTGTGAAGCGCCTTGGGACGTTTTACTACGTTAAAGATGCTATACAAATGCAAGTTGTTGTTGTTAAAATTCAACTTTAAATTTGGAAGATTCAAATTTTGGGCAGTTCAAAATCAAAATTTGAACCTATTCATAATCTTATGCGTGACTTTGTAGCAGAATGAATGACTGACTGCTTATACTTATATATCCATTTTTCTGTAATATCTTCAACTAAGGAAACACCAATGTAGATCAATAGATCACCTGAGTGCAACCAATTTGCTACGTTTATGCAAAATATTTGCTTGAAATTGTCTTCCAATTAGGTTAAAATATGTATCTACATTACTTACTAAGACACCAATAGGGCGCCATTTTGAACTTTAGAAGGGTCATTGAGTTTTGTGGTTAGAACCTGAAGACAAGGGAAAGAAGCAATAATTGGAAGAAAGGATAAATAGAAAAGAAACAGAAAATGTGAACAAAACAACGATAAGAAAGGGCCATTCTGTTACTCTTATTCACCCCTTCCATTTAGACCCCTGCTCCCCATTCCTTATAAACCAATCTATCGGCTTACAGCCAGCTAAGAACCATTGTAATGTTGACTCAAATGAAAAAAGGACTTGCATTTATTTAGCGCCTTTCACAACCTCAAGACGTCCCAAAGCGCTTTACAGCCAATGAAGTACTTTTGAAATGTAATCACTGTTGTAATGTAGGAAAGACGGCATCCATTTTACGCACAGCAAGCTCCCACAAACAGCAACATGATAATGACCGGATAATCTGTATTTTTTAGTGACGTTGGTTGAGGGGTAAATATTGGCCAGGACACCGGGGATAACTCCCCTGCTCTTCTTCGAAGCAGTGCCGTGGGATCTTTTACGTCCTCCTGGCATAGCACATGTTTTTTTAGGGTAGTTAAAATTTCTCTAACACAATGGGCTGGATTTTGATACTGGGGCGGGTTGGGGTCGTGTCATTCGCATTTCGTGCTATCCACCCGCCTGCAATTGGATGTGGGAGATTGATGCAATTTTCACCTAATTGGGCAATTGAGTTCCAGCATGTGGGAACCCATGAACCAATTAGTGGTTTCAGTCTGAAAGTCGCCTCTGATGATGTCATCATTGCTGCTGCATTGAAGGTCTTCAGAGACTGCCTGGCCTTTGCTGTGTGTGGACCTAGATGCAAAATGAGCAGCAGCTCAGAGAGAGAGAGAGAGAGAATTTTTTTTGCATCCAGGTCCTCTCACAGCAAAGGCCAGGCAGTCTCTGAAGACATTCAATGCAGCAGCATCAGAGACGACTTTCAGACCTAATACTACTACTACCTTCATCACATCTCCGTTGTAATAGTGGACCTGCAGCTGATAGTCAGCTATCCACTTGTGCTCCCGCCAGGTTTCACTGGCGTGTTTCACATCAGGCGTGCTTCACGTCAGAAAAGGGTTAAACTAGCTAAAACGTTTCAAAATGGCATTACAGAGCCAATTTAGGGCTTGTTAAGGGCTTTAATGGCCTCTCCCGCCTCTTGGAGGTGGGACGGAGTCGGGAACACCGCACACGATTTTATCAAAATTGCGTGGAGGCGGAATGGAGGCAGGATCAGGTCCGCCCGCCACTTTTCGCAATTTTAACCCCCCACACGCCTCCAAACCCGCCTCCACGGCCCTATGAAAATCCAGCCCAATGGTTTCTGTTAGGAAGCTCTGGTAGGAACTGAGCGTAACAAGGTCGCAATTCCTCGTCATTGACATTACCAGAGATAGGGACACAAGTCACATCCTTGACTCCATGTTGGACGGTTACAAGAGAATTTAAAACTAAACTTAAAAGTTTGTTTAAAAAAAAATGCACTGACCCTTCTGGTTGTGACTCAAGGCACGGATGCATCTGTTTTTGCTCAACATTAAGGCACAGTTCAGAAGTGGACGAGTAAAATAAAGTTCTTTTTTAAAAAAGAAAACAAACACACAACCAGGTTGAAATCTCAACTTGACCTTGAATTGTTCTTTTAATTATGGAGTAACAGATGGCGAGGAGTTGGTGCGGAACAAAGGTGTGAGAGGTTTTAGTTTCAGGCTGGTCTGCACACAAGTGTTGTCGCAGCTAGCACTCTCTCCGAAGAAAAAGGGAAAGTGATGAAGGATCACATGCACCTTTATATTCCACCCACGGCCATCTGTTACTTTACAAACTCTTACATATAATATAATGCGGTAGAGTTTCCACTTTAGGGCATCATCTGCGATCCGGGCGTAAATTGCGGCCAACTGTGCGCTTGTTTTTCATATCGACAAACGTAAAATCTGCCATGAACCAGCGCAATCGGACAGCGTTTTAGAACTTAAGAATTTAAAAAAATATATATTTTGCTTTAAACGAATATTCCTTGCTATATTTAAGAGTGGTAACTTGGTGCAGTTTGATTAATACAGCCGAAAATGGGTTTATCGCAAAACAATAAGCATTTTTAATCAGAGTGTCGAATCCATCACCTGTGAGTAACTCGACTTAAAATAACTGAAAATGACTTTGAAAATCTATACAGAACCGTATGCTAGTTGTATTGGGATACAGCAGTCAGTTTCTTAGTAAATTCAAAGAAAATTATATTCAAAAGCTTTTAAAACGCTCCTATTAGTGTACTTGCTCCCAAAAGAACCAGCTTAATTTTAAGAGCCTCCTCGAAGGCCCAAAAATGGACGCAATTAGCGGAAACGCGCCATGGTGATTAATTCGATCTGGGGGCGTGGCCAGTTTTGTGGGCGGGGCTGGCTTCTGGCGCGATGTTTTTTAAACCTCGGAAACTTGATTTGCGCCGGACATAATTTGCGCTTGAAATTATGATATCTTTTTGCGCTGGTTTGGCCGATTTCAGGCGCATTGCGCTTGGGGAAAAAAGACAACGCGACCGAGCGGAAACTCCATGCTATGTAACAGTAGTGGTTAATTTAGCCCCGCGAGTGGAGACTGGAGCTCTGGTTCTGAATTCTGGGTTGACATCTAGCGGCGTATTCGTGTCTGGCGGGTGTGGGTGACCACCCCCCCACGCCACCACTTCATTGATGGGTTGTGGGATCGCCAAAACCTTACCGCTGCACACAGCAAACCACCCAATCGGCTGTTATAATCTGGTTAGGGAAACTACCAGTGTGAAAGCTGGCAGTGGCAATATACCCTCTAATCACGATATCGCCCCAAAAATGGTAAAGTAAAATAACTATTAAATAAATGCTCTTATCAATAATTTTAGCGAGCGTCCAAATACGAAAGACCCCCCCTTGAAACTTACTGTATGATAATATCACCACAACTCAATTGCAGAAAATAGAGAACTGAGAGAAAAGACTCGACAGCACAGAATAGTAGGTGGATCTTATCTTGGATGACGTTTTGAAGAAGAGGCCAGCCATGTTTGGGCCAGATGTCAATAGACATCTCAGGAGTAGTGGGAGGTTGGTTCCAGGAGTTGGAGACACTCCCTATGCCAGGAGTTGCCAATCCAGTGGCTCAGTTGGGACCCAGTTGTATCTTTGGAGGCTCCAGATGGATGTCATTGGGCCCTACCGGTGGGGTCAAGACCAGGGAACCCATGAAGAAAAGGTTTTTTTTTTAGTCCTTACTCAAGGGGGGTGCATGGCTGGGTTGGGTGGTTGGGGGGGGCGGGTGGGCGGGGGAAGAGGGCTAGGTTACCATCCCCCTCCCAATGCCGGGCGGGCACCAGAGTTTTCGGTCACATGGGACAGGCGGATGCCGGAGACGCACTCATAGTGGAGCTTGCTCCCGACTTGCACCATTCAAATGAGGTGCCCTCCCACTGACCCCGCAAAGTCCAGTGGGGTCAACACTGGAGGGCACCATATCGGCCTAATCAGGGGGGTCCCATTCCGAGGTGTCTCGGGGCCCGAAAACGCTGGAAATGCACGGAAGGAAGAAAGAACAGGTTAATATTTTGTGCCGAAGCCTTTGTCAGAATTGGCACCATTGGACTAAACCCCCCAGTGGGAGTCCAGCCCCTTGAGTTTGGCAGGCGTCGGTTGCGTTGGTAAATAAGTGTTGCTTGTGTGAGTCTGGTGGACTCTCACTCCAGATGCACCAGCTTCCTCTGAATCTTGGAGAGTGTCGCTGTGCATGAGCATGCATCGACATTACTAACAGCGCCATAGTGACGGTGCTCTGGGAGTCAGAGTTAAAAAAAACAGACACCTGTCGAGTATAACACAGGCAGTGTAAGTGAGGAACCGAGGACAGGTTGAACTGAGGAATCAGAACTCTGGTCTCCAGGTGAATACAAACCCAGCATCAAACGCTATCTCCCCACTCCAGCACCAACACACCATTGCCCTCCAGTGGAATATTTCAACTGTGCTCTCCGCCATCACTTTCCATCTGCAGTATTGTAATTCTAACAACTCTCATTTTTCCAGCCTACCATTCGGGGGAAAAGCCCCGTTTAAATTTCATACAGGACAGGAAATTGCTTGTTTAACGTACAATGAACTGCCGGAGATAAATGTATTTTTTAAATAGTGCCACCCCCCCTTCCGAAAAGAAAGCAATCATGTCGGAAGTGATCTTCAAAAGACTCCTCAGCAATTCAGCCACTAACATTTCTTCAATTAGAGCCTCTGTAATGTCGCAAGCTGCATAAAGTTTGAGAAAATATCATGCTGCAATTCAGTGATAAGAATGCAAGAATGTGAAAAGGTAGTTTAGCTTTGCAATCTGCCTCTTCTTGTTGTTCAAATCCTCTTTAAATGCCTCCATTGACCCCCACTGACCCCGTTGGTTCCTGCTACTGTGCCAAAGCGACATTCTTCTGTTTTCATTTGCTTATGCTAAATCCATTTTAATAACTTCTTTTAAGTCAGTGAAAGACTGCACCAGGTGAAACCTTAGGAACATAGGAACAGGAGGAGGCCATTTAACCCCTCGAGCCTGTTCCGTCATTCACTGAGATCAGGACTGATCTGTGATCTAACTCCATATACCTGCCTTTGCCCCATATCCCTTAATACCTTCGGTTAACAAAAATCTACCAATCTCAGATTTAAAATTAACAACTGACATAAGATCAATTGCCGTTTGCGGAAGAGAGTTCCAAACTAATTGTTACCTCTGGTTCTCTGAGTTTGTTTCTGCACAAAATCTCTCTCTCATCCTATTGTTTTGCTTCAGTACATTAAAATCCAGACTCATGCTCCCCTTCCAAGTCTCACATCTCCATTATTAAGTTCTTTCCACCTATAATAATTATGTAGCACTGTAGCCAATTTGAAAACAAAATTACACGTATCCTTGTGATAAGGTTTCTCTTTGTACATTTGACTTTTGAGATTTTTACAAAGGAATCCATGGGGGCGATTTTGTCAATGGGGAGCTTTTGGAGGCGGGCCTGCTGCTTGTCAGGTTTTAGTCCCGCCTCCATCGACTTCTGGCCAACCCACGCTATTTTCCCTTTATTGACCTTGTTAAGCCAGCCCAGCGGGCTTAGCAGGCCAATTAAGGGGAAGCCAGTTACAGAGAACATCAACGTATGATGTTTCATCTGTCAAAAATTTTTGACAGATGAATTGTCATCATTTGACAGCTCTGTGAAGCTGTCAAACACTGACATTCTATGTTGTTTGATGAGTCCTTGTATTCAAGACTCATCAAACCTCTTTTGTGAGCAGAAATTAGATGGTTGTTTCATTGGAGAATGCAGCAGTCATCTGTCATCTCTGCCGGTGAGATGCGAGACTCTCCGCATCCCCAACTGTTGAAGCCTGCAGTAAGAATCAAAGGTAAGTAAACATTTTCTATCACTTTCCACTTACCTCACATACACACCTCTCCACACTTGCACCCATCACTTACCTTCACAGCGCACTTTTGCAACCCTCCGACCCCCGCAGACCCACTGCTCGCCTCGGTGACCCTGGCGGGGTTCGCAGCCTTCGGGAAGCCCGCACTTGTGTGGGTAAAATGGGGATAATCCTTTTTTTTTATTCGTTTATGGGATCAGGGCATCGCTGGCAATGCCAACATTTATTGCCCATCCCTAGTTGCCCTTGAGAAGGTGGTGGTGAGCCGCCTTCTTGAACCACTGCAGTCCGTGTGGTGATGGTACTCCCACAGTGCTGTTAGGGAGGGAGTTCCAGGATTTTGACCCAGCGACGATGAAGGATCAGTGATATACTTCTAAGTCAGGATGGTGTGTGACTTGGAGGGGAACTTGGATGTGGTGGTGTTCCCATGCGCCTGCTGCCCTTGTCCTTCTAGGTGGAAGAGGTCGCGGGTTTGGGAGGTCCTGCCAAAGAAGACTTGGCGAGTTACTGCAGTGCATCTTGTAGATGGTACACACTGCAGCCATGGTACGCTGGTGGTGGAGGGAGTGAATGTTGAAGGTGGTGGATGGGGTGCCAATTAAGCAGGCTGCTTTGTCCTGGATGGAGTCGAGCTTCTTGAGTGTTGTTGGAGCTGCACTCATCCAGGCAAGTGGAGAGTATTCCATGACACTCCTTACTTGTGCCTTGTAGATGGTGGAAAGGCTTTGGGGAGTCAGGAGGTGAGACACTCGCCGCAGAATACCTAGCCTCTGACCTGCTCTTGTTGCCACAGTATTTATGTGGCTGGTCCAGTTAAGTTTCTGGTTAATGGTGACCCCCAGGATGTTGATAGTGGGGCATTCAGCAATGGTAATGCCGTTGAATGTCAAGGGGAGGTGGTTAGACTCTCGCTTGTTGGAGATAGTCATTGTCTGGCACTTATGTGGCGCGAATGTTACCTGCCACTTATTAGCCCAAGCCTGAACGTCATCCAGGTCTTGTTGCATGCGGGCATGGACTGCTTCATTATCTGTGGAATTGTGAATGGCGCTGAACACTGTGCAGTCATCAGCGAACATCCCCATTTCTGACCTTATGTTGGAGGGAAGTCCATTGATGAAGCAGCTGAAGATGGTTGGGCCTAGGACACTGCCCTGAGGAACTCCTGCAGCGATGTCCTGGGGCTGTGATGATTGACCTTCAACCACCGCAACCATCTTCCTTTGTGCTAGGTATGACTCCAGCCAGTGGAGCATTTTCCCCCTGATTCCCATTTACTTCAGTTTTACTAGGGCTCCTTGATGCCAGACTCGGTCAAATGCTGCCTTGATGTCAAGGGGAGTCACTCTCACCTCACCTCTGGAATTCAGCTCCTTTGTGCATGTTTGGACCAAGGCTGTAATGAGGTCGGGAGCCGAGTGGTCTTGGCGGAACCCAAACTGGGCATCAGTGTGCAGGCTATTGGTGAGTAAGTGCCGCTTGATAGCACGGTCGATGACACCTTCCAGCACTTTGCTGATGATTGAGAGTAGACTGATGGGGCGGTAATTGGCCGGGTTGGATTTGTCCTGCTTTTTGTGGACAGGACATACCTGGGCAGTTTTCCACATTGTCGGATAGATGCCAGTGTTGTAGCTGTACTGGAACAGCTTGGCTAGAGGCACGGCTAGTTCTGGAGCACAAGTCTTCAGCACGATAGCCGGGATGTTGTCAGGGCCCATAGCCTTTGCTGTATCCAGTGCGCTCAGCCGTTTCTTGATATCACGTGGAGTGAATCGAATTGGCTGAAGACTGGCTTCTGTGATGGTGGGGACCTCGGGAGTAGGCCGATATGGATCATCCACTCGGCACTTCTGGCTGAAGTTGGTCGCAAACGCTTCAGCCTTGTCTTTTGCACTCACGTGCTGGGCTCCACCATCATTGAGGATGGGGATATTCATGGAGCTTCCTCCTCCCGTTAGTTGTTTAATGGTCCACCACCATTCACGACTGGATGTGGCAGGACTGCAAAGCTTTGATCTGATCTGTTGATTGTGGGATCGCTTAGCCCTGTCTATAGCATGTTGCTTCCGCTTTTTAGCATGCATGTAGTCCTGTGTTGCAGCTTCCCCAGGTTGGCACCTCATTTTTAGGTATGCCTGGTGCTGCTCCTGTACACTCGTTGAACCAGGGTTGGTCCCCTGGCTTGGTGGTAATGGTAGAGTGAGGGATATGCCAGGCCATCAGGTTACAGATTGTGGTGGAATACAATTCTGCTGCTGCCCCACAGCGCCTCATGGATGCCCAGTTTTGAGCTGCTAGATCTGTTCTGAATCTATCCCATTTAACATGGCAGTAGTGCCACACAACACGATGGAGGGTGTCCTCCGTGTGAAGAGGGGACGTCGTCTCCACAATGACTGTGCGGTGGTCACTGCTACCAATGCTGTCATGGACAAATGCATCTGCGACAGGTAGATTGGTGAGGACGAGGTCAAGTAGGTTTTTCCCTCGTGTTGGTTCTCTCACCACCTGCCGCAGGCCCAGTATGGCAGTTATGTCCTTCAGGACTCGGCCAGTAGTGGTGCTACCGAGCCACTCTTGGTGATGGACATTGAAGTCCCCCACCCAGAGTACATTCAGTGCATTGCTACTCTCAGTGCTTCTTCCAAGTGGTGTTCAACATGGAGGAGTACTGATTCATCAGCTGAGGGAGGGCGGTAGGTGGTAATCAGCAGGAGGCTTCCTTGCCCATGCTTGACCTGAAGCCATGAGACTTCATGGGGTCCCGAGTCAATGTTGAGGACTCCCAGGGCCACTCCTTCCCGACTGTACTGCCACCTCTGGTGGGTCTGTCCTGCCGGTGGGACAGGACATACCCAGGGATGGTGATGGAGGAGTTTGGGACATTGGCTGAAAGGTATGATTCTGTGAGTATGACTATGTCAGGCTGTTGCTTGACTAGTCTGTGGGACAGCTCTCCCAATTTTGTCACAAGTCCTCAGATGTTGGTGAGGAGGACTTTGCAGGGTTGACAGGGCTGGGTGTGCCGTTGCCGTGTCCGTAGCCAGTGCCAAGGTCCGTCCGGTTTCATTCTTATTATTTTGTTTCGTAGCGGTTAGTTACAACTGAGTGTCTTGCTAGGCCATTTCAGAGGGCAGTTAAGAGTCAACCACATTGCTGTGGGTCTGGAGTCACATATAGGCCAGACCAGGTAAGGACGGCAGATTTCCTTCCCTAAAGGGGCATCAGTGAACCAGATGGGTTTATTACGACAATCCGATAGTTTCATGGTCACTACTAGCTTTTTATTCCAGATTTATTTAATTAACTGAATTTAAATTCCCCAGCTGTCACGTCTGCTGGATCATTAGTTGAGGCCTCTAGGATTACTAGCCCAGTAACATTACCACTACGCTACCGTTCCCCTAGTTGTCTCATCCTTTGATCTTTCCTCCCTCCCTGCAGAGATGCACCTGCTCTCCTCTGCCTCCCTCCTCAGTATGGTCCAGCGATATTGTTAACGTCATGTGTGCGAAATGCAAGGTCTCAACTTGCTTCCTGCCACACCATTGTCACGGTGTCTCGAAGCCCCACCCGACTGTGCCACCTTGATTCGTGAAGGTTCAACCATTGTTCCCTAACAAATGCTTCAGAGATCAGCAAAGCGTTTTGTGAATTAAACGTAAATTTGTTGCGGCCTGCCGCTTTCCTTCAGGTTAGCTGTCAGCGCTTTGGGACACGGGCAATCTACATTTGACCTTGTATTCAACCTTCAGGATTTTTTTTATTTTTTTTAACTTGGCATTATTTATTTATCCTGTATTTCTTCTCAACCCAAAGGTCGCTGCAGGATCTTTCCAAGCAAACAGACATTCCCTACGGCACAGTGATGGAGTCAGCTGTGTTTGAGCACGTGCGAGTGAAAGGAATGAACCCCTTTGAGAGAGACAACATGTATGCCCAAATGTGGAGGATGATGAACAGAGGTAACGGCACCGAAACCTCGGTAAAGGATTCCCAGGAAGGCATCCGAAGGGTACAGTACATTTCTCTCACGTCTTTACACCAGCTGTATATCTTTCTCCGAGGTGTTAGATTAGATTGGTGTATGCTGGCGACTGTGCATGAGTGGAAGACTGCAAACTGCACGACTCTAGATAAACAGAGTTCAGCTTTCGCCCTAAGCTGCAATTACATTTTTTTTTTTTAAACGTCTTCTTCTTCCATTTACGAAATAGATAATGTGTTCCATTTAATTTTGGTCCACTTACAGCACCACTGCTTCAGCTGAAAGGGAAGGTAGGCAGCCAGGATACAGCCCCCTGGCAAATGTTGTGATAACGGGCACTGAAGCGGTCATATACCACGCTGCTCTGTACCTTCCTCGTGAGATAGGTGCAAGGTCACATCCTAAATCTGCGAGGTGCAACACATTGGAGAAGGTGCAAAAAAGATTGACTAGAATGATACCAGAACTGAGAGGTTGTACCTATCAGGAAAGATTGAACAGGCTGGGGCTCTTTTCTCTAGAAAAGAGAAGGCTGAGTGGTTGACCTGATAGAAGTCTTTAAGATTGTGAAAGGGTTCGATAGGGTAGACGTAGAGAAGATGTTTCCACTTGCGGGTGAAACCAGAACTAGGGGCCATCAATATAAGATAGTCACCAATAAATCAAAAAAGGAAATTCAGGAGAAACATCTTTACCCAGAGAGTGGTGAGAATGTGGAACTCGCTCCCACAGGGAGTGGTTGAGGTGAAGAGCAGAGATGCATTTAAGGGGAAGCGAGATAAACACATGAGGGAGAAAGGAATAGAAGGATATGTTGCTGAAGTTAGATGAAGAGCAGTGGGAGGAGGCAACACCAGCACAGACCAGTGGGGCCGAAAGGCATGTTTCTGTGCTTTGTAACTTTGTAACCAACAGCCTGGAATATACTTTCCTCGGTTAAAGAAGATATTTTACTAAACTGTCATTCATTTCTAATAGTTTAGCAAAATAATATTTCTTTATCTTTACCCACCTGTCTCTATGAAGCTTTTCGCATTCTGATTTCATATAAGCTTTGGACAAACCAACCCTCACTGCTGACTTTAACACTCATATGGGTAAAAATTCACTTGGTTGCGCCTCCCGTTAGCGCCTTAAGAGGGCGCTAATGGGGCGTTAAGCCGCTAACGCCCGGGCGCAGCGCTGTTTGCACCGCTCGAGAACTTAACTTGAGATTGTGCGGCGGCGCTAAAACTTACCGCTGCGACCACCTGCGCGCGCAGATTGTGACGTCATTCCATGGTGCAACGCCCTTGTGGCGCCCCGGAGCGGAAATTGAGTGGCGCCCCCTCCCTTACCGCCTGGCGCATCCAACGACCAGAAGACTGGAACGCTATCAATCGCTGTGGGGCTGGGGGAGACGCTATTTAAAGGGGGCCTCTTCCTGTCTTTTATTGTTGGTGGCATTTTTGAACTACGCATTCTGAGAGAGAGAGGGAGAGACTTCTGGAGAGATTCAACGTTGTGTGAAGGAGTTTTGGGTACTGAGCAGCACTTTGCAGGTTCATTTTGATTTGCCATTCCTTGTATCGATTTAGCAGAGACTGTGGGAGCTGCACTCTGAGCTCTTTGATGGTACTCTCCATTGTTCTTTCCAGCACATTTGATGTGCAAGTCTCTCCAGGCCGAGATTCAAGGCTGCAATGAACAGGATGTGGATGGAAAGCAAGATTAACCATCCCCTTTAAGAACTGGCCCGTGCCATTGTGTGTGTGTTCCATTGCTGACTGACATTACATGGGCTTCGCCAGCGCTCTGAGTTAGTGCCTCACTCCTTGGCCTTTGCGCCTTAAGACAGGTGTGCAGCGCCTGCTTTAGCGCTCCACTCACCTCCCGGGGCGGTAAAAGTGAAGTTTCCAGTCAGTGCCGATAATTAGCGCCAGGCGCTAATATTTGCGTCCAGACGATATTTGCGCCCCAAATGGGGCGCGACCTAATTTCTACCCCATATAGTCATAACGGCACAGAAGGAGGCCATTCAGCCCATCGAGTCCGTGCCAGCTCTCTGTAGAGCAATCCAGTCAGTCCCATTCCCCCGCTCTATCCCCGTAGCCCTGCAAGTTTATTTCCCTCAAGTGCCTATCCAGTCTCCCCTTGAAAACATTGAGTGTCTCCGCTTCCACCACTTCCGTCGGCAGCGAACTCCAGGTCCTCACCACTCGCTGCGTAAATAAGTTTTTCCTCACATCCCCCCTGTATCTCTTGCCCAAAACCTTAAATCTGTGTCCCCTAGTCCTTGTACCATCAACTAGTGGGAACAGCCTTTCCCCGTCTAGCCTATCCAAACCCGTCATAAACTTGTCCACCGCTATCAAATCACCCCTCAACCTCCTTTGCTCTAATGAAAACAAATCCAGCTTCTCCAACCTGTCCTTGTAGTTAAGATCCCCCATCCCCGGAACCATTCTGGTAAATCTCCTCTGCACCCTCTCCAGGGCCTTCACATCCTTCCTAAAGTGTGATGACCAGAACTGGACGCAATACTCCAGTTGTGGCCTAACCAGCGCTTTAGAAAGCTTCAACATAACTTATAAAGGTTAGTTTATTTGACAATTTAAGTGGGTTGGAAGTTTTTGAACTGAGGGGTAGATTTTGCTGCGTGGTTAAATAGGGAAAATAAATGTTTGCTGAAATGAATTATAGCTTAAAAAAAACGATTTCAAATTTATACAGAGTTGGAAGCTCAGAAGCATGTAATAACATAAGAGCATAAGAAATAGGAGCAGGAGTCGGCCATACGTACCCTCAAGCCTGCTCCGCCATTCAGTAAGATCATGGCTGATCTTCGACCGCAACTCCACTTTCCCATATCCCTTGACTCCCTTAGTGTCCAAAAAATCTATTGATCTCTGTCTTGAATATACTCAACGACTGAGCATCCACAGCCCTCTGGGGCAGAGAATTCCAAAGATTCACCACCCTCTGAGTGAAGAAGGTTCTCCTCATCTCAGTCCTAAATGGCCGACCTCTTATCCTGAGACTATGCCCCCTAGTTCTAGACTCTCCAGCCAGGGGAAACAACCTCTCAGCATCTACCCTGTCAAGCCCTCTAAGAATTTTATACTTTTCATTGAGATCACCTCTCATTCTTCTGAACTCCAGAGAATATAGGCCCATTCTACTCAATCTCTCCTCATAGGACAGCCCTCTCATCCCAGGAATAAATCTAGTGAAGGGAAATTCCTCGGGGATTCTATCGATGGACTGCAGTAACTTTGGTAGAAGATTGGTGGAAAACCGATTTACACGCGGTCAATCGAGAGAACCCCCCAAGGTCCCCAGCGATACTTCACATTGAATAATTACTAGATTCTCATTGGAAATAGACATCATTTTGGGGATTTTTAATCTCGAATTTTTCTCGGGTGCAGTGTCTCAGGGCATTCATCAAGGTACCTCTGGAGTATTGTTTTCAATTCTGGGCACCAAACTTTAGGAAGGATGTCCAGGCTTTGGAGAGGGTGCAGAAGAGATATACTAGAATGGTACTATGGATAAGGGACTTTAGTTATGTGGCGAGATTGGAGAAGCTGGGGTTGTTCTCCTTAGAGCAGAGAAGGTAAAGAGGAGATTTGATAGAGGTGTTCAAAATCATGAAGGGTTTTGATAGAGTAGAAAAAGAGAAACTGTTTCCAATGGCAAAATGGTCGGTCACCAGAGGACACAGGTTTAAGGTGATTGGCAAAAGAACCAGAGGCGACATGAGGAAACCTTTTTTTTACGCATACCTTTGTTATGATCTGGAATGCGCTGCCTGAAAGCAGATTCAATAGTAGCTTTCAAAAGAGAATTGAATAAATACTTGAAGGGAAATATTTGCAGGGCTATGGGGAAAGAGCAGGGGGGAGTGGGACTAATTGGATAGCTCTTCAAAAGAGCCTGCACAGGCACGATGTGCCCAATGGCCTCCTTCTGTGCTGTATCATTCTATGATTCTTCTATTATTCTAAGCTTTTGGTTTCAGAGTGCACCATTACCTGCCCAACAGCAAAGTAACTTGAAGCAAACTGAGGGGTTAAACTAAAGCGCTTATTTCGATTTACTGATTAATCACATGACCTTCCTCAACTTTGGAAAGACATAGGACCAGAAATTCGGCTCCCTGGCTTCCCGCGGGTGCAAGGATCGCGCGCGCACCTACCTACCGCACCTGCCGCTGACCTCTGGGCCCACGAGGAATTCGGGTCCTGGGCCTCCTGCAGCTGCCGGCGCGCAGGGCTTGCGTATCCCAGGGGCGTAGTTAGTGCGATGCGTCCCCTGGGATCACGTGGGCCATGGAGAGCCAATGGCAGCAGACCATCTTTCATTCATAGATTTGACAGGAGACCTGTCAAATCTATGAATACAGATCGGCCCCAAAACATCCCTAAAACTACAAATACATATTTTTTTTAAATCACATTTTTAAAATAACTATAAATTACATTAATTAACTATTTTAAACAAAAATTTTAATTTTTGAAAAAATGAATTACACTTTTTAACAGGGTTAAAACTAAACTTAACTTTCTTTAAAGTAATTAAAAAAGATAAATCTGTGGAAAAAATGTTAAAATTTTAATAAAATCAACACTTACCTTGTTAAAAGAAGGCCTTGCGCCTCCTTTTTCAATGTGTATCTTCTCCGTGCTTACCCTCACGGAGGAACCTGTTAAAAAAAAACAAAGTGCGAGGTGAACGCGCTGGCCCTCCGGCGTGCGACCTCTGAACCCCTTCCTTCAGGGGAACGGAAGTGCCGGTTTCCCGCGTATGCGCAGTGCCTGCAAGAAACCGGCACTTTCGTTCCGTCCACGGGTGAGTACATAGTGCGTACTCACCCGTGGCGAGCCTAATTTCTGCCCCATAGGCCTAGAATTTCAGGTGCTCCCATTTCTGGATATGTGGGCAAGGAGAGGGGAGCGGTGTCGCGCTGGGAATGATCCCTGCGCCTGAATGGTTAGGCCCGAGGCCCCCTTCCCCCATATTGGGCCTCATTTCCATGGAACTGCGAAGCGTGCTGGAAGATCGGGCCGCTGTTGGTATTGGAGGGGCCCTCGGGTAAGTGAGGAAGGAGGGGGCGGGTGGGAAGGGTCGGGAGGTAGCGGAAATCAAGAGGGGGATGGGGGCGATCAGCATTTGGGGGGCTTCTTCCTCTGTGCTGATAGAAGTTTCAACTGCTAAATTATATTTTTAGGTCAATAAGCATGTGGCTTGAGGGGGATTTGGTGCTCCATGATGGAGATTTGAGTAAACTGCTATGCAAGTTGCTACGAGATAAACCCCAGTGGTGGAGAGCTTTGGGAACGACAACCACAACAACTTGCATTTGTATATCACCTTTAACGCAGTAAAACGTCTCAAGGCGCTTCACAAGAGCGATTATCAAACAAAATTTGACACCGAGCCACAGAAGGAGATATTAGGACAGGTGACCAAAGGCTTAGTCAAAGAGGTAGGTTTTAAGACACGTCTTATAGGAGGAGAGAGGTAAAAGCAAGACTTGCATTTATATAGCGCCTTTCATGACCACCGGACGTCCCAAAGCGCTTTACAGCCAACGAAGTACTTTTTGAAGTGGAGTCACTGTTGTAGTGCAGGAAACGCGGCAGCCAATTTGCACACAGCAAGCTCCCACAAACAGCAATGTGATAATGACCAGAAAATCTGTTTTTTAGTGATGTTGATTGAGGGATGAATATTGGCCCCAGGACACCGGGGAGAACTCCCCTGCTCTTCTTCGAAATAGTGCCATGGGATCTTTTACGTCCACCTGAGAGAGCAGACGGGGCCTCGGTTTAACATCTCATCTGAAAGACGGCACCTCCGACAGTGCGGCACTCCCTCAGTACTGCACTGGAGTGTCAGCCTAGATTTGTGTGCTCAAGTCTCTGGAGTGGGACTTGAACCAATAAACTTCTGACTCAGAGGCAAGAGTGCTACCCACTGAGCCACAGCTGACACTGGTAGAGGGGTGGAGAGGTTTAGGGAGGGAATTCTCGAGCTTAGGTGCTAGGCAGCTGAAGGCACGGCCGCCAGTGGTGGAATGATAAAAATCAGGGATGCTCAGGAGGCCAGAATTGGAGGAGCACAGATATCTCGGCGGGTTGTGGGGCTGGAGGAGGTTACGGAGACAGGGAGAGGCGAGTCCATGGAGGGATTTGAAAACAAGGATGCGCAGAGAGGCCCAGGTGCTCTAATTTGTGTCAGTAGGCCCTGACAGCGTGACCGGATCCCCAGAATGCTGCTGTCAGCATCAAACACATACTGAATTCCTTTCTGTTCCTGACATCCTAGAAACTAAAGAAGAAGTGGGGCGCCTTTAAATCTGCTAAACTGCAGAATTTTAAACTGTCTTGGGTGAGGAAGATGGAAGCCAGTAACTCAGTGTCTCCCAGATGATTCAGGAAGAGTCTTGGGATTTTCACCAGTTCTGTACAGTTTTGTAGCTTCAGTTTTTATTTCATCTCTGTTACTTAACTCACAGGACTTTCAAGTTAACACATCTGTGGTACTACCGAGTTTGTCCGCAGGTATTAAGTACATTGTACTATTAAAAGTGAATGATGCTCAGCATATCATTATAACACAGGCATGACTGACAATGTATTATTTATGATGCGACTCATTCAGCTAGGCCTACAGCTATATTATTTTGTATGCATATTTTATGTATTTGGTCTTGACTTATGTTGTATCACAAGGGTTTCTTTCATTTAAATAACGGCACTGAACATTTTAATAAACTGCAGAGGTGGTTAGAATATGTTAAGAGGAGTGCCAATGCGTATAATGCTTAAAACAGGTGTCGTGTACGGGTTGCATAGCCCAAATGTCACATTCCCCATTCTAAAAGACAATTTTACAGTGCGGTTTGCGGTAAACTTTACAGCATTTCACCATTTTTGCCAAAGCGCATCCTCAATCCAATTTTGACTCTGCCCACAACAGCAAGACTCCCTTGGTCTGTCGCCAGTGTCATTCTCTGTGGCTCCACCCATAGCGTTCTCATCCTTTTTTGAATTTTCTGCATGGTCGACCACTCTATCCTCCTCCACCATTCACCTCCTTCGCACTGCTCTAGCCTGGTTCCGCTCCTTCCTGTCCCAAATAAAGTCAATACGTCTCCTTCACTGGCTTCTACTCTTGCCCTTGCAAAGTCACCTCGGGATGTCCCAAGGTCACATCCTTAGCTCCCCCCACCCCCCCCCCCCCCCCCCCCCGCATATTCTTTGTCACCTCCACTAGGTGACACCATACATAGGCACAGGGGGTCAGCTTTCTGAAGTACGCTATCGACAGCCAGATCGACCTCTCCTCCACAACTCTTCACTCCTCAACCATCTCTGTTCGGTGATGTGGAGATGCCGGTGTTGAACTGGGGTGGACAAAAGTGAGAAGTCACACAACACCAGGTTATAGTCCAACAGCTTTATTTGAAATCACAAGCTTTCGGAGCGCTGCTCCTTCGTCAGGTAAAGTGAAGAAATACATATGGGCACAGCATATATAGTCAGAGAACAATGCCAGACGACTACAGTTAATCTTTCCAACTGCCCTTTATCACACCTCGGCAGAGAGACAATCACGGCAATGTATCATGTAATGTCTTCCTGACTGACCTGGTTGGACACCATCCACACCTTTGATTGCCGTGATTGTCTCTCTGCCGAGGTGTGATAAAGGGCAGTTAGAAAGATTAACTGTAGTCGTCTGGCATTGTTCTCTGACTATATATGCTGTGCCCATATGTATTTCTTCACTTCACCTGACGAAGGAGCAGCGCTCCGAAAGCTTGTGATTTCAAATAAAGCTGTTGGACTATAACCTGGTGTTGTGCGACTTCTCATCTCTGTTCGTAGCCAACAATGAGTCGTGGATGGGCAAGAACTTGCTTCAACTCAGTATCAGCAAGACTGAGGTCATCCTGTTCAATGCCCGCCCAAAACTCTGGACCTTGGGTCCTAATTCCATTCCTCTCCCTGGCTGCCCGCGCAGCCTATGTTTCAGAGTACCAATCTTGGTGTCCTGTTTGATTCCACATACTAGCCATTGCTAAGAGCATCTATTTCCACCACGCAACTTTGCCTGCCTCTGCCCATATCTCACTGCAACTACTGCTGCTGAAATCATTCACCATTCCTTTGTCATCTCCGGACTCCTGTGTTCCAAAGTCCTCCTTGCTGGCCTCCTGAGTTCTTCCCTTCACAAATTGAAAAGAATAAAATAGAATTTCTTTGGCTCCTTTCACGACCACCGAATGTCCCAAAGCACTTTACAGCCAATGAAGTACTTTTTGAAGTGGAGTCACTGTTGTAGTGTAGGAAACGCGGCAGCCAATTGCATACAACAAGCTCCCACAAACAGCAATGTGATAATGACCAGATAACCTGTTTTTGTTATGTTGATTAAGGGATAAGTATTGCCCAGGACACCGGGGAGAACTCCCCTGCTCTTCTTCAAAATAGTGCAATGGGATCTTTTACGTCCACCTGAGAGAGCAGGCGGGGCCTCGGTTTAACGACTCATCCGAAAGACGGCACCTCCGACAGTGCAGCACTCCCTCAGCACTGCACTGGGAGTGTCAGCCTGGATTTTTATGCTCAAGTCCCTGGAGTGGGGCTTGAACCCACAACCTTCTGACTCAGGCAAGAGTGCGACCCACTGAGTCACGGCTGACACTCATTCAATACTCCACTCCCGACCCTATCCCGCACTCTGTTCCTCTCTGCATCACACATATCCTCACCAACGTTGATAGCTGATCATCCTCCGCTGAATCGATTTCAAAATCCTCATCTACAGGCCCCTTAGTGGCCTTGCTCCCTCCCTTGCTGAGCAACCTTCACCAGCCCAATGCTCCACCAAATGCCCTGCACTCTTCCAACTCTCCATCCACCCTCCCTCCACTCCAGTATCAATGGAGCAGCTCTCGGCCCACACTCTGGGACACTCTCCATCAAGCCCTCCTCCTTGTTACCTCTCTGCCAAGAGTGTGAGTCCCGAAGGCTGTGTTGCCTGCCCGGTGCCAGGGTAAAGGACATCTCTTCTGGGCTGAAGAGGAACTTAGAGTGGGGGGGGAAAGATCCAGTTGTCGTGGTCCATGTAGGTACCAATGACATAGGTAGGACAAAGAAAGAGGTTCTGCTGAGGGAATATGAGCTAGGGGCTAAATTAAAAAGCAGAACCACAAAGGTAATAATCTCTGGATTACTACCTGAGCCATGTGCAAATGGGCATAGGGTAAATAAAATCAGAGAGATGAACGAGTGGCTCAAAGATTGGTGTGGGAGAAATGGGTTTCGATTCCTGGGGCACTGGCACCAGTACTGGGATAAGAGGGACAAACTTCATTTGAACCAGGCTGGGACCAGTGTCCTGGCGAATCGAATAACTAGGGCTGGAGGTAGGGCTTTAAACTAAATAGTGGGTGGGAGGGATACGCTGAGCGGAAATTAAAAAAGTCAAAGAAAAATGAGAAGGCAAAAGTGCAGGGTAGCGCTAGGGGTAATGATAACCAGAGTGTGACAGGAAGGGACAGAGCGTATACACATAAGAGTGCTTCAGGAAGAGGGGTCAGAGTAGGGAAAAATTGTAAAAAGACAACATTAAAAGCTCTATATCTGAACGCACGCAGCATTTGTAACAAGATAGATGAGTTGACAGCACAAATAGAAATAAATGGGTATGATCTGATAGCCATTACAGAGACGTGATTGCAAGGTGACCAAGGCTGGGAACTGAATATTCAGGGTTATTTGCCTTATCGTAAGGATAGGCAGAAAGGAAAAGGAGGTGGTGTAGCTCTGTTAATAAGGGATGAGATCAGTGCAGTAATGAGAAATGATATTGGCCTAGAAGATCAAGACGTAGAATCAGTTTGGGTTCAGATAAGAAATAATAAGGGTAAGAAGTCACTGGTGGGAGTGGTCTACAGGTCCCCAAAACAGTAGCCACACTGTAGGACAGAGTATAAATCAAGAAATAATAGAGGCTTGTAAGAAAGGTATGACTATAATCATGGGAGATTTTAATCTTCATATTGATTGGAAAAAGCAAATTGGCAAAGGTACACTTGAGGAAGAGTTCTTAGCGTGTATACGGGATGGTTTCTTGGAACAATATGTTATGGAACCAGCCAGGGAGAAGACTATTTTAGATCTGGTAATGTGTAATGAGGCTGGATTAATTAATGATCTCGAAGTGAAAGATCCTCTTGGGAAGAGTGATCATAGCATGGTAGAATTTCAAATTCAGTTTGAGGATGAGAAAGCTAGGTCTCAAACTAGTGTCCTGAACTTAAACAAAGGTAATTACAAAGGTATGAAGGCAGACTTGGTTAAAGTGGACTGGGAAAATATATTACAGGGTAAGACTGTAGAAAAGCAGTGGCAAACATTTAAGGAGATATTTCATAACTCTCAGCAAAGATATATTCCAGTGAGAAAGAAAGACTCCAAGAGAAGGATGAACCATCCGTGGCTATTTAAGGAAGTAAAGGATGGTATCAAATTGAAAACAAAGGCATACAATGTTGCGAAGAATAGTGGAAGGCCAGAGGATTGGGACATTTTTAAAAACCAGCAAAGGGCAACTAAAAAAATGATAGAGAGAGAAGATAGCTTATGAGAGTAAGCTAGCAAGAAATATAAAAACAGACAGTAAGAGCTTCTACAGGTATATAAACATTAAGAGAGTAGCTAAAGTAAAGGTTGGTCCCCTAGAGGATGAGTCTGGGGAATTAATAATGGGAAACAGGGAAATGGCAGAGACTTTGAACAAATATTTTGTATCGGTCTTCACGGTAGAAGACACTAAAAGCAACCCAATAATGGATAATCAAGGGGCTATTGGGTGCGGGAGGAACTTAAAACAATCACTATCACTAGAGAGAAAGTACTAGGCAAACTAATGGGACTTAAAGGTAGACAAGTCCCCTGGACCCGATGGCCTGCATCCTAGAGTCTTAAAAGAGGTGGTTGCAGAGATAGTGGATGCATTGGTTGTAATCTACCAAAATTCCCTGGATTCTGGAGAGGTCCCAGCAAATGTAACGCCCCTATTTAAGAAAGGAGGGAGACAGAAAGCAGGCAAATATCGACCAGTTAGCCTAACATCTGTCATTGGGAAAATGCTGGAGTCCATCATTAAGGAAGTGATAGCAGGACATTTAGAAAAATCATAATATAGTCAAGCAGAGTCAGCATGGTTTTATGAAAGGGAAATCATGTTTGACAAATTTGCTGGAATTCTTTGAGGATGTAACGAGCAGGGTGGATAAAGGGGAACCAGTAGATGTCGTGTATTTGGATTTCCAGAAGGCATTCAATAAGGTGCCACATAAAAGGTTACTGCACAAGATAAGAGCTCACGGGGTTGGGGGTAATATATTAGCATGGATAGAGGATTGGCTAACTAACAGAAAACAGAGAGTCGGGATAAATGGGTCATTTTCAGGTTGGCAAACTGTAACTAGTGGGGTGCCGCAGGGATCAGTGCTGGGGCCTCAACTATTTACAATCTATATTAATGACTTGGATGAAGGGACCGAGTGTAATGTAGCCGAATTTGCTTATGATACAAAGACAGGTGGGAAAGCAAATTGTGTGGAGGACGCAAAGAATCTCCAAAGGGATATAGATAGGCTAAGTGAGTGGGCAAAAATCTGGCAGATGGAGTTTAATGTGGGAAAATGCAAGGTTATCCACTTTGGTAGGAAAAATAAAAAAGCAAATTATTATTTAAATGTGGAGAGATTACAAAATGCTGAGGTACAGAGGGATCTGGGGGTCCTTGTACATGAATCACAAAAAGTTAGCATGCAGGTACAGCAAGTAATTAAGAAGGCAAATGGAATGTTGGCCTTTATTGCAAAGGGAATGGAGTAAAAAAGTAGGGAAGTCCTATTACAACTGTACAGGGCATTGGTGAGACCACACCTGGAGTACTGCGTACAGTTTTGGTCTACTTATTTAAGGAGGGATATATTTGCATTGGAGGCAGTTCAGAGAAGGTACACAAGGTTGATTCCGGAGATGAAGGGGTTGTCTTATGAAGAAAGGTTGAGCAGATTGGGCCTATACTCATTGGAATTTAGAAGAATGAGAGGGGATCTTATTGAAACATATAAGATTCTGAAGGGGCTTGACAGGGTAGATGCAGAGAGGATGTTTCCCCTCGTGGGGGAATCTAGAACTAGGGGGCATAATTTCAGAATAAGGGGGCACCCTTTTAAATCAGAAATGAGGAGGAATTTCTTCTCTCAGAGGGTCGTGAATCCTTGGAATTCTCTTCCCCAGAGAGCTGTGGAGGCTGGGTCATTGAATATATTTAAGGTGGAGATCGACAGATTTTTGAACGATAAGGGAGTCAAGGGTTATGGGGAGCGGGCGGGGAAGTGGAGTTGAGGCCAAGATCAGATCAGCCATGATCTTATTGAATGGCGGAGCAGGCTCGAGGGGCCAAATGACCTACTCCTGCTCCTACGTCTTATGTTTCCTATATGTTTCTGCCCTCCTTCACAAACCTCCTGAAAACTTGTCTATTTTGCCATCACCCTTAATCCTTCTTCCACCACTGGTTATTTTCACCTTTGAGACATTTTATGACATTAAAGATGCAATTAAAGTTTAAGCTGCTGTTGTCTAAGGATGACCATCTGTAGTCGTGTGGAAATCACATTAACAGCTGTGATCGGAATATAGAGATGGCAGATGTGTAGATACTTTGTCCCTTTCAATTTTGTGCCCTGAGGCACTACTTAAAGTCCTATAGTCTCTCACGTCATTCTGGTATCTCCCCCAAGTGGCATGCTTCATGTGTGAATTTAAATGTTGAATGTTGACAGGCTATTCACCACCAAAGGTCATTGCAGACGATCCTAACCTTGTCCTCACCTCGGGATAGATTTTATGAGAATCATAATTGAGGTGTATAATTTTATGAGGGGCCTAGATAGAGTGGCTAGGAAGGACTATTTCCCCTAGCAAGAGAGGTCAATAACCAGGGGGCATAGATTTAAAGTAATTGATAGAAGGATCAGAGGGAATTTGAGGAGAACTTTTTTCACCCAGAGGGTGGTGGGGATCTGGAACTCACTGCCTGAAAGGGTGGTTGTGGCAGAAAACCTCATCACATTTAAAAAGTACTTGGATATGCACTTCAAGTGCTGTAACCCACAGGGCTACGGACCAAGAGCTGGAAAGTGGGATTAGGCTGGATAGCTCTTTTTCGGCCGGCACAGACACAATGGGCCGAATGGCCTCCTTCTGTGCCATAAATTTCTATGATTCATGTTCCTGGTTCACAGCTTTACTCATCAGGAGAACTTCTAGGCACAGAGGTCAGAGCACCCGTTGGACTTTCTGTCCCCTCAATTCATTTTACTAGAACAAAATTCCTGCATACTTCATCGCTGCTGGCTTTGGAGGGATCCAGTGGAAGAAAAATCGGTGCCCGTGAAGGGATATTTACTAGTCCTAGCCCCGGATAAGGTGTATTTCTCAGACGTTCACTTTCAACTAAAGTTTGAGGTAGCCGAATCCTAAAGACGCTTAATTGTGTCTATAGGTCCGGGCTATCTCTCCCTAAAGGAAAGGAACAACCCGAGAATGTTACCGTCCTCCAGATAGCGCTTTTAATAAGGTTAGCTAGACTGTAACGTCCCGGATATTATGAGGGTCCGGAAAACTCCCCCAGAAATGTAACTCTCCACCAAACAGTGTACAAAGATTGAGTTCGTGAGTTTTTGATACAGAAAGATTTATGTGAGACAATTCTCAAAATATATAGAGATTTATTAAAAGAACTGACATGCAATTTACAGTTGGTGAATCAGTCAATCGCAACATTAACAATTCTAAAAAGAGAAAACATACGATCTTTTTAACAGAGAATCTTACTTTTAAATCTTAACTTCACTACAGTATTACAGTTCTTAAAGTTCTCTTATACAGGATATCCATCAATATCAAATACCTTTGATTCCTGAGGTACAAAGAGTTGGAGACTACAGAGCTGCCTCTGAAGCCGAGAATTGCTTTGCCCGATTAAAGCGAGTCTGATCTCCCATTTGAGAGTTCAATATTTATACCCTTTTCCAGTGGTATTTCCTTTAAGGTTTTCTGCTGATGCAAGTTAGTTATCTCTATTCATCTTTCTGCAATTCTCCTCTGCTACATCAGCTTGTAACATTACAGAATCTTGTCTCATTTCTAGGTGTTCTAAGTTTACCATATAAAAACGGTGTGACGGCAGGTGTTCCTTACTTTATGTCATCTTTACGAGGGCAGATGTTCCTTATCTTATGTGCCATCTTTACGAAGTTTAAATTAAAACACTTTATCCAGTATGGACCATTGTTTTGTTCCCAAAAGGTCAGCTTGTCGGAGCCATGCACCTTCTGTTTCAATAAGGTTATTTATTCAGGGTCAACAACTATCTTATCTCAATAGCCAGAATTCTTTCATAGCTTTTTCATAGTTAGGTTTCTAAATTTCCAAACCCAGTTTGTCATGTTTTAATAAGGCCAGAATTCTTTCACAAGATAGTGTATTTTTCTGAATAGGTTATATGGCTTATTCCTTCACACCCGCCCATAGCAAAAGCCTTCCCTCTGGTACAAGTTGTCAGCAAGTTTGCATCCAGGAGATGGCATAGGCTGTGTGGTGGCCCTTCTGTGCTGAAGACGTGCCAAAGAAGGAATATCTGGATCAGTAAGCGGGGTCCCAGGGTAAGTGTTTGTGCATATATAATGCATGAAGTACAGTCACACCTGCTCTTCTTGTCCCCTCAAGGACTGCTCATCCTCCTCCAAATCTGAGAGAACTATGAGAATCCCAAAGGAACTCTCATCCTTGTCATCTTGGTTGTTACAAGGGAAATAGTAACTCTAAGCAAGCCGGTTGTAAGAGACCTTTCTCTATTTTATTTATAACTGTTCCCCTGGAACTTTCCTCTATTTTCCTTGTACGCCATCCTACACACATTTCTCTACCCTATATCGCCCGCTGTATTGAAATCAAGACTTGTCGCACATTCTCCCACTTAAATTCATTTTTCCCAATACTTCCAAACAGTGGAAGTGCTAACCTCCCTCAGCTGAAAACGTAATAACTATACAGCAAAGTGAAAATATAATTTCTTTCTGCAATCGCATCTGGGGACATTATTGAACGAGACTTTTGACATGACAACACCATAATAATTACAGTGCAATTACGCTACAATCTGATCCTTGGGCGAGAAGAGAAGCAATCTTTTCTTAAATAGGTAGAAATTCAATGGAATTGTTTTTGATTGCTATATGGCTAGGTAATTTTGGAGGGCAAAATTCTTCGCTACACTCCCATTTCTTAACTTTATCAAATTCTCTAATTATGACCCATATGCCTGCTTAAATTATATAAAGTACGCACAGATTCCTGTCTTGCATTCCAAATTTTTCGCACACTTTCATGTTACATATGGACACGCTCCTCAACCAAGAAACAAATCAGTTGCGTAACCTCTCGGACTCAGATCGAGAAGAATCGAAGGCCTAGAAATTTGGGTGGTTTGTGGCACCCGTTAGCGCCATGAAATGGCGAAAAAACGACGGCTGGCGCGCTCCCGCCAGCTGGGGGCGGGTACTGCGGCGGCCGCCATTTTCGGCAGATTGTCAGCGCTTCCATTACATGCTATGTATTTTAATGAGGTGAACCCGCACCTTCCCTCTTATACCCTAATTCCAGAATCTGACCTGAACCCGTCCGGGTGGGGTCAACTGGTCACGGCTCACAACTCAGTACAACTCCGTATTCTTTGAACTGTTTATTGTACTATGTATAACACACAAACGTCAATGCACTGTTCCCTTTAACTTCAAACAGTACTCACATACACTGTTCCCTTTAACTCTCTTTAATTTCAAACACCACTCACCCCGGCGATCACTCGGAGGTGTATGTTTCCATTTGTATGGGTGATCAAATCCATCCGCAGTTCCCTTGCAAGTTGCCGAAGTTTGTCCCTAAACGCACCCTTTTTATAAGACAAAGATCATACTCGTGACAATTGATTGACTCAACCCCCGCCCCCCCAACCCCCCTCAAAATTTGATTTTACCATCCTAATCTTGTCTGTTTCTGCAAATCTATAGAGCACTTGATTTGATCACTTCTCCATCCTGGGTCAGGTGTTTGGATGGGGAAAAATTCCGGGCTTATCAGCATTCTGAAAATTTGGCGAATGGGTTTTACTCCAGCAACAATTTGATATTAACATCTCCAAAGGATGAGGGAACCGACCCAGACTCGGTGGAACCATGGTCGTTACCTGTCCTGTTGATTTGTTTGTCTTGTTAACAGCCTGACCACAGGAGTTCAATGGACAGGATAGTCAGTTAAAATTAAACAAACACATGTGGTCTGATTACTCCAGCTACTTCCTTGGTTAGCATATTCATAAAGTCAATCAATCGTGCCTGTGTCTCTGTGTCAATAATTACCTCCAGCATTCCGTTCAGCTCACAGCTTGTTTTAAAAGTTCAGTTAAAAGTCCCGTTGGTTCCTCGAGGCATGCTGGGATACGAAACTTGGTCAATTTCTTATGATTGGTCAATTTACAAAACTGCCTGTACAGTACAGCCGCTTAACCCTTTAATGTTGGTTTACTTTAAGTTAAGTACGTTCTTGATGCAGGACTGGCTACAAGTAGCTGGTGTGTTACCTTGCCTGCCCTGGTGAGGTTATTGAACTTCTTTCAGCCTTGGTCAGCAGTCCTGGGAGCGAGAGAGTTGGCAGTCAGCACCAGCGCCATCTTTCCTCCAGGTGGTATGTGTCAGTCCTGACAAGCTTGTTGCCAGGTGTCTCCTGATATCACTTTTCCTGAGGAGGACGTACAGGTTGGAGTCTGGAAAATTGAGGCACCTTCTTCTGTGTCTACGTGTCGTGACCGGCTGCCATGTTTGACTGTGTGTGCCAGCTGCTCCTGTAGTGGGCGCTCTTGAAAGGTATCAGATCGATGAAACGGGCCGTGACATTAACTGAAAGAAAGAACTTGCAATTATATAGTGCCTTTCAGGGCCTCAGGACGTCACGAAGTAATCTTTGAAGTGTAGTCACTGTTGTAATGTAGGAAATGCTACACCTAATTTGCGTACAGTAATCTCCCACAAACAGCAATGTGATACTGACCAGATAATCTGTTTTAGTAATGTTGGTTGAGGGACAAATATGGGGCAGGACACCACACCGGGGACTCCGGGGAGTACTCTCCAGCTCCTCTTCGAAATAGTGCATAGGATCTTTTACATCCACCTGAGAGAGCAGACTTGGGTTATAATCTCATCCGAAAGACGGCGCCTCCGACAGTGCAGCACTCCCTCAGCACTGCACCGGAGTGTCAGCCTAGATTTTTGTGCTCAAATCTCTGGAGCTTCTACAACCTGCTGACTCAGAGGTGAGAGTGCTACCAACTGAGCCAGGGCTGACATGACTGAGAGTCAAGCGAGGGAGCCAAGCATTGCTCCTTCCTTATCTGGTTGTCCCCCAGGTAGCCAGACCTGTCTGTTTAAAGGATGCGCTCTAATTTCCTCGCACTCCCACATTTTACATGGGATGCATGCAAATTTGTACCACCAGTGGATATGCAAACTGAGCTGGCTCAGGAAAGCCTCTGGTGTAAGTACCTCTCCCAACCCTTTTCCATTGGCGTAAAAGCCGTGCAATTGACCCTGTGCAAATTAACCACCCACCAAGTGTTTAATTATAGTGTAGTCACGTGTCAAAAGCAGTGAGTCCAAATTCTCTCAATAACAACCAAAAATGAGCAAAGGGACCCATTTAATAAAACGTCACGATCCTCCTCTTACTCGCGTTACTTTTCCCACACGTTTAGCTCCACTGCCGCAACTGCGTTTAAATGCACACCTTTTAGGTAAAATACCTGTGTCATTTCAAGCTCTTTCTTTTGTGAAGAAAATCCCACTAGTATTTTCTTCTGCCAGTGCAGAGGTCTGAAACAGAGTTAAAAGAAATAAATTACCAAGTAAGTTAAAAGTATTTGTCGATTCCAGTGAGAGGACTGTCAGATGGTAAATGAGAAAAGGTTTGTTTGCACTCAGACATGTCTGCATCTGGGGGATATAATGTCACATCCTATTTGATCTCAGCCCCTGCTAAAATGACTGCTCTCTGAAGTCAAGTGGGGTTTGTTTTTTCCCTTTGAAAAAAAATGAATTTAATATTATTTGGATTAGACTGAAATTCTGGCTGTTCTGAAAGTATCTGACATTTATTTTGATTTTGATTTTGTCTGATCGTTGTTTCATAGAGAGATTCACAGAACGATACGGCACAGAAGGAGGCCATTCGGCCCATCGTGCCTGTGACGGCTCTTTGAATGAGCTCTCCAATGAATCCCACGACTCTGCTCTTGCCCCATTGCCCTGCAAATTTTTAACCCTTCAAGTGTATACCCAATTCCCTTTAGAAAGTTATTATTGAACCTGCTCCCACCAGCCTTTCAGGCAGTGCGTTCCAGATCACAACAACTCGCTGCGTAAAAAAAAAAAAAATTCTCCTCATCTCGCCTCTGGTGAGCGGAAGGTCTTCTGGTCAGTTCCACTTCTAAGCAATTGGCTTCCACGTGATTTGTTGTTGCCTACACGGCCCTTAGTTCTTTGTCAATTCAAGACGTAAGGATTAGAGGGGAGTCGAGGAGAACTTTTTCCACCCAGAGGGTGGTGGGGGGTCTGGAACTCACTGCCTGAAAGGGTGGTAGAGACAGAAACCCTCATCACATTTAAAAACTACTTGGATATGCACTTGAAGTGCCGTAAGCTACAGGGCTACGGACCAAGAGCTGGAAAGTGGGATTAGGCTGGAGAGCTCTTTTTCGGCCGGCACAGACACGATGGGCCGAATTGCCTCCTTCTGTGCTGTAAATTTCTATGATTCTATGAAGGCACCAAACACGCACGCTAATCGAAGAGCAAGTAACAGTTTATTTATTGTTATTAACAGTACATACAGGGCAAAGTGTACTTAGCCTGGGGGAATCAGGCAGGTTTCAGAAGTGAAGCTCCAAAAAGTCCTGGGGGAAATCCCACTGTGTAAAGTTGCCTTTATCTCTTTCGCTTGGAGCAGTGTCACAGCTGCAACATCACCTTCCCACAGGCTGTACAGCTCCGGGTGATTGCATGGATGCTTCAAAGCCAAACACACGTCCCACTTCCACAATTTATATCTGAAGCCTACGTTCTTCTCCTTCCCCACATGTGGGTTGGAACCATCATTCTTAGTGATCAGTCTCGTTAACTGCTTGCGGGCAGATATGCCCCTCGATCTACCACTGTTCTGTCAGACACTGCCATCTCGCTGTTTCCTTCCTTTGATCTTCTACCTGCTTTTGATCAATCTAATCAAAGTCCCAGATCACTTGATTCTTCTATATTCTGTATGGATTATTTTAACCCCTTTGTTATTGTAGTATACATTGCCTGTTTCCAACACTATGAACTCTAGGACAGGGGTTCTCAACCTTTTTGCTTCTGAGGCCCCCACCCTCCCGTGTTATAAAAATTCCACGGACCCCCTAGAACACAAGTATTTTTTCTGTATAAATTCTGTCTGCCGTGGCTCAGTGGGCAGCACTCTCGTCTCTGAGTCAGAAGGTTGTGGGTTCACAGTCCCCGCTCCAGAGACTTGAGCACAAAAAGCTAGGCTGACACTCCCAGTGCAGCAGCTGAGGGAGTGCTGCACTGTCGGAGGTGCTGCCTTTCAGATGAGATGTTGAACCGCGGCCCCATCTGCTCTCTCAGGTGGATGCAAAAGATCCCACGGCACTATTTCGAAGAAGAGCAGGGGAGTTATCCCCGGTGTCCTGGCCAATATTTATCCCTCAATCAACAGCACTAAAACAGAGGGCTGGATTTTGTCAGCCCCGAGGAGGCGGGTATAGAGGCGGGACTGCCGGTTAAGTTGCAGAATTTGGGGGCGGGTGGCAAACTCGCCCCCAACCCGACTCCGTACCCTCTTGCCAGGAGGCGGGAAGCCGTCCTGCCCCGGGTCCCGTCTCCTCGAGGCAGGAAAGGGATTAAAGCCTATTAACTGCCTGTTAACAGGTAGTTAACAGGCAGAAAATAGGATTATCCCCATTTTTCGTTCTGATGTGCAGGTTTCCCGACCTCGGGGAACCCCGGGTGTAAGAGACGAGTAGGAGGTCTGCGGGGGTCGGAGGGGTCTGAAAGTGCGATGTAGAGGTGAGTGATGGGTGCAAGTGTGGAGTGGTAAGTATGTAAGGTGAGTGTAAAATGTTAGAAAATGTTCACTTACCTTTGTTTCTGCCTGCAGCCTTCAGCCGCTGTGAAGCCAGAGTTCGACATCTCCATTGTAGATTTCACAGACTGGCTGTTGGATCCTCCGAACCAACAGCCAGGTGATTTCTGCAAAGTTGAAAGGTTTGATGAGTCTTGAACACAAGGACTCATCAAACTACACAGAATGTCAGTGTTTGACAGCTTCACAGACATTCCTTCTTTCAAAAGTTCTTGACTGATGACACGTCATACGTTGATGTGCTCTGTCACTGACTTCCCCCTAATTGGCCTGCTGAACCCGCTGGATGGGCTTAACAAGGTCAATCAGGGGAAAATCCCGCTGGTTGGCCAGAAGTTGGAACCCGACAAGCAGCAGTCCCGCCTCCAAAAGCTTCCCATTGAGAAAATCCAGCCCAGATTATCCGGTCATTATCACATTGCTGTTTGTGGGAGCTTGCTGTGTGCGAATTGGCTGCCGCGTTTCCTACATTACAACAGTGACCACACTTCAAAAAGTACTTCATTGGCTGTAAAGCGCTTTGGGACGTCCGGTGGTCATGAAAGGCGCTATATAAATGCAAGTCTTCTATTTCTTTCTATAAAAATGAGTTAGACAATTAAACATGTATATTTATTATTATTAATGCTTTACTTACTCAATGTGAAACCTGTTGCCGGTGCTGAGCAACCATTGTCAAGACAGGTGGAGGTATCTTCCACGGGTAGTCCCCCCACCGTCACCGGAGTGGCCTGTCAAGGAGGGAGACCCTCCACGAGGCTGAGCGGGTTGGCAGGACAATTGCAGTTTTTATCGATGCAAGTGTTTCTTTCTTTCTTTTCCAACAACCAAAAAAATCAAACAGGAAGGAGAGCACTTTAAAGTTTAAAAAGTTTATGTTGGGATTGTTAGGGCAGGTTTTTTTTTTACAGGCGCAAGCAGACATTCCGTGTCAACTTACCCGACTATCACAGTGCAAAAAACAATCTTAATACAAAGCTCTTGCTTGAGGAAAAGACCATCTGCAGCTTTATCTCTTTAATACTGACATGGACAATAACCTTTATCTAAAGAGGAAGGAGATTATAAAGACGCTAAAAGCATCCCAATAATGGATAATCAAGGGGCTATTGGGGTGGGAGGGGGGAACTTAAAACAATCACTATCACTAGAGAGAAAGTACTAGGCAAACTAATGGGAATAAAGGTGGACAAGTCCCCTGGACCCAATGGCGTGCATCCTAGAGTCTTAAAAGAGGTGGCTGCAGAGACAGTGGATTCATTGGTTGTAATCTACCAAAATTCCCTGGATTCTGGAAATTAGAAGTAGAGCCTTTGAGAATCCAAGAATGATTGAAGATTGCAGCAGTAGGCTGGGAGAGTGTACACCACAGTGAGCTGACTGTCTGTTAGCTGCAATGGATGACTCGTGTGTGATTTTGTGCCATTTTTAAAGCATGTCTTCAAGTGAAGGATCTGGCAGAGGCAGAGAAGAAGAGCATTGCGAAGAGGCCGAAAAGTAGAAGCCCACACAGTTACAATAAAACGAGACATCAGATGTTCCTAGATGAGATGCAGCAAAGACTGTTGGGTGCCCATGGAAGGAAACTTCAGAGAAATGTCTCCCGTCCCATGTGGAGGGAGGTGGCAGTGGTGCACTCAGAACTGAAGACCAGTGCTGGAAAAAAATTCAATGACCTGATGAGGCTAGGCAAGGTAATTCGCCGGCCCCTTGGTCTTTCCTTCTGTAGACACCAACACACCATTCACCTTCTAAAATTATTAGCTGCACAAGTCGCCCTTCACTCTGGACTCTGGGGAAAGGGGTCACTAGCTCAGGATTTTACAATATGTGTCACCATCTCCCCTAACAACAATTACTTGCGTGCAGAACTCCGCAACCCTTCTTCTACATTTCCAGCCAATCTATTACATGAGCTGTCTTCTGCTACTTGGGAGACGTCCCTCAATTGCAAGCTTTCACTCAACCTTGATGCTGGACAACCTTGTACACAAAGTCGGTGAGAGGCAAAGGGGATGAGACGCAATATTCTGGCGCTCAAGACAGCTGACCCTCAATGAAGAACAGGCTCCGGAGCTGCTGGGAGGCACTTTGCTCTAACCGTGAGAGATGGTGAGATTGGTGGGACAATGAAGGCAATGGTTTAATGGGTGCACACCTACACAGTTGCCATGGCATCCCTGGTAAGCGCCAGATCACCAAAAGCTTCCACAATCTTCTCTGCTTCCTTAATCCCTGCTCACACATTCTCAGTTTACACTCTTCTTTCTTGCAGATCCACACAGCAACAGGAGGGGGGAGAGGATGAGGAAAAGAAGAAAGATAATGAGGAGGAGCAGGAGGAAAGGCAATCTATCCTTGAAATCTCATTGAAACATATAAAATCTCATTGAAACGCATAAAATTCTTAGTGGGATTGACAGGGTAGATGCTGAGAGGCTGTTTCGCCAGGCTGGAGAGTCTAGAACTAGGGGTCATAGTCTAAGGGTAAGGATCGGCTATTTAGGACTAAGATGAGAAATTCCTTCACTCAGAGGGTTGTGAATCTTTGGAATATACAAGTACAAGCCATCGGCATGAAGAACAAAAATCAAAATCTCACCTTCGCTGCAGCAAGTCCTGCCCCAAATATCCCGAAGCTGCTGTACAGCTTCCATTATCATTCAAGAAACAAAGCACTCTTGCTGCCACTTTTATTAAAGGTTCTGAATCTACACCGGGGCAGTGTAGGAAAGAGGAAAAGTTGGAATTAAAAGGTTGCCTTTGCAAAAGATTGAAATACATTGGAAACCCTCACACCTCCTGCCTCCATAAGATGGAAAAATAAGTAGAAAATATTATGGGCCGGATTATCCGGCCCCTAAGGGTGTGTACGAGGTGTGTACGTACCCGTAGGGGCCTCGCAAGTGTCGGGTTTAGGAATGCCAAGCGCATGCGCTGAAAACTGGCACTTGCGATCTGTCAAGAATCCTCTTGACAGATCATCCACCTGCCCTGGAGAAGGGCCTTCTCGGGCAGAGAGTTCCGCTTTCTGCACAACCTCTGCCCGCTGAAAACCTTTAAAAATCTTACGCCTGGTAAATTTTTTCACTTATTTATAATTTAAAAATACTTTTAAAAAAGGTAAGTTTACTTTTAGCCCCGTAAAAAACTTTAATTATTTTTTTTAAAAATTACATTTACAGTATGTTTAAAATATTTAATTTAATGTAATATTAACTAATTTTAAATACGTGATGTGTTTTTAAAAATTTATTTAATGTTTAACTGTGTTTTTTAAATGTGATCCCCATTCATACTTTTGACAGATCTTTGCGGAGAGACCTGTCAAAAGTGTGAAGGGGGATTCCCTCCTTTGATTGGTTCCCCGTGGCCCACGTGACCCCAGGGACGCTTGCGAACCGCCTGCGCCCCTGGGATACCTGGGCCTCTGCCCGCGCGGACCAGGAGAGGCCCAGGATCGGAAGTCTCGGGACCTACGGAGCCAGCAGGTAAGTTCGTAGATTTTTTCCGATCGGAGGCATCCGCCCGCAATATATATTTTTTTTAAATAGACTTCTGGTGCCTAGTTTACATTTTGGGAATTCAGACTGTTCACTGAATAACCGGACGGTTCACTGAATAACCATACTTGCGCCAGGTACTCCTGATTATCTCGCTCTACGTTACCCCTGGGTGCATTGGGAGCGTAATCTCCGGGATTTCGATGTGCCAACTCCGTTGGCCCTCATTTAAATAAATTTAACAGAGCTCGATGGGATCTCAAAGGGTGGGTGGTGTGAAGGCCCAAATGAGCATTGGAAACTGCTGTGAGTTGCTGTTGTGGGGTGGAAAGCTGACAGAAACAGAACCCGCCCCCCAATTCGTGGCCCCGAGAACCCTGTTGTTGCCATTCCGTCACCAAGGTTACGTCGAAACAGGGCGAGTGAATTCGGGGAGCCGTGAAAAATAAACTACAACCTGTGAAATTCCAAGAAACATGGATTTTGCTCTGGCCAAGGCATAGAATCATAGAATGGTTACAGCACAGGAGGAGGCCATTCGGCCCGTCGAGCCCGTGCCGGCTCTCTGCAAGAGCACTTCAGCCAGTCCCACTCCCCCCGCCCTTTCTCCCTAACCCTGCAATTTTTTTTTCCTTCAGGTACTTATCCAACTCCCTTTTGAAAGCCACGATTGAGTCTGCCTCCACCACCCTTTCAGACAGTGCGTTCCAGATCCTAACCACTCGCTGCGTAAAAAAGTTTTTTCTCAAGTCGCCTTCGGTTCTTCTGCCAATGGGAACAGTTTCTCTCTATCTAGTCTGTCCAGACCCCCTCATGATTTTGCTCTTTTTGCTGATAAATCTGTGCAGTTGCAGTTAAAGACAGGAACATATAGCCCATGGGTGCCTGAGTGTATGCGTGACTTGCTAGTTTAAGTCTGTCAATACAGATTGTTGGATCTCATGCTGCTGACAAGTAGACAAGTGGAAACTAAACACATAGGTAAGATGGCTTCAAACTCCTTGTGACAAGCCTTCAGGAAGAATCGTTGGTGATACAAACAAACAGTAATAAAAAGAAAATGCTAAATAGATCAATTGTGGAATTCTCCACCACTTATGTCTATAAGAAATGTTCTGGCTCCATAAGCGAGAACAAGGTGTTGGGATTTCCCACAGCTTGATAACTTTGAATAATGTGTGAACTTCAAAGGATATGGTGGATGCAATGCTGATTGCTGAAAGATTTTATACACCATTGTACGAGATACAATAACGCAGTTAAAAATTTCACAGCTGATAACATTCCGTGTTTGTCAGATCAAGAGTTGTAAACATGGAAATTCATAGTGGTGCTCAAGTAATTCAGAGTGGTGCATTTTCAAGCATGCATAATTGTGTCAAATGTAATCAGTAAAATTTTACAGTGTAGAAAACATTCCCATTTCACACTAAATGATTCAGCAATAATTCAGTGACATTCCATTCAATTTCCGGAAGATTTTTCTCTCATCTAAAGTAGACTGGAAGCCATGTTTGGGTCTGGGCCTTGCCCAACATGCATGGCCAGCTAGGAGAAGAACAATTACAACAACACCAACAACTTGTATTTATATAGCACCTTTAACGCAGTAAAACGTTCGAAGGTGCTGCACAGGAGTATTTTAAGACAAAAAAATTTGACACCGAGCCACATAAGGATAAATTAGGGCAGGTGACCAAAAGCTTGGTCAAAGAGGTAGTTTTTAAGGAGCGTCTTAAAGGAGGAAAGAGAGGTAGAGAGGCGGAGAGGTTTAGGCAGGGAATTCCAGAGCTTAGGGTCTAGGCAACAGAAGGCACGGCCACCAATGGTTGAGCGATTATAATCAGGGATGCTCAAACGGGCAGAATTAGAGGAGCACAGATATCTCGGGGGGGTTGTGGGGCTGAAGGAGATTACAGAGATCGGAGGGGCGAGGCCATGGAGGGATTTGAAAACAAGGATTAGAATTTTAAAATCGAGGCGTTGCTTAACCGGGAGCCAATGTAGGTCAGCGAGCACAGGGGTGATGGGCGAACAGGACTTGATGCGAATTAGGACATGGGCAGTCGAGTTTTGGATGACCTCAAGTTTACGTAGGGTGAAATGTGGGAGGCCAGCCAGACATGTTGAGTTAGCAGCAACAATAAATCAATTAATGTAAATAATTACTGGGGTACGGGGCAATTTATTTTCTCCGTTAACCTACTTGTTCTACAGGAGAACATAAGAACATACAAAAGTTTTCAGTAGTGGGGGACAAGTCTTTTTGTTGGGGCACTTATAGGAAAACAAAAGATTTATTTCTGTAATAAACACAATGCAGCTTAAAAGTTCGATTTTAAATTATATTGATGACTCAATCTCCTATAGCATTAGCAGTAGAGTGGCGGAGAGATTTAGGGAGGTAATTCCAGAGCTTAGGGCCTAGGCAGCTGAAGGCACGGCCACCAATGGTGGGGCGAAGGAAATCAGGGATGCACAAGAGGCCAGCATTGGAGCAGTGCCGAGATCTCGGAGGGTTGTGTGGCTGGAGGAGGTTACAGAGATAGGGAGAGGTGAGGCCATGGAGCGATTCAAACACAAGGACGAGAATTTTTAAAATTTGAGGTGTTGCTGGACCAGGAGCCAATGTAGGTCAGTGAGCTTTGGATGAGCAGAAGAGTGGTAGATGGGAGGCAGGCCAGGAGACCCTTGGAATAGTCGACTCTGGAGGTAAGAAACGCATGTATGATGGTTTCAGACGCAGATGGGCTGAGGCAGGGGCGAAGACAGGGCTCCAATTATAATTGCTGCCAATTATAATGTCGCTAAGGCCGGCCCAATTCTGACCAGCTAACTGAGCACATAGAATTACATAGAAATTACAACACGGAAACAGGCCATTCGGCTCAACCAGTCTGACATGAATCTTGTCATTCATGGGAAATGACTTATGACATAATACTGGGCGGCCTGCTGGTGGCGCTGTCCAGGGAGAGTATAAATACTCGGGCATGGCCCAGCTTGCTCAGGACATTCTTTAACAGGAACTAGTGAAGGACACAACTAGATCTCCATGTTGTAAAACAGTTGATTAAAGCTTTGTTTAACGCTTAGACCAAGTGACTAGTAGTTTTCTTACGTCACAGTCCATGTTGTTGTTTATATTCCATACAAGCAGTAGTCCTAATCCCATGTGTCTATCCTGTTCCCATATTGCTTTATTCCCTTTCATTCGACCACCCACCTAACATATCCTTAAAAGTTGACATGTTCTCTGCCTCAACCACTAACTCTGCTAGCGGATTCCACAGCCTCACAACTCTCTGTGGAAAAACATTTCTCCTGGGCTCTGTCTTAAATCTCTTACATTTAAACTTATATCTATGTCCCCCTCATTCTAGATCCTTCAACCAGTGGAGACAGTCTGTTTCTATCTACTCTGTCCCATTCCTTCATAATTTTAAAAGCTTCTATCAAAATCATCTCATGAAAACAGCGCCAATTTTTCAAGTGTTTATTCTGTATCGCGCCACAGCCTAATGAATCTGTGCTGTGCCCTCTCTGTTGCATCAACATCAAACTTGAGACCTTCCTGTGCTATATGGACCAGGTCCAATGCTCGTAAGTGCACTAAGCAACTGAATCACTGGGAGGAATTCCTTAGATAGGAAAATAAAGTGATGGTACGTACAAGAGGCAGGCTAAATCATTCTTTGGTTGTGTGTGCATGTGTGTGTTTGAGTATTGCCTTCTCCAGAGTTGTCAGTGACCAGTAGAGCTTGACATTTGCCATTCATATCCCCACACAACTGCAGGTGCTGCTGGAGCAGCATGGAAAATATAAGAAAGAAAGAACTTGCATTTATATAGCGCCTTTCACGACCTCCAGGACATCCCAAAGTGCTTTACAGCCAACAAAGTACTTTGGAAGTGTAGTCACTGCTGTAATGTAGGAAACACGGCAGCCCATTTGTGCACAGCAAGATCCCACAAACAGCAATGTGATCGTGACCAGATAATCTGTTTTATTAATGTTGGTTGAGGGATAAATATTGGCCAGGACACTGTGGAGAACTCCCCTGTTCTTCTTTGAATAGTGCCCTGGGCTCTTTTATGTCCACCTGAGAGAGCAGACGTAATGTGCCGTCAGTTTAATGTGCCATCTCCAACAGTTCTGCATATGTGTGTCAGCCTAGATTTTGTACTCAAGTACCTGGAGTGGTCCTTGAACCCACAACCTTCTGACACAGAGATGGCATTCCTGACACTAAGATGAATATGGGTGAAACATGATGTCAGTGCAAAGCTCCATCAAGGAACTGCCTTTGGACGTACTTAGGCCGGAATTTTGCCGGCGCTCAGGGGGCGGGATTGGAGGCGGGACCGCCGTCAAAATCGCCAAGATTGACAGTGGGCAGGAAACCCGCTGTCAACCCACCTCCAATCAATCTTCTCAAGTGTCGGGTCCCCGATTTGCGCATGAACCCGACACCTAGCGGCGGGAAGAGGATTATAGCCACTTACCTGGCTGTTAGCAGGTATTTGATACTTGTTAACAGGCTCTTTTTTAATTTTGCCGCTTCTGCCTCGGGTTCCCCGACGTCCGGACACCACGCCAGGTAAGTGTGGCGTGTTGTGAGTCTGCTGTAGTGTTTCTGCATTGATGACAGCTGCAGAAGTGGTGTGAAGGATCCAATGGTGCACTGGTGAGTTTCAGAGGTAAGGAAATGTTGGGAAAATCATTTTTAATGTATTTACTCTTTTCTGTAGGTAACAAGTTTTGAATTGGCTGTCTAGTCCCACCTCATTGGGAGAACCTCTCTCACCAGTGACAGATCGCTTCTGTAACCTCACCTGCAGCTGCCATCTGTTCTAGCCTAAGGAGGGAGTCACTGGAGAGTCTGGGTGCAAGAGCTCACCTGTGAACAGTCATCGTCAGTGTTTGCAGCACCTCAATGCTGTCAGACACTGAGAAATGAGCTGTCAAAGAAAAATTGTGCGTGGTCCCTTTAAGAAAACCGGATGATGACGCGTCATCAAATGACGTCATCTGACCGGCTTCTTCTCAATTGGTCAGCAAGCCGGCAGAGCGGGCTTAACAAGGCCAATCGACGTAAAATCACGTCCGTTGGCCGGATGCAGTTGTGGGCGGGACTGGAACCCAGAAACCAGCTGAGCCGCTCCCAAGCCGCATCCAGTTGCAAAATCACGGCCTTAGTATCTGGACCCTTCTCCAACCCCAGCAGCCGATTCTTCTCTTAATCCAGCGTCCATTCATAAATTATGCCCGCACCAAGAGCAACTTTTTTTTTTAATGAGAAAGAAGAGTGACCTTGCTCACAAATTCGCTTAAGTGCCCTTTGCAGAACAAGACCTGTCAAAGCATTTCAGATCTTCCATAAGTGAAGCCATCGAATCACATTCAGGGAGTGAGATTGTGACAGGCCTGAAATGGAGCTTGTTTTCACTCAGTCCTTTTATTGTCAAACATCATTCCCTTCAGATCATCTCCAGTCACATCTGAAGATTGGAAGATCCCATTAAGCTGGATCCAAATTCACAACTCAAATACTCGTAGGATTTACCTCTTCAACTGCTCAACCGACTATATTTTTAAGGTCTGTTTTTTTGCATCAAAAGTTGATGCAGAAAGGGATTGGTATTCAAAGGGTTACATTTAGAGAGTCACGTTGGTGATGAAGGAACAAAATCGGGATCGTTGGTCGCACCTCTCGCCCACAAGTCTGAAGGTTGTGGGCTCAAGTTCCATCTACACTGGGGCAGTGTAGGAAAGAGGAAAAGTGGGTGGAATTATGAGGTCAGCTTTGCAAACCCTCACACCTCTTGCCTCCATAAGATGGAGAAATAAGGAGAAAATATTATATTTTTTTTAAAAATGGACTTCTGGTGCCTAGTTTACATTTTGGGAATTCTGATAGTTCACTCAATAACCAGACTGTCTGTTACATGTCAAAACAGCTCCAATCCAAAAGCAAAATACTGCGGATGCTGGAAATCTGAGACAAAAACAGAAAATGCTGGAAATACTCAGCAGGTCAGGCAGCATCTGTGGAGAGAGAAACAGAGTCAACGTTTCAGGTCGGTGACCCTTCATCAGAATCCAATCAAACTTGAGATCCAGAACAATACCTGATACATGATGTCCCCCCCTCCCCCCCCCCCATCTAAATCAGCAGATCACACTTCATCAGCTCTCTGTTATCTAGAGAACTAGTAAAACCTCCAATCTTCGAACTTCCTTTTTAAAAGGCTCAGGGGGATTAGATAAATGGATTTCTTAAGTCCAAAACTGAAGTAGCTGCTGGGGAAATGCTTCAGCACCTTTAATAGCTTTCCGTTGAAAATGCGCAAGTTAAGTTTCCGATCTGAAACACGCGCCAGTTGTATCATTAAGAAAGCCCATGGGGAAAATGTGTGCGCTACTGAAGAACAATAATCAGCAGTAAGAACAGATCGTTGGCTGGAAGGTGTGGGGGTGGGGGGGAGTTCAAAATCATATGGTAAAGAAGATAGAGAGACTGATGCGTATTGAAGCGCGGCTTGTGAACAGGTAAACTGCTCGCACAAAGACGGCCGTGTACTTCTCCAAGAAACACTTTCCATTCGGTAATCCACAGCCACTGTTTGGCTGATTATCCACGGAGGTGGGTGCATCGACTTTACAAACTTTGTCACGTAAAACTGAACCAGCTATCTGGGTCCAGCCACGCTCCTCATTATTGATAGATCTGACTTGCGCAGTGCTCCTTTTCAACACCCTTCCAGTTCTGCTTATTGCCGTGGTCTCCTTCTGTAAGCCGAGTTAACCCTATGGATGCATTAGCACCAACAACTTGCATTTATGTAGCGCCATTCACGTCCTCAGGCCTTCACAACAGCTGGAGAACTTTCAGGAGTGTAGTCAGTGTTGCAATGTAGGAAACGCAGCAGCCAATCTGCTCGCAGCAAGCTGCTACGAACAGCAATGTGATAAATGCTCAGTCAACCTACGTTTACTGCTGTCCGATGAGGGGTAAATGTTTGGCCGGGACACTGGGGAGAACTCATTTTGGAATAGTGCTACGGGATCTATTACATCCAACTGAACAGGCAGATGAAACAGTGTAAGACGGCAATGAAGCACTCATTCCATGTGGCACTGAAGTGTCAGTCTAGACTGGGGGAGTGGGGATTGACCACCAGAACCCCTGACTCAGAAACAAGAGTGCTGACATTGGGCCAAGGCTGACATTATGGTCATCCCGATCCAAAGTTGAGTTTTGATTTTCAATTCTTTGTGCCCCGGAACAAAGGTTCTCTGGGCAATGTGATGAGTTGGGAAAGGCCTGGTGAGACAGGCCTGCTTCTCCCCTGTATTCCCGACATTTAAAGTGGCCTAAAACCACCTTTGGAACAGTGTGTAAATTTTAAAAGGAATTTCCTTATTCCACGTCATAATCTGAAGACCTGGAATCTTGGGCCAATTAGGGACCAAAAAGGAGACCGACGCATGGAGGCAGAGGGCATGCTGAGGTACTAAATGAGTACTTTGCATCTGTCTTCACCAAGGAAGAAGATGCTGCCAAAGTCATAGTGAAAGAGGAGCTAGCGGAGATACTGATGAGACAAAAATTCATAAAGAGGAGGTACTAGAAAGGCTGGTTGTACTTAAAGTTGATAAGTCACCAGGACCGGATGGGATGCATCCTAGGATGCTGAGGGAAGTTAAGGAGGAAATCGCGGAGGTACTGGCCATAATGTTCCAATCCTCCTTAGATGCGGGGGTGGTGCCAGAGAACTGGAGAATTGCAAATGTTACACCCTTGTTCAAAAAAGGGTGTAAGGATAAACCCAGCAACTACAGGCCAGTCAGTTTAACCTCTGTAGTGGGGAAGCTTTTAGAAACGATAATCAGGGACAAAGTTAACAGTCATTTGGACAAGTGTGAATTAATTAAGGAAAGCCAGCACAGATTTGTTAAAGGCAAATCATGTTTAACTAAACTGATCATGTTTTTTGATGAAGTAACAGAGAGGGTTGATGAGGGTAATGCGGTTGACGTGGTGTACATGGATTTCCAAAATGCGTTTGATAAAGTGCCACATAATAGGCTTGCCAGCAAAGTTGAAGCCCATGGAATAAAAGGGAGAGTGGCAGCATGGATACGAAATTGGCTAAGTGACAGGAAACGGAGAGTAGTGGTGAACGTTTGTTTTTCAGACTGGAGGAAGGTATACAGTGGTGTTCCCAAAGGGTTGGTACTAGGACTACTGCTTTTCTTGATATATATTAATGACTTCGACTTGGGTGTACAGGGCACAATTTCAAAATTTGCAGATGACACAAAACTTGGAAGTATAATGAACAGTGAGGAGGATAGTGATAGACTTCAAGAGGACATAGACTGGCTGGTGAAATGGGCGGACACGTGGCAGATGAAATTTAATGCAGAAAAGTGCGAAGTGATACGTTTTGGTAGGAAGAACAAGAAGAGGCAATATAAACTGAAGGGTACAATCCTAAAGGAGGTGCATGAACAGAAAGACCTGGGGGTGCTAACGGGAGGCGCAAAGACACCCAATTTCATCCCCTATGCCCCTATTTATGAAGCCCAGGTTTCCGTATGCTTTATTAACCGCTTTCTCAACCTGCCCTGCCACCTTCAACAATTTGTGCACATATACCCCCAGGGGCGCTAGCGGGGCACAAATGGCTTTGCGACCTGGCGCAGCGCTGACATCGACTCTCGCCATATTCGGCCGGAGTTTTGCGGCGCACTACTGCGTTGCGCCCCGATCTCCTTCGCTCAGAGATCGTGATGTCATCGTCGTGCGCAGCGCCCCGGACCCAAAATTGACTTCTGCCCCCTGCAGCAGCGCCAGTCAAAAACAGACAGCTGCAGGAGGCGTGCATCGGGCGGCCGGCCACTTCGGGGGCGATGATTAAAGGCGAGGTGGCCGAGGTAAGTGGGAAAAAAAACTTACCTTTCCTGTTCTAGTTTTTTTCGCAGGTTCCTGCTCGCGATCGATCAACCCAGAGCTCTGCTTGAGTACCGGGCTGATCGCGCAGGATCACGGCTGCCTTGGTGGTCCAGGTAGGTCATTTTGCTATTGCAGAGCCTGCAGTGATGGCCCTTCCTTTAAGGGAGGGAAGGAGCCTTTGAACGCGGCAGCACTGCTCGGCCCAGTGTGCAGCGCTGCTGACGTCTCCGCCCCGCTCTCCGACGTTAGCGCCTTAAGAAGGAAGTGGAGCATTTTGAGTTAGTACTCCGCTTCCTCTTGGGGCGCTAAAACTCAATTTCGCGGTCGCCGACGCTAATTAGCGCCAGGCGCTAAAGTTAACGCCCAGGTGATACTAGCGCCCCAAAATGGTCGATACCGAATTTTTCCCCCGTAGAGTACAAAAGCAACGCAGTTATGATGAACCTGTATAAAACACTGGTTCGGCCTCAACTGGAGTATTGTGTCCAATTCTGGGCACTGCACCTTAGGAAGGATGTGAAGGCCTTAGAGAGGGTGCAGAAAAGATTTATGAGAATGATTCCAGGGATGAGGGACTTCTGTTACGTGATAGACTGGAGAAGCTGGGGTTGTTCTCCTTAGAGCAGAGAAGGTTGAGAGGAGATTTGATCGAGGTGTTCAAAATCATGAGGGGTCTAGGCAGAGTAGATAGAGAGAAACTGTTCCCATTGGCGGAAGGGTTGAGAACCAGAGGACACAGATTTAAGGTGATTGGCAGAAGAACAATAGGCGACAAGAGGAAAAACTATTTTTACGCAGCGAGTGGTTAGGATCTGGAATGCACTGCCTGAAAGGGTGGTGGAGGCAGACTCAGTTGTGGCTTTCAAAAGGGAATTGGATAAGTACCTGAAGGATAAAACATTGCAGGGCTACGGGGAAAGGGCGGGGGAGTGGGACTAGCTGAAGTGCCTCCTTCTGTGCTGTAACCTTTCTAACAGATCCGATTAAGATTAAAGAGGATCTCCTGATAGCTCAGCAAGTTTATCCAGGGACTTCCTGCGTGGTACAGGCCAGGTTCTAACTTTGATGCCCAGCTAAATGATAGCAGCCTGGGCATCAGTAGAGAATCATAGAATCATAGAAATTTGCAGCACAGAAGGAGGTCATTTGGCCCGTCGTGCCTGTGCTGGCTCCTTGAAAGAGCAGTTGTGCTTCGTCCCACAACCCCCCCGCTCTTTGACCGTAACCCTGTAAGTTGCTCAACCTTGAGTAATTGTCCAACTCCCTTTTAAAATTATTCATGGAATCAGCTTCCATCGCCTTTTCAGGTAGAGCGTTCCAGATTCTGACAACTCTCTGAGTGGAAAAACATCTCCTCGCTAGATCTTTTGCCAATGATTTTAAATCTATTGACCCACTCGGCAGAGGGAATATTTTTTCCATCAAAATCTCTCCTCATCATGAAAACAGGTGCTCTAATTGGTTCTGATGGCCCTGTTAGGGAGAGGGAGAGGGAAGCAATCAGGTACAATTTCCATTCCCAATCGCAATGCAGGTGTGAGGACATCAGTTGAGGACAGAATTGGGCTCAACGCGGGATGGCCCTGCAGTTGAATAGTCTGCCGACACTCGCTGTCAAAGCTGGCATATGAACCGTGACCGTCGGTCGAGGTAACAAAACGTCCCCAGAGCCCATGAAACTGTGCCCCACCAAGAGTCGCTGGCTTGATGAGCGGATGGGAAGAGCGGGGAAGTGGAAGATTAGTAAAGGGTTTCACAAAAATGAAGAAAAGCCTCTGTTTGAAAGAAATACTTTAATGGTGATACTGTACTTAGGACATTTATGTTTAATAGGGAAATTTAGATTTATTTATTGAAGAAAGCTGGGGTTGATCATTCTTTTTTTTCCGATATTTACAATATCCATTTGGAATTCTAAAAGAAAAAACACTGAGACCTGAAATAACCCATCGCTAATTCATTCTTATGAACTTAGAAAGGACCAGTCAGTTTAATTTTAATGTTATCATTCCACAGAGGTCATTAATTTAAGATGTCACTAAACAGACTAGCGGAGATGTTCCGAGGGTTTTTTGTAATGCAGAGGCTTGTTGAGGAGCTCAACCAGAAGCAGTGGCAGAAGCAAAACAATTCTAAGAAAGGAAAGTGGGTAAATATTTCAAAGAGAAAAATTGTAATGGGCACGAGGAAAGGGCAGAGGAATGGGACTGTGGAGAACTCCTTCACAGAGCCAGCATGGGCTCGATGGGCCGAATGGTCCTGTGCTGCAAAGTTCCTTGATTTTCAATGTAGTAGGAGCCCGCTTATCCCTTGGGCAAGCTCACCTGCAAAAGAACTGATAGAATAAAGAATTCTACTTACATTTATACAGCGCCTTATCACATCAAAACAGGTAGCAGGTGCTACACAGAGCACTTCCAATTTCCAGCTAATATGCAACCAGCTATTGGAACGAAAATCTCTTTGCAGAAGGGTGCTTCACGGGAAACATTATCCATGTGAAAATTATAACACGTGGATCCAAAAATGGTCCCACTCCCTCGCGGCTATTTCAGTCATATTATGAATGAATTGCGGAGTGCAGAGTCTCCTGTTGTGTGGCCAAATGTAACAGCTGATCCACACCAGGAACGCGCCAGAAACAGCAGTGAGATGAATGACCAGTTAATGTGGGTGGTTTTTTTTGAATGGTATTGGCTGGGAATGTCCTATCTCAATGTTGTTTACGGGCTATTGCTATGACATAGGAACAGGAGGAGGCCATTCAGCCCCTCGAGCCTGTCCCGCCATTCAATGAGATCACGGCTGATCTGCGACCGAACTCCATCTACCCGCCTTTGGCCCATATCCCTTAATACCTTTGGTTAACAAAAATCTATCAATCTCAGATTTAAAATTAACAATTGATCTAGCATCCACTGCCGTTTGCAGAAGAGAGTTCCAAAATTCTACCACCCTTTGTGTGTAGAAGTGTTTCCTAATTTCACTTGAGAAAGGTCTGGCTCTAATTTTCAGACTATGCCCCCTAGCCCTAGAATCCCCAACCAGCGGAAATAGTTTCTCTCTATCTACCCTGTCTGTTCCCCTTAATATCTTGAAAACTTCGATCAGATCACCCCTTAACCTTCTAAATTCTAAGAAATACAACCCTAGTTTGTGTAATCTCTCCTCGTAACTTAACCCGTGAAGTCCAGGTATTCTGGTAAACCTACGCTGCACTCCCTCCAAGGCCAATATATCCTTCCTAAGGTGTGGTGCCCAGAACTGCTCACAGTACTCCAGGTGTGGTCTAACCAGGGTTTTGTTTGGGTGCAGTATAACTTCTACCCCCTTGTATTTTAGTCCTCTAGATATAAAGGCCAGCATCCCATTTTTTGTCCCATTTTAATGATTTATGCACCTGGACTCCCACGTTTCTTTGGACATCTACTGCTTTTAGCTTTTCACCATTTAGAAAGTACCCTGTTCTATCCTTTTTAGGTCCAAAGTGGATGACCTCACATTTGCCTACATTGAAATCCATTTGCCACAGTTTTGCCCATTCACTTAATCTATCGATATCCCTTTGTAATTTTATACTTTCATCTACACTGTCTACTATGCCGCCTATCTTTGTGTCATCGACAAATTTGGATATATGACTTTCTATGCCATCATTTAAGTCGTTAATAAATATTGTGAATAGTTGAGGCTTCAACATAGATCCCTGCGGGGCACCACTAGTCACATCCTGCCAATTTGAGTACCTGCCCATTGTCCCTACTTTCTGTCTCCTGCCGCTCAGCCAATTTCCTAACCAGGTCAATAATTTGCCCTCAATTCCATGGGCTTCTACCTTAGATAACAGTCTCTTATGTGGGACTTTATCAAATGCCTTCTTGAAGTCCATATAAATAACATCCATAGACATTCCCCTGTCCACTACTTTAGTCACCTCCTCAAAAAATTCAATCAGGTTTGTCAGGCTTGACCTGCCTTTTACAAATCCATGCTGGCTCTCTCTGACCAACTGAAAGTTTGAGGTGTTCAGTCACCCTATCCTTAATTATAGACTCTAGCAATTTCCTGACAACAGATGTTAGGCTAACTGGTCTATAATTCCCTGGTTTCCCCCTCTCGCCATTCTTAAATAGCGGAGTGACATGCGCAACTTTCCAATCTAAAGGGATGGTTCCTGAATCTAGAGAACTTGGAAGATTATAGTTAGGGCATCTGCAATGTGCTCACCAACTTCCTTTAAAACCCTGGGGTGGAAACCATCTGGTCCTGGGGATTTGTCACTCTTTAGTGCCATTATTTTCTTTATTAATGTTATTTTACTTATGTTAATTTTATTGAGTCCCTGTCCCCGATTCAGTATTAGTTTCCTTTGGATTTCTGGCACGCTATCCTGTTCTTCTACTGTAAATACTGACGCAAAGTAATTATTCAACATGTCCGCCATTTCTTTATTATCATTGACAATATCATCGCTTTCAGTTTTTATTGCTCCTGACTACCCTCTTTTTCCTAATGTAACTGTAAAAATTCTTTGTGTTGATTTTGATATCCCTTGCAAGTTTCTTTTCATACTCCCTTTTTGTAGCTCTTACTATCTGTTTTGTGACCCTTTGCTGTTCTTTGTATCTTTCTCATTCGCCACGATCTGTGCTATTTTTTGCATTTTTGTATGCTTTTTCTTTTAGTTTTATGCTATCCCTTACCTCTTTAGTCATCCGTGGCTGTTTTTTTTTTTTGGCAAGTAGAGATCTTGCCCCTCAGGGGTATAAACTGGTTCTGTATTAAATTCTTTTTTAAACATCTCCCACTGATCTTCTGTCATTTTACCCATTAACAGATTTGCCCAGTTTACTGTGGACAGTCTCTGTCTCATCCCATTGAAGATTGCCTTACCTAAATCCAGAATCTTAGCTATTTTGAGTTTCTCCTTTTCAAATGGTACATTGAACTCGATCTTGTTATGATCGCTATTGGATAAATGTCCATGCACAGTTAGGCTGTTAACTAAATCTGGCTCATTACTCATTACTAAATCTAATATGGCTTGCCCCCTTGTTACCTCTAGGACATATTGTTGTAGAAAACTATCCCGGACACACTCAGGAAATTCATTACCTTTCTGACAGGTGCTAGTCTGCTTATCCCAATCTATATGAAAGTTAAAATCCCCCATTAAAACCACTCTGCCTTTACTACACGCTTGTCTAATCTCTGCATTTATACAATCTAGCACTTCACAGCTGCTACCAGGGGGCCTATACACAACTCCCACTATAGTCTTAAATCCTTTCCTATTTCCACCCATAAAGTCTCCACTGCCTGCTTACCTCTCTTTATATTCTCTCTTATCATTGAAGTGATTTCATCCTTAATCACTGAGGCTACTCCTCCCACGCTGCCATTTTCCCTATCTTTCCTGTAGACCTTACAACCTGGTCTATTTAGTTCCCAGTCCCGACCATCTTGCAGCCATGTCTCAGTAATGGCTACAATGTCATACCCTCCAATTTGAATTCATGCCTACAGTTCATTTAATTTATTCCTTATACTCCGTGCGTTTGTACAAAGAACACTTATTTGGGCCACACCCCCTAGCCTGTCCTTCAGCTCTGATGTTTTACTCACATGTTTCTTATTTCTCTCTCCTGGTTTAATCGCTTTACATCTTTTAGTTTTCCCTTTACCTGTAAGTGCCTAAAGCACAATTTCTGACTGTTACTCTACTCTCTTCCCTTTCGTTTGTTTTTGAACTACTATTTGTACTACAGTTTCCACCCACCCCCATTTACTAGTTTAAAGTCCTTGTGACCACCCTATTTATCCTTTCCACTAGGACCCTGGTGCCAGACCCTTAGAATTCTGAAACTGGGGAGCTCATTCAGACTTTTAGGATTTTCATTTTGGAGTTAAAATGGCGTCGGAGTCCGAATTGCATCATAGGACCCCCATTCTTGAGACCCCCCCACCCGGCCAGCTCCAAAAACCACGGTCAAAATGGCGGCGGGCGGGAGCATGTTGAAAACTGAAGACCGTGTTGATTCACTGATGATGTTTCGCTCCTGGATGCTTTTAAGAAAGAACTTGGGCTGGATTTTAATACTGGGGCGGGTTGGGGTCGTGTCATCCACCTTTCGTGTTATCCACCCGACTGCAATTGGATGTGGGAGACTGATGCAATTTTCACCTAATTGGGCAATTGAGTTCCAGCATGTGGGAACCCATGAACCAATTAGTGTTTTCAGTCTGAAAGTCGCCTTTGATGATGTCATCATTGCTGCTGCATTGAAGGTCTTCAGAGACTGCCTGGCCTTTGCTGTGAGAGGACCTGCAAAATAAGCAGCAGCCCTAAGTCTGCTCCCAGATATTTTTACACCACCACTCCCAGATATGTCGCCTCTCTATCCATCCATATATACATCCATCCACATAGCCATCCATATATGCATCCCCATAGCCAGCCAGCCAGCCAAATGTGCTCCCACCAGGTTTCACAATCGTGGTTCAGAGCAGGCGTGCTTCACATAGAACAAGGGTTAAAATCACAAAGGCCTTTCAAAATGGCATTATAGAGCCAATTTAGTGCTTGTTAAGGGCTTTAACAGCCTATCCCGCCTCTTAAAGGCGGGACGGAGTCGGGACCAGCAGACATGATTTAATGAAAATTGCGTGGAGGCGGGATGGAGGCGGGCTTGTGCCCACCCGCCAGTTTTCGCAATTTTAACCCCCCACACGCCTCCAAACCTGCCTCCACGGGTCAATGAAAATCCAGTCCCTTGTCTTTATACAGCACCTTTCACAACCTCAGGACATCCCAAAGTGCTTTACAGCCAGTGAAGTACTATTTGAAGTATAGTCACTGTTGTAATGTAGGAAACGCAGCAGCCAATTTGCGCACAGCAAGGTCCCACACACAGAAATGTGATAAATATCCTATTTTAGTGATGTTGGTTGGGGGAAAACCGGGGAGAACTCCCCTGCTCTTCTTCAAATAGAGCCGTGGGATCTTTTCCATCCACCTGAGAGGGCCGACAAGGCCTTGGTTTAATATCTCATCTGAAAGGCGGCACCTCCAACACTGCAGCACAGTACTGAACTGGAGTGTCAGCCTAGATTATGTATGCTCAAGTCTCTGGAGTGGGAGTTTGAACCCACGACCTTCTGACTCAGGTGATTGTGCTATCCACTGAGCCACGGCTGACAGCTTGAAGTCACAAGCAGGCTGCTGTCTCAACCCACCCAGTGGACCAGCATGACTGTTGTGCGATTTTAACTCCCTAACCTCATCGATTCCCGATGCGATTGGGCAGTACACCCACTTGATGGGGCAATATCAAATTGACCACATATTATACACCTCACCGAATTTGCCCTGACGTTGCCTTCAATAGTAAGGAAAATCGGAGGGGGGTGTATAATGTGTGGCTAATTCGATAGCGTCCATTTTACAACTTCACCCAAAGTTCAAATTACCCCCGTCGTGCGGGCCTTCTGAGGCCTATGTTGGTCTTGGGTTCAAAGCTTCAGTTCACGGTCATGACTTGGATACAGCTAGTTATGCAGAGCCAAAGGATCTTAGGATACGCTATTGCACGATGACATTGCCACTTTAAGGATGTATCGGCGCTAATTTTTTCAAGTATCATTCTTAATGTGCTAAAAAGTTGGAAGTTAAGAAAATGTTTTTGCAGCGTAAGTAATTCACTTCAGCACCAAGACACACATTCATCTAAGACCTTTGTAAGGCTAGCCACATGAATCTCAATCAACCGCTGTGATGGGGATATTTCTTGAACTACTAATGTTCTGATTTGAAATGCGTTAACTGCAGGTGCACCGAGGCGTGAAGACCTGACAGTGTGTAATGCGGCACTTTATGGCTTTACGTGCTGATGAATCTGCTTAGTCAGGGAATTTCAACGGCTGGGTTTTTCCCTCTTTGCATTTGAGCATTACTCTAAATGGCATGCAGTTAGGTGAATTGGGAATCTGACGAGCAATGAAGCAGTTGTGATGCCTTGCAGAGAGAATGGCATCTCCTTTCAAGAGAATCAGCCATTGGCACACTGCCTTCTTGTTGATAGCATGAAAGCTCCATCGGTCGAAACAACAATGACAGAGGTAATGTGGCAGCCGGATTGCTTAATGGTTTCGCTGTATTTTAGGGAATGGAGGAAAGCAGGGAAAAATGAGAGATGCAAAGTAGAAAGCGAAAGCTATGCCTCAGCATGCACACATTTCATTTCCCTTCATCCATTATCCGCAGCATTGCTGCTTCACATTTAACTCAATGCCGCTGCTTCCCAATATCCCTGCATCACCTGTACACAAGTCGTTGGCGAGCCAGAACTTTCTTCAGCACGAGACTGGGAAGGCCGAAGCCACCCTGTTTAGCTCCTGACGGAATCCTTACATCTGAGTCGCTGGTCTTATCTCCATCCCTAACAGCTCGACTGGCTTCTACTCGCGCAGTGACAGCAGCGCTTGGGCCGCAATGATCAAGTGCTTCGAGAATGAGAAATCCTAATTTTGTACTGTTTCGGTTGAAAAGCTACATGGGCGTCAAGTTGTAATGCGACGCTAACCTACTAACTGCAGCCCACATGAGTTGGTTCCTGCTTTCTTGTAAGATACTCTGGGACAGGTATATTTCTTCCCACCAATCTCAACAGTGACACACCCCACTTTCTTCTGCCCCTCCCCCAATTTTAATGATTGTTGCTTCATGAATGTTTCTTAAATGAGAAATTAATGGGACTGAAAGCCAATAAATCCCCAGGGCCTGATAATCTGCATCCCAGAGTACTAAAAGAGGTAGCCATGGAAATATTGGATGCATTGGTTGTCATCTTCCAAAATTCTATAGATTATGGAACAGTTCCTGCAGATTGGAGGGTGGCAAATGTAACCCCACTATTTAAAAAAGGAGGGAGAGAGAAAGCGGGGAACTACAGACCGGTTAGCCTAACATCAGTAGTAGGGAAAATTCTAGAGTCTATCATAAAGGATGTGATAACAGGACACTTAGAAAATATCAATGGGATTAGACAAAGTCAACATGGATTTCTGAAAGGGAAATCATGTTTGACAAACCTACTGGAGTTTTTTGAGGATGTAACTGGTAGAATAGATAAGGGAGAACCAGTGGATGTGGTGTATTTGGATTTTCAGAAGGCCTGTGATAAAGTCCCACTTAAGAGGTTAGTGTGCAAAATTAAAGCACATGAGATTGGGGGTAATATTTTGGCATGGATTGAAAATCGGTTAACAGACAGGAAACAGAGTGTAGGAATAAATTTCGGGGTGGCAGGCGGTGACTAGTGGGGTACCGCAGGGATCACTGCTTGAGCCCCAGCTATTCACAATATATATCAATGATTTGGATGAGGGAAACAAATGTAATATTCCAAGTTTGCTGATGACACAGAACTAGGTGGGGTTGTGAGGAGGATGCAAAGAGGCTTCAAGGCGATTTAGACAAGTTGAGTGAGTGGGCAAATACAAAGCAGATGCAGTATAACGTGGATAAATGTGAAATTATCCACTTCGGTAGGAAAAACAGAAAGGTAGAGTATTATTTAAATGGTGATAGATTGGGAAATGTTGATGTACAGAGGGACCTGGGTATCATTGTACACCAGTCACTGAAAGCAAGCAGTTAGGAAGGCAAATGGTATGTTGGCCTTCATTGCAAGAGGATTTGAGTACAGGAGCAAGGATGTCTTACTACAGTTATACAGGGTCTTGGTGAGACCACACCTGGAGTACTGTGTGCAGTTTTGGTCTCCTTACCTAAGAAAGGATATACTTGCCATAGAGGGAGTGCAGCGAAGGTTCACCAGACCGATTCCTGGGATGGCAGGACTGTCGTATGAGGAGAGATTGGGTCGACTAGGCCTGTATTCACTCGAGTTTAGAAGAATGAGAGGGGATCTCATTGAAACGTATCAAATTCTGACAGGGCTAGACAGACTGGATGCAGGGAGGATGTTTCCCCTGGCTGGGGGGGGTCTAGAACGAGGGGTCACAGTCTCAGGATACGGGGTAGGACATTTAGGACTGAGATGAGGAGAAATTTCTTCACTCAGAGGGTGGTGAACCTGTGGAATTCTCTACCACAGAAGACTGTGGAGGCCAAGTCACTGAATATATTTAAGAAGGAGATAGATAGATTTCTAGACACAAAAGGCATCAAGGGGTTTGGGGAGAGAGCGAGAATATGGTATTGAGACAGAGGATCAGCCATGATCATATTGAATGGCAGAGCAGGCTCGAAGGGCCGAATGGCCTACTCCTGCTCCTATTTTTCTATGTTTCTATGCTTCAAATTTGACACCGAGCCACATGAGGAGATATTAGGACAGGTGACCAAAAGCTTGGTCAAAGAGGTGGGTTTTAAGGAGCGTCTTAAAGGAGGAGAGAGAGGCGGCGAGGTTTAGGAAGGGAATTCCAGAGCTTAGGGCGAAGGCAGCTGAAAGCACAGCCGCCAGTGGCGGAGCGATTAAAATCAGGATGCGCAAGAAGCCAGAATTGGATAAGCTGATAAGCTGATAAACCAGGAGCGATTCCTGTTTCAAACGGCGGGTACGTGAGATGTAATAGCCATTTGATGTTTACTGCGGGAACCTTCCCCTTGGTTCAGGAAAAAATAGCTTACAGGGAAATTATCTTTGGAGAAGATGTCCTTCCATAGTTTGTCACTTTTGCAGGCTGGGCTCAAATTGGCACAAGTCATGAAAAATGCAGATAATGAACGGTGTTCTTCCCTCTCCTCCAGGTTCTAAGCTGGGCTGTTCTCTCTCTTTCTTTTGGATTCCGTATTCTGCCAGCAGGTACTCAGATAATGTGATGGTTGCGACTTTGGAAAGTTAAGGGTAAATTCAATGCTCCCGTGTTTCCAGCTGGCAGTTAAGATTGAAAGGATTTCCATCGCTCCACCATTGGCGGCTGTGCCTTCAGCTGCCTGGGCCCTAAGCTCTGGAATTCCCTCCCAAAACCTCTCCGCCTCTCTACCTTTCTTTCCTCTTTCAAGATGCTCCTTAAAACCTACCTCTTTGACCAAACTTTTGGTCATCTGTCTTGATATCTCCTTCTGTGGCTCGATGTCAAAAATGTTTTTATTAATATCGTACTTGTGAAGCGCCTTGTGACATTTTACTACGTTAATGCGCTATATAAATGTAAATTGTTATTGTTGTTGGTAGAGTTTTGTTAGGTCAGTGTGCTGCAGAAAATGAGTGTGAATTCTGAACTCCCTGTTGACATGAGCCAATACAGTTTATTGATCCTATGAACAGCGGGTGTGTGAGTAGTTACTGCTTTGCTTTTGACCACGCTTCCTACTATAGAATCATAGAATGGTTACAGCACAGAAGGAGGCCGGCTCTCTGCAAGAGCACTTCAGCTAGTCCCAATCCCCCCACCCTTTCCCCTCAGCCCTGCAAATTTTTTTCCTTCAGGTCCTTATCCAATTGCCTTTTGAAAGCCACCATTGAGTCTGCCTCCACCACCATCTCAGGCAGTGCATTCCAGATCCTAACCACTCGCTGCATAAAAATGTTTTTCCTCATGTCGCCTTTGGTTCTTCTGCCAATCACCTTAAATCTGTGTCCTCTGGTTCTCGACCCTTCCGCCAATAGGAACAGTTTCTCTCTATCTACTCTATCCAGACCCCTCATGATTTTGAAAACCTCGATCAAATCTCCTCTCAGCCTTCTCTGCTCCAAGGAGAACAACCCCAGCTTCTCCAGTCTATCCACGTAACTGGAGTCCCTCATCCCTGGAACTATCTCCTTCTTTGCCTCTGTGAAGCACCTTGGGAGGTTTTTTCTGTGTTAAAGGCGCTGTATAAATGCAAGTTGTTCATAGAATCATTCAGCACAGAAAGAGACCATTCGGCCCTTTGTGCCTGTGTCGGCTCTGTGAAAGAGCTTCCCAATTGGTCCCACTCCCCACCCCGCTCTTTTCCCATAACCCTGCAAATATTTCCTTTTCAAGTATTTATCCAATTCCCTTTTGAAAGTTACTATTGAATCTGCTTCCACCGCCCTTTCAGGCAGCGCATTCCAGATCACAACTCACTGCGTAAAAAAAAGTTTCTCCTCCTCTCCCCCCCCCCCCCCTCCTTCATTTGCCAGTTACCTTAAATCTGCGTCCTCTGGTTACCGACCCTCCGGCCACTGGAAACAGTTTCTTTTCATTTATTCTATCAAAACCCTTCATAATTTTGAACACGTCCTTTTGTTGTCCTATTGCAGCGTCAGTATCAAATGACATCTCTTGGATTGTGGTCGGTGATCGGATTTTTAAATGAGAAACTCTCAAAAAAAACGACTTTTAACTGGCTGTTCATGGGATCAATAAACTGTAATGGACTGGTCAGGTGGGCAGAAAAGTGGCAAATGGAATTCATTGCGGAGAAGTGTGAGGTAATGCATTTAGAGAGGGCTAACAAGGCAAGGGAATACACAATAAATGGTAGGATACTGAGAAGCGTAGAGGAACAGAGGGACCTTGGAGTGCATATCCACAGATCCCTGAAGGTAGCAGGACAGGTAGATAAGGTGGTTAAGAAGGCATACGGGATACTTTCCGTTATTAACCGAGGCATAGAATACAAGAGCAGGGAGGTTATGCTTGAACTGTGTAAAACACTAGTTAGGCCGCAGCTAGGGTACTGGGTACAGTTCTGGTCACCACATTACAGGAAAGATGTGATTGCACTAGAGAGGGTACAGAGGAGATTTACGAGGATGTTACTAGGACTGGAGAATTTTAGCTGTGAGGAAAGATTGGATAGGCTGGGGTTGTTTTCTTTGGAACAGAGGAGGCTGAGGGGAGACTTAATTGAGGTGTATATAATTATGAGTGGCCTTGATAGAGTGGATAGGAAGGACCTATTTCTGTGAGAAGAGAGGTCAATAACCAGGGGGCATAGATTTAAAGTAATTGGTAGAAGGATTAGAGGGGAGTTGAGGAGAACTTTTTTCACCCAGAGGGTGGTGGGGGTCTGGAACTCACTGCCTGAAAGGGTGGGAGAGGCAGAAACCCTCATCACATTTAAAAAGTACTTGGATATGCACTTGAAGTGCTGTAACCTACAGGGCTATGGACCAAGTGCTGGAAAGTGGGATTAGGCTGGATAGCTCTTTTTTGGCCGGCACAGACACATTGGGCCGAATGGCCTCCTTCTGTGCCAAAAATGTCTATGATTCTGTGAAATAATTAAAGCATGACCTTAATTTGGCGATGGCGGTCGATTGGAATCAAAGCGAAATGTATCTTTTCCCTTTTCTTTTATTCCTATTTTTTTCCCCCTAAATGTTCCACCTACATGGATACAAAAAGAGAGGCCAGATCAAACTGCGTTGGATTTGACTAAGATCTAACTTCTAACTTGCAGGTGAAAGCTGGAAATTATGCCTTTGTTTGGGACGTGGCAGTGTTGGAATACATTGCCCTGAACAGTCCGGACTGCTCCTTGTTCACCGTCGGCAACACCCTGGCAGACCGAGGCTACGGCATCGCTCTCCAACACGGCAGCCCATATAGAGACATCTTTTCCCAAAGGTAGGATCCGACCGATTGAATGTAGCTTATCCCGTGTGTTTAGTCAGGGATCCCATAAACGTTAAGAACTACTGGATCAAGAGTGTATCAAACAAAACTGACCTTCCTTTCACCATCAGGCCAAAGTGGGGTTTTTTAAGCACATACTTTCTTGCACTTGCACACTACTTTCCAATGTCGATTTTGCACAAGCATATTTCTAGTGTGTTTAAGAAATGGCGGATACAAAAATTCTTAATTACTATTTTGTTACCTTTTTGTAAATTTATATTTGTACCATATTTTACCCCTCTTTCACTCTCTTGATCTTCACCCAAACTTTTGCTAATGCTGTTCATCAGGTAAGAGTAGAACAGTTTTGATGCTGTGGGAGGAATGGAAACCTGAATGGAGCGATTCAAACAGAGACCACATCAATGGGCGCCCATTGTCATTCCCGTAAAACGGAATCTCTTTAGAAGGGAATTATGCTGTTTTTATGAAACCGAATCTGTGGAGGAATGACGTATGATTCTGAAAATTAAATCTTTCATCTCCTTTTGAAATGTGCTCCTTCTGACGTCTGTTGCGTTGGTAGTAATAAGCCCTTTGATATCATTGCGAGATATTAGCACAGTTGTCTTTAGCAAGTCTCCCCGATGAAAGAAAGAGAAAGATAGAATTTGCATTTATACAATGCCTTTCACGACCTCAGGACGTCCCAAAGCACTTTACAGCCAATGAAGTGCTTTTGAAGTTTAGCCACTGTTGTAATGTAGGAAACACGGCAGCCAATTTGCGCACAGCAAGCTCCCACAAACAGCAATGAGATAATGGCCAGATAATCTGTTTTAGTGATGCTTTTTGGGATAAATATTGGCCCAGGACAGCAGGGATAATTCTCCTGCTCTTCTTCAAAATAATGCCATGGGATCTTTTTTCATCCACCTGAGAGAGCAGGTTTAACGTCTCATCCGAAAGACGGATGGTTGTGTGAAACGTGGTTTTAATGGTATCACGGTTTACCACTTAGTGCCCTACTGCATTTATATTAAACATTCACTTGAAGATGAATAGATTAGTAATAGTAATGCTGCAAAATCTGATCCATGTACACCCTGGAGCAGATTCCACAGCAACAGATGGTCAAGAAAGGCCCATTCATGCCAGTAATCGGCTTGGGTGCTCAGCGTCATGGCTGATGATGTTGGATGTGAAGGGTTTATACTGTTGCCATAGGCGCTGTCCTCTGCAGCTGGACTTGCTGGGAAAAGTATCTCTTCGCGCATGTCCAGAGTCAGCACAGCCTCATTTACTTTACAACGCTGTCACCTCTGGGACCCAGGACCGAGGCTAACCCCGGTTGACGGGATGAAAGGCTTTTCTCTGATGTTTGTAAGAATCCTAATTGAGGTTGGTTTGGACCACTTGGAACTCACCTCCATGTAGCCAAAATTCACTGCACAAAACTCCCAACTGACAGTAACGTTGACAATCGCACGCCAGCGAGACACAAGAATGGCTTGTGTGGAGATCAGGAAGTTATAATCCTCTGAAGGTGGACCTAATATGCATTGCTGGAGCATAATAGAGAGACAGAGCTCTGTATCCAATGGTGCTAAATGTCAGCCATGGGGTCCTGAGGTCATGAAAGGCATTGTATAAATGCAAATTCTATCTTTCTCTTTCTTTCATAGGGGAGACTTGCAAAAAACAACTATGCTAATATCTCGCAATGATACAAAGACGAGTGTTCCATTATATTGCTGGATAGAAAGAAAGAAAGACTTGCATTTCTACAGTGCCTTTCACAACCACCGGACGTCTCAAAGCGCTCTACAGCCAATGAAGTACTTTCTGAAGTGTAGTCACTGTTATAATGTGGGAAACACGGCAGTCAATTTGCGCACAGCAAGCTCCCACAAACAGCAATGTGATAATGACCAGATAACCTGTTTTAGTGATGTTGATTGAGGGATAAATATTGGCCCCAGGACACCGGGGAGAACTCCCCTGCTCTTCTTCGAAATAGTGTCGTGGGATCTTTTACATCCACCTGAGAGAGCAGACGGGGCCTTGGTTTAACGTCTCATCCGAAAGACGGCACCTCCGATAGCGCAGCACTCCCTCAGCACAGCACTAGGAGTGCCAGCCTAGATTTTTATGTGCTCAAGTCCCTGGAGTGGGACTTGAACCCACAACCTTCTGACTCTAGAGGCGAGAGTGCTACCCACTGAGACACGGCTGACACACATAAGCACAGAAGTTCTTCCAACTAAATTAAGATTGCTTTAAAGTGCTACTGTAGATCATTTTTATGAGTTGAAATGACAAAATGGCACATCGGTACATTCAGAGAGCAGCAAGAGCTGAAAACAGAATAGGGAAAGCCAGAAAAATCTGCCTCAACAAGGGGCGAAATGGCCCCATGGTCTCAACCATTCCCATCCTGTTAAAGGTGACGGTAAAAGTTTAAGGAAATTGTAACCACTCTGCCTTCTCGCAAAAGCATGCAAGCCTATAATCACGTTACGTCCTCGCTGCATCTAAAACAGCTTAAACTTTTATCTTTAACTGTGCCCGCAGGGTATTTTTGAGAATCTACCAGTGTTTGTATTTAGTTAGAAGCCAATACTTCAGTATCTATCTGCAGTAGACTTGATAATTGTTCTTCAGGATCGTCCGAGTTCAATCAGTAAAAACCTTCTCTGGGATAGAATGTATCTCTGTGCCGGAGTACGTGGTTCTTGCTGACTGTCACAGTTCAAAGGAGGCAATTCATCTTCCTTTCTCGACGTTTCCTTTTTTTCTTCTGTAATCAATTTTGTATGGAAGTGAGAATTGAGCCAAACTGGCTACAACTGGGTGATAGATCTTGAATCTTTATGAGGTGAATGTTCATCGTTAGTGCCCCTGACACTGATCTTTCAGCAGATAAACAGGAATTCTGCTTATTGGGTAGGAATGGGAGCACGGAACACTCCATCTTTGATAGGTCTCTTAAAAGAGAACAGTCTTTGGATTTTTTTGCTTGTTGCAATGTTTCAAGTACCCGTATAGCACTGAGTGTTTTTTTTTATTGGAGACTGTTTAATATTTTTGCAATTTGCAACAGAAAGATTAAACTATTTGACTGGGTCATGTACATCAGGGGTATCCGTCCTGTGACCCCCTGACCCTGGCAATCTGTCCCTCGAAATTTGGGTAACTCTTTTTAAAAAATTCTTGGGATGTGGGCGTCGCTGGCAAGGCCGGCATTTATTGCCCATCCGTGGTTGCCCTTGAGAAGGTGGTGTTGAGCCGCCTTCTTGAACCGCTGCAGCCTGTGTGGTGAAGGTGCTCCCACAGTGCTGTTAGGTAAAGCGTTCCAGGATTTTGACCCAGCGACGATGAAGGAACGGCCGATATATTTCCAAGTCGGGATGGTGTGTGTGACTTGGAGGGGAACTTGGAGGCGGTGGTGTTCCCATGTGCCTGCTGCCCTTGTAGGTGGTGGAGGTCGTGGGTTTGGGAGGTCCGATTTGCGCTTATTTCTAATTTTCCTGTTTGCCCTGTTTCAATTTTATGGGCCTGAAGTTTGCACAAAGACTGGTGCGGACACTGTTGGTGGACAAGACCTAAATCAGAATAACATCATCTGTGGAAGTCAGCAACTGGAGATATATGCAAATTAATGCAAACGTGAATTAAAATTTTATACCTGACCTCCATGACCCCATGCTGCCTATGAAGATAAAAACCTTGGGCATGCCTGATGTAGATGGATCTTAAAGACAGACATGCCGAATTTTTGCGGCACCATTATGGTCATGGCAGTGCCCATGGCAGTGCCGTGGGGCAGAACTTCATTCCATCCCTTTGAGCTGCCGTTAACCCTATCCCAAATCCCGAGGAGGGGGTCAATTTATTAACCTGGAGGGTGGGAGTCGGCGGTGGGTGGGAGGGGGGGGCGGTGCTAGCCTGCCCTCCAAGAGCCAGAGGCCCAGATCCAGGCCAAATAAGAAACAGGATACATTTATTCCCCCTTCCACCCCAGCCCCATTTCCCTTCAGGAAGCAGAGGGGCCAGGCGGAAGTGAGAATGATCCTTCTGGAATCAATCGCCATTGGATTTTCCAACTTTAGGCTTACTGCTGAACCTGTACCTGATCTCAACAGGTGTGGATTTCGCTGGGCCCGTCGCAAATGGAGTTCCGGAGTTGGAAGCACAGAGAAGCAATGCTTCTAAATTGCCATCGCAACACAGTGGGGAAGGGGGTTGGGCAGAAATGCCCGCCTCCCTCCAGAATACAATTTTCTTCATTTTAATCTGGGTTCTGCCCCAAATTATGGCCCCACCCTCATTGGAATTATGGCCGTATTGTGCTCCCCATTTTTGTGCAATTTTTGGGCTTGGACACGTTAAACGGACTGTAGCTGGCAATACTTCTTTTTTTCATTCTGGGCAATTCTTACACATAAGGGACAAGAATAGGTAAGTCTTGAAAATAAAAATAAAAACTCGATGACTGTTGCCAGACGTTGTAACATTAAAAAAAAAACTGCCATTAGTCAAGAAATTGAAAGTCAGGCACTGGAGGGGGTTCACAGAATCCCCACAATGCAGATAGAGGCCATTTCAGCCCATCGAGCCTGCACCAACACATATCCCACCCTATCCCCGTAACCCCACGTATTTAATCCCCCAAACACTAAGGGTCAATTTATCATAGCCAAATCAACCTAACCCGCACATCCTTGGACTGTGGGAGGAAACCGGAGCACCCGGAGGAAACCCACGCAGACACGGGGAGAATGTGCAAACTCCACACAGACAGTCACCCGAGGCCGGATTCGAACCCGGGTCGCTGGCACTGTGAGGCCAACAGTGCTAACCACTATGCCCCCGGGTTGAACTCTGTAACTGTCAGATGAAATCAGAGACTGAGGAGGAATCAAACTAGACCGGGCTGTTCATCCAAAGTCTTTCCAGCAGCTGCCTGGCTCCAGTATGGCCTGCACTGAGGGCTTGGCAGACTGTTCGCAAGGCAACTGCTGCCTGCGAGAGGGAATATCAGTGCACTTTTTTTTCATCAATTCCGGTTGGATACACACCAGGCCATCAATGGGATGAGCGTCTTTTGATTTGAAAGCTCCCCCTGCTGTGATTCCAAACCATCTCGTTGCAGCACGGCAGAATCTAAAAAGATGTCTCCGTCTACCGCAGAAGATTTTTTTTTTCACCAATTAGCACTCCCAGCACAAAGCTTTGCGAGATGGAGAAGGCAAAATCCTTGAGGTCAGCACACCCTGCGTGATTTTTCATTGCTAGGTTTTTTTCTCTTCATCTCCAAACATAGTAAATCTCATGTTTTGAATCTTAACAGATCATCTCATTCCTTGTGGGATACAAAATAGTACGCCACAGCCTAAAGCACAGGTCCGCAAATAGATTGAACTGAATTGAACTTGCATTTATATGTCGCCTTTCACGACCTCAGGACGTCCCAAAGCGCTCTCCTACCAATGAAGTACTGATGAGGTGTAGTCGCTGTTGTAATGTAGGAAATGCGGCAGCCAAATTCGTGCACAGCAAGCTCCCACAAACAGCAATGAGATAAAGGACCAGATAATCTGTTTTAGTGATGTTGGTTGAGGGATAAATATTGGCCCCGGGACACCGGGGAGAACTTAAGAATTAAAGGGGGAGAAATTGGGTGCCTTTGCGACTCTCGTTAGCGCTCCACCTCCCTCTTGGGGCGCTAAAACTGAATTTTGCGGTTGCCGGCTAAAGTTTGCGCCGAGATGATGTTCGTGCCCCAAAACGGTCGATACCGAATTTTTCCCCCAAAATGTTTCTTAAGGCTAAAGGGGTCAAGGGATATGGGGAGAAAGCAGGGACAGGATACTGAATTTGGATGATCAGCCATGATCGCATTGAATGGCAGAGCAGGCTAGAGGGGCCGAATGGCCTACTCCTGCTCCTATCTTCTATGATTCTATGATTCTATGATTCTATGATTCTATGTTAGTGGGAGCTTGGACTTGGCTGCGAAGCACTTTGGGATGTACTGAGGATGTGAAAGGTGCTACAGAACTGCAATTCGACAGTCCCTTTTACATCTCTCCCGATTTCTATGTCGCTTGAAATCAATGGAAATAAAAATGGGGAAAGATGTACAACGGACTGGCGATTCGCTATCACCCATTTTGCACTCTCGCACAAAGTCAAAACTACCCCCAGTGTGCGCCGTACGATACAACGCTGGTGGCGCACCGCTCGTTCCAACTTAGTCTGAGCAACGTCATGGGAAGTCCCCTAGTTTATCGGAACGAATATTCCACCGAAATTTCAAAAACTAGTGAGAAAAGGACATAAAGAATATCCTCACAACTGTTCCTGTTCCCCTGGAGTACTTGCATGGTATTTACTCAGGAATAATCCAAAAGTTCACCACTGTACCCAGTGCTGAGGGGGTGTCTCCAATCAGAATTATTGCTTCAACAAAAGCAAAATACTGCGGATGCTGGAAATCTGAAATATAAACAGAAAATGCTGGAAACGCTCAGCAGGTCAGGCAGCATCTGTGGAGAGAGAAACAGAGTCAACGTTTCAGGTCAATGACCCTCCGTCAGAACTGTTTTTATTTAAGAATTATTGCTTTTTTGTTTTCCTCCTGTCTCTCTGAAGCTCCTTGGGACAATTTTTAATGCTGCTATATAAATCGCAAGTTGTTGTTGTCAATTTTATAACGGGCCAGATTTTGCTGTAGCAAGGCATCCAATGGCATCTGTCATAGAAACATAGAATCTAGGAGCAGGAGTAGGCCATTCGGCCCATCGAGCCTGCACCACCATTCAATACGATCATGGCTGATCATTCAAATCCAGTACCCTGTCCCTGCTTTAATCCCCACAGTACACATATCCCACCCGACCCCCGTAACCCCACGTATTTAATTCCCCCTAACATATCCCATCCTATCCCCATAACCCCACATATTTAATCCCCCCCTAACACTAAGGGTCAATTTATCATAGCCAAATCAACCTAACCCGCACATTTTTGGACGTTAGTTAGACTTGTCCTGCACCCTTCAGCTTAAAAAATGTTTGCCAACAAAGTTGCTGAAACGGCGCAGTGAGGGAGACAGGGCATCTGGGGCCTGAGTGAACAAGGGGGGCAACCAACAGGGTATCTCCTTGAGCTATGTGATTTAAGGGTTAGGAAATAAACGGCGGAAGGACTGAGACGGAGGGTGAATTCAGTGCCAAATCAGGTACAGAAAGAGAAATAAAGGACAGGAAAGAAAGATTGGATTAAGAGAGAGAGAGGGGGGAAAAGTAAGAAAAAAAGGTCAAATTTTAGATGTGACTTTTAAATCTCCCTGAAAAATTCAGAACTTCAAGGAATGAGACTCCGCACTTGTAATAGTTAATCTTCGGTGCCAGACAGGTTGATTGGCAGTCATCAACACTAATCACGTCGTTAAAAGGGTACTTACGCATGTAATGACAAAACTTAACTTCCTGTGGCGAGTTTAATGGGCAAATGCAGCAAGTTCCTAAAAAGAACAGGGTGGTTAAGGGCGAGAGCGACGCGACTCGGACAGCAACTTGTGGACAATTTACACGTTTATCCGCGCATCTCCCCCTCGCCTGGAGTTGCTGTACCGTTTACCCGTGAACAGCGGCGAGCGCCACCAGCCTCACCGTTATTTCGAGAGCGAATTCTGGCCCATAAATTGCTCCACAAGCCTCACTGGAGTTGGATCAACAGCGACAAAAATACAGCAGAAAGAAAAAATAGCGTGCGCTGGTCGCGAATAAATCAAGCGCAATTTATCACTTCATAACGTTCCCCGGGAGAAACGTGCTTGACCCCTGTCACACGGCAGTGGCAATATTTCAGCCACCAAAAAAAAACATTTTCTATATTAGCAATTCTGTGACGGGAAACTATCAGTTTCTCTGTTTCGACCCCTTCACCGATCCCTGAAATGATTGAGAAATATATATCGCGGGCCACCTACACCTCACACAACAACAAGCAACGTTTTATTGGCAGATTATTAAAACAGTAATTTCCTGCATGTCCTGAATTCTGAGACGTGCCCCAGATCAAGGAACTGAAACCTACAGCTGGGTTATTTCCCTCCCTGCACCCGCAGTGACATTTTAAGAGCGTGAAGGAGACGGGCGTGATGATGTAGTGCTGCTCCGAAACCCGTCTCAGAATCTGCCAACTGTCCCTCATTAGGACCGACGACCATTCACTTTGGCTCAAAAAACAGGGATTTGTTTTGCTGTGCTCCCTCTTAAAAAAATCAACCCAGCTGCATACCGTTACGTCGCTCTTGCTGCTCAATGGGTTTCCCTTTACATTTCCTCAGCTGGCAACTGGATATGATGGCTGACATGAATCTTGTCATTCATGTGGAAATGACTGATGAAATAATACTGGGCGGCCTGCTGGTGGCGCTGTCCAGGGAGAGTATAAATACTCGGGCACGGGCCCAGCTTGCTCAGGATATTCTTAACAGGAACTATAGAAGGACACAACTAGATCTCCATGTTGTAAAACAGTTGATTAAAGCTTTGTTTAACGCTTAGACCAAGTGCCTAGTAGTTTTCTTACGTCAATGGCGTCGTTGACGTTAACCGTATCTTTGCTGGGAGGTATGCCATAACCCCGGTGACACCGTGCAAATGGCTCGTATTTCTCCAGGGTTTCCGCAGAAGTGGCGGCGGGGAATTCAGAAGAAGCTCCGCGGAAGTTCCGGGCGTTTGTAGGGTTTTTTTTTTAACGGTACAACGTTCTAAAGCAACGGGGTCGATTTAAACCCTGGCCGGGTTTCGGGCTGGCGCCTAAGTTTCAGGCCTTAAGGGTATTTTAACTCACGGGCCTGGCTTAAATGTGATCGGTTCACTTCCCACCCGGAACAGGTGGGAGGATGAGCACGGAGAGGCCGCTGAGAGGGAGAGATCGTGCAGCCCTTGGCTGCCCGGTTGCTTGTGGGTAAGCAGCGGGAAGGGAGTTTCGGGAGGGACTTGCAGGAGGAAAAGGGTGCGGGGGTGGGGTGGGGTGGGGAAGCCCGTGTGCAGGGCAGGCGGTGACTTTGCTAATGGGGACTGAAGGAGAACTCCTGCTCCTCCAGGCCGCACAATGATAGTTTTAGACGTACCTTGGAGGGGCCTCTTCTGTCTGTAGACAGCAACAATAACTTGCATTTATACAGCACATTTAACATAGTAAATCGTTCCAAGGCGCTTCACAGGAGCGATTTATCAAACAAAATTTGACACCAAGCCACACAAGGAGATATTAGGACAGGTGACCAAAAGCTTGGTCAAAGAGGTAGGTTTTAAGGAGCGTCTTAAAGGAGGAGAGAGAGAGGTAGACAGGTGGAGAGGTTTAGGGAGGGAATTCCAGAGCTTAGGGCCTCGGCAGCTGAAGGCACGGCCACCAATGTGGTGGAGCAGTGAAAATCGGGGATGCGCAAGAGGCCAGAATTGGAGGAACGCAGAGATCTCTGGAGGCTTGCAGGGCTAGAGGAGGTTACAGGGAAAGGGAGAGTCGTGAGGCCATGGACGGATGTCAAAAACAAGGATGAGAATTTTAAAATCGAGGCGTTGCCGAACCGGGAACCAATGTAGGTCAGCGAGCACAGGGGTGATAACCAGCTTACGGACCTGCAGGGAAAGGCAGGGCGGCTCCACCACTCAGGCCCCAGTTAAAACTGAATCACGGGCCGAGTAACGTGACAGGACCCCGTTACGCATAAATTAAGGAGGTCCCCTGCCCGTTTTAGGTGGCCGCCTCATCCGCCTGAAGGTTAAAACGGTAGATGTTGGGAAAGGGACGAGTCCCGAGTGGGGTCCGTAACTCATTCGTTTGTAACTGCCCACCCGCCTAGTTTCCCGCCGAGCGGACAGGGTTAAAATCGGCCCCAACGTATCGTGAGCAGTGTCACGGGAGATCCGCCAGTTTGAAAAACTCATGTCACGGCAAATTAACTCCGAGCATAAATTAACGGTTTGTTAATTGAAAGATACATGAGCGCTGTTTCGACAAGATGTCGTTATTTTATTAATTGAACAGTGTTCATCATATGCCTTCATCAAAATTAATGTGCATTGAATTTCTAAATAATTGAGTAGCGCTTGCCATTTGTTTAAATTAAACGATAAACATAATGTTGTTTGAAATGCCAAATATCATTGTGACATGCTTTCATTAAGATTTAGAATGTACATGTTTTCATTTCTCCATCCAAAAGAGATCATTATGGTCCATGGCCAAAATAATCTTGATTTATTCTTTCTCAGTTTTTTTTTCCTTTCTGAGAACAGAAATGTGTGCATGAATTTTATTGGCCCAAAACTTCGGCCTAATACGGGAGAGTACGAACTGTGTACTCTCGCGTATTCGGTCCTGAAGTGCCGGTTTCCTGCATGCACTGCGCATGCGCGGGAAACCGGCACTTCGGGTATGGCGAAGGGGGCGGTTCCTAAGTGAACCGCGTGCGCACTACAGGCTGTGCGCACGCAGCACACATAGGTTTTTTTTCAGGTTTCAACGCGAAGGTAAGTATGGAAGATTTTACACATGAAGAAAGGAGGCGTAAGACCCCCTTTTAACAAGGTAAGTAGTTAATTAAGTATTATTTTAAATATTTTTCAACAGGTTTATCTTTTTTAGAGACTTTAAAGAAATGTAAGTTTATTTTTATAACTTTTAAAAAGAATTTAAATTTTTTCAAAAATGTAAGTTTTTGTTTAAAGTGGTTAATTTATTTAACTATAGTTATTTTATTAATGTGATGGGTTTTTTTTAAATTTATTTGAGGTTTAGCTGTTCTTTTGGGGGCAATTTGTATTCATAGTTTTGAAAGTTCTCCTGTCAAAACTATGAATGAAAGATGGTGTGCTGCCATTGGCTCTCCATGTCCCACGTGATCCCAGAGGTCGCATCGCACTAACTGCGCCTCTGGGACACGCACACACTGCGCGCCGGCACCAGGGAGAGGCCCAGGACCAGAAGTTCGTGTGGGCCCAAAACATAAAGGCAGGCGCGGTAAGTAAGATCGTGCACGATCCTTACCCCCGCGGCAAGCCTCCAAGTCCAATTTCTGGGCCATTGTGTTTATAAATTTACAGTTTCGTTTAAGCGGTGCTTGCACTGGGGGTTCTTGGAACAACGCACTTTTAGAAAGAAAGACTTGCATTTACACAACGCCTTTCATGCCCACCAGACGTCCCAAAGCGCTTTACAGCCAATGAAGTACTTTTTGAAGTGTAGTCACTGTTGTAATGTGGGAAACGCGGCAGCCAATTTGCACACCGCAAGCTCCCACAAACAGCAATGTGATAATGACCAGATAATCTGTTTTTTAGTGATGTTGATTGAGGGATAAATATTAGCCCAGGACACCGGGGAGAACTCCCCTGCTCTTCTTCAAAATAGTGCCATGGGATCTTTTATGTCCACCTGAGAGCAGACGGGGCCTCGGTTTAACGTCTCATCCAAAAGGCGGCACCTCCGACAGTGCAGCATTGGAGTGTCGGGCTAGATTTTTGTGCTCAAGTCTCTGGAGTGGGACTTGACCCACAACCTTCTGACTCAGAGGCAAGGGTGCTACCCACTGAGCCAGTGGCTGACACATACGTCGTTTCCTGGTAACCCCCGAGGGGGTCAGGGGGTTATCAAGTTTCTCGGAGCACTGGGGCACGGCCTTGTGTTTGGAGTTTTAAGAAACCATGGGATGTAAAAGATCCCATTGCTTGATTGGGCCCCCATCCACCACCTTAAACATTCACTCCCTCCACCACCGGCGTACCGTGGCTGCAGTGTGTACCATCTACAAGATGCACTGCAGCAACTCGCCAAGGCTTCTTTTGCAGCACCTCCCAAACCCGCGACCTCTTCCACCTAGAAGGACAAGGGCAGCAGGCACATGGGAACACCACCACTTCCAAGTTCCCCTCCAAGTCACACACCTTCCTGACTGAGAAGTATATCGCCGATCCTTCATCGTCACTGGGTCAAAATCCTGGAACTCCCTCCCTAACTGCACTGTGGGAGTACCTTCACCACATGGACTGCAGCAGTTCAAGAAGGCGGCTCACCACTACCTTCTCAAGGGCAATTAGGGATGGGCAATAAATGCTGGCCTTGCCAGCGACGCCCACATCCCATAAACAAATTTTTAAAAAGACCCAGACTTTGGAAAGAGGGGCCTGTCCGATGCTCACTGTCGGGTGTTCAGAATGAGGTCCCAGGGCAATGTGTGGTTTTCAAGCCTTGCAACCCAGCCCTTGAGACCCAGGCAACTCAGTCCAAATTGTTTGCCAGTTTTCCCTGTTTCAATTTTGTGAGCGTCAAGGTTTGGAAAAGGCTGTTTATCCTCCTGTTATCTTATTCATAGATAAACCCTGAAGTAGGACACTTCGATCAGATGCAGATTAATGAGAGCATGGATTTACCTGGCCCCGGAGGCACTATAGTACACAAAAACTGAAGCATGGGTACTTCTGCACTACATGATAATAGGATAACTTTCTTTGTTCTACTCTACATTGCTCTTTCTGTGCAACCCAACATCCAATAAGCTTTGTTCCTGTCTTGAGGGCTCTGTCTGGTATGATCTCAAGATCCCTTATTTGAGCACCTCCAACAGTGCAGCGCTCCAGTGCAGTATTGAGGGAGTGCTGCACTATCGGATTTGCCATCTTTCAGATGAGACATTAAACCGAGGCCCCATCTACCCTCTCAGGTGGACGTAAAAAATCCCGTGGCCACTATTTCGAAAAAGTTCTTCCTGGTGTCATGGCCGGTATTTATCGCTCAACCAACATTTAAAACAAACAGATTATCTGGTCAATATTGATTCGTTGTTTGTGGGACCTTGCTGTGCGCAAATTGGCTGCCGCATTTCCTGCATTACAACAGTGACTACACTTCAAATGTACTTCATTGGCTGTAAAATGCTTTGGGACGTCCTGAGGTCATGAAAGGTGTTATATAAGTGCAAGTCTTTCTTTCTTTCTGGGAGGAAGGCAGGAGTTTGGGCTCAAGAGAGAAGGAGTAGGAATGCGCGGATAACACATAGTGCATAGGAAAAACAATCAGATTTGTTTACAACAGACCAACCATGTGAGAGATTTTTAAGTCACACAGATACAACAAACCATGATGGACGCGATCTTTTCACGAATGCAGATGTTGGCAAAGGTTACCAAGCGCCCAGTTCCCATGGGCTATGTGAGTACGGATGGGGTCGCCAACACTGGTGGGACATATTCCTGGAGGTTTCATGGCATGACCTCCAACCATCCTGCCCGGGACAACAGCCTTTTTTCCCCCCATCTTCAAAATGTTTATATCTAATAAATGAAAGTGTTCAAAGAAACCGAAAAAAAGAAACACTTTTTTTTTTAATGTCCCCTATGGAGGGTTGGCAACCCTACGTATGGAGCATCCTGCAATTAATACGGATCGTTCACACGACTAGCAGGACGGGGTACTACAAGGTCATATTTTATAATCATGAAATTGGCATATAATTTCCTTCCAGTTCTAATCAGATGGCATTTGCCATGGGGAGGCAAAAGTAATACAAGTGAGACGTAGTAGTAATGGATCAGAAATGGCCACAGTGTCTCACAACAGCAATGGCATAATAAAACAATGAGGAAACATTTAGTTCTTTATTGAGACCCAGTCTGCATGAAGCTCTTTCAAACCACTTAACTATGAATTTCAATCAACTGGTTTCAATCTCATTTCATAAGCCTCCATTTAATTGAGCACAGTAGACGCATAATGACAGCTACTATCTGAGTGATATTTTCATTTTAATTGTTCCCTGTTTTAATTCTAACATTTAATGTGAAGATATTTGAAAGAAATGTTGCATGCCTTGCCTATTATTGATTTTTTTTTAAAACGGAAGAGCCATTAAGCCATTTTATACTGTTACCTAATTACAATTCACTTCCATCTCCAGTGTCATACTAGCTTATCAACCAGCCTTTGTTAACCTACTTAGCTGTCTGTATGCTTCATAAATATCCACTCATTGTTTCAAATCTCTGGATTAAATCTATCCAATCTCCACAGGCGTTTTAAAAGACAATTCCACCTTAATTCTGAATACAGAAAATTATTTACAGCTTTCATAGCGTCGTACAGCATAGAAGGAGGCCATTCGGCCCATCGTAAGAATTAGGAGCAGGACTCGGCCATTCGGCCCCTCGAGCCTGCTCCGCCATTCAATAAGATCATGACTGATCATCGACCTCAACTCCACTTTCCCGCCCAATCTCCATATCCCTTGATTCTCCTAGAGTCCAAAAATCTATCTATCTCAGCCTTGAATATACTCAACGACTGAGCCTCCACAGCCCTCTGGGGCAGAGAATTCCAAAGATTCACAACCCTCTGAGTGAAGAAATTCTTCCTCATCTCAGTCTTAAATGGTAATACCAAAAGAAAATACTGCAGATGCTGGAAATCTGAAATAAAAACAAAAAATGCTGGAGATACTCAGCAGGTCAGGCAGCATCTGTGAAGAGAGAAACAGAGTTAACGTTTCAGGTCGATGACCTTTCGTCAGAACTTCTGACGAAAGGTCATCGACCTGAAACGTTAACTCTGTTTCTCTCTTCACAGATGCTGCCTGACCTGCTGAGTATCTCCAGCATTTTCTGTTTTTATTTCAGTCTTAAATGGCCTACCCCTTATCCTGGGACTATGCCCCCTAGTTCTAGACAATCCAGCCAGGGGAAATAACCTCTCAGCATCTACCCTGTCAATCCCCTTCAGAATCTTGTAAGTTTCAATGAGATCACCTCTCATTCTTCTAAACTCCAGAGAGTATAGGCCCATTCTACACAATCTCTCATCATAGGACAGCCCTCTCATCCCAGGAATCAATCTAGTGAACCTTTGTTGCACCGCCTCCAAGGCAAGTATATCCTTCCTTTAGATAAGGAGACCAGAACTGTGCACAGTACTCCAGGTGTGGTCTCACCAAGGTCCTGTACAATTGTAGCAAGACTTCCTTACTCTTATACTCCAACCCCCTTGCAATAAAGGCCAACATGCCATTTGCCTTCCTTATTGCTTGCTGTACCTGTGCCTAATATTAGTCCCACTCCCCCGCTCTTTCCCCATAGCCAAGTAAATGTTTCCTTTTCTAGTAGATATCCAATTCCCTTTTACATAGAAACATAGAAGATAGGAGCAGGAGTAGGCCATTCGGCCCCTCTAGCCTGCTCCGCGATTCAATGCGATCATGGCTGATCATCCAAATTCAGAACCCTGTCCCTGCTTTCTCCCCATATCCCTTGATCCCTTTAGCCTTAAGAAATATATCTTGACTCCTTCTTGAATATATTTAGTGAATTGACCTCAACTGCCTTCTGTGGTAGAGAATTCCACAGGTTCACCACTCTCTGGGTGAAGAAATTCCTCCTCATTTCTGTCCTAAATGGCTTACCCCTTATCCTTAGACTGTGACCCCTGGTTCTGGACTCCCCTGACCATCGGGAACATCCTTCCTGCATCTAGTCTGTCCAGTCCTTTCAGAATTCTATAAGTTTCAATGAGATCCCCTCTCATTCTTCTAAACTCCAGCGAGTATAAGCCCAATCGACCCAATCTCTCCTCATACGTCATTCCTGCCATCCCAGGTATCAGCCTGGTGAATCTTTGCTGAACAAATCACTAAAAGCTAGTGCCCAGGCAAACAAAAAGCAATCATAAAGGCTAATGAAATGTTGGCATTTTTCTGAAAAGAGGTGGAATACATAAGTGAGGAAGGGATGCTTCAGTTGTACAGAGCCTTGGTCAGACCCAATCTGGAGCACCGCGTTCAGTTTTTTGGCATCGCACCTCAGGAAAGATATGTTGTCCTGAGAGGGTGTATAGATTCACCAGAATTACAAAGGCTAAATTATGAGGATGGATTCCAAAAGCTTGGCTTGTATTTTGTTGAGTTTGGATGGTTGAGGGCCGATTTAATCGAGGCATTTAAAATGATGAAGGGTTTTGATCAGGTAGATAGAGAGAAACTATTTTCTCTGGTGAGAGAATCCAGAACAAGGGAGCGCAATCTTAAAGTTAGATCTAGCCTGTTAAGGGTGAAATTAGGAAGCATTTTTCACATGAATGGAGTAGTGGAAATCTGGAACTCTCTCCCCAAAAGGCTGGGGATGCTGGGTCAACTGGCGCTTTTAAGACTGAGAGCGATAGATGTTTTTTAAGGGATCGAGGGAGATGGAGCAAAGGCGGGTAAATGGAGTTGAAGTGCAGATCAGCCATGATGTAAGAGATGGTGGAAAAGGCTCGAGGGGCTGAATGGCCTACTCCTGTTCCTATGAGGGAACAGAATACGGTTTTCACAGCGGGACAGCGACAATTTCTTGCTGTTCCACAAAAGACAGTGAAAGCACAACTCTGCTGTCATTGTAGGCAAAATTTTACTTTGAAGCTAAACCCAAACTTATTGGCCTTGCCTTCATCGATTACTGGCTATTTGTGTCCATCCGTCTGCTCTATCTGACCAGAGAGACAGACACACACACACACACACACACAGACAGACCAAGAGACTTTTCAATAGCTCTCTTTTTGATAGATTTTTTTGCCAATCTAGGTCCACCTTTTCTTTATCTAATTCCAACCACCTTGGCCTCTTTCACCTTTGTGCTTTCCTGATCTGCTCAGCTTTGCTCTGATCCACTGGTTAATGTTGCAACAGGTCCCTTTTGTCTTTGTGTGTCTGTACATGTACGCACACAGTTAAAAGGGATTGCGGGTGAGGGATTTTACCTGAAGCATCTCATTCCCGAAACCTTATCCTTTTAGAAGATGACAGAGCAGAATTGTGTTACTAACCAGGTCATTTAGTACTTACTGCCCACTGGGGACCATCTACATCGGCGCTGAAGGAGAAATGCTTTTATTGTTGCAACATTAAGCAATCCATTAGGAAAAAGTCAAGCAAATTAGCATGTTATTAAGGAAGAAAGAGAAGCCAGATGGCCTGGATGAGAACACATAGAAGACAAAAAAAAAAATCGAACAGACCAAAAATGAATAAATCTTACAACAACAACATCTTGCATTTATATAGCACCTTTACAATGAGCAGTTTAATCTTTGGCATGTGATTTGTGATAACAAAAGGGAAACTGCTGATGGGTTAGATGACGTAGGGTGGGAGGAGGCTCGTGTGGAGCATAAACACTGGCACAGACCAGTTCGGGCCGAATGGCCTGCTAGTGTGCTGCATATTCTGTGTAATTCTACAAATAAAGAACAACAACAGCTTGTATCTATACAACGTCTTTAACGTGAGAAACATTCCCAAGGCCTAAAGAAGACGGACATCGAGGCAGGAACGGAGGGATTAGATGGGGTGACTGAAAGAGACAGGAAGAAGCTTTCAAAGGTGGAGGAGGAGGTGGTAAGGCATAGCGTTTTTAAGAAGTGAGTTTCAAAGGACAGAAGTAAGGTGGCCGAAAGCTCTGCCAGCAATGGTGAGGTGAAGAGGGGTGCACAAGGGTCCAGGGACATGGGAGCAGAGTGTTTCGGAGAGGATACAGGGGGCAACTGCAGAGGTAGAGTGGGGCATGGTCATGGAGGGATTTATAGACAGGCACTCGGCTATATCAGGTCTATATCCCATTTGCCCTGTTGCCGGGCACTTTTTTGCATCTGCCTGCTTTGCTAATGGCATCAAAAGAAGGAAGCGGGACTTGCGCCACCGATTAGAATTCCTGCCAACCCAATGCTCCCAACGTGCTGTAAACCTGCATGAAGCGTCATTCAGCTACGGTATGGAAACAGGCCCTCCTGGCCAATTTCTGTCAGTGTTGCGTCCCTCTCTGGCCAGACCTGCCAGCACTGGGCATCATCGAGTGGCCAATGACAACATTTCATGACTCCCCTACCCCAACAAGTGGGTGCCCCAGCCGTGCCAATACTGGTGCAGGCACCCAACCTCTTCAGGAAAATTGACTGACCATAGCAATCCTGATGGGGCCAGGCACTTCAATTACCAGTGCAGAGGACATCCTACTCCAACACTGTTGGGCCGGTGGAGTGGGATCATGGATCGTCAGCTCCATATCCTCTAGAGATGCGGTTGGGGAATTGGATTGCATTGTTGAAATAATGAAGAGTATTGACAGGGGAGCAAGGGAAAGGACTCTTCCCTCCATTAAGAGAATCCAGAACAAGAAGACATAGGGCTATAAATTCGTTATAGCCAAGGAATGGGCGGTGTCAGTAGAAAAGTTGGAGAATTAGCATCAGGCGCAAATACTTTAGACTGCACGAATAATTTGTGCTCAATAAAATGATTGGAGTCCTAAATCAAGTCTTAAAACCCAAGCTCATTGGTGTTAGACTTAAAGGGTGGACCAATATTGGGTGCAGTCTAATTGCAACTCATTATTGCCACAGGCTTTTTTCACTACTTAAAGGGGAGGTTCATTGATGCTGCAGCACCTCATTCTCAGCATTGCTGGCTGTGCAGCTGCCTCAGTAAGCCAAAGCAGAACAAGGAGAAGGAGAAGGAGCTGGAGGACTGAACCAGGTGTGCTCATGGCAGGTCCACGTCCCAGAGAGAGAGCCCACAGCTTCTCCGATGAAGCATTGGAGGCATTGGTTTTCACTGTGGAGAGATAGAGGGCGGTGCTCTACCCAGCAAGTGGCAGGAAGCCCTCGCCATACGTCTTCCACGCCATGTGGAGGGAGGTAGCACAGCATGTCTCGGGCAGCACTGTGGTCCCCAGGACTCACACACAGGAAGAAATTTCATGACCTCACTCAGCTGGTCAGGGTGAGTGAATGCTTCAACAAATGCTACATACCACCATCTGTACCACAATCTTCACACACTGCCCAAAGCACCACACTCCCAGCACTCACCCACCAACAATCTCTACCTACCAACAATCACACCCACATCTCACACCTTGCACACAATGACAGCTATTCAACTATGGCAGGCACATCACCCAAACACATTGCTCCACACTCACTCACACACTTCCCTTTCCTCTTGCAGGCCAAGGTGGCACACAACAGGGGGGAGCAGGAGCACAAAGGCAGGGGACAAGCTGACACCCAACCACTGTCTGCGCTGGAGAATCGAGTGCTTCAAATCATTGGGCACCAGGTGGTGGGCGCCAGGTGATGGTCGCCGTGGCCACCGCCGACGTTGACCCCTTGGGGACAACAATGGTTTGTTCATCCCTACTCCTTCTCAAATCCCACTCACCCCACAAGCATTTCGCACTTCCCAGCTAATCATGCTGTATGCATGCATTTCTCCCTTCCTGCCCCCCTCCCCTCACCTTAACCCGACTCTTGTGCCTTTATGCTTTCATATAATCAGCAAGCACCTGAGCAGCCTGTCCCTGAGGGCACGGTAGAGAGCGAGGTGGGAGAAGAGGAGGAGGAAGAACACACCGCGTCACTACATGTCTCACCCGCAGGCACCAGCTCAGATACTGGCACTACACGTTCTTTAGAGGCTAGCATAGTAGCGGGATCTGCACCGTGTGAGGCACCGGGGATGAGTGGGCTGCAGCAAGGCCAGGGGGAAAGGGTAGCTCGGGGGCCAGCTCCCCGGAGGGCGAGTTCAGGACTCAAATGAGGACCTCGATGGAGAGGCCTTTAGAAGAAGGGTGATGGGCATGCACACAGAGATGATAGGTACAAAGGCAATGGTGCCCAAGAGCCTCTCGGCAATGGTAAGGAGCGTGGAGGAGTCCAGCTCCAACATTGCACAAGGCTCTGCGCACACCATGGAGCCCATCATTTCCAGTTTGCAAAGGATGGTGGACTCCCAGAGAGACCGTGGCGACCCAGACCTGATGCTGCGTGTGATGAGCGATCTGGCAGCTTCCATTGCAGCACAGGCGGAAGCAACGCAACGTCTTAGTGCTGTAATGGAATCTATGCTTGGTGGCATCCAATCTCAGACTGCAGTCATGCAGTCTCAGCTTGATGCCACACAAGCTCTGACTGCTGCCATCGTGGCTGGGTTTACCACCGTCAACCGGGGCTTTCACAGTGTCGCAGCAGGCCAGCAATCTGTGCTCCAAAAGATTGCTAGGGATGCTAAGGTGCTGCCCCGGGGGAGTGCCAGTGGGTCAGTGGAGCAGGAACCTGCTGTCCTCTCTCAGGATGACAGCATTCCTGCTCCCACCACTGCCACTCCGCCATTGCCCTTGTCGCTGCCAGACTGCTGCCGCTGCTCATCCTGAGGTGGTGCAGTCTACAGCCGGGCCTTCCAGGTCCAGAGCTGATCGAGGACGTCCTGCAAGGCCATCTGAAGTCTTCCGCACGGACACTCAGCAGCCTTCCACCAGCCCTGCTGCAGCCACTGAGCCAACACTTCATAGGAGCACTAGAGTAGGCAAAGGCACAGTAACGAGAGGCACTAAGGGATTGCACAAGGGTGAAAAGTAAATATTTTTGATGTAAAAATGTGTCCACTACTTTTTGATAAATTTATTACTGTGTGCCTCATTTCAACTTTGAGCTGTGATATGGCCTGCGAGAGGAATGGAATGATGGGGATGTGGTGAGCAAAGGGGATTTGGGGTTTAAGTCATCCTGGTGTGAGGCTGGAGGTCTGTTTGGAGGAGGTGGCAGAGTTCTGTGACCACCTCCTTGGTGAAGTGGAGCCGTCTAATACACTGCTCCTCGCTTCATTGTAGGTAGGAGGAGTGCTGTCGGAATACCCCCGGAGGGTAAGGGCTCCTGGTGAGAGCCCTGATGTCACTCCTCATCTCTCTGCGCACATGTTCCCGTATTTCTCGCTGCCTTCGCTTCCTCCGCCGTAGATCCTGGAGGCCGAGGTGGCCAGTACAGCCCCCATTAATGTTACTAAGTGTAGCAGTTTGAATCTTTGAAGAATAAATGTAGCTACTTTTTAGTTGCCAGAAGACTCCTGATACAAAAGAACCTTGAAATTACTGAATGAAACTGTTGCAGTGGGTGAAACTAACAAAAAAACCACTGAAACTGCACAAACCTGACAGCTGCGAGTGATTTCTGATGATCCCTTTAAATAACATCCCTGGAGCTGGCTTCCTGGTGCTGCACGCCAGCTCTCCCTGTCGTTGTTTATTCCAGGCGGTGAGGTAAGTGGTGAGAATCAATTTTGCAAATAGGGTGGTCAGTGAGCGTTGCACACTCACTGTCGTCACGATCTACCTAGCATTGATGTTCCCAGCATTACCTCTTACCGGCGGTACTACGGGAGGGCCGGATTTGGCATGCGGCGCTGGATTCGCCTCGCCCCGGCGATATTGGTCTAGCGCCCGATTAGTGCCATCTACTAAGGGGATGAATTTTTCCCCCATAATTTTACCAATTAAATTATCTTACCAGATAAAATCTCTTCACACAATGTGTCCTGAGAATTTGGAATGCCTTACCCATAGGCCATAGATGCAAAATCGAGTGAAGTACTTAAATAATTACTTGGGTGGTAAGGGTATTATGGGATATGGAGAAAAGGCAGGGAATTGGGATTTAAAAAGATAGCACTACCATGACTAACTAAATGGTGGCACAGACACAATGGATCAAATGACCACATCCAGTTCTGATCTTAAAAGCCAATACATAGGAACATAGCAACAGAAGTAGTTCTTTCAGCTCCTCAAGCCTGTTCCACCATTCACTGAGATCATGGCTGATCTGTATCTTTACTCCATCCACCTACCTTGGCTCTATATCCTTTTATCCACTTGGCTAGCAATAATCTAGCGATCTCAGGTTTAAAGTTATTAATTGAGCTAGCATCTACTGCTTTTTGTGGGTGAGAGTTCCACACTTCTACCACCCTTTGCGTGAGGAAGTGTTTCCTAACTTCTCTCCTGAATGGCCTGGCTCTGATTTTAAGGTTACGTCCCCTTGTCCTAGACTACCCCACCAGGGGATAAAAGTTTTTCTCTATCTACCCTAACAATTCCTTTCAAAATCCTCAAAACCTCAAACAAATCACCCCTTAACCTTTTATATTCCTGGGAATACAAGCCCAGTAATCTCTCCTCATAATCTAACCCTTGGAGCCCTGGTAACGTTCTGGTGAATCTGCTCTGCACTCCTTCCAAGGCCAGTATAGCCTTTCAAAGGCACGGTGGCCAGAATTGTATGCAGTACTCCGGAAGTGGTCTAACAGCTCTTTGTATAGCTGTAGCAAAACATCCTCCCCTTTATATTTTAGACCTTTAGTTATAAAGGCTAAGATTCCATTAACTTTTTTGATTTTTTTTGTACCTGACCACTATATTTTTGTGATCTGTGTACATGGATCCTTAAATCTCTTTGGATCTCCACTGTTCTTAGCTTTTCACCATTTAAATAATACTCCGATCTCTTATTTTTTGGTCCAAAATGGATGACCTCACACTTACCCAATTTGAAATCCATCTGCCACAGTTTTACGGCAATACCACCACCACCATCACCTCCAAGTTCCCCCCCAAGTCACACACCATCCTGACCTGGAAATATATTGCTGTTCTTTCATCGTCGTTGGGTCAAAATTCTGGAACTCCCTACCACCAGCACTGTGGGAGTACCTTCACCACACGGACTGCAGCGGTTCAAGAAGACGGCTCATCACCACCTTCTCAAGGGCAATTAGGAATGGGCACTAAATGCTGGCCTTGCCAGTGATGCCCACATCCCAGGAACGAATAAATTTAAATTTAAAAAATACCCCAATGGGAGGATGGTCCTAGCTGGACAGGTAGTGGGATGTGACGTAAGAAAACTACTAGGCACTTGGTCTAAGCGTTAAACAAAGCTTTAATCAACTGTTTTACAACATGGAGGTCTAGTTGTGGCCTTCACTAGTTCCTGTTAAGAATGTCCTGCGCAAGGTGGGCCCGTGCCCGAGTATTTATACTCTCCCTGGACAGCGCCGCCCGCAGGCCACTCAATATTATTTCATAAGTCATGAATGACAGATTCATGTCAGGATGCGTACAGTGCTCTATGCCGGTCGGGTGCATGGTTTTAGCAGCTTAAACTCCAGCGGTACCCGCTCCTCCACACATACTTCGGGGTCCCTGAGCTGCGGCTGTCCCCCAAGCTCACTAGACATAGGTCAATGTGATGTGTCTCTACAGAGAGATCGTGTGCGCTCCATACCAAACAAACAGAAACTCCAATTTTGCGGATATCTTAGCTCCACGGTTTGGAGACTTAAATGTTGAATTTCCGCTGGGGGTTGCCTGACCTCCCATCACACCTTCAACAGAAGATCAGCAATTCCCAGAGGAATGGTTGTTTCGCTGCGGTTTCTTCAGCATTTCTTCCACTGAAGTTACAGCGGATAATCATAGGATTACATTACATCGGATATACAGCACAGAAACAGGCCATTCAGCCCAACCAGTCCATGCCGGCATTTATGCTCCACTCGAGCCTCCTCCCGTCTTTCCTCATCTAACTCTATCAACATAACCCTCTATTCCCTTCTCCCTCATATGCTTATCTAGCCTCCCCTTAAATGCATCTATACTATTTGCTTCAACCACTCCCTGTGGTAGCGAGTTCCACATTCTCACCACTCTTTGGGTAAAGCGCTTTGAGACGTCCGGTGGTCGTGAAAGGCGCTATATAAATGTAAGTCTTTCTTTAAAGAAGTTTCTTCTGAATTCCCTCTTTTATTTCTTGGTGACTATCATATTAATGACCTTTAGTTTTGCTCTTCCCCACAAGTGGAAACGTTCTCTCTGTATCCACTCTATCAAAACCTTTCATAATTTTAAAGACCTCTATTAGTTCACCCCTCAGCCTCCTCTTTTCAAGAGAAAAGAGCGCCAACCTGTTCATCCTTTCCTGATATGTATACCCTTGCATTTCTGGTATCATCCTTGTAAATCTTCTCTGCACCCTCTCCATATCCTTTTTATAATATGGCGACCAGAATTGTACGCAGTACTCCAAGTGTGGTCTAACCAAGGTTCGATACAGGCTTAGCATAACTTCACTACTTTTCAATTTAATCCCTCTAGAAATGAAACCTAGTACTTGATTTGCTTTTTTTAATCCCTGCGAAATTACTGGTCAGTAACGGGTTCTCATACGATTCAGGCGCTTGGTTGACCAAGAAAGAAAAAGGAGATCAAAATTTGTAAACGTTGATTAACCACTTCACTTGTGATACGACTAGCATGTAAATGTGTTACAATCGCTCCTTGATAGCTCGCATTTTTCCCTTCTATTTACACAATCAGGAGTTCACAAGCTACATGTTCAGCAGCCTCTTGCACCTCATGACTGCTCTAGGGGAAACATTCTTTCAATGAAAAATGGGAAGACTGACTAATTGGAGTGAAAAGTCAATGACCCACTCGAGGCGGTTTCAAGTTATAAAATTTCTCTGTTGCATAGTTTTATATGAATTTGTAGCCAGGCAATGGGGGTTTTCAACGTGGAAGCAGTGGCTGCTGCTGTGTCCAGGGTTACCAACTCTGGTTGGATCTATTCCTGGAGGTTTCATCACACGACCGGCAACCGCCCAGCCTAAACAAACAGCCTTTTATCCCCCCCCGTCCGACAATTTTATAACTAATAAACAAAAGTGTACAAAGAAAATGAAAAAAGACACCATTTTTACTGATGCCCTATGATTTTCTCATGGGTTTTCTCGCAGCTATGCCCAGGAGATTACTCTTTCATTCCTGGAGACTCCAAGTCAATCCTAGAGGGTTGGCAGCCCGAGCTGTGTCTGTCAAGAGTTTCTATCTTAGAAATTCCAGGCCAGTTGTGGCCAGGCCTCAGTCCTTCCTAGCCTGATTCAGAAGTTTCATAAGGGGGGGCTGTAGGTGGGAGGGCGGGGGGGGGGGGGTAAGTGGGAGGTGGGGGCGTGTGTTTGTTCCACCCATTGGGACGTCACTATTGGAGGCCAAACTTCCCCTGGAAATCCCACCAGTTCTGTCCAGCATCTAAGCCAGCAGTCATGTCTGCAGGAAGGAGGCAAACTTGCAATACAATGCCAATCGATCTAAAGGAGGTCAATTAGCGTTAGAGAAGTGGCAGGAGAATGAAAGAGCAGCCCAGTGTTTCGAGTTGTGCTCTTGGGCACTGAGGTCAGATCGGCAAAGCACCGCTCCTGCATCCCACTGGTGTGGTGTCATCCTCTACTAATTGTGCTGTATAACCCAGCAGTGCAGGATTAAAATATCTGTCTTGGAATCATAGAATCATACAGCACAGAAGGAGGCCATTCAGCGAAAGTGCCGGCTCTTTGAAAGAGCCATCCAATTCGCTCCACTCCCCTGCTCTTTCCCTGTAGCCTTGAAAATTTTCCCTTTTCATGTATATATCCAATTCCCTTTTGAAAGTTACTATTGAATCTGCTTCCACCACCCTTTCAGGCAGCGCATTCCAGATCACAACAACTTGCTGAGTAAAAAAAAAAATTCTCCTTATCCCTCGTCCCACCCCACCACGCCACCTCCCCTACCCCGTCCCCCAGCATTTTTGACAATTGTTTTCAATTTGTGTCTATTCGTTATTGACCCTCCGACCAGTGGAAACAGTTTCTCCTTATTTACTGCATCAAAACTCCTCACAATTTTGAACACCTCTGTTAAACCTCCCCTTAACCTTCTCTGCTCTAAGGAGAACAATCCCAGCTTCCAGATAACTGAAACCTCACATCCCTGGTACCAATCTAGTAAATCTCCTCTGCACCCTCTCCAAGGCCTTGGCGTTGTTTCTAACGTGTCATGCCCAGAATTGGACACAATACTCTAGCTAAGGTCTAACCAATGATTTGGCGTACTGCATACTACCCTAGATACATCACACAATGGTTTAAGCTTCAGTTCATGAGAAGTGCAGGCTTGCCTGTGGAAGCTGTGTTGAAAAGAAAGAAAGACTTGCATTTCTATAACACCTTCCATGACCTCAGAACATCCCAAAGCACTTTACAGCCAATGAAGTACTTTTGAAGCGTAGTCACTGCCAATACGCTGGAGACAAGATGGGACTTATGGCAGGACTCCCAGCAAACAGTCTATTTACTGAGCAAACCATCTTCAAACAGTCTACAGAGTCTATTTAAAAAAGAGTCTGCAGCAAACAGAACTCATGGCCAAAAGCTGCAGCAAAGTCTCCCGATAAAAGCAGGATTATTTCTCCAGCAAAATGCAATGAGGGGAGGACAGTTACATAATGCAAAATTATGTGCGTAAAATCAATCCCAGTCACTTACAGCAGTGCGCTCTCCAGGCGTGAGTGACGGGGGAATTACCCAACCATCTCCATTCTGGTCAGGAATACTGGTGTCACTATGTGCAGCCATGAAAGTGGCTAATCTCACACTGCACCGCTTCAGGCTGTTCCGCCACCACAAGCACCATGGGGCACAGTTGTTATTGATATAATGGCGCCTTTTTGATCTGTCCCAGTTCATTGTGACGCAAGAACTGCAATACACAGTCTGAAGTTTGATGTTCCTTCACAAGTGGGTGCTCATCAAGTTCTGGTCTCCTGTTTTCAGCAGCAACATAACTCTTAATAAATTGGTTTCGCTTAATGGATTTCAGCTCACCACTCAGCTGTTTACTGAACTCATGCAATTGAGGGTAATCAAACATTTACAGTTAAATCGTCCAAATGAGGAGAGTGGAGCATTTCAATTATGTTCTGAAGGGCTGTTTACAAACAGCTTCCATTGAAGGATCGCCATGGCAACCTTTCCTTCCTAAATTCCGGATGGACTACAGAGCTACTCCTAATGCAACAACACAAGTGCCTCCATCACAGCCACAGCCACTCTGCGGAAGATGGATGCGCCTCAGTTTGTCCAACGTCAATGACAATGAATTGAATGATAGACCAGCACGGAAACAGGATGGAAAGTGAAGCAGACGCAGCTAAGTGCTGTAGTGCTGACATTGGAGATTTGGTTTGTGTGCGGAAACCATCAATACAAAGTACAAGTGAATCTAAACAGTCAAAGCCCAAAATCGTTATTGCAAAAAAGAGACAGAGCTGAAGACCAGACTTGATACGAGTATGTAACTTTCACCATGCTACACCACAAGTAGTGCTTGCTACATCTCTCTCAGTATATTCAAGGCTGAGATCGACAGATTTTTGGACTGTCGGGGAATCAAGGGATATGGAGATCGGGCGGGAAAGTGGAGTTGAGGTCGATGATCAGCCATGATCTTATTGGCCCAGATATTCCGATCGCCGGCCTACCGCGGGCGGAGGGCTGCGATCTGGAAAAATCTGCGCCAAGACCGGCGGGCTCCCGGGAGGCGCACTGTTCCGCTGCTGGACCTCTCCAAACTGCCGGTGCGCAGGGCACACGTATCCCAGAGGCGCAGGCGGTTCGCAGCGTCCCTGGGATCACGTGGGCCATGGGGAGCCAATCAGAGAAGGGAATCTCCCTTCATACATTTGACAGGAAGAGACCACCCCCAAAACATAGTAAAACTTTAAGTAATTTTTTTTTTTAAATCACATTTTTAAAATGACTTGAAATTACATAAATTAACTATTTTAAACAAAAATTTAAATTTTTGAAAAAAATAATTAAAGTTTTTAACGGGGCTAAAAATAAACTTACCTTTCTTTAAAGTATTTTTAAATGATAAATCAGTGGAATTTTTTATTTTTTAAACTTTTTTTCAACTCTTATCCTGGTAAAAGCAGGCCTTACGCCTGCTTTTACCAGGCGCAAGAATTGTAAGGGTTTTCTGCGGGCGGAGGGTCTCCAAAAAGCGGAACTCTCCGCCCGCAGAGGCCCTTCTCCCGGGCAGGCAGAGGATCTGTCAAGAGCTTTCTTGACAGATCAGAAATGCTGGATTTCAGCGCATGCGCAGTGCATGCCTGAAACCGGCATTTCCGATGTCCCTACAGGTGGGTACACAGCGCGTACACACCCGTAGGGATCGGAATATCCGGCCCATTGAATGGCGGAGCAGGCTCGAGGGGCTGTATGGCCTACTCCTGCTCTTATCTCCCAGAAGGGTGTGCATTAGAGATAGCTTCCTGCGTGGTATAGCAACCTTGTGATGCGGTCATGATGTCTGTGATGCTATAAATTAATACATGCACAGACGTTCGATTTACTATCTACCATTTTTAATGAATCTCCAGCAGTAATGCAGCTCTCCCAATGTCCCAAATAATCTGCTTTAGTGATGTTGATTGAGGGATAAATATTGGACCAGAACAGCAGAGAGAACTCCCCTGTTCTTCTTCGAAATAGTGCCATAGCATATTTTGCATCCACCTGAGAAGGCAGGCCAGGCTTCGATTTAATGTCGCCTCTGAAAGACAGCACCTCCGACAGTGCAGCCTTCCCTCAGTGCTGCTGCACTGAAGTGTCAGTCTATATTAGGTGCTCAGGTCTCTGGAGTGGGAGTTGAACCCACGACCTTCTGACTCAGAGGCAAGAGTGCTACCCACTGAGCCAAGAAGTGGGGGAAGCTCAGGACAGGGGAGACCCAAGGTTACTTTGTGGGGCCAGGAAGAGTCCAAGGAAACCGTTAAAAACTTTTTAAAAAATCACTTACCTGGGCCTCTTCTGGCCACGGGACCTGGCTGGCACTAGCTCTCCCTGGCAGCTTTGGTGCTGGGTGTCGCAGTGCGAACCCGAGTTAAAACCGCGTTCGGGTTCCGAATGACCTCACCAGACCCCGACGATTAAAGAGGCCCCTGACTGCCAGCGACGTGTGGGCTCAACGCTCCCAAAAACCCCATGTGTTAAAATGGCAGCAGGCGCCAACCTGCCAGCAACACAGTGGCTAGCCTACCGGACTGCCGTTTTAAACTTCCCGTTCCCGGCGGTGGCAGGGGGGGGGGGGAGGGCCGCATTAAAATCAGGGCTAAGACATCCTGTAGTCTGCAAAATGTTCATGAATGGAAGTTTTAAAAAAAAAGTGTTGAGAAAGGCAATCTCGCACCATTACAATGTTACGCCGAGCTCCATTACAATGTTACGCCGAGCTCCATTACAATGTTACGCCGAGCTCCATTACAATGTTACACCGAGCTCCATTACATCCACGGTGCCACGTAAATATTTGTGCAAGAACCTTCGGAGCTCGCTGCTGCATTCAATGATATCTCACTTCTTACCCAACTGAGCTCAGCCAGTATTGAAACCAGTGGAGTCTATCAATAGCAGGTTTGCCAGTCAAGTAAGGCTGGTGGCTGAAGGCATATCAGGGTGGATCTTGCTGGAGCCGAGAATAATGCTGCTCTTTGTTTCACCGCACTGCTTCTCTTTAATGGAAGTTGAGAAGAGGCTAATCAATGTTTATTTCCCAATTGGTGGCGGGGGGCGGGGTCTCTGAAAATGCTGGGGCTGGCTACAGAGATCAGAACTGACAAAGCTGCTAATTACCATGATCATACTGAATGGCGAAGCAGGCTCGAAGGGCCGAATAGCCTATTCCTGCTCCTATTTTTCTATGTTTTTCTAATTAGCACAGAGGTCACTGCTTCAAAATAGGCATCGGGCCTTCTATTCTCTGAGTTATTGTGGGAGGTTGATTTGTAATGTAACGTCGCTTCTGTGGTACATAGGTACAGGAGGAGGCCATTCAGACCCTTGAGCCCGTTCCGCCATTCAGTTAGATCATGGCTGATCCATATCGGAACTCCATCTACCCGCCTTGGTTCCGTAACCTTTAATACTCTTGCCTAACAAAAATCTATCAATCCTAGTTTTGAAATTTTCAACTGACCCCCACCCCCCCACCCAGGAGGAGATCTGCGGTGGTCGGAGGCACCTGGAAACATAGAAGATAGGAGCAGGAGTAGGCCATTCGGCCCCTCGAGCCTGTTCCACCATTTAATGAGATCATGGCTGATCATCCAAATTCAGTACCCTGTCCCTGCTTTCTCCCCATATCCCTTGATCCCTTTAGCCTTAAGAAATATATCTATCTCCTTCTTGAATATATTTAATGAATTGGCCTCAACTGCCTTCTGTGGTAGAGAATTCCACAGGTTCACCACTCTCTGGGTGAAGAAATTCCTCCTCATCTCAGTCCTAAATGGCTTACCCCTTATCCTTAGACTGTGACCCCTGGTTCTGGACTCCCCCGCCATCTGGAACATCCTTCCTGCATCTAGTCTGTCTAGTCCTGTTAGAATTTTCTAAGTTTCAATGAGATCCCCTCTCATTCTTCTAAACTCTAGCAAATATAAGCCTAATCGATCCAATCTCTCCTCATACGTCATTCCTGCCATCCCAGGTATCAGTCTGGTGAATCTTCACTGCACTCTCTCCATGGCAAGAACATCCTTCCTCAGATAAGGCGACCAAAACTGCACACAATACTCAAGGTGTGGTCTCACCAAGGCCCTGTACAATTGCAGCAAGACATCCTTGCTCCTGTACTCAAATCCTCTCGCTATGAAGGCCAACATACCATTTGCCTTCTTAACCGCCTGCTGCACTTGCATGCTTACCTACAGCGACTGGTGCACAAGGACACCCAGATCTAATTGCACTTCCCCTTTTCCCAATCTATTGCCGTTCAGATAATAATCTGTCTTCCTGTTTTTGCCACCGAAGTGGATAACCTCGCATTTATCCACATTATACTGCATTTGCCATGCATCTGCCCAATCACCCAACCTGTCCAAATCATACTGGAGTTTCTCTGCATCCTCCTCACAGCACACACACCCACCCAGCTTTGTGTCGTCTGCAAACTTGGAGATATTACATCTAGTTCCCTCGTCTAGATCATTTATATATATTGTGAATAGCTGGGGTCCTAGCACCGATCCCTGCGGTACCCCACTAGTCACTGCCTGCCACTCGGAAAAAGACCCGTTTATTCCAACTCTTTGCTTCCTGTCTGCCAACCAGTTCTCTAACCAAGACAGTCCCTTACCCCCAATCCCGTGTGCTTTAACTTTGCACGCTAATCTCTTATGCGGGACCTTATCGAAAGCCTTCTGAAAGTCCAAATCCACTGGTTCTCCCTTATCTATTCTACCAGTTACATCCTCAAAAAATTCCAGTAGATTAGTCAAGCATGATTTACCTTTTGTACGGTGTAGAGGTGAGTGATGGGTGCAAGTGTGGAGTGGTAAGTATGCAAGGTGAGTGATAAGTTTTAAAAAGTGTTCACTTAGCTTGTTTTCTTCCTGCAGCCTTTAGCCGCGGTGGATCAGGAGAGCCGACATCCTCCTTGTTAATTTCACAGACTGGCTGCTGGAACCTCCGTACCAACAGCCATGTGAAATTTACAAATTTGAAAGGTTTGATGAGTCCTGAACACAAAAACTCATCAAACTGAAGAGAATGTCAGTGTTTGACAGCTTCACAGAGCTGTCAAACGCTGACATTTCTTCTTTCAAGAAGTCTTGACAGATAGCACGTCTGACATTGACGTCCTCTGTCAGTGACTTCCTCCCTAATTGGCCTGCTGAGCCCGCAGGGACAGGCTTAAGAAGCTCAATCAGGGAAAATCCCTCTGGTTGGTCAGGCGAGGATGGAGGCGGGACATTGACACAACAAGCAGCTGTCCCAGCTCCAACTCGCCTCCATTCACAAAATCCAGCCCTATGCTTCATTTATACAGGGCATTGGTGAGACCACATCTGGAGTACTGTGTGCAGTATTGGTCCCCTTATTTAAGGAAGGATGTAAATGCGTTGGAAGCAGTTCAGAGAAGGTTTACTAGACTAATACCTGGAATGGGTGGGTTGTCTTATGAGGAAAGGTTGGACAGGCTAGGCTTGTATCCGCTGGAGTTTAGAAGAGTAAGAGGTGACTTGATTGAAACATATAACATTCTGAGGGGTCTTGAAAGGGTGGATGTGGAGAGGATGTTTCCTCTTGTGGGAGAATCTAGAACTAGGGGTCACTGTTTAAGACAGAGATGAGGAAAAAAAATTCTCACAGAGGGTCGTGAGTCTTTGGAACTCTCTTCCTCAGAGGGCGGTGGAAGCAGAGTCTTTGAATATTTTTAAGGCAGGGGTAGATAGATTCTTGATAAGCAAGGGGGTGAAAGGTTATTGGGGGTAGGCGGGAATGTGGAGTAATCAGATCAGCCATGATCATATTGAATGGCGGAGCAGGCTCGAGGGGCCGAGTGGCCTACTCCTGCTCCTAATTCGTATGGCTGTGTGTGGATTGCTTCTCATTCATTGGTATCTTTAACAAGTCAGAAAAGTGGCAAATAGAATTCAAACCGGAGAAGTGTGAGGTAATGCATTTGGGGAGGGCTAACAAGACAAGGGAATACACAATAAATGGTAGGATACTGAGACGTGTAGAGGAACAGAGAGACCTTGGAGTGCATGTCCACAGATCCCTGAAGGTAGCAGGTCAGGTAGATAAGGTAGTTAAGAAGGCATACAGGATACTTTCCTTTATTAGCCGAGGCATAGAATATAAGAGCAGGGAGGTTATGCTTGAACTGTGTAAAGCTAGAGTATTGCGTACAGTTCTGGTCGCCACATTACAGGAAAGATGTGATTGCACTAGAGAGGGTACAGAGGAGATTTACGAGGATGTTGCCTGGGCTGGGGAATTTAAGCTATGAGGAAAGATTGGATAAGCTGGGGTTGTTTTCTTTGGAACAGAGGAGAGATTTAATTGAGGTGTATACAATTATGAGGGGCCTAGATAAAGTGGATAGGAAGGTCCTATTTCCCTCAGCAGAGAGGTCAACAACCAGGGGGCATAGATTTAAAGTAATTGGTAGAAGGCAGAGTTGAGGAGAACTTTTATCACCCAGAGGGTGGTGGGGGTCTGGAACTCACTGCCTGATAGGGCGGTAGAGGCAGAGACCCTCATCACAGTTACAAAATACTTGGATATGCACTTGAAGTGCTGTAACCAAGGCTGTGGACCAAGAGCTGGAAAGTGGGATCAGGCTGGATGGCTCTTTTTCGGCCGGCACAGACATGATGGGCCGAATGGCCTCCTTTGGTGCCGTAAATCTCTATGATTCTATGAAATCCAACCTAAATGGACCTCACATGTATATCTTTTACTTCACTACACACAGTGTCATCAATGCATGGCATCGTCTCACAGTTAGAGCAGAGGAGGTGAAATCACTGCAAATATTTAAGAACCAATTGGATGCTGCACCACGAGGGGAGCAGTTTCCGATCTACTCCTGATCGCACTGAGGCTGGAAGTGGATCGCCTTGAATTCATAAGAAAGACTTGCATTTATACAGCACCTTTCACCACCTCAGGTTGTCCCAAAGCGCTTTACAGCCAATGAAGTACTTTTGAAGTGTAGTCACCGTTGTAATGTAGGAAACGCGGCAGCCAATTCGTGCACAGCAAGCTCCCACAAGCAGCAATGAGATGCTGACCGGATCATCTGCTTTTTAGATGTTGATTGAGGGACAAATATTGGCCCAGGACAACGGGGGAGAACTCCCCTTGCTCTTCTTCCAATAGTGGCCATGGGATATTTTACATCCACCTGAGAGGGCAGACGGGGCCTCGGTTTAACGTCTCGTCCGAAAGACGGCAGCTCCGACGGTGCGGCACTCCCTCAGTACGGCACTGGGTGTGTCAGCCTGGATTCCGGGTTCAAGACTCTGGAGTGGGGACTTGAATACACACAACCTTCTGACTCGGAGGCCAGGGTGCTACCCACTGAGCCACGGATGACACTAGTTTATGCCACTTCATTACTGTCCAGTCCTGGGAAGTAGCAGTGAATTTAGAAGCTCTAAACAAGAATAAGGGTCACTACAACAACAACAACAATGTGCATTTATATATCGCCTTTAACGTAGTAAATTTGCCAAAGCCGGTCTGGCTAGTGTTATAATGATGGCATAACATTTTACCCCATTCACGGAAAGAATCTGGCTTAAATTCAAGAGTGCCTTACACCTGAGTACCTGGAAATGGAACTGAACCATGTCTAAGGTCCTTATTGATCACAGATGTCCTGTTTCCGATAACCTAACAGCCTCACGTTGCCTATTGCAATTTACAGTAAGGATCCTGTCAATTGCAGTCTGTAAATAACTCCAGTCATAAAAAACAAAATAGCACATCTCGTCATAAAATGCAGGCAAGTTTGTCTCTTAACGGGATTTTAAACCTTTGCAATCAATTGAATTAAATCTGTTGTATTCAGGAGTCTTTAACACAGTGAAGATGGCGTAACTTGCCCAAACTAACTTAAGAAACGCTTAGCTATAAAATGCCTCCCTCCCTGCCCCACCCCCAGCCTAATTCTCCACTGGTCCGAAGTATATCTGTACTTCCCAAAGCAGAAACACAATTATTTATTTATACAATAGGCAACACTGCATCCCTTTGTCTAAAAGAACAAAAGTTGGCCTGGGTTTGCCTCACACAAAGAAACCTTTTGGGATTACATCCTCCAAAGGTTTGCTTTGCATTGTTTAACTTGGAATCACATCGCAGTGTTTATATAGAATACAGTCTCCATTAATAGAATGCCTCCTGTTACGTGCTGGGGAATGGAACATTTTTCATTCTAAGCGCCCAGAGTCAGTGTCAGAGACTGGTTTCTGGTCTGTGTGGCTCAGGGTCACACCAGGAGTTATACTTACTGTGTCAGCCGTGGCTCAGTGGTTAGCACCTTCGCCTCTGAGGTTGTGGGTTCAAGTCCCACGCTCAGAGAATTGAGCACAAAAATCTAGGCTGACACTCCACTGCAGTGCAGTGCTGAGGGAGCGCTGCACTGTCGGAGGTGCCGTCTTTTGGATGAGACGTTAAAGTAAGGCCCTGCCTGCTCTCCCAGGTGTACGTAAAAGATTATTTGGAGGAAGAGCAGGTGTTCTGGCCAATATTTATCCCTCAATAAACTTCATTAAAACAGATTATCTGGTCATTATCACGTTACTGTTTGTGGGAGCTTGCTGTGCTCAAATTGGCTGCCACATTTCCGACATTACAGCAGTGACTGCACTTCAAAAAGTACTTCATTGACTGAAAAGCACTTTGGGACGTCCGGTGCTATACAAATGCAAGTCTTTCTTTTTCTATTTTCTTTAAGAAAATGGGGGTGCACCCCCAAAATAGTTGCGCAAGAATGATAGTTTTTGAAAGCAAGAGAGAAAGAGAGAAATAAATTGCACTTATATCGCGCCTTTCACCACCTCAGGACATCCCACAGGGCTTTACAGCCAATGAAGTAGCTGTGAAATGTAGTCATTGTTGTAATGCGGGAAATGCGGCAACCAATTTGCGCACGGCAAGATCCCACACACAGCAATTAAATAAATGACCAGATCATCTGTTTTAGTGATGTTGGCTGAGGGATAAATATTGGCCAGGACACCAGGGAGAACTCCCCTGCTCTTCTTCAAATAGTGTCCGTGGGATCATTTACATCCACCTGAGAGAACAGACAGGCCTCGGTTTAACATCCCATCCGAAAGACGGCACCTCTGACAGTGCAGCACTCCCTCAGCACGGCACTGGGAGTGTCAGGTTGGATTATGTGCTCAAGTCTCTGGAGTAAGAACTTGAACCCACAACCTCCTGACCGTGGAGGTGAGAGTTCTACCTCTGAGCCAACACTTACACCTTTACAACTAAATCTATATTACCTTACTGCCAATTAAAATGATATGACTTTGCTTACTTTTTAAAACGATTGGTATTTAACTGGACATTTATTTGAATTGCCTCCTTTGGTTCTGTGAAAAGTTCATTACTGTGTCCTTAAACTATGGCTGGCTCAGTGTTTGGGGGATCTGAATTTGAGTCTTATGATATGAGAATGATGGAAATTTATTTTGACTGAAGCTTGATGCTTTTGCTGAGCGCAAAGTATATTAAAAATTGTATTCCTAAACCTGTCATTCCTGAGCACGAATATAAATTGAAAAGCCACGGAAAGTAACAATTGGTGACTGTCTATCAGATTCTCAATACAATCACCAAGACTACCTATTTCTACCTCCACAATATTTCCCATCTCTGTCCCTACCTTCACCACTACTGCTTAAAACCCTCATCTGTGCCTTCATCACCTCCCAGAATAATGTCTCCTAATGCTCGTCTCCCTGACCTCCTGATCTCCACACTACATAGACACCAACTCACCCATCACCCCTGTGCTCGCTGACCTACATTGGCTCCCGGGCCGGCAACGCCTTAATTTTAAAATTCTCATCCTTGTTTTAAATCCCTCCACGGCCTCACCCCTCTGTGACCTTCGCCAGCCCTACTAAAAACCTTCCGAGATCTCTGCGCTCCTCCAATTCTGGCCTCTTGCGCATCCCTGATTTTAATCGCTCCACCATTGGCGGCCGTGCCTTCAGCTGCCTGGGCCCTCAGCGCTGGAATTCCCTCCTAAACCTCTCTGCCTCTCTACCTCTCTCTCCTCCATTAAGACACTCCTTAAAACTGACCTATTTGACCAAGTTTTTGGTCACTTGTCCTAATATCTCCTTATCTGGCTCGGTGTCAAATCCTGTTTGATAACGCGTCCGCGTGCAGCCCCTTGAGAAGTTTTAATACCTTAAAGATGCTATATAAATGCGAGTTGCTGCTTTGTTGCTACCTGTATCCTATCCCACATTAAGTCCTGTTGACACATCACCTGTGTCCTTGCTGGTCTCCACTGGTTTCCCATCCCCCATCACGTTGAATTCAAAATCTTCATCCTCACTTGCAACTCCTTTCAAGCCACATTGCACCCTACCCCTGCTGCATTCCCCCAGTTCTGCGACTAAGCCCACAGTCTCTAACCTTCGAGTGTGGGTCGCTCCACCATCGGTGACACGACCGTCAGTAATTACGGTCCGGCACTCTGAAATTCTCTTCCAAATTCCTCCGCACTTTGCAAACCTTCCTCCAAACCTACCTCTTCAACCTCGTCTCCCCCAATTCCTGCTCGGTATTATCGATGTTTCCCCCCCCCGCCCCTTCTCATGAAACGCCTTGGGAACTGTATTGCATTGAAGGAGCTATATGAGTTGTCATTGCTATGCTTTGAATTATTCATTTGTTTGTCCACTTTCTGTTGACCTTCTCAGCAAGCTGCAATTCAAGTTAACCACGACTGCTAACACAGGCCTCATCCAAAATATACTGTCAGACACTTTTCCACACAACAACTGCTGTGGTATCTATTTCTGTAATTATGTTCCAACTGGAATTCTACAATGCAAGATTCCTTCAATTGATAGTTACATAGGGCTAGAAACTGGGTACCTTAGCGCCTCCCGTTAGCGCCTTCCGGGGGGGGGGGGGCGCTACCGGGGCGCTAACGACTTATCGCCCGGGCGCGGATATCAGCGCCGCTGGCGAAATTCACCTGGCGGTTTGTGGCGGCGCTAACCACTATCGCCACGCCCGCCTGCAGCCAGAGATCGTGACGTTATCCGGCGGCGCATCACCCCGGTAGCGGCCCGGACCGGAAATTGATTCTCGCCCCTCTGCCTCAGCGCCTGCCGTTAGGAACGACAGGTAGAGGAGGCGGTTTGCAGGCGGCTGAAAGCTGGAGGAGAGCTACTCAAAGTCGTGAACTTCCGGGTTTTTTTTTAGTCGGCAAACACTTTGACAGAAGCAGACGGGCATTTCTAGCGATTTGAGCTTTTCCTACTTTGCTCTGCACAGAAGGAGAAGGGAGTACATCTTTGCAAGTTTTGCACCTGAGAAAAAGTTATCACTTTCATTTGGGTTACATTTGATATTGCAACATTTCCAACACTTAATGGGGGCTGTACTGGCACTGGACCTCGCCCTCCAGCGTCACCGTCGGAGGCAGCGGAGGAAGATTGGAAAACGTGGCCAGAGGGAGGAGGGCCAACAGGGCTCTCAACAGGAGACCTTACCCTCCCAGGGTATTCCGGGAGCACTTCTCCGACATTCATCTCTCAGAGGAGCAGCGCCTTAGAAGGCTCTGCTTCAGCAAGGAGGTGGTCACAGAGCTTTGCCACCTCCTGCAGCCAGACCTCCAGCCTCAGCTCAGGACCAGGACCAGGACGTCTCTCTCAGTGGCAGTGAAGCTCACAGTCGCTCTCAATTTCTACACCAGTGGCTCCTTCCAGGCTTCAACAGGGGATATTGCAAAAATTTCGCAGTTCGCCATCCATTGCTGCATCCAGGAGGTGACAGATGCTCTGCACAGAAGGAGAAGGGAGTACATCTCATTCCCCATGACCAGGGAGAAACAGGGTGAACGCTCGTGGCTTTGCAAGGATAGCGGGCTTCCCCATGGTTCAGGGCGCCATTGACTGCACCTCATCACAATGCAGAGGTGTTCCGTAACCGCAAAGGCTACCACTCTCTGAACGTTCAGTTGGTGTGCGACCACAGACGCCGTCAATGCCCGGTACCCTGGCAGCAGCCACGATGCATTCATCCTGCGTGAGACCGGAGTCCCAGCACTGTTTCACCCACCTCATGAAGCTCGCGGCTAGCTGCTTGGAGACAAGGATTATCCACTCGCCACCTGGCTAATGACACCCCTCCGCAACCCCAACACTCCTGCTCAACATGCATACAATGACAGCCATAACACCACCAAGAACCTGATCGAACAGACTATCGGCATGCTAAAGCAACGGTTCCGCTGCCTTGACCACCCTGGAGGAGCCCTGCAGTACTCCCCTGATCGAGTCTCCCTTTTCATTGTTGTGTGCTGCATGCTGCACAGCCTGGCCATCCTGAGGGCCCAGCCATTGCCACCAGGGATTGCAGGTCCACCTCAGGAGGAGGAAAAGGGACAGGATGAGGAGGAGGTGGAGGAGGAGGAGCAGCACCAACGTAGGAGGGAGCCGCTCAATCTTGCTTCTGCAGGGGCCATTCGTGATCGCCTCATTACACAGCGCTTCCAATAACTGAGATAGCACATGGCCTTTGCGCAGAACAACCACATCATTACAGCCAGCTCGCAGCCCCTTTCACCAGGCAAAGCTCAAATGAGAAACATCACAAAATGTGCTATGTCGAATTAAAAATTTATTATTGTGCACAACTCTCTCTTATCAAACACAACCAATAATAAATAAACACAACAATTTATCAAGAAACACAACTGGTTCTTAGCAAACGGAACTATTACCAAACTCAACAATATATTTACAAACACATCAAATTATTTACACATACTCCCCCCATTTGCTAATAATGTATTATTTACTTCCCCTTCCTCAATGATTTCCCTCCCCTTTGCAATTCCCCCCTCCCAACCCCACTGCTCCTCCGTAATGTGGCCCCAGTGGCTGCAGCAAGGCTGGCGGAAGGCTGCTGAGTCTGGGAGCCAGAGACTGCAGATGGCCTTCCAGGACGCCCTCGACCAGCTCTGGGCCTGGAAGGCCCGGCTGCAGACTGCAACACCTCAGCATGTGCGGCAACAGTCTGGGATGGCTGGGTTACAGGCTGCGGCAAGTGCAATGGCGGAGTGGCAGTGGTGGGAGCAGGAATGCTGTCATCTTGAGAGAGGACAGCACCTTCCTGCTCGACCGACACACTGCCACTACCACGGGGCAGAACCTCAGCATCTGGAGCAATCTGCTCAAGCACAGATTGCTGGCCTGCTGCGGCACTGTGAGATCCCCGGTGGACTGTGGGCGACCCAGCAACGATGACAGCAGTCAGCGCTTGCGTGGCATCAATCTGAGACTGCATCAGAGCAGTCTGAGACTGGATGCCAACCACTGACTCCATTATAGCACTAAGCCGTTGCGTTGCTTCAGCCTGTACTGCAATAGCTGCTGCCACCTCACCCATGACACGCGGCATGGGGTCTGGGTCCCAACGGTCTCTCTGCGAGGCAACCATCCTTTACAAACTGCCAAGGATGTGCTCGATGGTTTGCGCAGAGATGAGAGCAATGCTGGAGGCGGACTCTCTTAGCCAGTGCATCCATGCTCTCGGGCACCCTTGCCATTGCACCCATGAGCTCAGTGTGCATGCTCATCGTCTGTGTTGTCAACGCCTTCACATCGAGGTCCTCATTTGAGTCCTGTGCAGCAGAACTCACGCACGTACTCACCCTCTGGGGAGATGGCCCCCGAGCTTCCCTTTCCCCATGGCGTTGCTGCAGCCCACTGGGTCCTGGAGCTTCATCCACATCAGACCCATTTCCCCTGCTCCCCTCCAGCAACCGCGTGGCCCCATTGTCGGACCTCTCGCTCTCGGGAGACACAGGCAGTGAGGCTCTGGCTTGTTGTTCCTCCTCCTCTCCCATGTCGCTGCCACTGGGAGGCTGAGGGACAGGCTGGTCAGAAGGTGGCTGATTATCTGAAAGCATAAAGGCACAAGAGTGGGTTTAATGTCAGGGGAGGGGGGCAGGAAGGGAGCAAGGAATGGAGACAGTATACTTAGATGGAAAGTGGGAAGAGCTTGTGTTGTGAGGAGGAAGTGGATTGAGAGAAGACGGAGTGGTGGTGAACATACCATTGTTGTCCCCAAGGGGGTCGACAGCTCTGACTGCCACAGCGCCGACGACCTGGGCCGCAATGATGCTGCGCACTTACTCCTCCAGGTCTGTAAGGTGGTGCAGCTCCACCTGACCTCCTCCTGTGCATTGCAGCTCCCTCCTGTTATGAGCAAGCTTGGCCTGCAAGAAAAAGGACAGCGTGCGAGTGAGTGTGCAGCCATAGTTGAATAGCTGTTAATGTATGCAAGGCGTGAGATGTGGATGTCACTTTTAGTAGATGGGCTTAGTTGGTGGGTGAGTGTTGGGGATTTGGCAGTTTATACCATCTGTGCACAGAGTGAGGTTGAGATGGTGACATGTAGAGGTTTCTGAAGCATGTACTCACCCTGACCACCCGAGTGAGGTCGTTGAACTTCTTGCGGCACTGGGTGGGAGTCCTGTGGAACACACTTCTGGCCGAGACGTACTGGGCCACCTCCCTCCACATCCTCCTGAAGTCCTGCGGCAATGGCCTCCTGCCAGTGTCTGCCTGTCGGTGTTCCACAGCCACAACCAGAGCCTCCAAAGCCTGGTCGCTGAGCTGGCTCTCTCTCTCTCTGGGCCTCTGATCAGCCATGAGATTTGTGGTTGATGGATTGTACCTCCTTGCAGGCCCAGGTCACAATCAGCAATGATCAGAGTGAGGCTGTGCAGCATGTTTGAACCTCCCCTTTAAGAACTGAAAGGCACCAGTCTGTCTGAGTACTTGTAATTGACAGCGCCGGAACTTGAGTAGCGCTCTGCGGTAGTGCCCCGATCTCCGACGTTAGCGCCCTAAGAGGAGTGTGTAGCACTTGATTTAACGCTCCACTTCCCTCTTGGGGCACTAAAACTGAATTTTGTGGTCACCGGCGCTAATTAGCATCGGTCGCTAAAGTTAGCGCCCAGGCGATGTTAGCGCCCCCCATAGAATTTACAGCACAGAAACAGGCCATGCGGCCCAACTGGTCCATGCTGGTGTCTATGCTCCACACGAGCCTCCTCCCCACCCCTCTTCATCTCACCCTAGCAACATAACCTTCTATTCCTTTCTCCTTCACGCACTTATCTAGATTCCCCTTAAATGCATCCACGCTATTTGCCTCAACTACTCCATGCGGTAGAAAATACCACATTCTCACCGCTCTCTGGGTAAAGAAGTTTCTCCTGAATTCCCTATTGGATTTATTAGTGGCTATCCTATATTTATGGGAGGAAAAATTCAGTTGGTTGCGCCTCCCGTTAGCGCCTTAAGAGGGCGCTAATGGGGCGCAAAGCAGCTAGCGCCCGGGCGCGGCGATGTTTGCGCCGCTCACGAAATTAACTAGACATTTTGCGGCGGCGCTAAACACTACCGCCACGATCTCCTGCGCCGGCAGATCGTGACGTCAGTCGAGTGCGCAACGCCCCGGTATCGCCCCGGAGTGGATATTGAGTGGCGCCCCCTGCCTTACCACCTGCCGCTAGCAACGACAGGTTGAGGGGAGCGTTTTACAGTCAGGAAGGGACTGGGGGAGCGCTATTTAAAGGCGACTGCTTCCTGCCTTTTATTGTTGGTGACATTTTTGAACCACGCATTCTGAGAGAGAGAGAGAGAGAGACTTCTGGAGAGATTCAACGCTGTGTGAAGGAGTTTTGGGTACTGAGCAGCACTTTGCAGGTTCATTTTGATTTGCCCTTCCTTGTATCGATTTAGAAGAGACTGTGGGGGCTGCACTCTGAGCTCTTTCCCTGGTACTCTCCAGTGTTCTTTCCAGCAGATTTGATGTACAGGTCTCTCCAGGCCGAGATTTAAGGCTGCAATGAGCAGGATGTGGATGGAAAGCAAGATCAACCCTCCCCTTTAAGAACTGGCCCGAGCCATTGTGTGTGTGTTCCATTGCTGACTGACATCACATGAGCTTCGCCAGCGCTCTGAGGTAGCGCCTCGCTCCTCGGCCTTTGCGCCTTAAGACAGGTGTGAAGCGCCTGATTTAGCGCTCCAATCACCTCCAGGGGCGATAAAAGTCAAGTTTGCAGTCGGAGGCGATAATTAGCGCCAGGCGCTAATCTTTGCGCCCGGCTGATAATTACGCCCCAAATGGGGCGATACTGAATTTCTCCCCCATGGTCCCTAGTTTTGGTCTCCCCCCCGCAAGTTGAAACATCTTTTCTATGTCTACCCTATCAAATTCCTTCATAATTTTAAAGACTTCTATCAGGTCACCCCTCAGCCTTCTCTTTTCTAGAGAAAAGAGCCCCAGCCTGTTCAGTCTTTTTCTGATAGTTATAGCCTCTATATAATAGGTCTAATCGTCTAATAGTTATAACTATTAATAATAATAGTTGGGCAACCATTTCCAATCTCCTACTTCAAAAGAAGTGTGCATGTTTTATTCCTCTGGCCATCTTATTTGTTCATCAGGTTTAATTTGACCTTGACCAATCTAATACCCTTTTCACCCCAGTCGTCGTTGGCTTGTTCACAGATGTGATTTCCAGTAAAAAAAAGTAAAAATTTTAAAGTTTATGGTTTTCCATACAGACTGCATTTGACACATTAGACCCCCTGTGACCCCACCTCATTGTCTTAGTTGTATCTTGCTATGTCTTTGATATAATGCCTTCCTGACCTGATTGTTTCTCTGCCGAGGTGTGATAAAAGGCAGTCAGAAAGATTAACTGTAGTCGTCTGACATTGTACGCTGCACAGGCATTGTTCTCGGTCTATATATGCTTTGCCGATTCGTATTCCTTCACTTCACCTGACGAAGGGGCAGCAGCTCCGAAAGCTTGTGATTTCAAATAAAACTGTTGGACTATAACCTGGTGTTGTGCGACTTCTCACTTTTGTCCACCCCAGTTTGAGCCTTAGCAAAGTCTGGCCACCACTTCCTATTTGCCTTTCTTTATGTTGACTTGTGTAACAATGATGCTAGTCACTGCTTCCAGCATTCTGGTTTCACAGAGAGCATTTGGAGGTCACTTTTCATCACGTCCATAGATTGTCATGATAAACATATAACAATACTGGCATCCTAAATGCTTTAATAGGCAAACAAGACAGTTGAAAGCTACAGATCTCAGTCAACCAGATTATTATTAATAAAACATGTAAGGAGTTGGCAGATTGTGCAAATGAATCTCCCAGTCTGGGCATCATGTCAGCGGTATGAATTGCTTACTGTCCGTGCCCACAATATTTCAAATAGCTGTTTTATTAACTGTGCCATAAAGTTGATCCATTCGCGGTGTTTTGAATTTCGCTGTCACCTTACTGATTTCGGCACAAGCAATTGTTTATGACTATCAGCAACAGATCTCACATCCGCCAAGAAATAAATGAAGAACATTTTTTTAATTCATTCACAGGATGTGGGCGTCGCTGGCAAGGCTAGCATTTATTACCCACCCCTAGTTGCCCTCGAGAAGGTGGTGGTGAGCCGCCTTCTTGAACCGCTGCAGTCCGTGTGACGAAGTTATAGTTTCTCGTAGCGGTTTGTTACAACTGAGTACAACATTTCAGAGGACAGTTGTGCTGTGGGTCTGGAGTCACATATAGGCCAGACCGGGTAAGGGCGGCAGATTTCCTTCCCTAAAGGACATGAGTGAACCAGATGGGTTTTTATGACAATCTGGTAGTTTCGTGGTCACCATTACTAAATACTCGCTTTTTATTCCAGATTTATTTAATTAACTGAATTTAAATTCCCCAGCTGCCATGGTGGGATTTGAACTCACGTCTCTGGATCATTAGTCCAGGCCTCTAGGATTACTAGTCCAGTAACTATGCCACTGTACCCTACATTTAGAATATTATATATTGCATTTATATAGCGCCTTTCATGACCACTGGATGTCTCAAAGCGATTTAGAAGTGTACTTTTGAAGTGTACTGACTGCTGTAATGTAGGGACTCAATGTCATTCCTCTGCCCTTTCCCCATACCCTTTTAAACTTTCCTTTCTCTAACATTTATCTGTTTCTCTAACAGAGACGCTGCTTCCATTGCTGTTTCTGATTGGGCATTCCAAGTCCTAACAACCCTCTGTGCTAAAAAAACATTCTCCTAATCATTTGCTTTGTTCTTTGAGTGATGATTTTAAATCGGCCACTGGCCAGTGGAAATAGTTACTTTTTTTCTATTTACCAAAACCTTTCATAATTTTGAACACCTCTATCAGATCTTGACTTAACCTTCCCTGTTCCAACAAAAAAAGTCCCAGTTTCTCTCGTCATTCCTCATAACTAAAGCCTCTCATCCCTGGTGCATCTTGACTACCCTCTCCATAGCCTTGACATCCTTCTTATAGTAAGGTAGTGAAAGCTGAACACAATGAGGGCCATTTCAATCTAACCCACCTGGCAGGAAACTGACAAGATTGGATCGGTTTGACATCCCGGCCGATTGAAGTCCATGGAAACTAAAACAGACGGAGTGTAAAATGGACGGCCGATTTGATCCTGTCTGTTTCCCGCTGGAGGGGTTAGGTTAAAATTATCCCCAATATTCTAACTGTGGCCGAACCAATGATTTTAATAGGTTTGGCAGCAGTGTTCCCTGTCAGCCGGGGCTCAGTTGGCAGAACCCTCGCCTCTGAGTCAGAAGGTTGTGGGTTCAAGTCCCACTCCAGAGACTTGAGCACATAAATCTAAGCTGACACTCCCAGTGCAGTGCCAAGGGAGTGCTGCACTGTCGGAGGTTGAGACATTAAACTGCGGCCCCGTCTGCTCTCTCAGATGGACGTAAAAGATCCTATGGCACTATCTTGAAGAAAAGCAGGGGAGTTCTCCCTGGTGTCCTGGGGCCAATATTTATCCCTCAATCAACATCACTAAAAAACAGATGATCTGGTCATTATCACATTGCTGTTTGTGAGAGCTTGTTGTGCGCAAATTGGCTGCCACGTTTCCTACATTACAACAGTGTCTACACTTCAAAAAGTGCTTTGGGACATCCGGTGGTCATTAAAGGCGCTATATAAATGCAAGTCTTTCTTTCTTTTAAGCTGCGCTTTGTTCTGCGCGGCCTGTTTCTTTTACTGCGCGGTCCCTTTAAATTTCTGCGCATGCGCGGTATTTACAATGGTAAAGCCGGTAAGCGGCCTGCGCGGGACCTTTCCCATTACGGCCGCGCAGCTTAGAGGGAACATTGTTTGGCATTCCCTATTTGCTTTTGTACTCTGTGCCATTGTTTATAAAGCCTAGGATCCCACATGTATATTTTTTTACAGCTCTATCAACTTGTCCTCCCACTTTTAAAGCTTTGTATATCAGAATGCCTAAGTTTCTCTGCTGCACTACTCGATTTACGGTTTTACCATTTAGTGTTAGTCCTCTCCTTATTCTTCCTCCCAAAATGTATCCCCTCACATTTCTACGCATTACATTTCACCCGACACCTATCTGCCCAATCTACTAACCTGTTTATTATTCTCCTGAAGTTGCTTACAGTCAGCTTTACAATTAATCAGTCCCCCTATTTTATGTCTGCAACTTTTGACATTGTGCCACTTATAACAAAGTGCAGGTCAAAACAAAATAGAGAGAGAGAGAGAGAGAGAAGTGCAATTATTTGTCCCAACATTGACCCCTGGGAGGTGCCATTGTTTCTGTCCTTCCAATCTGAAGAACTTCATTTAACCATTACACTCCATTTCCTCATCTTAAAACCAAATTGCTATCCAGGTTGTCACATTCCCTTTAACACCATTTGCCACAACTTTACCAGTAAGTGCTTCATGCAGTACCTCATCAAATCGATCTACGCAACATCTACTGCATTGTCTTTATCAACTCACACTGATATTTATCAACTCATACTGATATTTATCAACTCATACTGATATTTATCAACTCATACTGATATTTACTCGACAAACTCTATTAAATTTGTGAAACATGACTTGCCTCTTACAAATTCATGCTGGTTGTCCTTAACCCATGTCTTCCGAAGTGAGTGTTAATTTTATCGTGTATTATGGCCTCTGGAAGATTAACCGTTACTAATGTTAGGCTGACTGCTGAATGGTTACCTGGTTTATCCCTTTCACCTTCTTTGAACAGAGGTGTTGCATTGGCAACCTTCCAGTCCTCTGGCACAACTTCCAAATCCAACGATGTTTGAGAAATTGTGGTCACTACTTTGGTACGTGACCTTTGAGAGCTCTTAATATAGATGGATGGAGGATTATTTCAAGTAATGGACACGTCATTTAAGATCTGTGACTCTACCTGAGGTCAATGCCACTTTGTAAAGTGGGCTATTAATTTCCCAGTGGCTCATTACTTGTTACAATGACCTAGAGGCATCAACATGGAAGGTTGGAGGATTACTTCAGATAAATAGCTTGATCTATGACTTTACATCTAAGGTTAGATCTGGACAATAAAAAAGCATGTTGCCTCTTTTCCAATTGGGCATACTTCAAGATGACAATGTTCTAAAACATCACCTCATAATTGACACTGCATCATTTGCAGACATCAAGCCCCTGATATTCACTCGGGGCCATGAAGAGAGCGGGGGGAGCGGGGGAGGTTTTCCGGACAGGAATCCCGGACCTGCAGCTGAAATTAACCGTTCATTTACATTTTTTCAGCCCGACAGCCTGCCTGTCGGACGGGAAAGCAGCCTGGGAGCGGAGGCCAGGCAGGTAGGAGATCGCGGAGGTGGGGGGGGGGCGGCGGGGTTGGGAGAGTCGGAGATCGTGGGGAGGAGTCGATCAGGGGGTGGGGGAGTAGGAGATCGCGGGGGTGGGGGGTTTGGCCGATCGCGGGGTCTGTAAAGTGCTTAGCTTGTTGGGCCTGGAGGAAGCACTCCTGCTCCTCCTGGCCCACAAGCAGTGCTGTAAATGCAGTTAGCTCCTGGATCCAACCCTTCTCACCTCCTTCTCGCCGACCTCCTTGGCTTAAAAATTAAAGTCCTTTTAAAATGGAGGCACACAGCCTTTACACTCAAAGCTTTTAGTGACCCACCCGCCTCCTGAGAGTGGATTGGTCACCCGCCCCCCGACCCACCTCCGGTAAAATTGGAAGTAGACGGGTTGCGGTCAGGTTTGAGATTTTTACCTCCCACCTGTCTCCAACTCACCAGTCCTTGGGTGTTAAAATTCCACCTCCGCACCCCCACCCCCCCCCCACCCCCAGACTCTCCGTTGTTATATACATTACAGTGTACAAAATACCTTTTATTTATTCATTCTCGGGATGTGAGCAAGGCCAGCGTTTATTGCCCATCCCTAATTGCCCTTGAGAAGGTGGTGGTGAGCCTTATTCTTGAACCGCTGCAGTCCCGTGTGGTGAAGGTACTCCCACAGTGCTGTTAGGGAGGGAGTTCCAAGATTTTGACCCAGCGACGATGAAGGAATGGCCGATATGTGTCCAAGTCAGGATGGTGTGTGACTTGGAGGGGGATCTTGGAGGTGGTGGTGTTCCCATCGCGCCTGCTTTGCCCTTGTCCTTCTAGGTGATGGAGGTTGTGGATTTGGAAGGTGCTTCTGTTACAGTGAACTGGGGACAATCTCTCTTTGGGGCCCCAATTCCCAGTTAGAATTGGGCACTGCATGACTGTACAACTGACACAATGATATCCTATAATTGATGCAATTTCATGCCCTTTAAGATTGGCAGCTATCACCAGCTCTCTTACTTTACCATCATCTCATCATTAGTAACAAAGTCCCAAGCAACCAAAGAAATACCTGCCTCAGTATCCGCTCAACAATGGTTATGCATTTATCGACTTGGCAGCAGTTGCTGAAACACTAATGGCCTCTTTGGCCAAAGAGCTAGCATCTGTCTTCCAGCTAACAAAGCTAACCTCCGCATGTATTTCTGCTGAAGGCATTTGGGATTTTAGTTCCAGTGTTCAAAACACAAGTCTCTCACCTCACATTATGTGCCATATTGACCTGCTTTCTGCTAAATTCCCTCTCCCTTTTAGGTGATCTACCAGCAAGCCTACATTGTAAGTTCTTCTTCCTGTTTAATCAACTGCTCCAATTATCACTCAAGGATATCGCTTGGCGTACCAACATCAGCTGGTATACCAACAAAAGAGAGAGATTTTCTGAAAGCTTGTTAAACTGCGCTCGTAAAGTCAATGGTTTTTGCAGTGAGTCTTCCCACAGGCAAATTATCTTTCAAGTATGAAGGATGCAATGTTGTATCCCAACTAAATCCATCAATTCTGGGAATAACCCTACTTAGAAGGCATTTTAGGTCATAAGCGACACATCAATATTCCCATTAGTTTTTAACTGCCTTTCTTGAAATTGTACCAACCATATGTGACGGGCCTCACTGCTGAAGAGAAAGGAAAGCTCGATGATGCTTTCTTCAACTGTGCTCGGTATTTTCCATATTATTTCTGATGGTCTAATGAGGGTATACTGGCTTTAATGGTAACTAGAGCCTCCATTTTCCTTGATTTGTTTTTTCTTTTTTTATTATTTGTTCCTGGGATGTGGGCGTCGCTGGCAAGGCCAGCATTTATTGCCCATCCCTAATTGCCCTTGAGAAGGTGGTGGTGAGCTGTCTTCTTGAACCTCTGCAGTCCGTGTGGTGAAGGTGCTCCCACAGTGCGGTTAGGGAGGGAGTTCCAGGATTTTGACCCAGCGACGATGAAGGAACGGCAAAATATTTCCAAGTCAGGATGGTGTGTGACTTGGAGAGGAACTTGGAGGTGATGGTGTTCCCATGCACCTGCTTCCTTTGTCCTTCTAGATGGTAGAGGTCGCGGGTTTGGGAGGTGCTGTCGAAGAAGCCTTGGCGAGTTGCTGCAGTGCATCACAGTACAGGTGGTGGAAGGGAGTGAATGTTTAAGGTGGTGGATGGGGTGCCAATCAAGCGGGCTGCTTTGACCTGGATGGTGTCAAGCTTCTTGAGTGTTGTTGGAGCTGCACTCTTTCAGGTAAGTGGAGAGTATTCCATCACACTCCTGACTTGTGCCTTGTAGATGGTGGAAAGGCTTTGGGGAGTCAGGAGATGAGACACTCCCTCCAGAATACCTAGCCTCTGACCTGCTCTTGTAGCCACTAATGGCAAACACACAACAACTTTCCATGGTGGAAGAATAGGAGAGACACTCAATGGGCAAAATTTTCATTGACCCGTGGAGGCGGGTTTGGAGGCGTGTGGGGTGGGAAAATAGCAGATTCGGGGGTCCCGAACCCATCCCGCCCCCATGCCAGTTTCACAGGAGGCAGGTACCCAACCTGTGCTGGGACCCGCCTCCCCGAGGCGGGAAGGGGATTATTGCCAATAAGCTGCCTGTTAACAGGTAGTTAACAGGCAGTTTTTTGCCTAATCCCTATTTTTGGCCCTGAAGTGTGGGCTTCCCAACATGTCCGAACCACGCCGATTTAGCGAGGCGGACCGTCGGTCTGGAGGGCTTGGAGGGGTCGAGATGTCCGGTGTGCAGGTGAGTGATGGGTGCATGAGTGCAGAGGTAAGTGTGTTTGGTGTGTGGAAAGTGTTTTAAGAACTTGTACTTACCTTAACTTTGTCCTGCAGGCTAAGGTGTCGGGAGTCCCTCACATCCACGGCACAGAAAGCAGAATGGCCGCGGAGCTGTCAAAAGCTGCAGTCTCTGCTTTCTGTGCTGGATTGATTTCTAACTGAGTCTAAGTACAGGGACTCACGTTAGAAATCATATTGTCAGTGTTTGCCAGCTTCACAGAGCTGTCAAACGCTGAAATTTCATCTGTCAAAAGCTCTTGACAGATGAAATTTCAATGGCTGACGTCACCTGTATCCAAGGGACCCTTGATTGGCCTGCTCAGCCCGCTGGGCGGGCTTAACAAGGTCAATCAAGGGAAAATACAGTGGGTTGGCCACAAATCGATGGAGGCGGGACTACAACCCAAAAAGTGGGAGTCCCGCCTCCACCACGTCCCCATTGACAAAATCCAGCCCATCTAGGAGTCTAGAACATACTCATTTTCCCTGATGGTCTCCTGGAGTGGGCGACTGACCTCTGGCAATCTAATGGTGGAGAGTGTGCTTTGGTTCATTATTGATGTTAATGGGGCCAATGGGTTTGAAGGCACAGTACTGAATCTGATCATTAGGGATGCTTTCTGAAGCAGTAAAATGGGACATATTCCCTGTTGGTCTGGAGAGGCAGGATACCTGCATTTACAGATGCAAAGACTTTTAAAAAATGGTCCATTGCTATTCTTTGCTAGTAGTAATATTTTATGTTATAATATGATTATGATCTAACCTGGTCATTTATCAGGATTTCTATTACACTTTCAAATCATACCATATATACTTTCATGGATTCGAAAAATATCTGTGTTGGTTAGGTCATGGTAACAAAGTCGTGCGTCATTTAATAACTTAAACAACTTGATTCACTTTACTTTATCTATGTTTGCTTATTTAAGCTTTGATTATTGACCATGGTTGTGCGTATATAGTTAATAATCAACAGAAATGCTTTATTACCTCCCACGTTCCACCCTTCGTAAACTTGAGGTCATCCAAATCTCGGCTGCCCGTGTCCTAACTCGCACCAAGTCCCGTTCACCCATCACCCCTGTGCTCGCTGACCTACATTGGCTCTCGGTCCAGCAACACCTCGATTTCAAAATTATCATCCTTGTTTTCAAATCCCTCCATGGCCTCTCTATCTCTGGTAATCTGCTCCCGCCCTACAATCCTCTGAGATATCTGCGCTCCTCCAATTCTGGCCTCTTGCGCATTCCCCGATTTTAATCGCTCAACTATTGGCGGCCGTGCCTTCAGCTGCCGAGGCCCTGGAATTCCCTGCCTAAACCTCTCCATCTCTCTACCTCTCTTTCCTCCTTTAAGACGCTTCTTAAAACCTACCTCTTTGACCAGGTCTGCCCTAATATCTCCTTATGTGGCTCAGCGTCAAATTTTGTTTGATAATCGCTCCTGTGAAGCGCCTTGGGATATTTTACTACGCTAAAGGCGCTATATAAATACAAGTTGTTGTTGTTATTTCCAGATGAATAAAAATATAATCATCAATATAATTCAAATTTAAATCTGCCTGAAATTTCACAATGTTATGACTGGAATCATTGAAGAGCCCACTGGATACTACAATCAGGGGACATTAGGAGGGGTTTCGACAGAGTAAATCAGGAGAAATTGTTTCCACTGGCAGGAGGGTCGGTAACCAGAGGACAATGATTTAAGATGATTGGCTAAAGAACCAGGGGGAAGATGAGGAGAATTTTTTTTTACGCAGCGAGCTGTTATGATCCGGAACGCACTGCCTGAAAGGGGGCGGTGGAAGCAGATTCAATAGCAACCTTGCCTTGACTCAGCACCAGAGTACAAATATTTGAGAAAAACACAGAGTATGGTCTGCATTTATGCATTTGACTCTTGTAGCTGAATCAGGAATTCTGTATTGGAGAGTGAATGGTAGGTAATATGGATTCAGTGCCCAGTCACACATATTTATGTGGAATCCATTGTATTTGGCAAACTCTGCAAAATGCTTGTTATTCAGAGACTGCACACAGAGACCTGTATGACATTGTATTTTTACAGTTCCTTCTATTTGAGAAAGTATGTCATACATTATAGACCTCTTATCTTCATACTCAATTTGGCAGCCAATTTTACTGAATCTTCACTTGTCAAAGTGCTTGTCATGGAGGCCAAAGCCTTGGCTGCGTGTGCGGGAAGGATTTGAGTTAGGGAAGAAAGATAAAATGGGGGCGATATATCATAAATGTTAACGGTGATTTGATTGTACAACCCTTCTAATATTGTTGTTATTAAATGCTGGCAAATACTAGTATTTTTCTCCAACACATTTTTTTTTCCAGGCCTCAGTCAGATTATAAAAGTGTCTTTGATATAGACAGCACCACAGATGTGATAATCAAATACGTTTACATTAGACCCTAATCAGAGAGAATTTGACAGCACCATCCATTCTTGTAAATATTGAGAATTACCCTGCCGCGCGATACATAGAATTTACAGCACAGAAACAGGCCATTCAGCCCAACTGGTCCATGCCGGTGTTTATGCTCCACTCAAGCCTCCTTCCACCCTACATCATCTCACCCTATCAGCATATCCATCTATTCCTTTCTCCCTCATGTACTTACCTAGCTTCCCCTTAACTGCATCTATGCTATCCATGTGGTAGCAAGTTCAACCACTCCCTGCGGTAGCAAGTTCCATATTCTAACCACTCTCTGGGTAAAGAAGTTTCTCCTGAATACCTTACTGAATTCATTTGTGAGGAGCTTATATTTATGGCCCCTAGTTTTTGACTTCCCCACAAGTGGAAACATCTTCTTTATATCTACTCTATCGAAACCCTTCATAATTTTAAAGACCTCTATCAGGTCACCACTCAGCCAATGAAGTACTTTTGAAGTATAGTCACTGTTGTAATGTAGGAAACGTGGCAGCCAATTTGTACACAGCAAGCTCCCACAAACAACAATGTGATAATGACCAGATAATCTGTTTTAGTGATGTTGATTGAGGGATAAATATTGGCCCAGGACACCAGAGATCACGCTCCTGCTTTTCTTCCAAATAGTGCCATGGGATCCTTTACGTCCAGCTGAGAGGGGAGACAGGGCCTCGATTTAACATCTCATTGGAACGACGGCACCTCCGACAGTGCAGCACTCCCTCAGCACTGCACTGGGGAGTGGCAGCCTAGGTTTTGTGCTCAAGCCTTTGGAGTGGGATTTAGAACCCACAAGCTTTTGCCTCAGAGGCGAGGGTGCTACCAACTGCGCCACTGGCTGACACAGTATAATTCCAGCAGTTGTCCCGCAGTATAAATGAGGAGCCAGCAATGGAACCAATTATACTGCAGAGCCACTCCCAATGGAGGAACCTTCGTAATATTAATGGGGAATGAAGGAAGCTTCAGTACCAGTCCTCAGTTAACCATCGCCTTCAAGCAGTACGTTCTGGGGATACATTTAGCTCTGCTTTAAAGAAGCATTGTTGCCATGGTGAAGTATTTTGCCAGACTTTTATCTCATGTTCCTATGCGAAGGAACATGGGGCAGAGTGAATGATGGAATAATTTTATTACATCACCAATCACACCTGTCACCACTTTTTTAACAGAGAGTTTTTACATTTATATTACTGATCTTCACTGTGTATAGAGTACAGAGGGGTGATCTAATTGAGATGTTTAAGTTGAGATGATAGATAGATAGAGAGAACCTATTTCCTCTGGTGGGGGAGACCATAATAAGGGGGGGTTCTCCTTAAATTTAGAGTTAGGCCGTTCAGGGGTGATGTCAGGAAGCACTTCTTCACACAAAGGGTAATGGAAATCTGGAACTCTGTCCCCGCAAAAAGCTGTTGAGGCTGGGGGTCAATTGAGAATTTCAAAAACTGAGATTGATAGATTTTTAAGCAAGGGTATTAAGGGTTATAGAACCAAGGCGGGTAGATGGAGTTAAGATACAGATCAGCCATGATGATCTAATTGAATGGCGGAACAGGCTATAGGGGCTGAATGGCCTCCTCCTGTTCCTGAGTTCCTATGTCTGTGAACCAAAAGACGTGTCATAAAGCGAATGGGGGGACGGCGGGGGGGGGGGGGGGGGGGGAGTTCGAGGAATTTTTCAGTTATGGCCATATTATTCTCTGTGTCTTAATCGTAAGAAAAAAGCTAGACACTAGAGGAGGTCCCACTCAGCGGGTCAGCCCGTGGACAGCTAAAGTTTTGCGTGTGGACCCTCGATAGGGTCGCCAAATCTGGTTGGACGTATTCCTGGAGGTTTTATCACATGACCTCCTGCCTCCAAACCCGTCCAGTCAAACGACCTTGCCCCCGCCCCCACCCCACCCCCCCACATGTCCAATATTTTGATAGCTAATAAACAAAGGTTCAAAGAGCAGTAAAAACACCATAATGCCTCGATGATTAGTCTCCTGGGTTTTGCTCACAGCAGTGTCCAACAACAACAACAACTTGTATTTTTTAGCGCCTTTAACCTAGTAAAACGTCCCAAGGCGCTGCACAGGAGTATTTTAAGACAAAAAATTTGACACCGATCCACATAAATTAGGGCAGGTGACCAAAAGCTTGGTCAAAGAGGTAGGTTTTAAGGAGCGTCTTAAAGGAGGAAAGAGAGGTAGAGAGGCGGACAGGTTTAAGCAGGGAATTCCAGAGCTTAGGGCCCAGGCAACAGAAGGCGCAGCCACCAATGGTTGAGCGATTATAATTAGGGATGCTCAAGAGGGCAGAATTAGAGGAGCGCAGATATCTCGGGGGGGTTGTGGTCCAAGCAGATTAATGTTTCATTCCTGGAGACTCCAGGGCAATCCTGGAGGGTTGGCAACCCTATAGTTACAATCTCAGCAAATGAGAGTTATTCTGTACTGATTTTTGGACTGGAACAGATCGCACGATTCTAGGGAGCTAGAAAGACTATCAGAGGCACAATTACACTGGTATCTGGCAGGAAGCAACACGCTGCCTTTCATGATGTTCTGCTTTGATTTGACATTATTCATTTATAAATGCTCGTGTTACGCAGTTACCTATTCCAATGCGGAAACAGCTTGATCTGTTTTATATGGATAGCAAGGTAGGCATCTGCATAATTGCTGCTTCACTTTTTTTTTTAAACTGAAATGGGGCATATAATATAATTATACACATTAATCACCGGGGGTTTATAGCTGGATTACAAAAAAAATTGTGACTTTTTAAAACAAGAGTCACAGAATTGACAAGCATTTCTAATTGTTCTGCACATGAAATTTCACGGCTTTTGTTGCATATTGTGGGCAATGTGCATTTTTTGTTTTGTTTCACGCTTGTTTTCTGAAGAAATTAAGGAACTGGCTGGCAGACGGCCAAACCAATTACCCTCCCTGTGTTGGTGGCAAGAGTTTAATCAGGAAATTAAAATCCTGCCCGTTTGATAAACCAACTTTTGATTATTTTTATTCTTAGACCATACTGCTGGGCATAATTGCAAGGTTAACGCTGTGTTTTCAGAGCGAACACGAAAGAAAGAAAGACTTGCATTTGTATCGCACCTTTCACGATCATCAGACGTCCCAAAGCGCTTTACAGCCAATTAAGTACCTTTTGAAGTGTAGTCACTGTTGTAATGTGGGAAACGCGGCAGCCAATTTCCACACAGCAAGCTCCCACAAACAGCAATGTGACAATGACCAGCTAATCTGTTTTAGTGATGTTGATTGAGGGATAAATATTGGCCAGGACACTGGGAATAACTCTCCTTTGAAATAATGCCATGGGATCTTTTAAGTCCACCTGAGAGGGCAGACGGGGCCTCCGTTTAACATCTCATCTGACAAACGGCACCTCCGACAGTGCAGCACTCCCTCAACACGGCACTGGAGTGCCAGCTAGATTTTTGTGCTCGAGTCTCTGGAATGGGGACTTGAACCCACAATCTTCTAGACTCAGAGGCGAGAGTGCTACCCACTGAGCCACGGCTGACACTAATTGACGGGGAATGGTCTTACTAGACATGATGCGGAGATGCCGGTGTTGGACTGGGGTGGACAAAATTGAGAGGTCGCACAACACCAGGTTATAGTCCAACAGTTTTATTTGAAATCACAAGCTTTCGGAGCTATCGATTTGCTCCTTCCTCAGGTGAAGTAAATTAGATACAGAATTGCCAAAGCATATATAGATAGAAAACAAAGCATGTGTACTTTACAATTGCAGACCAATAAATTAAATCATCCTGACTATCTGCCGAGGTGTGATAAAGTTAATTAAGTCAGCCAGGAAGGTACCACATCAAAGACATAGCAAGATACAACTGAGACAATGAGGTGTAGTCGCAGGGGTTCTAACGTGTCAAAAGCTGCCGTCTGTATGTAAAACGAAAAGCTTTAACATTTTTTTACTTTTTTACTGGGAAAATTTTTACTTTTTTACTGGGAATCACATCTGTGAACAAGCTAACGACGACTCGAGTCCGGATCACATCATGTATCGTGACATAAACCCAAGATCCCGATTGAGATCGTCTTCATGAGTGCGGAACTTGGCTATCAGTTTCTGCTCGATGATTTTGCGTTGTCGTGTGTTTCTAAGGTTGCCTTGGAGAACGCTTACCCGCAGATCCGAGGCTGAATGTCCTTGACTGCTGAAGTGTTCCCCGACTGGGAGGTAACAATCCTGCCTGGCGATTGTTGCGCGGTGCTCGTTCATACGTTGTCTCAGTGTTTACTAGACATGCCAGGGGCCATATTGTCGTTTGGTTACCGCTGACAACCTGCATTCTCTCTGCCGCCTCATTACGCACTCCCTCCCACCACCACCCCACCCTGCACCCTGTCTTATGGACTAGCTTACACTGCACTGCACTCCCTCAACACTGCACTGGGAGTGCCAGCCTAGATTTTTGTGCTCAAGTCTCTGGAGTGGGACTTGAACCCACAACCTTCTGACTCAGAGACGAGAGTGCTACCCACTGAGCCACAGCTGACACAGGTGACGAGCAGTAAATGGAGGAGAACATTGAAAAAGACCTGAGGTTGTCGCTGTGTGGTTGGTGGATATAGGAAGAGCAACTCACCGACTTTAATACTTGCTTCTTTGCCTCTCCTCAATGTAGTTTCGAACGCAACGCATCCATACAACATGTGGAAAGACGGGGTTTCATTCCGTTTTGTAGCTCAACGCATTTTATGCAGTGGACAGCAAGATACTGCAGACGCTGGAGATCTGAAACATTTTGCATTGTGCAAATTCTTTTGCATGCATTAGGTCACCCGTGGCTCAGTGGGTTGCACTCTCGCCTCTGAGTCAGAAAGTTGTGCGGTTCATAGTCCCACTCCAGAGACTTGAGCACAAAAACCTGGGCTGACACTCCCAGTGCAGTACTGAGAGAACGCTGCACTGTCGGAGTTGCCGTCTTTCAGATAGAGACGTTAAACCGAGGCCCCGTCTGCTCTCTCGGGTGGATGTAAAAGATCTCATGACACTATTTTGAAGAAGAGCAGGGGAGTTCTCCCCGGTGTCCTGGCCAATATTTATCCTTCAACCAATATCACTAAAATAGTTTATCTGGTCATTATCACATTGCTGATTGTGGGAGCTTGCTGTGCGCAAATTAACCTACATTTCCATGTATTACAACAGCGACTACGCTTCAAAAGTACTTCATTGGCTGTAATGCACTTTGGGACGACCTGCGGTCATGAAAGGCGCTATATAAATGCAAGTTCTTTCTTCTGTATTTTGCCGTACTCATTAATACATTTAACGGTGTCAATGGGTCTGTTAAAATAGCACACAAAGGAATTTTACTCAAATATGTTAAGCATTGCACTGCCAGAGGAAAGTAAGTCCCAAGGTGTTACAAGTTCTGCACTGAGATAACTGTAAAAATACAATCTGTAACAGATCTCGGGTTCCCAACTCTGGTTGGACGTATTCCTGGAGGTGTCGTCATGTGACCTCCCACCTCCAACTGCCCCGCCCCCACACTCCCGCCATTGGTTGCCCTATGTCACGGTGCCCCGCCTTCCCACACCAATCGGAAAGCGAACAGACTCTCTCATTACCCGATTGGATGATTCTTGACTGTCAGTCAAAGAGCATTTTTTACCCCCCCCCCCCATGCCTATTTTTATAACTAGCGAGCAAAAGTGTTCAAAGAATTTTTTTAAAAACATGATTTTTCTCCCGGGTTTTTGCTCACAGCAGTGTCCTGGAGATTAGTTTTTATTGCCCATCCCTAATTGCCCATCAGAAGGTGGTGGTGAGCTGCATTCTTGAACCGCTGCAGTCCGTGTGGTGAAGGTGCTCCTTTGTAGCGGTTTGGTACAACTGAGTGGCTTGCTCGGCCATTTCAGAGGGCGGTTAAGAGTCAACCACATTGCTGTGGGTCTGGAGTCACATATAGGCCAGACCGGGTAAGGACGGCAGATTTCCTTCCCGAGCGGTTAGGATCTGGAATGCACTGCCTGAAAGGGTGGTGGAGTCAGATTCAATCGTGGCTTTCAAAAGGGATTTAGATAAGTACCTGAAGGAAAAAAAATTGCAGGGCTACGGAGGAAGGGGGCTAGCTGAAGTGCTCTTGCAGAGAGCCAACACGGACTCGACAGGCCAAATGACCTCCTACCGTGGGCCATTCCAATCCAGTAATTTCATGGTCACCATTGCTGATACTAGCTTTTTAATTCCAGATTTATTTAATTTACTGAATTTTAATTCCACAGCCGTTATGGTGGAGATTTGAACTCACATCTCGCGGATCATTAGTCCAGGGTCTACCGGATTATTGGCCCAGCATCATGACCACTATGCTAACTGCTTGCAGGATCTCTACATTAGCCTGAAAAGCACAATGTACAAACCAAGCAGCTCGCTACCATCAAGTGCCTTCACTATTTCTCTATGATGTCCCTCAAGTACGTCTCACAGCAACATGCAAGATCTCCATCTCGCCTGTGCTAAACTAGAAATGGGCAGCACGCACGTGCCCGCAAGAACAGCACTCTGTCATTATTAATTTGCACTCCTCCTAGTTGCCATTTTCAAACTGCATGACGCACAGGAATTAATGGCATGAAGCCAGCTGGTGTAAGGAGTCATTTCACGTTCAATTCAGAATGCAAGATATTGACCAAAGTCACTGTCTCCTGCCTATTACTTTTACCTTCTGTCTCCATTCTTACAGAGACTTGCATTTTATTCAGCTTTTTTTTTTAACTTCAGTACATTTATAGCCTTTCAGGAAATGTGTGTTTAGGTAATGCTTGTACACAAATGGCAGGATCACACAATTAACTGTACTTGGGGAGGGTTCCAGACTCAGCTGCCTGTGTAAAGCCTGCCCCCGTGTGAAAATTAGTGGAATTGCTGTTGGGGAATTTTGAGAGTCTCAGCTCCCGAGGCTTGCTAGATGGCAGGGTGAGTTGGCTGTAAAGCAATAACACTACAGAGCCAATTCTGCAACCCGCAAGCCTCACAAAATATCTAATATTATATATTACACAGACACACACACACAGACACACACACACATACATATACACACACATACATACACACACATGTACATACACAGAAACACACGTACACACATACATATGCACACAGACACACACGTACACATACATATACCCACATATATACACATACAAACAAATACATACACACATATATGCACGCACACACACATACATATACACACATACACGCATACATATACACACACACATACATATACACACACATATATATATACACACACACACAGACACACACACATACATACAAACAAATACATACACACACATATACATACACACACACATGTACATACACAGAAACACACGTACACATACATATACACACATACACACATACATATACACACACATATATATACACACACACACGTGTACACACACACACACATATATATATATACATACACATACATATAGGCACTCACAAGCATACACACACACACACTGCATTGCTGTGCGAACAGACTGTGCACGGAGTGTTTGGATGACCTCATGATTCCTTGCACACTGTTTATGGAAATCTTAGGAATACCTCAGGCTCACAATGTTTACAATGTTCATCTTTCTTCTTTAACTCAAGGATCCTGGAACTTCTGCAGCACGGAGACCTTGACATTCTGAAGCACAAGTGGTGGCCAAAGACGGCCCAGTGTGACATCTACTCCTCATCCCGAGCGCAGCAGAAGGGCAGCGCCCTCGACCTGGCCAGCTTTGCCGGCGTCTTCTGCATCCTGGCGGCCGGGATCATCCTGGCCTGCCTCATAGCCATCGTGGAAAACTGGTGGAACAGACGGAAAGGATCCCGTGCCCCCTCGAAAGAGGTAAAATTCTGCACTCATCATCACGTATTGTCTCTGCGACGAGTGGCAGACTTGACGCCACTCCGCACCCGCGTGAGATATCCACTGCCAATCATCTGAGGACTTAGTATGTACAGGTTCAAGATCACAGAGATATATAGCTGCACGGCACTCAGTGTGCTGGCTGCCAAATAATAAAATCAGCAACAACAACAACAACTTGCATTTATATAGCGCCTTTAACGCAGTAAAAAGTCCCAGGGTGCTTCACAGGAGCGATTATCAAACAAAATTTGACACCGAGCCACATAAGGAGATATTAGGACAGGTGACCAAATGTTTGGTCAAAGAGGCAGGTTTTAAGGAGCGTCTTAAAGGAAGAGAGAGAGGTAGAGAGGCGGAGAGGTTTAGGGAGGGAATTCCAGAGCTTAGGACCGAGGCAACTGAAGGCACGGCCGCCAATGGTGGAGCGATGGAAATTGGGGATGCTCAAGAGGCCAGAATTGGAGGAACGCAGAGATCTCGGGGGGTTGTGGGGCTGGAGGAGGTTACAGAGATAGGGAGAGGGGCGAGGCCATGGAGGGATTTGAAGACAAGGATGAGAATTTTAAAATCGAGATCGAGGTAATATGAGTGGGGCGAAATCTCCAAATTACATTATCGTGACAAACTAAACTTGAAGATTTCACAGACATTACTCAAAAATGATACAGTAAGTGTACAGTCGCGAGTGGATCTCCTGTGGTGCTGCACATGGGGAGTTGAGATCAAGTGCAGTGAAATGGGGAGAGAGGGTGGGGGATAATTAGACCAGGGTACACAGGCACAGTGCCCATTTTTAAGACATGTATTCTGTCCTTATTTTTATATAATACTTTTGAGTTTACATTATTATTTATAATTAAAGATAATAAAACACAGAGCCGTTTGAGAAGCAGAGAAGTGGAGCTGGTTGGAGCATTTGGAGTTTCTCTGCAGAGCAGCTGGGGAATGCAAAACTAGAATGATTGCAGCGCCACCACTGGGGAGGAGGGTGTAATTACAGCGTGACAAGTTTACCTGAAAAGTTTCCATTATAAATGTTGACATAAAAACTTCTAAAATTCAAAATCATGAGGGGTCTAGACAGAGTAGATAGAGAGAAACTGTTCCCATCGGCAGAAGGGTCGAGGACCAGAGGACACAGATTTAAGGTGATTAGCAGAAGAACCAAAGGCGACATGAGGAAAAACTTTTTTACGCAGCGAGTGGTTAGGATCTGGAATTCACTGCTGAAAGGGTGGTGGAGGCAGACTCAATCATGGCTTTCAAAGGGGAATTGGCTAAGTACCTGAAGGAAAAAAATTTGCAGGGCTATGGAGAAAGGGCGGGGGGGGGCAGTGGGACTAGCTGAAGTGCTCTTGCAGAGAGCCGGCACGGGCTCGACGGGCCGAATGGCCTCCTTCTGTGCTGTAACCATTCGATGATTCTATGATAACGGAGGTTCCAGGATGCGCAGACAGATGTAAGTTGGCCGATATCCTGTGGCCTAGCTCACAGCGCCACCACTGGGGAGGAGGGTGTAATTACAGCGAGTCAGAGGCTGCGTTATTTTATATCCATGGAGTGTTGTTGGTGGGCCATAACATGAGGGCCAAATGATTTACAGTGACAATAAGTCAAGTTCCATTTTTATGCCGTAGTATTTTGGATTAGTGAGTGTTGGAAGGACTGAATTCTCTGAACTCTGTCCATTATTCTATGAAAATCGTGAATGCGTAGTCTTTATTTTATATACATTGCTTTCTCTATGCATTTAATTGTTATCCTTTACCATTTTAAAGCTGGGGCTGCACAGCAGGATGGAGTGCAAGATGTACCACTTGGTAGGTATCTGGTATTTAGCAGCACTAGGGAGGGGGGGGGGGGGGGGAATTGTGGTTTGGCTACACTGAGGGGGCAGTCCTGCACTTTGGTAGCACTGGGTGAAGGTTCTTGGGGTTTGACAGCTCTAAGGTGGGGAGGGTCCTGTGGTCTCGTACCTCTGTGGAAGGGGAACCTGAGGTTTGACAGAACTGTGGAGGAGCGAACTGAGGTTTGATAGAACTCGGGGATGGAATGTTGCGTTGGCTCACCAGCAGATGCCAAGGGTCTGTCAGAACTAGGAGGAGGGGAGGGGAGAGAAGGGGGTGAGGGCTCCACATCTGGCAAACACTGGTTTGTAGGGTTCTCTGCGAACACCAAATTCATTGTTTTGTGATTGGATCCTGCATGCGTTTCTCTCTCTCTCTGGGGATGATTTTAACCCTACTCGCTCAGCAGAAACCTGGCGGGTGGGGCAGTTAAAATCGCCCCCTGGCTCTTACCTGTCCGAAAGCCGCCATGATCGCAACATCTGCGATTTTAAGCTGCTCTCCTGAGCCAGGCAGCAAGGACAGGCGCCCGGAGCCAACGGGGTCCTTCTTTACATATGCATGTCGCGGCCCGATGACATAATTGAGACCCGACTGTAATTTTAACTCAGGCCTGAGCGAGGAATCCACCTGGATTTAAAATCGGAGCCACTCTCCCACAATTGTCACGAATTACAACGTTTGCATTTTCTAACTAGCAACAAAACAACCCGTGCTAATTGGAGCCTTTCTGTTTGCCTGAAAAGTTCTCAATGTAATTTTTTTTTAAAGAAAAATTTGCTGAGGGGTCTCTCTCTCTCTCTCACTCTCTATTTGTCTTTCTCACCTGTCTGAGCCTGGCACCATTTCTGAAGGAAAAGCAAATGAAAAGCTTCTATTTAAAAAAAACCCGACTCAAATTCATCATCCAGTTTTGCAATCAAATCATTTTTCAAAATACCGTTACAGACAGAGCCGCAATTTGTCTTTGCCACCCCGAAAAATAAATAGCTTTACATAATTTATGCAAGATTAATTTGAAAATATACAAAACCTGCCAGAGAGGGGCAATCTGTAGCCTGTCATATTTGAAGTGGGTCTGTTTCATTGCTCAGTTTCACCCCAGATGCACAAGCGCAGCATCTCTGTTTAAAATGCCACTCAGCATAAACTTTAACCAGAAAAGCTCTTAAGACGAGGGGTAGAAATTAGTCGCGGGCGGTGGCACTAAACGGGCGCTATCGGGTCGGCCGCCCCCTATAAGCAAAGCCTGATATTTAATTCTATTGACTGCGATGGAACTGAATATAACGGGCGGCCGATCTGATACCGCCCGCTTAATGCCACTGCCTGAGGTGAATTTCTAAGCCTAGTTCCCGAGCTTTTCTTTGAAAAACAACCAAACAGCTACGGTTGGGAGCTAAAGAGAAATACTCCAGCGGTTGGGCTGACCAAAGGCTGCTCATCCATCCCGGGAACCTGCCCTCTCTGCACGTGCTCGGACTGCGGGATTTGCCTTCAGCTTTGAGAATCAAGACAACATGCTCAGCTTCTCGGGCAGTTCGGAGAAGCCGAGGGCTTGAAATATAAAAACTTTACCGAGGTATTGAAAGACAATTCAATTAGAAAACAACCTACGTTTGTATTTTGTTTATAACCTTACCATAGACATTAGAATTCTCAATTACTGAGAAAAAATGGTCGATGACGTTTTTTATAAATATATAAAGCGATTTGATTGGTTCACTTTTTTTTTCTTTTTGATTGGTCATTCGCGATTGGTTGCTTTGATAAATCCTTAGTCGTTCCTCATTGGCAGTGTCCTGGCTGCTTTCCTCACTTTTGATTCGCCTGTTACCTGCCTCTTCAGTTCTGATTTGCTGCTGGTTTTCCTTTGAGCCAATCAGGGAAGTGTGGTGGTTAGTTGACCACAGGGCCTTCTGCGTGTGTCAGATCTGCCAAATTATTACCTGAGGCAATAAGAACATAAATCACTCAAAGCACAGCCCTTACGCTATAGAAAACAGCCAATTATTTCAGGTCTGAGTTCATTAAGTACAAGACTTTCGCCTTAACAAGTAACTCAGCATCATTGCTGCAGGTGTATTCTGTGTCGCTGCTCAGATATGTTTCAGCCGCAATACATCCAATACTCCCAGGAAACACAATGGGGGTCTAGTTTGACTTTTGCGCACCACCCAGTTTCCAGTACGCGCGGGCACGATTTTAAGGCCGTGCCCTCATATACATTAGGCCGGCGAGCTGTTGGGCACCTCGACGCAGCTCTCTGGTTCAAAGTTGGCCAATATTTGACCGCCCCGCCTACAAGCAAGGTAATAAGTGCGGGAGGAGGGTGCGATCACAGGGGTTGGGTGGAGGGGGGGCTTCTGGGGCAGCAGTGCTTCATATTATTTTGTGTGGGGCCTAGAGGAAATCCTCCAGCACCAGTGTCAGCTGTAGCTCAGTTGGTAGCACGCTTGCCTCTGAGTCAGAAGGTTGTGGGTTCAAATCCCACTTGAGCACAAAAATCTAGGCTGACACTCCCAGTACAGTTGCTGAGGGAGCACTGCCCTGTCCGAGGTTCTGTCTTGTGGATGAGGCCCTGTCTGCTCTCTCAGGTAGACGTAAAAGATCCCAGGGCTCCTATTTTGAAGAGCAATGGAGTTATCCCTGGTGTCCTAGCCAATATTTATCCCTCAATCAACATCACTAAGACAGATTATCGCATTGCTGTTTGTGGGAGCTTGCTGTGCGCAAATTGGTTGCCGAATTTCCTACATTACAACAGTGACTGCACTTCATTGGCTGTAAAGCACTTTAGGATGTCCTGACATTGTGAGAGGCGCTATAGAAATGCAAGATTTTCTTTCTCCAGGTCCCACAAAAATATTAAACTTACCTCTTGGCCGAGCCTCTTCGGCTCCATCGCCCGTGGGACTGATCACAGCCTGCACACCACGCACTCCGATCATTTCTAAACTAATGTGTCAAGCGTGGTCCTAGGACCCCGAATTGCATATTTAAAGGGGCCTAGTGCCTGAAACAGGTGGGCGCTTTGCGTGCCCGGTGGTAAACCCCTTTCAAAATGGCGGGGGCTGCTTTTGTTGGGGTTCACGGGGCGTTGAGGCTACTGACCCCATTTTAACACCAAGTGAAAATCGACTCCAATGAATGAGGATGCATGGATCTGCTCATGAACTATAAGGACTCTTCTTCTTCTTCTTAGGCAGTCCCTCGGAACCGAGGATGACTTGCTTCCACATTCAAAATGAGTTCTCAGGTGACCGATGAGTCCAATGCGGGACCTACAGTCTCTGTCACAGGTGGGGCAGACGGTGGTTGAAGGGGCGGGTGGGTGGGGTGCTTGGGTTGACGTGCACTCCTTGCGCTGCCTGCGCTTGGCTTCCGCTTGCTCCCGACGAAGAGACTCGAGGTGTTCGGCACCTTCCCGGATGCTTCTCCTCCACTTTGTGCGGTCTTGGGCCAGGGATTCCCAGGTGTCGGTGGGGATGTTACACTTTTTCAAGGAGGCTTTGAGGGTGTCCTTGAAGCGTTTCCTCTGCCCACCTGGGGCTCTCTTGCCGTGCCGGAGCTCCGAGTAGAGCGCTAGTTTTGGGAGTCTCGTATCGGGCATGCGGACAATGTGACCCGTCCATCGGAGCTGATCGAGCGTGGTCAAAGCTTCGATGCTGGGGATGTTGGCCTGAGCGAGAACACTGATGTTGGTGCGCCTATCCTGCCAATGGATTTGCAGGATCTTGCAGAGGCAGCGTTGGTGGTACCTCTCCAGTGTTTTGAGGTGCCTGTTGTACATGGTCCATGTCTCTGAGGCATACAGCAGGGTGGGTATCACTGCTGCTCTGTAGACCATGAGCTTGGTGCCGGGTTTGAGGTCCTGGTCTTCAAACACTCTCTTCCTCAGGCGACCGAAGGCTGCACTGGCACACTGAAGGCGGTGTTGGACTTCGTCGTCGACGTCTGCCCTTGTTGACAGTAGGCTCCCGAGGTATGGAAAGTGGTCCACGTTGTCCAAGGCCTTGTCGTGGATTTTGATAATCGGGGGGCAGTACTGTGTGGCGGGGGCAGGTTGGTAGAGGACCTTTGTCTTACGGATGTTTAGTGTAAGGCCCATGCTCTCGTACGCTTCGGTGAAGGTGTTGACAATGGTTTGGAGTTCGACCTCGGAGTGAGCGCAGACGCAAGCGTCGTCTGCATACTGTAATTCGACGACAGAGGATGGGACGACCTTGGATCTGGACCGGAGGCGACGGAGGTTGAACAGTTTCCCGTTTGTTCTGTAAATTAGCTCCACTCCAGTGGGGAGCTTACGGATGGTGAGATGGAGCATTGCAGCAAGGAAGATCGAGAAGAGCGTTGGTGCGATGACACAGCCTTGCTTGACCCCGGTTCGTACGTGAATTGGGTCTGTGGTGGAACCGTTGGTCAGGATCACGGCTTGCATGTCGTCGTGAAGCAGGCGGTGGATGGTGACAAACTTTTGAGGGCAGCCGAATTTGAGGAGGACACTCCATAATCCCTCACGGTTGACAGTGTTGAAGGCCTTTGTGAGATCAAAGAAGGCCATGTACAGTGGTTGGTGCTGTTCCCTGCATTTCTCTTGTAATTGACGTGCGGTGAAGATCATGTCCATTGTGCCCCTTAGTGGGCAGAATCCGCATTGCGACGCTGGGAGGAGCTCTTCGGCCACTGGGAGAAGGCGATTGAGGAGGATTCTTGCGATGACTTTCCCTGTGGCAGACAGCAGGGAAACTCCTCTGTAATTACCGCAATCGGACTTGTCACCTTTCTTGAAGATGGTCACAATTACAGCATCTCTGAGATCCCCTGGCATGCTCTCCTCCTTCCAGATAAGAGAAATTAGTTCATCAATTCGCGCATGTAGTGCTTCTCCGCCATGCTTTAGTGCCTCGGCGGGGATTCCATCTGCTCCTGAGGCCTTGTTGTTCTTCAGTTGTCGGATGGCCTTTTCAACCTCATGCCGGGCTGGGGTTGTGCTGAGGTGGTGGCGGGTAGCATGCTGCGGGATGGAGTTGAGGACACTCGCGTCGAAGACAGAGTCGCGGTTAAGGAGATCTTCGAAGTGCTCCTTCCAGCGGGCACTGACTGCCTCTCTGTCCTTGATGAGCACCTCTCCGTTCTTGGCCTGCAGTGGGGTAGGGCCTTGGGTGCTTGGGCCATAGATGGTCTTGACTGCGCTAAAGAATCCATGCACGTCGTGGTTGTCGGCTAGCTGCTGGATCTCCTGCGCTTTCTCCACCCACCATCTATTCTTCAGGTCGCGAGTTTTTTGTTGGACCTCGGCCTTCACGCGTCTGTAGAGCTGCTTTCTTGCTCTTGAGTTCTGTTGCTGTTTCCAGATCAGGAATGCCTTGTGCTTGTGGCTTATTAGCTCCTGGATCTCCTGGTCGTTCTCGTCTCGAACCAGCCTTGATGTTTCCTGGTCGAGTGACCGAGCGTCTCTTCACAGGTGCTGATTATGGAGGCCTTGAGTGCAGACCAGGCGCTGTGGACACTCTGTGTCTCTGCATCACTGGGAGTCGTCAGGTTGTTTGTGAGGCGCAGGCTGAATAGGGCTTTCTTAGCAGGGTCTTTGAGTGCTCCAGCGTTAATTTTCCTGCGGCATTGTTTCTGTTGCCGCCGTTGTTTTGGGGCTACATTGATGGAGATGACAGAGTGGATTAGGCGGTGGTCTGTCCAGCAGTTGTCAGCTCCTGTCATGGCGCGGGTGATGCGGACGTCCTTGCGGTCCCTCGCTCGGATGATGACGTAGTCTAGCAGATGCCAGTGCTTGGAGTGAGGGTGCTGCCATGAAGCCTTGTACTTGTCTCTCTGACGGAACAAGGTGTTGGTTATGACAAGGCCATGTTCTAAGCATTTCGACAGGAGGAGGATACCGTTGGAGTTGGCTTTCCCTACCCCCTCTCTGCCGATCACACCTCCCCAGAGGTCAGTGTCCTTTCCAATTCTGGCGTTAAAGTCTCCAAGGAGGATCAGCTTGTTGCCCGTTGGGACTCGGTTCAGGGATTGTTCGAGGCTGGAGTAGAATTCCTCTTTGGTCTCGTCTGTGGCTTCCAGTGTTGGGGCGTACGCACTGATGACCGTAGCGCACTGGTTCCGGGCTAGGGTGAGCCGAAGAGTCATGAGGCACTCGTTTATACCCCTAGGGGAGTCTCTAAGATGCCCAACTAGTTCATTTTTTATGGCGAAGCCTACCCCATGGAGGCGGCGTTCTTCTTCAGGTTTGCCTTTCCAGAAGAAGGTGTAGCCACCGCCTTGCTCCTTGAGCTGGCCTTCCCCTGCCCGCCGGGTCTCACTTAGGGCAGCGATGTCAATGTTGAAACATCTGAGCTCCCGGGCAACGATAGCAGTACGGCGTTCCGGTCTGTCACTGTTGGGGTTGTCCATGAGGGTCCTGACATTCCAGGTCCCGAACTTCATTTTAAAGGGTGGAAGATGCCTGTGCGTGAATTCTTTTAACGCGGGGTGGCTGTTGCACACCAGCTACCACACGGGCTTGACAGAGCAAGGTCTTGGTCCAATGGCAAGGGGATCCAAGACGATTGGAGACCAGGCTCTGCTATAACGGCCTAGCGCACACACAAACATACTCCTACTGTCCTCCCTCCTTCCCGCAGGTCCTCTCTGCCTGGGTTTCGTAGGATGCATTGTGGTCCTCCCGACCTCGCTGTTGGCCCGTGCCGCATCTTCCCTGGGCCCCGACCCCGCTGCTGGTCCACGCTGTGCCACTCCTGGGCCTTGACCTCGCTGCTGGGCTCCATAAGGACTACATACGCGCTTTCAGTGCACAAAGAGGAACTTAACCCCCCCCCCCCCCCACTCTGCCCCGTTGCGTTTCGGTGCGCTGAAGCACGATTCACTTCTGTGAACCCCTTGTTCAAATTTGATTCCTTCCATTTAACCTTTTGAGCATCAGTTGTCAGCTTTCATTGTCAATTTGACAGTCTTGTCACTGGAGGCTTGGGGCACCCCGCAGAAGTAAATTGATTAATTTGACAATGAAATGTATCTCTGAATACTCGGTAGAGCCGAGTGTAGAATGAATAAACCTCAGCAGAGCCTTCTGGATGTCTACCAGAAGATGTGTCGTCACAAAAGGTACAGTATGCAGGCAGCGTCATGCATACTCCTCTATTAACAAGTGAACCGTAACTAATGGACGTCTGAGGGTCTGGTGTATCAGAGAATGAGAATATTATTGTAGAATGCAACGGCAACATGAATGAAAAATAAGCCAAAAGAGCAAGTTTTTCCAGGTACATTTTACACTCATAGGAACATAGGAACAGGAGGAGGCCATTCAGCTCCTCGCGCCTGTTCCGCCATTCAGTTAGATCATGGACGATCTTTATCTCAACTCCATCTACCCACCTTGGTTCCATAACCCATAATACTCTTGTCTAACAAAAATCGAGATGAGAAATAACAACGTTGGACAAGGAAATGGTATCAGCATCGAGCAGTTCCAGGTTAGGTTATAGGCAGATGGAGCCCTTCTAACCTTGCCTGACCTGGTCCAATATGTCTGTTGGTGTTAACCAGGAGCTGTGTTCCTTCCAATGGAAGTGTGATTTTTGACATGCTGATAGCAACAGAAACTGACTCACAATCGGGCTTCTGAATCTCTTTGCTCTCTAGTGGCATCAGTGAACAGTGGGAGTCCAAGAGAATGTAAGCTAGTCCGTATGACAGGGTGCAGGGGGCCGGGTGATGGTGGGAGGGGGTGCGTAATGAGGCGGCAGAGAGAATGCAGGTTGTCAGCAGTAACCAAACAACAATATGGCCCCTGGCATGTCTAGTAAGACCATTCCCCGTCAATTAGTGTCAGCCGTGGCTCAGTGGGTAGCACTCTCTCGCCTCTGAGTCAGAAGGTTGTGGGTTCAAGTCCCCACTCCAGAGACTTGAGCACATAAATCTAGGCTGACACTCCAGTGCAGTACTGAGGGAGTGCTGCACTGTCGGAGGTGCCGTCTTTTGGATGAGATGTTAAACCGAGGCCCCATCTGCTTGCTCAGGTGGACATAAAAGATCGCATGGCACTATTTCGAAGAAGAGCAGGGGAGTTATCCCTGGTGTCCTGGCCAATATTTATCTCTCAACCAACATCACTAAAAAAACACATTGTCTGGTCGTTATCACATTGCTGTTTGTGGGAGCTTGCTGTGTGCAAATTGGCTGCTGCATTTCCTACATTACAACAGTGACTACACTTCAAAAGTACTTCATTGTCAAGCGCTTTGGGACGTCCGGTGGTCATGAAAGGCGCTGTATAAATGCAAGTCTTTCTTTCTTTTTGTCCAACCAAAGTGAAGTGGACAGAACCAAATATTGTGCCTATCCATAAGAAGGGATCAGAATCACCACTTGATATAACAGAGCAGTGTCCCTCTTGCAAATTATGTCAAAGCCCATGCAAATCAGAGTAAATGGGGGAGCTGTTCCAACATTTCAATCATAGCAACTTGCTAATTTCTTCCCAAGTAAATTAGTCCACGTGTGAAGCTGTTCATTTCAAGGTCCTTAAAGAAGGGGATTTTCTTGATCCCAGGCAGTAAGTGAGAGCAATAATCCTTGGCATTTCTAGAATCTTTGGTCGAGTATGGCATTCTTACTTTATTGGACATAAGAATTAGGAGCAGAGTAGGCCATACAGCCCCTCGAGCCTGCTCTGCCATTCAATAAGATCATGGCTGATCTTCGATCTCAACTCCACTTTCCCGCCCGATCCCCGTATCCCTTGATTCCTCTAGAGTCCAAAAATCTATCGATCTCTGTCTTGAATATACTCAATGACTGAGCATCAACAGCCCTCTGAGGTAGAGAATTTCAAAGATTCACAACCCTCTGAGTGAAGAAATTCCTCCTCATCTCAGTCTTAAATTGCCGACCCCTTATCCTGAGACTATGCCCCCTAGTTCTAGACTCTCCAGCTAGGGGAAACAACCTCTCAGCATCTACCCTGTCAATACCCCCTAGAATCTTATATGTTTCAATGAGATCACCTCTCATTCTTCTAAACTCCAGAGAGTATAGGCCCAATCTCCTCAATCTCTCCCCATAGGACAACCCTCTCCTCCCAGGAATCAATCTAGAAACTGACTGTTACAATTTATTTTTAAAATTGTTGTATTTAAGTTTTTCCCAAGCTGTAATCAGAGAAACCCACTGAAAAATAAGGAACCTTTGTCAACTCAAATAGAGTGCTCTCTTGTAAAGATCGTGGATTAGTAAACTTTATTAAACTCAACCATACATTCAAACTGATGTTAACACATGTAAAGTTCTGGATCAATGTTACAATTAAGCAACCAGTTAGATCAAGATTCAGGAAATGAATCAGTCTGTAGCATAGAGTGTGTCAGCTAGCCTGAGTGCTGCTGCAATTGAAGTTATTTTCAACCATAATAAATCAACTTATTTTTCCCTCGCCATTTGCTATTGGTTCATTAGGAACCCTAAAAACAAAGGGCCGTATTTTCCGATCAGAGGCTTCCCGCGTGCGGAGGCCTCCGATCTGGAAAAAATCTACGGACTTACCTGAGGGCTCCCGAGATCCGGACACTTCCGCTCCTGGGCCTCTCCAACTCGAAATGCGCAGAGGCCCAGGTATCCCAGGGGCGCAGGCGGTTCGCAAGCGTCCCTGGGATCACGTGGGCCATGGGGAGCCAATCAAAGAAGGGAATCTCCCTTCATACACTTGACAGATAGACCTGTCCAAATATATGAATGGAGATCACCCCCAAAAACATAGTAAAACATTAAATAATTTTTTTTTAAAAACATCACATTTTTAAAATGAGTTGAAATTACAATAAATTAAATATTTTAAACAAAAATTTAATTTTTTGAAAAAAATAATTAAAGTTTTTTACGGGGCTAAAAATAAACTTACCTTTTTTTAAAGTATTTTTAAATGATAAATGAGTGAAAAAAACATTTTTTTTAACTTTTTTCAAATTTATGCTGGTAAAAGCAGGCCTTACGCCGGCTTTTACCAGGCGTAAGATTTCTAAGGGTTTTCTGCGGGCGGAGGTTCTCCAGAAAGTGGAACTAGCCGCCCGCAGAGGCCCTTCTCCAGGGCAGGCGTCCAGCATTTCTGATGTCCCTACGGGTGTGTACACAGTGCGTACACACCCGTAGGGATCGGAATATACGGCCCAATATAACGTACGAACACCACATATCTGAAGCAGTCAAAAAGAAAAGAAAGAACTTGCATTTCTATAGCTTCTTTCACGACCTCGAGACATCCCAAAGCGCTTTACAGCCAATGAAGTACTTTTGACGCGTTGTCACTGTTGTAATGTGGGAAACACGCCAGCCACTTTGTGCACAGCAAGCTCCCACAAACAGCAGTGAGCTAATGACCAGATAATCTGATAATCAGATAACCCTGAACATACAGCGATAACAAAATGTAAAGAGGTAAGGAAACCCTTCACTCTATCGGGGCCATTTTCACCTTCACCGCCTGGGCCGTAATCTGGCAGGTTGAATCACCCGCCCGTTATTGATTTCAGTGGGAAGGTTGTACAGCGGACAGGCGATCGACTCCACCAGATTAACGCCCAGGCAGTCAAGTCAAAAATCTATCCATACATCTCAGTAACAACCGTGTAAAATCATAGAATCTCACAGCACAGAAGGAGGCCATTCGGCCCATCGTGTCTGTGCCGGCTCTTTGCAAGAGCTCTCCAATTAGGCCCACTGCCTCGCTCTTTCCCCTGTAGCCCTGCCATTTTTTTTCCCTTTTCAATTATTTATTCAATTACCTTTGAAAGTTACTATTGAATCTGCTCCCACCGCCCTTTCAGGCAACGCATTTCAGATCACAACAACTCGCTTTGCAAAAACTTTTTCCTCATCATCTTCCCTCTGGTGTTTTTGCCAATGACATTAAATGTGTATCCTCTGGTTACCGTAGCGTAGCCTGTTTTATACCATAGCCTCGGCAAGGATTGGGTGAATTCAATAAAGACGTTAAAGAAAAACTAGCTCGTTAAAAATGGACTACTTCGTGTAGAACTTATTTCACTGCATACTCTTGTGAAGCAATACAAAGACATTGCCCGTAATTTGCGGTCAGCGGTGAAGCGAAGGCGTTCGCCATTGGCCCCGAAGTAAGCTTCCCACAAAGATCTTGCGATCTCTCTGGCGAGAAGTTCGGCTTTTCCGACGTTCAGTTGCGATCAGTGTGAGTTAATGGGGAATCCCTAGCGCGAGCTGCTGTGACCTCAACAAGCTGTCTAAGCAGCCAATCACAATGCAGAACTCTCACAGACCGGGAACCAGGAAGTGAAGAAGCTGCTTTTATTCTAACTTTTAAAAAATGTTACAGAGAGCAAAACAAAGATTGGGGCTCTCACATGGGGCAAAGGTAAACCTGAAATAAAGCTGAACAAACTTTAAACATTTTTTTAAAAATGTAAAGTTTCTTAAAAATTGTAATTTTTATTAAAATGGATAAATTTGACAGCCAACAAAATTAAAATTAGTTTTTCAGGGTCACAACATTCGTTTATCAGTCAATACGTTGTTAAACCCCAGTTACACTTAACCCAAAAGGATCTAACTTTTAATGGGGTATTTAACAGCGATATTACCGCAGAAAAGCCCAAGTTTTCGTCAGTTTCACTGATTACACTGATTGCCGGCTGTTGGGGGCGGGGGGGTGGGGGGCACATCGCAGCCAGTGTCGGAGCAGTGAATGGCAGACCGCAACTTCAGGATTTCCGCGTTAGGATGCGCAATGCGCTACATCCTGAAGTTGCGGTCAGTTTCAAAGGGGCAATAACAGCAAACGCTGTTTGTTCGTCGTTATTACCCACCGCAAATTCCAGGCCAATGTTGCCCTGTCTGTCTAGTTACATCGTCAGTTCCCTTTAGCTCATCAAACTGCATCAAAACAGTTAACATTATATTAAAAAAAAGCAGGCAGTGTCACAGCAGTAAATCCACCAACAGGAGCCGCCGCCACTTCATAATGCAACGAACTCGAAAGTCACCTCGGCAGATAGCACACAGCCTAGTGAGACGCTTTTATTTTAAGGCAATCTGGGTAGCAATTTTACCATGTGCTTGTTAAATTCAATCATTGTTTTTAAGACTCCTAAATTGCTCTCCAGCACTGATCAGAGGGATGAGCTGGTAAGAGTCTGTCTAAGAGTCGCATTAGGCAACTTGTTAACTGCCAGCGTAACCTTGAGTTTAGCTCCACCACGCACTGCTGCCACTATCTGCCTGCTTTAATCTATGGGGCATTGTTAGGCCAAATGGCATTCTGCAGTGGCACCATTAATTGGCATTGGTGGCACAATTGTGATGGTACTATTCAGCACCAAGCTAAATTCTTACTTTATTTCAGTAACCCTCATTAACAACTCTGCAGGTAAATATGCTGAGAGTGCGGACATGGAAACTGACAGAAATGCAGCACCTAAGGGGCAAATATTGTTATCAGTGACAGCTAACATGGTGTCAGCCGCAGCTCAGGGGGTAGCACTCTCGCCTCTGAGTCAGAAGGTTCTGTAGTTCAAGCCCCACTCCAGAGACTTGAGCGTAAAAACCTTAGCCTGACAGTCCAGTGCAGTGCTGAGGGTGTGCTGCATTGTCAGAGGTGCCGTCTTTCGGATGGGATGTTATCACATTGCTGTTTATGGGAGCTTGCTGTGCGCAAATTGGCCACCGTGTTTCCCTACATTACAACAGTGATTACATTTCAAAAGTGCTTCATTGGCTGTCAAGCGCTTGGGGAGGTCCCGAGGTTGTGAAAGGCGCTATATAAATGCAAGTCTTTCTTTAGTGTTTTGTAGTTAAATCAGGGCCTGCTCCTCAGCTTTTGGCAGCACTTCAGCCTGACGCTCCTGATCTTTGGCCAACTAGTGCAGAGGGGTGGGGGGGGCGGTGGAGGGCGGCGGGCAACTCGGAGGACCATCTGGTGGGCCTGTTTTTTGGCCGAGCCATGGTGGCGATCTACAGGTCCAGGCTGGACATGGCCCATGCGGAGAGGGGGTGGGGAGGTCGCGCTGGCTGCCCACCTCTCTTCCACGGCCTTGTCCATGCCTGGTTGGCCCTAGAGCGGGAGAATAAGAACATAAGAAATAGGAGCAGGAGTCGGCCATTCGGCCCCTCGAGCCTGCTCCACCATTTAATGAGATCATGGCTGATCCGATTTTGGCCTCAACTCCACTTCCCTGCCTGCTCCCCATAACCCTTGACTCCCCTGTTGCTCAAAAATCTGTCTATCTCAGCCTTGAATATATTCAATGACTCAGCTTCCAAAGCCCTCTGGGGTAAAGAATTCCAAAGATTCACGACCCTCTGAGAGAAGAAATTGCTCCTCATCTCCGTCTTAAATGGGCGACCCCTTAATATGAGACTATGCCCCCTCGTTCTAGATTGCGGTGCCCACTGGTATGCTTGAGGTCTTCCATGACTGATGGGCAGGGGATAGAGTGTCTGTTAGACACGAATGTGTGTTTTATGATTTAGTTTGATAAGTTTCCTTTTGTTTTGTTGATAAGTACCATTTATGTTTAACAACAACAACGAAACAACTTGCATTTATATAGCTCCTTTAACGTAGTAAAACATCCCAAGGCGCTTCACAGGAGCATTACAAAACAAAATTTGACACCGAGCCACAGAAGGAAATATTAGGACAGGTGAACAAAAGCTTGGTCAAAGAGGTAGGTTTTAAGGAGCATCTTAAAGGAGGAGAAGAGAGGCGGAGAGGTTTAGGGAGGGAATTCCAGAGGTTAGGGCCTCGGCAGCTGAAGGCACGGCCACCAATTGTGGAGCGATTAAAAACGGGGATGCGCAAGAGGCCAGAATTTGAGGAGCGCAGAGATCTTGGAGGGTTGTAGGGCTGGAGGAGATTACAGAGATAGGGTGTGTCGAGGTTCCTTTATTATTTGTCCCCCTTAAAGAAAGAGGGGAGGCAGGTGTAAATTTGCATTTTTTTTCTGTTGATGACGCTGAGGCAACCCAGTGTGATCCTTAAGGGACCATTATAAAAAAGAGCATTACCATCTCAGGAAGGGAAAGATACTTCAGTTGCAATTTATTAATTGTGCCCTCATAATATTTGCTGATTTTTGTCCCATCCCGTTCTGACGTTTTAACTGTCAGTTTAATGGGAGGTCACACATACTGATTGGATGACGGCTGTTTCAAATTTGTTGCGCGCCGCACTGTCGGAGGTGCCGTCTTTCGGATGAGACGTTAAACCGAGGCCCCATCTGCTCTCTCAGGTGCATGTTAAAGATCCCACGGGCACTATTTCGAAGAAGACCAGTGGGAGTTCTCCCCGGAGTCCTGGCTAATATTTACCTCAATTGACATCACTAAAAACAGATTATCCGGTCATTGGCACATTGCTGTTCGTGGGAGCTTGCTGTGCGCAAATTGGCTGCCGCGTTTCCTACATTACAACAAAGGGACTACGCTTCAAAAAGTACTTCATTGGCTGTAAAGCTGCTTTGGGACGTCCTGTGGCCGTGAAAGGCGCTATAGAAATGCAAGTTTCTTCTTTCTCGTTTTACCATCCCGTCTATTTAAGTTATGTTGCTATTGCCGGCTACTTCTTGAAGCTTTGTGGATCCAGATCTCCAAAAGTAATTGCAAACTTTGCCAGCAGTGAATACAATTTAAATTCACCGCACAAAAAGAAAAGGAGTTATGGCGATATCTGCTGAGCGAGTGGTGTGCAGCCACTTTCTGCAACTGTCTCCTTGGAGATTACTGGGAGGCAGTGTGTGATCATTCTGTTGATATTTCTGCCTGTGAGTCAGAAGGTTGTGGGTGCAAGTCCCATTTCAGTGGCAGTACTGAGGGAGTGCTGCACTATCAGAGGTGCCGTCATTCGGATGAGACGTTAAAGCTCTCTCAGGTTGGCATAAAAGATCCCACGGGCACTATTTCGAAGAAGAGCAGGGGGAGTTCTCCCCAGTGTCCTGCCCAATATTTATCCCTCAACCAACATCACTAAAACCAGATTATCTGGTCATTTTCGCATTGCTGTTTGTGGAAGCTTGCTGAGCACAAATTGGCTGCTGTGTTTCCTGCATTACAGCAGGTGCGTGGGAACACCACCACCTCCAAGTTCCCCTCCAAGTCACACACCATCCTGACTTGGAAATATATCGCTGATTCTTCATCGTCGCTAGGTCAAAATCCTGGAACTCCTCCCTAACAGCACTGTGGGAGCACCTTCACCACACGGACTGCAGCGGTTCAAGAAGGCGGCTCACCACCACCTTCTCAAGGGCAATTAGGGATGGGCAATAAATGCTGGCCTTGCCAGTGACGCCCACATCCCGTAAAAAACGAATTTAAAAAAAAATTACAACAGTGACTACACTTCAAAAAAGTACATAATTGGCTGCAAAAGCCTTCAAGTGGCAGAGAGACACGACGGCAGACATGCGTAGGATAAAAGATTCTTTTATAAGTGCAATCTTTTAAGAGGTGTGAGGCAAGAATTGGTGCCAAATAGTGGTTAAGGCATCAGTTTTCACCCGCTTGGATGTAAAGTGCTTTGGGTCGTCCTAAGGTCATGAAAAACACTTTATAAATGCAAGTTCATTTGTTTGTTCGTATTTAGTTTTGTTCGTTAAAAAAAAGTCTGTGCATCGGCACACTTTACACACAAAAAATTATGAAAGGTTTTGATAGAGGAAAGAGCGTGTTTCCACTTGTGGGGAAGAGCGAAACCAGAGGCCATCAATATAAGAGAGTCACCAAGAAATCCAATAGGGAATTCAGAAGAAACTTCTTTACCCAGAGAGTGGTGAGAATGTGGAACTCGCTGCCACAGGGAGTGGTTGAGGCGAAAAGTATAAATGCATTTAAGGGGAGGCTAGAAAAGCACATGAGGGAGAAGGGAATAGAGGGTTATGCTGATAGAGTTAGATGAGGAAGGATGGGTGGAGGCTCGAGTGGAGCACAAACACCGGCCTGGACTGGTTGGGCTGAATGGCCTGTTTCTGTGCTGTATATTCTATGTAATTCTATGTAATTATAAAGCAGTGCAGTACTGAGCGAGTGCTGCTCTGTCGGAGGTGCTGTCTTTCAGATGAGATGTTAAACCGAGGCTCCGTCTGCTCTCTCAGGTGGACGTAAAAGATCCCACGGGCACTATTTCGAAGAAGATCAGGGGAGTTCTCCCCGGTGTCCTGGCCAATATTTATCCCTCAATCAACATCACAAAAACAGATTATTTGGCCATTATCACATTGCTGTTTGTGGGAGCTTGCTGTGCGCAAATTGGCTGCCATGTTTCCTACATTACAACATGACTACATTTCAAAAATACTTCATTGGCTGTAAAGCACATTGGAACGTCCTGAGGTCATGAAAAGCGCTATATAAATGCAAGTCTTTCTTTCTAACTATCCCTTCTTTATAAGTTATCGGGTCCCCTCCCAGCTGAATGGGCAGTTAGCCGGTCAGTGCCACTCAGAGGTTGCCCATTAGAAGATAGAGTCATAGAGTCATAACAGCACAGAAGGAGGCCATTCGGTCCATCAAGTCCGTGCCGGCTCTCTGTGGAGCAATCCAGTCAGTCCCATTCCCCCGCTCTATCCCCGTAGCCCTGCAAGTTTATTTCCCTCAAGTGCCTATCCAGTCTCCCCTTGAAAACATTGAGTGTCTCCGCTTCCACCACTTCCGTCAACAGCGAATTCCAGGTCATCACCACTCGCTGCATAAAAAAGTTTTTCCTCACATCTCCCCTGTATCTCTTGCCCAAAACCTTAAATCTGTGTCCCCTAGGCCTTGTACCATCAATTAGTGGGAACAGCATTTCCCCATCTAGCCTATCCAAACCCGTCATAATCTTGTCCACCTCTATCAAATCACCCCTCAACCTCCTTTGCTCTAATGAAAACAAATCCAGCTTCTCCAACCTGTCCTTGTAGTTAAGATCCCCCATCCCCGGAACCATTCTGGTAAATCTCCTCTGCACCCTCTCAAGGGCCTTCACATCCTTCCTAAAGTGTGCTGACCAGAACTGGACGCAATACTCCAGTTGTGGCCTAACCAGTGCTTTATAAAGGTTCAGCATAACTTCTCTACTTTTGTACTCAATACCTCTATTTATGAAGCCCAAGATCCCATATGCTTTGTTAACCACTCTCTCAATATGTCCTGCCACCTTCAGGGGCCTATGCACATTAACTCCCAGGTCCCTCTGTCCCTGCACACTCTTTAAAACTGTGCCATTAAGTGTATATTGCCTCTCCCTGTTCCTTCTGCCAAAATGCATCACCTCACCCTTCTCTGCATTAAATTCCATCTGCCACTTGTCTGTCCACTCTGCTAGCCTTTCTATGTCCTGTTACAGTCGATTGGTATCATCATCACTGTTTGCCACACCCCCAAGTTTGGTATCATCAGCAAATTTAGAAATTCTACTCTGTATTCCAATATCCAGGTCATTTATATATATCAAAAAAAGCAGTGGCCCCAGCACTGACCCTTGGGGAACACCACTGTCTACCATCCTCCAATCTGAAAAACAGCCATTTAGCACAACTCACTGTTTTCTGTCCTTAAGCCAATTCCTTATCCAAGCTGCCACTGACCCACCTATTCCATGAGCCTCAATTTTGTTAATCAGCCTTCTATGTGGTACTTTGTCAAAAGCCTTCCAAAAATCCATGTAGACAACATCCATTGCATTCCCTTCATCAATCCTCTCTGTTACTTCATCAAAAAATTCAATTAGGTTTGTCAAACACGATCTGCCTTTTACAAATCCGTGTTGACTCTCCTTAATTAGCTTAAACTTCTCCAAGTGCCCGTTAATTTTTTCCTTGATTATTGTTTCTAAAACTTTACCCACCACTGATGTTAAACTGACCGGCTAGTGGTTACTAGGATTGTCCTTACACCCGTTCTTGAACAATGTTCAAGAGCGGGTTAGAGGTGTCTCGCTGAGAGATCATTTTCACCTTCACCTGCTGGTGATGAAAATTGGGCAGGTTCTACAACGGGCGGGCAGCTTACCATAGAATCATAGAATGGTTACAGCATGGAAGAAGGCCATTCGGCCCGTCGAGCCCGTGCCAACTCTCAGCAGACACTGAAGGTGAAAATTCCCCCTTTCCCCCCTCTCTGATTCTCCTTGCTTCCCTGTTTGTTAACACATGCCAACCATTGAGCGCTTCCCCACAGAAATGCGGCTGAGAGCTGGAACTCACTGGTTGGGGTATCATGGGAGGGGAAAACGCATGCCTTAACCACTCTTTGGTGCCACATCTTGCCTCACACCCCTTTAAAAGATTGCACTGAAAAAGGAAAATCTTTAATCCTGCGCATCGTATCTCTTTTGTCAGTTGAAGGCTTTAGCCGCAGCTGATATTTAACTTGGCAGTATGCTTTGATCTGAACCATGGCAAGCACAGTGGGGGCTTGTGTGAGCTGGCAGGGAGGAAGAGTTCTGTGGAAGTCCCGTCATCCTGTAAAGATCAATGGCAGTGACACGAGATGCCACGTCTCAGAACACGCCCAATCCACACGTCCCTTACAGGAACCGCATGGAGCTGTCACGTTACTGACAAAGCTTTTCTTCTGAAAGTTCGAAATTGCCCACCAGTTCGATTGAAAGTGGGCTGGAAGAGAAGCTCCTAACCAGTGATGTGCAGTTTCGATTGCCTTCGTTCTCAGGCCCGATGCGTGGCTTGACTCTAATCTCTTTCTGTTTTTTCTCTCTTCGGCAGGACGACAAGGAGATTGACCTGGAGCACCTCCACAGACGAGTCAACAGCCTCTGCACGGATGACGACAGCCCCCACAAGCAGTTTTCCACCTCGTCCATAGACCTGACCCCGCTGGAGGTGGACACTATCCCGACGCGACAAGCCCTGGAGCAGATCAGCGACTTTAGAAACACTCACATCACCACCACCACCTTCATACCGGAGCAGATCCAGACTATAAGTCGCAGCCTGTCAGCTAAAGCCGCCTCGGGCTTCTCGTTCGGACCAATGCCCGACCACCGAACTGGCCCCTTCCGAAGCAGGGCACCAAATGGTGGCTTCTTCAGAAGTCCCATTAAAACCATGTCCTCTATCCCCTATCAACCAACTCCATCAGCCGTGTACAGCCTGAATAATGATCCCGATCGGGGCACCTCCATATGAATGTCACATTTTAGGTTTTTTTTCCAACCGGGACTCAGTTTGTGAGACGATAGAATTCGTGGTAGGACTAACCTGGACGTAACTCTTATTTTTTTTTTTTTTTTTAAAAGTCAGGATCTTAGTTACAGCTTTCTCAGATATAATCGCAATAACTCCAGCCTGTTTGACGCAAGTATGTTTATTTCTGCTGCATTTGAATCCAATGCTTTTACTGCTGACAGTTTCATGTGTTATTTCAGACCGGACCAAAGGCATATCCTGCTATTAAAATTAAAGAGCATTCAGGCCACAAAGTTCAAGAATGCGATATTTTATAGGGTCACATATATATGAAGCCGTCCATGTGCTTGTAGAGATATTTTCAGCATCATGTTGCAAAAGAAATTAAATATGACGCGCGTGTGTGTGTGTGGTCCCTCCATAATTCTTTGTTTTTAAAGAGAGAAAGCTCCGTAAGGTTGTATCCTCTGCAGATGTTCTCCAATGTACAGTTTAGATTAAATCAACAGTATTCCTACAGGGCCAAGCATGGCACATACTGGCAGTGCTTGGCTGGTCCTGTTTCCCAAGGTGTTCCTAAGTTCGATATTGCCAGATGTGGCTGTCAGAATGTTCCTTTTGGTTTGTTCTCGGCGCTGGAGGAAGTAGAGTGCCAAACTTCTGAAGTAGGATATTACGTAGGATACACGGCACAGAATCAGGCCATTCGGCCCAACTAGTCCAGGATATCTTGAGTTCATTGCCGCTGCATAATAGTGCTTCTGGGCAGTCAGTGACAAACACTACTATAGGGCCGAGAAATTCGTCCCCGAGCCCTTGGCGAAAAACGGGTGGTATCGGCTCGTCCGTCCGCTATACCCAGCGTCTGATGTTCAGCTCCATTGACTGCAATAGAACTGAATATCAGGCGCTGTGTGTAACGGGCGGCCGATCCGATCCGATACCGACCGTTTTTCGCCATCGCCCGAGACGAATTTCTAGCCCGTGGTAATTAATTACTGCGTTGACGGTAACTGTTTATAGAAAAATCAGAACACCCCAAGATTTTTTTTAAAAATCCAACTGAGATTTTAACTAACCAGAGATATAAAGTCATTGAAAGTAAACTTGTAACAATCATATAATCCTACAGCACAAAAGGAGGCCATTTGGCCCATCGTGCCTGTGCCAGCTTTTTGAAAGTTTCAATTAGTTCCACTGCCCTGCTCTTTCTCCATGGCCTTGCAAATTTTCTGCCCTTCAAGTATTTATCCAAATCCCCTTTGTAAGTTACTCTTGAATGTGGCCTTAACCTTATTAACAGACAGCACATCAAACCAGAAAAAATTGTCTTCAGCAGCCTTCCCGCTGATTGGATAGACTATACTGTCCCAAAAAGAACTGGAAAAATTTGCACCACATGAGATGAGCTATAAATTGTCTCTTGGATCTTAAAGCAACCAGTTTCATTAAAAGGCAACGTACTTCTCACACAAAATTCTTTAATCAACCAATTGATCTGGAAATTAAGCCATTGCGCACCATGATACATAATCAGCGTACACTGGATCTTTGTGCATCAGTAAATGGAAGTGAAAGAGTGTTGGCTAAAACACTTACATAGGGAGTATTGTATCCAATTCTGGGCACCGCACTTTAGGAAGGATGTGAAGGCCTTTGAGAGGGTGCAGCAAAGATTTACGAGAATGGTTTCAGGGATGAGGGGCTTCAGTTACGTGGATAGACTGGAGAAGCTGGGGTTGCTCTGCTTGGAGCAGAGCAGGTTGAGAGGAGATTTGACAGAGGCGTTCAAAATCATAAGGGGTCTGGACAGAGCAGATAGAGAGAAACTGTTCCCATTGGCGGAAGGGTCGAGAACCAGACGACTCAGATTTAAGGTGATTGGCAAAAGAACCAAAGGCGACATGAGGAAAAACTTTTTTACGCAGCGAGTGGTTATGATCTGGAATGTACTGCCTGAGAGGGTGGTGGAGGCAGATTCAATCGTGGCTTTCAAAAGGGAGTTGGATAAGCACCTGAAGGAGAAAACTTTGCAGGGCTACGGGGAAAGGGCGGGGGGAGTGGGACTGGCTGAAGTGCTCTTGCAGAGAGCCGGCACGGGCTCGACGGCCTCCTTCTGTGCTGTAATCATTTCTATGATTCTATATATTTACATGGAGGTTAGCCGGTGTAACTACTTCACGCTGACCCTGGATGACATGTGCAGGCGATGCTTGGAAGCTTTTCTTCTTGTTTTAAGTTGCAGCTTTAAGCGGTTGGGTAAGTTAGTCCGGTAGTAGTCAAATTGTAACTTTAATATATTTTGCAACAAGGCGAGCTCCCTCGCGAGAGACGACAAACACACACAGAGGCAGACGACTGCAGAGGCGAGCTCCGCTTCTCACTCCCAGCTGTCCTTTAGAAACGCAGTAACTCTGTCAGAAACAAATGATTAACGAGAGACTCGTGGTGAGTTTTCCTTCTCTTTATTAAAAGAATAATTTTTTTTAAAAGAAAAATCAAAAAAGTGGTAGGTAGAAAGCAGGTACATCTTTTTTTTCTGTGTTTGATAACGACATTAGGTGTAATTTAACTCGGACTCATTAACGAACTGAGAACAAAATAATGGCTCATGGCTGTTTCCTCTGAATTTCTCTAGTTCAGCACAACTGGGCACGCATAAAAAAGTATATATTTTGATGCTAATTCTTCTCTTTTACCTGTTCCGAAATAGCGTCTGATATAGTTACGTTACTGGTTTGTACAGTTGTCTACAGTGTCAGACAAAACGCTCATTTTTACCACGGGAGACAGTTTATAGGAGAAAGCAAGTTAGTGGAAGCATGCCCGACTTGCCTGAACCTCGTAACACTCTGTTTCATATCAAAGTATTGTTATGGATTCTCATTTGGACGCAAATATACAGGGACAAGCCAGATTATGATAATTTACTGGGTTAGAAAAGGAACCATAGTTAACCATGAATGATATTTATAGGCCTATTTTGATGTAAGTGTCGTATATAAAGAACACTTTTTTCGGGGGGGGGGGAGGGTGGGGGGGATTGGGGGGGGGCCTCTGTTGCAAGTGGCAAAGCTTTCTGTGTATTATTTGTCTAATAAAAATATTTCTTTTTCTTACATGGTCTTTTTATTCATTATTTAAAGTAAATCTGAGATATTTTATCAGCTCAAGGTAATGACCCCAAGAAGCAGGGTTGTTGCCAACACTCCAGGATTGGCCTGGAGTCTCCAGGAATTAAGAGTGGATCTCCAAAACCCAGGAGAAAAATCGTAGGAGCATTAAAAAATATTGTGGGTTTTTTTTCATTGAAAACTTTTATTTATTGGTTCTAAAAATATTGGAGATGGGGGGGGGGGGGTTGCGAAAGAAAAGGCTGTTTGACTGACACTCAAGAATCAGACAATCAGGTAACAAAGAGTCTGTTCGCTTTCCAATTGGTATGGGAGGGCGCCGCGCCACAAGGATTGACGTGTCGGGCGACCAATGACGGGAGCGTTGGGGGGGGGGGGGCGGGGTGGTTGGAGGTGGGCGGTCACGTCACGAATCCTCCGAGAACACGTCCAACCAGAGTTGGCAACCCGTACAGTACAGTCGCCTGTGTGCGCTTAACGTGTGCTTCTGTACTTATAACAGGACATGGGAGTTAAATACCACGGTGTGCTGTGCAATGCTTTTACAAGTGGTTGGCTAAAAGCTTTCTAAACAATTTGCGGGGCTCTGGAATTTTGTGCCGAAAGCTTGGGCCCGAGAGTTGCCGTGGAAACGAGATGTACTCGGCCTGTGAGCAATGTTTCCTCTCATTTTTTTTTCCTCCATGCGCAGTCCCTTTAAATCTGCTGCGCAGGCCGCGCGTGCGCGGAATCTTTTCCAGCGTCAGCAGCTGGTGAGTGGCACCTCCCGCTTGATGCGCGGCCGCGCACCTGAGTATCTGCTCCTGGTGACTCGCTGTCTGCCCGGAATGCTGCTGACACCGTACAATGGTGACTGTCGCTTTTATTTATATATTTGTTCACGGGATGTGGGCGTCGCCGGCACGGGCAGCATTTATTGCCCATCCCTAATTGCCCTTGAAAAGGTGGTGGTGGTGGTGAGCCGCCTATACAGCTGAGTGGCTTGCTGGGCCAGTTAAGAGTCAACCACATTGCTGTGGGTCTGGAGTCACATATCGGCCAGACCGGGTAAGGACAGCAGATTTCCTTCCCTAAAAGGACATGAGTGAACCAGATGGATTTTTACGACAATCCAGTAGTCTTCATGGTCACCATTACTGACACTGGCTTTTTTTTTTAAACATTTCAGATTTATTTAATTATTTTGAATTTAAATTCCCCAGCTGCCGTGGTGGGATTTGAACTCGTGTTGTATGCTGATCATTAAGTCCAGGCCTGCTAGGGTTACTCGTCCAGTAAACGTAACCACCGTAGGCTACCGTAGCTGTACGGTTAGGGTTGCCAACCCTCCAGGATTGCCCTGGAGTTTCCAGGAATTGAAGATTAATCTCCCGGACACTGCAACGAGCAAAACCCGGGAGAAAAGTCATAGGGGGGGGGGCATTAAAAAAAATGGTGTTACTTTGTCATTTTATTTGTAAATTTTCATTTATTAGTTGTAAAAATATTGGAGATCTGCGGAAAAAAGATTGTTTGACTGACAGTCAAGATTAACCCAATTGGGAAACAAAATGGGGCATTTCAACCTAAAACAAAAGGGTGGGTTGTGTGCGTCGGGATAGTCAAATTGTTAAAAATGGGAATCCCGCCTCCAACCCGCCCACTTCCAATTTTAATGGAGGCGGGACTGGAGGCGGGACGGGGGCTAGCAGCCAACCCGCTACCAGGGGACGGGAGGTCAATTTAAATATTATAATGAGGCTGGAAGCTTCTTTTTTAACCTCCATTTTGTTTTTAACTGGATGTGGACGGGTTTTACACAATTCGTAAAATCCAGCAGTTACAGCAAGGTATGTATAAAGGCACTTACCTCCTGGATCCAAGGTCCCTATCTAACCCAGCCTCCGTGATCGGAGACCCCCCCCCCCACAAGGACTCCGATCACCCCCGCCCAGGCAACCCCCACACCAATGATGCTGAGGCCAGCCACGATCTTCCCTTCACCACCCCGATCATCCGGCCCCGATCCTCTCTCCCCCTCCCCCGAGCTTCTGCCCAAACACCGCCCCCTCCCAACCCTGATCCTTTTAATGGCCCAGCCTGATCCCCGATCTCTCCCTCCCTCCTCTGTACGGCCTAGTGCCGCAGGCCTACCTGCCCACAGCCAGTCAGCCTCTCCATCTGGCTGGCTGGGGGCGGGAAACCGAGGCCTTTAAAGTCGGCAGGGCCTGCAGGGAAACCGGCCTCCCGGGTTTCCCGACCGCCTCAGAGCCCGCCCCCCCACCCCCACCCCCAACCAGCCATCCTCCTTAAAATTCAGCCCAAAGAGTCTGTTCACTTTCCAATTGGCCGTGAGAAGGTAGGGCGCCCGGAGGATGGACCAATGGCGGGAGTGTGGGCGCAGGACGATTCGAGGCAGGAGGTCATGTGATGAAACCTCCCAAGAGTTGGTGACCCTACTGTCGGTTGCCATGTCGATTTGTAAGATCACATGGGAAACCATGCACTCATCATTCTTACGCACTGCACTCTTGTCAGGTGAGGACTAACTTCACACCTGATGATTAATTGAAAACTGTTCGGAGAGACTCCGATGCTTATTCAGAATATTTTACTGATGACGCTTCCTTCCTCTTGTGGACTTGAGCAAGCGCGCAGACCTGAAGGGGACGACCTCCACAGACTCCGCTAGGCGGGAATGGGCGGCTGTGCTCCGAAAATCTGCAGGGGGCTCAACTTTTACCGCCTTCTCCCCATTCTCGATCTGCCCGCTACCATTTTGTTTGGGGTCGTCACAAGGTCAGCCCAGGCGCCTGCCTGCTTCAGTATTCAAATGGGGATCGTACATAGGACTCCCAACGCAGTTTGGAGGTACCAATGGGCAGAGCATTTGCAGGCGCATGCTCCACCTATTGATACTAGGCGTAGAGCGGCCTAATTGGTGGTCCTTAAAGGGACCATCGCATAAATGCTCCTCATGGCCCCACAATATCCTTCCAACCCACAGCCGGCCCCTCCGTGCCACCCCTACGATTGTCTTCGCCCACCGCCCCTTTCAGCAATTGGATACGGCTCGGCTTTATGTAGTAGCCCCCAGATTTCCCAACCCCAACCAAACGGTGAGCTGTCTGTCAGCGCTGGTTCATGCCATCGCAGCTCGGCCTGCATTTGAAATGAGGCCTGGCCATTTGAAATGGTTCAGGCCTCCTGGTGAGGTCATTGGTTGGGTGGCGCGCTCGCACCCCGCCCCGCACACCCAACGTCCACCCAACCGTTAGAATCATCCTCCAAGGTGCACACAGTCGGGTTGTGTTGTGGGAAAGACGCTGGTCTGCTCGACTGACACCAATCTGTCAAAACCCCGGCACGTTGACTCATCCTTTTGAACCTCCCGTCAGTTTTACGGATTAAATTTAATTTGCTTCAGCTTAAATTGCAAGAAAGTGACCACCAGCGTCAGAAAGTGTGATAGAAATGTCCAATGTAATTCCAACTCTTATTCCTACAGCACCCCTTCCAAGCAAACCAATACTGTATATAGAAAAAAAGAGAAAGAACATAAGAACATAAGAACTAGGAGCAGGAGTAAGCCATTCGGCCCCTCGAGCCTGCTCCGCCATTCAATAAGATCATGGCTGATCTGATCTTGGCCTCAACACCACTTTCCTGCCCGCTCCCCATAACCCTCGACACCCCTATAGTTCAAAACTCTGTTTATCTCCACCTTAAATATATTCAATGACCCAGCCTCCACAGCTCTCTAGGGTAGAGAATTCCAAAGATTCACGACCCTCTGAGAGAAGAAAATCCTCCTCATTTCCGTTTTAAATGGGCAACCCCTTATTCTGAAACTATGCCCCCGAGTTCTAGATTCCCCCATGAGGGGAAACATCCTCTCTGCATCTACTCTGTCGAGCCCCCTCAAAATCTTATTATATGTTTCAATAAGATCACCTCTCATTCTTCTAAACTCCAATGAGTATAGGCCCAACCTGCTCAACCTTTCTTCATAAAACAACCCCTTCATCCCAGGAATCAACCTAGTGAACCTTCTCTGAACTGCCTCCAGTGCAAGTATATCCCTCCTTAAATTAGCAGACCAAAACTGTACTCTAGGTGTGGTCTCACCAACGCCCTGTACAGTTGTAGCAAGACTTCCCTACTTTTATACTCCAACCTCCTTGCAAAAAAGGCCAACATTCCATTTGCCTTCCTAATTACTTGCTGTACCTGCATGCTAACTTTTTGTGTTTCATGTACAAGGACCCCCAGATCTCTCTGTACCACAGCATTTTGTAGTCTCTCTCCATTTAAATAATAATTTGCTTTTTTATTCTTCCTACCAAAGTGGATAACCTCACATTTTCCCACATTATACTCCATCTGCCAAATGTTTGCCCACTCACTTAACCTATCTATATCCCTTTGCAGATTCTTTGTGTCCTCCTCATAACTTGCTTTCCCACCTATCTTTGTATCATCAGCAAATTTGGTTACATTACACTCGGTCCCTTCATCCAAGTCATTAATATAGATTGTTAATAGTTGAGGCCCCAGCACTGATCCCTGTGGCACCGCACTAGTTACAGTTTGCCAACCTGAAAATGACCCATTTATCCCAATTCTCTGTTTCCTGTTAGTTAGCCAATCCTCTATCCATGCTAATACATTACCCCTAACCCCGTGAGCTCTTATCTTGTGCAGTAACCTTTTATGTGGCACCTTATCAAATGCCTTCTGGAAATCCAAATACACTACATCTACTGGTTCCCCTTTATCCACCCTGCTCGTTACATCCTCAAAGAACTCTAGCAAATTTGTCAAACACGATTTCCCTTTCTTAAAACCGTGCTGACTCTGCTTGACTATATTATGATTTTCTAAATGTCCTGCTACTACTTCCTTAATAATGGACTCCAGCATTTTCCCAATGACAGATGTTAGGCTAACTGGCCTATAGTTTCCTACTTTCTGTCTCCCTCCTTTCTTGAATAGGGGAGTTAGATTTGCGGTTTTCCAGTCTGCTGAGACCTCTCCAGAATCCAGGGAATTTTGGTAGATTACAACCAATGCATCCACTATCTCTGCAGCCACTTCTTTTAAGACCCTAGGATGTATGATCGGTACTTGGATAAAAAGTGTACTGATTTGGCAATCGCTGCCACTAAATTGAATGCCTTTCCCAGTAGGCAAATGCAGTTCCACACACATTGAAGATTAAGACAGGTTTATTTATAACAAACATGATAAATAAACTGCAACAGTGTTTCCTTGTAAGGTAGCCAGCTACTATAGAGAGGCAATATACAAAGAAAGAAAGACTTGCATGACCTCAGAACGTCCCAAAGCAATTTACAGCCAATGAAGTACTTTTCAAAGTATAGTCATTGTTGTAATGTAGGAAACGCGGCAGCCAATTTGCAGACAGCAAGATCCCACAAACAGCAATGTGATAATGACCAGATAATCTATATTTTTAGTGATGTTGGTTGAGGGATAAATATTGGCCAGGACAAAATATAGTCATCAAGAAATGTCTGGCAAGCCCCTTTCTGTTTAGGAAGGGTAAAGACCCATGACATCATGAGTGGTTAAGATTTGGACTGCACTGCCTGATAGGGTGGTGGACACCGATTCAATATTAGCCTTCAAAAGAGAATTGGATAAATACTTGAAGGAGAAAAAATTGCAGGGATATGGGGAAAGAGCCGGGGGGGGAGTGGGACTAACTGGATTGCTCTTCGAAAGAGCCGGCACAGACTCGATGGGCCGAATGGCCTCCTTCTGTGATCGTTCTATTCTATGATCATCATATCTTCACAATGATCACTCACAGGTGACTTGATGACAGCAAGCAACCAAGGTGATTGTGTTAGTAAAGCAGCAACAAGAAAAGGTTTTCCAAGGTTTGAGCTAATGAAGAGTGCTTTGACTGAAGTGAACTTAGTTTCACTGCTACAAACAGCAAAGAGAGGCAATCTCCTCTAGAGATGGACCACGGATGAGTCACTTGTGGAATGAAACTGGTCGGAGTTGTAGGTGCGGATTGTAAGGTCTCATTAATATTCAGGACTTCACAGGAGCACAATAAGACAAGAATTGGCACCGAGACAAGGAAGGAGATATTAGGAGAGGTGACTAAAAGCTTGGCCATAGAGGTAGGTTTTAGAGGACCGTCTTAAAGGAAGAGAGAGAGGTAGAGAGGCGGGGAGGTTTAGGGAGGGAATTCCAGAGTTTAGGGCCTCGACGGTTGAAGTGACGGCCTCCCCTGGTGGGGCAAAGGAAATGGGGGATGCACAAGAAGCCAGAGTTTGGGGAAGGCAGAGATCTCGAAGGGTTTGTAGGGCTGGAGGAGATTACAGAGATAGTGAGGGGTGAGACCATGGAGGGATTTAAACACAAGGATGAGAATTTTAAAATTGAGGCGTTGGTGGACCAGGAGCCAATGTAGGTCAGCAAGCGCTGGGGCGATGGGTGAACGGGACTTGGTGTATATTGGAATAGTCGAGTCTGGAGTCTCGGTCAGCAGCAGATGGGCTGAGGCAGGAGCATGCACTTTTGTGCAGTACAATTCCCAGTATAGAAACCACATAATCTGCCCTCCAGCATCCTCAGCTCAGCCAAGTTGCTCCTGACTTGTACCCTTCAAGGCAAACTTTCACAGGTTTCATTCTGTCAACAATCCAGTCCATTTGCTTCTCCAAAGACTCCACACACACCGATGCATTGAGCACATTCCGTGCGGAGTCCAACTCATTCCCAAGAATCATTTGCTCCAGCAATTTGCCTCGTGTATCAATCCAAGTCCCAAGCGATCCAACCTCGGCAACGAGCAGCATGTATTTGAGAAGCTTCCTTGCGAATGAACATTGCCTTGGTGTGAAACTACTTCAGGCTTTTTCTTTCCTCCACATGTCCTTACAGCTTAACCTCTCCCTGAAGCAACTTCAGATCTGATGATCTTCGCACTGCCAAAACCCAACTACTTAGAAGCATACGCCCTCAGGATAAGCAGTTAGGGAACACTGAATTGACATGTTGATCATAAGGAAGTCTACATCCTGAAGGCTTTGAAAGCAATGTGGCTATCTCCCATTCTTATCTTGAACAGAATTAAAAATGATAAAAATAAGACTTGCAGAGCAAATAAAACAACTAATAGAGATAGATTATAGTTAAATATAGGAATTCTCTTCACGAGCGAATGGTTTCTGACCAAAAGCTGACAACAATGATAAAAAGAGCGCCAAGACAGTCCACTAAATTAATATCGTAATTAAGTGGCAGCCCAACTCAGTGGTAATACTCTTGACTTTGAGTCCGAAAGTCATGAGCTCTATGCCCCTCTTCGGGAGATGAGTGCAAAATCTAGGCTGACACTTCAGTGCAGTACCGAGGGAGCGCTGCACTGGCGGAGGTGCCGCCTTTCTGATGAAACATTAAATCTGAGGACCCGTCAGCCTGTTCAGGTAGACGTAAATGAGCCCCATGGCATTATTCAAAGAAGAATAGGGGAGTCCTCCTGGTGTTCCGACCAACGTTTATCCCTCGACCAACAGCACCAAAGCAGATTAACTGATCAACGGATCATTCTTCTCATTGCTGTTTGTGGCACCTTGCTGTGCGCAAATTGGCTGCTGTGTTTGCCTGCATAACGACACTTCAAAAATACTTCATTCTCTGTGAAGCACTTTGAGATGTCAACATAAATGCAAGTTTATATTTTTTTGATTAGAAGCATCTAAATAGAGGTCAAAACAATGGGGAAAAATTGGCTCGTGCCCCCTTTGGGGCACTAACTTCACTACTTTTAGCGCCCCGAAAAAGTTAGCGCCCCCGCGCCAGAAATTGGATGGTAGCGCCCCAAGCAGGAGGCAGGGCACTACTGGAAGCGCTCCCCCTCTCTCTTGGGGCGCTAACATTCAATATCGTGGCGCTACGTGCAACAGCGCCACGCACGTCGGCACGTAGCGCCGCGATATTACAGGCCTCCCTCCCCTGATTAAAGGGGAAGGGCCTAGCGCATCGGGGCCCTGCTGGTCCACCGGGGAGCGGGGTGCCGGCAAAAGAGCTCGGCACTCAAGAGGAGTTCCGGGCTGCCCGATCGCGGCCGGCACCCCGCAGGAGGAGGCGAGAGGGGGCAGGTGCTGGCAGGCGGCCCAAAAAAAAATGGCCACCCAGCATCTGCCCTTTAATTTGCGCCGCCCCGGCCGCAAACACGGCACCCTGACCCTGTCGGACATAGCGTCCGGTGGGAGGTCAGAAGGCGCAAGCCAAGTTTGCAGCCGGGGCGCGATCGGGGCGCTGCACACGGCAATGACATCATCGCCGGAGGTGCAGTGCCACGGGACGCTACCGGCTACCGCCGCCGCTAACCTCCCGCTGAATTTCACGGGAGGCGTTAGCGGCGCCGTGCCAGGGCGCTAGGTGCTTTGCGCCCCATTAACGCCGGCTCGGGGCTCTAACGGGTGGCACAAAGCAACCCAATTTTTCCCCCAATATGGCTTCCAGCCAATGTAAGATAATGGGGACCTTTTACTTTATTAATGTTTTTGACCTGCACACAAGCGTATGAAGCTCATTCATCTCTTTCTCCAGTAGATCAACATCCACGTTGTGGGCGATAAGCACTTTGGCCTCAAAATTCCTTGGCTGTTTCCAGAACTTTCTGGGCAAGGGGTGGAACCTCCGACCGTCCTTTACAAGGGGAAAGAGTTAGGGGGTGGGGACACCTTGTGCTGCGAGTTCCTGCTTCTCCCGGTACAATCAAGACCTGGACTGGAAACCAGGATACAGGGCGGACTGGCCTCCCGATGGACAGAAGTGGGTTTCCACGTGAGGTCCAGGCCAGGGAGGTGGCCTGCACCTCTGAAGACAAAAAGAGCTAGGGGTTGGGTCGGTGGGCGGGTGGGGAGCGGGGAGGGGGGAGCACCATGGGAACTGGGCGGATGCTCAGACATCTGAGCATCGCTCGAAGGAGGCCAGGCAGCAGATTTTGCGAGCATAAGGGGCAGGTGGGCTACAGAGGTGCACCTGCATGAGCCTATCAGCCCCAAGCAAATTAGGTGCCCTCCCAATGTCCCCGTCAATTCCAGCTGGGTCAGTGCCCGAGGGCACCGGGCAGGGGCGACCCCAGCAGGTCCTTTGGCATCGAGGCTTGCGGGATTTTAGGGCCTATATCTCTTTCATTTCAAGTTTGACTGCAGCAATCAATTGCTCTACTGATAAGGTGATTGATTTGCTTAATAATGCAAATAATAGCGCGTATAATAATAATAATAATAGCTGAGTTTTTCCAGCATTTTCTGTTGTTATTTCGGATTTCCAGCATCCGCAGTATTTTGCTACTAAATAATAGCGCTGTTGGGCAGATATTGATTATGTTGGAAAAGCCTTGATCCAACGTGATTTAACGAGGAGATTAAAACATTAAAAAGATTGTATAGGATAGATATTGAGAAGCTATTTCCTCTGGTGGGGAAGTCTTAGAACAAGTGGCATAATCATAAAATTAGAGCTGGACAATTCAGGAATGAAATCAGGAAGCACTTTTTCATGCAAAGAGCAGTGGAAATCTGGAACTTTGTCCCCCAAAAGGCTGTGGATGCTGGGGGTCAATTGAAAACTTCAAGACTGAGATCAATGGATTTTTGTTAGGTTAGGGTATCAAGGGATGTGGCTCAAAGGCAGGTAAACGGCGTTTAACCTGACACAAAGGAAGATGGTTGTGGTTATTGGAGGTCAATCATCTCAGCCCCAGGACATCACTGCAGGAGTTCCTCAGGGCAGTGTCCTAGGCCCAACCATCTTCAGCTGCTTCATCAATGACCTTCCCTCCATCATAAGGTCAGAAGTGGGGATGTTGGCTGACGACTGCACAGTGTTCAGTTCCATTCGCAACTCCTCAGATAATGAAGCAGTCCATGCCCGCATGCAACAAGACCTGGATGACATTCAGGCTTGGTCTGATAAGTGGCAAGTAGCATTCGTGCCGCACAAGTGCCAAGCAATGACTATCTACAACAAGAGAGAGTCTAATCACTGCCCCTTGACATTCAACGGCATTACCATCACCGAATCCCCCACCATCAACATCCTGGGGGACCAGAAACTTAACTGGACCAGCCACATAAATACTGTGGCTACAAGAGCAGGTCAGAGGCTGGGTATTCTGCAATGAGTGTCTCACCTCCTGACTCCCCAAAGCCTTTCTACCATCTACAAGGCACAAGTAAGGAGTGTGATGGAATACTCTCCACTTGCCTGGATGAGTGCAGCTCCAATAACACTCAAGAAGCTTGACACCATCCAGGACAAAGCAGCCCACTTGATTGGCTTCCCCATCCACCACCTTAAACATTCACTCCCTACACCACCGGCGCACCGTGGCTGCAGAGCATACCACCTACAAGATGCACTGCAGTAACTCGCCAAGGCTTCTTCGGCAGCCCCTCCCAAACCCGCGACCTCTACCACCTGGAAGGACAAGGGCAGCAGGCGCATAGGAACACCACTGAAGGGATATTTACTAGTACTAGCCCCTTTAGGGCTACCCCGGATCAGGCATATTTCTCAGATGTTCACTTTCAACTGAAGTTTGAGGTAGCCAAATCCTAAAGACGCTTAATTGGGTCTAAAGGTCCAGGCCATCTCTCCCTAAAGGAAAGGAACAACCCATGAATGTTACCATCCTCCAGATAGCGCTTTTAATGGCCCAGAAATTGATCTCGCTCTGTTCCCGCGGGGGTAAGCCTTTCCCGCGATGTCTCACCTCGCTTATGCTTTTTCTGATCCAGCTCGCACGAACTTGATGTTCCAGACATCAGCTGTGCTGGGCTTGCGTATCCCAGCGGCGTAGTTAATTCGTGCGAGCTGTGGGATCACGTGACTCAGTTAGAGCCAATGGCAGCACACCATCTTCCATTCATAAGTCTCACAGCATGGCTGTGAGACTTATGAATCTTACACCCCCCCAAAATAACAGCTAAACCTCAATTAAATTTAAAAAAAAAACCATCACATTAGTAAAATAAGTAGTTAATTAAATTAACCATTTTAAATAAAAAATTAAATTTTTGAAAAAATTTAAAATCTTTTAAAAAGTTATAAAAATAAACTTACCTGTCTTTAAAGTCTATAAAAAAGATATACCTGTAAAAAAAAATTCAAAAAAATACTTAATTCACTACTTACCTTCTTAAAAGCGGGTCTTACTCCTCCTTTTTACATTTCCAAAATCTTCCCTACTTACCTGCGCGTCCAAAGCATGAAGTGCACAGCGTGCACGCAGCCTGTAGCGCGCACGCGATGCAGCCAGGCCCCGCCCCCTTTTCGGAAGAGCAATTGCCGGTTTTCAGCGCATGCGCAGGGCATGCAGAAAACCGGCAATTGGAGTGGGAATACGCGAGAGTACGCAGTGCGTACTCTCGCGTCCCGGGATCAATTTTCGGCCCAATAAGTTTAGCTAGACTGTAACGTCCCGGATATTATGAGGGTCCGGGAAAACTTGCCCAGAAATGTAACTCTTCACCAAAGAGTGTACAGAGATTGAGTTCACGAGTTTTTGATACAGAAGACTTATGTGAGACAATTCTAAAAATATATAGAGAGTTATTAAAAGAACCAATCTGCAATTTACAGTTGGTGAATCAGTCAATCACAACATTAACAGTTCTAAAAGAGAAAAAATGCTATCTTTTTAACAGAGAATCTTACTTTTAAATCTTAACTTCGCTACAGTATTACAGTTCTTAAAGGTTTCTTATACAGGATATCCATCAATATCAAATACCTTTGATCCCTGAGGTACAAAGAGTGGTAGACTACAGAGCCGCCTCTGAAGCCCAGAATCACTTTGCCCGATGAAAGTGAGTCTGATATTCCATTTGAGAGTTCAATATTTATACCCTTTTCCAGTGGTATTTCCTTTAAGGCTTTCTGCTGATGCAAGTTAATTATCTCTATTCATCTTTCTGCCAATCTCTGCAATTCTTACTGCTTCATCAGCCAGAATCTTGTCTCATCTCCAGGTGTTCTAGGGTCACCATATAGAACGGTGTGAAAGGCAGGTGTTCCTTATTTTATGTCATCTTTACGAGGGCAGATGTTCCTTATTTTATATGCCATCTTTACGAAGTTTAACTTAAAACACCTTATCCAGGGTGAACCATTCTTTTGTTCCCAAAAGGTCAGCTTGTCGGAGCCCTTCACCTTCTGTTTTAATAAGGATATTTATTCAGGGTCAACAACTGTCTTATCTCAATAGCCAGAATTCTTTCATAGCTATTTCATAGTTAGGTTTCTAAATTGCTAAACCCAGTTTGTCATGTTTTAATAAGGCCAGAATTCTTTCATAAGATAGTGTATTTTTCTAAATAGGTTATATGGCTTATTCCTTCACACCACCACCTCCAAGTTCCCCTCCAAGTCACACACTATCCTGACTTAGAAGTATATCGCCATTTCTTCATCGTCGCTGGGTCAAAATCCTGGAACTCCCTCCCTAACAGCACTGTGGGAGTACCTTCACCACACGGACTGCAGTGGTTCAAGAAGACGGCTCACCACTGCCTTTTCAAGGGCAATTAGGGATGGGCAATAAATGCTGGCCTTGCCAGCAATGCCCAAATCCCAGGGACAAATAAAAAAAAAATTCTTCTGGATGTCAAGATCATTATATTAAAACATTATAATTATATTACATTTGTGCAATCGATTGTGGCCTTGAAATTCGGTCGCGTAGCGCCTCCTAAGGACCCAAAAATGGCGGGCAGGAAGCGCGCACACACTTCCGACCGGAAGTGCGCCTCCCGCCATATTGAGTAAGGACAAACAAGAGGCGTCCTTCACCCACGCCTGAAGCAGGCCTTAAGGTGTTTGCATATGCAAATCAGGGGCCTAACGCCTGCTTCAGGTCGCCGCTGCACCATTGGTTTGCCCCGAGGCAGCCTGTGCCATCGCGCTCAGGCAAACTAACCCTAAAGATCTCCTGGGGGAAAAAAGGTAAGTTACTTACCTGTAAAGTTTTGCACAGTTGAGTAATTTTGAGCATGATAAGGTGGACAAGGCAGGTCTGATAACAACAACCACATGATATTACCTTAATACATTTTCAGTGTCAAAAGAGGGATTAAATCATTTTACTGAGGTTAAATTCTGTACTTTTTCAATATAATATGTCTTTTTCTATACCAAGTGTCAGCTGTGGCTCAGTGGGTAGCACTCCTCGCCTTTGAGTCAGAAGGTTGTGGGTTCAAGTCCCCACTCCAGAGACTTGAGTACAAAAATCTAGGCTGGCACTACAGTGCAGTGTTGTCGGAGGTGCCGTCTTTCAGATGAGACATTAAACCGAGGCCCTGTCTGCTTTCTCAGGGTGGAGATATAAGATCCCATAGCACTCTTTTGAATAAGAGCAGGGGAGTTATCCCTGGTGTCCTGGCCAGTATTTATCCCTCAATCAACATCACTAAAAACAGATTGGTGGGTCATTATCACATTGCTCTTTGTAGGAGCTTGCTGTGTGCAATTGGCTGCCAAGTTACAACAGTGACTATGCTTCAAAAAGTAAAGGTCATGAAAGGCGCTATATAAATGCAAGTCTTTCTTTTCCTATAACTGGAGCTATATTCCTGTAATCTTGCATCTCTTAATGCTAAATGTCAAATGCTGTCCATCTGCCTCATTCTTAGCTCTCTATAGATCTCTTTGAACTGCATCCCTTTCTTTGGAAACTGCTGCCTTGCCAAACAAATTTGGTGACATCCCCATTTCCACTAAATAACCAGGGGAGGCCTTTCTTTACCAAACACTTGTAGACGTATTGGACTTTAGCTGCAGTTCTGCTCTGTTACCTATGATGGCGCTCTAGTACCGTGAGTGAGAGAACCACAATTGGTGTGTCAGGGCAAGCGCTGAACTGGATCAAACGTGCAAGCAAGAGAGGAGAAAGCGTATGCAAACGAGAGCAGGTTTCACCAGAATGATACCAGGGCTTAAAGGGATAAATGCTGAAGACAGGTTGCATAAACTTTGTTTGTAGTCCCTTGCAACGTTCCCGTTAAGCTACACGGCTATTTCCTCTGTTGGGGTCGAGGGGGGGGGTGGAATCCAGAACAAGGGGGCAAAATCTTAAAATACAACTAGTCAATTCAGGAATGAAATCAGGAAGCATTGCTTCACACAAAGGGTCGTGGGAAACCTGGAACTCTTAACCGCCCCCCCCCGACCCCCAACAGGCTGTGGATGTCGGGGTCCAATTAAAAATTTCAAGACTGAGATCAATAGATTTTTTATCAGGTAAGGGTATCAAATCAGGAAATAATCTTCAGAAAAATGAGTATCATTTAAAAGGAGAGGTTTTAGATACGGATGTAGGCCAAGCATGGATGCTCTGATCATGAAGGCTTGGCTACGATGATGGCGCTCTAGTACCGTGAGTGAGACGACCACAACTGGTGTGTCAGGGCAAGCGCTCAAGTGGATGGTCAGGTCATATGGTGCCAATGTCCGATGAATAAATCCCGAAGGAGATCTTTTACGGTGCATTGAGAACTGGGAAGCGATTTTCTGGGGGTCAGCCAACGAGGTATAAAGACAGCGTAAAAGCCACTCTGAAACATAGTGCAAAAATAGACGTGGGAACAACTCTCTCCGGATAAGAAAGCATGGTGGAAAAAACCCTCCATCAAGGCACATCCTACTTTGAGGTCCGGCGCATTTGCCGATGCTGTAGGTAAACGCCAGCTGAGGAAGTATCGCTTGATGAATCAAGATTCTCCAAACTGGTGTATCTGGGATCCACTGGAGACGCTCATTGCCAGCACACAAAAAAAAACAGTCTCGTCAGTCATTGAAGCATCCACTGCAGAAGATGACATGATGTTCTGGCCGACTTCTTCAACGTTAAAGGACGAACTAAATCTGTTAGGAAGTGTAATCCCGTGCCCAAACACTAGTGACGCTACCTTGCGGTGGACAGGGGTGGGGTAGGGGGAAGGGGGAGGAGGAGACCTGTGGCCCGTTTCAGGAAATTCCTCCCCAATTAACTAAGACAATTAAGTAAGCTCCCAGGGGGAAAAATCGGGTTGGTTTGCACCTCCCGTTAGCGCCCGGGCGCGGCGCCGCTAACGCCTCCTCCCACAGAATTCAGCGGCAGGTTAGCGGCGGCGGTTGCCGGTTGCACCGCGCAGCACTGCGCCGCCAGCGATGACGTCATCGTTGTGCACAGCACCCCGCTTGCGCCCCGGCCGCAAACTTCCCTTGCGCCCCCTGACACACCGCCGGACGATATGTGCGACAGGATCAGGGGGCAGTTTGGCAGCGGCGGCGGCGCAAGTTAAAGGACAGGTGTCGAGCGGCCATTTTTATTTTGGCCACCTGCCAGCACCTGCCCCCTTTCACTTTTGTATGAGGGATGCCGGCCGCGATCGCTTAGCCTGGCACTCCTCTTGAGTGCTGGGCTGTTTTCACGGCACCCCGCCAACCCCCCCCCCCCCCACCCCCGGTGGTCCAGCAGGGCCCCAGTGCGCGCAGTGCTAGGCCCCTCCCCTTTAATCAGGGGAGGGGGCCTGCAATGACACAGCGCTACGTCCCGTCGTGCGTGGCACAGCTGCACGTAGCGCCGTGAAATTCAGTAGTAGCGCCTCACCTCCTGCTTGGGGCGCTACTAGTGAATTTATGGCGGGGGGGGGCGCTAACTTTTTCGGGGCACTAAAATTGCGAGGCAAGGCTGGGGACGCGGAGGCCCCACCGATCTAAACAGCAGAGCCCTCATTTGAATAAACAATCTGCAGACTGCCGCCCGACAGCCAGCCGGATTGGCTGCCTGGCCAGCAGGAGGCAGTGGGAATTTAGCGGCAGGGGGCCGCAGCCTGGGGACCCATGGGGAGGACCCACAGCCGTCAGTGGGGAGAGGGCTTTGCAGAAGATTGGGGGTTCCAGCAAGATCATGGGTTGGGGAGGAGGCCGGGACTGGGAAGGCCCAAGGACTCCTTGAAGGCCGTGGGGGGCGGGGCGGTGGGGGGGGTGGGTGGCGCGGGGAGGGTGGGGGAAGCATTCCTGCTCCTCCTGGCCCACAAGGAGTTTTAAAGGGAGCCGATCTTTAATACCTGCCTTGGCCAGTCAGCGCCCCCCCGCCTCGGATCTGCCGCTGGACAGCTGACAGCGCGGGACTCCCCCTGACGTGTGGTTAATTCTACATTGCGGCCGTGAGTTGGAGCCGGGTGGTAGAATTTTTAAGTTTTAACACTTCCCACGCCGCATTCTCACTGGGTGGAAGGGGAGAGGGTTAAAATTGGGGCCTATGACTAGCCATCACACATCACTAGACTTACTTAAGCTAACCCTCCCCCCTCCCTCCCCACAATATGTCCCAATTTCCTTAGAAACGTTGGACTATATAGGGCTGGAAATGACCATCTCCATTCAGTGGAATGGTCACAAAATTCTCGTCTCTCCTGAACCATTGATACTCGACAAAAAGCCAAAAGTGAACCTGTTGCACTCTTAAAATTTGTACCATCCTTAAGCTTTCTTCTTTGAGAATACGCTTTTCTTGTATTAGATTTTAAAAGGACCAGCCAGCATTGGACATGGCAGCATCAGTTGGAGGACTATCTCATGACCGAGCCAGAAAGGTACAGAGCCACCTCCCTCCCACGATCCTCCAACTGACATCCAGCAGCCTCCTCACTTACTGCTGCCACAGTGGAAGCAACAGCAAGAACGTGCATTTACATAGCGCCTTTAACGTAGTAAAATGTCCGAAGGCGCTTCACAGGAGCGATTATAAAACAAAACTTTGGCACCGAGCCACATAAAGAGATATTAGGACAGGTGACCAAAAGCTTGGTCAAAGAGGTAGGTTTTAAGGAGCGTCTTAAAGGAGGAGAGAGAAGCTGAGAGGTTTAGGGAGGGAATTCCAGAGCTCAGGGCCCAGGCAGCTGAAGGCACTGCCGACAATAGTGGAGCGAAGAAAACCCGGGATGCGCAAGAGGCCAGAATTGGAGGAGCGCAGAGATCTCGGAGGGTTGTAGGGCTGGAGGAGGCCTAGAAGGAGCACACAATTAAAGGGCAAAAAGCACCAGTCTCGTATATGATATGTAGGGAATTACATTTGGTCGCACTTTATTTCAGTTGTGTCCAGAGAACTTTCCTCTGAAGGTGAAATGATGGAGTTTGTATTGAAACGAATGTTGCTGAAGGGCTTTAGGCCACGACACTCTGCACATATGTAAAGAGAACAATTTCTTTGATTGGATGGATGTGCCTCTCAGGGTGAAACCAGAAAATAGGCAGGCATCATAAGTGCTTGTGTGTCATGTCTCGTCCTCCCAAGAACCTGCCATACGGCCCTTATTCCCTATAACAGTGCTTCGTGTGGGATATTTTCTGGTCAGTCACTGGTATCTTGGTCTGCCCTTGGCTGTCGATGGGCCTCCGCTTCTTCCACCTGCTCCAGTGAGAAGCCTGGCTGGATGGCAAAATCAGACGTTCCAGGTCGGTGTGGCTGGGTCTATAGTCACAGCTGTGTGGGTAAGAGCAGTCTGCCTCAGATGCAATCAAACCTTACCTCCTTTCATCTTTTTTTTTTTCCCTCCTCCCAAAAAAGGAAACCCCACTGAAATTTCCATCGCCAGAATTTTGATTTAAAGGGCCTCCAGGAATAAACAAAACACGAAAGAAAACAAACTGAACAGCCACCAGATATCCAAAGTTAAATACCATTTTCATACTCGCTCCAAATAAACTGCTGCCACTTTAACCAGAGACATCAGGGTGGAAATTGGTTACGGCCCATTTTTGGGTCCGTAACTAGCGGAACTCCGACAGGGAAGGCTGAGGCCAACCCAAAATTTCTCCTCAGACCTCATTAACGTTAAAGTTCGCCGAACCTCTCCTTTTGGTGATGACCCTAAATTCATGGCTTCTAGTTACCAACTCGCTGGCCAGTGGAAATAGTTTCTCCCTATTTGCCTTATCAAAAACCTACAGAATTTTGAACACCTCTATCAAATCTTCTCAGGTGACAGCCCTGGCTCAATTGGTAGGACACAGAAGGTTGTGGGTTCATGTCCCACTCCAGAGACTTCAGCTAAAAAAAATCTGACCAACACTCCAGTGCAGTACTGAGTGATTTAAAATAGTCATCTGAAACCTGAACTGAGATTACTGCCTTGTCGTATTTCCAAGAGTGTCCATTATCTTTTAGCTAAATATAATCAGATCCATAGGGTGGTTTCATTCATTCCCTGTTCTTTCTGGCAGTGATTTTAATGGCCCACAGTGATAGCCGGTGTGGATATGGGATGTCTGACACATTAACCAGTAACTGATTGTGAAGCAAAAAGACTTCCATTTCTGTAGCGCCTTTCACAACCTCAGGACGTCCCAAAGCGCTTTACAACCAAAGAAGTACTTTTGAAGTGTAGTCACTGTTGTAATGTGGGAAACGCGGCAGCCAATTTGCGCACAGCAAGCTCCCACAAACAGCAATGTGATAATGACCAGACAATCTGTTTTAGTTGAGGGATAAAAATTGTCCAGGAGACCGGGGAGAACTCCCCTGCCCTTCTTCTAAATGGTGCCACGGGATCTTTTACATCCACCTGAGAGGGTAGCCATCTCATCTGAAAGACGGCACCTCTGACAGTGCAGCACTCCCTCAGTACTGCACTGCAGTGTCAGCCTAGATTTTTTTAGCTCAAGTCTCTGGAGTGGGACTTGAGCCCACACCCTTGTGACTCAGAGGCGAGAGTGCTACCCACTGAGCCACAGCGACTTAGTCATTGCAGATTTATTACTGTAAATTTTAGCGTGTAATACACATACTCAGCAAAATAATTTTTAAAAGTGTGGGGGCAAGCAAATTACACACTGATATGAAAATGTAACTAAAATATTAAATATTGTTCCTAAAATTCACAGCCTACAGTGGGGAAAGTTTATAGTAAACATGGGGGTATGTAGTACTCAAATACTTACAGTAATCAATAGAAAACAGTCTTTTAAATTTTAAATTTTATTTTAATTTTTCAAGCCATAAAAATAACTGAGTCACACAAAAAATACTATGGTTTTTTGTATTAAGGACATCAAGATAGATTCATTTAATGCACAAAATATTTTCCACAATTAACAGTCAGTCATTTTATGTCTGTACTCAAAGCATGGAATAGAATCACAGAGTGGTTACAGTACAGAAGGAGGCCGTTCGGCCCGTCGAGCTCGTGCCAGCTCTCTGCAAGAGCACTTCAGCTAGTCCCACTCCCCCCCGCCCTTTCCCCGTAGCCCTGCAAATTTTTTTCCTTCAAGTACTTATCCAACTCCCTTTTGAAAGCCATGATTGAGTTTGTCTCCACCATCCTTTCAGGCAGTGCATTCCAGATCCTAACCACTTGCTGCGTAAAAATGTTTTTTCTCATGTCGCCTTTGGTTCTTCTGCCAATCACCTTAAGTCTGTGTCCTCTGGTTCACGACTCTTCCACCAATGGGAACAGTTTCTCTCTATCTACTCTGTCTAGACCCCTCATAATTTTGAACACCTCTATCAAATCTCCTCTCAACCTTCTCTGCTCTAAGGAGAGCAACTCCAGCTTCTCCAGTCTATCAATGTAACTGAAGTCCTTCATCCCTGGAACCATTCTTGTAAATCTTTTCTGCACCCTCTCTAAGGCCTTCACATCCTTCCTAAAGTGCGGTGTCCAGAGTTGGACACAATACTCCAGTTGATGCTGAACCAGTGTTTTATGAAGGTTTATCATAACTTCCTTGCTTTTGTACTCTATGCCTCTAAGATCCCATATGTTTTTTTAACCGTTTTCAAGCTGTCCTGCCACCTTCAACGATTTGTGCACATATATCCCCAGGTCTCTCTGTTCATGCACCCCCTTTAGGATTATACCCTTTAGTTTATATTGCCTCTCCTCGTTCTTCCTACCAAAACGTATCACTTCGCACTTTTCTGCGTTAAATTTCATCTGCCACGTGTCCGCCCATTCCACCAGCCTGTCTATGTCCTCTTGAAGTCTATCACTATCCTCCTCACTGTTCACTATACTTCCAAGTTTTGTGTCATCTGCAAATTTTGAAATTGTGCCCTGTACACCCCAAGTCCAAAAGCAAGAGAAACTGAACCTTAAACTGAAACATGGTGCAGGATAAACTGCAAGCTTTGATTCGAAAGCAATGGCAAAAAGTCACACAGAAGACTTGAAATAATCAAGGAAGAAAATAAACAAGCCAATGCTTAAAATTAACAACTATAACACCTTTAACGTAGAAAAACATCCAAAGCCGCTTCACAAGAGCGTAAGGAAGAAATGGACACTGAGCCAAAGAAGGGAGACATTAGGAAGGGTGACCGTAAGCTTGGTGAAAGAGATGAGTTTTAGGGAAGGTCTGAAAAAGGAGGAGAGGGAGTTGGCGAGATGGAACCTTAGTTAAAGGGAACAATGTCTTCTGTGGGTGATATTTTTAAGTTTATGGTGATGAAAAACTTTCTTTTGATAGTTACCCTCAACAAGCATGTTGGAGATCTGGAAAGAAACTTGCAAAACGCAGACTCGATCAGTTTTGGGCAGACCGGTAAATAGAGATTTTCACGCTTGGGATTCTACCACTGTCTCACTCGGACAGATCAGCTCCATGAGCTGCTGAAGGAAACATTCATCTCATACCGCTGATCTTCATCACCTTGATGGGCGCAAAATTTCTGCACACAGAACAAAAGGATGTCAGTTTTCTGCACGAGGACTATGTTCTCAAAACACTCTCTCTGATGAGTGGAGGAACTTGGCAAACTATCCGAAAAAAAGGAGTAGCCCCCATTACAAAGTCCAACTGCTTCTACTGCACTACCTAGAGGTCTATGCCAAAAGTTGTCCACTCTGTTGATCAGCCCTCCGAGTTCTCTGCGCTCTTCCAATTCTGGCCTCTTGCGCATCCCCGATTTTCATCTCTCCACCATTGGCGGCCGTGCCTTCAGCTGCCGAGGCCCTCAGCGCTGGAATTCCCTCCCTAAACCTCTCCGCCTCTCTACCTCTCTCCTCCTCCTTTAAGCCGCTCTTTAAAACCTACCTCTTTGACCAAGCTTTTGGTCGCCTGTCCTAGTATCTCCTTATATGGCTCGGTGTCAAATTTTAAACATGAGGATGCGAAATTTAAAATTGAGGCGTTGGTGGAATATATGTCAGCAAACACAGATACGTTGTTGCAGAGGTGGAGATGGGCAATGTTGGGGAGCTGGAAGTAAGTTGTCTTTGTGATAGAGAGAATATGGGGTCAGAAGCTCAGTTAGGGGTCGAATAGGACGCTGAGACAGTGGCCAGTGATGGTAATGGAACCGGTGGGGAGTTCATGGCAGTGGCAGAAGACAATGGCTTTGGTCGTCCCAATATTTAATTGAAAGAATTTGCGGCTCATCCAGAACTGGATGTCAGGCAAGCAGTCTGACAACACAGAGGCAGTGGAGGGGTCAAGAGAGGTGGTGGTGAGGTAGAGCTGGGTATCATCAGTATACATGTGGAACCTGACGTCATGTTTTCAGATGATGACTTCGAGGAACAGCATGTGGATGAGAATTAGGAGGAGGCCAAGGAGCTCTGAAAGTTCAGTCTTGAACTCACTCCAATATAATTATCATTTTATAATGCAATGTACTGTGAAATTCATAAGAAAATGTCATTGAGTTTGGGATCTACTTTGTAAGAAAACGTTTTCCTCCAGTTATCTTCTCCCTTGTCAATCCTAGCCTGAAGACAGTGAGTTATGCCAGGGCACAATTCAGAGAAGATAACAGACCGCCAGTCAGGGTGGCATTAAGACTGTGAAACCTATGCAATGGCATGGGGTCCCGAGACAGGCAGAGGCCCCGAGTGAATCCAATGAAAGGACACCTACGCAATGGCAACAGCCAATCACTGACCACTTTTATATTACCTATTGCAAACAGGCCTTTCCACAATCGTACGTGTGCGGATTTGACACCGGAGTAAGTAGACAATATTTAGTCTTGTTGTCTAGTAAAAGGTAGGGGCCCCCGCAAGGCAAACACTGCTCCTGTAATGTAAACTTGGACATCTCAACTGACCCAAGTCCTGTTCTAGCCCTAGATCATAACACATGAGCTTCAACAGAAACACGAATCCTTGCGTGAATTTGCTTATCACCAGCTCAGAGATCCTGAGGTCAATTGTAGTTTCCCAACCCCACTTTAGTTAGGGGGACCTAACTCAATACAGACCAGTGATATAACTTGGGGCTGCTCTTGTACCCCACCATACAGTGCATTTAAGACAGCACATTTCACAACCTCAGGACGTCCCAAAGTGCTTTACGGCCTATGAAGTACTTTGAAGTATAATGTTGTAATGTAGGAAACACGGCAGCCAATCTGTAAACAGCCAATGAGGTTAGTGACCAGATCATCTGTTTTAGGTGTTGGCCTCAGTTTTAACGTCACATCTGAAGTGCTGGTTAGGCCACAACTGGAGTATTGCATCCAGTTCTGGTCCCCACACTTTAGGAAGGATGTGAAGGCCCTTGAGTGGGTGCAGAGGAGATTTACCAGAATGGTTCCAGGGATGGGGGATCTTAGCTACAAGGACAGGTTGGAGAAGCTGGATTTGTTTTCATTAGAGCTAAGGAGGTTGAGGGGTGATTTGATAGAGGTGTACAAGATTATGATGGGTTTGGATAGGCTAGACAGGGAAAGGCTGTTCCCACTATTTGATGGTACAAGGACTAGGAGACACAGATTTCAGGTTTTGGGCAAGTGATACAGGGGAGATGTGAGGAAAAACTTTTTTACACAGTGAGTGGTAATGACCTGGAATTCGCTGTTGACGGAAGTGGTGGAAGCGGAGACACTCAATATTTTCAAGGGGAGACTGGATAGGCACTTGAGGGAAATAAACTTGCAGGGCTACAGGGGATAGAGCAGGGGAATGGGACTGACTGGATTGCTCTACAGAGAGCCGGCACGGACTCGATGGGACGATTGGCCTCCTTCTGTGCCGTTATGATTCTATGAAGGACAGCACTCCCTCAGTACCTCACTGATGTGTCAGCCTAGATTATATGGTCAAATCTCTGGTGTGGGGCTTGAATCCACAACCTTCTGACTCAGAGGTGAGAGTGCTACCAACTGAGCCATGGCTGACACCTCAGAGAGACTGTCATTTTGTGTGCATTTTGATGACAAATGTTTTACAGTTGATTACTGAGTAGATCTATAACGATATTATTTATATTATACAGACGATCATTGTGGTGTGGCACTCATTGTTTGGGTTAGATTTTTGTTAAATTCCTGGTAATATCTGTAAGCATTTTCTAACTGCCAAATATTTTTTGCACCCATTCACATTAACTTCCCATTAATATTAAAATCAGGTGACTGTGCAACTTCACAAAACAGTACAAGGGTTCCCAAGTTCATTTTTAAGAGAAACTGGCCTTGCATTTCCATAAATCATGTTAAAATGCAATATTTTGCCACAAGAGAAGAAAGGCTTGCCAAATATGTTTTTTCATGAAGACAGTGTCACTTTAATAGTGGAAAATAAGGGAAAATTCATGAATAACTTCCCAAAATGCAGCGCCTTCTTTCAAAATGAATTGTGGAAGCACATATCTCATATGTGACATTAAAGACTAAATACACTTAGTGTGGACAGCTTGTAAGAAGTTTTTATATGCAGCGTGCATTCATTCTTCCTCCTTGTATTAAGTCTTTGGAGAAGAATACAATCAAGGAATTTGAACAAGTTCTTGAATATAAAATCAACAGTGCAAAATGAATACGATCCTTTACGTGTTTTATAGATTGTTATACTTATAGAATTATAGAATCATGGAATAGTACAGCTCCGAAGGAAGCCATTCGGCCCATCGAGTCTGCGCTGGCTCTTTCGAAGAGCAATCCAGTCAGTCCCACTCCCCCCGCTCTTTCCCCATATCCCTGTAATTTTTTCTCCTTCAAGTATTTATCCAATTCCCTTTTGAAGGCTGCGATTGAATCTATATCCACCACCCTATTGAAGGCTTTGGAGAGAGTGCAAAAGAGATTTACTCGAATGGTTCCAGTTACGTGAATAGACTGGAGAAGTTGGGGTTATTCTCCTTGGAGCAGAGAAGGCTAAGAGGAGATTTGATAGAGGCGTTTAAAATCATGAAGGGTTTAGACAGAGTAAATAAAGAGAAACTGTTTCCAATGTTTGAAGGGTCAATAACCAGAGGGCACAGATTTAAGGTGATTGGCAAAAGAACCAGAGGTGACATGTGGAAAAACTTTTTTAAGCAAAGAGTGGTTAGGATTTGGAATGCACTCCCTGTGCACTGAATGTTTATCTGGAATACACAGTTATTTTCTTTTCCTACACTACAACAGTGACTACACTTCAAAAAGTACTTCATTGCTGTAAAGCGCTTTGGGACGTCCGGTGGTCGTGAAAGGTGCTATACAAATGCAAGTCTTTCTTTCGGAGGTGCAATATTTCTTTTTAATAAATTTTGCATCTAACTAATTAGTGTAACTAAGGCGTTTTGCACTCATAGTAAAGGTTTTCCCTCCTTGGTTTGTAACAGTGAGATACATGCATTCAGGAAGTTAATAATATCATGCATTTTCGTAACAAAAGTACAGCTGATAATGGTGTTGTGTCAAGTGCATGTTGAGATGGGTTAGGTGCAAGAAGAGCTGATTTTGCAATCGGAGCCCTGATACGGTTAGGGAAAGGCCAGGTTAGCAAAATAGACCCGTGGATGGAATCATTGTCACAAAAAATATATATACACAGTCACAACAAGCAACAGAAAAGGCGTCGGCGATATGAATAACCGTATAGAGCTGTATAGTTTAATGTGATGCACATTTTCTTCTGCCTATTTTGGTAATGTAATTTATAATCTCTCTCTCTCGCCCCCACCCCTGCATTATGTCTCTTGATTTGGGATTTTTTTTGTGGGAAGGAGTCTGGGGTATGATTGTCATGGAGACAGCGCTGTTTTAGCTGGTATCCAGACTGAATAATGTGCAGGGGCAACCATCGTGTCACATTCTCCCTTCACACTCTGTAAGGAGCAAGCAGAGCGTGGCCAATGGGACACAGAACGCCATTGTGCCGGGGACACTTTAATAATCCCGAGTTACAAATACTCAACCTGGTGTTTGCACAGGGGTTGGTCCAGTGGCACAGGAATGGAGAGCAGAGTAATGAGGGAGACCGAGCAAATCTCCAGTCACAGTCACAAGGCGCCACCTCGCACCAACTGCAACTTCAGTTTCGCACAAACTATTTCCAATAATCCATGCAGGAAGACAAAATATTTGCATTCGTTTGCCTTTTCGTTCATTCCCGTTTTCCTCGCCCATTTTACCATTGCATCCCCTCTGCATTTTACATTATGCATCGCCCCTGCTTTCATTCTTTGCGTTGGGGGCAGCCAAGATGTGAGAGAATCATATCCAAAACGACACCTGCGCTCTCACTCGATTCAGTCGGAGCCTTGTAGCTTTGGTCGCTTTATATTTGAGTATTATACATGCCCAGAAAGAATGTTACTTTAAAAGTGTAGTTTAAATCAGGAACATGCATGAGAAGAATTTTTTGGCATGTAATTTATAAAACGTTGGATTCCACATTGGGGAAAAAAGCTTTTAATTGCATTTGTGTTTTTTTTCATTTTCATTTTATTCGTTTATTTCTTTTCCTGGCACCACTCCAAAATATTGTGCAGGTGTCCGTGAATATAGATGTGTTGTGTATATACATATACACACAAATGCATTATATATACATACACTTATATATTTATAATTTTATATTTAAATATACATTTTATTTATATAGAATCATAGAATAGTACAGCACAGAAGGAGGCCATTCGGCCCATCGAGTCTGCGCCGGCTCTTTCGAAGAGCGATCCAGTCAGTCCCACTCCCCAGCTCTTTCCCCATAACCCTGCAATTTTTTTTCCCCTTCAAGTATTTATTCAATTCTCTTTCCAAGGCTACTATTGAATCTGTGTCCACCGCCCTATCAGGCAGTGCAGTGCAAATCCTAACCACTCGCTGCGTAAAAAAGTTTTTCCTCATAGTACATACAGAGTAATATATATATTAAAAAATGAATAAATGTGTATATATAAATAAAATGTATATATAAATAAAATTTATATTTATGTCGCCTCTGGTTCTTTTGCCAAACACCTTAAATCTGTGCCCTCGACCCTTCAGCCATTGGAAACAGTTTCTCCTTATTTACTCTATCTAAACCCTTCATGATTTTAAACACCTCTATCAAATCTCCTCTTAGCCTTCTCTGCTCCAAGGAGAACAACCCCAGCTTCTCCAGTCTATCCACGTAACTGTAATCCCTCATCCCTGGAACCATTCTAGTAAATCTCTTCTGTGCCCTTTCTATTTATATAAATGTAACTTTTATTTATATATACACATTTATATATATACATTTTATTTCTATATATATATATATATATAACATGTTCCTACTTCGGTGCATTTTTCCACAGTTGGATATCACAAACATGCACAGTTATGATAAGATAGAGAATTCTGACGAGTGATGCCCGTTGTGTGAATCTCTCGAACAGGGCGTGCCGCTGCAAGATCAAAAGAGTGAACTTGTCCACACACAAAAAAAGGCAGGAAACTCAAGTAGGCTTGAGGCTGGCCAAAGGAGAGAGAGAGAGACAGTGGTGAATGCGACCGGAGTCTAACCAAGCCTTTCAGCTCCTGTAAGCTACAATCGTGTTATTCAGGGTCGTCAGAAGAAGCACTGTTTTAGTTTGCGGACAAAAAAAAAATCTGCCACTTTTGTCTTTTGCCTTTCACTTAAAAAACTATTCTAATCAAACGATGACACAGCGAGACAAGCAGAGTTGCGCCGCGTGTTGAATAGTGTTACTCATCATACAATGCCATTGTCCCCAGCTCTGCATATTATCATAATTCGTTCGTGTAGCTTGTCCGTTTCCTTCGAATGTGTACAATCAGGTTACTTTCTAAATTGAAAGCGTTGAAAGGGAGCGCTTTAAAGCTGGCAGGACCGCTGTAATCAGGTACTGTTAGCTCCGCGAATGGCCTGATGTACAACATCTGCCGGCTAGAAAGGGAAGCAAATCTTGGCTGGTGTCGCCTCAAATGGAAGTTGGGTTCGTTTTCAGACTCGGGGAGCATGCAGTTGAAAGCGAGGGTTTACTTTCAAGCGTGTGGGTCTGGCAGGAAGCCAAATTTGAACTCAGGCTGGCGCAGATTGGAGTTTTTACACTGTTTGCTTAAGGAAATCGCTACCTTTTTCGTATCTACAAGATTTTAAAGGTTTCCACTGGCAGGCGGGTCGGTAACCAGAGGACCCAGATTTAAGATAACTGGCCAAAGAACCAGAGGGGAGCGATGAGGAGAATTTATTTTACATTTAAGCCAGTTGTTGTGATCTGGAATGCGCTGCCTGAAAGGGTGGTGGAAGCAGATTCAATTGTAACTTTCAAAAGGGAATTGGATAAATACTTAAAAAAGAAAAGTTTGCGGGATGGGGAAAGAGCAGGGGGGGGCGGTGGATTAATTGGAGAGCTCTTTCAAAAAGCCGGCACAGGCACCATGGGCCGAATGGCCTCCTTCTGTACTGTGTGATTCTTTAATATAATTGTAGCCGCCTCATAAACGGTTGCAAATGACATGCAATTTTGAACAAAGTAAGTCAACCCCGGCTGCTGTCTCTTGTGTTAAATAAACCCTCGATATCTCTTTTGGGTTAAACGTCAGTCAGGTAGACACTGTCGTTTAGACCGCTGGGGGATTCGATGTGAACGAGTATAAGGAATTATGGGGAAAATCAGTGCCAGACCCTCGATAGATGGGCCACCTGTTTGGTCGCTGTCTGTGTGATTGCTTTAATGCATGCACATGTTATTGTGTTACAAGACTGCACAGTGCTTGCTCTAATGCAACTGAGGCGAGTTAATGAAACTTATTTTTTCCATGTGAGGGGAATGGGGTGTTGTCTCTGGCTCTGGTCCTTTTTCCAGACAGGCTGATATACCCCGTTAACTTTTCCTTTGTAGTAAATACGAGTTGTCAGGAAGGAAAGACCTGCGCCTTACAATCTTTCAGACTCAAAACTCCTCTGTCAATCTTCTACAAGCACAAAGAAGCAGTTATCTCTGGGCTGTCAGAAATCAGACTGACACAACAAGCAACGGGGGAACTGGAAGAAATCCCTGGAACACAGTTTCACTGCGAAGAATAATTTTTAATTGATATTTTTTTTTAAAAGAAAAAAAAGAGACTGGTCGTTTTATTCATGTTGCCCTCCTGTGTTAAATTAATGAAAAAAATAGGTTGAACCAAAGGAAAAGTGGATGCTTGCTGTGGTAATATAATTCTAAAGTAAACACACCGCAGTGGGAGACTAAGCCTTTAATAGGCTTAACACGGTAGTTCTCTAAAGCACGTTTCAGCACACTACTGTACAATGGTGTTGCAGTCATAAACCCCGAAAGCAGATATGAGTCACACATGCAAAAGTCAATCTTGGCTTTAAATTGCAATTCTGTGAGGCCCGCCACGTGGTGTAACTGATCGCGATTGTACCGTTTTACTGAGGCAAGCCGATTGCTACTGTTTTATAGTTAAAGGATTATAATTCATGTTTTAAAAATCCTCGTTTAAGCCCTGTTTAGCCATCCTCTCTGTGTTGCTGGCATTAATCCAAAGCTCTTAAGGTTTAAGACACATCATTTAAGCAGTTAAATTGTTTGCTCTCTCAGTTGATGGTTCTGGGATATGGTTGAAAGTTGCAAATTGAAAAGGTCAAAATGCATATTTCTTATTTAAAGTATAGTATTTTTTTGAATGGTTGCCGTTCTGCATATTTAACTATATGCACCTAAACGAGTGTTTAAAATAAACAAATTAAATCTTTAGAGGGAGTTGTTGGATATCTTCTAAACGTGCAACACATGCAATCAAAGAGAGAAAACAGAGCCTCTCTCGTTTGCACAGCATCCCACTTCTTAAAAATGCTCCCGAGGGATTGTGCTGTATTTTTTGGGGAGAGACCTTGCTCCTACTCCCTACCACCAACACCCCATTGCATTAAGTCAGTAACTGATTGATGGAGATTAATAAAATAACAGGGAGATGCGAAGAGAGAGGGAGTCACCCTGCAAGATTGTGGTTAACTGCACCAGGTATCTTGCTCCGGGCCAAGGTAACTTTCGTTGTCTGGAGCATCTTAAACTGAGTCTGCTGAGAATTCAGGGTGAATTGCTTGTTCTAGATTAGTACTGAGTGTGGCTTAAAGAAACATCCTCTCCCTCTACAAGATTATACTGCCCTAAAGCCGCCTCTCCTTTGTGCAGAAAGCATAAATGCTATTGCACAATTTAAGGGTTGCATTAATTCCCACCACCTCTCGTCTTTTGCACCTCTCGCAGCGTGCATTCAAACCACCCTCCTCTGCGGCAGGGGTGGGCTTTTGAAAAGTGCAAGGGTTAAATGGGCGAATGAGTTGCAGAGCAGTTCGCAGTGGCACATGTCCGCAGGTATGCACAGAGAGAGTGTGAAGCCAGTCGCGTGCCCAGCGAAGCGCGTGGCTGGCGCGAGGTGGGGAACGGGGCCCCGGGGAGGGGAGAAACGGAGCGGGGAGCCAATCAGCGCTGCCGCGTGTGGTGGAGGGGGCGGGGCTAAAGGAAGCCGCGTGCCATCCCCTTTCATTGCTACAAACGAGAGAGCCCGGGGCGCACCGTCCGCACAACATTCCATACCCACCCCCCAACACCCTCCGTCGTCTCTGATTGGCCGGCTCCACCCTCCGATTTGCATAGCGGCCTTTCGCGGCCCTGTGATTGGCTGGCCGCACGCGCCGGCTCGCGCCCCGATTGGCTGCCAACACGCGACCGGCGCGAGCACCCCTTTGACACACGCACACGCGCACAAAAAAGAGCGGCGCCTTTGATCCCGGCGGCGCGTGCCGCATTTAAAGGCAGCCGCAAGCCCGTCTGCAGCAACAGGAGAAGATTTACCTGCACACGTCTGCTGTGTGTGTGTATATGTGCATAGTGTGTCTGTATATGTGCATAGTCTGCATATGTGCATGCATGCATAGATAGTGCTGTGCTATTATAACATATATACACGCAAGAAGCAAAAGCAATACCAGCACTTGGAGCAGCAAACTTATTCTGCAAAACTTTTCTTCTGCATTTTTTTTTAATTTTCATTGCTGTTTCATTTTTTTGCCATTATTTGCAATAATCAAGTTGCAATGAGCCAGATGCATTCGGAAGATTGGAGAGAAATGAAAGAGCTGGCGGCTGAAAGGTGTATGCAGCAGCACCAGCAGACAGCTCAGGGCTACCCGCAGGCTGCTGCTGCGCTCTCCCTGCTGGACAGCGACCCGAGAGCCTGGCTGGCACCCACTCTGCAAAGCACCTGCCCGGCTCACGCCGACTACCTGCCGCCCGAGGAGCTGCTGCTGCTGGGAGCCGAGGCGGGTTTGGAGCCGGCGCCGCTGCGATGCAAGAGCCCGCTCAGGGTGCGGGAGCTGTGCAAGCTGAAGGGCGTGGGTCTGGAGCAGTTAGACTGCCGGCAGCGGGCCCCGTCGAGCCGGCCGGCCGGCGGCGTGCAGAAGCAGAGGAGGCTGGCGGCCAATGCCCGGGAGAGGCGGAGGATGCACGGCTTGAACCACGCCTTCGACCAGCTGCGGAACGTCATCCCCTCTTTCAACAACGACAAGAAGCTGTCCAAGTACGAGACGCTGCAGATGGCCCAGATCTACATCAATGCACTGGCCGAGCTGCTGCAGGGAGGAGCAGGAGGAGGCGAGCAGCCCAGCCCCAGGGGCGAGGGCTCCTCCCGGGTGCAGGCAGGAGTCACTCCCGCCTGCAGGCGTTACTCCAGCCCCGGCTACTCCGTGCAAGTGAAGCCGGTGCAATTCGCCTTGCAGCCAGGGGTTCCCATGGACATCATGTCCCAAGAGGAGCTGTCCTCCTCCTCCTCCCCCGTCACCTCCAGCCAGGAGGGCAGCAAGACCTCGCCACTCTCCCACCGCAGTGACGGCGAGTCTTCCCCTCACTCCCACTACAGTGACTCCGAGGATGTCCCTCTGGATTTGCAGAGCGAAGATGAGGAACTTTCTGAACTCCGGCAATGCCCGAATTACCAATGACTGCAACAAGTGCATAAATGCAAAACAAGTGGAGGGAGAAAACGAACTTTTTTTTGTCTTCCATAATAATTTTTCGTGCTATGACGCTGAATGCTAATAGAAATATTTTTGTTTTCATGTTTAAAAAATAATTGCTAATTTTTATACGAATTCCATACGCTCGCACTTTAAAACTCAGCCTTTAGGCGTAAGCCCTGGTCCTGAAACTGCCAATTTCTATTCGTTGGAATATTTAAGTAGCTACCTTGCATTACGGTGTTTTATATAGAGAGAGATATTATATATATATATATATATATGTAGGTAATATTGGTTCGAGACGTTTGTGTCAAGCATCTTGCCTCGTAGACGAGTTCTGTGTCTTGGCTGCTGGAAATATAGAATTATTATTTATTTGATTCCGAGTGTATTTCTGTCTAGATCGCTTGTCTCTGTTGGGTTATTCTTGTGTACATATTATATATAATTTTTTAATTGCAATCGTGCAGATGGAAAAATGCATCTTTTTTTTAAAGTTTCGTTTAAATTTAGCAATTTTTTTTGCCACCGTTTATGTAATGTTGCTTTTTGAGTTTTTGAACTAAATAAATGTTTCTGAAAATATGCGGTGGGAATGGTTGTTATTTATTGATTTACAAAAACTGTTCTGAAAAGGCTAGTTCATTTTTCAGAAAAGTGTAACGAAAAATGAAGTTAATATAATCGAATAAGAGAAAATGGCTAAATGTAGGATGTTAGATCATAAAAAAAGGGCAGGTTTCTCCTCGCCGTGCAAGTTTTTAGATTTTGGGATATTTAAAACACGCTTTGAAATCTGATAACACAGATATCGAGGAATTGCAATCATATATTCGTAGGTGTAAACTTTAATTTGAGCAAAATGTAAAAAAAAAAAATCTTTGCTGCTGCACTTAAGTTTGATATTATTGTAACTGGAGGATTCTCAAGGCGAGAGACCCAAGTTGCAGATTGCTTTTTTTTCGTTGATTATGTATGAAAGCGTTGAGGTGACTTACTGGGCGGGACAAAGAGCAGAGCAGTGAACAAAAGGTCGCTTCTCCTTTGATCGTCGGTTCATGAAGGAGCCTCATTTGAGCGGAGAAAGTTAGACTTTCCATTTAGTTTTTGTATGGGCTTTGGGGGAGGGTATTATGTAGAGCTGCCCAGACAAAGCATTACAAGTGCATTTGTATATTGCAACAAGCAAGCACTAGTGTTACACTCTCACTGGAGGTCAACCCCTGTAATTAGACCCGAGGTTAATTAAGCAGCAAAGCTCCGCCATCAGGGGCAACATTTTAGAGCGTGCTGCTTAACAGTATAAGGCTTAAGTTGGTCCTGTTGTTTGTGTTACATTGTGGCATGAATCTAAAACAACAACAACTTGCATTTCTATAGTACCCTTAACGTAGTAAAACGTCCCAATGCGCTGCACAGGAGTGTTATAGAACAAAATTTGACACTGAGCCACATAAGGAGATATTAGGGCAGGTGACCAAAAGCTTGGTCAAAGAGGTAGGTTTTAAGGAGCGTCTTAAAGGAGGAGAGAGAGGTAGAGAGGTTTAGGGAGTGAATTCCAGAACTTAGGGCCCAGGCAGCTGAAGGCACGGCCGCCAATGGTGGGGCGATTAAAATCGGGGATGTTCAAAAGGCCAGAATTGGAGGAGCGCAGATATCTCGGAGGGTTGTGGGGCTGGAGGAGGTTACAGAGATAGGGAGGGGGGCCGAGGCTATGGAGGGATTTGAACACAAGGATGAGAATTTTAAAATCGAGGCGTTGCTTAACCGGGAGCCAATGTAGGTCATAGAGGGGCTGAATGGCCTGTTCCTATGTTCTTTGCTAAGCTGATTTGCAGAAGAATTCAGTCGCTTATTTAAATATAAACGAAGTAAGTAAACACGCTACTTTAATAAAGCAAAATCAAATGTAATAGAGAACAAAATATGGACGAGGGGAGCTGGATAAAGGTGGAAACTTCAATTTTTGTGATTAAAATTGTATATTTTACAACCATAGAATCAATACTACAGTAATAAAGTGACATTGAGTGATGTTACTATTAGTTAGGGGCTGTTTAAGTGTCATTGTGTGCAAGCTGATTTAAAAAAGCACACAGGATTGTGTTGGACCGAGATTTAATGCTCAATTTCTAATCTAAAATGCAATGATCCCTGTTATATAAAAATGCATTTATGTAATTATTCAATATACATTTATTAATATTTAATTTCAGGTAATTTTGGTTCATTTTCAAAAAGGTAAAGGTGCAAAATCAGCAACTGGAGGGGGTTAAAAAAAACTCTGAATGCTGGAAATCTGAAATAAAATCAGAATTAATGAAAATACAGAGCATGTGAAAAGAGAAGACAGATTAAAGTCCAGACCCTTCAGGAAACATGAACCTATCTCCTTTTTGGGGAATGTTGTGTGCATTTGGTCTTGGAGGGCTGTTGTCCCGCTGCCTCCCCTTTCCTTTGTAGCTTGTATTTGCTCACTGCGCCAGATATGCAGTACAGATTGCCCATGACTGTAGCAAAATACTGCTACAGCAGGTATACAACGCGAGCACCGAATGTGTTAAGTAAAGGATGCATTTACGCTAAACTGTGTGGCATGGGCACATGGCGCTTTTAACCTGACTCGAGTGAAGGAGTGAGACTCCCTGCAGTTAATTCAGGCCCTAACATTACACTAGTTCAGCAGCCCTGTGGGGCAGTTTTGGGGGAAACATTAATGTAAAATTGCCTGCGTAAGTCAGAACACTACTGACATGAATCTTGTCATTCATGTGGAAATGACTTATGAAATAATACTGGGTAGCCTGCTGGTGGCGCTGTCCAGGGAGAGTATAAATACTCGGGCATGGGCCCAGCTTGCTCAGGACATTCTTTAACAGGAACTAGTGAAGGACACAACTAGACCTCCATGTTGAAAAACAGTTGATTAAAGCTTTGTTTAATGCTTAGACCAAGTGCCTAGTAGTTTTCTTACGTCAACTACCAAAGCACTAAGGCCCTGAAGTGTGGTAGCCCTCCAAGAGGTCATCACACACTGGGTTGAGTTCCCAAAGCGTGCAATATAAATCCAGTTCAAGTCATTCTGCAATGTACAGATGGAAAATCCAATTGGATACCAAAGGATACAATGTGCTCCAATAGGACAGCTTGTGACCAATACAGATTAAGGTCCATGCATTGGTGATGTCCTGCTACTGACCGTCAATGGCAACTTCAATGAATTGAGTTGACTTAATTTTATTCATCCACAACACTTCACATATACAGAAAAAAACTACAGCTATCTAGAAGAATTTCAGTGTACAAAGTTTTCTTCAATTCCATGAACCCACTATTGAATTCCTGAAATTTTGACAGAGGTTCAAACCTTAGCTTTGGAATTCTGCATCTAATAAGTCCAAACACCCGTGTGCTGTGAGAACGGGTTTGCTATTGAATACAGATATCCTTCATATGTGCACTGTGAGGTAGGTGTGTTATTGGCACATATTCTCCCCATCCCTGCAAACTCCCCCAGCCCTTTAACCCTTCAAGAACTCTGCGCTCCTCCAACTCTGACCTCTTGCGCATCCCGCACTTCCTTCGCCTCACCATTGGTGGCCGTGTCTTCAGCTGCTGAGGCCCCAAGCTTTGGAATTACCTCCCTAAACCTCTCCGCCTCTCTACCTCTCCTCCTGTAAGATGCTCCTTAAAACCTACCCCTTTGACCAAGTTTTTAGTCACCTGTCCCAGTATCGCCTTCTTTGGCTCGGTGTCAATTTTTGCCTGATTACGCTCCAATGACGTGTCTTCGGATGTTTTACTACATTGAAAGCGCTATATGAATGAAAGTTGTTGTTGTTGTAGGTCCTTATAAGGTGAACAAGGAAAATATCAGAAAAACACAACCAAGTGTCAAGAGAAACCAAGTATGGTGGGGCAATGGGCAATGTTTCCTTTAACTTAGGCTGCGTGTCCCATTCATAATACCTCACATGAGCAGTTTTTCCCATTTAAAAGCCAGTGAGTCAGCTGCACGGGAGCTCCAGAGCGCCTCACGGCCAGAAACATAGGCAATGGGAGAGAGGTATCATAGAATCATACAGCACAAAAAGGAGGCCATTCAGCCCGTTGTGCCTGTGCCGGCTCTTTGAAAGAGCTATCCAATTAGACCCACTCCTCTCCTCTTTCCTCACAGCCCTGCAATTTTTTTTAAAAACTTTTCAAGCATATCTCCAATTCCCTTTTGAAAGTTGCTATTGAATCTGCTTCCACCGCCCTTTCAGGCAGTGCATTCCAGATCACAACAACTCGCTGCATAAAAAGAATGTCTCCCTCATGTCACCTCTGGTTCTTTTGCCAATTACCTTAATTAGCAATGTACCATTCTCTCTGTCCACCACCCCCTGGAAAATCAGATCTATACAAAAGCATAAAACAAAAAACAAAATACTGTGGATGCTGGAAATCTGAGATAAATACAGAAAATGCTGGAAATGCTCAGCTCGTCAGGCAGCGTCTGTGGAGAGAGAAGCAGAGTTAACGTTTCAGGTCGATGACCTTTCATCAGGTGTGCTAATGATGCTGCCTGACATGCTGAGTGTTCTGGCATTTTCTACTTTTATTTCTATACTAAAGCAAAGTGGTTGGATAGTACTTTCGTCAGCACTTTAACCATATCCCACCTAAATAGGATAGAGAAAAGGCCAACGCGCACACTGTTCACGAGGGATCATAGTTTCAATAATTTACAGCATGAAGCTGCAGCATTTGCTCAAATGTGGAGGATGGCATCAAGAATACATTACTACATATCTTTATCTTCAATGCGCACCCCAACAGATTCTAGTGCATGTATGTAAATACCTCTCACCACCCCCAAGACGCTCCTCAAAAACTATCTCCCTGGCCAAACCCCAGGCCACCCGCCCCAACATCTCCCCATGTGGCCCAGCACCACACTCCGTCTGACAACACTCCTCCGAAGTGCCCCATCAAGACAGAATGCACAAAATGAAAAGCAGTGGTACAATGCAAAAGCACTGAATTAATGGTACTATCATAGAAAGCTATGCAATTAAACAGTGATTCTGTTTCAAAAAGTTTTTTTTTAATGCAGCCAATAGGTTATTCGGTTAAGACAATCCATACAGAGCAGGACAGTGCCAGAATAAACCCTGGTTTATGCTGTGTTTACTGATCTCAGCCAATTTGGCAGCAGAGGTGTTAAAACAGGCCTCAGCTATAACCAGAAGTAACCCACCAAAGCAAGCAATTGAACAAAATAATTACTCCGTTTATCCCACCCTGTTAAATGCAAGTCTTTATTTGGTTACCCAATTACCAGGCGCATGGGAACACCACCACCTGCCAGTTCCCCTGCACGTCACACACCATCCTGACTTGGAAGTATATCGGCCGTTTCTTCATCATCGCTGGGTCAAAATCCTGGAACTCCCTCCCTAACAGCGCTGTGGGAGTACCCTCACCTCACAGACTGCAGCGGTTCAAGGTGACGGCTCACCACCACCTTCTCAAGGGCAACTAGGGATGGGCAATAAATGCTGGCCTTGCCAGCGACGCCCACATCCCGTGAATTAATAAAATAAACCAAAAGAAACCTCTAAAAGCATAGCTAACTGCACAACTGAACTGTCTCATAATTATAAGAGGCTTTCTAATCAACCACATATCTGGACATATTTGTCCCATTATATTTCTGGCAACATCATAATCTATTTAAAACATTACATTTAATACATATATATATAGCAGTGTTTGACAGCCAGTCAAAGGTGGTTTGTAATGTCAGCCTGTCACTGATACTATAACCATGGACACAGGGCTTCTTATTTTCACTACTATTTTACCATAAATGTTAGAGGAGACCATTCAGAATCCAGTACGATATGGCAGCTATCCAAAGTGTGAACTTGGCATCATTACACTATTTAGACTATGTGGTTTCAATTCCCATTTTCTTTCTAACGAAATTAGTATTTTAATATTTTGGTTTTATGTTAAATAATTAGGTGTTAGAATGCATTAGTCTAGTTATCCAGTTGTGGTGATGAGATTTGGCGATGCCTTGCTGGATGGAACCAGCAACAGCCTGACTGGGCCAATCATTAATGAAGGATCGCGAGTGATGCAAATGATGTGAAACGACCTCCAGGAAATCATCCAACCACTTTGGCCTCATCCCAGTTGCAACTGATTCAATGGAAACTCTTTTGATGTTTTTTTAATGCTAGCAAAGAGCCTACCAACTGGCCAACAACAACAACTTGTATTTATATAGCGCTTTTAACATAGTAAAACGTCCCAAGGCACTTCACAGGAGCATTATCAAACTAAATTTGACACCGAGCCACATAAGGAGAAATTAGGGCAGATGACCAAAAGCTTGGTCAAAGAGGTAAGTTTTAAGGAGCGTCTTAAAGGAAGAGAGAGAGAGGTGGAGAGGCGGTGAGGTTTAGCGAAGGAATTCCAGAGCTTAGGGCCATGGCAGCTGAAGGCACGGCCCCAATGGTGCAGCGATTAATATCAGGGATGCTCCTTGATAACATAGTCAAGCTCATTGATAACATTTAAATGTAACTAGCATTTGGATGCCGAAATGCTTGATTGCACACACGGACAGAGCTCTGCTTTGTCTGGCAAGAGTGCGAGTTGGATCTGGCAGTATATACACACACACACACATATATATATATATATATATATATTAGGGTTTACAGTGCACTAGTGTCAAAGGCAGTTTCCAGCTCTGCACCAATGCTAAAAGGTTGGGATGGAAATCCGGAGTCAGAGCAGGAGTTGACTCCAGAGCAAAGCGATATCAAACGCTCCTCCCCCAGGAGGACCTGGTTTCCACATGGAGTGAGACACCAGAGCAGTGTCAAACTGGGTATAAAACGAGGATCCCTTGAATCATCCGCCACTTTTAAAAATCCACTTCATAGACTCTTACAGCACAGAAGGGTGCCATTCGGCCCATCGTGTCTGTGCCGGCTCTATGAAAGAGCTCTCCAATTTAGTCCCACACCCCAGCTTTCTCCCCATAACCCTGCAAATTAGTTTTCTTCAAAAACATGTCCTTTTGGAAGTTCCTATGGAATCTGATTCCACCAGCCTTTCAGGTAATGCGTTCCAGATCGTAAGAACCCTCTGTGTGAAATAATTTCCCTTCTAGTTCTTTTGCCAACTATTTTAAATCTATGACATCTGGTTACCAACCACTTCAAAATCACTTATAATTTTGAATACCTCTATTAGGTCTCCTCTTCACCTTCTCTGCTCTAAGGAGAACAATCCCAACTTCTCCAATCTCTCCACATAACAGAATACCCTCATCCCTGGTATCATCCTGGTAACCTTTTCTGTACCCTCTCCAATGCCTTGACATCCTTCCTAAAGTGTGCTGCCCAGAATTGTACACAATAAATCCAGCTGAGGCCTAACCAGAGATTTGTAAAGGATTCGCATGGCTGCCTTGTTTTTGTCCCTATTTACAAAGCCAAGTAGATACGCTTAACTGCCTTATCAACTTGCCCTGCCACCTTCAAGGATTTGTGAATATGCACCCACAGGTCCCTCTGCTCTTGCACCCCCTCAAAATAGAGGTCTATAGTAAACACCCAGCAATGTAACGGCTCCTTTTCTGTTCCTTAACTCTAACAAATAGTCTTTGAACCCTCCAGTATATCGCCCCTCTGTAGAACTGTAATATTATCCTTGATCAATACTGCACCCACCCCCACCCCTGTCTTTTTTTCCCCTTCCCTATCCCTCCTGAGTACATTGGAGCCAGGAATGTTTAGTGCCCATTCCTGCCTCTGTATAAGCCTGGTCTCCTTTACAACCATTACATCATAACTTGCGCCTGTAACTCGTCAACCTTCTGTGTAACACTCCTCTCATTAACACACATGCATTCTAACACCGGGCTAGTCAGCTTTACTTTTTGACTCCATTTAATGCCTGCTGTTTCTACACTTCCAATTTAACGTAAGCGTTTAGACATGCCAACGCTGCCTTCTGCACCCTCGAAACATTTTAAAACGTAACGCCAGGGGAGAGGAGCTCAGAGCGAGTGCACACGAACAAAGCTCTCCGAGGGCTAGCAAGACGGAAGTTTCAGCACGGCGGTGCACAGGGGCAATCATCAGGCTGAAACTCGAACTGCAGAGATTCTAAACGTACCTTGAGTACACCCAAAGTTTGCCAGCTCCGCATTCCTCTGTGCAGCTACGAAACTCAAACTAGGACTTGTAGTATAATAGCAACCAAACTCTCTAAGATATGTGGTATCCTAATGCAACCCAATGTAGCTTATGTTAGATAGCTAGATAGATAGATAGATATACAGCGATAGATATACAGGGATAGATATACAGCGATAGATAGATAAATATATAGATATACAGCGATAGATAGATAGATAGATAGATAGATAGATAGATAGATATACAGCGATAGATAGATAGATATACAGCGATAGATAGATAGATAGATAGATATACAGGGATAGAGAGATAGATACATAGATATACAGGGATAGATAGATAGATATACAGGGATAGATAGATAGATATACAGGGATAGATAGATAGATATACAGGGATAGATAGATAGATAGATATACAGGGATAGAGAGATAGATAGATATAGAAATCGCTCCAGTCCATGTTTATCCAAAATCTATCATGCGTTATAAATAGGTCTGGATTCCATAGTTAATGCCTATCTGCATACAATAAGGGGCCAAAAATACGAGTGACGCTTGGTGACACAGATATCCCACTTGATAAACTGTTTGCAGGATTTAAAAGCGTGATTTCCAGAGTTTTGCCACCGTGTATTATGGTTAAGACGGGTGAGGATATACACTAATGTTCACAGATTCTTTCCAAATTATTCCAGCCGACTTTAATATTGGGAGTGACTCGAAGCATCTCAGATTAAAGTTTGCTTCGGTTTCTTAATCCTAAAAGAATTTTTTTTAAAGTTACTTTCAACTGATCTCTATTTTATAAGCTGCTACAAGAGATTGTAACATAGCAACAAATGCTTGCGATGTATTTGGGGTTTTATACAGTAACCGTTAGTTTTAGCAAAGGGTTCTGTCGTGATTTTTTCCCCCTCCTTCCATACGTCGGTTTTTACAGTAATTCCTTCGATTAGCACAGAACAGAATCAGTCCCATGCTCAGATTGTGCAGAGTCTGCAATCTCCGGGAGTAGAGTTACAACATGCAGAGCGGGCAATCTGCACCTGTCTCAGCCGATAACCTCTAACTCTCAAGCTTGTTGCTCTACTGATAATCTGCAAAGATACATCTCTATTTGCCAGTCGAATTGTGCTACTGACTCCAAGGTACACAAGCAAAGCAAACATGTTGCCGGGTCGCAACAAGTTCCAGCGCTCAGGGTCCCGCTACCAACTGGAGGGAGGGAGGGAGGGAGGGCTGCAATCCAAATCACCCGATTGTAAATATCTGCAAGGAAGGTGTGTTTGAGTCGAGGCTGATTTATAGAATCATCGAATAGTACAGCACAGGAGGAGGCCATTCGGCCCAGCGAGTCTGTGCCTGCTCTTTCGAAGAGCAATCCAGTTAGTCCCACTCCCCCGCTTTTTCCCCATATCCTGCATTTTTTTCTCCTTCAAGTATGTATCCGATTCCCCTTTGAAGGCTACTATTGAATCTGTATCCACCGCCCTATCAGGCAAATCCTAACCACTCGCTGCGTAAAAAGTTTTTTCCTCATGTCACCTCTGGTTCTTTTTCCAATCACCTCAAATCTGGGCCCTCTGGTTACCGACCCTTCAGCCATTGGAAACTGTTTTTCTTTATTTACTCTCTCTAAACCCTTCATGATTTTAAACAGCTGATCAAATCTCCTCTTAGCCTTCTCTGCTCCAAGGAGAACAAGCCCAGTTTCTGCAGTCTATCCAGGTAACTGTAATCCTTCATCCCTGGAACCATTCTGGTAAATCTCTTCTGCCACTTAACTTAATTTTTGGAAGTGCTTGCAATCATCATAAGATCTCGCGTCTCTTGTGATTTTTTTAAGCCCTTTTTAAAAGCAGAAAATCGAATTCCAAAAAACATTTTGGTTATTTTACTCGTTGGATGCCAAGTCCGAGTTGTACAAACTTTAAAAATAGGGCATGGGTTATTATTTAAATTCCCATCACTCTTTCAAGAGAGGCAATCGTTTATTCTGGTGAATCTGAAGGTTGGTGGGTTTCGGTAGAGTGCTGGAGGAGAAAGGTTACATAGACGAACACACGGCTTGTGCTGTAATGAGATGCATAATTCAGACAGTTACTGTTCTGGGCAGCAGACAAGGTTACCGCACTGTGAACATACACCTATCAAATTACAGTGTTTCTTAAAGCTGAACTGGCAACCTTATATACATATATAGTATATAATAAAAACAGAAAATGCTGGAAATACTCAGCAGGCCAGGCAGCTGTGTATATAAAGTGGACATTCTTTTACACACGCTTACATTTTGTTCCGTTTTTAATAAACCACATTAGGGAAATTAAACTAACTAACTCGTGTTAGCTGTTCAAGGCAGTCCAATATTAAAGACGGCTGGAATAGTTTGCAACAGTATATATTAACATAACCATAACACACGATGGCAAAACTCTGGAAGTCGGGCTTTAATTCCTGCGAACAGTTTATCAAGTTGGCTATCTGTGTCAACAAGAGTCAGTCATGTTTCCAACACATACAAGCACCCTTGACAGCCCGAATTCTTGTGCTCCATCAACAAGCTGTAACCTTTGTTGCGGCCTGTTTAATAATCTCATTAACACTTCGGGGAGTTTAAACTTGTGTGGTGCGCTGGAGCGCGTTTCCCATATGCCAGCCCACTCGTGACCTGCTGAGCGCCTCCTTTCTCCTCGATATTTGTAATTAGCTCCAAGCCTCCAGACTCCACCGCCGGTTATCTAGGAGACTGGCAAAGGAATCGGGCAATGTGTGGAATCGTGTGGGCACACACACACACACACACACACATATATATATATAAACTTCACCAGCCCAAGGCTCTCATTAGCCCCCCCCCCCCCACCCAAGCCTTGATTCGAGGGGAGAAAAATATATTCCCATCTATTGTTTTTACACCGTATTTTCCGCAGGGTTTGGAGAATGTGGACGGTACAGTGTTGAGAGAGTCTACGAAATGTTGCGAAACGCGAAACAAAATGACCCAAGTCCGCAATTACATCGAAAAAACACAAATCTAGTGCCCTCACGTTATTCCCAAGTGGTTCAGAGGGCTAGTCGCTCATTAATTGTCACTTTATATTAACTATGCAAACTTTCGATTCTTGCAATTGAATGTTTTGAACAATTAGGCTAAGAGAATAAAAATTGCGCAAAGCGGTTCTTTACGGCGAGCAGGTGCCTTTATTGTGAACTGCATACAGTCCGAGCGATTATATGTAATACAGAGACCAAAACAAATGTGTAACCTTTATGTCCTGATAATGATGTATATTGATTTTTTGTGGGGGGGTGGAAGGGGAGTTAAAACACCTCTTGCGTGTGATATAATTGTAATTTGTGACCAATCTCGCCTCCAGACTGCTGTCAGAATTAGCCTGCGGAGTGTGACTGCAAAGTGGGGTTATTAATTAAGACTGGGACAATAGGAGGTTGGCATTCGGGCCGGGGTTCCGTGCGCTTGTTGCGGACTGTCTTTGGGAGCTGGTCAGAGACACGCGTCGTCAGCTGGTGAGCGCACGGCCCCCTTTTCCCAACACCCCCTGCATCTCCCCTGGGGATCTGCAAAAAACACAACGGTGCCAACCACTAACTTCTTTTTAAAACACACACACACACTTCACTCTTGACAACCAAGCCCCCATCGTCCGCCAGTCCAAGGATCAAAGTTACAAGACAAAGCCCTCGAGGGGGGTGTGACAACACGTTCCACGGTTACCTAGCCCGCACCAAATGAAGCCTCTTCTCATGTTCTTTCAACTGTAGACGACACGAAAGTTGTGTCCCCTGCAGCTTCCTTACATCAGCACCGAGTCCGCACGAAGCCAAGTGCTTTAAGTCTTCCCCACGTTACTTTCAACTGTGTTTTATACCTCTTGACTATTCCCCGTGAAAGGACAGTTATATCCAGTGAACATGGATATATATATACAGTTGCATCTTATTTCGATGTGATCCCACTTTAGAATCATAGAAATTTTTGGCACAGAAGGAGGCCATTCGGCCCATCGTGTCTGTGCCGGCTGAAAAAGAGCTCTCCAGCCTAATCCCACTTTCCAGCTCTTGGTCCGTAGCCCTGTAGGTTAAGGCACTTCAAGCGCATATCCAAGTACTTTTTAAAATGCGATGAGGGTTTCTGCCTGGACCACCCTTTCAGGCAGTGAGTTCCAGACCCCCACCACCCTCTGGGTGGAAAAAGTTCTCCTCAACTCCCCTCTAATCCTTCTACCAATTACTTTAAATCTGTGCCCCCCTGGTTATTGACCTCTCTGCTCAGGGAAATAGGTCCTTCCTATCCACTCTATCGAGGCCCCTCATCATTTTATACATTTTATTCATCCACATTGTCGCCCCCCTCCCCAGACTCGACCTTGACTGGCTTCCCCCTTTTAAACGTTTCCCTGTTTCCATCGGTTGTTCCCCATCTCTTCTCAATTTAACAACAGACTTTCTCTCTCTGCACGATTCCTTCTGTAAAAACGCAATCGCGGTCCTACAGATTGTTCTGTCTGAAAGATCTTCTGAAGGACAGGTTATCCGCTTTATATTTGTAGCGGCTTGTATTGAGTTGACTCTCCAGGTACCCAGCCCGTGTGCTTTTGCGCCTTATTTTACCGTGAGACTTGTTTCAGCGCAAGTCTGAGCGCCGAATGAATGCCGATCAGATTTAAATATCTCGTTTGTCCTCTGCACCAACCTTTAGGATTTGCATTTTATTTTTCCCACCGTCTAGAAGCGGTCTACTTCTCTAAATCCCCTTCTCCCTCTCTCTTTGGGTTAGACAGGACCGCTAACAAATCTGCAAAAAAAAAAACACTTTCCTTGGGGTTCGCTGGAGCGGCCCCAGCTCCCGGGGCCTTGATTTGAATTCGGTGAGTGAGTGCACTGTGCAATGTAGTTTGTGATCTCCAGGCTAGGGAGACGGTGAGTGACTCTGCTGTTGATGTGAGCGAGGTGCCCATGCTGGAGAATTCCAGTCCGGGGTTATATCTCTTTTGCCTCACATTATTGACGAACTCTCTTTTATTTTTGAGTGTGTTTATAGCGGATCAAAGGGGGGGGGGGGAGGGGGGAATCACCAAAATTAGGGCTCACCTTTACATGGGTTTGATCTGAGAAGCTGCAAGTGGTTAAACTATAACGAGGCAAACCGGCTTCGATTGCACCGCGAAAATTCAATCCTTTACATATACAATTTTTTTTTACATAATTAATAATATCATCAGTTTGACGAGGACGTGCAGCGTGCAGGTGGTAGATTTGGGAGGATATTGTGCAGTGTCGCTGACTTCTGTGTTAATGCAATGGTCGCAGTTTAAACGAACCGAATGGGTTTGAATCCCAGGCACACTCACGTGTCCCTTTTTGTGCAGACTTTGCAAAAGTCAATGTACCGCCTCACAAAACGAGTAGCTCGCCCTGTCGTTTTTTAAAAAAAACAATGCACGCACTGAATTAACCTCACAGGTTGTTAAGATTAATATTTAATATCTCAATTTAAAAAAATCTTTCGACACTTAAACGCGCTCCGCAGTTTTTTCTTTAAAGACAAGATGATACAAGAGAGAAATGAATCATAAATAAAGCTCAGGGTTGTGTTCAGCCCACGGGCTCCGCACAATATGGATTGTGGGACCACTTATTTAGGGGCGTGTCATTCCATCTATTCCATTTATTTATAATCAACATCTGGAGAGCGCAGATATCTCGGGGGGGTTGTGGAGCTGGAGGAGATGGGGAGGGGCGAGGCCATGGAGGGATTTCAAAACAAGGATGAGAATTTTGAATTTTAAACACAAATCTATCTATCTGAGTCTTGAACATTTCAATTGACCCCTAGCATCTACAACCTTTTGGGGAAGAGAGTTGCAGATTTCCATTACCCTGCTTCCTGACTTCATGCCTAAAATCTCCTGGCTCTAATTTTAAGATGATGTCCCCTTCTCCTCGATTCCCCCACCAGAGGAAATAGTTTCTCTTTATCTATCCTATTGAATCCTTTTATCCTATTATTGTGCTTGTCAAGAAATAATTTGCCGATTCTCATTGAGTAATCCTCTGTCCAGTACATATTGTGAAGGAAAAATTGGTACAAATTGTATCTGACTAAAATTAACAATAGTCAAGTGAAAAGAACTCACTGTTATGACTGTCTTCAGTGAAAATGTTAGCGTGCTCAGTGCAACAAAATCCTCAACCCAATCTTTATTTGGTACATATTTGGATTTGCTACACTCAAATCACTGAGGAAATCTCCGACTAGTGCAGTCATACAGCAGATTTTGTTTCTGCTTCACTGCAAAAAGAAGATTCTCAGTAAAGGCTGCACTTAGACTGGCACTTTGGTATCAATGCTCAATGGTTTTGGGTGCACATCGGTGCAGAAAGTGACAGTATAACTCTGGAGTCAGGTCCACAGTCTGACTACCAAGTGCTCCAAAGTGAGAGATGTGAGACCACCTCAAGCAGATGGAGCAAGCCTCTTGCTTAGTGGTGGCATCCCTGCCCCTGAGTCAGAAGGTGCATGGTTTGAACTCCACTCTAGACAGTCCCGGTGAGTGGAGACTAGAGCTCCGGCTCGGAATATTGGGGTCACATCCAGTGGGATACTCGCGTCCGGTGGGTGTTGGTGGCTCCCCCCTTATCATATGGGTTGTGGGAGCCCACAAGACCCTCCTGCAGTATAGGACTAAACTCTATTGGCTGGTATGAAGATGGTTACAGCCATGGAAGGATGGTTATCAGACTGATCTCCAATAAGTAGTTGGACACAGGTGCAGCATAACTCCAGCCCCTACAAAGCCACATTTTAATTGAATCTATTGGAGACTTTACTAACATTTTTAAATGCAGGAGGACAACAGACACCAGCACCCATTATTTCAATCAGTTTTGGGGTGACAGAGTTCCGAAGCATGAAAGCACAGAGCTCCCTTGTCACTAAGTTCAGTGCAACCGACTGTCAGCTGTGTATCTGGAGTCTGCCAACTATACAACACTCGACAAATACTGGTCTGAGCTTTAGTGTGACTTTTTTCATTTGTTCACGGGATGTGGGCGTCGCTGGCAAGGCCAGCATTTATTGCCCATCCCTAATTGTCCTTGAGAAGGTGGTGGTGAGCTGCCTTCTTGAACTGCTGCAGTCTGTGTGGTGATGGTACTCCCACAGTGCTGTTAGGGAGGGAGTTCCAGGATTTTGACCCAGCGACGATGAAGGAATGGCCAATATATTTCCAAGTCAGGATGGTGTGTTACTTGGAGGGGATCTTGGAGGTGGTGGTGTTTGCGTGTGCCTGCTGCCCTTGTCCTTCTAGGTAGACTGTAGGTATAACTATAATCCAACTGCATCAGTCTCCCAGCACAACCAAAATGAAAACTATCTTTACAAAAGAACCAACTATCCTGTCAGCACTTTTTTTTAACACTAGAAAGTTTACTGGCAATTCGAAGTCAGTGAGCAGAGCTCTGCGCACACCATTAAGTAGTTGCTCTGATTAGAGAGTGATGCAAGTGCGGCAGTATAACTACTGGCAACTAGTACTGCTTCAACAACAAGTATTGATGTCAAATGGTGCCTGCAATAATAATTGCACCACAAGACTATGCTGATATTTGGTTAAGTCCTGTAGCATTTTCTTTTTTTTTGCAGCGCTCTCTACTTTTAAGCTGCTATTTTCCTTATGGGATTTAAGTGCTGACTGCTCTAGAGAAAGATTTGTCTGGTTCAGTGCTGGCCATTTTGTACATTTGGTTACTGTTGTTATCCTTAGGATTTCCTAGTTGTAACAAATTCTAATTCAGTGCATGCATGACAATGAGTAATTTCACAGAACGAAACTGCTACACATTTAAAAATTGCAGTTAGCTTTTTAGAAACAAGAACATAGGAATGTGTGGAACTAGAAAAGTAATTTAGCCGATCAGTGCAACTCCATCCACAGTTCGTATACAATGTGCTTGATCATAAACCCTACTCCCAATTACCTATTCATCCTAAGCCCCTACAGGTAGCCATATCTTTGTTATAAATATTAGTTAAAATATGTCAGCTCTTTGAAAGATTTTTAATTCATGCTGATATCCTTTGCACGACTGATTACGCCCAATCCCATTCACCCTCTATCCAAATGACTCCCACTCTCTTTATTTTTTTTTGGATTCTCTTTGGATTCACCCATCACCCCTGTGCTCGCTGACCTACATTGGCTCCCAGTTAAGCAACGCCTCGATTTCAAAATTCTCATCCTTGTTTTCAAATCCCTCCATGGCCTCGCCCCTCCCTATCTCTGTAATCTCCTCCAGCCCCACAACCCCCCGAGATATCTGCGCTCCTCTAATTCTGCCCTCTTGAGCATCCCTGATTATAATCGCTCAACCATTGGTGGCCGTGCCTTCTGTTGCCTAGGCCCTAAGCTCTGGAATTCCCTCCCTAAACCTCTCCCCCTCTCTACCTCTCTTTCCTCCTTTAAGACGCTCCTTAAAACCTGCCTCTTTGACCAAGCTTTTGGTCACCTGCCCTAATTTCTCCTTATGTGGCTCGGTGTCAAATTTTTTTATCTTACAATACTCCTGTGCAGCGACTTGGGACATTTTACTATGTTAAAGGCGCTATATAAATACAAGTTGTTGTGGTAAGACTATACTGGTTACACATTCAGTCCCAGCCCAGGAGAAATAACACGTAGAGTGTAGTTACAACATACTTCTAAATAGGGCGTCAAACATTCTATCACTATGGTTTCAGCCGTTTATAGTTGCACATAGTGAAACTGAATAAAACGATGAGAAAATCCTCTCCTGTTGCTTTTGGGGTCATTTGCGGATGAAATCGTATCAAAACCTTTCGACTGTTCTGAGCTTATCAACCAAAAGAAAGAAGAGAGTGGAGGTCAAAGGTGAAACTACGTTTACCACTAATCACCTCACATTTAGCCATAAGCATTGGTACTATCAGTGAATTTGGAAAAAAATATTTAATAAAGGTCTGTTCCATGCACATAACAAATGCAGTCGTGCTTATCCTAGCAACCATCGACACTCACTTACTGAGCCGCACCAATTCTCTGAGTAACTATGTCTACACAATTTGTAATGCTTAGAATACCAGAGAGCACATCAGTGCTTGTACTATTCATCGCCTTCTGGATCTTGGCATGTGTGTTATCTTGAAAACTAGTAAATGTTTTATAAGAGACAAGCCTGGATCCTGCTCAGAATCCTGGTCGGGAGGAGCTGCTCGATAAAACAGCCAGATAAATATATGTACTCTACAAATGAAAATTGGCTGGCTGCAAAGTTGTGGGCGGGGGAGGGAGGAAGACAGCCTCAGCCTGGCATCTGTTGTCTCAGGTGCCTGCAGGGACATTCTATCAGTAAGTAATGACACACCAGGAGCAGAGGTTTACTTCATTCTATTCTACCCGCCGCTGAACCTGAAAAAGAACGCCACCTACCATTGTCCCTGCTCAACAAATCCCATTGAATTCCTTTGTAGCTGTGTGGCAGATGAGACCTACCGAGGTAGTTACATTTTCACCATCCTTTTAAAATGGCCAATAAATGGTACTGGGGATATGTGCGACAAGGCCGTATAAATAATTGCATGCCCTCTACCAGTTGGGCAATCGTAGGCTATGTAAAATAAAGCGTCAAGCGGCACAGGTCACATAACCCGCAAGCACCATAGACGAGGTTTGTTAAGCTGTATCATGATCAATGTCCCCTGTAATTTTTTTTGGCACCACGCGGCCCCTTTAAGGAGTTGCACAGGCCATTCAAAATACCACACGTGCGGTTTTGGCATTGGAAAGCCGGCAAGCCGGCAGCTCGGGATCCCTGCAGCGCTGCGTGGCCGTGCGCCTGCGCAGCTTAAAGGGAACACTGATCATGATTAGTTTTGTTTTTAACTAGGGGTCATAAATATAAGACAGTCACTCATAAATCCCATAAGGAATTCAGGAGAAACTCCTTTGCCCAGAAAATGGAAATTGCTACTCCCATGGAGGAGTTGAAGCGAATAGCATAGATGCATTCAAGAGGAAGATAGATAAGTACATGAGGGACAAAGAAATAGAAGGATGTGCTGATAGGGTGAGATGAAGAGGGGTGGGAGGAGGCTCGTATGGAGCATAAACACCGGCATGGACCAGTTGGGCCGAATGGCCTGTTTCTGTGCTGTGCGTTCTATGTAATGTAATCCCTATCAAATACCATTCCAATGCACTTGGTTCACACCACATATATTCAGTTACCTTTTGGTTTTAAAATATTTGGGTATTTCTTTGTGATTTTCATGATATTCTCTGCTGTCCTATGCTGCACTGGGGTGAACTGGTTGATGAGGTTGGTTACTGTGGCCTGTAGGAGATCAGTACCACCGAGTGCTCAGTCTGTGATTGTATGGGCTGGAGAGAGCAGTGGGGCGGAAGAAACACCAGGGAGGATAAATGGATGGAAATCAGTGAAAGGAAATGACCAAAATAAAACTACCTGCATGGGGGGTGGGGGGGTGGGGGGCGGTGGTGGCCGGCAGAGAGAGAGGGGAGGAAGTCGAGAACGATCAAAAGTGTAAGTTAAATGAGCTTGGGATGTGAGCAGTAGCATTGCAAAATAGCCCCACAAAGTATTGGGGGTGAAGTATCGTATCCCACGTGCGCAGTAAAAATCAGGGGTAACTTTGTCAAAGGTGAATTCTCTCTACCTTTGCAAAATGCAATTGAGAGTCATTGTAAAATATAGAGCAGAAATTCAGCAATATTAGAGAAATAATCCAGCTACATCTAGAATAATGTGCCCAGTTTTGGTCTCCTCAGTCCCCTGGAGAAGGTCCAGATCAGGGCCGCTCATTGATAGATGCCCTCAGTTATCATTACAGGCGTGGGGACCTGGGGGGTGGTCTTTTCTCTGGAAAAGCGTAGACTGTGAGGGGATATGATTGCGTTCTTTAAAATAATTAAGGGATTAGTTTCTGTCCAAGTGGACAAGCCATTTGAGACACGGTAGGACCCAGTCAGTCCATATATATCCGTAATAAGTCCTTATATCCATACAAGTTATGAATTCAATGAGTTAGGTTAGGTGCCAGGAAGCACTTCTTTTTGCAAAGAGTCGTTGATCTCTGGAATAGATTTGTGGCCTGTGCATTGAGAAAGGATTCACTGCAGGCCTTCACAGGGAGCTGGAGGAGTTCCTGCAAGTGATAAACATCTGTATTCAGAAAACTGTTCGCTGGGACTAGTGACATCAGTCCCAGTGGTCTCCTGGAGCTTGCTTTACTATTTTCAGGGGTCGAAGAAGAATTTTCCAGATTTTTTCACCCCTCCCAGTGACGGGGGAGGGCGGGGGCTGCGGGGGGGGGGCAGCGGGGTGGGTTGGGGGGGCTGCGGGGTGGGGGGGGGGGGTGCGGGGGAAACAGGGGTCCCCAATGGTACATTTAAGTTGTGCTATATCAGGATGAGACAGTCTTGATGGACCAGTTTCTCTTTACCTCCCTTTGTCTGGTATCTAAGGGGATCTCTCAACAGCACATTTCATCTCCAAGTTAGGCAATAAATACATCGATCCACCTTCTTATCATAGTGTGATATTTTAATGGCCTGACTCAGCGGTGGGAATGCTACCACTAAGCCAAAGTTTCACTACTCCTAATATGGTTAGGTGTCTTCAAATGACACATTAATGACTGGAAAATGCTATATGACGTATTTCCTGTCATTAGCACCATTGCAACGCTGGATGCCAAGAATGGTGTTGCCTCGCTGGCATGCACTATCACTATGGAGAAGAGAGCGACATTCAAAATGTAATTTCCTCACCCCCACCTGCCCCTCCCCGCATCGATCATGGGGTGATCAATTACACTCCCTCTGCCCGGGAAATTTTAAAATTAAAAATGTAGTTTCTTCAGCAGACAGACACACTCCACCACTGCAAGTGCTCGAGGCGGGTTCCCTAATATGGGAGGGGAGTCCTGCTGGGAGCTCATCAAAGTTAATCATAGGAGATTCACAGGACAAACCGGTGGGTGCAAAGCCCGGCATGGTGACTTGACACCAGGTTTCCGCCAGAACAGCAAATCCAGGCTTGGAGCTTTCCACATGAATAGCTGGATTGCTCAACATTTAAGCAGCAGGTCCATGATAAGTATTATAGCCCAGGGTTTGTGAGTAAGCAATTGATCAATGGCATTATTTAGTTAGGGAGGGGCCCTATTGAAAGTGACATTGTAAACCATAGTGTAGTGGGTGCTGGCCTTGCTTGCAGCTCCTCAGTAAAGGTCAATGGGTGGATGTTTAGTAAAACGCTTCCTACTTTCTATATATGTCTTTCGGATGGGACGTTAAACTGAGGCCTCATCTGCCCTCTCAGGTGGATGTAAATGATCCCTTGGAACTATTTCAAAGAAGAGCAGGGGAGGTCTCCCTGGTGTCCCGGCCATTATTTATCCCTCAACCAACATCATTAAAACAGATTATCTGGTCATTATCACATTGCTGTTTGTGGGACTTTGCTGTGTATAAATTGGCTGCCGCCTTTCCAATATTACAACAGTGACTACGCTTCAAAAGTACTTCATTGGCTATAAAATGCTTTGGGACATCCTGAGGTCATGAAAGGCGCTGTACAAATGCAAGTCTTCCTTTCTTTATAGGCTAGCAAACCTTCTCTGTGTGCTTCTACTCCCTCATCATATAGCCGAAATACATGAGAAGTCTGAAAAGCAGAACTTGACACCACAATAACATTGATGCATGCTGCGACTTCAGGGTGTCGTAAAAGCTTATTCTAAATTACTAGTATTCTAAATCACCATTAGAAAGGGAGGAGGAAATGAGCAGTGTTTCATCCTACTCCCAACATGGGCACTTTACTCAAATAGTAGAGACACAAATAAAATAAGTTGCGTGTGGTAGGAGAACTAAAGAAAGATTTTTAAAAAAAGGTTTGTGTGTCTTTCACAGAGGTAATGTTGCTAAAATCTTAGGGGGAGAAATTCAGTATCGCCCCATTTGGGGCGCAATTATCGGCCGGGCGCAAAGATTAGCGCCTGGCGCTAATTATCGCCACCGACTGCAAACTTGACTTTTATCGCCCCTGGAGGTGATTGCAGCGCTAAATCAGGCGCTTCACACCTGTCTTAAGGCGCAAAGGCCGAGGAGCGAGGCGCTACCTTAGAGCACTGGCGAAGCTCATGTAATGTCAGTCAACAATGGAACACACACACAATGACACGGGCCAGTTCTTAAAGGGGATGGTTAATCTTGCTTTCCATCCACATCCTGCTCATTGCAGCCTTGAATCTCGTCCTGGAGAGACCTGCACATCAAATCTGCTGAAAAGATCAATGGAGAGTACCAGGCAAAGAGCTCAGAGTGCAGCCCCCACAATCTCTTCTAAATCGATACAAGGAATGGCAAATCAAAATGAACCTGCAAAGTGCTGCTCAGTACCCAAAACTCCTTCACACAACGTTGAATCTCTCCAGAAGTCTCTCTCTCTCTCTCTCAGAATGCGTAGTTCAAAAATGGCACCAACAATAAAAGGCAGGAAGCGGTCACCTTTAAATAGCGCTCCCCCTTTCCCTTCATGACTGCAGAACGCTCCCCTCAACCTGTCGTTGCTAGCGTCAGGTGGTAAGTCAGGGGGCGCCACTCAATATCCGCTCCGGGGCGATACCGGGGCGTTGCGCACTCGACTGACGTCACGATCTGCCGGCGCAGGAGATCGTGGCGGTAGTGTTTAGCGCCGCCGCAAAATGTCTAGTTAATTTCGCAAGCGGCGCAAACTTCGCCGCGCCTGGGCGCTAGATGCTTTGCGCCCCATTAGCGCCCTCTTAAGGCGCTAACGGGAGGCGCAACCAACTGAATTTTTCCCCCTTAAAATCTTAAAATCTTAAAATCCCACCACGTCAGCTGGGAAATTTAAATTCAGTTAATTAAATAAAATCTGGAATAAAAAAAGCTTTTATCAGTAATGGTGGCCATGAAACTACTGGATTGTTGTAAAAACCCATCTGGTTCACTAATGTCCTTTAGGGAAGGAAATCTGCCGTCCTTACCTGGTCTGGCCGGTATGTAACTCCAGACCCACAGCAATGTGGCTGACTGTTAACTGGCCCAGCAAGCCACTCAGTTGTATTCAAGAAGGCGGCGGCTCACCACCACCTTCTCGAGGGCAATCAGGGATGGGCAATAAATGCCGGCCTTGCCGGCGACGCCCACGTCCTATGAATTGATTTTAAAAAAAATGTTTGTGGAAAATATTAAAAGAAATGGAAACAAGAAGTTCATTTGACAAGTCTTAAAAATTACCTCACATGAGTCTTAACTTGTTGCTAGTTTTCCAGCTTGTGGCCCAAGTTCAGCTCCACACCCTGCAATAAAGTCTTCAGCTCATTTATAATTGCACTGGACTGAAGCCTTTTATTTGCTCTGATACAATAGTAATTGCAAGTCATTTAAGCAGGCAGGTGTTTCCAAGGCTGTGCTGATAATACGTGACTATCATGGAGTCAAACAGCGCTGTCATACCGCAGGCTTGTCACTGGTACCGACAGCACAGCAGAGCCAGCTCTGCATCACCCTCCAGCCAGGCAGAGTGGAGATCCACGTACCAATGTCCAAATATTAGTTAGATTTTTAGTGCCAGAAATTTAAAAAAAACTGATGGGCGAGTTGTGTCTCTGGTAAAAGTAAAAAGTTTAAATCAAGCTTTGAAAAGTTAGGACAGCCTGGCAGCTAGAATGAAGCCAAGTTAAGCTGGCGCTCATATGAAGCTCGAGGAACAGCACCTCATCTTTCGATTAGGCACTTTACAGCCTTCAAGACCCAACATCGAGTTCAACAATTTCAGATCATAACCTCTGCCCCCATTTTTTCAGACAGCAGCTGTTGATGATTCTGCTATTGCCATTTACACCTCTTCTAGACCCATCTTTTGGTTCTTTACTTCATTGAATCATAGACATTTACAGCACAGAAGGAGGCCATTCGGTCCATTGTGTCTGTGCCGGCCGAAAAAGAGCTTTCCAGCCTAATCCCACTTTCCAGCTCTTGGTCCGTAGCCTTGTAGGTTACGACACTTCAAGTGCATATCCAAGTAATTTTTAAATGTGATGAGGGTCTCTGCCTCAACCACCCTTTCAGTCGGTGCGTTCCAGACCCCCACCACCCTCTGGGTGAAAAAAGTTCTCCTCAACTCCCCTCTAATCCTTCCACCAATTATTTTAAATCTATGCCCCCTGGTTATTGACCTCTCTGCTAGGGGAAATAGGTCCTTCCTATCCACTCTATCTTGGCCCCTCATAATTTTATACACCTCAATTAGGTCTCCCCTCAGCCTCCTCTGTTCCAAATAAAACAACCCCAGCCTATCCAATCTTTTCTCATAGCTAAAATTCTCAGTCCTGGCAACATCCTCGTAAATCTGCTCTGTACTCTCTCTAGTGCAATCACATCTTTCCTGTAATGTGGAGACCAGAACTGTACACAGTACTCTAGCTGTGTCCTAACTAGTGTTTTATACAGTTCAAGCATAACCTCTCTGCTCTTATATTCTATGCCTCAACTAATATGCCTTCTTAACCACCATATCTACCTGCCCTGCTACCTTCAAGAATCTGTAGACATGCACTTCAAGGTCCCTCTGTTTCTCTACATTTCTCAGTATCCTACCATTTATTGTGTATTCCCTTGCCTTGTTAGCCCTCCGCAAATGCATTACCTCACATTTCTCCGGATTGAATTATATTTGCCACTTTTCTGCCCACCTGACCAGTCCATTGATATTTTCCTGCAGTCTACAGCTTTCTTCCTCACTATCAACCACACGGCTAATTTTTGTTTCATCTGCAAACTTCTTAATCAGGCCCCCTACATTGAAGTCTAAATCATTGATGTATACTACAAAAAGCAAGGGACCTAGTGCTGAGCCCACTGGAAACAGCTTTCCAGTCACAAAACAAAATTGCTTCCTGCCACTGAGCCAATTTTGAATCCAACTTGCCACTTTCCCTTGGATCCTATGGGCTTTTACTTTACTGACCCGTCTGCTATGTGGGATCTTGTCAAAAGCCTTGCTAAAATCCATGTAGACTACATCAAATGCACTACGCTCATCAACCCTCCTTGTTACCTCCTCAAAAAATTCAATCAAGTTAGTCGGACATGACCTTCCCTTAACAAATCCATGCTGACTGTGCTTGATTAATCCGTGCCTTACTAAATGAAGATTAATACTGTCCCTCAGAATTTTTTCCAACGACTTTCCCACCACCGAGGTTAGGCTGAATGGCCTGTGATTACTCCGTTTCCCACATTACAACAGTGACTACACTCCAAAAGTACTCCATTGGCTGTAAAACGCTTTGAGACGTCCGGTGGTCATGAAAGGCACTATATAAATGCAAGTATTTCTTTTTCTTTTTTCTATCTCTTTCTCCCTTTTTAAACAATGGTAAAACGTTAGCAGTCCTCCAGTCCTCCGGCACCACACCTGTAGCCAGAGAGGTTTGAAAAATGATGGTCAGAGCCTCCACTATTTCCTCCCTTGCTTCCCTTAACAGCTTGGGATACATTTCATCCGGGCCTGGCAATTTATCTACTTTCATGCTAAACCCCTTAATACTTCCTCTCTTGCTATGTTTATCTCATCTAATATTTCACACTCCTCCTCCCGAACTACAATGCCTGCATCGTCCCTCTCTTTTGTGAAGACAGACGCAAAGTGTTCATTAAGAACCATACCCACATCTTCCGCCTTCAAACATAGGTTACATTTTTGGTCTTTAATGGGCCCGATAAGTAACTGGCTATCTCATAGAAGGCAGAGGGTGGTGGTGGATGGAACATTTTCGGACTGGAGACCAGTTACCAGCGGTGTGCCACAGGGGTCGGTGCTGGGTCCTCTGCTGTTTGTGATTTTTATCAATGACTTGGAGGAGGGGACTGAAGGGTGGATCAGTAAATTTGCTGATGACACCAAGATTGGTGGAGTACTGGATGAGGTGGAGGGCAGTTGTAGGCTGCAAAGAGACATTGATAGGATGCAGAGCTGGGCCGAAAAATGGCAGATGGAATTTAACCCTGATAAGTGCGAGGTGATTCATTTTGGTAGGGCAAATTTGAATAAGGATTACAGGGTCAACGGCAGGGTTCTGAGGAACGTGGAGGAGCAGAGGGATCTGGGGGTTCATATCCACAGATCTCTGAAGGTTGCCACTCAAGTGGATAGAGCAGTAAAGAAGGCCTATGGTGTGTTGGCGTTTATTAACAGAGGGTTTGAGTTTAAGAACCGTGAGGTTATGCTGCAACTGTACAGGACCTTGGTGAGACCACATTTGGAATATTGTGTGCAGTTCTGGTCACCTCACTATAGGAAGGACGTGGAAGCATTGGAAAGAGTGCAAAGGAGATTTACCAGGATGCTGCCTGGTTTGGGGGGGAGGTCTTATGAGGAAAGATTGAGGGAGTTGGGGCTTTTCTCTTTAGAGCGGAGGAGGATGAGAGGCGACTTAATAGAGGTTTATAAGATGATGAGGGGGATAGATAGAGTGGATGTTCAGAGACTATTTCCTCGGGTAGAGGCAGCTGTTACAAGGGGGCATAACTATAAGGTGCATGGGGGGAGATATAGAAGGGATGTCCGAGGTAGATTCTTTACTCAGAGAGTGGTTGGGGTGTGGAATGGACTGCCTGCTGTGATAGTGGAGTCGGACACTTTAGGAACTTTCAAGCGGTTATTGGATAAGCACATGGAGCACACCAGAGTGATAGGGAGTGTGATAGCTTGATCTTGGTCTCGGACAATGCTCGGCACAACATCGAGGGCCGAAGGGCCTGTACTGTGCTGTACTGTTCTATGTTTCTATGTTCTATGTACTCTTTCTTTAGTTATCCTTTTGCTTTTTATGTATTTACAAGACATCTTTGGGTTTTCCTTGATTTTACTTGCCAATATTTTTTCATGCCCTCTCTTTGCTTTCCTAATTTCCTTTTAAATTTCACCCCTGCACTTTCTATACTCCTCTCGGTTTTCTGCAGTATTTAGCTCTCGGTATCTAACATAAGCTTCCCTTTAATAAAAACATAAAATGCTGGAAACACTCAGCAGGTCAGACAGCATCTGTGTAGAGAGAAACAGAGTTAACATTTCAGGTCAATAACCTTTCGTCAGAACTGATGAGAGAGTTCTGACGAAAGGTCATCAGCATTTTCTGTTTTTATTTCAGATTTGCAGCATTCGCAGTATTTTGCTTTTGTATAAGCTCTTTTTTGCCTTATTCTACCCTGTTTGCCCCTTGACATCCAGGGGGCTCGAGATTTGGGAGTCCCACCCTTTTTCTTTGTGGGAACATATTTCCTCTGAATTCTCACTATCTCCTTCTTGAATGCCTCCCACTGCTCTGACACTGATTTACCTTCAAGTAGCTGTTTCCCGTCCACTTTTGCTAAATCACATCTCAGCTTAGTAAAATTGGCCTTTCCCCAATCAAGAACTTTTACTCCTGATCTACCTTTGTCCTTTTCCATAACTACCCTAAATCCAACTGAATTATGATCACTACCACCAAAATGTTCTCCCACTGATACCCCTTCCACCTGTCCAGCTTCATTCACTAAAACTAAGTCCAGAACTGCCCCCTTTCTCCTGTTGGGCTTGCTACGTACTGGCGAAAAAAGTTCTCCTGAATGCATTTTAAGAATTTTACTTGTCCCATTACCATCTCCTTTTGCCTTGTACAATCATGCCTTTTGTCATCTAATCTCTCCTGCCCTCTACCCTATCGCAGACCTTCCCTTTTGCTTTTTTCCTCCTCTCCCCGCTTTCCCTGCCTCTGCACTTGCTTAAAACCTGTTATATCAGTTCTGACGGAAGATCATCGACCTGAAACGTTAACTCTATTTCTCTCTCCACAGATGCTGCCTGACCTGCAGAGTATTTCCAGCACTTTCTGTTTTTATTTCAGATTTCCAGCATCTGCAGTATTTTGCTTTTGCTCTCATGTGAAGCTACCTCCTTGAGGTGATTTTGAACTGCTCACCAGAATTCTGTATGGTGTCAAGATCAGTGATGCTTCTCCCTAGTTATATTGTAGTAGCTCTGGAACCTTGGTTCAAATTTAGCCCAGATTGAAGAGATAAAGGACTTATTTTTTCTGTTGGCTGTAATGGTTCTACATGAAGTAAGTTTATGTCAGTTCAATCTAGCTTCTACTGGGAATGGGCCCACATTATAAATTTGCTCCAATTCATCAGTAATTGGCGCTGAACTGGGAATCTCACTGTTACAGGTTTAGGGTCTGCCATAGGTATTTGTTGCCCTGTAAGTGGATCCCATGTACCTTATATGCCAAGTAGACTCACGCTATCCCATATCTACTTATACTATAGCGTGTGATGGAATATTCTCCACTTGCTCCACAGCTGCAACAACACTCAAGAAGCTTGATACCATCCAGGACAAAGTAGTCCGCTTGATCGGCACCCCATCTACCACCTTAAACATCCACTCCCTCCACCACTGGCTTACCATGGCTGCAGTGTGTACTATCTACAGGATGCACTGCAGCAACTCACCAAGGCTTCTTCGACAGCACCTCCCAAACCCAATACCTCCACTACATAGAAGGACAAGGGCAGCCAGTGCATGGGAACACCACCACCTCCAAGTTTCTCTCCAAGTCACACACCATCCTGACTTGGACATATAAACCGTCATTACTTCATTCTGCACAAATTCACTGTCATTTTTGCCTACACTACAACAGTGACAGCCCTTCATTGGGACGTCTCAAGGATTTGAAAGGCACTATATAAATGCAAGATTTTTCTTAAATGATATAGGTAGAAATAATACAAGGGATTTAAAAGTCACATAAGAATATAAGAACATAAGAAATAGGAGCGGAAGTAGGCCATACGGCCCCTCGAGCCTGCTCAGCCATTCAATAAGATCATGGCTGATCTTCGACCACTTTCCCGCCCGATCCCCATAGCCCTTGATTCACATATGTGAAACTTGCTGTAAAACTCAAAGATAAAGAGTGTAAAGTAATGTTCTTTGGCATACTTATGAGGGGCCTAGATAGAGTGGATAGGAAGGAACTATTTCCCCTAGCAGAGAGGTCAATAACCAGGGGGCATAGATTTAAAGTAATTGGTAGAAGGATTAGAGGGGAGTTGAGGAGAACCTTTTACACCCAGAGGGTGGTGGGGGTCAGGAACTCACTGCCTGAAAGGGTGGTAGAGGCAGAGACTCTCATCACCTTTAAAAAGTACTTGGATATGCACTTGAAGTGCCGTAACCTACAAGGCTACGGGCCAAGAGCTGGAAAGTGGGATTAGGCTGGATAGCTCTTTTCCAGCTGGCACAGACACGATGGGCCGAATGGCCTCCTCCTGTGCCGTAAATTATTCTATGATTCCAGTGTTTAGTAAAGGAGGGCAGTTGATGAAGAAGATTGAGGATATAATAATGCTGCTTCTTTTATGTAACTGGGGACATTTTCGAGACAAAAAAGATTGGACAGAATATATGGATTGCACCTAAACAGAGCTGGGACAACATGACTTGCAAGGAACATAGAGGCAACTATCAAGAATGATTTCAACTAGAAAGGTGTGGGAAGAAATTGAATTCCAGAAAAGACTGATCGCAGAGTGGAAGATAATCAACAGGCAAGTATGGACAAGAAACTCAAGAGAGACGTATAGTTATCAGATACCAGGAGTAGGCAAACATTAAGGAGTATGAAAATATATATGTAAGGATGCTTGTAGCATTAGGAATAAGGTGCTGGAACTAAAGGTTACAGCAGGAGGTAAGTACAATGTAGTAGAAACATCAGAAATATGGTTGACCCCCCCACCCCCAGAGGATGGTGACATACAGAGGTCGAGAGTGTTCGCAAAAGATGGAGCAAGATAGGAATGGATGTGGTGTAACCCTGTATGTCAGGGATACTTGGGAGGCTAATGAAATTGATCCTGTGGGAGATGGAAAGTTAGACATCTCCAACATGAAAATGACAAAGCTGACGTTGGAGGTAAGTTACAGACCACCAGGTCAGCACAAGAAGACAGACAGTTTACTCAATGAAGAGGTAACATGGGGTATATGTAAACAGTCAGTTACTTAATTGGAGACTTCAATCAATCAAATGGGAATACCCAAGTGGTTTGGAACATGACTTGCTAAACAGAAATGTATGAGTAAACTATTGGCGCCTATCCTGATAACTAAAAGCTGTAAGGCTAGGTATCATTCTGGTCATCCTACTGTGCACCTTCCCGAGAACCTAGATATATTTTGCCAAATGCAAGGATCAAATACTCCAAATATTCTAAAGTTTTGTACAGCCTAAGTATTGTGGTCTTTGTTTTCTATGCGATGGTCCTAGTAGTTAACCCAACACTCTACTTTCCCTTCGAGAACCTCTCACACTCCTTGTGAACCTATAATGAGATATTAATTATTCCCAGGTCTCTCTCTTGATCCATAACTTTTAGCAGGTACCAGTCCTAAAGAGTACTATATTTAGCCTGCTCAAGGCTTTAGTACATCTGCATTTGGAACAATGGGGGAAAAATTCAGTCACGCCCCGTTTGGGGCGCAAATATCGTCCGGGCGCAAAAATTAGCGCCTGGCGCTAATTATCGCCACTGACTGGAAACTTCACTTTTAACGCCCCGGGAGGTGATTGGAGCGCTAAATCAGGTGCTGCACACCTGTCTTAAGGCACAAAGGCCGAGGAGTGAGGCGCTAACTCAGAGCGCTGGCGAAGCTCATGTAATGTCAGTCAGCAATGGAACACACACACAATGGCACGGGCCAGTTCTTAAAGGGGATGGTTAATCTTGCTTTCCATCCACATCCTGTTCATTGCAGCCTTGAATCTCGGCCTGGAGAGACTTGCACATCAAATGTGCTGGAAAGTACAATGGAGAGTACCAGGCAAAGAGCTCAGAGTGCAGCCCCCACAGTCTCTGCTAAATCGATACAAGGAATGGCAAATCAAAATGAACCTGCAAAGTGCTGCTCAGTACCCAAAACTCCTTCACACAACGTTGAATCTCTCCAGAAGTCTCTCCCTCTCTCTCTCAGAATGCGTAGTTCAAAAATGGCACCAACAATAAAAGGCAGGAAGCGGTCACCTTTAAATAGCGCTCCCCCTTTCCCTTCTTGACTGCAGAACACTCCCCTCAACCTGTCGTTGCTAGCGTCAGGCGGTAAGGCAGGGGGCGCCACTCAATATCCGCTCCGGGGCGATACCGGGGCGTTGCACACTCGACTGATGTCATGATCTGCCGGCGCAGGAGATCGTGGCGGTAGTGTTTAGCGCCGCCGCAAAATGTCTAGTTAATTTCGCGAGCGGCGCAACCAACTGAATTTTTCCCCCAATGTGTCCAGTTTTTGTCTCTACATAATTCCTAAAAAAATGTTTATATTAACTGATGCTTGACAATCCATCTTCAAACATATTCATATTGCTTGAGGATGGATCAGCATACTTCAGTGCAACACAAACAAATTAGGAAATTGAATTTACTATAAAAATGACATGTAATGACTTCAGTCTGCTGTCACTATCAAAACCTGGTCCAAGATGACTAACAGGCGGCTGATGTAAAGTCTTAGCAATATGCAATCTTAGTTAAGTTGGTTGGATCCATCTTGTTAAAATTGACTCAATTGGTGCTTGTGGAACTCCATTTCATTGGTGTTAGATTTCTGTTTAGCAAATCAGTGCTAAATTGGCGCAAAGGTGAGTCGTTCTTGGAAAATAGGCCAAAATGTTGGCCTGACCACAAATTCTATTTGTCACAACTTCAACCGTTGGTGTAAAAAAAAAAAACTTCATTGGAAGGTCTTGGTCAGAAGAAGAATCCTGAATATATTCTTATTTCATCTTTATTACAGATTTCATTTCATAGCATTGTGAAAGGCAACAGGTAAGTGATACCTTGGCCGTAAACAAAGATGCAAAGCAGGAAGGAAAATTCCAGTGAGACCAAGCAATAAAACATCGAAGGGAGAGGACTACAACTGAAAGTTATCAACTATCAATTATTTATTCCACATACAATAGGGAGTTGTAAAAGGCATCTTGTCCATTTTACTAGAGGATTAAGTTATACAACAATGAGGACATAGAAAATGAGAAAAATGGCAGTAATTCATAAGCAACAGAAGCTTAGTAAAATGAAAAAAAAAATCTTTAATTATTAAAGACTTTCATTAAGTTAATAGCTCTGAAGTGTGTCAGTGGAGTTTCATGTGACTCTCGGCCCTGAAAATTCTCTTCACGTTTTCACAAAGCAAACCTAAAAAACGAACAGACTGTTAGAAACAGAGTCATTTTAGATTAGTTTTTGAGCAGGACATGGAGAACAGATCAGATCCCTTGTGACAGTAACTAAGTAAAGCTGGCACATTTGTTTCAACAAGAGAAACCAGCTAGAAACTCACTACATCAGCAGTCACAACCTTTTGAAATTCAGTATCTTTTTCATCTGTATTCAGTACTATTTTCCCTAATGCAATGGAAAAATGGCAACTGGGCCAAACATATCGGATAGCTGGTATAATATTGATATGGGGAGGGCGGTGTGTGGTGAGGGCAAAATTCTGCATATCTCAAGTCTTTGTGACGGCTGAATAAGATCCAGAAATCGAGGGGCTGCAAGGATCAATAATGTTGATCGGCACAACTCTACTCTGGTTTAGGCAGGGATCTCACAGGCACGGTATAGCTTAAGGTACAACTTTATTAGTCCAATGTCCACAAAACCTTAGGCAGAGTGTTAGAGTTCTAGATTGATCATAATGCTATTTTACTTATTCCATTACAATTTACAAGTGTCACATACTCCCAACCCGGGACATCTCAGCTGGGTTATTGATGGTCGTCTGTTCTCCCAAGATGCTGACTAGCTAGTCTTATTCAGCTTATTTATCTTGTTTGCTGACAGACCATACATGTTGTATTTATTGTATCATATTACATTGCATATTATATAGAGTCTACCATACAGAAACAGGCCAACTGGTCTATGCTGCCATTTATGCTGTACACGAGTCTCCTCCCACCCCTCTTCTAACCCTCACAGCATATCCTTCTATTCCTTTCCTCCTCAGTTGCTCATCTATGCTTTTCACGCCAACTACTCCTTCTGGTAGCGAGTTCCACATTCTCACCACTCTTTGGGTAAAGAAGTTTCTCCTGAATTCCTTATTGGATTCATTAGTGACTATCTTATATTTATAGCCCTTAGTTTTAGTCTCCCCTAAGTGGAAACATCCTCTCTACATCCTCCTTATCAAACCCCTTCATAATTTTAAAGACCTCTATTAGGTCACCCCTCAGTCTTCTCCTAGAGAAAAAAAGCCCTGTTTCCTGATAAGTATATCCTCTCCATCCTAGTATCATCCTTGAGAATCTTCCACATTCTTACTACTCTTTGGGTAAAGAAATTAGCTTCCCCAGTGCCTCTAAATCTTTTTATAATATGCAGACCAGAACTGTGCCCAGTACTCTAAGTGAGATCTAACCAAAGTTCGATACAAGTTTAACATAACAGTACAGCCCATTCACACCAAGCATTATTGACGAGTTTCTTGTAGAAAGCAATCCTTGAAGTGTTTTTATGTTGGTTTAGGCTAGTTTTTTAAGTTGCTTTTTTACACGCTTTTTGGGTCAGGACACGGAGTAAAGGTTTAAGTTCAGAATTGTTCCCAATATCACAGAGAAAGCGACTGCGAGGGGCCGATCTTCCTCTGTGGCCTTTGCCCAAGCACACAGTTCGTGGAGCTGGAAGTTCACTCCACCAGATGGATCAGTAACACATCCGTACTTCGGGGCTTCTTTATTTGAAAAGAGTGGGCATGCATTGGGCATGAAGTGGGCAAAAAATTTGCTAACATTGGGCATGTATTGGACATGAAGTGGGCATACATTGAACATGAGTTGCACATGAATTGGGCATGCACTGGGCATGCATTAGGCATGAATTGGGCAGCATTGGGCATGAATTGGGCATGTAATGGCATGAATTGGGCATGCATTTGGCATGAATTGGGCATGAATTGGGCATGCATTAGGCATGAATTGGGCATGCATTGGGCATGCATTAGGCATGAATTGGGCATGCATTGGGCATGAATTGGGCATGAGTTGGGCATGAATTTGGCATGCATTGGGCATGCATTGGGCATGAATTGGGCATGAATTGGGCATGCATTGGGCATGAATTTGGCATGAGTTGGGCAGGGCATGATGGGCATGCATTTGGCATGAATTGGGCATGCATTTGGCATGAATTGGGCATGCATTTGGCATGAATTGGGCATGCATTTGGCATGCATTTGGCATGAATTGGGCATGAATTGGGCATGCATTTGGCATGAATTGGGCATGCATTTGGCATGCATTGGGCATGCATTTGGCATGAATTGGGCATGCATTTGGCATGCATTTGGCATGAATTGGGCAATGAATTGGGCATGCAATTGGCATGCATTGGCATGAATTGGGCATGCATTTGCATGAATTGGGCATGATTTGGGCCATGAATTTAGCATGAATTGGGCATGAATTGGGCATGAATTGGGCATGAATTGGACATGCATTGGGCATGAATTGGGCATGCATTGGGCATGAATTGGGCATGAATTGGACATGCATTGGGCATGAATTGGGCATGAATTGGACATGCATTGGGCATGAATTGGGCATGAATTGGACATGCATTAGGCATGAATTGGGCATGCATTGGGCATGCATTAGGCATGAATTGGACATGCATTGGGCATGAATTGGGCATGCATTGGGCATGAATTGGGCATGCATTAGGCATGAATTGGGCATGCATTGGGCATGCATTAGGCATGAATTGGGCATGCATTAGGCATGAATTGGGCATGCATTGGGCATGAATTGGGCATGAATTTGGCATGAATTGGGCATGAATTGGGCATGCATTAGGCATGAATTGGGCATGCATTAGGCATGAATTAGGCATGCATTGGGCATGCATTAGGCATGAATTGGGCATGCATTGGGCATGCATTGGGCATGCATTAGGCATGCATTGGGCATGCATTAGGCATGCATTGGGCATGCATTAGGCATGAATTGGGCATGCATTGGGCATGCATTAGGCATGAATTGGGCATGCATTGGGCATGCATTAGGCATGCATTAGGCATGCATTGGGCATGCATTAGGCATGAATTGGGCATGCATTAGGCATGAATTGGGCATGCATTAGGCATGAATTGGGCATGCATTAGGCATGAATTGGGCATGCATTAGGCATGAATTGGGCATGCATTGGGCATGAATTGGGCATGAATTGGACATGCATTGGGCATGAATTGGGCATGCATTAGGCATGAGTTGGGCATGAATTGGGCATGATTTGGGCATGATTTGGGCATGCATTGGGCATGAATTGGGCATGCATTAGGCATGAGTTGCCCATGCATTAGGCATGAATTGGGCATGAATTGGACATGATTTGGGCATGCATTCGGCATGCATTCGGCATGAATTGGGCATGAGTTGCCCATGCATTGGGTATGAATTGGGCATGCATTGGGTATGAATTGGGCATGCAGTGGGCATGCATTAGGCATGAATTGGGCATGCATTGGGCATGAATTGGGCATGCATTGGGCATGCATTAGGCATGCATTGGGCATGCATTGGGCATGCATTGGGCATGCATTAGGCATGAATTGGGCATGCATTGGGCATGCATTGGGCATGCATTAGGCATGCATTAGGCATGCATTGGGCATGCATTGGGCATGCATTAGGCATGAATTGGGCATGCATTGGGCATGCATTGGGCATGCATTAGGCATGAATTGGGCATGCATTAGGCATGAATTGGCATGCATAGGGCATGAATTGGGCATGAATTGGGCATGATTTGGGCATGCATTCGGCATGCATTGGGCATGCATTGGGCATGCATTGGGCATGCATTAGGCATGAATTGGGCATGCATTGGGCATGCATTAGGCATGCATTAGGCATGAATTGGGCATGCATTGGGCATGCATTAGGGCATGAATTGGGCATGCATTGGGCATGCATTGGGCATGCATTAGGCATGAATTGGGCATGCATTGGGCATGCATTGGGCATGCATTAGGCATGAAGTGGGCATGCATTGGGTATGAATTGGGAATGATTTGGGCATGCATTCGGCATGCATTCGGCATGAATTGGGCATGCATTGGGTATGAATTGGGCATGCATTGGGTATGAATTGGGCATGCATTGGGCATGAATTTGGCATGCATTTGGCATGAATTGGGCATGCATTAGGCATGAATTGGGCATGAATTAGGCATGCATTGGGCATGCATTAGGCATGAATTGGGCATGAATTGGGCATGCATTAGGCATGAATTGGGCATGAATTAGGCATGCATTGGGCATGCATTAGGCATGAATTAGGCATGCATTGGGCATGCATTAGGCATGAATTGGGCATGCATTGGGCATGCATTAGGCATGCATTAGGCATGAATTGGGCATGAATTGGGCATGCATTGGGCATGCATTAGGCATGAATTGGGCATGAATTAGGCATGCATTAGGCATGAATTAGACATGAATTGGGCATGAATTAGGCATGCATTGGGCATGCATTAGGCATGAATTGGGCATGCATTGGGCATGAATTGGGCATGAAATGGGCATGAATTGGGCATGAATTGGGCATGCATTAGGCATGAATTGGGCATGATTTGGGCATGCATTAGGCATGAATTGGGCATGAATTGGGCATGCATTGGGCATGCATTGGGCATGCATTAGGCATGAATTGGGCATGCATTGGGCATGCATTGGGAATGAATTGGGCATGAATTGGGCATGCTGTTGTTGGGGTAGATTTTGCACCTTGGCTGCCTTTGCTGTTAGATCGTCTGTCCAGTCGATCATTTTTATCTGGCAACAAGGATGATACCAGAACTGAGAGGTTGTAAACTATCAGGAAAGACTGAAAAGGCTGGGGCTCTTTTTTCTAGAAAAGAGAAGGCTGAGGGGATGACCTAATAGCGGTCTTTAAAATTATAAAGGGGTTTGATAGAGTAGACGTAGAGAAGGTGTTTCCACTTGTGGAGGAGTCCAAAACTAGGGACCATAAATATAAGATAGTCACTAATAAATCCAATAAAGAATTCAGGAGAAACTTCTTTACCCAGAGAGTGCTTAGAATGTGGAACTCGCTACCACATGGAGTAGTTGAGGCAAATAAATCAGATGCATTTAAGGAGAAGCTAGATAAACACATGAGGGAGAAAGGAATAGAAGGATATGGTGATAGGGGTGAGATGAAGTAAGGTGGGAGGAGGCTCGTGTGGAGCATAAACACCAGCATAGACCCATTGGGCTGAATGCCCTGTTTCTATGCTGGGCATTCTATGTAATTGCTGTAGCTGCAATTTTGATTTCCTGCTCTCCTAGCATTTGGAGGTATTGTTGCGTCAGCATTTACGCTGTCTTAGAATATTGAAGAAGAAGCTTGTGATGCCCAGCAGCACTCCAGGTAGAAATAATGGCACAAAGATGCCAAAGGCTGTAGTACAAAAAAAAGCATGGCAGGTGGTGGTAGAGAGAGAAAATACCAGAAGAGCTGTGCCAAGGACATGGCTACAGTGCCAGAAAGAAGCTCAACACCCAAATCAAGTTTTTTTTTTATTCGCTTATGGGATCTGGGTGTCGCTGGCAAGGCCAGCATTTATTGCCCATCCCTAATTGCCCTTGAGAAGGTGGTGGCGAGCCGCCTTCTTGAACCACTGCAGTCCCGTGAGGTGAAGGTGCTCCCACAGTGCTGTTAGGGAGGGAGTTCCAGGATTTTGACACAGCGACGATGAAGGATTGGCAATATACTTCCATGTCAGGATGGTGTGTGACTTGGAGGGGAACTTGGAGGTGGTGGTGTTCCCATGCGCCTGCTGCCCTTGTCCTTCTAGGTGGAAGAGGTCGCGGGTTTGGGAGGTGCTGCCGAAGATGCCTTGGCGAGTTGCTGCAGTGTATCTTGTAGATGGTACATACTGCAGCCACGGTGCGCCGGTGGTGGAGAGAGTGAATGTTTAAGTTGGTGGATGGGGTGTCAATCAAATGGGCTGCTTTGTCCTGGATGGTGTCGAGCTTCTTGAGTGTTGTTGGAGTTGCACTCATCCAGGCAAGTGGAGAGTATTCCATCACACTCCTTACTTGTGCCTTGTAGATGGTGGAAAGGCTTTGGGGAGTCAGGAGGTGAGACACTCGCCACAGAATACCTAGCCTCTGACCTGCTCTTGTTGCCACAGTATTTATATGGCTGGTCCAGTTAGGTTTCTGGTCAATGGTGACCCCCAGGATGTTGATGGTGGGGGATTCGGCTATGGTGATGCCATTGAATATCAAGGGGAGGTGGTTAGACTCTCGCTTGTTGGAGATAGTCATTGCCTGGCACTTCTGTGGCGTGAATGTTACCTGCCACTTATCAGCCCAAGCCTGAACGTCATCCAGGTCTTGTTGTATGCGGGCATGGACTGCTTCATTATCTGAGGAGTTGTGAATGGCACTGAACATTGTGCAGTCATCAGCGAACATCCCCATTTCTGACCTTATGTTGGAGGGAAGGTCATTGATGAAGTAGCTGAAGATGGTTGTACCTAGGACACTGCCCTGAGGAACTCCTGCAGCGATGTCCTGGGGCTGTGATGATTGACCTTCAACCACCCCAACCATCTTCCTTTGTGCTAGGTATGACTCCAGCCAGTGGAGCATTTTCCCCCTGATTCCCATTGACTTCAGTTTTACCAGGGCTCCTTGATGCCACACTCGGTCAAAGTGGCAGGGTAGGTAAGTGTATGGGCATCTCTTCCTTCTGATCTCCAATAACCAGCAGAAACATGACATGGCTCCTCCTGTCCATTAGTTACTCACAAATCTTTTCACCTTCCTTTGCTTGCTCATGACATTCTCCGTTAGCATTCACCACCCAATAACGTCTTGGGTTAAACGCAAGAGATGCCTGTCCTGATCATAGTCATCTCCAGCTCCTCTTTGCCATTATGACACCTAAGGATACATTTTATGAATTAGTCCTCCTGACAATGACACTCTTGAACGTGACATTGTGTGCAGGAGTGGAAAGATCCTTCAAACTGGCTTCACTTCATACAACAAAGCATCTGGTCTCTGTTTGGTGCCTCCTCATCATTCCCTTTCATCTCCTCCACTGCCTCAGCTATTCATTCACCTGTCCTCTGTGTCGCTTAAATGTTGTTAGACCTAGTAATGGGAAATGAACCAGAGCAGATAAGAGAATTAAGCACTGGTGAACATCTAGGGAGCAGTGATCACAATATAAGAAGGTTTAATATAATGATTGACAGAGATATAGATAGTACAAAGTAATAGAATGAAAAAATCAAACTGTGAGGGAATGAGGATGGAGCTAAGAAAGATAAACTGGAGAAAAATATTGACAGACAAAGAGGCAGAACAATAGTGGGCAATATTTAAAGGAGAGATCGATAGAGTTCAGGAGAAATATATTCCACTAAAAAATGAGAACAAATCAGCCAAGAATGAGAGACCACAGATAAGGGGAGGATAAAATTGAATCTAAAGAAAAAGGCAAACTCCAAGTACATAAACCATAAAAGAGAGAATGTCTAAAGGGAATATGATGAGCTTAAGAAAGAGGCTAAAAAGACAATTAGGAAGGGAAAGAGCAAACATGAAATGAAAATATCAATGAATATAAAAGGAAATAGTAAAGTATTCTATTGGCACATAAATAACAAAAGGAGAATTTATATATGGATAGGGCCAATACAGGATGAGCAAGTCAAACTCACAGGAGATGGTACTGAAATGGCAGGGATACTGAACACTTTGCCTCAGATTTCACTAAAGAGGCTAACGCAATAGACATGGCAACAGCAGAAGAAGTCAAGAGGGATAAGATAGAAAGAAAGGGGATACTAGACAAACTAGCCAAACTTAAGGAGGATAAAATAGGTCCAGATGGATTGCACCCGTAGATACTCAAAGAAACTTGGGAGGAGATAGCAAAGGCACGAGTAGCCATATATAAATGTTCAATCACAAAAGGAATAGTGTCAGAGGATTTGCGAACACAAATGTAACAACAACAACTTGTATTTATATAGCGCCTTTAACGTAGTAAAATATCCCAAGGTGCTTCACAGGAGTGTTATAAAACAAAACTTGACAGCGAGCCACATAAGGAGATATTTGGGCAGATGACCAAAAGCTTGGTCAAAGAGTCAGGTTTTAAGGAGTGTCATAAAGAAGTAAAGAGAGGTAGAGAGGTGGAGAGGTTTAGGGAGGGAATTCCAGAGCTCAGGGCTTAGGCATCTGAAGGCACGGCCACCAAAGGTGGAGCGATTAAAATCAGAGATGCTCAAGAGGCCAGAATTAGAGGAGTACAGATATCTCAGGGGGTTGTGGGACTGGAGGAGATTGCAGAGATAGGGAGGGGTGAAATCATGGTGGGATTTGAAAACAAGGATTAAAATTTTAAAATCGAGGCGTTGCTTAACTGGGAGCCAATATAGGTCAGCGAGCACAGGGTTGATGGGTGAACGGGACTTGCTGCGAGTTAGGACACGGGCAGCAGACTTTTGGATGACCTCAAGTTAACGTAGGGTACAATGTGGGAGGCCAGCCAGGAGTGCGTTGGAACAGTCAAGTAATACTTATATTGAGAAAGGGTGATTTAACTAATCCAGGGAACTATAAATTTAGCTTAATGTCAGTGGTAGGAAAGTTACCAAAATTTTTGCTAAAAGATCATATAATAAAACATCTAGAGGTGGGGAATATAATAAAAGTCAGCAAAGATTTCTAAAAGGAAGGTCTTATTGAATTTGTTGAAGAAATAACAGAAAGAGCAAACAAGGGTAGTGCAGTGGATGTGGTATATATGGACTTTCAGAAGGCCTGTGTACCACATAAGAGAGTCAAGACAAAGGTCTGGCCCAGTGGAGTCAGGGATCAGGTCCCGAAATGGATTGAAGGATGGATATAAAACAGAAAACAGTGGGTCGGAGTTAAAGGAAATTTCGCGGACTAGCAGAAAGTGGGAAGTGGTGCCCCGTAGGGATCCGTGATGGGACCACTGTTGTTTACCATATAAGTAAAGGATTTGGACTCAGAAATTGGAGGTATTGTGTCAAAATTTGCAGATGATACCAAGTTGGGGGTTATAGCTAATAATGAGGAGGACTGCACCAGAATACATAAACAGGCTCACAGAGTGGGCAGATAAATGGCAAGTGCGATTCAATATAGCCAAGGGTGCGGTGATTAATTTTGGCAGGAGGAATAAGGGGGCCACTTTCCTCGGGAGGTCAGAAACTAAATTGGGTGGAGGAGCAAAGAGATCTGGGAATACAGATACGTAAATGGTAAAAAGTAGGAACGCCGGTTGATAAGGAGATAGACTGTTGGTCCGGTCGCTCACCAAGATCCCCAGACCCCTCGCCGCCCCGTTATCAGCTCGCACTTCCAGCAAATTGCGGTGGTAAAAACATTTCCGAGCTGAAGGGTGAAGAAAAATATCCAACAAACGGGGTGCGGCGCGGGGCGAGTTGCAAATTTGGGGCCAATTATTTCAACACAAAAATAAAGTTTTGCTGAGGAAAGATAACCGAATCACTTTTTTCTTACAAAGGAAAAACTTTGCTGCTTTGGAATAAGTTGGCCCTCAGCAAAGAACAGTTCAGATCAAATTAATCCTATTATCAACTGTTTTGAATACTTTTTAATACAGTCTCACGCAGGATCAAATCCCCCGATGTTCTCAGTGTTTCTTTAACAGAAGAAGAGTTAATCTCATTGATCGGTTGATGGTTCCGCTGAGGTATTAGCCCGGTGTCAGCATTGTTCCTGGCTGACTGTGAAAGCCAATTTCTTATTCAGCACCGGTTATGTCAGCTAGCCCGAGCAATTGGGGACCCCATTCTCCATTTAAAGACCTGTTGCGTATCAGTCACGGTGCTGTCGTGGCTCACAGAGAGAGGGAGAGAGGGGGGGGGGGGGGGGGGGATAAAGTGACATGTTTACTTTCAGCGAGCTTGTTAAATCAGCTTTGAATTTTTCATGAGGGCCTCGGTAACCTGTAACCTGCAAACGAAGCTCTGGGGGTTTCCAAGCACAAAGAGCTCCGCCAGCTCTCACTCCCCATCTGGCACTGGGTGTGAAGGACAAGCTGGGGCCGCTGGAAACCTGAAGAAGAGAGGCGATGTGTTGGCGTCGTTTTCATTTTTTTTATTGGCAAGATGCTGCTCATATCCTATTATTTCTTCCTCGTGCATGCGGCATTTTCATGGTTGCGCTGAAATCAATAGAACTGACTTGCAACAAGAGCTGTCTGTGCGTTAAAAACATTGTCAGACTGCTTCCAATATTGCATCAGTCGCATGGTAACTAACTGTTTTTTATATATATATACTTCATTTATTTCTAAACAGACTGAGGGGGATTGCAGATACAAATAAATGGTATGGCGGCCTTTGTTAATTTAATCAAACAGGCTCAAATGAGACTACAGTCCATAAATACCCCCATGGGGATATTACTAGATTTATGTTACACATATCCTGCACTATCTTTTCACTAATGCGATAAGCTCCATTGTCCTGAACGACTTTATTTTCGCTCGAGGTAAAGAAAGCAACACACACAAAAAAAACAAATAAATGAAAGATGGAATTTAATATGGGGCAAAATCATTCTGATGCCTTATTTAAGTGTAAAGCGGCCGAGTCCTTTATATATATTTTTTGCATTACAGCCCCACTTGCCAACTCCGTCCTTTATAAAGTCATTGGGGAAAGTCGCCTCAAGATGAAGCGGTGGTTTAAATAGGAAGGTTTTCCATCCGCGGCCATTCTCCGTGATTGCTGAAGTATCTGCCGATCTTTATACTCATCACGATGCAACAGGAGGCAAACGTAGCGGAACCAATCGGTTTGCGGGCGTTACTTGGTAAATTCGATTCCGTTGAGCTTATTTTTGCTGGTAGTGGCATAAAGGAGCACCCCAGGCCCGCCTTTCGCAATGCCTCCCTTACAGTTTTACTGCGAGGCCTGTAGAAATGTTGTTGGTTTCTGAATGTTAAAAAAAAATTAAATGAATCGTTCCCATTTTTTCAAGAGCCTGTGCCTCACTTCCTGGTCACCATTGTCATGTTCTCTGACACCTATAGCACTTCCGCATAAGTTAGCACTCTCCACAATGACTGAATGATACAAAATCACATAGCCACCCATCTTTATTTTGGAGGGGGTTAAATATCACTATACTGACTTCTCACTGACTTATAAGATCGTCAGCAATAAATCCAATAGGGAATTCAGGAGAAACTTCTTTACCCAGAGAGTGGTGAGAATGTGGAACTCACTACCACGTCCTGGAGATACCACAAGGCCCTATAAATAATTGCATGCCCTCTGCCAGTATGGTACTAGTAGACTATGTAAAATAAAGCTTCAAGTGGCACAGGTGGCATAACCCGCAAGCACCATAGACAAGGTTTGTTAAGCTGTATTATGATTAGTTTTGTTTTTAACTAGGGGGCGTTAATATAAGATAGTCACTAATAAATCCCGTAAGGAATTCAGGAGAAACTTCTTTACCCAGAGAGTGGAAATTGCTACCCCCATAGAATAGTTGAGGCGAACATCACCGATGCATTGAAGGGAAGTTAGATAAACACGAGGGAAAAAGGAATGGATGGATATGTTGATAGGGTGAGATGAAAAGGGGTGGGAGGAGGCTCGTGTGGAGCAGAAACACTGGCATGGACCAGTTGGGCCGAATGGCCTGTTTCTGTGCTGTGGACTTGATGCAACTGCATGTAATTCTCAACAAATTTGAAGCATTGTACTTTTAATAAGAATTTGGGGTGTGATTTCAACCCTACCCGCCTGGCAGAAACCCAGCGGAAGGCCAGTTAGAATCCCCCAGGTCAGTTACCCGCCCTGGACCTGCCGGGACTTTCACCGCAGGGGGCAAGGACATCCCCCACAAAGCCGGCGGGGTCCTTTTTAGCACAGGTGTGTTGGATCCCGCTGTCATCATCGGTACCCAACTGCAAACTTTCACTACTGAGCCCGGGCGAAAAACGGCAGTGATTTAACCGCCAGGCCTACCCAGCGAGGAACAGGATCGGGGCCAGAAGAGGCTCCAAAAAGGTACGGTTAGTTTTATTTTATGATTTCTTGTGGGGCTAGGAGGAGCAGGAGTGCACCCTCCGGGCCCAAGCAGGAAACCTTAGGCCTCTCCTGCCCCGATCGCCCTCCTCTCCCCGGCAGCCGATCCCGCAGGCCTATCTGATCTTGGCAGGCGGCCTCCAGGCCGTGCGAATATGCGCCGCTGACCTCCTGTCCTGAACAGATGGGAAGTTGGCCGACTGTATTCAAATGAGATCCCGGAGTTAAAATACTCTGGGCCTCGTTGTCAAAATTCAACTGTCGCAAACTAGCCCCAGATGAAAATTGGGACTATGAAAGAGAAAGAAACTGGGATTATGGTCTTTGAATTTACTAAGATCACTAAAGATTCCCGCAAACTTGATAAAGCACATAAGATAATGATTTTATGGTAAGTTAATGTGTATATTACATCCTGTTCATGATAATTGCTCAAACTATTACAGCCTTACATAATAAATATTATAATGTATGCTGACTACATCAAATGTTGACCAAATCACAGATATGCTTGCAGTGACCGTGTGACAATCATTAATCCTTCAGTGTGGACACCACTGTGTGCAATCAATGGTTCAAATGCATCTTTACATGCAAAGAGTGTTTGCACTGACTTGTAATGCCCATTAACTTAGAAGGCTGGCTCCTAATTAACTGCCGGTTTGAGCTAATAATTTATCGTACATCCTTGTTTGCAATATTTATCATTTTGGCATTGCCTTGTAGTAGCTGGTGTTGTAAAACCAAAGAAAATTGTTGCAAAAACCACAAACAAAGAGAATGGCAGGGAGACAAAGGCAATAAATTATGATTGATATACACATCTGTACAGGGAACTGCAGTTTATTCATATAAATTGCTTTTGTCAAACCATAGATATAAAAAGAAAGACTTGCATTTGTATAGAGCCTTTCACGACATACCAAAGCACTTTACAGCCAATGAAGTACCTTTGAAGTGTAGTCACTGTTGTAATGTAAGAAACGTGGCACAGTAAGCTCCCACAAACAGCAAGGTGATAATGACCAGATAATCTGCTTTTAGTGATGTTGATTGACACCGGGGATAACTCCCCTACTCTAGTGTCATGGGATCTTTTATTTCCACCTGAGAGAGCAGACTGTATTCAAACGAGTTTAATGTCTCATCCAAACGCTGGCATCTATGACAGTGCAGCACTCTCTCTCAGCACTGCACTGGAGTGTTAGTCTAGATTTTTGTGCTCAAGGTCTCTGGAGTGGGACTTGAACCCACAACCTTCTGACCCAGAGGCAAGAGTGCTACCCACTGAGCCACAGCTGACACTAAAGACTGAGTAGTCTGTATCTGTATCTATATCTATATCTAAGACTGCATGAATGAAGAATGAAGAATAGGGTAGGATGAACGTCACATACAAATTATTTCATGGGGTGGGAGGATGTGTCAAATATTCAGAATTAAATAAAATTGCTCTTTCCTCCGTCATTGCAAACAGCCCAAATGAAATGACTTTGTAGAACAAGGTAAATGATGAGAGTGTTAGCGAGCTAGCTTTAAGTGAGTTCATTCAATGATGGTAAGGCAATATGCTCACAAGCAAAGTTTTGCATATTCAATATTTAGTACTCCGAATGAGGTGAAATATGTACAAATCAAGTGAAGCTGATTCGGGGAGACGAGGTCTATCGTGGATACGGCTCTTGAGCTCAATCTTCCCTGGGGTGAGTCCAAAGTCCTGTTACAATTCGCCACTTTTTATGTACTACAAATCCCTAATCTAAATGCCCTTAAAAGGCATGCAAGTGCCTCTCTAAATGACAAGTTGTATATAAAGATATAGATCTATATGACCAATGGGTAAACTTATACTATTGATTGACAAGGGTGAGATGACTTCATCCCATAAGGCTTTCCCATACATCTTATCTTCCTCTTTCGCCGTCATGGGACCCACTTCATTCAGTTACACACAGTGCCATGTAATACCATGTATGATACAAAGATGGGTGGGAAAGCAAGTTGTGCAGAGGACTCAAAGAATCTGCAAAGGGATATAGACAGGCTAAGTGAGTGGGCAAACATTTGGCAGATGGAGTATAATGTGGGAAAGTGCGAGGTTATCCACTTTGGCAGGAAAAATAAAAAAGCTAATTATTATTTAAATGGAGAGAGATTACAAAATACTACAGTTCAGAGGGACCTGGGGGTCCTTGTGCATGAAACACGCAATGTTAGCATGCAGGTACAGCAAGTAATCAAAAAGGCAATTGGAATGTTGGCCTTTATTGCAAGGGGGTTGGAGTATAAAAGCAGGGAAGTCCTGATACAACTGTACAGGGTATTGGTGAGACCACACCTTGAGTACTGCGTACAGTTTTGGTCTCCTTAATTAAGGAAGGATATACTTGCATTGGAGGCAGTTCAGAGACGATTCACTCAGTTGATTCCTGAGATGAGGGGGTTGACTTATGAGGAAAGGTTGAGCAGGCTGGGCCTATACTCATTGGAACTTAGAAGAATAAGAGGTGATCTTATTGAAACATATAAGATACTGAGGGGGCTCAACAAGGTCGATGCAGAGAGGATGTTTCCCCTCGTGGGGAAATCTAGAACTCGGGGGCACAGTTTTAGAATAAAGGGTTGCCCTTTTAGAACTGAGATGAGGAGGAATTTCTTCTCTCAGAGGGTCGTAAATCTGTGGAATTCTCTGCCCTAGAGAGCCGTGGAGGCTGGGTCTTTAAATACATTTAAGGTGGAGATAGACAGATTTTTGCAAGATAAGGGAGTGAAGGGTTATGGGGAGTGGGCAGGGAAGTGGCTTTGAGCCCAAGATCAGCCATGATCTTATTGGCCCAGAAATTCGCCTCTCCGGCTTGCCGCGGGGGTAAGGATCACGCGCGCACTTACCTACCGCGTCTGCCGTTCTGCTTCTGGCCCACGGGGACTTCAGCTCCTGGGCCTGCTCCAACTGCCGGCGCGCAGTGCTTGCGTGTCCCAGGGGTGTAGTTAGTGCGATGCGTCCCCTGGGATCACGTGGGCCATGGAGAGCCAATGGCAGCAGACCATCTTTCATTCATAGATTTGACAGGAAGAGCTGTCAAATCTGTGAATTGAAATCGGCCCCAAAAGAACAGCTAAACTTCAAATAAATTTTTTTTAAAACCATCACATTTTTAAAATATCTATAAGTTAAATAAATTAACTACTTCAAACAAAAATTTAAATTTTTGAAAAAATTAAAATACTTTTTAACAGTGCTAAAAATAAATTTACCTTTCTTTAAAGTATCTAAAAAAGATAAACCTGTTGAAAACTTTTTTAAATTATAATTAATTAACTACTTACCTTGTTGAAAACGGGTCCTGCGCCTCCTTTTTAAAAGCGCAGGTTCTTCAATACTTACCCTCCCGGAGAAACCTGAAAAAAACCTAAGTTTGCTGCGTGCGCGCAGCCTCTACCGCGCACGCGGTTCACCTCTGAACCGCTCCCTTCACCAGACCGGAAGTTCCGGTTTCCCGCACATGCGCAGTGCATGCAGGAAACCGGCACTTCAGGAGGCCTTGTGGGTGAGTACACAGTGCGTACTCACCCGGGAAGGGCCGAATTTTTGGCCCATTGAATGGCGGAGCAGGCTCGAGGGGCCAAGTGGCCTATTCCTGCTCCTATTTCTTATGTTCTTATGTATGGGCCCTTTCATACTGGGCAAGATAAGCAGGCAGGTGCGTATTTCCTTCTTGAGGCCCAGCTTGCATTCCAGAAGGGAGAGTAAAGGAAGCTCTTAATGAAGATTGCTGTAAATAGAGTCTGGGCTTCAAGGATTGAAAGAAAGCAAGGGCACCAAAGGAGGCAACCAGTAATAGCAAAGAGAAGAGAAAAAGGAACAAGAGGCGCCTGGGGGTGTAGTGTTATACACAGACCACATTAGAGTAGGGTGCCGTTTTAGTCTATCATTGACTCATCCCCCTCACAAAGAAGTGTAGCACACATCAATAAAACAAGCTCCACCTTGGGAACATTAACCTCAGTGATGTTAGTGATTATTTCTTCAGGCAACTCCTTCTATTTCCTTACCAAAGATAATTTGCCAAGCTTGCGATTGTGAATCAATTATGTGGCTTTCAAGGACTGGTTGTGAGCTATTAAATGTACCTGTTCAATTTCTTTGCTAGTTAATGACAATAGATAAATTAATAGCCTTTACATGATTGCTGGCTGTTCAATTAGCACTGTGTAATTACTATTAATTGGCTTTGAAGCTCACACTGTGGGTGTTCCTCCCACCAGAATGAAATAATGGAACTCTTTCCAGCAGACACCAGTCCTCCCCAGGTGATTACCCCCTCAACAACAACAACAACAATTTGTATTTATACAGCGCCTTTAACGTAGTAAAATGTCCCAAGGCGCTTCACAAGAGCGTTATAAAACAAAATTTGACACCGAACCATATAAAGAGATATAAGGACAGGTGACCAAAAGCTTGGTCAAAGAGGCAGGTTTTAAGGAGCGTCTTAAAGGAGGAGAGAGAGGTAGAGAGGTGGAGAGGTTTAGGGAGGGAATTCCAGAGCTTAGGGCCCAGGCAGCTGAAGGCACGGCCGCCAATGTGGTGGAGCCTCCATTTAATCAGCTTACTGGTCAGTCACTGGAATCAAGTAACCAAACTTAGGTTCCTTCAGATTTCAGGCCCCTTCCCATTGGACTCACGACCATTTTCTCCCCATGAACTGGCAAGTCATTGTATTTTAATCAACATTGTATAAGGAAATTTCATGTCCCAAAGAAGGTCACCAAATTATGATCATGCTGCATGCTGCACCATGTTAGCCCTGATGGAGGCATCAGCATGCTGCTCAATGATGATCATCAGACAGCAGTGCAAGCATATACTCAATGACTGAGCATCCACAGCCCTCTGGGGTAGAGAATTCCAAAGATTCACAACCTTTTGCGTGAAGGAATTTCTCCTCATCTCAGTCCTAAATTGCCATCCCCTTATTTTGAGACTGTGACCCCAGCCAGGGGAAACGACCTCCCTGCCAAGCCCCTTAAGAATTTTTCCAAACCCCAGGGAATATAGGCCTCGTCTACTCAATCTCTCCTCATAGGACAATCCCCTCATCACAGGATTTAGTCCAGTGAACTTTTGTTGCACTCCCTGAAGGCAATATATTATTAATATTAATAATAATACCCTTGCCTAAGCTGTTGCTCCTGCATCCAAGAAGTCAGAGCTGTGTTCCATAGAAACATAGGAGCAGGAGTAGGCCATTCGGACCTTCGAGCCTGCTCCGCCATTCAATATGATCATGGCTGATCCTCTATCTCAATACCATATTCCCGCTCTCTCCCCATACCCCTTGATGCCTTTTGTGTCTAGATATCTATCTATCTCCTTCTTAAATATATTCAGTGACTTGGCCTCCACAGCCTTCTGTGGTAGAGAATTCCACAGGTTCACCACCCTCTGAGTGAAGAAATTTCTCCTCATCTCAGTCCTAAATGTCCTACCCCGTATCCTGAGACTGTGACCCCTCAGTCTAGACCCCGCCAGCCAGGGGAAACATCCTCCCTGCATGCAGTCTGTCTAGCCCTGTCAGAATTTTATACGTTTCCAGTCTGTCTAGCCCTGTCAGAATTTTATCCATTGATATTTGTGCTGGATTGGTGTTGGCACAAGACTTCAACCAACATGAAAGTAACTGGCAAACCCTGTTCCCTATCTAGTTTCACCAGCAATATCACCTCTTGGAACAAATCGGTAGCCAAGAAACTGATAGTTGTTGTGGTTTTAACAGCCATAGATAGAGCACTATAAACACTATGCTACCGGAACAGTAGCATAGTGGTTATGTTACTGGACTAGTAATCCAGAGGCCTGCACTAATGATCCAGAGACGTGAGTCTGCTGGGGAATTTAAATTCAGTTAATTAAATAAATCTGGAGTAAAAAGCTAGTATCAGTAATGGTGACCACAAAACTATCGGATTGTCGTAAAATCCATCTGGTTCACTAATGTCCTTTAGGGAAGGAAATCTGCCGTCCTTACCTGGTCTGGCCTACATGTGACTCCAGACCCACAGCAATGTGGTTGACTCTCAACTGCCCTCTGAAATGGCCCAGCAAACCACTGAGTTGTAACAAACCGCTACGAAAAACAATAATAAGGATAAAACCGGACAGACCACTTGGCACCGACTTCAGACATGACAACGGCACACCCAGCCTAGTCGACCCTGCAAAGTGCTCCTCACTAACATCTGGGGACTTGTGTCAAAATTGGGAGAGCTGTCCCACAGACTAGTCAAGCAACAGCCTGACATAGTCATGTTCACAGAAACGTACTTTTCATCCAATGTCGCAGACTCCTCCATCACCATCCCTGGGTATGTCCTGTCCCACCGGCAGGGTGGTACAGTGATATGCAGTCAGGAGGGAGTGGCTGTGGGACTGGGAGTCCTCAACGTTGACTCCGGACCCCATGAAGTCTCATGGCTTCAGGTCAAGCATGGGCAAGGAAACCTCCTGCTGATTACCACCTACCCGCCCTCCCTCAGCTGATGAATCAGTACTTCTCCATGTTGAACACCACTTGGTAGAAGCACTGAGAGTAGCAAGGGCACAGAATGTACTCTGGGTGGGGGACTTCAATGTCCATTACCAAGCGTGGCTCGGCAGCACCACTACTGACCAAGCTGGCCGAGTCCTGAAGGACATAGCTGCCAGACTGGGCCTGCAGCAGATGGTGAGAGAACCAAAACAAGGGAAAAACCTACTTGATCTCGTCCTCACCAATCTACCTGTTGCAGATGACATGACAGCATTGGTAGCAGTGACCACCGCACAGTCCTTGTGGAGACGAAGACCCATCTTCACACTGAGGACACCCTCCATCGTGTTGTGTGGCACTACCAACATGTTAAATGGGATAGATTCAGAACAGATCTATCAGCTCAAAATTGGGCATCCATGAGGCGCTGTGGGTCATCAGCAGCAGCAGAATTGTATACCACCACAATCTGTAACCTCATGGCCCAGGCATATCCTCACTCTACCATTACCATCAAGCCAGGGGACCAACCCTGGTTCAATAAGGAGTGTAGAAGAGCATGCCAGGAGCACCACCAGGTGTACCTAAAAATGCGGTGCCAACCTGGGGAAGCTGCAACACAGGACTACATGCGTGCTAAAAAGCAGAAGCAGCATGCTGTAGACAGAGCTAAGCGATCCCACAATTAATGGATCAGATCAAAGCTCTGCAGTCCTGCCACATCCAGTCGTGAATGGTGGTGAGCAATTAAACAACTAACGGGAGCAGGAGGCTCCAGGAATATCCCCATGTTTAATGATGGAGGAGCCCAGCACGCGAGTGCAAAAGACAAGGCTGAAGCGTTTGCAATCATCTTCAGCCAAAAGTGCCAATATCCATATCGGCCTCCTCCTGACGTCCCCACCATCACAGACGCAGCCTTCAGCCAATTCAATTCACACCACGTGATTTCAAGAAATAGCTGAGCACACTGGATACAGTAAAGTCTATGGGCCCTGATAACATCACAGCTGTCATGCTGAAGACTTGCGCTCCAGAACTAGCTGCGCCTTTAGCCAAGCTGTTCCAGTACAGCTACAACACTGGCATCTACCCGACAATGTGGAAAACTGCCCAGGTATGTCCTGTCCACAAAAAGCAGGACAAATCCAATCCGGCCAATTACCACTCCATCAGTCTACTCTCAATCATCAGCAAAGTGATGGAAGGTGTCATCGACAGTGCTATCAAGCGGCACTTACTCACCAATAATCGGCTCACCGATGCTCAGTTTGGGTTCTGCTAGGACCACTTGGCTCCAGACCTCATTACAGCCTTGGTTCAAACGTGGACAAAAGAGCTGAATTCCAGAGGTGAGGTGAGAGTGACTGCCCTTGACATCAAGGCAGCATTTGACCGAGTGCAGCATCAAAGAGCCCTAGTAAAATTGAAGTCAATGGGAAGCAGGGGGAAAACTCTCCACTGGCTGGACTCATACCTAGCACAAAGGAAGATGGTTGTGGTTGTTGGAGGTCAATCATCTCAGCCCCAGGACATCGCTGCAGGAGTTGCTCAGGGCAGTGTCCTAGGCCCAACCATCTTCAGCTGCTTCATCAATGACCTTCCCTCCATAATAAGGTCAGAAGTGGGGATGTTCACTGATGATTGCACAATGTTCAGTTCCATTCACAACTCCCCAGATAATAAAGCAGTCCAAGACCTGGACAACAGTGAGGCTTGGGATGATAAGTGACAAGTAACATTCGCACCACACAAGTGCCAGGCAATGACTATCTCCAACAAGAGAGAATCTAACCACCACTCCTTGACATTCAATGGCATTACCATCGCCGAATCCCCCACCATCAACATCCTGGGGCTCACCATTGACCAGAAACTTAACTGGATCAGTCACATAAATACTGTGGCAACAAGAGCAGGTCAGAGGCTGGGTATTCTGCAGCGAGTGTCTCACCTCCTGACTCCCCAAAACATTTCCACCATCTACAAGGCACAAGTCAGGAGTGTGATGGAATACTCTCCACTTGCCTGGATGAGTGCAGCTCCAACAACACTCAAGAAGCTCAACACCATCCAGGACAAAGCAACCCGATTGATCGGCACCCCATCCACCACCTTAAACATTCACTTCCTCCACCACCTGCGTACCGTGGCTGCAGTGTGTACCATCTACAAGATGCACTGCAGCAACTCGCCAAGGCTTCTTCAGCAGCACCTCCCAAACCCGCGACCTCTACCACCTAGAAGAACTAGGGCAGCAAGCACATGGGAACACCACCACCTCCAAGTTCCCCTCCAAGTCACACACCATCCTGACTTGGGAATATATCGGCCATTCCTTCATCGTCGCTGTGTCAAAATCCTGGAACTCCCTCCCTAACAGCACATGGACTGCAGCGGTTCAAGAAGACGACTCACCCCCATCTTCCCATGGACAATTAGGGATGGGCAATAAATGCTGGCCTTGCCAGCGACGCCCACATCCCTGGAACGGATTTTAAAAAAGGTAGAATCACCAACTGAGGACCTCTCCACACCAGGCACCACCATTGGAACACCGAAACAGGAGGAGGCCATTCAGCCCCTCAAGCTGTTCCGTCATTCAGTTAGATCCTGGTTGGTCTGTATCTTAACCCCATTTACACAAATTGGTTTTGTAACCCTTAATAACCTTTCCTAACAAAAAGCTGTTCATCTCAGTTTTGAAATTCTCAATTGACCCCTGGCCTCAACAGCTTTTCGAGAGAGAGTTCCAGATTTCCACTACCCTTTGTGTGAATAAGTGCTTCCGGATATCACCACTGAATGGCCTAGCTCTAATTTTAAGGTTATGCCCCAATGTGCACTGCTCTGTAATGACTTGTCTTCTGAGTACGAGCCTCCAGATGCACTAAACCACTGAGACATCTACATAATTGATGCACAGCTTTTCCAAGAGGGAAGTGCAATAAATGAACCTGCACTTGAAATGTTGCCACTGTTTGATCTTGAATGTGTTCAGAGCAGTTGGGGGTAACTGAATTTTTATTTCTCTGTAACTGAGGCACGAGAGAAAACACACAATAAAACAGCAGGAAAAGGTTTAACGTAAAGGAAAAACATCCGAGAAAGATTACCCAGCTACTCCTTCACATGACAAGGGACAATTTACGTGGTGACTCTTCACCATGGGCCACACCTGCACACCTCCCAGCATTCAGTTTCAGAGCAGCACTGCCCACGGTTTACTGCGAGGTTCCTCACACACACACCCTCTCTATCAGGAAAAATGCTTGATGTGGGAAGACCAAGAAAGGGGGAAGTTGTATAACATTGTGAAAACAAATTTGCACTTGGTGGAGAATCAGCAAATTCTCATTGTAACAATCCAGCTGGGAACTGGAGATCAGCTGCAGGCTTCACATACAAGTCAGGGCTCAGCATGCCTTTTGGCAAAGTGCTCAAGAATTTCTATGGGGGTGAAATTGGTCTTGGGGGCGGGGACGCAAAGCAGGCTTTTGCCGCCTGTTATACGGCACGCCCTATATTCAGTTCTATTGGCGTCGATTTCTGTTTCCATTTTTGTGCTCAAGTCTCTGGAGTAGGACTTGAACCCACAACCCGCTGAGTCAGAAGGTTGTGGGTTTTGTCCCACTCCAGAGACTTGAGCACAAAAATCTAGGCTGATACTCCAGTGCAGTGCTGAGGGAGTGCTGCACAGTCGGAGGTGCCGTCTTTTGGATGAGACGTTAAACCAAGGCCCCGTCTGCCCCTCTCAGGTGGACGTAAAATAACCCATGGCACTATTTCGAAGAAGAGCAGGGGAGCTATCCTAGCCAATATTTATCCCTCAATCAACATCACTAAAAAACAGATTATCTGGTTGATTATCACATTGCTGTTTGTGGGAACTTGCTGTGCGTATATTGGCTGCCACGTTTCCTACATTACAACAGTGACTACACTCAAAAGTACTTCATTGACTGTAAAGCGCTTTGGGACGTCCTGAGGTCGTGAAAGGCGCTATAGAAATGCAAGTCTTTTTTCTTTTCGATCAAACTGAATATCGGGGGGGCCTATAACGGGCGACCAATCCCCGCTCATGTACAACTTCACCCGCTATATGTCTAATGACTGTTTTATTTTCTGAGCAAAATTTGTGAGTCACGCGTCTGAGAAACTAAACAACCACCTCTGAACTGCTATGTATTGCTTTTTAAGGGTGTCCATAAATCATAAAAATATTTTGGCTGCATTGGGCTGCTTAGATAGTGCTACATTAGCATCTTTAAATAATATTTATGCCTCCCTACCACGTAGAAACTATTTTCATTCTTGATTGTGCTGCGCAGGGACATTTTATGCTGGGCAGTCTTGGCTGGGGGTTCGAGCAGAAGTTCAGTGTTCAAAAAGAGGTTTGAAACCTGTTTCATGATTCAAATATTAAAGTTCATTTGCACTTTTTATGTTTAGCAAAATCCATTTTCTCTGTAGTGATTATATTTACAAAATGTGAAAAGTAATGAAAGAGGAAAAGTCCCACAATCTCTAACTTGGAGCTCCTTTTTGCCAGACAATTCCTTTCAGTCTCTATTTACAACAACAACAACAACTTGTATAGTGCCTGTAACATAGTAAAACGTCCCAAGGCGCTTCACAGGAGCGATTATCAAACAAGATTTGACACCAAGCCACATAAAGAGATATTAGGACAGGTGACCAAAAGGTTTTAAGGAGCATCTTAAAGGAGGAGAGAGAGGTAGAGAGGTGGAGAGGTTTAGGGAGGGAATTCCAGAGCTTGGGGCCCAGGCAGCTGAAGGCACGGCCACCAATGGTGGAGCGATGAAAATCGGGGATGCGCAAGAGGCCGGAATTGCAGGAGTGCAGAGATCTCGGTGGGTTGTCGGGCTGGAGGAGATTACAGATTTACCACAGTTTTCTATTTTCTTCTTCCTTTGTTCCATTTCTTTCTGTCACTGTTAAAGCGTGTCTTTCAGGTTATATCACACAGGAGACACACAACAATAACTTTCATTCTGGCTCTTTTCACAAAGTCTTCAACCTTGCTCACACATCGTTCAAATCCATCAAATGTTTAGGACAGACTATCTCCAATGTGCAAGGCTCATATCAAAAGCCTGATCTTAATCCTATTATTTATATTCAATTAATCAATGCCAATAGCAATTTGAAAGTAAGAAAGCAGGCTTCTGAACTAAGGATTTCCTGTAAATTTGCTTTAAATTATAAGGCGGATCAGGTAAGGTTTTCATCATTTTAAGTCTTTCATCAACTGATGATAGAAGACCCACTAATGATTCATTGATATGATGCAGCAATCATTTTTCTGCTTGTTAAGATAATTTTTTATAATATGGTCTGTTCAAGCACTCACAAGCTGTGGAGCACTTACTTCCAAGTGGAAGTTGCATCTGTCTGGTTCCAATAACCCCATCTTGTGGAAGCAACCTGTCAGAACAGTTTAAGCATCGGCAGTCAATATATTCCCCAGCTGCCAAATAGCAACAGTTCTCAAAAGAAACTTCATTCACACTGATAGCTATTTTTTTTTCTCCATTCACAAATTTTAGCAATATCTCAGAAGAGTGACTGCACTTAGCTTTGTTTCGATCTCTCTGAGGTAAGAGCTCCAGCGAGCTAACTTCACATTTTAGTGAAGAACTCATTAAAAGAGAGGATTATAGGCTTATAAGTGAAGGATAATTATATTAACTTAAATTACAAGAGACTTAACATTCTTAGGAAAGAGTGTATGTGAGGTTTACCTTGTTGGTGAAGTCCGTTGATGAGGTGAGGTGCATTAGGCCCTCTGTGGAAAGGAGGGAGCAATTGATAATTAAGATTTTTAATTCATCATCAGGATGTGGGCCTCGTCGGCAAGGCCAGCCTTCATTGCTCTGAGAATGTGGTAATGGACCCTCTTCTTGAACTGTTGAAGATGTGTAGATTTATTGGTAAAGCTGTGAGTCTCTTGTGAATCTTTGGAATTCTCTATCCCAAAGGGCTGTGGATGCTCAGTCGTTGAGTATATTCAAGGCTGAGATCGATAGATTTTTGGACTCTAGGGGAATCAAGGGATATGGGATCGGGCGGGAAAGTGGAGTTGAGGTCGAAGATCAGCCATGATCTTATTGAATGGCCTACTCCTGCTCCTAATTCTTATGTTCTTATGTTCTAATTGTTGAGGTTTTTGAGGTATCTACCACATAAACTTTATTGTTAGCAGGGAGGGGGGCAATGTGTTGGAGAATATTTTTTGTTGCAATGTAATTGGGAAAATTCTTTTTGGATAGGAAATTTTGGGGGGGGAAAGAATTTTTTTGTGCATGTTAATTAATAATGAATGTAGAAAAAAACAATTAAAAAGGAGAAAAACAAAACCAATGAGGAAGAAGAAATTACATTTTCCGATGGGAAAGACTAATGTTCAACAAATAAAACCGATGGCCTATTCATGACAGGCACGGCAGTCACAAAGATTTTTATTGCACCGCTAGGTTTACTGGAGCTGCCTATTGAGACAAGAGGAGAGGCTCCATTGAGTCCGGCCACCCAAATTCAGAAAGCAGCCAGGAGAACAATCGCCCATTCCGGAGAATCCTGAGCAAAGCTGGAGAGTTGACAATCCTAATGAGGGTTTCAGTGGTAGATGGACTAAAGTATTTCCTCTCAAATTTCCCTATCCTTCTCATCCTTGTTTTTGAAATCCCTCCATGGCCTCGCCACCTCCCCTATCTCTGTAACCTCCTCCAGCCCTCCAACCCTCCAAGATCTCTGTGCTCCTCCAATTCTGGCCTCTTGCGCATCCCCGATTTTCATCACTCCACCATTGGCAGCCGTGCCTGCAGCTGCCTGGCCCCAAGCTCTGGAATTCCCTCCCCAAACCTCTCCGCCTCTCACCTGTCCTAATATCTTCTTATGTGGCTTGGTGTCCAGTTTTGTTTGAGAACGCTCCTGCGAAGCACCTTAGAACGTTTTACTACGTTAAAGGTGCTATATAAATGCAAGTTGTTGTTGTATCTCCGCTCACACATAACAAATGCCACTTGGGCGAGGTACTGCAGCACTCCCTGTACCAGTGGAAATATAACCCAATGAGTCTATGACTACAGGATAGGAAGGGAGAAAAGTACTCATCCAAGTCGCTGGATAAACAGCTAATTGTCCTCACAATCAGCCAAGCACATCGTATCATGCAAAGCCCGCCTCCCTGCTTCCCCAGCAACTTATATCCAGAAGTAGGTGAACATGTCATTAGAAAATCACAGCTGTCTTCCGACACTCTGCTGTAGATAGTCACCACAACAGAAACATAACCTCGTGCATTCAACCAACAGTAAAATGGACTGCACCTTTAATCGAAAATGGAACCTGGCATGATGCAAAGATTCATCAAAATCACTTGTACATTATTCAGTCTCATCCACTCATGGGACAAATATCCAACAGGGTCCAGATGTATTTACATCTGTCTATACATCCAATATTGACCACCGCTGAACCATTTTTTGATAAAGCATGTCTTTACTAAGATCTCCAATGCAATGTATATTGTTACGGTCTATTCACTAAAAGCACAAACAATGTCTTTGGCATGCATTTAGTTACGATAAATATTTTGCATGTTCCCCCAGCATTAAAGAAAAATCATGATATCTTATCTATTTAATAGATGGAGAGACACACACCCTCATAACGTTGATGGTCAGGTATCCTCCCCAGGGCTTGCTGTCAATTATACTTTATATTGAAGCAGCGCCGTTACTGATGACTGCATTTGGCACGCACTCATTCAATTTGATGATGAAAGCCAGCATTTACGCACAGAACACCTGTCATTGCATTTGAGGTTAATTACCCCTCTTTGTAGTTTACTTACTAAAAAATTTATAAGTACACCCAAGTCTTCTGCTGCCTGCAAAACTGAGATCAACTCACATTAAAATTAAGAATTTGAGAAGTGCTCCAGATGTACGATGGTATCATTCTCTAGGGGTTGGTAGGACTAAGTTAAGGGGCGGGTGCTGTTTGTTGTTGCTTAAAAGGTTTGAGCTGTTAACACTCTGTCATGGTGTGCTCAAGTAGCGAGCCAAAATGGCCCATTGACTGTCTTTGGTTCCCGTCTAACTTTTAAGCATTGTTGACAGGCATGAATGAAAAATATCATTCTTATTATTCACTGAATTGTGGAATTTTCCAAAGGACGGCAGTGAACAAGGCCTGTTGTATTGAGTTGATTCAAAACCATAGGCTTTAGTTTATTTCACAACCACTGGAAGTTTTCAAAACGATTTTGAAAATGTCCATATTTAAAATGGCAGCCAAGGATCACAAGATGGCTCCAGATGAGGAAGGTCATTCAGCCCATCGACCCTCATTCGTCCAGAAAGATCCTACAGTCCCATCAAAGTACTCAGCTGTTGCTGAAATAATTCCAGGCTTTTTACCTCTAGTACTCTGCCCACTAAGTCCATTCCATGGAAATGGGTGCATTCCATGTTAATGAACACTGCCATCTGGCATCTATGTTTCTCAGAAAATGATAACACAGAGTTAGGCATCATTTGCCCCTTCGTACGAACACGGTCTTCCCTTAGCGAATGATCAGAAGGGTGACCCCCGAGCTTCCGGTCGCCTGTCACTTTAATTCTCCGCTCCACTCCCACTCTGACCTCTCCGTCCTCGACCTCTTACACTGTTCCAATGAAGCTCAACGTAAGCTCGAGGAACAGCACCTCATCTTTCGATTAGGCACTTTACAACCTTCTGGACTCAACATCGAGTTCAACAATTTCGGACCATAACCTCTGCCCCTATCCATTTTTTTCCATTTTTTTTCTCTCTCTCACATGGCAGCTGTCGATCATTATGCCATTGCCATTTACACTTCATCTAGAGTCATCTTTTGTTTCTTGTCCCATTACCATCTCCTTTTGCCTTGCACCATCATCCCTCTTGTCATTTAATCTCTCCTGCCTTCCACCCTATCACAGACCTTCCCTTTTGTTCTTTCCTCTCCTCCCCCCCTTTCCCTGCCCCTACACTTGCTTAAAAACCTGTTCCATCTCCAGCTTTTTCCAGTTCTGACGAAGGGTCATCGACCTGAAACGTTAACTCTGTTTTTCTCTCCATAGATGCTGCCTGACCTGCTGAGTGTTTCCAGCATTTTCTGTTTTTAGATCAGATCAAACAGTCTGGCTGGTTTTCCCTCAGACAGCTTGACACATCCGCAGCTGGTGGTCACATGAGACGAGTAGTTTCCATTTCTAACCCTCGCTAGTTATAAAACACCGCAATATGCCCTTTGTATATTTTTAAAAGCACAAAGAGATAGAATCCAGAAACTTCATATCCAAAGGTATTATGTGTAGAATCTCTACAGTTTGAAATAAGGTGGCTCCTGGATCTGTTGTAGGTCACCTTATGTGTGAAGAAGACATCCTGACAAGTCCTAAAATTGTCCTCGACTAGAATTAAACCATAAATCTCCAATAATACTTTCTAGTTTATATTTATCAATGGGACCAATGAGGATTTATAAATTTTTTAAGGTTCTTGACAAAAATGAGGTATGTTGGTGTTATATGTAATGGCCCAAAAATTCGGCCTAATACGCGAGAGTACGCACTGTGTACTCACCCGTATTCGGTCCCGAAGTACCGGTTTCCTGCATGCACTGCGCATGCGCGGGAAACCGGCACTTCCGGTATGGCGAAGGGGGCGGTTCCTAGGTGAACTGCGTGCGCACTACAGGCTGTGCGCACGCAGCACACTTAGGTTTTTTTTCAGGTTTCAACGCGAGGGTAAGTATGGAAGAATTTACACATGAAAAAAGGAGGCGTAAGACCCCCTTTTAACAAGGTAAGTAGTTAATTAAGTATAATTTTTAATTTTTTTCAACAGGTTTATCTTTTTTAGAGACTTTAAAGAAAGGTAAGTTTATTTTTATAACTTTTAAAAAGAATTTAAATTTTTTCAAAAATTTAAATTTTTGTTTAAAGTGGTTAATTTATTTATTATTATTTATGTTATTTTATTAATGCGATGGTTTTTTAAAAAAATTATTTGAGGTTTAGCTGTTCTTTTGGGGGCAATTTGTATTCATAGATTTGACAGGTCTCATGTCAAATCTATGAATGAAAGATAGTCTACTGCCATTGGCTCTCCATGGCCCACGTGATCCCAGAGGTCGCATCGCACTAACTGCGCCTCTGGGACACGCACACACTGCGCGCCGGCACCAGGGAGAGGCCCAGGACCCGAAGTTCCTGTGGGCCCGAAACACAACGGCCGGCGCGGCGTGTGATATCGCGCAAGATCCTTACCCCTGCGGCAAGCCTCTGAGTCAAATTTCTGGGCCAATATATATTACTGTGGAAACAACCTTTTTTTTTATAGTTCATGTGTACATGTCCAAATAGCCATGGAGAAGACCCATGCCCTTTAATTATGCCTGTCTGAATTTGTGTTCTGCCCTTTAACCCTCCCTACTACAGGAACCCTATCAATACAAGTTATGGCTGATATAAAATGGCTGCTGCAGTATTTTGAAGTTGAATTTTGATTTTCAGTATCTGGATATTTATTTAAAAATATATCCTCGTCAAAGTGATGGATATTAGTGTTGGATAAAGGAATAGCTTTCCACTTTTTGCAGTTAGTGTCGGAAATAAGCATTCCCAGATCAGGAATGTTTACCAGCAAGTTCAGTACTCACAATGGAAACCCATACAAAAGAGTGAAAGCGTAGCAAGAAACAAAAGCAGAATACCCCGAACGCTGGAAAGAAGAACAGAAAATGGTGGCAAACACTCAGCAGGTCAGGCAGCATCTGTGGCAAGAGAAACAGAGTTAATGTTTCAGGTCGATGACCCAAAACGTAGAAAGAGATGGCTGAGGTCAAATGGCTTGAAAATCAGAGATCTTAAGGGTTCTTTTTCCATTGGCAACTGCAATGCAAGACTAGTTTATGGATGCACAGGGCCCTGGAAAAAGCCTGCATGGGTAGTAGATCCTACCCTGAACCCTAACCATTCTAAAACCCATTAATTATGCAGATGTAGCCTGCATGCTTTAACTAAGCTGAAATTCGGACACGTAGGGAAGTATATGGAATCCATTGCTGAAGATGTGCTGTCTACATTCAGACTTGTAAGAGTGGAACCACACAAGGGCAGTCCCATTAGCCAGCTGGATGAGAGAATGGATGAGAATGGTGTGGTTGATCATATTAAACATCATAGAAAGGTTGAGGAGATCAAGAAGGGATTGTGATCTGTGACCATGGTCACGCTCACAGACAATGATATTTGTGACTTTGGCCAGAGGCATCTTGGTGCTGTGAGAAGGGTCAGATTGTAGCTCAAACAAGTAATTATGAAAGAGATGGCCATGGATCTGGGAGGCTATTCATGGATATTATAGAGGAAAGGGAGGCTGGAGATAATAGATGGTGAGCATAGATGGGTCACGGATGATGGGAATCCATTCTCAGATCTCCACTATCCATCCTTGGCTTTCTGCCTTCACATTCACCTACTTCCCAATGGAATATTTAATAATTTTAGCCTATACCTCTGTCTATAACCTCTAATGGGAACGGGAACGGGAACGATAGCATAGTGGTTATGTTACTAAACTAGTAATCCAGAGGCCCGGACTAATGATTCGGAGACGTGAGTTAAAATCCAACCACGGCAGCTGGGGAATTTAAATTCAGTTACTTATCTAGCTTCATTTTGAAGGAGTTAAATAAAACAATCAGTTGCCTTTGCTGTAACCATTACTCAGAGGGAAAGAACGTTCCTTAGAATCTCTAGTCTTACTTGACAGTGATGTAAACATTTATTATAAAGGGTGAAACCCCCATCTCGGGGAAAGGAAATGGCAATCTCCAAATTATAACACAACCGTTTCGCAATGTAATCTGAAAAGAAATGACAATCGAAAGATAGGAATCCGATGGCATGGATCACAGCTTGTGCTCTGAGTTTTTCAGTTCTTTCAAAAACATTCAATTGGATTTTGCATCTCATCTTGTAAAACTACTAGGAGACAAATCTGACTGTTTCCACCAAACGTTCTGATGCTTATTAGACTCTGTAAGAAAAACCATTCTGTAAAGGGTATATTAACAACTTATGCACTGATTCTGGCTTCACTGTTTTTAAATATTGTGCTGTTGTAATATCTTACTGGTATTACTTGACTTCTGTGCACTATTTAACTTGCAGGTACCTTTGATCAACCAGTGTTAGCCTGTACACATTGATCGGGGATGTATTATTTCCCTAAATTACAACAGTCACCAAACTCAAAAGTACAGGAAACTCTTTATTAACCGGCACCGACGGGACCGGCGTGGTGCCGGTTAATCAAAAAGTCCGGATAACGGAGAGTTATATCTCCCAATGTACGAGAGCCCCGTACACACTGACATGCGCCTGCATTTGGAGCTCCGTCTCCCCGGGGACCGCCAGCTGACCATCTGTCGTGTCCGCTGCCTACCCGGGCTGCACATTCCCCTCCCAATCTACACGCCCCGATACAAGGCAAACGCCTCGGGTTTTTTTTTTAAAGTTATTTTTAAAGGAGAGATGAAGGAAAACCCCGGTTACCTACTCAAGAATTTTGCCGGTTAAGAGAGATTTTCGGTTATTTGGGTGCCGGTTAAAAGAGAGTTTCCTGTACTTCATTGGTTGTATAGAGCCTTGGGACACCCTGAGGTCATGAAAAGTGTTATATAACAACAACTTGTATTTATATAGCGCCTTTAACGCAGTAAAACATCCCAGGGCGCTTCACAGGAGTATTATAGAACAAAATCTGACACCGAGCCACATAAGGAGATATTAGGACAGGTGACCAAAAGCTTGGTCAAAGAGGTAGGTTTTAAGGAGCATCTTAAAGGAGGAGAGAGCGATACAGAGGAAAAGAGGTTTAGGGAGGGAATTCCAGAGCTTGGGGCCGAGGCAGCTGAAGGCACGGCTGCCAATGGTGGAGCGATGGAAATCGGGATGCGCAAGAGGTCAGAGTTGGAGATCTCGGAGGGTTGTAGGGCTGGAGGAGGTTACAGAGATAGGGTGGGGCAAGGCCATGGAGAGAATTTGAAAACAAGGACGAGAATTTTAAAATCGTTGCCGGACTGGGAGCTAATACAAGTGCTTTCTTTCTTTCCGTCTTCAGAAGTGATGGGAGACTATGATGCTCACCCACGTATTCTCCAGTGATAATATTACATAGGATTACATGGGATATATGGCACAGAAACAGGCCATTCGGCCCAACCAGTCCATGCCGGCATTTCTGCTCCACTCGAGCCTCCTCCAGTCTTTCCTCATCTAAATCTATCAGCATAACCCTCTATTCCCTTCTCCCTCATATGCTTGTCCAGCCTCCCCTTAAATGCATCTATACTATTCGCTTCAACCACTCCCTGTGGTAGCGAGTTCCACATTCTCACCACTCTCTGGGTAAAGAAGTTTCTTCTGAATTCCCTATTGGATTTCTTGGTGACTATCTTATATTGATGGCCTCTAGTTATGCTCTTCCCCACAAGTGGAAACATTCTCTCTGTATCCACTCTATCAAAACCTTTTATAATTTTAAAGACCTCTATTAGGTCACCCCTCAGCCTTCTTTTTTCAAGAGCAAAGAGACCCAGCCTGTTCATCCTTTCCTAATAAGTAGACACTCGCATTTCTGGTATCATCCTTGTAAATCTTCTCTGCACCCTCTGCAGTGCCTCTATATCCTTTTTATAATATGGCGACTAGAACTGTATGCAGTACTCCAAGTGTGGTCTAACCAAGCTTCGATACTGGTTTAGCATAACTTCCCTACTTTTCAATTCTATCCCTCTAGAAATAAACCCTAGTGCTTGGTTTGCTTTTTTTAATGCCCTTGCTAACCTGTGTCGCAACTTTTAATGATTTGTGTATTTGTACTCCGAGATCCCTTTGTTCCTCTACCCCACCTAGACTCGCACACTCCAAGTAATAAGTGACCTCCTTATTCTTCCTAGCAAAATGTAATGGCCCGAAAATTAAACCTAATACGCGAGAGTACGCACTGTGTACTCTCGCGTATTAGGTCCCGAATTGCCGGTTTGCTGCATGCACGGGAAACCGGCACTTCGTGTATTGCAAAGGGGGCGGTTCCTAAGTGAACCGCGTGCGCGCTACAGGTTGTGCGCATGCAGTGCACTTAGTTTTTTTTTCAGGTTTGAACGCGCAGGTAAGTGGTGAAGATTTTACACATAAAGAAAGCAGGCGTAGGACCCCCTTTTAACAAGGTAAGTAGTTAATTAAGTGTTATTTAAAAATTTTTCAACAGGTTTATCTTTTTTAGAGACTTTAAAGAAAGGTAAGTTTATTTTTCTAACTTTTAAAAAGATTTTAAATTTTTTCAAAAATTTAATTTTTTGTTTAAAGTGGTTAATTTATTTAACTATACTTATTTTATTAATGTGATGGCTTTTTTTTAATTTAATTGAGGTTTAGCTGTTCTTTTGGGGGTTTGTAGTATTCATAGCTTTGACAGCCCTTGCTGTCAAAACTATGAATGAAAGATGGTGTGCTGCCATTGGCTCTAACTGAATCACGTGATCCCAGAGCTCGCACGAACTAATTGCGCCTCTGGGATACGCAAGCACTGCACAGTTGCAACAGGGAGAGGCTCTGAAACTAAAGTTCGTGTGGGCCCCAAACAAAAAGGTAGGCGCGGAGTGCGATATCGCGGGGAATCCTTACCCCCGCGGGAACCATCGATATTTAATTTCTGGGCCAATACCTCACATTTATCTGTGTTGAACTTCATTTGCCAATTATATGCCCATTCTGCAAGTTTATTACTGTCCTCCTGTAATTTGTTGCAGTCCTCCTCAGTATTGACTATCTCCCCCAATTTGGTGTCATGCGCAAATTTAGAAATTGTGTTTTTGATTCCAAAGTCTAAATCGTTAATGTAAATTGTGAACAGCAGTGGTCCCAGCACTGATCCTTGTGGAACACCATTACCCACCTTCTGCCACTGTGAATAGCTACCCTTTACCCCTACTCTCTGCTTTCTGTCTTGAAGCCAGCTAGCTATCCATTCTGCTACTTGTCCCCTGACTCCGCATTCTCTGACCTTGCTCATCAGTCTATTATGGGGTACCTTATCGAAGGCCTTTTGAAAATCCAGATAAATTACATCTACTGCATTACCATTGTCTACTCTCTCCGTTACCTCTTCCAAAAATGCAATGAGGTTGGTTCAAGCAAGACTTTTCCTTTTGAATTCCATGCTGACTATTCATTATTATATTTTTGGTTTCTAGATGTTCTTCTATCTTCTCCTTTAGTAGGGATTCAATTATTTTTCCCACCACCGATGTTAAGCTGACTGGTCGATAATTCCCTGGACACAATCAGATGTTTCTAAGTTCATAAGGGACTCGGTCTCCTCATGAAAACTTCCATGTAGCCAGGAGCAGAAGAGAAAACGTTGGGAAAAAGCCCAAACTGTGACAGCTGGAAATACGTTACATGTCTGTCAGCATCTGAGAGCAGATTAAGGGATCGGTGAATGAAGATTGATCGCTTCATTAGTGCCAATTGTAAAATTCTAACTGCCGTCTTTACGGATGGGAGGTATGACACATTACAAGCACATGGGTGAGCTTCCGCTGAAAATACGGGAAAACGATTTCACTTGTTAGGTTAGAACCAACCGGACAAGAACAGACACATTCATCCTGGTGAGGCAGTGAAGTGTGGAAATTCTATGCTGCGGGGGCGAAGGTGTGTTTAGTAGTGTTTAACTGTGCAATGTAAGACAACTGATTGTTTTTCCGGAAAACCGGAGAAAGTGGGTTTGTCTGGAAGATTTATGGGTACCTTGGATGTTGATAACTAGCGCTTCAGGCATCACTGATACAGTCACAATATGTCAATTATCGGCCACGTACAAACACGTACGAACTCAACAATAACTAGAATGAAAAGAACAAGGCAGCTGGTGAGTGGGAATGGGGACAGAAGCCAAGCATTTCATTTTACAAGGGCTAACAAATTAATGTAATTTAACATGTCTGATATCCCCACCTCTGGATGTAAAGGGTGATGGATTGTCCCCTCTGGCCCTGCCCATCCCCTCCACCAAAACCCAACAGTGGGCGTCTGCCATGGCTCAGATGGTTGCACTCTTGCCTCTAAGTCAGAAGGTTTGAGTCCCGCTCCAGAGGCTTGAGTGTAAAAATCCAGGCTGACACTTCAGTGCAGAGGGAGTGCTGCATTGTCGGAGGTGCCACTTTTTGGATGAAATGTTAATCCGAGGCCTCGTCTGCTCGCTCAGGTTGACATAAAAGATCCCGCGGCACAATTTCCGAGTGCAGGGGTGTTCTTCCCCAATGTCATTGCCAATATTTATCCTTCAACCAACATCACTAAAAAATAACATATTTTCTGGTCATTATCACATTGCTGTTTGTTGGACCTTGCTGTGCACAAATTGGTTGCCGTGTTTCCTAAGAAAGAAAGAAAGAAAGAAAGACTTGCATTTCTATAGTGCCTTTCACGGTCACCGGGCGTCTCAAAGCGCTGTACAGCCAATGAAGTACTTTTGAAGTGTAGTCACTGTTGTAATGTGGGAAATGCGGCAGCCAATTTGCGCACAGCAAGGTTCCACAAACAGCAATGTGATAATGACCAGATGATCTGTTTTTGTTATGTTGGTTGAGGGATAAATATTGACCAGGACACTGGGAATAACTCCCCTACTCTTCTTCGAAATAGTGCCATGGGATCTTTTACGTCCACCTGAGAGAGCAGACGGGACCTCGGTTTAACGTCTCATCCGAAAGACGCATTACAACATTGACAACAGTGACTACATTACAACAGTGACAACACTTCAAAAGTTCTTCAATGGCTGTATAGCGCTTTGGGACATCCTGAGGTTGTGAAAGGCACTATAGAAATGCAAGTCTTCCTTTATTAGTGACTTTATCAGTAACTGGACATGCGGTGACTTTTGCAACCCCATTCTCCAGTAATGAGGGACCAATATATCACACTTCCCCATTGTCCAAGAATATATTGCTCTCCCTCTAACCCATTCTCTCCTTCAAGTCTTCTCCCTTTACTAGCAGTCCCAGGCCAGGCAGTAGCCGTAAGTGAGAGGGCAATGTATTTTGTGCCTGCCTGTCGAAGGTTGACCAAAAAGTGCCCAGGTGAAAGCAAGTCACTTATTTCCCTCAGCTCCGCATCACAGTAGCACAGCCAAGATCAGGAACTCTGCGGAATGAAGGCTCGAAGAGCCCGCCTCCCTCCATGACACAACGCAGAAAACTGCCGTTGCAACGCACAGTGACGCCAAACACCATTGATGCAGATTTAATTGTTACATTCCATTAAACTTCATGCCCTACAACTTTCAACAAATGGCACATTGAAGCCATTTCTTGCAGATTTCTGCACATTGAACGAAAGGGAATTTGCCTACATATACTGAGACAGCCTGTTAGAAGAGCTGTTTTATTGTGTGTATTTCTATGGTAGCAGGTATTAAGTTTTTGAAATCTTCAAAGATCAAATACATTTCAGAGACAAATATCAGTGCTTGAGCCACTTAAGTTATGATGGCCTTTTGTGTAAAGTTTCATTACTGTTATATACAGTAAATGCTGGAACTTACAGAAGGCGTCTTGAGTAACTGTTCCATTCACAATGTAACAATAGAACGAGATGTTTCAAGCATTGGTTCCTGGTTCTGTAAAGAGAAACTTGTCCTTTTGAAAGTTTATCGCAGATTGTGTCACAGCAAAACGTTTACTAAATCATACAGTATTGCTGTTCCTCAACCCTGATTTAATGACTACTGTATGTAAATTGAAAGGTCGAATCATTAGTGAAAAGGAAAGCATCCTAGTCAGATCCGCCTGGAACTGAGTGGGGCACAGCAAAACTTTGAGATCAAAGGCCTGAAACCTGCAACCTTTCTTTATTATTCAGGAGCATCCTTCATTCTGCCAGTAGTTTTATTTATTGTACATGTGTTGAAATTCACTCTCGCTGATTCCCGATCCATTGTTGTGTCTTTATGTTGCTGCAGGAGGGTAACTAAATACCCTCATCATTAGCTGGTCTTGGAAAGAAAACTAATATATTTAAGCAGAAATTCTTTGTGTCAGTGCATGGAATGCTCATCCTTGTTTTCAAATCCCTCCGTGGCCTCGCCCCTCCCTATCTCTGTAACCTCCTCCAGCCCTACAATCCTCCGAGATATCTGCGCTCCTCCAATTCTGGCCTCTTGAGCATCCCCGATTTTAATCGCTCCACATTTGGTGGCCGTGCCTTCAGCTGCCTGGGCCCTAAGCTCTGGAATTCCCTCCCTAAACCTCTCCCCCTCTCTACCTCTCTCTCCTCCTTTAAGACGCTCCTTAAAACCTACCTCTTTGACCAAGCTTTATCTCCTTTATGTGGCTCCATGTCACATTTTGTTTGATAACTCTCCTGTGAAGCACCTTGGGACGCTTTACTATGTTAAAGCCGCTATATAAATGCAAATTGTTGCTGTTGTTGTTGGAATACCGTGCATGTGAATCATAAAAAAAAAACAACCAAATGCCCTGTAGTTTTTGCTGAGCTTCAGCCATTGTAATAGTTTTTCTCCCCTCACATTCACAGGACTCTGTGTTTGGCTGGATGTGCCCTGTATAATTCTCCTGTGTTCATTTCTCCTTCTTTCTGATACTTTTCCTTAACTATGCAGTTTAATCTGAAACAAATTGCTTTTTTCCCCTTAACTTTGCTGTGTGATTCTTCTGATTCAATCAGCAGGGTTGTCTTTAACACATTGTGCTTTCAGTTGTACCAGTTCCACTTCTCCTTCTCCCTGTTTAAATTATTTGTTTAAAGATCACTCGCATGTGTCTGTTTTTCTTAAGCTGGACAACTCTTTTAACCATGGACTAACGTTGCTTATTTGAGCTGTAGTTACTTCTGTCCTTCCTTCTTCCCTTCCTTCCTCTTTCTTTCTCTCTATTTCTCTCTCTCTCTTCCTCTCTGCTCTTCCTCCTCTTTCAGATATTCTGGGACTCTGATTGTCTCTTCTCTTTCCAGCATGCCTCCCTCTTGGACCCTCGCCAGCACTTTGCTAAAGCTCCTGACGCGAGCCCCTTTGATGTGTGTGCCTCCTCAGCACCACAAGATGCCAACGTGTGTCCCAGCGCTGGAAGTCTTGCACACACTGCCTTCCGATGCCACTTCTGCAGCTGGCAGCTGTAGCGCCAAGCCTGCCAACAAAGGGCAGGTGGCTGCAGGATCCTCTTGGAGAGCGGCGTTCTCTGTCGGAAACCTCCGCCCTCGATTCCATGTGGCGGCTAAAATGTGGCAATTAAGAAACGTGAAAATGAAAAAAACGACTGTTGCCTCCACAACCCCAACTGGGACTCTACCGAATCTGAATGTGACAAAATTTAGGACAAGGGGCCACACTGGGACTAATAAAAATATTAATTCAACACGCTAATGTATTTGAAGGCGAGAATGCAGACTTGATTTCCTTCATTTTGAAAGATGTGCAGTTTACGCAATCATTCAAATTTTCCTGTCACAGGAAATTAGTCTTTTACTTTACATACACTGAGCTGACAAAGGAATATTTAATCTATTTCTTTCAGATGCTGACTGCCCTGCTGTTCAAAATCCAGTGCTTTCTGTTTTTACGTCTGATTTACAGCCTTTGCACTTTTATGTACAGCACATCCATTTGCTGCAGCACTGACACACCCTGGAGAAAGAGTGGCGATCTTTTTGGATGCAGGTGGGTACTTTGTAGGTAGCAACCAGAGAGCGAAATAAAAACATTGCAGCCGCCCTGTAATCTGTCTCACACGAGACCATAACGCTGACTCTTCTGCTGCGAAGGGGATCCAATGCAATACGACCTCCCTCTCATGTATTATGACACTCCACGCAGCATTGCAAGGTGAGACAACCTCCCACCTGTGAGTATTTATAAACACCAGTATTAGTAACCTTTTTGTCAATTTTACAGCATTTTTACTTAAAGGAAAAAGGAAACTGTGGAGAACTACCTTTACTGTTGTTGTGTGTTTTGGGTGACTGTCTCTGCTCTCCGGCCCTACAACCCCTCCGAGATCTCGGCACTCCTCCAATTCTGGCTTCTTGCGCATCCCCGATTTTCATCGCTCCACCATTGGCGGCCGTGCCTTCAGCTGCCGAGGCCCCAAGCTCTGGAATTCCCTCCCTAAACCTCTCCGCCTCTCTACCTCTCTCTCCTCCTTTAAGACGCTCCTTAAAACTTACCTCTTGGACCAAGCTTTTGGTCACCTGTCCTAATATCTCCTTTACGTGGCTCAGTGTCACATTTTGTTTGATAATCGCTGCTGTGAAGCACCTGGGGGTGTTTTACTACGTTAAAGGTGCCGTATAAATACAAGTTGTCAGCAACGTTCCCTCTAAGCTGCGCGGCCGCACGACTCTCTGCTGGCTTTTCCCACGTTAAATTTTGCGAGTGTGCGAAATTGTGAATGGACTGCGCACCCAAAAAAAAATTACGGTGAACATTGCATGCCAGTGCAGGGGAAGTAGCCAGTGTCAATATTAAAGTCTCTCAGCTCAAATATAGTACAGGCCAGATGCATAACAAAGATATCTCTATTCTACTCCAATGACATCTTCAGAATAGCACCTGAATTGCACAAAATGGCATTCCTTGTGGCCTGTTTGATTGAGATTGCTAATTAAGCATCATTTTGTGTGACTCGTGGTCAGTTTGAGCCCACAGCCTCATTTCAAGTAGGAATAAGGAGGCCATATGCTCCTTCAAAAATCAGAGTCCAAATGAAGTAGAAGAGCAAAGGAATCTCGGGGTACACATTCACAAATCATTAAAAGCAGCAACACAAGTTAACAAGGCCAGAAAATATGCAAACAAAGCACTGGGGTTAATTTCTAGAGGAATATAATTGAAAACAGCAACACCTTGTATTTGTATAGCGCCTTTAACGTAGTAAAACGTCCCAAGGTGCTTCAGAGGAGTATTATAAGACAAAAAATTTGAAACTGAGCCACATAAGGAGAAATTAGGACAGATGACCAAAAGCTTGGTCAAAGAGGTAGGTTTTAAGGAGCGTCTTAAAGGAGGAGAGAGAGGTAGCGAGGCGGAGAGGTTTAGGCAGGGAATTCCAGAGCTTAGGGCCTAGGCAACAGAAGGCACGGCCACCAATGGTTGAGCGATTATAATCAGGGATGCTCAAGAGGGCAGAATTAGAGGAACGCAGATATCTCGTGGGGGGGGGGAGGGGGGGTTGTGGGACTGAAGGAGATTACAGAGATAGGGAGGGGCGAGGCCATGGAGGGATTTGAAAACAAGGATGAGAATTTTGAAATTGAGGCGTTCCTTAACCAGGAGCCAATGTAGGTCAACGAGCATAGGGGTGATGGGTGAATGGGACTTGGTGCGAGTTAGGACATGGGCAGCAGAGTTTTGGATGACCTCAAGTTTACGGAGGGTGGAATGTGGGAGGCCAGCCAGGAGTGCGTTGGAATAGTCAAGTCTAGAGGTAACAAAGGCACGGATGAGGGTTTCAGCAACGGATGAGCTGAGGCGATGTTACGGAGGTGGAAGTAGGTGGTCTTAGTTATGCCGCGGATATGTGGTCGGAAACTCATTTCAGGGTCAAATATGACACCAAGGTTGCGAACAGTGTGGTTCAGCCTCAGACAGATGTTAAGGAAAGGGATGGAGTCAGTGGCAAGGGAACAGAGTTCGTGGCGGGGTCCGAAAACAATGGCTTCGGTCTTCCCAATATTTAATTGGAGAAAATTTCTGCTCATCCAGAACTGGATGTCGGACAAACAGTCTGACAATTTAAAGACCGTGGAGGGGTCGAGAGAAGTGGTGGTGAGGTAGGGCTGGGTGCCATCAGCATACATGTGGAAACTGACGCTGTGTTTTTGGATGATGTCGCCAAGGGGCAGCATGTAGATGAGAAAAGCAGGAAAGTTATGTTAAACTTGTATAGATCCTTGGTTAGACCACACTACTAGGTTGAGTTCTGGTCGCCATATTACAAAAAGGATATGGAGGCACTGGAGAAGATGCAAAACAGATTTACAAGAATCATACCAGAACTGAGCGGTTATAACTATCAAGAAGGACTGAACAAACTGGGGCTCTTTTCTCTAGAAAAGAGAAGGCCAAGGGGTGACCTGATGGAGGTCTTTAAGATTATGATGGGGTTTGATAGGGTAGACATAGAGAAGATGTTTCCACTTGTGAGGGACTCCAGAACTAGAGGCTATAAATATAAGATAGTCACCAATAAATCCAATTTCCACACAACCAAGTTGCACACAGCAAGCTCCCATAGAAAGCAATGTGATAATTACCAAATAATCTGCTTTTTAGTGATGTTGGTTGAGGGATAAATATTGGCCAGGACACCAGGAAGATAACTCCCCTGCTCTTCTTCGAAATAGTGCCATAGGATTTTTACATCCACCTGACAGGGCTGTCGGTGCCTCGGTTTAACGTCTCATCCAAAAGACGGCACCTCCGACAGTGCAGCGCTCCCTCAGCACTGCACTGGAGTGTCAGCCTAGATTCATGAGTAGCATCGACCTCTAGTGCCCTGAGCTGCAATTGAATTTCTAGGCCAAAGAGTTCAGCTGTTCTTTAGCAATGATGTTGATCGCCTCGATAAGTAAAACTTCTTGAAGTATTTAAAGAAAGATAAATAAATCAATGTCAGAGATCACAACGTATGCAAATAAGTGAAAATCCTGTAAAAAAACTAACAGCACAAAAACAAAAGTACTGTACAGGAACATCGATAGAGAGCATTACGACAGGAATGTGTCTGTTGGTGCCCTCCAGCACAGTGGTGGTATGTTACCTTTTCCTTTGTAGATGCGAGGGGAATGCAGACCTGAGTACATGTATCCCATGATGACAAGAGAGGCAGGCGCATTGTCCCCTTAATTGAAGTGCCCTTGAGGTCTAGCAGAAGACCTTGTGGCAGGCTATTTGAGCTGGCAGAGTGGCTGTGAGTTCAGATGGTTGCTTGAGTGTTTGCAGAGGTTGCCCTTTGCAAAAGTGAGTTTCCCTGACACCCAGGTGCTGACAAAGTGTATGAAAGATAAGGAGATGCATAAACCCTCTATCGGTGGTGCAGGATGTGAATTGCCAAGAATGCTTAGACTTACCTTGGCTATATCTAAGAGGTCATTAATGGAGAAGGCACTGACAACTTCTGCTACCTTCTTCCATACAGTTTAAACCACCCTCATGGGGCTTCCTGCCCTCAGTGCCTAATAGTTGCTTCCTTCTTGCTCTGAATTCATCCAGCACCTCCACCAATGCATCAAAGAATCTAGGAGCACTTCCTGCTGCTGATTGCCTTCCCCTATCCCCTGGATTGCTGCTCCCTCAGACATCTTGCACTCTCTGTTGCTCAAAAAGTGATGTCCCCCTTTAACTCTTTCAAGAATGTGTCACTTTTTTAAAAATTCGTTTTATGGGATGTGGGTGTCGCTGGCAAGGCCAGCATTTATTGCCCATCCCTAATTGCCCTTGAGAAGGTGGTAGTGAGCCGCCTTATTGAACCGCTGCAGTCCATATGGTGAAGGTACTCCCACAGTGCTGTTAGGGAGGGAGTTCCAGGATTTTGACCCAGCGATGATGAAGGATCGGCGATATACTTCTAAGTCAGGATAGTGTGTGACTTGGAGGGGAACTTGGAGGTGGTGGTGTTCCCATGCATCTGCTGCCCTTGTCCTTAATAGACTTGTTAACAAAATCGAAGCTCGTGGGATTAAAGTGGCAGTGTGGATACAAAATTGGCTAAGACATCGAAAGCAGAGAGCAGTGGTGAATGGTTGTTTATCAGACTGGAGGGAAGTGTACAGTGGTGTCCCCCAGGGCTCGATATTAGGGCCTCTGCTCTTTTTGATATGTATTGATGACCTGGACTGGGGTATACAGGGCATAATTTCATAGTTTGCAGATGACACAAAACTGGGAAATATAGTAAACAGCAAGGAGGATAGTAGCAGACTTCAGGAGGACATAGACACACTGGTGAAAATGGGAAGACACATGGCAGATAAAAATTGATGCAGAGGAGTGTGAAGTGATATATTCTGGTAGGAAGAATGAGGAGAGGCAATGTAAAGTAAATGGTGCAATTTTAAAGGGGGTGCAGGAACAGAGAGACCTGGGGGTTCACATACACAAATCTTTGAAGGTAGCAGGACAAGTTGATAATGCTGTTAAAAAAAAACTTGGCTTTATAAATAGAGGCATAAAGTACAAAAGCATGACATTTATGGTAAACCTTTATAAATCACTGGTTAGGCTTCAGCTGGAGCAATTATGTCCAATTCTGGGCACCATGAACAATGCTGCAGAAGACCTGCATTAAGAATGCTTTGTAGCAGAGATTATAAAATGGTGGGTAATATTATTCATTGTAATTCTGTTTGTGTGTATTGATGTTACTGTATCTTCTGCGATTAGAAATGCCGAGTCCTTAGTTTCTTTTTTTCCCCCCAGTGGGCGAAGTCGAAGGTTTCATTTGGGAATTGAGAAAAATTGCCGTTTGGTTATAATTGTGCTTTGAACTACCTGAGATTGCACTCAAATCTTGTCCTGCTCCTAACAGGCGATAACATTTTTTCTTTGAAAGATGCAGGATTTGAATGTGCTTTTTCTGAGCTCCATGACAACGCCTCGCACAGCCAGATTCTTCAGTCGAAAATACACTATTTTTAGCAATGTATAATATTTCACAAGGAGAAGGGCTTTGAATGCACATTGGGTTGCACAGTGTACAAAGAAAGTTGACAGTTCTTGCCAAATAACTACTTCCCTCCACACCCACCCACCCACCCACACACCTCAACTAGGTTTGTGCCCTTATTAATCCCTCTGTTCTTTTGAATTCTATCTTTTTTATTGATAAACTAGTGAAAAATATCTTCTATAAAAACACATTCAGAACATTAAGGCGTTCTTGTCATATGTAGATCACCAGACCGCTCTCCGCTTATAGATAGAATTTTGCAATGTGCAGGGACAGTGTCAGCTTGTTGTGATTCTATTAGTTTATCCCACACAGTACTGGCTCTGTGCAGATATGGTTTCAGATCTAAGCACGAGCTTTTGAGTCAGGTACAGTATTTGGGCTTTGTTTCCTTGAAGTCCTTTGAACGTCCTTTTCCCTGCTCTTCCCTTGGGACAGTGTCTCTCAGATAACTAGTGGGTGGAGGAGGCAGTTCACTTGGTTCAAACAGACAAGCATATCGCTTTCAGTTTATTCACTACACCCCCCCTCCCCAATTAGAGCGACATGCCTGACCCCATTCATTTCAACAAAGATAAGGACCATGATTTCAGGATCAGAAGCTGCACCTAGGGCTGGGAAAAACTGCAAAGAAAAGGTTATGTTTTAGTAGGATGGGTGTACTTTTGACATGACATTTGCCTGATGATTCCCATCTTTCCACTGTGGTAAACCTATACATCGACATGAATGAGTGGCTCCAGGATGGTTTAAACTTTTACGTAGTGTGGAGGGAAATAAAAAGAAGGAAATTATGGTTTGCCACTGTATTTGATGCCGTTCAAACTGTCTGACCAGAATTTTAAAGACTTCTTATTCCCTTTCCTGTCGTCTAAAATACAATATTATGATCAATAGCACTAATGCTAATATGCGCGTCACGAATAATACACAATGCTTCAAGGCGTCCAACCTACATACACTACAGAACCCCAAAACTAACTGCTTCCATTAATATTGGCTTCTTCTCAGCTCATTCCCACTGCCCACAACCGTCAATGCCTCTAGGCATCGAGAAAGAGTAATTCCACCCTATATTTGTGATGAATGCAGTACAGCCCACGCACCAGTTTCTACCAGGATTTATACTGTAACATTTAAGGATTATTTAGTCTCCCAGGATAGGTGTAACAGACACCGACAGCAATTACTACTATAGAAAGAACCTCTGTTTGTATTGCATCTTATCATGTCTCTCAGAACAACTAGGCCATGTAAAAAGACCACACAGTCTCTCGCTTGCCCATGTTTTTTTTCCATTTTCATCTTTGCAGGATTAATGGCAGTGCCACAGTCTTTCAAAATAATTGAAAAGGTTTTAATAGACTTGCAAATAATATTTGAAGTCATAGAATCATAGAATGATACAGCACAGAAGGAGGCCATTTGCCCCATCGTGCCTGTGCCTCTTTGGTGGAGCTCTCCAGTTAATCCCACTCCCACTGCTCTTTCCCCATAGCCCTGTAAATGTTTTCCCTTCAAGTATTTATCCAATTCTCTTTTGAAAGTTACTATTGAATCTGCTTCCACCGCCCTTTCAGGCAGCGCATTCCAGATCACAACAACTCGCTGTGTAAAAAAAGTTTTTCCTCATGTCGCCTCTGGTTCTTTTGCCAATCACCTTAAATCTGTGAGCTCTGGTTACTGACCCTCCTGCCACTGGAAACAGTTTGTCGTTATCTACTCTGTTAAAACCATGCATGATTTTGAACTTCTCTATCAAATGTCCTCTCAACCTTCTCTGCTCTGAGGAGAACAACCCCAGTTTCTCCAGTCTCTCCACATAACTGACATTTATTTTAAAAGACCACCTTTGAGTTTGAAAAGGCAAAGCTTGGTCGTGACTGAGGCTGTGCCGTGAATCAGTTTTTCCCCTGCTGGCCCACATTGATATTAAGGTTCACATCAGTCACAGAGCAACCTGGTGTTACAGCGCACAGGTATAGCAATGCATCACAAAACTGGCACCACCCAACATATGGCTTCCCCAAATGTGGACCTTCCAAAAATAGAAAGAAAAGAAAGAAAGACTTGCATTTATATAGCACCTTTCACGACCACCGGACATCCCAAAGCGCTTTACAGCCAATGAAGTACAGTCACTAATACAAAAGCAAAATACTGCGGATGCTGGAAATCTGAAATAAAAACAGAAAATGCTGAAAATACTCAGCAGGTCAGGCAGCATCTGTGGAGAGAGAAACAGAGTTAACGTATCAGGTCGCTGACCCTTCATCAGTCACTGTTGTAATGTAGGAAAGGTGGCAGCCAATTTGCACACACCAAGCTCCCACAAACAGCAATGTGATAATGACCAGATAATCTGTTTTAGTGATGTTGATTGAGGGATAAGTATTGGCCAGGAGATCATGTCCATTGTGCCCCTTAGTGGGCGGAATCCACATTGCGACTCTGGGAGGAGCTCTTCGGCCACTGGGAGAAGGCGATTGAGGAGGATTCTTGCGATGACTTTCCCTGTGGCAGACAGCATGGAAACTCCTCTGTAATTACCGCAATCGGACTTGTCACCTTTCTTGAAGATGGTCACAATTACGGCATCTCTGAGATCCCCTGGCATGCTCTCCTCCTTCCATATAAGAGAAATTAGTTCATGAATTCGCGCCAGTAGTGCTTCTCCGCCATGCTTTAGTGTCTCGGCGGGGATTCTATCTGCCATAAGAAGAAGAAGATTGGCCAGGGCACCAGGGAGAACTCCCCTGCACTTCTTCGAAATAGTGTCATGGGATCTTATACATCCACCTGAGAGGGCAGTCGGTTTAGCGTCTCATCCAAAAGACGGGACCTCCGACAGTACTGTGCTGGAATGTCAGCCTAGATTTTTGTGCTCAAGTCTCTGGAGTGGGACTTGAACCCATAACCTTCTGACTCATGAGCAAGGGTGCGACCAACTGAGTCATGGCTGACACTGTAAAAGTGATGCGTGACACTGCAGGGAAACAAACTGAGGGAGGATAACTGAAAATGCAGGGACAGGGGAATGAAGCACACAGCCGAACAATTTAAGAAAGTGAACTCGACGGAAGAAAGCCCGCTGCAAAACTAAAGTATGATACAAATGTTCGCAGCGACCAATCTACAGCAGCAATAAAAACTTCTCTTACTCCCCGAAGCCGGTAAGGGATATAAGATTTCAGTATCCTTTTCATCTGATCAGTTCATAGAATTACACAGAATTTACAGCACAGAAACAGACCATTCGGCCCAACTGGTCTATGCTGGTGTTCATGCTCCACATGAGCCTCCTCCCACCCGACTTCATCTCACCCTATCTGAATATCCTTCTATTCCTTTCTCCCTCATGTACTTATCTAGCTTCCCCTTAAATGGATCTATGCTAGTCACCTCAACAACTCCCTGTGGTAGTGAGTTCCACATTCTCATCACTCTCTGGGTAAAGAAGTTTCTCCTGAATTCCCTATTGGATTTATTAGTGACTATCTTATATATATGGTCCCTAGTTTTGGACTCCCCCACAAGTGGAAACATCTTCTCTACGTCTACCCTTTCATAACTTACAGAGATATAGAATGACATAGCATGTACAGCGCAGAAACAGGCCATTCGGCCCAACTGGTCTGCCGGTGTTTATGCTCCACATGAGCCTCCTCCCACACCACTTCATCTAATCCTATCCGCATATCCTTCTAAACTATCCTTCAGAAACAACTGATGTTATGGTGCTTGAGCTGATTTAAACACAGGAATATCAAATATCTTACTACAGTGACCATCTAAATACTTAAAGAAGTGACTGGCGCAAAATAACTGAGGGATACTTTAGGGTTGGAGGAGGCTAATGGTGTAAGACTGAGTGTCTTTACTTACCAGAATAGCATGTTGGCCGTGATGTACACACATATCCAAATCAGATGGATCAGCTGGCTGAATATGGCCAACTTGTGGAGAAACATGTCCATCTCTAGTCACCCACGTGCGCAACATACCCTGTTAGAAATGTTCTGAAGCATCAGACCATTGAGTTGCAAGGACTATTGGGGCAGCCCCACGTATTAGGGTGACTTATATGCCACTTGATTTAAAGTTGTTCTTATTACTGTCAATAATAATGTTGCTAGTATTTGAAAAGTGAAACAGAGTTATTTTTCCAGTGTCCTGTTCCTTAAATATTGGATCCTACTTACAGACATTACTACCAGTTATTGCCACCAAGTGGAGAAGGTGAGCTAGTAGCATATTTGACAGAGACATATGTATCTATCATGTATTAAAAATCATGGGGCCAAAGTTCCTCAGCTGTTCTGGGGGACTCCGGCCGTAACTTCAGTGAGTGTCCACCAGAACTGCTGCAAACTTTGCCCTTTAATTGTAGACCCTTGAGTCAATTTGAACTGTCCCTACTTGACATCTTGGAGCCTCAGACATAGAGGAAGTGGATCAGGATGAAGCTGCAGGACTCACCAAAGCTCAGCGTGAGAGCCATCCTTTTCCTGTTGTACTTCCTCTGTTTAAAGAAAGAACTTACATTTCTATAGCGCCTTACACAACCTCAAGACATCCTAAAGCACTTTACAGCCAATGATGTACTTCTGAAGTGTCGTCACTGTTGAAATGGAGGGAAACACGGCAGCCAACTTCCATAAAGCAAGATCCCACAGACAGTAATGAGATAAATGACTAGATAATCTGTTTCAGTGATGTTTGAGAGATAAACGTTGGCCAGGACACTGAGAGAACTCCCCTGATCTTCTTTGAACGGTACCATGGGATCTTTTACATCCACCTGAGAGAGCAGACAGGGCCTGTTTTTAACATCTCACCTGAAAGATGACAACAACAGTGCCGCACTCCCTCAGTGCTGCACTGACGTGTGCTTATGTCTCTGGAATGTGGCTTTAACCCAATACCTTCTGACTCAGAGCCAAGGTTGACACCTTGGCCTATAAGTCATTGCAGGCCCCCAGTTGGTGTTGCTCTTTCTGCTGCTCTAGTGTCCTAGCCATCCCTCAACCAACATTACCGGGGAAAAAAATGATCTGGTCTTTTACCTCATCGCAACCGCATCAAATGTAGTAGCAGAATTGAGAATAAACTTTGTGACAAAATCATGTTGCCAATTCACTCTGATCCATTCTATCCACCAACAGTGCGGCTCTCTTCGAAACACTCAATATGGTCGATCTTTCCTGATTCCTTTGACTTTTCCTCATCAACTTACTGGTTTGAAGAGTGGACAACAAATGCTCCTGTAAATCACCACAGCATCTCCAACCCTACAGACCCTCAACCAGGAGTCAACTGGCCACGTCGTAATTGGGCACTTCTCAACTAATATTGAACTGGACAGGGACAGTGCGGCTCCAGTCTTCAGGTATGGCGCCATTGTAACGACGGCAAACGTCCTTGTGGACAATTACAAACCATGTCCCCACGTCGGTGAATCGTGCCCACTAACTAAACTTTCTGGTGACCTACCCGATTTGCATGCTGGTGATGACAATGCTCTAAAATGGCTCGAATTAGCCACCGAGTCTGCATAGGCGAAATAAATGAACAAATCACATCGCTGTTAGTGGGAGCTTGCTGTGTGCAAATTGGCTGTTGCGTTTCCTACTTTACCACAGTGACTACACTTCAAAAGTACTTCATTAGCCATGAAGCGCTTTAAGGACGTCCTAGGGTGGTGAAAGGCGCTATATAAATGCAACTTCTCTCGTTCTTTACTCGCCAAGCTGGCCAAGGTAAGTAAAGAAATGAATGCCCGTGTAGATTCTGAGATACTGCTGAGAACATGTAGCCGGGGCGATTTTAACCCTGCCCACCCAGCGGAAACCAATGGGGTCCTTCTTTAAATATGCAGATCAGTCTCCGGTGATTTTATCAGGGCCCAACTGCTATTAACCATGGGCCTGAGTGGGGGGATTGGCTGTGGCTTTCTAGCCAGATCAACCGAGTGACCAGAAGAGCTGGGGCCAAAAGAGGTAAGACTTTATTACTATTTTGACATTCCTTATTTGGCCAGGAAGAGCAGATGTGCTCCTCTCGGCCCCACAAGGGAAGTTTAGGTCTCCCTGCACAGGCTGCCTCCCGCTTGCAAGGCCATCATGAACCCCACTCCCCGTGACTTACCTGAGCCGACAGCCGCCCGACATTGTGCCTCTGCCACACACCCCCAGCCCCCACCCACCCGATTCCATCCCACCCGCTCGATTCCCTCCCGCTCGATTCCCGCCCGCTTTCAGTTGCGATCAGTGTGAGTTAATGAGGGATCTCCTAGCCCGAGCTGCTGTGACGCCAACAAGCTGTCTAAGCAGCCAATCACAATGCAGAATTCTCATAGACCAGGAAGTGAAGAAGCTCCTTATATGCTGACTTTTTAAAAATGTTATAGAGAGCAAAATAAAGATTGGGGCTCTCACATGGGGAAAAGTTAAACCTGAAATAAAGATGAACAAACTTTTAAAAAATATAAATTTTTTAAAGTTTCTTAAAAATTGTAATTTTCATCATTACGGAGAAATTTGAGGCACCACAAAATTAAAATTAGTTTTTCGGGGCCAAAAAGTTTGCTTAGCAGTCAACACGCTGTTAAAACCCCAGTTACACCTAATCCAAAAGAGTCTAACTTTTAATGGGGTATTTAACAGCGATATTACCGCAGAAAAGCCCAAGTTTTCATTAGTTTCACTGATTTCCCTGATTGCCGGCTTTGGGCGGGGGCAGGGGGAGGCCCACAGCGCAGCCAGTGTCGGAACAGTGAATGACTGACCGCAACTTCAGAATTTCCACGTTAGGATGCGCAATGCGCTACATCCTGAAGTTGCGGTCAGTTTTCAAAGGGGTAATAACGGTTGTTCGTGCGCTGTTATTATCAACCGCAAATTCCGGGCCGTTATCACTGAGCCACTGGCAGAGCTTGTATTGTCTTCTTACAGATAGTTTTGTAGTAACAACCGCCATATATCATATATTGATGAATAAAAATCCAGGCCTGTTGATCTGAATTTGGATGCCTTGACAGAGTTGGAGCCAGACCAAGGTTTATTCAGCTTAGCCTCATGCGTTTAAATTTCTTCTGAAAATGTAGCATAGTTTTCTGTTATTTACTTACTTATATTATCTATGAACCGGCAGCTGAGCAAACATTCCACTTTCTAACTGAGAACAGGAAGTTAATCAGTTCTAGCTGTTGTCAGCTGCTAACTCAAAGGGCTTCTGACATTGGGTTCAGTTCTAACTGAATATCCAACCAGTGTTGGCTCACTTACCCCAAGTATCCAGGTTCATTGCTGCCTTTAACGCTATGTCACGTCACTGAGATAAACATCTGACCCGTAGCACAGGGCCACAACTTACAAGCAGTTTTACAAGTCATAGGAATGCAAGATTCCATTTCACTTCCGAACTATGACGAGGGATTTGTACTTATGAATGACGAGAGAATTGAATAAAAACATGCGGGTTATATGTATACATACATAGATACACACATAAAAAGACTTGAAAAAGAAAAGCAAGACTTGCCTTTATATATGAGAATTATTTTTTTAAAATTTTCAACTGCCAGTCTCCCCGTTTCCCAACACTAATGGCCGGGTGGCATTTGGAAATCCCCACTCAAATGTGAAGTCACTAATTTATGTTATGTTATTAGTCAAGAAAATGCAATACACGTTAACTGAATTCTGTACTTTGAATCATAATTGAGGGTAGTCGAGCCCAATTCAGGATAACCTTATGTGACATTAGAGCACGTGTGAACCAATGACACCCTTCAGCATGAATGAACTCTGTTTGAGCCCAGCCAGCAGTTTCTGAAAGATCCGAAGACTAGAATTGAAAGAGTGTCTGAATTGGTAGCAACAGGGACTGTGACTGAATGGGAGTAACGATCTTCAGCTACACTGTCTTGGGGAACCGAGGATAGCAGGCCAACTGAAGACCCCAATCTTCAACCTCCTTCCCTCAGCTCTCCAGAATGGTGCAAGGGATGGAGAGATGCTGCCACGCTGACCTATGGAGACGGTACTGTAAAGTGGCAAACATGACCACCTTCCCTACAACCACCTCATGCAGCACCACCTCCAACTCAGCAGCCATCGAGCATGTATGCTGGGATGCTCCGCCATTTGCCTGCAGATTCATGCCTGCAACTTGGCTTTCCTATCCCTTCATTGCTGCTTGTCTTCTTCTCAGCTCTCAACCCCTTTGAACCTTTGCAAAATCTATCGATGGGTAATTGGGCTTCACACTACAGAAAAGATATCGAGAAGATGGTGCCTGGTGTCATCCAACACATACACTTGAGGTCATCCAAAACTCGGCTGCCCGTGTCCTAACTCGCACCAAGTCCCGTTCACCCATCACCCCTGTGCTTGCTGACCTACACTGGCTCCCGGTTAAACAACGCCTCGATTTCAAAATTCTCATCCTTGTTTTCAAATCCCTCCATGGCCTCGTCCCTCCCTATCTCTGTAATCTTTTCAGCCCCACCGCCCCACAGCTGCCCCCACCCCCCGCCACCCCAAGATATCTGCACTTCTCTAATTCTGCCCTCTTGAGCATCCCTGATTATAATCGCTCAACCATTGGCAGCCGTGCCTTCTGTTGCCTAGGCCCAAAGCTCTGGAATTCCCTGCCTAAACCTCTCCACCTCTCTACCTCTCTTTCCTCTAAGACGCTCCTTAAAACCTACCTCTTTGACCAAGCTTTTGGTCACCGGCCCTAATATCTCCTTATGTGGCTCGGTGTCAAATGTTTTGTTTTATAATATAATACTCCTGTGAAGCGCCTTGGGACGTTTTTCTACGTTAAAGACACTATATAAATACAAGTTGTTACTGTTGTTCGTGGTGTGAGGAAATACAAATACGTAGAGAGACTTGAAAAATTGGGTCTTTTTTCATTAGAACAATGCAGATTACAGAGTGATTATAGAACTGTTTAAAACCATGAAAGGATGGGACAGGGTAGATAGAAACAGACTGTTTCAAGTAGTTGAGGAGGTCAAGAATGAGGGACCATAGATACGAGATTAAATGTAGGAAATTTAGAACATGGTAGATTATCAAATGACAATAACAACCTGCATTTATATAGCGCCTTTAACGTTAAAAAAATTGTCCCATGGCGCTTTACAGAAGCGTAATCGGACAAAAATCAACAGTGAGCCAAAGAAGGAGATATTAGATGGGGTGACTAAAAGCTTGGTCAAAGAGGTTGTCAAAGAAGTGGGATGGAAGGCTTACTATAGTCACCAAAAAGACCTGTTAGTTTAAATAGCTGCCACAGGATGATTTACTTATAAACATGCCATAATTCACCCCAGGTTAAATAGCAAAGAATGTCACTTAAATAACAAAAAAATGTGTTCAGCTGTAATAAAAAGAGAAAATGCTGGAAATACTCAGCAGGCCAGGCAGCATCTGTGGAGAGAGAAACAGAGTTAACGTTTCAGCTCGATGACCTTTCGTCAGAACTGGAAATGGTTAGAGATGGAACAGTTTTTAAGCAAGTGCAGAGGTAGAGAAACGGGGGTCGGGTGTGGGGTTGCGGGGGGGAGGAAATAAAGACTCGCATTTATATACAGCGCCTTTCACGACCACTGGACATCCCAAAGCGCTTTACAGCCAATGAAGTACTTTTTCAAGTGTAGTCACTGTTGTAATGTGGGAAGAACAAAAGGGAAGGTCTGTGATAGAGTGGAAGGTAGGAGCGATTGAATGACAAAAGGTACATCTGTAACCTTTTCAAATTCTTCAACTTTAAAAAAAAATTAATAGTCGATCTCCCATGTCATTGCATGTGTCTTCCAGTGAAGAGGGGTTAGACGGGGATTGTTGAACCAGATGCCATTCAGTCCCCATTTGAAAGCCAAACGTTCTGTCCTTATTTTTCTACATGCACATTACAAATTCCTATGCCCATGAAAGTTTATCACGCTTTAATTCCACCCTCCTACCAGTGGAATTATATTGAAGAAGGTTGGCTGGGCGTTGTGCAGATGGAACCTTTTTTAATATATTATAGATTGTTGAAGGACTTTAATACACTAAAAGGTATGAACTGATGCTGTTTGTTCAACAGAAGAACAAATAATATTTGAGTGAGCAAAATGCCAATACATGTTACAAAATCTATCCGGGGGAAGAATAAAACTCCTTTTAATGCACTTGCCAGATGGTATATTTGCAGTAAAATATCTTTGTATCTAAAAATAGGAAAGCAAACGAAGGGAGGGCAGAGTTTTATTCACGATATTCAAGTGGGTGCCTTGAAAGAAAATAGATAATAAAGCGTTGTAAACCTTTCATTTGAAATAGTTGTCAAACAAGGCTATTAAAATGTCCTGTAAGAAAGGTTAAGCAAGAAGGCACAAGTCTATGACTGTTCACCCACTAACTAAATGGAAATACGTTCTCCTTTATTTGGAAGAAGATTATTGCAGTACTTTGTGTTATTTCAGTGACACACTATGGGGCTTTAGTGTATTGGTTTTCTACTTTTGTTTTGCAAAGCCATCGCTGTCAACAAGTGTTACAGTGTACTTTGTGTTGAGTTTACTGTCCTCCTCTGGGAATTCATGTTTCTCCTTAGTGCTTAGTGATGGGTAAAAAGGGAAGGGGCAGTCATGTGCTATCTTCTTTTTTTTACATAACCTCGTTACCATAGGAACATGCGCTATTAGTAGGTGGTGTCCTTTTCATCACGGCCTAAAGTTCTAATAATTCTAAAGGATAAAACAGAATGCTGTAACCTTATCTGACTTGATCTGCTACATGCAGTCATTTCTCAGAAACATGATCAGTATTTGAGACAACAACCTTTTTTTTGGGCAAAAAAGGCTTTGAAAAATCTATTCATTTTTCCAGACTGATAATTTTATAATAATGAGTCATAAAAACTGAGAAAGAAATAGCATCCACTCACAGAAGTCATGTCCAAATTTTGAAAAGCAACAAAGCTTGCTCACATTCACCTGGCCAGCGTGAAGCTGAAACACTCTATAAAGCAAATACCAGAAACAGCTGTAGTTCTATTATTTATGATTTAGGCTTGTCAGTTTTTCGTTATGTAGTAACATTCTGCGTAATTCATCTTTTTTATATGATACTGATATATTGATAATTTCCCCCATCAGAAGTAGGCCGTGAAACACTAATCAAGTCAGCCAGAGAGAAGAGGCAGGTTGTTGTCGTTTCGTATGATGGGGAAAAGCTTATAACGGGATGTCTCGTTTGGCTGTCCATTCGACGGCCTCCTGAGATGCTGAGTGGAGAAATGAGGTGCCTCCCGCAACAGATCTCAGTGGGCAGGTTGATGTGATGTGTTCCACGGTCTGGGACTCCTGGCCACAGTCGCACTTCGGGTCGTCCCTCATCCTCCACTTGTGGAGCGGGTGGCCGCATCATCCGTGCCCTGTGCGGATTGGGTTGAGCGCCGTCCACTGTCTTCGAGGGAGGTCAGAGCCAGGGACCTCTGCTGTTGGGTCAGTGATGAGGTGTTGGTTCTTTACGTTGTCATGCGTCCCACGATTCCGTCCATCTGGATAGTGGGTCGATACCAGCTGCGTGAATATTGGCTGCTGTTTCCCAGAATGGCCGGAGCGATTTTAAACGCTTTCGTGGTGGATTTTTCAAGTCTTGGTGAATGGGAAGGTCGATGTTGCTCATGATTTTTCCATCTCACGGAGCACGGTGGCGTCGCGGCGAGTGACAGGCGGGGCGATGTGGGACAGCACCGGGAGCCACTCAGTTGGAGTGGACTTGAGCGTCCCTGACACTGTCCTCATGGCGACGTTTAGCTGCATGTCCGCGATCTGTGTGTGGTGGCTGCAGGACCAGGAGGCAGAGCGGCATTCTGCAGCAGAGTAGACTAGGGTCACTGTTGCGGTGCGAAGGGGAAGGTATTTGCTAACGCATCAACCAACTTCATCACACTTCACTAATGCTTTGAAATATATTTTCACAGAAGCGATATGGTGTTTGGATTTACTTGATGTTTTAGCAATTCTACTGGGGTAACTATTTAAGACTACTTCCAACAGCACCTCCAACAGAATTCACCAATACCAAAGCAAAGTAGTTTGCATTTTTCTCAACTCCTTGAGGCCAATTTTCATCTTCAGAACCTAACCAGTTATAAACGGTTATGAACTTATGCAAATTCCATCCAAAAATATAAATGCAAATAGCTGTCAATTCTGCAATGTAACAGTGGCTTTGAAGCTATCAGAATGTTGTAGAAACCCAACTGGTTTGCTAGTGTCCTTTAGGGAAGGAAACCTGCCATCCTTACCCGGTGTGGTCTATATGTGACTCCAGTCCCACACCAACGTGGTTGCCTCTTAACTGCCCTTAGTTATGGGCAACAAGGGATGGGCAATAATTGGCAGCCTGGTCAGAGACACTCACACCCTGAGAATGAATGAAACAAGATGTGTGACGCAGATTGCTGGCTTGTTTGTACGTGAGTTGAAGTGCCTGGTTACCTTATGTAACTTAGCTGTTTTTAGTGTGTTTACGCACACATGGGGAGGTCCCTTTGTTACTGTGGAGTAACTGGAGAAAGAGCCCATGCCACATATATCATAGCAATCAACATCCACAGGGAAATATGAGGAATTGCATTAATAATCAATAAGAGTATAACAGATTGCCATCTCCAGACTGGAGGCAATCAGTCAGGTGCATCTGCGAGCACGATTCAACTTGCCATGCCTGTTTCTGGAAGACACATTTTTGAACGCTTTACTCTTTTTAATTATTACAGTTACAAATTCAGGCCTGCCGTACATACTGTCTTGGGTTAAGTGGCGCCAGTTACTCCTGTAAGTAGTCTGAACATCTTATTTTTATGGGAGTTAACTTATACTATATCTACTTATCTGATAGCTGGACCCAGGGGTGTAACAATTGAACCACCCCACAACCCTGCTATGGATTAGACCGGATATTCAGATCATTCACACATGTGCTTCTTCATTCTCTCCAACGTCACACTGAGTTAACACTGGTGAGGTGAAGTTTGGTTCAATTTGTAAAGCTACTTTATTCCACAGTGAGGTGAATACACAGAGTCGTAGTTATGAATTGGTTTAATCGATACAACTTATCTTGGTGTAATAGTATGAAAATAATGAAGATGCTACATTGCCCCACTTCAGCGGGTCATTTTGACTAATTTGAACAAGACGTTTTTAAACTATCCTTGATCTATTCACTTCAGCAAAGGCCCTCACAGAATTTCCCTTAGCAACAACTGACTAGGTTTGCTCATTCAAAAACCTCTGTGTCCCTCTTCTTCACCCCCACTCACTGACTGTCAGAGATCAAAGGGCTTTTCAACACAATGGGTGAGAGGTTAAGAAATTACCTGTTGTTTAGTCTCTGGGAAAGCCAACGTCTGTTTAGCATATTAACCAACTTCCATCTGACTTTTGATCCACATGCCAACTGGAGCTGTCCTGAGAAACTAGTCCTTTTAGAGCAAGCACATCTTAAAATATCTCATATCTAGATTCTCTCTGTGGAAAATGGTTAAAAAATCCTGAAGCATGACAATGTCATTTTTTATTTCTAGTAGAGATATGATAGATTCAATAGAGCAATGAAGAGTACAGATTACTGTTGGTAATAATAGCACAAAAACACTTAGGGGCAAAAATTCGGTGGCGCCCCCTTTGGGGCGCTAATGTCGCCAGGGTGCTACTTTTAGCTCCCCGAAAAAGTTAGCGCCCCCGCACCGTAAATTCAGCAGTAGCGCCCCAAGCAGGAGGCGGGGCACTACTGGAAGCACTCCACCTCCTTCTTGGGGGCGCTACCAGTGAATTTCATGGCACTACGTGCAACAGCACCACGTGCGGCGGCACGTCATTGCAGGCCTCCTCCCCCAATTAAAGGGGAGGGGCCTAGCGCTGCACGCACCAGGGCCCTGCTGGACCACCGGGGAGTGGGGTGCTGTGAAAATAGCCCGGCACTCAAGAGGGCAACACGGTGGCATAGTGGTTAGCACTGGTGCCTCACAGCGCCAGAGACCCGGGTTCGAATCTGACCTCGGGTGACTGTCTGTGTGGAGTTTGCACATTCTCCCCGTGTCTGCGTGGGTTTCCTCCGGGTGCTCCGGTTTCCTCCCACAGTCCAAAAATGTGTGGGTTAGGTTGATTTGGCTATGATAAATTGACCCTTAGTGTTAGGGGGGATTAAATATGTGGGGTTATGGGGATAGGATGGGATATGTTAGGGGGAATTAAATATGTGGGGTTACGGGGGTAGGGTGGGATATGTGTACTGTGGGGATTAAAGCAGGGACAGGGTACTGGATTTGGATGATCAGCCATGATCGTATTGAATGGTGGAGCAGGCTCGACGGGCCGAATGGCCTACTCCTGCTCCTAGATTCTATGTTTCTATGAGTGCCGGGCTGAGCGGTCGCGGCCGGCACCCCACATACAGAGGTAAGAAGGAGCAGGTGCTGGCAGTCGGCCAAAAGAAAAATGGCCGCCTGGCACCTACCCTTTAATTTGCGCCGCCGCTGCTGCCAAAACGCCCCCTGAACCGGTCGGACATATCGTCCGGTGATAGGTCCGGGGGCGCAAGGGAAGTTTGCGGCCAGGGCACAAGCGGGGTGCTGCACACGGCGAAGACGTCATCGCCGGTGGCGCAGCACTGCGGGGCGCTACTGGCTACTGCCGTCACTAACCTCCCGCTGAATTTCGCGGGAGGTGATAGCGGCGCCGCGCCCGGGTACTAGGGGCTTTGCGCTCCCGTTAGCGCTCCCTGGGGCTGCTAACGGGAGGCGCAAAGCAACGCAATTTTCCCCCCTTAATGCCTCTGTTTGACATCCCTTTATCTATTATTTTAACAGATGGTGGCGTTGCTGTTTATTTTGACTTTTTGAAGTCCGTAAAATTATTTTTATTTTCATATTTAAAATTACCCTTTCAGGAGAACTTATTTTATGGCCTCAAAAACAGGAGTACAGTAGGTTAAACAATTCTGGATAATTCATAAAATAACGTTTCAAAACTGAAAACTTTCTTGGGGGGACATAGCTTCATTAATTTCTAAATACACTATTGCTGCAAAATGCAGTTAATAATTAAATAAAAGTGGCAAAAGAAAAGCTCATGAAAGCCTAGGTGCTAGCAGGAAAAAAAAGCCCAAAATTGCCCTAAAACACTTACCTATTAAATTCAGGGCCCTTCGAATGTCCCCTCACCTGAAGATCTGTCTCTCCTACCGCTGAACGCAATGTTTCTTGGACATGCTTTGGATTTGGTGTCCAGCACTCCCTTCAGCCAGGGACGTAAAGGAAACTTGCGGTTGCTTCAGACCAGAACATCTACCACCCTCCGTAGACCTAACCGCAAGCTCTAGCATGGCGTGAACTGGATTTCCACTAAATTTCATGGTCCATTATGCCCAATCTGTGATCAACAACAGGTGCAGACAGGGTATAACTGTTGCTAATGTCAGCCCACTTAAGATAAAGTTGACAAAATGACATATTTTAATCATTAAATACAGGAGTTAAAGCATCACATTTGCTCAACTTCAAGTAGCAGACTGGATTTAGGACAACTGACGTGGGGTGCTGACTGAATTTTTAGAGGCATCAATGGGTGTTTCAATTTCTTAAAAATCAAATAATTATAAAAAGTTTATATTTTAAAACAAAAGTATTTAGTAACAACAGTTTCTTGGAGAACTTTACAAGGAGAAGAGGTGGATGTCGACCAGGAAATAAAGTTTGGCGTGTTGGGTGGAGACCAAAGAGAAGTGTTATGTTTTTAGGAGGCTTTTGAAGGCAGCAATACAAAGTGGTTCCAGATAATGGTTCCAGGATCAGTCTCCAATGGCAGAGCAGAGTGGCAGGGGACAAGCAGTAATTCAGGTCAGGGAAATGTAAAGCTGCTCTGGGACGTATGGCAGGGCAAGATCATGTGGGGATCTGAAAATGAGGTCAATACTTGGAGGGTAATTTTCACCCTCAGAGCAAGTTTTAGGCCGGGACAGTCAAGTGAGAAAAGTTAGAGAGATCTTCTACATTGCACCATTTCCACCCAAACTGTGCCCTATCAAAAAATTCTACCTTAAGCATGACTATAAATTTGTTGCATTTTAAAATGTCAACAGATCTTGGACAGTCCAAGTTGGTATAAGTCCGATCCTCTTCCCTAGTTGTTGGAGATTACAGATTAGTACAAGGCCCATCCTTTTCTCCTTGCCAAGATGTTTCACAGTTAATGCTCCAGATGATAATCTGAGCACTAGTACTCAAGAGTGATCATCAATTCAGGCTCTTGCTGCTCTTCCTGCTCTGTTGCTTCCCATCAATCTTCCTTCAAGCCTTCAATTTTTGCAAGCTAGGAGATTGCATCTTTGCCATTGGAATAAATTCCGTGTGATTTTTGAATATTAGGGGATCATTCCAATAGGCTGTGGCAGGAATGGAATATGAGTTAATGTCACTCAAGATGTCAGTTGATACGATAAGATTAATCATCCTTTTGAATCTTTGGAGCAGCTGCTCTGGTTCCAAGCTATCGGTTCCAGAAAGGAGCTCAACTGTCACACGTTTTGATGCCAGAACAGCTGGATACTGGTTGAAATCCTCTCCTCCAGACTGTATTCTGGGCATTTGCTTTATAGATTCACCAGGGTAGATCTTGTAAAATGGGTAGCCCGTTTTACATCTCTCCCAATATTTATTGCCATTGACTTCAATAGACATAGAACTCGGGAGAGATGTAAAACGGGCTGCCGACTTTGTTGGAAAGGTTGGTATCATATGTGACGGCCTCTACCGCACAAAGGACGAGGGATGCACTGCCCTGTTTATGTCCGAAGGTTAGATGATTTTGTTTGTACAAGGATACATCTCCAGAATGATAATGTTCAAAAGCATTCAAATCCATTTAATGCTTTCTCAAAAAAAACCATTAAATAGCAGGAATTTTGTACCTATTCATTAGAATCCTACAGCAAATAAGGAGGCCATTCAGCCCATGGTGCCTGTTCTTTGAAAGAGCTATCCAATTAGACCCACTCACTAAGATCTGTTTTCTCCACTCGGCATCTCAGGAGGCCATTAAATGGATAGCCAAACTAGACATCCCATTATAAGCTTTTCCCGTTCTACGAAAGTAGTAGTTGTATTAGACCCACTCCTCCACTCTTTCCCCATAGTCCTGCAAATTTTCCCTTTTCCAGTATTTCTCCAGTTGCCTTTTGAAAGTTACTATTGAATCTGCTTCCACCGCCCTTTCAGGCAGCGCATTCCAGATCATAACATCTCGCTACGTAAAATAATTTCTCCTCATCTCCCCTATTATTCTGAGCACTAATGCCTCTGAGGAGGAAATGGATTTCCTCTTCCTCTTCCCACTCTGGTGATGGACTTTGAAGATGTAAAATGGGAGGGAACTTTTACTTGGAGTGGTTGCCCTGACAGAGTTTGCTTGCCAATGTCCAAGACAGAATTCTGGGAAAGTTACTGCAATTGAGTTGATTTTTTTAAATTTCCCTCATTTTCCTCTCTTTTTCTTTGCTCTCTGCTCTCTCTGTGACTATTATGAGATATTAAAAGCTTATAAAAGATTATAATCTTGGCTCTTTCAAAAATAAAATGATAATCTTTAATTTTAAACAAAACCCTAAGCTAAACAATAAAGGTAAAGGTAATAAAAAAAATTAGAGCCAGACCTTTCAGGAGTGAAATTAGGAAACACTTCTACACGCAAAGGGTGGTAGAAGTTTGGAACTCTCTTCCGCAAACGGCAATTGATGCGAGATCAATTGTTAATTTTAAATCTGAGATTGATAGATTTTTGTTAACCAAAGGTATTAAGGGATCTGGGGCAAAGGTGGGTATATGGAGTTAGGTCACAGATCAGCCATGATCTCATTGAATGGCGGAACAGGCTCGAGGGGCTGAATGGCCTGTTCCTATGTTCCTATGTATTGTAGCACTGTCATTCAGGAGGTCCTTAAAGAAGCAATTGAACTAGTCTCAAAGTCTAAGAATAGATCAACATTATATTACAATTGAGGACCACACTAATTAAATCCAAAGCTTCTAGTAACTCTTTCTGATAGTCATATCTGCACCTAGCACAGTCACATAAAATAATTTTAAATTGCACTCACACTGCACGTAACTCAAAACTACCTACATGCTTTTTAATGTTACCAAAAAAGTTGTTACAATCTACAATACCTTCAAAAAAAAATTCTTCAATGTTCTGATACATTCTATAGCTGCAATAAAAAATAAGCAGCTTTCGCCTGATATGGATATTAGCTGGAGTCAATACCAAGGGGTAGAGTTTCCGCTTTGGGCGCAATAGTGACATCTTCAACTGTAATGACAGCATTCCACCAGTAGTGGCGCTTTCACTTGAACAGAGGAGATTACTGGGTGATTTGATAGAGGTGTTTAAAACCATGAAGGGATGGGACAGAGTACATCGAAACACACAGCGGGGTGAAATTCAATTTGGGCGGTAGCGAATCGGCAGCTCGTTTTACACCCACCCCGCCTGATTTTCTTTTCCACTGAAGTAAATTTCCAGTGATTGAGGGGTCTAGAGGGAGGGGATGCAGGCACAAGATTAAATGTGAAAGATTTAGGACAGTGAGCAGGAGAAACCTTTTTACACAGAGGGTTGTGAGGCATAAAATGCACTACTGGAGTCAGTGACTGAAGCACAGACCGCGTCAACAGTTAAGAATAGGTTAGATGGGTGGTTTAAGGAAAGGGGAAAAGGCAGGCACCTGAGACTAGGACTACTGCTTGTGTGGAGGATTGATACAGACACAGACTGGTTAAGCCGAACGGCCTGTTTCCACGATGCACTTTCTATCAATGTGATATTAGTTTCGGTCAATTTGCTATTTTACAGCAATGAGTGAACCATGTCCATGCTTAGACTACAGCAGAATGATGATAAATATTAAAATCTGCACGTCGGGGCCTGGGCTCCCCTCGAGCAATGCCGTGAGAGCTGTACTGGTGGCATATTATTTCTAGAACACTTGTGTGGTTTTAGAATTAAAGATTTTTCATTGTTACAAGCATGGATGCTGCCACTCATCGTTCAAAGGTGATTGACTTAAACACAGATCATGGGTCCATCACAGCCTCAAGCACCACAATTTAATACATATATATATATATATGTGTGTGTGTGTATATGTGTGTGTGTGTGTTAATACATATGTATTTGTATGGCTGTATGTGTATGTAGATATAATATATATATCTATGTGTCTAGTGTGTCTGTATGTGCGTGTCGGTGATTATATACATGGTTCAATGTTCACGTTAAGCTGTGCGGCTGCGTGGCCGTGCAGCGCTCTGGAGGTCCTGCGCAGCCGGCTCACCAGCTTTTAAATGGAAAAACCGCGCATGCGCCGAAATTTGAATGGGACGCTCAGCCCGTTAAAGGAGCCGCGCACCCAAAAAAAAAATTAGAGGTAACATTGATATGGATGTATGTGTAATATACATGTTTATATGTGTGTATGTATATGTGATATATATGGATGCATGTGTATTTATATATAATATAATTAATGCGTATATGTGTGTTTGTGTGATATATATACGGTTGGATGTGTATTTATATATATTATGGCCTGGAAATTCCACAAGGTGTCTGTGTCTTAGGCAGTCCCTCGGAACCGAAGATGACTTGCTTCCACATTAAAAATGAGTTCTCAGGTGACTGATGAGTCCAATGCGGGACCTACAGTCTCTGTCACAGGTGGGGCAGACGGTGGTTGAAGGGGCGGGTGGGTGGGGTGCTTGGGTTGACGTGCGCTCCTTCCGCTGTGTTTGCGCTTGGCTTCCACTTGCTCCCGGCGAAGAGACTCGAGGTATTCGGCGCCTTCCCGGATGCTTCTCCTCCACTTTGTGCGGTCTTGGGCCAGGGATTCCCAGGTGTCGGTGGGGATGTTACACTTTTTCAAGGAGGCTTTGAGGGTGTCCTTGAAGCGTTTCCTCTGCCCACCTGGGGCTCTCTTGCCGTGTCGGAGCTCCGAGTAGAGCGCTTGTTTTGGGAGTCTTGTATCGGGCATGCGGACGATGTGACCCGTCCATCGGAGCTGATCGAGCGTGGTCAAAGCTTCGATGCTGGGGATGTTGGCCTGAGCGAGAACACTGACGTTAGTGCGCCTATCCTGCCAATGGATTTGCAGGATCTTGCGGAGGCAGCGTTGGTGGTACTTCTCCAGTGCTTTGAGGTGCCTGCTGTACATGGTCCATGTCTCTGAGGCATACAGGATGGCGGGTATTACTCCTGCTCTGTAGACCATGAGCTTGGTGCCGGGTTAGAGGTCCTGGTCTTCAAACACTCTCCACAAGGATTCTCCTGATCTCCTGCCAATATCGTCAGCAGGAGACCAATAGAATCCCCACAAGAACCACATAAATGGCCATTTTCATCCGTGTCCACCTAATGTTCTGCCGGTCTCCTGCCAGAGTTACAGCGGGAATTCCAGGGCCTATTACTTCATTGACAACTAACCGTGCCGGGGGGGAAAGCGCCTTTAACTATTTCAAGCCCATACAGCTATATCCCAAATCTCATTTGAGATCTGTGTACAGACACATAACAGTGCTCTGGGATTGCAGGCTCGCCTCACATTTTTTTTTCAGTGCAGAGATAAATCACGCAGCACTTCGATCTGCAGTGTCCAGCCAATAAAATGTGCAGTCAGGGGAATACGTAAGCACTTACCAAGAATAAAAAGCTAACATTATTCGGTTAACAGGAATGAATTCAACAGGCAGGCTGAAACAAGTTGGAATCTTCTATTTCTTTTCACTTAGCACATATATTAATTTTACAGGCATTCACGTAAGTGGAGTCAACTATAACGCTGGATTTGACTGTCTCTCATTAGCAGAGAATGGTCCTCCTGAATCTATGTAATATTCCCTGCATTACATAAGCATCAGATTTTAAACTAGTGAGGGGCTGTTCCGTAGCTAGCATAAGGTGAACAAATGAATCCATTCCTTGTGTAATAAACATTCCCGACACCAATAAGCCAGCTCCCAAGTGAATTCGTGGCATCAAGGGTGCAAACAAAACCCACAAAATACTCTGCAAAGTGGCTGAGACGTGAGCTGTGAACAGAAACTTGGTCATTTAAATTCAGTTGATTAAATCTTGGTTAGCGTGTGCTTTATGGAGTTGTAAATAATATCTTTTTAAGTAGTGTTTTAAAAGTGGAAAGAATCATCTAAAACCCCAGCAACTCGGTTTGGACTTTGAGATTTTTTTTTTGCTTGTTCTACTTAACAAAAAAGGAACGCAGAACAATGAGCTTCTATCTAAGCTGGCTCTCGCATTGTTCCGCCTAGAGTCTACTGATGAACGTGAGATGGAGAAGCTCTCTTCATTATAAGGAACTTAATAGAGAATCAAAGTTCTGCCAGAGAATAGGCCTATCTAAACTTTAGCCTCCCTTGGGCCCTTGCTGAAAGATTACAGCAAAGGAGGGAGTCCTTGCTAAGGTTAATGTAGCAGATAGTTTTACACCGATAGTTACTTCTGTTCTGACCCATCAGAACCACCCAGATGAAATAGCGGGCAAAAACCCACCAACCAGGACGGTGCGATCAGACAAGATTTAAAAGGGAGGTTAGAATTTAAAACAAGCGCGTCAGGTGATCTTAACTCGACGTGTAAAACTCCCTGTAGAGCAATTGGGCATTTTCCACACTGGCCCCTTTTATTCCTCTTGTGTTTTCTTTCTCCCTCGAACAAAATAAAAAAAAAAAGCGTATTGACATTTCCAGTGAGCTTGCGTCTCAAAGGTAAAGGGCACAGGGCAGTTGTAAGCGGCCATCAGCAGAGTTGTTAAGCCACCTTTATCAATCGATCTTTCCTGTGCAATTCTCATGATGGACAGCGGGTGAAGTTCGCTGGCAACACAGTTGACTGACAGCGTGCTCAGAGTACAAAGATTCCAATTACTCGTGTTTACGGGGGGATTCCGAGAACTATTCAGACCTGAACCATCCAAAGCAAAACAAGAGCCCACCCTGATTTCAGCTGCCGCCTACGATCATTTCATAAAAGCACCTTAAAAACCATGCCACTGAAATGGTGCGCAACTGCTTAACGCATTTGTCTGAAATTCCTCCCTCTGCTTCCTTAATGAAGGTATTGTTAACCCATTCATTTTAAACAGGTAAACAAACGCCTCTGCTGAAATAAGGAGAGACATTTCAGACAGACGAGGGGACATGCGTACTAGTCACGCAAGCATATGTCTAGGTTAGATGTCAGGAGGTTTTTCCTATCCCAAAGGGTCATTGACCTTTGAAATAAGTTGATGGGTCACGCAGTGGGTGCAGATTCACTGCAAATGTTCAAAACGAGAACTGTACGAGTTCCTAAAGGAGGCTGATATCGGGCGTGCGAAAAGTAGGTGGGACGTTTTTTATTTATTAATTCACGGGATGTGGGCGTCGCTGGTAAGGCCGGTATTTATTGCCCATCCCTAATCACCCTTGAGAAGGTGGTGGTGAGCCGCCTTCTTGAACCGCTGCAGTCCGTGTGGTGAAGGTATTCCCACAGTGCTGTTAGGGAGGGAATTCCAGGATTTTGACCCAGCGATGATGAAGGATCGGCGGTATACTTCTAAGTCAGGATGGTGTGTGACTTGGAGAGGAACTTGCAGGTGATGGTGTTCCCATGCGTCTGCTGCCCTTGTCCTTCTAGGCGGTAGAGAAATGTACCTCGTGGTCACTGTTATCACTTGGAACTCATTTTTGATCGCCTTCGGGAGTCGGAGAGGAATTTCCCAGATTTCTTTGCTCCCTGAATTGGCCTAGGTTTTCTTTTAATGTTTTTTCACCTCTCCTTGGAGGTCACATGGCTGCTGGTGGGTGGAGAACATTGAGGGTCCCGTTGCCTAGTTGCAACATGACTGAATGGGACAGACTCAATGGACCAGCTGGTCTATTCCTGTCCGTCTTTTTCGTACGTTCGCAAACGTTTAGCTTTCATAGTCGCAATTGCAGGACCTATGAGATTAAAGTAACAGTAATTCTGTTGCTTGTATTTTTAAAAGGGATACTGGTCTCAGCTGTGGCTCAAGGGGCAGCACCCTCGCCTATGAGTCAAAAGGTTGTGGGATTAAGTCCCACTCCAGGGACTCGAGCGCAAAGTCCAAGCTGATACTCCAGTGCAGTACTGAGGGAGTGCTACACAGTCAGAGGTGCCATCTTTTGGATGAGAGGTTAAACTGAGGCCCCATCTGCCCTCTCAGGTAGATGTAAAAGATCCCATGGCACTTTTTTGAAGAAGAGCAGGGGTGTTATCCCCGGTGTCCTGGCCAACATTTACCCCTCAATAGACATCACTAAAACAGATTATCTGGTCATTACCTCATTGTTGTTTGTGGGAGCTTGCTGTGCATAAATTGGCTGCCATGTTTCTCACATTATAATAGTGACTACACTTCAAAGGTAAAGCGCTTTGGGACATTCTGTGGTCATGAAAGGTGCTGTATAAATGCAAATCAAACATTTGGAGAGCACGTTTGAAGAAGTATTAGTTTCATAACAACACATCTCATACCATTGATGCTATGATGTGTCCTGACATGATTTAAATGATTGTGTTTTGACATGATTTTGGTTATTGCGTTATGTATAAACAAATTAAAGAAGGTTTACCAAACACGTTTTCATGAAGACTGCACGCCTTCCAACCAATAGACCACTGGTTAATGTAAGCAAAATTCCTCATTCCCTAAACCCTAGAGCCCAAGATCAAACAACCTTAAATACATGGCATATATAGTCATGCTTGCAACCCAATATATTGATGTACATTCCTAAAAGGCACAGTGGCTTCTCAAAATTGGGTTGCGTATGTAAATTCTTAAAATTTTAATTACATTTAAAAATATATATATTGCTGGTGAATGTTTGTGTTCAGTTTGGTATCACGCCCGACTCCTGCCTGCCCATCATCTCCCTTCCTTGAGGTTTAAAATTCTTATCCTTGTATTTAAATCGCTCTATGGCATCACCCTTCCCTATCTTTCTCCTCCTCCAGTCTTCCAAACTCACCATTTCTCTGATTCCCGTCTGTTGTGCATTCCCTGCCCTCATTTGCCCCATCGTTGGCGGCAGTGCCTTCGGCCATGTAGGCCCTAAGCTCTGGAATTCCCTCCCTAAACCCCTCGGCCTCTCCAGACCCTCCTTGCAACCCACCTCTGAGACTAGTTTTTGGTCCCCTCTCCTAATTTCTCATTCTTTGGCTCGGCGTGCATTTGTTCTCCTCATGCCTCCATGAAATGTCTTGGGATGTTCTTTCTACATTAAAGGTGCATTGCTCGCGCAGAGGGTAAACGCCAACACAGGCCGTTTGGGTCGACTGGCCTGTTTCAGTGTTGTAACTTCTATGGATGTCATTGCTGGGAAATGGGACACAACTCTACTATATCCCTCTCTCTCTCTCTCTACATCGCTCTCCTTCTTTAAGACGCTCCTTAAAACCTTCCTCTTTAACCAAGGTTTTGGCCACTTGTTATAATATCTCCTTATGTGGCTCGGGGTCAGATTTTGTTTGATGACACGCTTGGGACTTTTTACTACATTAAAGGCGCTATATAAATGCAAGTTGTAGTTATAGCTGCTCTGCTGCCTTCACAGAGACAGCCCCATATTAGTTTTGCTTAATTCCCTAGTCCAGAACACCCATGTATGACAAAGAAACAAGAATTCTATTTATCATAAGGGGAACCCTACCCTGTTTAAAATTGGTAAGAAAATCAGTAGTTTACACAGAAACACTGGCCTCTTCCAGATATTGTGCTGTATGGAGGAATCTCCATACGTGTGTGTGGCATTTTGTCTTCTTCCTGCTATTATTGACTTGCTGCACCTTCCTCCTAAGTGTGACTCCAGCCAGGACACATGGACTAGCGTACAAGGGAGCACAATATTAACAAATCATTGGACAGTGTTTTGAAAGGGAGTAAATTGAATAACATGGGGATCTTTTCTCCCCTTGGAAACATGATATCATTAAGTCAGACTTTCCCTGGAGGCAGAGTAGGCAGAACTGGACTGTTGCTCCTCGTGACACAGCAACATGTGGTTCAGGTTACCTGGCAGAGGGCTGTTTTAGTATAGTCTGTCAGTTTTAAATGGAGTGCCGTTTCCCTTTAACACAAACTGAAGCAACATATCTCCTGGGGATGAGTTTGAATTCCGTCCTTCCAAAAATTAGCTGGTACAGATAAATCTGAAAGAGTCGAAACTTTGGCCAAGTTATTAGAATGCGGTTGGGGTGTGCATTTAAGAATAAAGGCCCTGCTTGTGTCAGAAATGAGGAATCAGCTTCATTCACAATGTGACTTCACCTTTGAAGATCTGAATAGTTAGAGTCAAAAATCAGACCTCAACCAAACCAATGCACAAATTTCCTTACACCACCATGGGCAGCAAACACCTTCTCCCTCTCGCTGTACCACAGAGAAATGTGGACAAATATTTGCGTCTCTGCTGAAAATTCAACTGCAGTCTGCCAGTATTGCCAACGGCACATGCTCCATCAAAGGCGACAAGGAATACAGGCACTCCTACCAGTGCGCCAAAGAGTGCCAACACCCAGTCACCACTGGACTGTAAGGGATTACTGCTATGTTCCGCCATAAGTGAAAATTTACCCATACCCACTGGTAGGAGACTAGCGCTCAGATTCCAAACCATAAGGAATTGTTCTGACGAAAGGTCATCGACCTGAAACGTTAACTCTGTTTCACTCTCCACAGATGCTGCCTGACCTGCTGAGCATTTTCTGTTTTCATTTTATATAAGGAATTGAATGTCTCCTCACAACCAAGGAACCAGCTAAGGGTGTACTCATTTCACTATCACTCACAACGTATCATCCACGACAGTGGTGGGAGATTAATGGCAGATATACTCCATAATGGCATGTCCAGAGAGAGGGAACTTTCATTCTGTTTACAGGCGCACTGTTATATTTCACATGGCTAGGACAACATGAACCCGAAAGTGTCCATGCTGGTCAAAATTTGGCCGATTTGCAAATTGACCAAAATTAACATATTCATGTCAATTTTAATTTCGGATGTGGTTTAGTTCTCACTCATAGTGCATGCAGAGTGGGATATTTTGTTTAATTTCTGTCCATTCTGATATGCGTGAAGTTTTTGGACAGGAACATTCCCTCTTATTTTGAGCTACTGGTAACGACGGCTGCAACTGAGTGACTGACTAATAGGCATAAACAATCTTAAACTTAGAGAACCTTGAACACTGCCAAAAAAAATTAAAACAGTCAGGAGCGGGAACTCTAGCCATAACTTTCTCCTCCAAACCAGGGGCGCTGTGATCAATTGTAGGGCCCCACTGATATCCCAGTTGAGTTCAAACAGCTCAGTACAGACTGGGGGGGGGAGGTAATTTTGACATTACGATAGTGTAAAACGGCCAAAAGCGAATCGGCAGCCCATTTTATATCTCTCCTGATCTTTATTTCCACTGACTTCAAAAATCAGGAGAGGTTTAAAGCGGGCAGTCGACTCGTTGTCACCCGTTTTACACTATCATCAAATGTGCCCCCGAGGAATCAAATTTCATTCAATGAGCCCCGATACATCTTTAAACTCTAAGCAGTGCTTTGAATTTTTATTTTGGTATTTTTATTTTGTAACCTGTAACAGGGGTATGGTAGCATAATGGTTATGTTACTGGACTAGTAATCCAGTAGGGCTGGACTTAATGATCCAGAGATGAGAGTTCAAATCCCACCACTGACAATTGGAGAATTTAAATTCAGTTAAATAAATCTGGCAAAAAAGCTAGTATCAGTAATGGTGACCATGAAACTACCAAATTGTCATAAAAACCCATCTGGTTCACTAATGTACTGATACATCTTTAAGCCATGCTTTGAATAGCTGGTATTTTAATTTTGTAACCTGTAACAGGGGTACGGTAGCGTAAGCGGTTGTGTTACTGGACTAGAAATCTGGAGATATGAGTTCAAATCCCACCACAGGCAGCTTGGGAATTTAAATTCAGTTAAATAAATTTGGCAAAAAAGCTAGTATCAGTAATGATGACCATGAAACTACCGGATTGTCGTTAAAAACCCATCTGGTTCACTAATGTCCTTACCCGGTCTGGGCCTAAATGTGACTCCAGTCCCACAGCAATGTGGTTGACTCTTAACTGCCCTCTGAAATGGCCCAGCAAGTCACTCAGTTGTTCCAAACCGCTACAAGAAACTATAATAAGGCCTTCACCAGACTGCAGCGGTTCAAGGCGGCGGCTCACCACCACCTTCTCAAGGGCAACTAGGGATGGGCAATAAATGTTGGCTTTGCCAGCGACACCCACATCTTGTGATGAATTTTTAAAAATGAGTTAGTTGATCTCTGTAATATGGGGGTTGAAATTGGCCGTGGGCGGGCACGCAAAGCAGGCGGAATCACATTTGCCGCTCGTTATACGACACGTCCGATATTCAATTGGATTGAAGTCTATGGAACTGAATATGGGGCAAAGCGTAAAGCAGGTGACCGATGCCATACTGGCTGTTTTACATTCTCTGCCAAAGGCCAACTTCACATCGATGGATTTTCCTGTTGGCCTCAGCAATGCTACGGTAGGGAAGGGAAGCTTGCCTAGGATTCCCGATGCCAATCACTTTCCCACTGACCCCCCCCCCCCCCCCCCCACTGGAAGGTATGCCTGTGTGGACATGGGGCGAGGTCGGGATCGCGGTCACGTGTGATGCCTCCCTCCCCATGGTTGCCTGCTGGGACTCACTCTTAGGGCTCAAATAGGAATAACGGCCAAATGGAAGAATTACCAGAGGGCAGGACCATCAAGGGTCAGCATCTTCAGGAGGAAAAAGGAGGGGAGAAAAATAGGCGGAAAAAAAAATCTGGCCTTGTACGATGTTTTCTGGCGATGGCCTCACCAGAACACACAGAGAATCCTGTATCAGTAGTGAATAACGATGATATCAAACTGATCTGATAACTTTGCTTTAGATTCTTGTCAGCCGTGGCTCAGTTGGTAGCACTCTTGCCTCTGAGTCAGAAGGTTGTGGGTTCATAGTTCCACTCCAGAGACTTGAGCACAAAAATCTAGGCTGATACTCCAGTTCAGTACTGAGGGAGCGCTGCACTATTGGAGATGTTGTCTTTCAGATGAGACATTAAACCAAAGCCCTGTCTGCTCTTTCAGGTGGATGTAAAAATCCCACGGCACTATTCTGAAGAAGAGCAGGGGGAGTTCTCCCCGGTGTCCTAGTCAATATTTTTCCCTCAACCAACATCACTAAAACAGATGATCTGCCCATTATCACATTCCTGTTTGTGGGAGCTTGCTGTGCGCAAATTGGCTGCCGCGTTTCCTACATTACAACAGTGACTACACTTCAAAAGTACTTCATTGGCTGCAAAGCACTTTGGGACGTCCTGAGGCCGTGAAAGGCGCTGTAGAAATCCAAAAATTTCCTTTTCTTTGATTCCAAAACAAGAAAACACACAACACTCAAGGGCGTTAAAGCCAATGCGTGATAGTTAGATTCTTAACCAGTCAAATTCAGTTAAAGGCTTCCGATGCTTAAATGAGCAATTCAAACCCCCCTTGTATTTCTGCATTTGCTAAGTATTTGTTATCAGTATTATTGAGGGGCACTGGCAAAAACGCACGCATGCTGTCCCTCAAGTGGGGTCATTATCGTGTTCACATTGAACTGCTACTGAAAGCTACTTACTACTGACACAAGAGTGGCAGGTGAATTGCTCTACTTTGTCACCACATTATACGCTCTGACCGATAGGTTTCTGCCTCTGCCCTTTGTAATGCACCTCACAAAGATGCCACTTTCAGTACAAGGATCCAGCGCTGTTAAAGAGACTATGGCCTACCTGATGTCACGGTGCAGTCGCTAGAAAGGAGCTGGTCCGTCTGTGTGAGACTGCAGCGCAAGTCTGCTAAGAATCAGAGGGAGCCCTAGTAAAAGAAAGTGTCACTAACTATCCTGTCCTGGAAACAATGGCTTTGAATTCACATCAACGCTCTGGTGTTGAACAATTTCAATTTGAGACGGGGACTCGTGGGAGTTTTCCCGATCTCCCACCGAACAAAGGCTGAGTTTAGTGCAAAGTTTTCCACACTGTTTAATCCATGGCCACAAGAGGGTGAATTTACTGATGCGTTACAACCTAATTGTCAAGAGTATCCTAATGTTTCTAGTTTAAGGAACAAGAGAGAAGACACAAGAGTGAGTCTTTTTCTCAGATTCTTTTATTAATGAAAATAAAGCATGCACGGACTAGGAACGTGGGAACAGGAGGAGGCCATTCAGCCCCTCGAGCCTGTTCTGCGTTCAATTAGATCATGGCTGATCTGTAATTTAACTCCATCTACCCACCTTGATTCTGTAACCATTAATACCCTTGCCTAACAAAAATATAACAGTTTTAAAATAAGCAGCATGTTAGACTCTTCCTCCTGACAGGAAGATTATTGGTTAGATAGCTAAGGCTGCCCAATGCTTAAATTTATTTGCCTTAGTCTTAATTTTAAAATTCTCATCCTTGTTTTCAAATCCCTCTTTGGCCTCGCCCCTCCCTATCTCTATATACCACAACTCCCCGAGATATCTGCGCTCCTCTAATTCTGCCCTCTTGAGCATCTATGATTTCAATCACTTCACCATTGGCGGCCGTGCCTTCAGCTGCCTAAGCCATAAGCTCTGGAATTCCCTCCCTAAACCTCTCCGCCTCGCTACTTCTCTCTCCTCCTTTAAGATGCTCCTTAAAACCTGCCTCTTTGACCAAGCTTTTAGTCACCTGCCCTAATTGCTCCCTATGTGGCTCGGTGTCAAATTTTGTTTGATAATCGCTCCTGTGAAGCACCTTGGGACGTTTCACTACGTTAAAGGCGTTTTATAAATATACGTTGTTGTTGTCAGATTAGCTTTTATTCCTCTCCTGAAGGCGGTGACTAAAGCTTGGGTACAGTTCCAAGGACCCTCTTCTATCTCGCCCAACTAGTTATTCATAAGAACATAAGATCTAGGAGCAGGAGTAGGCCATTCAGCCCCTCGAGCCTGCTCCGCCATTCAATAAAATCATGGCTGATCTGATCTTGGGCTCAACTCCACTTTTCTGCCTGTTCCCCATAACCCTAGACTCTCCTGCAGTTCAAAAATCTGTCCATCTCAGCCTTGAATATATTCACTGACTCCGCTTCCACAGCTCTCTGGGGTAGAGAATTCCAAAGATTCACAACACTTTGAGAGAGGAAATTCCTCCCCATCTCCATCTTAAATGGGAGACCCCTTATTCTGAAACTATGCCCCCTGGTTCTAGATTCCCCCATGAGGGGAAACATCCTCTCAGCATCTACCCTGTCAAGCTCCCTCAGAATCTTATATGTTTCAATAAGATCACCTCTAATTCTTCTAAACTCCAATGAGTATAGGCCCAACCTGCTCAACCTTTCCTCATAAGACAACCCCTTCATCCCAGGAATTAACCGAGTGAACCTTCTCTGAACTGCCTCCAATGCAAGTGTATCCCTCCTTAAATAAGGAGACCAAAACCTTTTTTAAAATTTGTTTATGGGATGTGGGCGCCGCTTGCAAGGCCAGGATTTATTGCCCACCCCGAATGCCCTTGAGAAGGACGTGGTGAGCTGCCTTCTTGAACCGCTGCAGTCCGTGTGGTGAAGGTACTGCCACAGTGCTGCTAGGGAGGGAGTTCCAAGATTTTGACCCAGCGACGATGACGGATCGGCGATATACTTCTAAGTCAGGATGGTGTGTGACTTGGAGGGGAACTTGGAGGTGGTGGTGTTCCCATGCGCCTGCTGCCCTTATCCTTCTAGGTGATAGAGGTTATGGGTTTGGGAGGTGCTGTCGAAGAAGCCTTGGCGAGTTGCTGCAGTGCATCTTGTAGATGGTACACACTGCAGCCACGGTACACAGGTGGTGGAGGGAGTGAATGTTTAAGGTGGTGGATGGGGTGCCAATCAAGCGGGCTGCTTTGTCCTGGATGGTGTCGAGCTTCTTGAGTGTTGTTGGAGCTGCACTCATCCAGGCAAGTGGAGATTATTCCATCACACTCCTTACTTGTGCCTTGGGAAGTCAGGAGGTGAGACACTCGCCACAGAATACCTAGCCTCTGACCTGCTCTTGTTGCTGCAGTACTTATGTGGCTGGTCCAGTTAAGTTTCTGGTCAATGGTGAGCCCCAGGATGTTGATGGTGGGGGATTCGGCGATGGTAATGCCGTTGAATGTCATGGGGTGGTGGTTAGACTTTCTCTTGTTGGAGATAGTCATTGCCTGGCACTTGTGTGGCGCGAATGTTACTTGCCACTTATCATCCCAAGCCTCAATGTTGTCCAGGTCTTGGACTGCTTCATTATCTGGGGAGTTGTGAATGGAACTGAACACTGTGCAACCATCAGCGAACATTCCCACTTCTGACCTTATTATGGAGGGAAGGTCATTGATGAAGCAGCTGAAGATGGTTGGGCCTAGGACACTGCCCTGAGGAACTCCTGCAGTGATGTTCTGTGGCTGTGATGATTGACCTCCAACAACGACAACCATCTTCCTTTGTGCTAGGTATGACTCCAGAGAGTTTTCCCCCGATTCCCATTGACTTCAGTTTTACTAGGGCTCCTTGATGCCACACTCGGTCAAATGCTGCCTTGATGCTCTTGATGCTCTGGAATTCTCTCTTTAAATCCTGCCGCCACCCCACTTCCTTCTCTTTTTAGAACCTCCTTAAAACCCATTTATTTGACCAAGCTTTTGTTGGTCAACCCTTTTATTATCTCCTTCTATGGCTCTAGGCCCATATTTGTCTGATTATACCTTGTGAAGTTGCTTGGGAACTGAAGGCGCTATATAAATGCAAATTTTTGTCTTTCATGTTAGCTATGTTCTGCACTATGACCTGATAACCTTGCCGCACAAATGTGCATTGCGCCCCCACGTACAATTTCTGTTTCATGTGAGGTTTGAATGGGATCTGATTATGTGAGAGGACTTTGATGGTGCCTTGTGACTATTAAGGCCAACTTAAAATTAGCCTTAGTAGTGTCAGTGTTCAAAACAAGAATTTGGGTTGGAAAATAGGAAATAGTCCTTTCTCAGACATCCCTTCCCTTCATTGTTTTTAATGGAGAGCAGCCATTACAGGCAGTGGTTAACACCAATTGGAAAATGAAAGCTGGCTGTTAATCTTTCACTAATGGATTTAAAGAGTCTCCCAAAAAAACCATTTTAAACCAAATGGTACCATCAATAAGACCATTTGGGACTTTAAAAAAATTAACAGTATAACGGTGTCACAAATAGTTACATTTAAACTTATGACTATTTTTCCCTGTTATGTTACTTCCTACTTTCATTACTTATTGCATCAGCCGTAGCTCAATTGGTAGCACCCTCGCCTCTGAATCAGAAAGTTTGTGGGTTCAAGCCCCACGCCAGAGAATTGAGCCTAAAAATCTAGGCTGACACTCCAGTGCAATGTTGAGGGAGTGCTGCACTGTCGGAGGAGCCGCCTTTCGGATGAGACGTTAAACCAAGGCCCCGTCTGCTCTCTCAGGTGGATGTAAAAGATCCCATGGCGCTATTTGAAGAAGAGCAAGGGGGAGTTATCCCCGGTGTCCTGGCCAATATTTATCCCTCAATCAACATCACTAAAACAGATTATCTGGTCATTATCACATTGATGTTTGTGGGAGCTTGCTGTGCACAAATCGGCTGCCATGTTTCCTACATTACAACAGTGACTACACTTCAAAAAGTACTTCATTAGCTATAAAGTGCTTTGGGACGTCCGGTGGTCATGAAAGACGCTATAGAAATGCAAGTCTTTCTTTTTTCTTTTTTACCTAAATTCTAGTCTATTTGCTTGTACAGGATGAATGAATATTTAGTGAAAAATATTCTAACTCAATATTTCACTGAAAAGGTCAGTAATTTTCAGTTGACTGTAACTTTCTCTACTTCAAACTCTAAACCAAGATTTCAGCACAAGAAGAAATAGCTGTTTTCTACTGAGCAGAATGCCAGATATTTATTTGGTTGTTAGAATGAGATCCAACCTGTTATTTTCACAGGTCAGAGGCAGAATCTGAATGTACTTTTACATTCCAATCATCCCAGTTTCAGTATAATTTTCAGTGTTCTAAATATGTCGCTTTTTCATGTGCGATCTGCAAAATTGATTTCCTGCAATTCTGTATCAATGAGTGTCAGAAAGCAGAGTGTGAAACAGATATACAGATCAATAATCGTAACTTAATTAACACTGTTAAACATAGCAGTATTGCTTCATCCTCAAGAGTTTAAAGCAGTATAGCTGCAATACAGTCCTGTACACTACTTAAGCTCACAGTGAAATACCAGAAACAGATAACAGCACCACGCTGTCATTGATGCTACACACTTACTTACTAGTACACAAGTAATGGCACCATTACACCTTTATTTATGTAATCTTTTTATCCCTCTATTAAATAGTTAAATTAGGAAATAAGAATCAACTGCATTGAAGGTGGACTAAACTGGTATCGCCCACACACACACACACACCCTAAACTACATTCTCATAATGCGGAGATGCCGGTGTTGGACTGGGGTGGACAAAAGTGAGAAGTCGCACAACACCAGGTTATAGTCCAACAGTTTTATTTGAAATCACAAGCTTTCGGAGCGCTTCACCTGACGAAGGAGCAGCAGCTCCGAAAGCTTGTGATTTCAAATAAAACTGTTGGACTATAACCTGGTGTTGTGCGACTTCTCACTTTTGTACATCCTCATATGCAGGGCTTGTCATAATCTCTATTGGAATAATGTGACCATGCTAAGTAACTCAGCAAAATAGTCGTATATTCATAACTTCAATTGCGTTTTGACTAGACTGATCATATCAAGACTTTTTGGCCTTGAAATCTGTCTCGAGCGGTGGTGCAAAACGGGCGGTATCGGATCGGCCAGCCGTTATATTCAGTTCCATTGCAGTCAATAGAATTAAATGTCAGGCGCTACGTATAACGGGCGGCCGACCCGATACCACCCGCTTTGTGCCACTGCCCGAGACTGATTTCTTGGCCCTTAACTTTTAGCATTTGCATATGAGCTAATATTTAGTGTGAAAAGGAATTCTCAACCATGATTTAGCAATAAATTCTGAAATTTATCAATAAATCTGAACTTTGCAATATTTCTAACTTATTCTGACTTTAGGTCATGTACAGGAAGTCTTGGTAAGCCTCTGCTGATTGTGCAGCAATGCAATTCAATACCTAGTGCTCACTGCCATAATGATCAGAAAAGCGATTAATGAATTCGATCAGAAAATTAAACAATAAACTCTCACTTCTTCAGCATCATGAAGGCACAGGCGACAGTTCTTTAGTCATTAATACCTACATGCTGGTTCGCAAGTAGTTTTCAGAATTAGTGACAAAACCAACCTTTGCCAACACATCAGTAAATGCAGCTGATATATAAAAGAAATTATTAAAATCATATGACATCCAACTGATATGCAATTATTGAAAACACAAACAGGGTCAATGTGACATATTTATAATAATAATATGGATGAGACGTTAAACCGAGGGCCTGTCTGCCCTCTCAGGTGGACGTAAAAAATCCCGCGGCACTATTTCAATGAAGAGCATGGGAGTTCTTCCCGGTGTCCTGGCCAATATTTATCCCTCAATCAACATCACTAAAACAGATTATCTGGTCATTATCACATTGCTGTTTGTGGGACCTTGCTGTGCGCAAATTGGCTGCTGCGTTTCCTACATTACAGCAGTGACAATATTGAGTTTGACTACGCTTCAAAAGCACATCATTGGCTCTAAAGCGCTTCGGGACGTCCTGAGGTTGTGAAAGGCGCTATATAAATGCAACTTCTTTCTTCTTTCTTTCTATGGGGGAAAAATTCAGTATCGCCCCGTTTGGGGTGCAATTATCGGCCGGGCGCAAAGATTAGTGCCTGGCGCTAATTATCGCCTCCGACTGCAAACTTGACTTTTATCGCCCCTGGAGGTGATTGGAGTGCTAAATCAGGCGCTACACATCTGTCTTAAGGTGCAAAGGCCGATGAGCAAGGCACTAACTCAGAGCACTGGCGAAGCTCATGAGATGTCAGTCAGCAATGGAACACAGACACAATGGCCCCGGCCAGTTCTTAAAGGGGAGGGTTGATCTTGCTTTCCATCCACATCCTGCTCATTGCAGCCTTGAATCTCGGCCTGGAGAGACCTGTACATCAAATCTGCTGGAAATAACAATGGAGAGGCCCAGAGAAAGAGCTCAGAGTGCAGCCCCCACAGTCTCTTCTAAATCGATACAAGGAAGGGCAAATCAAAATGAACCTGCAAAGTGCTGCTCAGTACCCAAAACTCCTTCACACAGCGTTGAATCTCTCCAGAAGTCTCTCTCTCTCTCAGAATGCGTGGTTCAAAAATGTCGCCAACAAAAAAAGGCAGGAAGCGGTCGCCTTTAAATAGCGCTCCCCCAGCCCCTTCCTGACTGCAAAACGCTCCCCTCAACCTGTCGTTGCTAGCAACAGGCGGTAAGGCAGGGGGCGCCACTCAATATCCGCTCCGGGGCGCTACCGGGGCGTTGCGCACTCGACTGACGTCACGATCTGCCGGCGCAGGGGATCGTGGCGGTACTGTTTAGCGCCGCCGCAAAATGTCTAGTTAATTTCGTGAGCGGCGCAAACATCGTCGCGCCCAGGCGCTAGTTGCTTTGCGCCCCATTAGCGCCCTCTTAAGGCGCTAACGGAAAGCGCAACCAACTGAATTTTTCCCCCTATATCTCTAAAGTGCTTGCCCTAATCGCATGTGTGCACCAATGCTTATCAATACCGTTTACAGTTATATTTTGATGTTTTTAGTTAAGATATAATTCAACAGCAAGTTGGCTAACAGCGCATTCATGTAAGTTGTCTCAACACTTTTCACAGATCAAGACTAGTGAGGTCAAAGGGGTAAAGACTACTTTGAATTCTTAGCCTCCATCCTAAGTAAATCACCCTTAAAAATTGTATCAGTGCCCTCAGCTTGTGAGCTGGAATAATACAGGTTTCAACTGAAACGTATTCAGTGAAGTCCCAACAGGCTAATACAAGTCAACATTCGGAATGATAGTCCTCTGAGACTCAGGATAAAACTGCGCTCTATTCAATTCTGCAGCAAAGATACAAACAAAAACATAATAAAAAGGAAATTGCACTATATTCTGACGGTAGAACGGTGTGATATCAAAGAATCAATGCACAATATTAGTTTGTGGACAGCTCAATCACATCACTAAAGATTCGGACTTACTTTTCAAACTCAATATTGTGCAATAACAGCGTGTTAGAAAAAAGTGCACTACGCGTAGAGAGTGTATGAATTTATTATATACAGCCCTTAAATCAACACAATTCCATTAAGTCTCTGGTAGTTCCCCGAGGGAGACCTAGAGGCTGCTTCAAAGACATTGTTACTAATTTACCGTAAATGTATTTAATAAAGTGGGAACAAGTTTAATGTAACACTGCAGCCTTAATGTAAAAGAGACCTTTTTTTTTAAACTGAGGAAAAGGTTCGAATCTCCCCAAAGCAGACATGATACAGTGAAGATAGGAGAAAGTCACTTGTATGAGCTTCAAAGAAGACTAGCTGGATTCATGTGGCCTGTGTGCCTGAGAATTTGCCGCAATGTGATGAACGCCCCCCGAATGAACGCAATCGGCGAGAATTCACATCAGCTTTTGCCCTGGAACCCCCTCCACCGATCACCAGATGCTGAACACTGGGGCCTAATAGGACACCCCTGTGCTCAGTTCCAAGGGTGCGAGTGGTAGGAAACATGGCATCTCTTTACCATATGCTCATCCACATATGGGCAAGCTCACTTTCCCCTAATGGAATCAGACCATGGAAAATAGTGGGCAAGTGTGTCTGGTCACCCCAGATCCACCGAGAAATCAATGGGAGGGGCACAAAGCCTGGGTCGTAGTGTCCTGCAATTTTGGAGGCACCTACTCTCATTTTGGGGCTCCGTTATAAGGCTTTAGCCAAACCGTTTTACATTATCCCATTGGGGCGGGAAGGCAGTTGTGAGAAAATAGACTGTAATTAGCAGTAAGCATCTCTGAATAATGTAAGAACATAAGCAATAGGAGCAGGAGTAGGCCATACAGCCCCTCGAGCCAGTTCCGCCATTCAGTAAGATCATAGCTGAACTTCTACATCAACTCCACAACAGCAACTCACCAAGGCTTCTTTGACAGCACCTCCCAAACCCATGACCTCTACCATCTAAAAGGTCAAGAGCATCAGGCGCATGGGAACACCACCACCTGCAAGTTACCCCCCAAGTCACACACCATCCTGACTTGGAAATATATCACTGTTTCTTCATCGCTGGGAAAATATCTTGGAACTCCCTACCTAACAGCAATGTGGGAGTACCTTCACCACACAGACTGCAGTGGTTCAAGAAGGCGGCTCACCACCACCTTCTCAAGGGCAATTAGGGATGGGCAATAAATGCTGGCCTTGCCAGCGACGCCCACATCACTTTAAGAAAAAAAACTTTCCCGCCCGATCCCCCATATCTCTTGATTCCCTTAGTGCCCAAAAATCTATTGGTCTCAGTCTTGAATGTACTCATCGACTGAGCATCCACAACCCTCTGGGGTAGAGAATTCCAAAGATTCACAACCCTTTGAGTGAAGAAATTTCTCCTCATCTCAGTCCTAAATGGCTGACCCCTTATCCTGAGACTGTGACCCCTAGTTCTAGATCCTCCATTAGAATATGGGGTAAATTTTAATCTTCAACGCCTGGGTGGTAGTCTGTCAGAGCAGACCGCCCGGTCGTTATAGCAACCGTCCGGTTTTCATTCTATTGAAACAAGGTGGGGAAGAATATTAACCCCTTTTTTAAAAAATATTATTTGGTATGGAGGCAAATACACAACTAAAAGGGTAAAAAAAAGAATGATTCCTTTCTTCTCCACATTAGTTTGTAACAAGTTGAATAGCTGAAGTCGATATTACTCACTAACTTTCTTTCCAGGTTCAAAATCCCAACCGATATCTTGCTCAAGGGCCACTCTCAGGACTGTTGGGACACACTGCACCACAAAGAGTTGGGATGCAGATCCAAGCCGGCAATTCCGCACACGGCAAGCTCCTGAATTTAATGGCCAGTTGCCAAGATGCTTCCCCAAAGGAAGAGAGTTGGCGGGGGGGGGGGGGGGGGGGGGGGGGGCGGGGAAAATTGTAGAAAACATAATTCTAGCAAATGATTCTATTTTAATCGGCCTCTTTTGCTGGAGAGCAAGAAAAGGAGAGAGAACAGTAGTGATTCCCGCAATTGTTGGACACCGCACAGCTTGCAAGCTGCGAATAAAGGCCGAGAATCAACTGAAGCAGAGAGTCTGCTGAGGGCAAAAGGGAGTCAAGTAGCAAATGGCAGCCAGGCCATGCCAAGAATGTCACTGCTCTGAAGCATAGAGGGAGATTCGAGTTGCCTGGTCAGTGCAGATAGTGTTCCTGTGAACGTGTACAAGCCAAGCAGCTCTTTAGGTGTGGCAGATGTAGCTTAACAGCTTGTAAACACCGACTTTATATTGGCCAGGAGTGAGATTTAGCAAGCCTGAAGGAATTGCTTCAAACAAACATCATAAATTCTTACCTGCTCAATATTTCTTTCAATTCAGTTTGAGGAACGGTTTGCCCCACGCACATCCTGGCCATTGTCTTCCAAGATTGGGTTCGATGATGATAGTGGAACACAGCAGATGAAATGCAGCAATGGCGTTGGAACAGCAATCATTGCACTCATGTTGTGGGTTCAAGTCCCACTCCAGAGACTTGAGCACAAAAATCTAGGCTGACGCTCCAGTGCAGTGTCGGAGGTGCCGTCTTTCAGATGAGACGTTAAACCGAGGCCCCGTCTGCTCTCAGGTGGGCTGTAAAAGATCCGTTATTTCAAAGAAGAGCAGGAGGGTTATCCCCGGTGTCTTGGCCAATATTCACCCCCCTCAACCAACATCACTAAAAGAAAATTATCTGGCCATTATCACATTGCGGTTTGTGTGAGCTTGCTGTGGGCAAATTGGCTGCCGCGTTTCCTACATTACCACAGTGACTACGCTTCAAAAAGTACTTCATTGGCTGTAAAGCGCTTTGGGACGTCTGGTGGTCGTGAAAGGCGCTATATAAATGCAAGTCTTTTTTTTTCTTTTTTCATTAACATGTGATCCTACGGTAAACCCTGCTCAGTAATGGCTGCATTTTTGTTATGCTAATGAGTGATAGACACATAAGAGTGACCAGGTCTTTGTTTTGACAGCATTCTGTGGATTGTGGTTGGCAAGTGTCCACCCTTGTTGTTATGGGACTCCTAAGCTTCGCCCCATAATAGTTATGGTGAAAAGGTCAAAGGAGTCGATTGGCTCTAATTGCAGCACACAGCATATTGTGGAAAGGCAGTTCAGTGATCTGAGAGACATACTTGCCTCCAAAGGGAAGGTTTTCCGTGAGGCACAATGAAATCAGTCAGTGCAAAAATGCCATATCGCGAGGATATCAGCAGAGGGGGGGCGGGGGGAAGGAAAAAAATGGTAAGGACGTGCTTTAAATTTTAAAAGGCGAATGGGAAACCTGTCTTTTGTTTGTTATTGGCATGGCTGTATGCTCTCAAGGCAGCAAGGTGTAACACAGTATAGCCAAAGCCATTATAAAGAAAAACAGGAATTATTGTAAGCCCACATTTGAAGCGAATTTGATTCCATTTAATGGAACAGGCAGATCCAGTGGTTAACGAAACTCCCTTTAAATCAAAGCCGGCGCTGCTCAGGTCATCGTATTGGGTTAACTGCAAAAGCCTCCTGCCCAAGTCCCTGGGTGATACCTGACACATCCAGCCACAAACTCTTCAAGGCTGCAGGCAGGCAAGATAAGGTGCAACTCACAATGTAGTTGCTTTGCATTTGACCCAGCAGCAAAGTTAAAAAAAAAACTACGACTGAGTCGCAGCTGAATTACTTAAATGTCAGACCTTCATTGTTAAGGTTGTATCTAAGTATCCTGTACTATCATGTATACAGACCAAGGCAGATAGAGTACATTTCACATTAACTGTGTACCTGATAAGTGAATAAAAGAGTTGAAAGACAGTACGGTTTGTTTTATCCGTCCGCACACAGGGCCTGTCTCAAAATCTCAAATGAAGCCTCTGCTACAACAAACCCAGATTATTTTCATCAAATTATGAAAGTTCCATTAGAAGGCTTTCAAGTGAAGATATTCTAGCGTTTCCAAAGCTCGCTGCTCATCTCCCTTACGCCCCTTCACTATTTGTTTTCATTTATTTTGTCATATATTTTTTGAATGTATTGATCCTTCTCTTACATGGAATGTACAGCACAGAAACAGGCCGTTCGGCCCAACTGGTCCATGCTGGTCTTGGTGCTCCACACGAGCCTCCTCCCAACTATCTTCATCAAACCCTATCTTTCTATTTACAATTTTACTGTTTTGAAATGAAATAGTCTTCATGTTACTCCTAATATTGAGCTCTAAGCCTATGGGCTGGATTTTCAATGACTCATGGAGTTGGGTTTGGAGGCGTGTGGGAGGTTAAAGTTGCAGATTCGGGGGTCCCGACCCCATCCCGACTCCATCCCGCCTCCACGCAATTTTGACAAAATCAGTCGCGGGGTTCCCGACTCCGTCCCACTTCCAAGAGGCGGGAGAGGCCATTAAAGCCCTTAACAAGCCCTAAATTGGCTCTGTAATGCCATTTTGAAACGTTTTAGCTAGTTTAACCCTTTTCCGACGTGAAGTACGCCTGATGTGAAACACGCCAGTGAAACCTGGCGGGAGCACAAGTGGGCAGCTGACTATCAGCTGCAGGTCCACTATTACAATGGAGATGTGATGAAGGTAGTAGTAGTATTAGGTCTGAAAGTCGCCTCTGCATTGAATGTCTTCAGAGACTGACTGGCATTGCTGTGAGAAAATATTCATTCTCATTCTCTCTCTCTCTCTCTGATGCTGCTCATTTTGCAATCCAGGTCCACTCACAGCAAAAGCCAGTCAGTCTCTGAGACCAGTCAGTCAGTCTCTGACCTGCAATGATGACATCATCAGAGGCGACTTTCAGACTGAAACCACTAATTGGTTCATGGGTTCCCACATGCTGGAACTCAATTGCCCAATTAAGTGAAAATTGCATCATTCAGCCACATTAATCTGGAGTCGGGGGGGGCAACACGAAATGCGGATGACACGACCCCAACCCGACCCCAAGACAAAATCCAGCCCTATGAGTCCACATTTGCAGATTAGCCGGTCATTTATCTCACTGCTGTTGGTAAGAGCTTGCTGCACGCAGATTGACTTCCATGCTTAACCACAGAACAGTGTCTACACTTCAAAGTAATTCATTCGCTGAGAAGTACTTTGGAATGCCCTGAGGATGTGAAAGACACTATATAAATGCAAGTTCTTTCTTTCTACCTATCTATACATTGCTTTGTATGTGCGTGAGTGTCTGTGTGTATTTTTTTGGAGGTGAGATGAAAGGCTGTGGATGCTGGGGTCAGTTGAAATTTGTAAGACTGAGATCGATAGATTTTTATTCGGTAATGGTATCAAGGGATATGGATCAAAGGAGAGTAAATGGACTTGAGGTACAGATCAGCCATGTTCTGATTGAATGACGGAACAGGCTCGAGCGATTCAATGGCCTACCTCTGTACCTACATTCCTATGTTTCCTAGAACATGATAGCAAGAAAATCTCACACTACAACTTTTAGGTTAAAAAAATCTCTTTTAAAGCCAACTATTCTGCTACATCAAACACCATTCCAAAACACTAGTGTCAGTCAAATTTAGTACCAATAGCCAAATAATGGACCAGCCACTCACCAGTATATTAATAATAGGGTCATCAGTTCTTCCTGCACTAATTTTAGCCGCTGTTAAGGAGTCTTATTCCTAACACCGGGAAATAGTCTACTGACAATATACATTTTCCATCTGGCCTGACAAGGACTAAGGTTGTTTGGCATTAGCTTACTTAGGTTTGTATCCCACTTACAACATAAGATATGTAAGCTAGAATCTGTGCAGTGGGATGCACTCCTGTCCAGTGCTCAGCCAGACTTCAAAACTGTGCCAACATTTCCTCCTGTAAACACTGAAATATGTTGGGTTTTGGGTTTTGTTTCCTTCACAGACAGTTCATTTGAAACCAGCCTTTCAGCGACCATCTATTCGAGATTCTCCTTTTGTTGTGTCCTCCCCTGATATTACCTGTAGCACCAGGGAGTGGCAGGAGGAGTCTATGCCAAATTGACCCAACCAAAGCGGTGTTCAGTTTTCTCCAAACTGTTCCTTTTCTAGCAGCCTCATAGATGATGTGTTGATTCAAAAGACATTTTGTTCATAATGCCTTAACGGAATAGCTTATGTAGTTAATTGTGTGCAAATTGGCTGCAATAGGGAATAATAGACCAGAGAAGGGGTCTCGAGGTATTAACCTGGTCAGTAACTTCAGATGACATTTTTTTATCTTCTGAACCCAAGATTGTATTATTTAATAGATTGTCCTTCAATCATTTTTGACTTTGTTTTCTGATTTTCTTTTGTATGTCTTATAAAGAAAGACTTGCATTTATATAGCATTTCACGCCCTCAGGACATCGCAAAGCGCTTTGCAGCAGAGTGTATTCACTCTTGTAATGTGGGAAATGCGGCAGCAAATTTGCGCACAGCAAGATCCCACAAACAGCAATGAGATAATGGCCAGATAATCTGTTTTGGTGGTGTTGGCTGTGGGATAAATATAGGCCAGGACACCGGGAGAACTCCCCTTCTTTTCTTCTAAATGTTGCCATGGGATCTTTTACACCCAACCGAGAGGGCAAAAGGGGCCTCGGTTTAACATCTCATCCAAAAGACAGCACCTGCAACAGTGCAGCACTCCCTCAGTACTGCACTGGAGTGTCAGCCTGGATTTTGTGTTCAAGTCTCTGGAGTGGGGCTTGAACCCACAACCTTCTGACTCGGAGGCGAGAGTGCCATCCGCTGAGCCACAGCTGACACATGACATATGATATTTATCAACAGCTAAATCACTCCACTTCAAGGTACATAGTGGCACGTGGGAGTTTGATTGTCCCAAGGCTGGTTGAGGAAACAAAGTGTCTGGCAAAACAAATATGGAGGCAGGAAATGGGGTTGGTGAGCAAGTGATAGCATGGCGCAGCATCCAATGTCTGTTTGGCTGGTGAGTGCATGAGGAGGGTGGTCCTTTATGGTACTACAGGGGACCCTCCCTAGGGGGCAGCAGCACAACATACCTGGAAGGAAGTGGCAACCAGGGTCAACAGGCAGGTATGAAGCGAGTTTAGCTGGAGTCAGCCTTTAGGTCTGGGTTTTTTTTGTATGTCCTCTGGAATCAGGCAGATTCAGGTTGCTGGGGAGAAAATGACGTCGCATTCATATGTATTTACGTACAACCGGGCCCAGTGGAGTAGAAGCTTCTTCCACAAGGGGTTTGGGCATGTACGGGGATTACTGTCATGCATTGGTCTTTGTAAGACACTTAGTTAAAGGTTTGGTCAATTAGATTCTGTCCGCTGACCTTGGCAGACCGAACAGCTCATTGGGCAGCCAATTACTCTGTCTCCTAATCAGCCTCTTCTTCTTCTTCTTCTTCTTCTTCTTCTGCCTTTCTTCTCCTGATTGTCCCACATTTAGGCCCTTATTGCACGGCAAAGTTGATTAGGACACAGGAGGCACAATGGTTTTGGAGGCTTTGGCTGAGATAATAGTGTAGCAATCCCCCTGATCTGGCGGAACAACAAAATCGCTATTTGAGGAGCCTGAAGAGGTGTTCCACTATGATGCTACTAGGCGCGTAGACCACATCGTACCTTTCCTCAGGTTTTGTCCATCGGTGACACAGCAGTATCAAGAGCTGCAGAGGCAGGGCATATCACTGATCACCCAACAGCCATTCCGCAAGTCTTCTTTGTCCTTCAAATAACATTAGCGGCATTAGCTGCCGCAGGAAGATGGAATCATGAGAGTGGCCAGGGTAAAGAGCACTGCTATGCATGATTCTGTGACTGTGGTCTCAGACTCCCTACACATTGATTGTCTGTATCCCTTTCTATTAATGAATGAAGCTTCAATGAAGGGTGAGGAATGTATGACCACATGAGTGCAGTTAATGATGCTCTGCTCTTGTGGGAGTCCTGACACACAGTGGAGGTGGAGAGCTTGTTCTTGGTGCTGGCTGTTTTCCATTAGTTGGCAACCAACAAAAAAAAAATTGCATTTATATAGCACCTTTCATGACCACCGGATGTCCCAAAGCACTTTACAGTCAATGAAGTACCTTTTTGAAGTGTAGTCACTGTTGTAATGTAGGAAACGCAGCAGCCAATTTGCCCACAGCAAGCTCCCACAAACACCAATGTGATAATGACCAGATAATCTGTTTTCTAGTGATTTTGATTGAGGGATAAATATTGGCCAGGACACCAGGGAGAACTCCCCTGCTCTTCATCGAAATAGTGCCATGGGATCTTTTACGACCAACTGAGAGAGCAGATGGGGCCTCGGTTTAACGTCTCATCCAACAGTGCAGCACTCCCTCAGTACTGCATTGGAGCGTCAGCCTAGATTTTTATGCTCAAGTCTCTGGAGTGGGACTTGAACCCACAACCTTCTGACACAGAGGCAAAAGTGCTACCCACTGAGTCACAGCTGACAACGCATTGCTGGCCTACTTGATGCAATGGTGCACTGAGATTTTGCTGCCAAAAACCTTCATAGCTACAGCCATATCCATCCCGGTGCTGATTTCTAGGTCCAGCTGCAACTCTGTTTTGATATCCTTCAGTAATCTTTGTCTGCACAGGCAGGTGCCTCCAGATAAAAGAGCCTGGGCATGTTCAAACAGGCAGCAGTATGAACTCATGGTCAAATGGAGTGTCTAAGGTGCAAACACACCTGCCTGGCATGTCTCTTCCAAACTGCTTCTTACTTTTCCTTTACAGCAGGCAAATAGAAAGATATGCCCAAAGGATTATTCATAGCTGCACGCAAATTAAGTCACTAATGGTTTCAACTGTACGGTCACAAATAGAAGATGTCTTAAGTTAGCTGTCAGGGAAGCTTCTAGAAATATCCCAAAGCTTCCTTTGAAAAAAAGAAAAACTTGCATTTATATAGCGCCTTTCACGACCTCAGGACGTCCCAACAGTCAGCCATGGCTCAATTGGTAGCACCCTCACCTCTGAATCAGCAGGTTGTGGTTCAAGTCCCACTCTGGAGACTTGGGCATAAAAATCTAGGCTGACACTCCAGTGCAATACTGAGGGAGTGCTGCACTGTCGGCAGTGCCGCCTTTCCAATGAGACGTTAAACTGAGGCCCTGTCTGCCCTCTCAGGTGGACGTAAAAGGTCCCATGGCACTATTTCGAAGAAGAGCAGTGGAGTTATCCCCGGTGTCCTGGGCCAATATTTATCCCTCAATCAACATCACTAAAACAGATTATCTGGTCATTATCACATTGCTGTTTGCGGGAGCTTGCTGTTTGCAAATTGGCTGCAATGTTTCCTACATTACAACAGTGACTACACTACAAAAGTACTTCATTGGCTGTAAAGCGCTTTGGGATGTCCTGAAGTCATGAAAGCCATAAATGCAAGTCTTTCTTTCTTTCTAAGATCTCACGGTCCGACAGCAAGCAACACCTTCATTGAACAATCAACAGTAAGGGAAGTTACCATTCCTACTGTGGTCAGCCAGTTGTGTGTTGAGAGATGGCTAAGCAGCAGTCTGTGGGTTAACTAGCTTATACATTTTGGGAATTCAGAAGGGGAACAAAATGGATAATTTTAGGGTTCTGACATTTCTTGGGTGACTGCCAGATTTAGGTGCGTTAGGACAAGGTGACTGCAGGATTCATGAGGGGGAAACTGTACGTTCCTCACCCAGTTAAGTAGAAGCAATCTCAACCATTGTCAAACTAGTAGATGCATGGTTAACAACCATTTCCAACCCCTGTTTGTGCTGTTTGTGTGGGTGGGGGTGGGGCATGACTCTAACAGGTTGTTGAAGTTGCTCCATAATGCATTGTTCACAGAGCATTTTGGGGAAACTTCAGCAATCAGCTGTATTCACGGTCCCCACGTGAACAGTACAAATGGGGGCCGGAAAAGCTGATATCAGCTCCAAATATGGATAGTTGGTAACCATGCTCCCAGTAAGTAGGTCTCGCTTGACTTCTGACTCTCGAACTGGTCTTTCTCTTCTCCTAACTTTTGTAGTGGAGTTAGAAATGGACCTTGGTTTCTCTGCTCCAGTTTTCTGTGCTCTGTGGACTTTGGCTAAGAGTGACTACAATCCTGGGTTCTCATGTAGCTCCTGTAACCCAGTGGACATTTAATTTGAACTGTTTTGCTTAATTGTGTAGGCAGGGAAAAAGTTGCAGAACTGATTGATAACCTCCTCGCTGTGTCTCTAAACTACTTTTGTTTTCGGCTGTGTCTACATTGAGCAGAGTGGAAGGCCACCAGCCCTCCTATTATATTTACACGTTCACACGCTTTTGCAATTTTGTTTTTTTTCCTTCCTGATATTATTTATATAAAGGAGGTACCAATTTATGCTTTTCTAATCTTCTAGTTTGTTATCTTCTTTATGGATGTCAGTTATTTCAAGATAATCTAATGCTGTGTCTGCTGAAACTGGTAAATATACGAGTCTGTCACCAAATATAACAGGAACCATCACCAACTAATCAATCACTGGCATCCTGGACAGTTTTTATTTCAGGTCTACATGTGAGTCCCGTGCATTTACAGTCAAATGAATTCTGGTAACACAAGAGCATATGTAACTCTCCAAACATGTGTAATGTTTTACTAGGAATTAGAAAATAAAAATTGAGCCAAATCCAAACTAAACTATCAAATGTTTGAACTTTGGCTCAGTTCAATCCTGAATTTAAGATTAAATAACAGTATTACTAACAAGTCCAACAAGACATGACCACTGATATCCCCCTTGAGACCTATAATTGCCACATTCTGAGCTTCCGATCACCAGGCAAGGGCAACCCTTACAGATGTAAATATAAACAACATATGTTGGTGCCAGCAAGATAACATATCCCACTTTCTTGGAGGTTGGCAGATCCACTTCAATGTACTGGCACTGCCTTTTTTGGAAAATGCAATACTTAGGCATGTCAACCAAGCGTTCATTTTACATATCTAGACCACCATCATTTTATTCTTGGCATATTGGACTTGTAAAATGGATACTGCATGTTTGACAATATGGCTGTTCAATATGTAGTGAAAACAACAGAACCCAGATTCCTCTTCCTTCCAGTCTCTAGCAAAAAGAATATCAACCGCCTGTTCCTCCACAGTGGAGTGCCAATGTTTTAAGATGATTCTCTTCCTCATGATTAATACAAAGCCACACTTTGCTCTGCTAAATAATATAGGTACCCAAGAGAGTGCAACATCTCAAAGCATTCTGACATCCAACAGACTACTCCCAAAAACTAATACCCCTCAATGTACATTTCTTTCATTGTCGTTGGGTCAAAATCCTAGAACTCCCTCCCTAACAGCACTGTGGGAGTACCTTCACCACACTGACTGCAGCGGTTCAAGAAGTTCACCACCGTCTTCTCAAAGGCAATTAGGCAGGGGCAATAAATGCTGGTCTTGCCAGTGACGCCCACATCCCATAATGAATAAAAAAAAGGCACACTCCTTCAAAGACTTTCCCATATTACCTGCCTCCACTGTTTGCTGCCCTCAATATATGCCAAAGCTCCCTAAATATTAACAAGGTTGTATTGTCAAGTATTTCAAACCTCATGTCATCAAAACCCATGGAAACATATTTTGTCAGTGGGTATGTAATATAAACTAATGTAAGTTCAGATATCTCCCCAACACAAATCTTTTGTTGCCATTCTAATACATGCTGAAATTGTAACTCTGCACCAATAATTATGTAATTAATGTCAGAACAGACCTGACAAATCAATGAATACGCAGCCCCCACTAGTCAATTACTACAAGATCACATGCTAAGTTGTTTATGAATGCTTTATGCCGAGTACATCCGACAGCTCTGAAATACAATGCTATTATGCTGCATGACTATTTTTTTAGTTTTCAAAGGAGCTTTTTCTTATCATCTTGAAGTTGTAAGTAAGTGACTTATTGGCCCAGAATTTGCAGTTGGAATGAGGGCGAATGTGCAGGCGCATGTGGAACTCCTGAACTTGCGGTCTGTCATTAATAGCTCCGAAACAGGCTGCGCTGTGCCCACCATGCACCCCCTCCCTCCCCCCACCCCCACAGAGCCGGCAATCAGTGTAATCACCCGACTCAGGGAAACTGACGAAAACTTCGGCTCTTCCGCAGTAATTATGCTGTTAAATTCCCCACTAAAAGTTAGACCCAAAGGGATTCATCTGTCTGAGGCTGAACCACACTGTTCGCAACGTTGGTGTCATATTTGACCCTGAAATGAGCTTCCAACCACATATCCACAGCATAACTAAGACCGCATACTTCCACCTCCGTAACATCGCCCGTCTCCGCCCCTGCCTCAGCTCATCCGCTGCTGAAACCCTCATCCATGCCTTTGTTACCTCTAGACTTGACTATTCCAACGCACTCCTGGCTGGCCTCCCACATTCCACCCTACGTAAACTTGAGGTCATCCAAAACTCGGCTGCCCGTGTCCTAACTCGCACCGAGTCCCGTTCGCCCATCACCCCTGTGCTCGCTGACCTACATTGGCTCCCGGTTAAGCAGCGCCTCAATTTCAAAATTCTCATCCTTGTTTTCAAATCTCTCCATGGCCTCGCCCCTCCCTATCTCTGTAATCTCCTTCAGACCCACAACCCCCCGAGATATCTGCACTCCTTTAATTCTGCCCTCTTGAGCAACCCTGATTATAATCGCTCAACCTTTGGTGGCCGTGCCTTCTGTTGCCTCGGCCCTAAGCTCTGGAATTCTCTGCCTAAACCTATCTGCCTTGCTACCTCTCTTTCCTCCTTTAAGACGCTCCTTAAAACCTACCTCTTTGACCAAGCTTTTGGTCACCTGCCCTAATTTATCTTTATGTGACTCGGTGTCAAATTTTTTGTCTTATAATACTCCTGTGCAGCGCCTTGGGACGTTTTACTGCGTTAAAGGCACTATATAAATATAAGTTGTTGTTGTTGTTGATTCGGTGTAACTGGGGTTTTAACAGCATTATTACTGCTAAACAAATGTTAAGGGCCTAGAAAACTAATTTTGTGCAGTGTGAAATATGTCCATTTTAACAAAAAATAAAATTTTAAGAAACTTTTCAAAGGAAATTTTTTTTTAATGTTTGTCCATCTTTATTTCAGGTTTGCCTTTTCCCCCGTGAGAGCCCCAATCTTTGTTTTGCTCTCTCTAACATTTTTTAAAAGTTATTATTTTAAGGGCTTACTCACTTCCTTGATCGCTGTCTATGAGCATTCTGCCTTTTGATTGGCTGCTTAGACAGCCATGTTGACATCACAGCAGTTCGCACAAGGGAATCCCCATTAACTTCCATTGAATTGAATTGAAGGTCGGAAAACCCGAAGTTCTCGACACAGGGATCACGAGATCCTTGTGTGAAGTGTACTCCGGGGCCAGCAGCGAACACCTTCACTTCGCTGCTGACAGCAAATTCCAGGCCATTATTAGTTTAGTGTTGTTTGGAGCAGACATTTCTTTAAACAGTCACATCTGAATAGAACTTTTGACCCGCAAGTTAGATGAAGTTTATTGGGCCAGTTCTATGCTATGATAAAGCATTTGTGGTAAAATCATCGCTCTTGTGCTTAGTGACTATTTTTAATATGTTAAGATATGACGGTATTCATGTAGTAGTAATACTGAAAGTAGTCAACATGTGTACTTTTGATCTTTACTTATTTCTCTTCCCCCACCACTCTTGGTCCCTTGTGTCCTGGCCAATATTTATCCCTCAACCAACATCACTAAAATCTGGCCATTATCACATTGCTGTTTGTGGGATCTTGCTGTGTGCAAATTGGCTTCCGCATTTCCTACATTATAACAGAGACTACATTTCAAAAGTAATTCATTGACTGTAAAGTACTTTGGGTCATCTGGAGGTCGTGAAAGGGGCTCGATTTTTGGGAGTGTCAGCCTAGATTGTGTGCTTAAACCCTGTCATAGGGCTCAAACATATACCTTGTGACTCAGAGCTGAGAGCGCTGCCTACTGAGTCAAGTTAATATACAAATATTTATGCCGTTGATGGTTTGCGAGTTCATTCTGTTGAGGTGAAAACTGGGAGTAAGGGTTTCTATTGTATTTAATTACTTTCACAGTCCTTTGTCCATATCCCACTGGTCAATGCTATGATTTCTGTAGTGAGATGCACCTTTGCAGAGAATTTAAAAAAAAAGACTTGTATTTCTATAGCACCTTTCACAACCTCAGGACGTCCCAAAGTGCTTTACAGCCAATGAAGTACTTTTGAAATGTAGTCACTGTTGTAATGTAGGAAACGTGACAGCCAATTAGCGCTCAGCAAGCTCCCACAAACAGCAATGTGATAATGACCAGATAATCTGTTTTAGTGATGTTGATTGAGGGATAAATATTGGCCAGGACACCAGGGATAACTCCCTTGCTCTTCAAAATAGTGCCATGGGATCTTTTACGTCCACCTGAGAGAGCAGACGGGGCCTCGGTTTAACGTCTCATCCAAAAGACGGCACCTCCAACAGTACAGCACTCCCTCAGCACTGCACTGGAATGTCAGCCTGGATTTTTGTGCTCAAGTCTCTGGAGTGGGACTTGAAGCCACAACCTTCTGACTCAGAGGCGAGGGTGCTACCCACTGCGCCACAGCTGACACTTTTCAATTGGTGAAACAATATAATTAGAAATACAGTGAACACAACTCTGATAAATAAGGAGTGTCTTGATGATTAAAAAAGAACTAACATGAAAATACTGCACTATTGGTACTTGATCTGAAGACAGGGTCGGAATTTTTCACAAATTGGTCATTTATTGGGGTTTGAGGGGGATGAGTTTCTGCCCAGGTTCAGTTGAATTGCAGCAAAACGAAACATGTTCAGGTGTCTGAGCCCACAAGCCGAACATTAGGGAGTTTATCTATGTAACATTATGGTAATTCTGGGGCATGCCAATGGTTTTCATCTCTAGTTTCCCAGCTAATTACCTTATCAGTTCCAAGCCGATTGGGAGAATAAAAACAGAACTATTGCCGGAGTTCCATGACATTCAGGTAGACATCTTGGAAACACAGATAGAACTGATAATGAGCCATTTCAGAGGCCACTAAAAGCTAGTTAAGAGACTAACAAGGCCCATTAGAGCTTCTTTCATGCATATGATGGAAAATATACACCACCACGAGATCCCCTGGATTGTCTTGCCCCGATAGCAGCAGGCATTGTGTCTAAAAGCCTTTTGGTTGGTTACTTCTCTTCAGTGTTTACGCTCTACTGCCTAGTACAAGTCTCAAGTACAGTAGGTAGACAGAGGCAGCTTTGTGACAGGACCCGCATGACCCACAGAAAGCACAATGTGTGACCCTGTGGTTTGACAAGAAAAGGGACAACAAGAGAAGAGCAGCCTACTTCAGGCTCTAGTTTCAGGTTTAGCATCAGTGTCCTCTGTTAGTGCTTTAGCTCCGATGGGACTCAGACAGAGTGTAACTCTGGCTCCTCAGCTGTAATGCATACGGGTGCTGTGCGCAGAGTTTTTTAATTCATTGATTTAGACAAATAATTGCTCTTCTCTATTTGATCAGCTTCTTGAGAATTATTGCACAAAAAGGACAGTAAGGAAGTCTCAAACTTTAAGAGATACTCTGAGGCCTCCATTTAACCCCTTTGGCAGCTAATGCGACAATTATGGCATTAACAGTAAACATAAAAGACGTCCGCAATTTTCTCAGTCTATTAAGAGTTTTCTGCAAGTAAAAGAAAGCATGTCACACGTAAAACAGACATGAATAAGCCGTACGACAGGAAGGTAGGACATGGGTTCATACCCAAGGTGCTCTGAGGGCTAAGTTCCAGTACCAGCTGATAAGGTTGGTGATACAGCAAGCAGAAGGGAGGGATGAGTCACCCCTACCATTCTTGACTAACTCCCGTGGTTCAGATCAAAAGCAAAGCAGGCTTGTAAGCAGCCTATCCTCCTGGGAATGATAGATGGTCCAAGAAGACGGGGCGGGGAGGCTAAATTAAACTAGTGGCAGAAAATAATTACTTTTTTAAATAAATAGCCCTTTGTTCATTTAATTATGACATTTTTATTATTCACCATTCAAATTTTGCAAAATAGAATATTAACTTAGTGCAAATTCCGAATGTTGCAAATGAAAGTTCAGTAAAAAAAAAGTTAACTAACGTTGTGTTGTGATTGAGTGAAGAAACTAGATTGGCTCCTGGGATGAGGGGGCTGTCCTGTGATGAGAGATTGTGCAGAATGGGCCTATACTCTCTGGAGTTTAGAAGAATGAGAGGTGATCTCATTGAAACATACAAGATTCTGAGGGGGTTTGACAGGTTGTTTCCTCTGGCTGGAGAGTTGAGAACCAGGGGTCACAGTCTCAGGATAAGGGGTCGACCATTTAAGACTGAGATGAGGAGGAATTTCTTCACTCGGAGGGTTGTGAATCTTTGGAATTCTCTACCCCAAAGGCCTGAGGATGCTGAATTGTTGGGTATATTCAAGGCTGAGATCGATAGATTTTTGGACACTAATGGAATCAAGGGATATGGAGATTGGGCAGGAAAGTGGTGTTGGGGTCAATGATCAGCCATGATCTTATTGAATGGCAGAGCAGCCTCAAAGGGCTGCTCCCACTCAGGATGAAGGTTCCCTGCTTTGTTGCATGGCAATGGTGGACACGCATGCCACTCGGGCCACATCTAGGGAATCTGGAGATGCCAGAAGGTCCAGCCAAAGAGTGGCCTGCTGGGGATGGGTGGGGGGGGGGGTGGGGGGGGGGGCGTGAGGAGTGCCAGTCTGCCCACTCCCCAGCATCTGAAATATCCCTAAGCTGCATCTGCAGCCCTCTTTGTAAGGGGGACAAGGGGTGGAGGTAGAGTTTAAAAGGGGTCCAGGCCGTGATTCGGCCTGAAACTCAAGTTGGCCAACTTCCGCCGTTCAATGGCCTGGTATGCGTGGTCTCACCTGTCTTTGTCAACTGACGGGGACCGGGGGAAGCGGGAACTCCAACATTTGAAATCTCTGCCCTTGGCTTGGCCCTGTCCCCTCTATAACACCGCTGGCTTTAAGGGCAAGCAGAAGCTCTTACAAAGCCGAGTGGGAACTCCTGAACAAGGTCGGGACCTGGATACCCAAGAGTCTCAGCCCGAAGTCTGGCCTTTCCAGTGACTCTCCATCGAAGTTATGGCGGGAGTACATCAGGAGGGCTGTGGATTTTCGGAACCACTTCATCTTCCTCCTTTTCCATCCAGTTGTGCCTGAATTTCTGCTTTTCCATTGCTGTTCAGTGACTTTAAGAGATATCCACTCATCAGCTGCGAGCTATTTCTCTGCCTGCCTGCAGCCAGCCAGTTCCCAAACACCTTTAACACCCCCTTGTGATTATCCCACTAAATTGCTCTGAGTTCCCAACCTACCATAAAAGCCTGCAAGGATGCGTGTATAAACAAAAGCACCGGAGGAATAGTTAGTTCATCTCAGCTTCTGTCAGCCTTCGTTTACCAGCAGGGAAACCGCCACACAGCATAGAACAACAAATTCCAAAAAAAATTCCCACATTAAACAAGGTTGATATTCTGGCAGAAATATCTCTAATAGGCTGAAGGTTGTTCTTCATCTGAGCTGATCTTGTAACCTGACTGTGACTTCCAAAATTGCTCTAATTTCTTACATCATAGGTTCATTTTTTTTTTACATGTCACCATGTCCTGTTAACGTTTTCCACCCGCATCACCAACAGGCTCAAGGGGCTGAATGGCCGACCCTTGTTCCTATGTTCGTCAGTTTTCCTTTGTAATTAAGCTGTTTCACAGTTTACCGAGATTACCATCGAGGAATCGACATTTATTTTTAATTACCTCAGCGATATTATACTAAAAAACATATTTTACTATAACTTTCTAACCTTGAAATTGAAACTGAGAATTATAAAGGACTAGGGCACTTTTCACAGTATTCTGTTTGCTCTGTAAACTTGAAAGCTGACTGTCCTTCCTTCTCCCTTCACCTCCCCCATATTCCTCTTTCTTTCATTCACTCCTAACACAGAAGGGGTAGTGTGGAGGAGTCCGTGGCAAAGGCATAGATACTAACTGTATTTTGCCGGGCAATGCAGGGAAGCATTCCAGACAATTGAAAATGCACCACATTAGCCTCTTAGCTTGGAGATTTATGCACCGTCATGTTTAGCCATCCAAAGCCAGAAGTGATGTGGGTAAAGTCGGGAGTTCTCTTGTGTGATCTCTGATCCCCCCCCCCCCAAAAGGTTCTCTAGCAACAAGTTCCTTCCCTGAGAAGCAACAGGGCGTCTGTCTGGATTGTTTAAAAGGGCATTGTCGCACACTGTGCTATTTCTCCCTCTCACTGTCCTGGATTGCCTTTCTGCCTTTTAACACCTGAATTGAAGCAATGGTTTTCAAGGGGACAAGCACTGTTTCTGGGGCATAACCATCCAAACAGCCTACTAAGGCTGAAGGAACCACAATGGATTTACCCACATGAAGAAAACCCCCAGCAGCACACAGGCACAGCCACTCTCAGTTTAAAGCTTTGAGTCTTGCTTCACTGCCAGCCTATCCACATTGGATGAAAGCCGATTGCAAGCCTAACTATAGTTAGAATAGTAACGACCTGTGTCTTTTGTGATTGTAAAGTATTTGTTTGGCATAAGAACTGTAGTGTAGTGTTATCTTCATTTGTCTGTGAATTGTATCTTCAGGTGGGATAGCAAGTTTGTAGAATTATAAAATCATAGGAACATAGGAACATATGAACAGGAGGAGGCCATTTAGCCCCTCGAGCCTGTTCCACCATTCAGTGAGATCATGGCTGATCTGTGACCTAACTCCATATACCCACCTTTGGCCCATATCCCTTAATACCTTTGGTTAACAAAACGCTATATCATACAGCACAGAAGGAGGCCGTTCGGCCCATCGCGTCTGTACCGGCTCTTTGAAAGAGCTTTCCAATTAGTCCCGCTCCCCCTAATTTTTTCCCCATAGCCGGCAAGTTTTCCTTTTCAAGTATTTATCCAATTCCCTTTTGAAAGTTACTATTGAATCTGCTTCCACCGCCCTTTCAGGCAGCGCGTTCCAGATCACAACTACTCGCTGCGTTAAAAAAATGTCTCCTCATCTCCGTTCTGGTTCTTTTACCAATTATTCCAAATCTGTGTCCTTTGGTTATCGACTCTCCCGCCGATGGAAACAGTTTCTCCTTGTTTACTCTATCCAAATCCCACATCATTTTGGACTCCTCGATTAAATCTAGGTTGCTGATCCAGTACCATAGCCACCAGGCTAGCGGACCATTTTATTCTTTAGTTAGTGTATTAGTGCTAAGCAAAGCTCCTGTGTTTATGCTACTGCTTCAAAATGCAGCCGTCACTTTATTCACAATCTTGCACAGCAACTTTCTATAATTTACACTGTGTAGGATTAGCGGCACATTGCATTGATGTTGCACAGTTTGGCTAATAACTAAGAAGGCAGTACACAGAACAATTTTTTGTAGACCTTTTATGGGTCAGGCTGCAGGACACTTCTCAGTTTAGCAGAAAACATTGAAATGCATGTGACTAAAAAATATAGGGCTGAAATTCCTCCCTGGGCTTGGGAGCATCTCCAGTGTAACTACGAGAGGGGACAAGTAAATGGGGAAAAACCTAATCCCACTAGCATTCTGTCCTTTGCCAAGGAGGCTGGGAAATTTCAATGGAGGGGTGAGAATAGATCCTCTGCGCCGCCCCCTCCCCACCATATTATGGGAAGTGTTATCCAGTACATCACTTGATAGACCCAACAGAACTCACACCTGCGGGTTGTGGGCCTAGAAAAGGCCCCAAAGTGCCTCAGGGAGATCCAAGAGGCCATCAATTACCTCACGGGGACAGCCAGCTTGCACCTGTGGGAGCTGAAGACTCCTGCTCACCCTATTGTATGAGGCCCTTTCTACTCTACGCCGTTCCTTTGGTCCCCGGCAGCAGCCTCCTGCCGTCTGACATCGCACTCCCGCCCACCGGCCAGCTGCGCTTCCCGTCGATCTCAGGCAGGAAACGGACTAGGGGTATCCAGCTGAGGCCCGGGCGTTCAAATCTCCCCGGCCTCCCGGTTAGGGTGGTTCGCTGCCCACCTCGGCTCCCGCCCGAACGATTCAGGGCCGAGTTAACATCGGGGCTTCAGCTTGCAAAACTTTCATTGAAGCCACAAACCTGGTGATTTCAACAGCAACTTGCGCCTTCAACACAGTAAAATGTCCCAAGGCACTTCACAGGAGCGCAATCAGACAAAAATTGAGACCGAGCCAAAGAAGGAGACGTTAGGACAGGTGACCAACAGCTTGGTCAAAGAGGTAGGTTTTAAGGAGCGTCTTAAAGGAGGAAAGAGGTGGTGAGGTTTAGGGAGGGAATTCCAGAGCTTAGGGCCTAGACAGCTGAAGACACGGCCACCAATGGTAGGATGAAGGAGGTTAAAGAACTTAATTTTACATGGCACCTTTTATATCCTCAACACATCCCAAAGTGCTTTACAATCAATACATTCGGTTTGAAGTGCAGTTACTCTAGTTCTGTATGCAAATGTGGGAACTAATTTGCACACAGCAAGGTCCCACAAACAGACTGACCAGTCAATCTGTTTTGGTGGTGTTGGTTGAGGGATAAATGTTGGCCAGGACACAGGAATATCTCCCTGCTTTGCTTCAAATAGTGCTATGGGGGCCGATTTTGCCAGCCCTGGGGAGGCGGGTTTGGAGGTAGTTAACAGGCAGAAAATATGATTATCACCTTTTTGCCCACACAAGTGCGGGCTTCCCGAAGGCTCCAAAACCCGCCAGGTTAGCGAGGCGAGTAGTGGGTCTGCGGGGGTCGGAGGGGTCTAAAAGTGCGCTGTGGAGGTGAGTGATGGGTGCAAGTGTGGAGAGGTGAGTATCTGAGGTAAGTGCAAAGTGTTAGAAAAAGTTTACTTACCTTTGTTTCTTCCTTCAGGCTTCAATCAGTGGGTATGCGGAGAGTCTCGCACCTCCGCGGTAGAGATGACAGATGGCCGTTGCATCCTCCAATGCAACAACCATCTCATTTCTACAAAAGAAAGAGGTTTGATGAAGTCTTGAATTCAAGACCTCATCAAACTACAGAGAATGTCAGTGTTTGACAGCTTCACAGATACAATTCATCTGTCAAAAATACGTTGACATTCCCTGCAACCGGCTTTCCCTTAATTGGCCTGCTAAGCCCGCTGGGCGAGCTTAACAAGGTCAATCAAGGGAAAATAGCATGGGTTGGCCAGAAGTTGATGGAAGCAGGACTGAAACCCAACAAGTGGGAGTCCCGCCTCCAAAAGCTCCCCATTGGCAAAATCACCCCCATGGAATCTTTTTTGTCCACCTGAACAGGCAGACCTGGCCTTGGGCTCATGTGAAAGACGGCACCTCCAACAATGCAGCACTCCCTCAGTAGTTCACCAGATTAATGTGCTCAAGTCCATAGTGGAGCTTAAACTCGTAAGCTTCTGACTCAGAAGGGACCGTACTATCAACGGAGCCGAGCTGACTTGAGGAGAAGGAGCTGCCACAAGAGCTTCGCAATGTACAAGGGAATTATTGGCGGTGGTTCCAAGTTTTGTATCTGCACTAGATGTTCTCTTAGGTTCTGTGTCACTTGTCTCTCACATATGTGGAGCCCACATCCACCACCATCAGGAGTTTGCCTTTGCTGCTCTGTATCTAATCATACCACAGCATGACCTACTAGTTGTGATGATGAAACCCCTCGTCGTGTGGCCTGGATACTGTAATCTTACATGTGCTCCCACCAGCATTTCTTACGTTATCCAGAAGTTTGTGGGTTCAAGTCCCACTCCAGAGACTTGAGTACAAAAATATAGGCTGACACTCCAGTGCAGTACTGAGGGAGTGTTGCACTGTCGGAGGTGCCGTCTTTCGATGAAACGTTAATCCAAGGGCCCATCTGCTCTCGCAGGTGGACGTAGAAGATCCCATGGCACTATTTCAAAGAAGAGCAGGGGAGTTATCCCCGGTGTCCTGGGGCCAATATTTATCGCTCAATCGACATAGCAAAAACAGATGATCTGGTCATTATCACATTGCTGTTTGTGGGAGCTTGCTGTGCGCAAATTGGCTGCCGCATTTCCTACATTACAACAGTGACTGCCCTTCAAAAGTACTTCATTGGCTGTAAAGCGCTTTGGGATGCCCTGAGGTCATGAAAGGCGCTATAGAAATGCAAGTCTTTCTTTTCTTTCTTTAGTTATTTTACATATAATCGATGAACAAACAAGATAAAACTTTACAGTGAATTTTAATCTATTTTATAACACTCCTCAGGACATAGACAGTAACAAAGCATGCCAGACTATCCAGGTTAGCAGGCTAAATACGCTTTTCTGATGAGCAATCCTCTGAAACTAGTCAGCACTAAACTGAAGAAGGGAGTCCTCCTCTTCTGATTGATTGATTTGGGTGACCAATCAAAAATCAAATTAACAAAAGTGCCTCTTATTTAAAGGGGCACAAACAATAAAATCCAAATTATAAATAAAAACAAAGGAAACGTATCAAATTAAATCGTAATATTATTTCCAGTGTGCACAATGCACTCCAGTCCCTCCGGTGCCCACTGATCGTGGAAGGTCACAAGCATACCTGCGGGCACAGTGTGCTCCTTCTCCAGGGACACCTGGGCACGGACATGAACCGTGGAGAAGAGGCAGGCGGTCGGGTCGAACGACCCCTTCGACTGTGCTCTGCCTGGACCTGTTAATGGCCACCTTGGCCAGGCCCAGGAGCAGACCCTCTAGGAGGTCCTCCTACCTGCCCGCTCCCCTCCGCACCGGGTGGCCAAAGATCAGGAGCGTGGGACTAAAGTGCAGCCAGAAGTTGAGGAGCAGCCCTTCCAATTAGTGGAAGAGGGACTGCAACCTCTCACACTCCATGTAGACATGAAATACAGACTCCTCCAGGCCGCAGAAGTTCCAGGAAGCCTGGGAGTCCGTGAATCTGCCTAAAACCCTACTGCACATGACTGCTCCGTACAACACCCTCCATGCCAGATCCCCAATGGAACAGGGGGGGGACTTCCATGTAGAGAGCCCTCCACTGGGGACCCCCACCTCAGCCAAGTGGCAAGGTGAAATGCCAGGGTGTGCAAGGAAGAAGGTCGAGGGCAAGGGAGTGGAGAGTGCGTAAGGAACAATCCCAGCTTCTCTAGTCTCTCCACATAACTGAATTGCCTCATCCCTGTTACCATTCTGGTAAATCTCCTCTGTGCTCTCTTCAAGGCCTTGACATTCTTTCTGGAGTGTGGTACCCAGAATTGGACACAATACTCTAGTTGAGGTCTAACCAGTGATTTATAAACTTAAAACATCTCAACAAAATTAACCAAAATTCCTCCTCGGCCCAAAAATTCCTCCTAGGTCCCAAAACATGACAATTGTGCAAAACCAGAAACCAGCAATGGTTGCTCTGTTGAATCTTTCTAAAAAGAAAATCATGTTTATTATGTACTGCGTTTAAAATCTATGTTAAAAAAATAAAGTTGAAGACAGCTACAACTTAAAACTAAAATCCTATCCTGCCCGGTTTCTTATTAAAAGTCAGGGTCACAAACATTAATGTATGTTTGAACACTGAACCCTGCATGTATTGGAACATTACACATTTCTACTAAGTATGAACTTCTCAACTTTTCTGTATAGACAAAAGGTTGCAGCTCGCACTGTATGGGATCATCTGCATTGCAAAACTTCTCTAAACAGCTCTCAACAATCATAATTTTCATTTCAATCATTACAACCAGACCTCTTGAGTGTAAAAAAAGTAATCAATAAACCAGAATACTTACCAAAAGAATAATCGCTGTATAGAGTTAATGAAAAAGGACAATTATTCGTTCAGTCTCGGTAAAATGTAGCACACTGTTGGATGCTAAAATATTCAGAACCTCCGCATTGCTATTAGATTTTGTTATAAAGAATATTATATTTTATTATGCAACCAATATCTGAATCATGCAAAACTTCACAGTTAGCTGTTTATTTAGGGATCACGGGCAAATTGACTGATCTAAATATCCTAACACATCTTATGTGATTTTTATCCACAAAAAGTTTTTGAACGAGAGGTATGAAGAATGTATTTTGTCACCCTGAAAAGTCTGAATATGTCTGGTGGGCAGGAAAAAAAGTGGCTGTCAGTTCTCTATAGTCATTATAACAGGAACCCTCCCTTTGTCAGACAAAGCACTTTGTATTTCGCTTTTCCAATATGTATGTGCATTTCCTAACAAAATGCAGATTTTTTTGTCTGTCTTTACCTGTCTGTTAGTCGAAGACTGTCTGTCTGACAACCAGAATAAATGGCGACTCTCCCAGTCCCCTGCTGTGCAGAGTGCACTCCCCCAACCTGTCCCATGCTGCTGAGGTCCATGTCAGACAGCAGCCCCTGTCATGTACCTCTTTATTTTCCTGTTTGCATCTGAGAGCTGTCACCACCCCCTGGCAGGGCTGCTTCAGTGCAGACAAGGACCATACCAGCCCTGGCAGCGGGGGAGCCCGGAGGAATCCATTGACATTTTGGATGCTTTTGACTCTGCAGTCGGGAAGAACCAACAGCGTCTGAATGGGCAGAGACACTGTAGACATGTTCTCAGACAGAGAACGACTGGGTTAGATATTTACCATGTATTAAACAGTGGTTCCCTATTGAAAAACCTTGCTTGTTAGTCAGATACTGCATTGAATAAAAATCGATTCTTATAAATGGATCTTCCTTCGTAGATTTTCAAATTGCCTTGTAAGATCTTTTAATTCATAATAAATAATCCTCTAGGATTCACAGACATGTTTTGATATCTGTTTGAAAAAGCGATGTAGCCAATCGGGTTCTTGAATCAGAGAAACTACAGGCTATTTAAATGACTTCGATGATGTGTTTTCTTAAGGCATTTGTGCTGTATTTTGTAACATTAGTTATCTAAAAAAAAATCCCAGAAAGAGAGGGGATAGCTTGCTAACACACTGACATGCTTCTCAGAGGCTTCAACAAACCCATCAGTGAGGAAAGTACGGCAAATTGATCTAACATGACATCTGTGAACGTGGGAAGTGTCCAAACGCTGGCCCATTTTACATAATCAATGTCGACCAGCAATCCCCTGACAGACCACCAGGGCCAGGGTGAAGTTCTCCGTAGCAGCTTTTAAACATTCCATTGGGGGATTTACAGAGAAGCTGATAACCTACACAATTCAATAAACAAAGCGCAAAGATATACAAAGTAGAGAAAGCAAGAAATATAGGCAGTCCTGCACTTATTGGATTTTCAAATGCAGCAATTTCGTGGTATAAGTAGAAAGCCTGTGATATTTTTGAAGTTGTAAACAGATGTAATAAGCAAACCTTTTAATATTACATGGAGTTTACACACATTCATTTATGAGTGTCTTATGTTTCTTAACAAAGGAAGTCTTTTTTTGCCAAGTTGAAAATAACATCTTGTTCATGAAAAGTGATTTGAAAGATAAGAATAATGCAACAAAGATCTGAAGGTATTCTTTTGCTCAACCCCAGTAAGTATATTGGAAAAAACATTTTTTTTAAAACCCTTAAAGTAACTTTAACCCTATCCATGCTGAATTTATTTCATGGTCTTTTTAAAATGTGTTTCTTTTTCTCTTTTATAACATCACTAAAAATGATGTAAAAAAGAAAGACTTGCATTTATACAGCACTTTTAACGTACACAAGACGTCCCAAAGCGCTTTACAGCCAATGAAGTATGTTTGAAGTGTAGTCACTGTTGTAATGTAGGAAACTCGGCAGCCAATTTACACAAACAGCAATGTGATAATGACCAGATAATCTGTTTTTTTTAGTGATGTTGATTGAGGGATAAATATTGGCCAGGACACCGGGGATAACTCCCCTGCTCTTCTTCGAAATAGTGCTATGGGATCTTTTACGTCCACCTGAGAGAGCAGTTTAACGTCTCATCTGAAAGACCACGCGCTGGATTTTACCAACCTCGGCGGGTCCGTGGCGGGCGATGTTGGTGGCGGGTCCCAGCCTTGCTGCTGGCTTCAGCCCACTGTGTAGAATGATCTTCCCCTGATTGGGCTTGTTAAGTCTGCCCAGCGCGTTTCCCGGCTAATTGAAGGAAGCGGGTCTGATGATGTCATTTGATGACGCGTCATCAGCCGGTTTCCTTAAAGGGACCATGGCCAAATTTATTTTGACATTTGTGCTGTCAGTGTTCTACAGCATTGAGGTGCTGCAAACACTGACAAGCACGGCAGAGGTGCACGGCTGCACCCAGGCTCTCCCATGACTCCCTCCATATGCTTATGGAGGAAGTCAGAGCACGCTGGGAGGTTCTCTTCTGTTCCAATGGGCGGAAGAGACCTCCCCAGGAGACCAACGCAGCCTGGTTGCACATTGCACAGGAGGGCACAAGCAGAGATGTCGTCAGGAGGACAAGGTTGCAGTGGCGCAAGCCTTTCAATGATCTCAGTAGATCATGAAACGTTACTGCAAAGCCACACTCAACCTCATCCTGCTGTGCCACTCATCACATCCCCATCACTCTGCCTTCCCTACCTTACTCCTGCACATCCTTACTCACACCAACTTACCTTGAACCTCCACCCATCGCTCTCTATCTACATTATCACATCCCCATCTCACTAGCCATCCCTCACACTCACCCTCATCCTAGTGCAATCATACCAACTAACAACACACAAGGGTAGGCACTTGGGTGTTTTATGCAATGTTCATGTAAAATTTTTGTTAATGTGGTGTCAAACATTGAAACCTTTATTTTCAACATTTTGCATTCTTGGACAGATTTGTGTGCACCTTTGGAAGTGGCTTAGTGAGTTGTAGTGAATGGTGAGACATAACGGTACCCCCCGCAATGGTGATGAGTATGAAAGGAATGGCTTGGGCATTGTAGGGATGCTTTATGGTGTTGCTGTAGCGTGATGCCAAGTTAAGTAAATCTGGCCATGATGAGGCCATCCCTGGCCTCACGGGCAGCAATGTGGTCACGTACTGGGGGAATCTGGACTGCCGGCTCCTCCAGATCTTCCTCATCCTCGTCTTCCACCTCATGCTCCTCCTCCTCCTCCTTCGAAGAGGCTGTGCGCTCTGCGCCTTGTTCCTCATGCAGCTCTAATCCTCGCTGCTGCGCTATGTTGTGCAGGGTGCAGCAAACCATCACGATTCTGGAGACCCTGGCTGGTGCGTACTGAAGGGCTCCTCCAGATCTCTCCAGGCATCTGAAGTGCTTTTTGAACAACCCTATTGTCTGCTCTATGACACTTCTGGTGGAGATGTGGCTTTGATTATAATGTTCCTCGGCCTCATTTCTTGGCCTCCTCAAAAGGTGTCATGAGCTGTGTCTTCAGTGGATAGCCCTTGTCTCCAAGCAGCCAGCCGGCAAGACTGTTTGGCGGTACAAAGAGCTGAGGGATAGTGGACTGGCGCAGGGCAAAAGAGTCATGGCAGCTGCCAGGGAACTTGGCGCACCCATGCATGACGATCTTCCTATGGTTGCACATTGAGGGAGTGGAAGCCATTGCGGTTGACAAAGACTGCTGGGTGATGATGGGGTGCCCTGATGGCCACTTGTGTGCAGTCGATGACGCCCTGCACCCGTGGGAAGCTATCCAGAGCCGCAAAGCTGAGCGCTCGCTCAGTAACACTGGCTTCATCAGTGGAAAAGTTAATATAATTGGCGGACTTGTCAAAGAGGGCATCGGTGACCTGTGTGATGCATCTGTGAGCGGCCGACTGCGAGATGCCGCAAATGTCTGCTGCAGATCCCTGGAAGGAGCCTGAGGCGAAGAAGTTGAGGGCAAGGGTGACTTTGACAGCTACTGGTAAGGGGTGTCCACCCGTTCCTCTGGTCTGCAGGTTTTGCTCCAGCAATCTGCAAATGTCTGCGACAACCTGGCGCGATAGCCTGAGCCTCCTTTGGCACTGGTGTTCAGTCATATTGAGGAAGCTTGTCCTCTGCCTGTATACCCTGTGTCGGGGTATCACCTCCGGCACTGTCCAGCCCTGCGCAGCATCAGATGGTTGTGGAGAAGGTTGGCTTTCTTGTTGGTGCTGCTGGTGGGCCTGGTTCTACTGGTGTTGCGGCTGATCGTGGTCAGATTCTGAGGACCAAGGTGAGAGTATAAACCGTACCCATGCTGATGTAATAGACGGCAGGTGAACTTGAGATGACAGAAGCAATCTGTCAATGGTGAGAGAGGTTGTTCCAATGAGGTGACACTGGATAGAGAGTTTGCTCCAAACACTTGCAACCTGCATAAAGCTCAATCTGTCTTCCAAATGCAGTAAGCAACAGCTTCTGAGCTTGGAAAGTGAACAGCTGTGAGTTGGGAGCTTTTATAGTACATTTCCAGCTGTCAAGTAATGAGATGATTCCATGGCCATTCAACTCCAGCCCAGCTTACCAGACGTGATCCCCGAGCAATGTGGACCCCGTGGGCGACCTGGTAAACTCTGAAGGTGAGCTCAAAATAGTTGTTAATCCTCTGTTAACAAGGTCATAATGATCTGAATTGCCTCCCCCGCCGCTGCGTGTCGGGTCTGCTCAGTGCTGACAGACCCAACATTTGGGAAAGGCATGTGGCGGCAGGTTAACAGCAGGGTCTCGACCCGCTGTCAAAAAAAACATTTTCCCACTGACCCGCCACCGATCACGGAAAATACCCCCCCATAGTTTTAAGTTAATATAGCTTCCTCAATAACTGAAGGATTTTCATTTTTGGTTTCGTAAAGTAGAATAATTTTGCCTTATGTGATGTTTATTTAACCACAAAGTTGCTTATTGCTGAACAGAATTAACCATAACCAATATCATAATTTCATACGTCAGCATTTTTTAATATAATTCCCTTTGTATTGTGAAAAAATTGTGCTTTCTTGTAAGTCCAATATTTGTAAAAAATGAATGCGTTGGACCAACCAATCGGAAATAGCTTCCAAACACACGGAATTGGTGCACAGTCACTTTTATCGAATGAATTTGCTGCTGCTTTACAACCAGTCGCAGTAAAGAACACTGAACGAATCATTCACATGGCACCACAAGGCAAAGTGAAGAAATGAGCAGATTGAAATGCCGTTTGAAGACTCCCAGGAGAATGAGCAGAAAGGGCAAAAGCAAACACATCGTTGCAACACAAAAATAACTTTTGAAAGTGATGAATTAAAGGGGCCACTGCATTGGTCTTAAAGGGGGCCATTGTAACCAAGCCCATCCATCGGGAAACTGATGGGATCGGGCGCAACGCTGCTTTTACACGCCTGCTCGATTTTACACCCCGTTGAAACCACTGGAGAGTAATATCAGGTGGGGTGTTAAAACTGGCATTGCACCCGATTTTATTTTGCTCGTTCCTGGGATGTGGGCATCGCTGGCAAGGCCGGCATTTATTGCCCATCCCTAATTGCCCTTGAGAAGGTGGTGGTGAGCCGCCTTCTTGAACCGCTGCAGTCCGTGTGGTGAAGGTACTCCCACAGTGCTGTTAGGGAGGGAGTTCCAGGATTTTGACCCAGAGACGATGAAGGAACGGCCCATATATTTCCAAGTCAGGGTGGTGTGTGACTTGGAGGGGAACTTGAAGGTGGTGGTGTTCCCATGCACCTGCTGCCCTTGTCTTTCTAGGTGGAAGAGGTCGCGGGTTTGGGAGGTGCTGTCGAAGTAGCCTTGGCAAGTTGCTGCAGTGTAATATCTCCAAGTTTGCAGATGACACAAAGCTGGGTGGGAGTGTGTGCTGCGAGGAGGATACCGAGAAACTCCAGGATGATTTGGACAGGTTGGGTGAGTGGGCAGAAGCGTGGCAGATGCCATATAACGTGGATAAGTGTGAGGTTATCCACTTTGGTGTCAAAAACAGAAAGGCAGACTATTATCTGAATGGCAATAGATTGGGAGAAGGGGAAGTGCAACGAGACCTGGGTGTTCTTGTGCACCAGTCGCTGAAAGTAAGCATGCAGGTGCAGCAGGCGGTGAAGAAGGCAAATGGTATGTTAGCCTTCATAGCGAAAGGGTTTGAGTATAGGAACAGGGATGTCCTGCTGCAGTTGTACAGGGCCTTGGTGAGACCACACCTTGAGTATTGCGTGCAGTTTTGGTCGCCTTATCTGAGGAAGGATGTTCTTGCCATGGAAGGAGTTCAGTGAAGATTCACAAGGCTGGTACCTAGGATGGCAGGAATGACATATGAGGAGAGATTGGGTCGATTGGGCTTATACTTGCTGGAGTATAGAAGAATGAGAGGGGATCTCATCGAAACATATAAAATTCTGACAGGTCTGGACAAACTAGATGCAGGAAGAATGTTCCCGATGGTCGGAAAGTCCAGAACCAGGGGTCATAATCTAAGGATAAGGGGTAAGCCATTTAAGACAGAAATGAGGAAGAATTTCTTCACCCAGAGAGTGGTGAACCTGTGGAATTCTTTACCACAGAAGGTAGTTGAGGCCAAGTCATTAAATATATTCAAGAATGAGTTAGATATATTTCTTAAGGCTAAAGGTATCAAGGGATATGAGGAGAAGGCAGGTACAGGGTACTGAGTTTGGATGATCAGCCATGATCTCATCGAATGGCGGAGCAGGCTCGAGGGGCCGAATGGCCTACTCCTGCTCCTATCTTCTATGTTTCTATGTTTCTATCCTGTAGATGGTACACACTGCAGCCACGGTACGCCGGTGGTGGAGGGAGTGAATGTTTAAGGTGGTGAATGGGGTGCCGATCAAGCAGGCTGCTTTATCCTGGATGGTGTCGAGCTTCTTGAGTGTTGTTGGAGCTGCACTCATCCAGGCAAGTGGAGAGTATTCCATCACACTCCTGATTTGTGCCTTGTAGATGGTGGAAAGGCTTTGGGGAGTCAGGAGGTGAGACACTCGCCGCAGAATACCCAGCCTCTGACCTGCTCTTGTAGCCACAGTATTTATGTGGCTGGTCCAGTTAAGTTTCTGGTCAATGGTGACCCTCCCCCAGGATGTTGATGGTGGGGAATTCAGCGATGGTAATGTCGTTGAATGTCAAGGGGCGGTGGTTAGACTCTCGCTTGTTGGAGAAAGTCATTGCTTGGCACTTGTGTGGCACTAATGTTACTTGCCACTTATCAGCTCAAGCCTGAATGTCATCCAGGTCTTGCTACATGCGGGCATGGACTGCTTCATTATCTGAGGAGTGCGAATGGCGCTGAACACTGTGCAATCATCAGCGAACATCCCCATTTCTGACCTTATGATGGAGGGAAGGTCATTGATGAAGCAGCTGAAGATGGTTGGGCTAGGACACTGCCCTGAGGAACTCCTGCAGCGATGTCCTGAGGCTGAGATGATTGACCTTCAACCACCACAACCATCTTCCTTTGTGCTAGGTATGACTCCAGCCAGTGGAGAGTTTTTCCCCTGATTCTCATTGACTTCAATTTTACTAGGGCTCCTTGATGCCACACGCGGTCAAATGCTGACTTGATGTCAAGAGCAGTCACTCTCCCCTCACCTCTGGAATTCAACTTTTTTGTCCATGTTTGGACCAAGGCTGGAATGAGGTCTGGAGCCGAGTGGTCCTGGCGGAACCCAAACTGAGCATCGGTGAGCAGGTTATTGGTGAGTAAGTGCCGCTTGACAGCACTGTCGGCGACACCTTCCATCACTTTGCTGATAATTGAGATTAAACTGATGGGGCAGTAATTGGCCGGATTGGATTTGTCCTGCTTTTTGTGGATGGGACATACCTGGCCAGTTTTCCAAATTGTCGGATAGATGCCAGTGTTGTAGCCGTACTGGAACAGCTTGGCTACAGGCTACTAGTTCTGGAGCACAAATCTTCAGCACAACAGCCATGATGTTGTCGGGGCCCACAGCCTTTGCTGTATCCAGTGCGCTCAGCCGTTTCTTGATATCACGTGGAGTGAATTGAATTGGCTGAAGACTGGCTTCTGTGATGGTGGGGACCTCAGAAGGATGCCGAGATGGTTTCCCGCCCAGTGAGTGAGATTCAAATGAACCCTGGCGAATCTTTTACTTTTTTTGGAAGGAAAATCATCTTCATGCACATAACGCATTTAAAGGAGATTTGTGTCATTGTGTTGGTTATTACAAAAGGCGAGCAACTGCAGTAAATATACCATGCACATATTGTCCAGAAATTGAAGAGATGTCGCAGCTTTAGGTGAGGAGGATCACCTACAAATAAGGAGTTAACTGGATAGGTGAAGATTCAAGCAGCCTGCATCTCAGGTGTCAGTGACCACAGCGCAATAGTTTGCCAAAGAAGCCAGCCTCCCCAGGAGTAGATCGCTCCCACAGTAGGTTCAGGCACTGTGCTCCCTCCCCTGATCCAGTTCCCTGCATTTGCATAGGAGAGGAACATAAAAAAAGAAAGAACTTGCATTTCTATAGCGCTTTTCAGGACCTCAGGACGTCCCAAAGCGCTTTACAGCCAATGAAGTAATTTTTTTTTGAAGTGTAGTCACTGTAGGAAATGCGGCAGCCAAATTGCACACAGCAAGCTCCCACAAACAGCAATGTGATAATGACCAGATAATCTGTTTCAGTGATGTTGACTGCGGGTTGAATATTGACCAAGACACCAGGGAGACCTCCCCTGGTCTTCTTCGAAATAATGCCACGGGATCTTTTACATCTACCTGAGAGAGCAGACGGGGCCTCGGTTTAATGTCTCATCCAAAACACTGCACCTCTGACAGTGCAGCACTCCCTCAGTACTGCACTGGAGTGTCAGCTTAGATTGTTGTGCTCAAGTCTCTGGAGTGGGATTTGAACCCACAACTTAGAGGCGAGAGTGCTACCCACTGTGCCACAACTGATACTCAGCAATAAATGTTGACTTGCTTAGCTTCTGCCTTGTTTTAATCTGTCCTGACCCACGCAGCTTTATGCTGTTGATTTGTTAAGTATAAATGTAAGAAATATTGCGCAAGTAATGGAAAAACACATCCTTACACTAATGGCAAATAAACCATGGGAAGCTACAGGTACTTTTTGGATAAAACACAGAAGTTTATTGCTCCATTTCTTGGCAGGTTGTGCCTTTGGGGTGTATTAAATGTACAAAAGGAGAAAATGTTAGTGGTGTCCTGTACCCGCTTCCTTTTGGAACAGCAGCCTCTGCCTGCGTTAATCCTCTGCCAAAGTGAGGTAGGTGCTCCTCTGTCAGCAGATGTGGTGCTGTAAGTACCTGTGGGCAGGCATTTCAAATAAAAAGTACATGACTGGAGCAACACTTTTAAATAGTAAATTCAAAATATAAAATATCAGTTTGCATCTATATATTCTTAAAAATTTTGTGTAGGGTGTGCACTCCCTGTTACCACAATTTTTGGTCAAGCTTTTGTGTCAACATTTACCCTTGTAAGTTGCTATGTCAACTCTTCCCACTCAACTGTCACAGTACAGTTGTAGGCTCTGGCCACAGTCCATCATTATCTTTTGTATAAAAAACAGTTTGCTGATACAGTCCCCACCACTTACAGTGGTGTTGGTGTTAGCACGATTTTCCCGCTATAGGTGGATGGTAAAACTGCATTTTTGCTACTTTTATTGACAACAACAACATGGGCATCTCCTCACCATGTCCGCTGCCCTGTCTGAGAACAGAGCAGTGGGAATCTGTCAACTTCTCGGAATCCTGGCCTCACTGTTGACTGTAACTGATCTCCAAGTGAGTTGAGGCCAGCCACATTGGAGTTTGAACCCCAAACCCTCTATAGCAGCAGTGGAAGTATTCATGAATGATCATCATACTTTGTCTAGGACCTGACTCATTAGCATCTCCACTGTGGACACCACTGGTGTTATCAATCCCCAAGTCAGATAAAAGGGACAACTAGACTCCCCACTACCCAGATCACCACCCACTGTCATTTGCAAGGAGGCAAATAATTCCTCAATGCCGCTCTGTTATGCCAGCCTCTGTTTCAAAGCAGACTCGCTAACATCTGTATTTCCATATATTCAGTAGGTGTACACAGCATTCTAGAGCTCTGCATTGTATCAGATGGGCCCTCATAACCACTGGTACTCCTTCCTCATAAAAGTGCGCTGTGTATACTGTGTTTCCTTCTCACCTCACTACCATCTTCTTCAGGAATGTGTATCTGTGCTGGTAACTAGTTCAATTGGGTGTTAACGGTTGTCTTCTAGTCCTCAAAGCCTCCTTGAAAAAGTGCAACATCCCCACTGACACCTGGGAATCCCTGGCCCAAGACCGCACAAAGTGGAGGAGAAGCATCCGGAAAGGCGCCGAGCACCTCAAGTCTCTTCGCCGGGGGCAAGTGGAAGCCAAGCGCAAGCAGTGCAAGGAGCTCACGTCAACCCAAGCACCCCACCCACCCGCCCCTTCAACCACCGTCTGCCCCACCTGTGACAGAGCCTGTAGGTCCCGCATTGGACTCATCAGTCACCTGAGAACTCATTTTTAAAGTGGAAGCAAGTCATCCTCGGTTCCGAGGGACTGCCGAAGAAGAAGAGTGAGTAATGCTGTTCCATTTTGGTTACAGAATGAGTGAGACCTCTGTGAAGAGAGCAGATGGTACGTTATGGATAAATAAGCATACTTAGATGAAAGAAGACCACAGTCCATCTAGTTCGCCATCTACCATCCTGGTCATCACATGATACAATGATAATGGAGTTGTTGACTTATCACAGCAATCAACCTCTATCGAACAGTCTACAACACACCCAGACATGAGATGAGGAAAACCCCAGTGGTGGAGAGCTTTGGGAACCATAGGTCCCATAGCTACCTGTTCCTCCCAAGTAAGATGCACTTACCACATGTCATGTCTCAAATTACTCATACACTGTATATACTCGCATATTGGACTACAAAAACCACTGAGCCATTACAGAATCCATTAGAGGCTCAAAACTCTGCTTTTCGAAAAGAGCTGCAGTACACGGTGGGTAATTCTCCAATGAGCAATATACCTTGATTAAAGGTTAACTGTTAAACACTAACCCATATGAACACAAGTTTCCGTTCATAGGAGATTCAGTCTATTTATGGAAACCACTGTCTAGTTGTAAACACCAGACAAAAGTGTAAGGAAGAAGCCCAAGCTATAACAGAGTATTCTTTGCTACCTGTTTAAGATCATGAAGTAGTGTTCTTCATAGGAATTGAGTGTTGCAGTGGATTAGCACACTTTCCTTTCAGGTTTGAGTTTGAGTCCAGTGCAGAGTGATGGGATAAAAGTGTCCTTTCTCTGCCAGGTATAATGGTTTGGGCAGTCTCAATCCCGTTCCTAGAGGGCATGAGTGGTGTTCCACAGCAGTCTCTGTTTGTCCGCTTTTATTTACTATAAGTACATATAACTGATCAAGACTTTGGAATTGAGTGAATAATATCAAAACTTGCCAATGACACCAAATTGGATGTGGCGGGGATGACATATTGTGGCAAGAACTGAGACAGACTGCAGGAGGACATACATACTCTAGCAAGATGGACAGATAGGTGGCAGATGTTCACTGTAGAAGAATGTGAAGTCGTACATTTTGGAACGGAGAAAGAAAATACACTTTAAATGGTAAGATTTTGAATGGAATAGAAGAGCAGAGGGATCTTGGTACACATTAAAGGTGGAAACGCAAGTAGTGAGGGTAAAAAAAGGGGCAATGGAATCCTTGGTTTTGTATTTAGAGGCACAGAATACAAAAGCAAAGAGGTAATGTTGAACTTATACAAGATCTCAGTTAAGCTACAGTTAGAATTCAGTGTGCAGTTGTGGGAACCCAATATAGGAAGAATATAAAAGCCATGGAAAGATGCAGCGTGGATTTATTAGGATGTTACCTGGCTAAGAGATTATAGTTATAAAGAGAGACTTGAACTCAGAAGGTAAAGGGTGACTTGAGGTTTTTGGGATTATGAAGGATTATGTTAAGGTAAATAGCGAGAGGTTGTTTCCACTGGTCAGTGACACAGTCATTCTGAACCGATTGCTAACCAAAAATGGGAATATACAAAATTCACAGTGTCTGTACTTAGCCATTAATACAATTTCAAAAATATTACTAACTCACTAAAAAATTATTCAATACATTCAGCCCTGCTAGCCGGAAACATTCTACGCAACCATTATCAAAAGTGTGTGGAGGGCTGATGCGTAGATTGATAATCTGAACAATTTCTTCACTGACAATCAGTTCTTGTTTTCTGACAGAACAGTACTGTAATCTTTGCTGTCATCCTGCCAAGCTGAGTATTGGAGAGTGTTCCTCTGATAAGTAATGAACAATTCCTTATGTGGTATAATCCATATTAAGTACATTGCAAAAGCGGCTCTGCACTTTTCAAAACCGGGGACATTTTGGACACTTCAGCTTTAATTAACTTATTTAGAGTGCGGTAAAGTCAAACTGAATTTTCAAGTAAATGGAACAGAAGCGATTGCGGCTACTGAGAAATTCGCCACCTAGGCTGTCAGCTTTCATAAGATCTTTTAGTTCCTGTGGAACAAAAACTGTCAACTGTACTTTATGTTCTTTTCCCAATAATTCTATTTTCTTTTTAGGTGCAAGTCCAAACTTAAGACTCCAAAATAAAAAAAAATAACACGACACTTAATTTGAGGTAAACAATAAACGCTCCACAGCAGAATGAAAAGAGTTTAATGCACTTATGGCACACTGAATACAGCTATAATAAAATAAATGGGACAGACTAATGCAATTCAGAGCTACAGTAACCTGTGCTGTGGCGTGCCTCTTTTATGTGGCATTTTTAATACTGTTATCATTTGAGCTCTGGGAATTCCCACAATATATTAGGCCTGGTATGACAATAAGCGCACACAGCGAGGAGCATGTCTCTTTTGACACACATTCCCTTCCCACACTCATTTTACCAGGGAAACAACTGGACTGCGGTTTAATTAAACAGCGCTGCCCTGAATTAGTCCAGGTCTGTGACCACCAACCGTGAGAAGCTTCGAGGTGCCTCCAAGCTATCCTTCCCCAGTGACATCCGAGTCTGAAGGAAACAAGGAAAAAAAAAAGATTCAAAGACTCCCGTCTCCAAATAAGCCAACCACCAACCTATGCAAATTGTAGAGCAAAAAAAAAATTCTAACTTAGAGACAATAACGACATTTGAGCTGCTGTGCGCAGTTTTAAGATGCTCTTTGCACTTTTTAATTTGCACTATGGGTAAGGTAGAGGTTTTTAATCTCCATTCTCGCTGATGATGTGTTTCTGATGATAGTAACCTGTTGTGACTATGAACTTTTAATTATGCAACATGACTTATTTGTAGCATAAATACATAATATATTTTATTATAGCATAAATTTCTATACATTTACCACCCAAACTGAACATAAACATTTAACTCCATTTTATCTTTCACCCCCGAGTTTTCATTCTTGTTGCAAATCGGCCAGTTATAAGTGGAATATGCCTTGTGAAAACTTCCAGTTTCAGACTTTTAATATCATGCAAGTAGCTTGCAGCATCTTTTCTCATTTACTTTATGACAATTTGTGGAGCAAACTGCAGCCGTCCTACATAACGATCACACTTCTGAGCATATTTTCTGTGCCAATAAATAAAATAATCACTGGGGAAATTTGGCACTGTGATGCAATTTTGTCTCTTTTAAATTGGACAGAACCTTTTTGGTTGTGGGGTGGGGGGGGCAGAGTATTAATGGCAATGTTCAGTTCTTTTTCTAATAATCCTGAAATAAAGCAAATGCAGGTACATGTGTTGTATTTATAACCATTAATACAAACATAGGCTTGAACAAGATGGGCTGGGATTATATATATTTAAACCAGCCATAAATTGGTGACTGATATCCATTGCTGCTTGGCACCATCTTAGCAGGGCTAAAAGTAGGCCTAGTTCTACACCAAAGTGCATCATACTGTGCACCATCATTTAATGTGCTCCTTATGGTGAACTGAGTCTGGGTATCAAAGCATTAAACTTTCCCGAATGCTGGCGGGCGGGCGGCCAAGGGTCGATTGATTTTCTGGGGGTTGGCAGCTGCTTCCCACCCGTTCCAGGCAGGAAGTGGACCGGCAGCAGCTTGATGAGGCCCGCCAGTTAAAATTGGCGCGGGTAGTCAGGAAACTAACTGAAACCAGTGGTTTCCAGCCGGAAACCCGCTGGCAGTGCAAATCCCCCTTCCCTACCTTGGCTTCCATGGGCTGCAATCCATGTGTCCATCTGTATAACTACTAAAATGGAGCAACTTTCATTTTATGAATCTGCACACAGTTTGAGATACCAAAAATATCATTGTGACTTTGTGTGGCAATCTTCCTGGCAACAGTCATGTATCCTTGGTAAATCGGATCTGTGCAGGAGGTTTATGGAATGACAATTAACTACTTGACGGCAGCTAATTAAGATAATAATGTCTTTGTCTGTGTTCGACACTGGCTCTTCAGTGCAGTACTGAGGGAGTGCTGCGCTGTCGGAGGTGCCACCTTTTGGAAGAGATGTTAAACCGAGGTCTCGTCTGCCCCCCTCAGGTGGCCTTAAAAGATACCATGGCACTATTCAACGAGGAGCAGGGGAGTTCTGGTCTCCTGGTCAACATTTATCTTCAACTAACATCACCAAAACAGATTATCTTGTGATTTATCTTATTGCTGTTTGTGAGACCTTGCTGTGTGCAAATTGGCTGCGGCATTTGTATATGTCAACACTTTAAAAAACAGTACTTCATTGGCCTATTCAAGGTGCTATATAAATGCAAATCTATCTCTCTCTCTCTCTCTTTTTTTCTTTCTTACTTTCTTCCTTTCTGTCATGTCTCAATACTATAGTGCCAGAACTCCGCAGCCAACTAAGGTATAATGGGTCAAATACCACAGATAAAAAGAGAAACTGATATTTCAATGTCATGGAGGGAGGGGAGATCTCCAAACATGCTGTTGCCCATCACATCCTGCACAATATGGCACCACTACATGACGTTACTGTTGATCTGTCAGTGTATATTGACAGGCTGATAATGGAACTGGATCAGCAAGGTGAACACTGGAGTGTTGATGCTGGCAAAGGAATGAAAACTCTGAAGATCCTAGCATGGACGCCAACCATATGATTGCCTGTTACAAGTCGCACTTTGTATCAACGCAAAGACGGCGACATTAGTACAACAGAAGTGAAGGGAGGAATCTATAGGCTTTGTAGAATGACAGTAGCAATATGAGGCTGAATTCTATTTACATTTAATGTATCTCTGTAATACGAGAATCAAAGCGCTTATTCTAATTAAGCAAATAAAAGTAGCATATTGCATGACCCCAAAAATATTAATGAAGGAAGCATTTCAATGTTTCCTGACCACTTTACATAACCATACCCCATTTCATCATGGTGCTAGTATCTTCTCATGATAGACTAAAAAAAAATGGATGCCATTCCTACCCCATTATGGAAAAGTAACCGTGGTATTGAATCATGCAAACAAGAAAGGACTATGGTCATTTTAAATGTCTACAACAGTTAAAAAATAAGTAAAAAATTCTGGCTAATCACCCCATCAACCTCACTTTCTTCACAATGGTTGTACTAAGTTAAATAAGTCAAAGCAAATTGAGGATTGGGGGGGGGGGGGGAGGGACAAGAACTGTGCCCAAAAAAGTGCTTTATAGCAAAATGCATTTGATCCCATGCCCATGAAAAGTAAGTAGAGTTTCCCTGCTCATGTATTTTTCCTTAAGGGAAGATTCAAACAGAAGCACGAGAGGTGTAAGCACTGGGGAATGGAACGCTTTCCATCCCAGTCACCCAGTGTCAGCACCAAGCACACTCAGGTCAGATTAGATGCTGAGTAAAGCTGTTTTCCACATTACAACAGTGACTACACCCCAAAAGTACTTCATTGGCTGTAAAGCGCTTTGAGACGTTTGGTGGTCGTGAAAGGCGCTAGATAAATGCAAGACTTTCTTTCTTTCTACTTTAGCCCAATAATAAGTCTCAGTTCCAACCTCAGAACAGCTATGCCCTGTAGCACCAGCCTAACATCTTACCATTCTCACAGTCATCCCATGGACTTTGAGTGAAATTGCCAAACTGGTGCCAAATTTGGACAGTTTTATGCTGTGGGACCGTACCCACTAGAAAATAGATTGGGCCTACCTAAACTCTTTACATGTAGGGCCTTTACCACTACTTTTTACAGGGGAAAATGTTAGCCCATTACTCTGTCTTAGATTAGAATGACCATGAATGGTTGATGCCTAACACTGCACCACCAGTCCGTGGGGGAATCATTTATTTCAACACTTAGAGGAAGCTCTAAGGTTCGTAAGACTGGAGTGAAAACAAAGTGATGATGAAGCAGAATGCGTCTGTACGAACAGTGATATGTGACAGTTCATGAGGTGAAGTTATGCCATCAAATAAAAAAAATCGAATGCTGATGTGGGGGAGAAAAATAACTTGAACTTCAGAAAGCATTGACCATAAATATGAAAGCACAACGAAAGATGAGAATAAATACGAGGTGGGGTAACATTTGTGAAGCTCCAATTATTAATGATTAATGACTGGAAAATCGGGAACCCCATGAATGGGGCAAACTGACTTCCATGGCTGATTCACACTCCCATCGAGTGTAATTCCGCACCGTGACTTCAGTCTCACAAAATGTACCCCATGAGTGTATAGGCAGGATTATCGGATCATACGGCTCAAAAGCATAAACTTTCAAGTCAAAGCCCTTCCAGTAGTATCAGCTCTGATTACCATTTGAGTGCACTAATATTGTATGGTATTTATCTAGATTATTTTATTCCAAAATTATTTGTCAGGTTACACGGACACAAACTATAAACAGTTTGCAGAATATCTGTATTTCTCTTCGGGTGGGGTGGTGGGGTGGGGGGGCAGTGAGTGAGGGGGTTAGACCAATGAATAAAATTAGGACATAATTCTGAAGGTCTTTGTGGCTTTAGACGTGATCAGAATCCCTCAATAGTTAGCGGCCCAGTATAGCATTGCCGCCCGCCTTTAATTCTCTATAAATTTCTGCCAAATTCATCTTATTGCTGTGTGTTTGCTCCACGCATTCACGAGAACCTGCAATGGCTCTTTAATTCCTACCGTTTTATCCTTACCCCTTGGCAGCACTCAAGTTCCCATTAGCAAAACGTCTACGCGATAACTTTAGTTGGCGACATCTTCATTAATTTTTTTTTTCAATTTAGCCAGCGCTGTGAACTGCATTTGCCCAAGAAACCCTTCACATTTGTCACCCTTGGCAGAGCCTGGTCCAAGAAAGCAGTGTGCGGCTAATGTATTTTCTATGTAAATTCTTTGCTGCCCAATTAAGCTCCTGCTGTTGTAAAGTACTGGAGGAATCCCACTCAGCTCAGCTGGATTGCAGCACAAGATTTAATATGGCGCCACCCATGGGTCCATTTGGAAAAGACTCTATGGTCGTGGCAGTCTGTTGCTGTTGTTACACTCCTTACAATAATTTACTGATAATTTGACACTGTGGGAGTCGATGCAGCAAGTTTAAATGCCAGACCTGGTGCCTTAGTGATCAGCTCGTCATGCCGCCATGTTACCACAGGAGAGCTCTGCTGCAGGGTGACAGACACATCAGGTTGCATGTAAAGCATGTGACCTTGGACTCCTCACATGTGACCTATGCACTGTAAGCGACCATTCATCTGTGTCTTGTGCAGACAGAAATCAGGTAGCACAGTCCTCTGCTGTCTCTTACAATAAAGCTCCGAAGTTGCTTGTTCATCAAGCAGGAGGCCAGAGTGGTACTATGGAAGCAAGTCAGGAAACATTTCTTCCTTATTTATTTTTGTAAACTCATTGCAGTCAGAAGTGTTATGAAGCACTGCCACATAATTAATCACTTTAAAAATAATGCTTAAATGTCAGTGTAATAAATAAATATCACAATAATTTTAAAAGTAGGAATTTGTCTTGGCCGTGTTTGTTAAGATCTACCATCGTGTGTTTGTACGCAGTAGTTGTCCAATGTCATTGTGAAGCAAGAGTTTCTAACTGGCTCTTTCTGCAGTGTCTAGAGAAGGCCACTGTCCAGTCTCACACATCTCTCCCTTTTAAAAATTAAAATTCTGAAACCAACTATTTCCCCGAAACAGAAGTACCTTGAATCTCAGAACTGTTTTATTTTGGCTTGCATATAAATAAACGGCTGAGGATATATTTCAAACGGAATGCATGTTACATAAACCAGGTCCAGGTTTAACATGTCAACATCTAGGTCAATGCATTGGAAATATCTTGTGTCCACTGTTTTGTTCTTGTTTATGTGCCCACACTACTAAGCCAAACTTCTCTGTATGTTATTTTTCCACATATCCTTTAAACTAGTCAGGTGTCTGCCGTGGCTCAGTGGTAGCACCCTTGCCTCTGGGTCAGAAGGTTGTGGGTTCACATCCCACTCCAGAGACTTGAGCACAAAGATCTAGGCTGACACTCCAGTGCAGTACTCAGGAGTTGGAGGTGGCATCTTTCGGCTGAGACATTAAACTGAGGCCCCGTCTGCCCTCTCAGGTGGATGTGAAAGATCCCATGGCTCTATTTCAAAGAGCAGCAGAGTTCTCCCTGGTGTCCTGGCCAATATTTATCCCTCAACCAACATCATTAAAACAGATTATCTGATCATTATCACATTGCTGTTTGTGGGAGCTTGCTGTGTACACGTTTCCTACATTACAACAGTGACCACACTTCAAAAGTACTTCATTGGCTGTAAAGCTCTCTGAGGCTGTGAAAGGTGCATATGTTGTGTAACATGCTTAACTTTGGGAATGCTTTATTTTAGATTGAAATGTTTCTTTGATATTCACATCACTGCAAGTGTAATCTGTAGTGGTATTGTTCTTAAAACCAATTTGGCTTGGTGGCATGTTGCACATGTTAGTATTGCTAAATGAATACTCGTCTTCTCATTTTAATTAATGTGCACACACTGGAATTATATAGCATATTGCCAGAGAAGGAATGACTTTTGGTCAGTGCTAAACGTTCTCTTCTAATGATTCTGCAAATAAAAGTAGTTCTAGTAATTTGACCATATGGGCCTAGACAGCTCTATGTGGCAGCTACACTTCCGTAAGTGTGGCAGGGTGGGACCTCCTTCCATTCAACAGATGCGTGGCTAATCCCTGCACATTTTCCAGATTTGGCCTAATTTATATTTCTTTGGTGGGCTCTAACAGGGTTCCATCTGTGCCAGGGATCCTACCAGAGTGCGCGGGGGAGTGGGGGTGGGGGGAAACGATAGAAAATCCCTGCTACTGCAAGACTCCGGCATCTGCAACAGCTTAAAAGGGATCATCTGCCTCCAGGCCAGGGAAACGTTACTGGCCATTGACAGATCTGGTGCAAAGTGCCAGTATGAGGAGTGGGCCTTTGCTGGCCCCAGCAACACAGAGAGCCTGTTCTATGCAGGCGGTCCTGACAGTCAGCGTTGCCATGGCAGTAATGACAGAAAATGTGATGCAGGGCATCACTCCTTCTTTACTGCCCTTTGTGGTTACATCCACTTCTTTTAGGGCATATACTTCTGGTGTACGGCGAGAGTGATAATGTTACAGCTGACACAGGGCAGAAAATGGGTGGTGAAAACTGGAGTAACTTCAGAGGAAAATCATTCTTCTGTTGTCAACTCCATGAGAATAGTACAGTATAAAACTCTTTAGTCCACCAGTTTAAGGACAATTGTAGACATATTTAATCGGCAATAATCAACATGACAACAACTCCCTTTAAAAGATAACGGAGTTTAAACCAAATCAAAATTTCCCTCATGTCAACTTCTTTGTCCAAGCATCAGTGGAGTACATCTATGAATTATCCAGCCTGTGCTATCATTTAGAAAAAGGATTTCACTACAACTGTCACACTTTTCCTGACATTTCCAAGAAACACTTCAATATTAGATATATTAAAGTCCGGTGCAGTCCTGGAAATCCACTAATTGGCACAAATCAAACATGTTCTCGTCTACACTTAGACATCCTAACAGTTCAAAAACATAGTGGCTGATACACCCAATGTAACAGTAGCAATCATGAGGTGCTACGCCTTCAAGCAGCGCCTTAACCCTTCACCCTTAACCCTTTGATAACTGGAGAAGCATTTCCACAGTATAACATTCAAGCCATAAAAAACCAAAGCCAGATATCTGGCTCTCCCTGGCCTTGCCTCTATCTTTCCCGTCATGCCACACCAGGAACGTTAGCTACTTAAGGGGTGAACTTCCTTGGAGGTTCTCCCACTCCACCCCCAGAACTTCATCGGAAAACTCGTTTGTATCGTTAAACGGGGTCTCAACTCACCTTCTGCTGAAGTTGGAGAAGTGATGCATTTTGGTCGGAAGTATAAGGAGAGGCAATATAAACTAAATGGTACAATTTTAAAGAGGGTGCAGGAACAGAGACCTGGGGATTCACATACACTAATCTTTGAAGGTGGAAGGACAAGTTGATAAGGCTGTTGAAAAAGCGTACGGGATCCTTGGCTTTATAAATAGAGGTGTAGAGTACAAAAGCACAGAGGTTATGCTAAACTTTTATAAATCACTGGTTAGACCTCAGCTGGAGTATTGTGTCCAATTCTGGGCACCACAACTTTCGGAAGGATGTCAAGGCCTTGGAGAGGGTGCAGAGGAGATTTACCAGAATGTACCAGGGATGAGGGACTTCAGTTATGAGGAGAGACTGAAGAAGCTGAGGTTGCTCTCCTTGGAGCAAAGAAGGTTAAGAGGAGATTTGATAGAGGTGTTCAAAATTGAGGGGGTTTGATAAGAGTACATGGGGAGAAATTGTTTTCACTGGCAAGAGGGTTGGTAACCAGAGGACACACATTTAAGGTAATTGGCAAAAGAACCAGAGGGGAGATGAGGAGGAAACCCAGCGAGTTGTTGTGATCTGGAATGCGTTGCCTGAAAGGGCGGTGGAAGCAGATTCAATAGTAACTTTCAAAAGGAAATTGGTTAAATACTTGAAGGGGAAAAATTTGCTGGGCTATGGGGAAAGATAAGGGAAGTGGGACTAATTGGAGAGCTCTTTCAAAGAGCTGGCACAGACATGATGGGCCGAATGGCCTCCTTCTGTGCTGTATGATTCTATGATTCTGAGCTCTGAGGAAATTCACTCCCATGTAATCACATTCACACTGCCAGAGAATAGCTGTCGACACCCATATACCCACAACATTCCAGAAACAACAGGCACACAAATAGGCCACCATGCTTCGCCTCTCCCCGTCACCACATTACCAATCAATGGGGAAAACAATAATGCATTAAACAAGCAGTGTGCACTGATCACTCAGCTGGACTAAAATGGTGAGGTCCTAAACAGTGCGGGTTTGGCTGCTGTGATATGACTTCACAATGGAGGTAATTGCCCCGATATTACTGCCTGAAGTAACCGGACAATACTTGCTCTCTGGCCCCATTTTCAGAAGCTGGGGTTGCAGTTGCCATTCTAGCTGCCCACTAGGTGTTGTTGGATCATGTTTATATAAACTTTGTTTTGAATGCAAGCAGAAAAGTATGGACGGAGTTCTTTTGATACCAGGACTCTGAGCAAACAAGAGAAAGTCAGACTACAAAGCTGCTGCCAGCTTTTAACTGGTTAACTCTCTGCAGATGGTCACATTGGCTGACCACATAGGTGAATTTGAGTGGTGGATAATGCTGGACGGCCCCACTACTTTATTTGGTTCGTGCTCACAGTTCCTTCCAGCAAACAGTGGAACAGATGCAGGAGATTGACGTTATAAGGAGAGCCCTTGGAGCACTCCTCAGCTTTAGTGTCAAGAGCTTTAATCCAGTCAGAGGCTCCTTATGTTCAGTCTCCTATTTCCTGGTGTTTGGCTAATGGTCAGTGAAGAGGAAAACGGAAAAAGAAAACAGACCAGTCACGTCGATATCTACGTTAAGGAGTGGACTTGCTTCAAAAGAATGACCTTGGCTTTTGCTATTGGTCTGGTGAAATGGTGCCCTGTACAGGGAGACAACCGAAAATGTAGTCATGGAAAAAATGTGGTAATAAACTAACTGTGTGACACTGATCTAGGGGTAAGTATTTATCATTTGTTAGACTTCTGACAAGAGTTTCTTTCTCTTTTAAAACTAAGAGATTTCTTCTACTAAGGGATGAGAATGTTGACAAGGCTGTGCTTATCACTGAAAGAAATCATTGTACGTTCGACAATGTAATAAGCAGGCACAATCACAGCACAAAACTTGCACTCGTATTCCATGTTCACTGCATAGGTTAGCAGTGGAACAGTCTAACCCTTCTTTCAGAATTGATATTGCTCTTAGTCTTTCAACTGTGCAGGAACAATTGTTCCTCGAACTACGGGTGGAAAGAAAGAACTTTAAGGAAGACCTGTCTTACTTTTCTGTCAGATTATTTCAACTGATCACCTTATTACTTTTAGGCTTTCTAACAAGATATAGGCTGGCACTGTGATAAATCGTGTGGAACTGACAATAATTCTGAGGCCCTTTCCTGCTCAATCCCCCCCCGCCCCCCAGTCCCCACTTTATTGTTTTGCACTGGCTGTACATTATCATGACATTCGCTCTGCACACAAACACTCACATCCACACAAAAAGTGCTCCCCTGTAGACCCTGAATATTTAAACCGGAGACACCAGCAGTCTGACCCAGCAGGAATGGCAAGAAGAAGAAACCTGGGAAACTTGAGCTTAAATTAAATGTCACTGCCACTCATTTCTTCAGCTGAGGGAACTGAATGATCGAGGGGTAGCCATAGTTACCACACCCTGTCCGCACTCTGGGCCTTGCATTGCGACCCTAGCGCTTGAAACTGTTCAAAAACAAGTAGCAAAAATAAATCCCTTCGAAAGCTTTGCATTGAAACCTTCAGCAGTCTGGGGAAAGTCAAGAGGTATTGTAGGTCTGGATTTAGACTTTGGTCCTGTACTTGTGCAATCCACACATAAAGCAAACATCATTGCTAGCCTTATACTTTCAAAACATCTCTCCTTGTTACAGTTGTCTCTGCTGTCATCTGTTGATGGGCCACCGAATCTACAAGTGAGCATGACCTGATAACTCATGAATGACAAAGTCATGAGTGGGTTATTGTTCATCTTAAAAATGGATATATTAATATCATGTATCTAGAATGACATTCTACTTATAACTCAGGAAGCATGCTTCAACTTCAAAAATTAATTGGCATGATTTTGTAGATCTATTGACTTCCGAAAATCAGCATTTTTATGTCACTTTGAAGTAATTGAACGTATTGTTGTAGGTTTGCTTTCTCTATGTGAGGGAGTCCAAAACTAGGGGTTATAATCATAAGATAGTCACTAATAAATCAAATAAAGAATTCAGGAGAAACTTCTTTACCCAGACAGCGGTGAGAATGTGGAATTCGCTACCACAAGGAGTAGTTGAGGCGAATAGCGTAGAGGCATTTAAGGGGAGGAAAGATAAATACATGAGGGAGAAAGGAATAGAAGGATTATGTTGATAGGGTGAGGTAAAGTAGAGTGAGAGGAGGCTCGCGTGGAGCATAAACACCGGCACAGACCAGTTGGGCTGAATGGCCTGTTTCTGTGTTGTAAATTCTATGTAATTCTATCCCATTAAAGTTCCTTATTTATCAGGTTGCCCTGAGACATCTATTTCTGAGGCCAAAAGAAGCCATCTTATCAGGTCATTAAGCCCTGCACACTCCCGACTTTTAACTCGGGCGGGAATCAGGGGTGCAGAGGCTGAAGTGGACTGAGAACCATTCGGCCCCCCAGAGCGTGAGGTCCAGGAGATGTTAGCTCTCAGCCTCATTTGCATGCCCGACAGGTAGTCCCCCCCCCCCCCCAAAGCCGGTGGGAATGACGACAACGCCAGCGGGAGGGTCGAAATTTGTGTGGGAGGGGACGGGCCGCGGTCAGGGAGCCTTGGAAACGGTCAGCGAAGGTAAATAAGGATTTAGGGAGTGAGGGGGAGGGTGGGCAAGTCTGTGATCACCGAAGGGGGGAGAAACACAGGCAAGGGGAGGCCCAAGGTTTCCCCTAGTGGGGACAGGAGGAGCAATCTAGAAGACAAACAGTTTTGCTGCAAGGTTTTCTACAAGGTGCAAGTTGTTCATGGCTCAGACAATGGTTATCTGAAGTGTTAATTCCAGTGAGCCATTATTTGCAATCGCAAACATCTTTGCCATTGTCAAAGATTTCCTACATTCAATATTGATGAATGGCTGTTTCATCTAATGTATTTATGAAAGACGCACAGCTATCTACTGCCTTTGTGTCAGGATGACTGCGGAGGTCGTCCATGCCATCTGGGCACAGATCAAAGGATAGGCCCCAGCCTGATGTAGTGGTCTTGATTGACAGTTCATTCTGAGACCTTTGAGGAGTGAACAGGGTCATTGATTGCAAGGAGCACTTGTTGATTGACAGCTCAAGGTCAGAGTTCTCATATTACAGAATTATATTGGGAGCCAGCTAACAGCCAGGGATAGTCAGTGTGTAAATGTTGTAGCTGCAAAGCTGTGCATTTTTAAATTAATGCCGGGCCTAACCAGGGAGGTAGGCTGGACTCAGTTTATAGTAAGACGACTGCTTAAAGTCTATGTTTAGAGGGAAAGTGAATGGTGCCTTCATTATGTTTGGTATTTGTGTACAGAAATAGATATTTCACTGTTATACATTTTACTGTTCATTCATCTATCTTATGTAAATAAATCTATTTGTTGCTCTGAATCCTGCGTCTCAATTTGGTAAGAGTGCATATCCAGGTCACTTTTAAAGACAGGAGAATCATACAGTGGAGAATCATGGTGTGTTCCAGTAGCTGGTATACAGGGTAATGGTTTACTGTTAGGATCTCATTATCACTTTACTAGGTACTGGCCAGAAAAGGTGAGCTCCAGATCATAGAGGACATAAGGTTCACTTACAGAAATGACTAGTGAAGGTGAACCTGTAAAAATATCTACCGTAAAAACACAAAAAAGTGACACTGAACAAGAAAAAATGGCTGTTATAGGCAAGCAATGATAATGGACTTTTTTGACTTAATTGTTGTCTATTGTAACATTATAAATACAGGGTATAGTATGTTGTAAATGCTTTAACCTTCTTAATTTGTTACTGTATGCTATTAAACATAGTCAATTAAGTTACTTTATGCCGTTATACAAGGTCTAAATCAGTTCCCATGTGGTTGTTTAATAAACTAGCTTAATTGTTATAGATAATGTAGTTCTCTTATTCAAAAATGCAGTCTAGAGTAGTTTCTCAGTTCCCTTCAACTTTAATATATTTAGACCGCACCAAGTCCTGTTCACCCATCACCCCTGTGCTCGCTGACCTTCTGTGCTGTAAGTTTCTATGATTCTATGACACTGCTCTGGATTCACCACTCTTCACACAATTGATAAACAACTAGGAGGACAGCATGTCTTGTATAATACAAAATATGATACCAAGCTGTCTGGCCAGGTTACAAGAATATGGGAGATAATCAGAATGCAAAACTTCCTGAACCAATTAAGCAAGTGAGCTAAGGAAGAGCAAATGGATTTTATGCCGATAATTGTTGGGCAATAAACGCTGGAATCGAAAACAACAAATGTGTATGTAATTACATAGAATTACATAGACTGTACAGCACAGAAACAGGCCATTCAGCCCAACTGGTCCATGCCAGTGTTCATGCTCCACACGAGCCTCCTCCCACCCCTCTTCATCTAACTCTATCAGCATAATCTTCTATACACCTTCATTTGTTTATCTAGCTGCTCCTGAAATTCATCTATGATATTCACCTCAACTACTGCCTGTGGCAGCGAGTTCCACATTCTCACCACTCTCTGGGTAAAGAGGTTTCTCCTAAATTCCCTATTGGATTTATTAGTGACTATCTTATATTTATGGCCTAAAAAGAGAAAATGCTGGAACTGGAAAAAGTTAGAGATGTAACAGTTTTTAAGCAAGTACAGGGGCAGGGAAAGGAAAGGAGAGGAAAGAACAAAAGGGAAGGTCTATGATAGGGTGGAAGGCATGATTGATTATATGACAAAAGGGATAATGGTGCAAGGCAAAAGAGGTTTTTTTTTTATTCGTTCCTGGGATGTGGGTATCACTGGCAAGGCCAGCATTTATTGCACATTCCTAATTGCCCCTTGAGAAGGTGGTGGTGAGCCGCCTTCTTGAACCGCTGCAGTCCTTGTGGTGAAGGTACTCCCACAGTGCTGTTAGGGAGGGAGTTCCAGGATTTTGACCCAACGACGATGAAGGAACGGCGATATATTTCCAAGTCAGGATGGTGTGTAACTTGGAGGGGAACTTGGAGGTGATGGTAAGCCTGCTGCCCTTGTCCTTCTAGGTGGTAGAGATTGCGGGTTTGGGAGGTGCTGCTGAAGAATCCTTGGCGAGTTGCTGCAGTGCATCTTGTAGATGGTGGTAAGGGAACAAGAAACAAAAGATAGTTCTAGAGATGTAAATGGCAACAGCAGATGAGTGCAGCTCCAACAACACTCAAGAAGCTCAGCACCATCCAGGACAAAGCAGCCCGCTTGATTGGCATCCCATCCACCACCTTAAACATTCACTCCCTCCACCACCGGCGTAACATGGCTGCTGTGTGCACCATGGCTGTAGTGTGCACCATCTACAAGATGCACTGCAGCAATTCGCCAAAGATTCTTCAGCAGCACCTCCCAAACCCGCAACCTCTACCACCTAGAAGGACAAGGGCGGCAGGTGCACGGGAACACCACCACCTCCAAGTTCCCCTCCAAGTTACACACCATCCTGACTTGGAAATATATCGCCAATCCTTCATTGTCGCTGGGTCAAAATCCTGGCACTCCCTCCCTAATAGCACTGTTGGAGTACCTGCACCACAAGAACTGCAGCGGTTCAATAAGGCGGCTCACCACCACCTTCTCAAGGGTAATTAGAGATTGGCAATAAATGTTGGCCTTGCCAGCGACGCCCACATCCCAGGAACGAATAATAAAAGATCCATTACCAGCACCTGCCATCCAATGTTCCCCCGAATCTTTTTTGGTGTGCAGTCCCTTTAACTGGCTGCGCGGCCAATTCAAAATTCCGTGCATGCATGGTTTCTCCTATTGAAAAGCCGGTGAGCGGCCTGCGCGGGACCTCCAGACCGCTGCGCAGCTGCGCACCTTAGCGGGAACGTTGCTGGCATCCAAAAAAATGGGAGCAGTGTTTATGATCTGAAATTGTTAAACTCGATGTTGAGTCCGGAACGTTGAGTTCAACAATTTCAGATCATAACCTGGGGAGTGCTTGAAAATTTAGCATGTATCATTTTATAACAGATACAATATATCCCATGAACATGTAGTGAAGAATTTTCTTGCAACACTGTCTCTTCCAGTCACAGGATGATGTATCCCTGTGACCACTTCAATCACCATATGGTTACAGCTCCACTTCTTGTCACCTGAAGTAAAGTCACAGTGGAGCATGGTACCTAAGCTTTCTCACTCACTCCACTGTAACACAATCAGTTGCATACATAATAAGGTAACTGGGGGCACCAGCACTGAAGGGAGGGGTGAACTTGTGCATGTGACTCATGAGACGCCAATGATTTGTATTCCAAGATTTACTTAGAATAAAGAACTGAAGACTATCACAAGCATCCAAGTTAGTTTTCGTTGATAGAATCTATACCAAGCAATTAAATAAATGTGTATTCATATTAAAAATGAAGGTGACATTTGATACTATGAGAGCAATGATTCAGAAATGGTGTTGGAACCTCTACCTCGCTCTGTGCCATACAATCCACTCTCTGTGCCATATCAGCCTCTCGCTTTACCCACCCTTGAAATGCTATGTGGGGCAATAGATCAGAAGTGTGATAGCAAAATACTGCGGATGCTGGAAAATTGAAACAACAACAGAAAACGCTGGAAAAACTCAGCAGGCCAGGCAACATCCGTGGAGAGAGAAACAGAGTTAACATTTCAGGTCGAAACCCTTCGATCAGAAGTGTGGGTGAGTTGGAAGCTCCAACCAACCCTATGCCACCCTTTCCCCCATAACTCTTCCAATCCCCCTTTCCTAACCCTCCCTGTACCACCCTTCCCCAACCCAACACTCCCTATTCCACCCTTCCCCAACCTTCCCTATTCCACCCTTCGCCAACCCTCCCTATGCCACCCTTCCCAACCCTCCCTATGCCACCCTTCCCCAACCCTCCCTATGCCACCCTTCCCCAACCCTCCCTATGCCACCCTTCCCCAACCCTCCCTATGCCACCCTTCCGCCACCCTTCCCCAACCCTCCCTATGCCACCCTTTCCCCCATAACTCTTCCAATCCCCCTTTCCGAACCCTCCCTGTACCACCCTTACCCAACCCAACCCTCCCTATTCCACCCTTCCCCAACCCTCCCTATGCCACCCTTCCCCAGCCCAACCCTCTTGCACCCACTTTCCCTGTGCCAGAAGAGCAGTGCACCCTGATCCGAGGCTGAGCTGTGGAGGTAGTGGGCGGAGGGAGAAGCTTCCTTTGACTCACCTCCCCTGGCAACGCTCACTCACTCTCAGCTGGGAAGCCGGTGACCCGCTGACGTCACGCGGAGCCGGCCGCGGGTCCGGTCCCGCCCCGCCCCCCTTTCCCCCCACGAATCCTCACTCACATCCATTCGGCCCGCGGATTGGCCGGGGCCCTCCGCCTGCTCCCCAATCACAGCGCGCGTTGTTGGCGTCTTCGCGGACAGCCACGCTTCGCGGGAAAAATATGTCTGTCTGTGTGTGAAATTATTCCTCCCCTCCCCCTCCATGTACCGAGCAGCCTGAGGCCTAGGCCTCTGCGATAAAACCGGGAAAGGTGTTTGTTTTGGTTACCTCGGCGGCCCTCGGTATCCGCGGACTCTCTCTCACACACACACCCGGCGCCCGCTCGGTCCGGCCGTTTGTGCCGCTCCTAACCGTCCTAACGGCGCCGCGTTCCAAGCCCCCAGTTTGAATCCCCGCCGCGTTCCAATCCCCCGCCCCGGCCCGATGAGTTCCTTCAACCTCCACCGGTTCCGTTATGAGAAGAAACGCAGTAGCGGCCAGCAGGATGAGGATGAGCGGCAGCAGCAGCAGCAGGAGGAGGAGGAGGATGAGCAGCAACAGCACGGCACCACAGGCAGGGCTGGATCTCCTGCAGAGCCCGGGGATGGGGAGACGTCGGCAGGTGAGAGGGTGACCGGCCCAATCCCATCATTTTCCCCC